>JAZHEH010001022.1:7988976-9339715 GCA_036589455.1 Ateles fusciceps
ACATGTACCCGTGGACCTCAAGTAAAAGTTAAAACAACACACAAAAAAAAACCCTTAAAAAACAAAACCAATCTGGCCTCTTTTCTGTGGGAGAGCTGCGCTGTGCAGGTGCTCCGTGCCACTCCCTAATCTCTGCTTGCTCTCCAGTGCATGAATGCTACAGCAGCGGGGGCTGCAAGGCGGCAACAGTGGCAGCTGGCTTCTTCTTCTGGGAGCTCCGTCCCAGGGAAGTGCAAAGCTGCTACCGGCCTGAGAGCCCCGGTGAGGAGGGAGGAGGGGGGATGGCTGGAGTTCAGGGTTTGTGGCCCAGGATTGGGTCCTGCCCGGTGAGGAGGATCAGGATTTGGGGAACTATGTAAAAAACAGTCTGGCCGCTTTTTCGTGGAATGGCTGCATTGTGCAGATCAGCGGCGGGGTGGGGGCTGCTAGGCAGCAAAACGAGCAGCTGGCCTCCCCCGGGGAGCTTTGTCCCAGAGAAATGCAGAGCTGCTACCGGCCTGAGAGTCCAGACAGGCGGTGGCTCTTACCCTGTTACAGGGTAAGGCCAGTGGATCTTACCCTGTAAGATGCCGCAGTGGCGAGGTCTGCAGTTGCTTCTCAGTGACTGGATTAGGCTCCTTTCTGGGGGCAGTGCATGGAGAGCCTGACTTTCTCTGCTGCCGCAGCTGCAGCTGCTAATGCAGTGATGCCCTGGGATTCTAGGCTTCCCGGACTCCACGTGTGGCGTATGCCTGAGTCGGGGCTATGTCCAAGCTCCTCGTAGTTCTCCATGTCAGACTGGAGGCCCCAGTGGGGTGGGCTCACAGGGGAATCACCTGAGCCTTGGCTGCAGAAGTGTGGGTCCCCAGGGACTCTGACTCACTCTCCACCCCGCCTCTCCCGCGCAGGGAAGCAGCTCCCCCTGACTCCGTGCCACTCTCTGGTATGAGATTGTCCAGTCTCACTCCTCTCCGTTCTCTGTGGGTCATTTCCTTGATAAATCCCAAAGTGGCCACGATCAGATCTTCAATGTGTCCCGTTGAAGATCTGGGTAATTACTTGTCGCTCTCTTCTTTCCATGACAGTGGTGCACATTAGCGGTCTCTAGTCAACTTTTATTTTAGATTCAGGTGGTAGATGGTAGATGTGCATGCAGTTCATTACCTGGGGTGTATTGCATGATGCTGAGGTTTAGGGTACAATTAACACCATCACCCAGCTACTGGAGCATAGTACCCAATAGTTAGTTTCACTCCTTTCCGCTCTCCCTCCTTCTTCCCTCTAGTAGTCTTCACTTTTGATAGTGGCCATTTTTATGTCCATATGTACCCAATGTTTAGCTCCCACATATAAGTGAAAACATATGGTATTTGCTTTTCTGTTTCTGCATTAATTTGCTTAGGATAGTGGCCTCCAGCTGTATCCATATTGCTACAGAGGACAAGATTTCATTCTTTTTTCTGGCTGCATAGTATTCCATGGTATACATGTGCTATACATATTCTTTGTCCACTCTACTGAGTGGTTGATTCCATGTCTTTGCCATTGTGAATGCTGCTGCAATGAACATAGGAATGCATGTGTCTTTCTGGTAGGATGAGTTATTTACTTCTGGATAAACACACAGTAATGGGATTGCTGGGTAAAAAGGTAATTCTGTTTTAAGTTCTTTGAGAAATCTCCAAACTGCTTTCCACAGTGGCTGAACTAAATCACATTCCCACCAACAGTGGACAAGTGTTTCCTTTCCTCCACATCCTCACCAACATCTGTTTTTTGACTTTTAGTAATAGCCATTCTGATGGCATCTCATTGTGGTTTTGATTTGCATTTCTTTGGTGATTAGTGATGTTGAGCATTTTTTCATATGCTTCTTGGCTGCTTTCATTTCTTCTTTTGAGAAGTGTCTATTTGTGTCTTTTGCCCATTTTTCAATGGAGTTTTTTGTTGTTATTTATGTTCCTTATAGCTTCTAGATACTGGACGTATAGTTTATTGGATGCAGAGTTAGCAAAATATTTTCTCCACCCTGTAGATTGTCTGTTTACTGTTGATAGTTTCTTTTCCTGTACAGAAGTTCACTTGTTTAATTAGGTCCCACTTGTCAATTTTTTTTTTTTTTGGTTGCAACTGCTTTTGAGGACTTAAGTCATAAATTCTTCCCCAAGGCTGATTTCCGGAATGGTGTTTTCTAGGTTTTCTTCTAGTTTTCTTCTAGTTTGATGTCTTACATTTAAATCTTTAATTCATCTTGAGTTAATTTTTGTGTATGGTACAAGGAAGGGGTCCAGTTTTATTCTTCTGCATATGACTACCCAGTATCCCAGTACCATTTATTGAATAGGGAGTTCTTTCCCCATTGCTTATTTTTGCCAACTTTGTTGAAGATCAGATGACTGTAGGTGTGTGGCTTTATTTTTAGGTTCTCTATTCTGTTCCATTGGTCTATATGTCTGTTTTTGTGTCACCACTATGCTGTTTTGGTTACTGTAGCCTTCTAGTATAGTTTGAAGTTAGGTAATGTAATACCTCCAGCTTTGTTTTGCTTAAAATTGCCTTGGCTATTCAGGATCTTTCTTTGGTGGCATATTATTTTTAGCATAGTTTTTCATTCTGTGAAAAATGACATTGGTAGATGATAGGAATAGTGTTGAATCTGTAGGTCGCTTTAGGTAGTAAGGCTATGTTAATTTGGTTCTTCCAATCCTTGTGAATGGAGTATTTTTCCATTTGTTTTGTCATGTATGATTTATTTCAGCAACTGTTTTGTGGTTCTTCTTATAGAGATTTTTCACCTCTTTGGTTAGATGTATTCCTAGGTACTTTTTTTTTGTGGCTATTGTTAATAAAACTGCATTTTTGATTTGACTCTCAGTTTGAATGTACTTGGTGTATATAAATGTTACTGAATTTTATACATTGATTTTGTATCCTAAAATTTTATTGAAGCCACTTATCAGTTCTAAGAGCCTTTTAGTTGAGTCTTTAGGGTTTTCTAGGTATGGAATCATATCTATAAAGAGAAGTAGTTTTAAGTTCTTATTTTTCTTGTTTGTATGCTTTTTTTTCTTTCTCTTGCCTTATTGCCCTGCTGGCACTTCCTGTACTATATTGAATAGAAATGGTGAGAATGGGCCTGTTCCTTGTCTTGTTCTGGTTCTCAAAATGAATACTTCCAGTTTTTTCATGCTAAGTATGATGTTGACTGTGGGTTTGTCAGAGATGCTTCTTCTTATTTTGAGGTATGTTCCTTAAATGCCTAGTTTCTTGTCAGTTTTTATCATTAAGCTATGTTGGATTTTTATTCAAAGGTTTATGTCTACTGAGACAATTTTATGGTTTTTGTTTTAATTCTGTTTACATAGTGGATTACTTTTATTGATTTGCATATGTTGAGCCAACCTTGGCCAACAGGAATGACTGTTACTTCATCACAGTAGACCAGCTTTTTGTTGTGTTCCTGTATTTAGTTTGCTGGTATTTTGTTGAGGATTTTTGCATCAGGGATATTGGCTTGTAGTTTAATTTTCTTATTTTATCTTTGTCAGATCTTAGTTATCAGGGTGATGCTGGCTTTGTGGGATGAGTTGAGGAGTACCTCCTCCTCAATTTTTTGGAATAATTTCAGTAGAATTAGTACCAGTTCTTCTTTGTACATCTGGTAAAATTTGGCTGTGGATCCATCTGGTCCAGGGCTTTTCTGGTTGGTAGGTTTTTTAAATTACTGATTCAATTTTGGAACTCAATATTGGTCTGCTCAAGGTTTCAATTTCATCCTAATTCATTCTTGGGAGCTTGTGTGTTTCCAGGGATTTATCCATTTTCTCTGGATTTTCTAGTTTGTGTGCCTAGAGGTGTTAATAAAGTCCCTGAGGATTGTTTATATTTCTGTAGGATCAGTTGTATTGTCACCTTTGTCATTTCTGATTGTATTTATTTGGATTTTTGCTCTTTTTTCTTTGTTAACCTAATAGCGGTCAATGGATCGTCTTTATCCTTTCAATGAGCTAAGTTTTGGTGTTACTGATTCTTTGTATGGATTTTTTGGTAATAAATTTATTCAGTTTTGCTCTGATTTTTGTTATTTCTTTTCCACTGCTAGTATGGGGTAAGTTTATTTTTGTTTTTCGAGTTCCTCTAGGTGTGATGTTAATTTGGGATCTACTTAACTTTTTGAGATAGGCAGTTAGTGCTATATTTTCCTCTTAATAATGTTTTTGCTGCACCTCAGAGATTTTTGTATGTTGTGTCCTTGTTTTCCTTAATTTCAATTTTTTTAAAATTTCTGCTTTAATTTTGTTGTTTACCCAAAAGTCAGTCAGTAGCAAGTTATTTCATTTCCATGTAGTTGTCTGGTTTTGATAGATCTTCTTGGTGTTGATTTCTGTTTTTATTTCACTATGGTCTGAGAGTATAGTTTGTATGATTTTGATTTTTTGAATTGAGATTTTTGTCGTGGAACATGTAGTTGGTCTTGGAGTATGCTCTCTGTGCAGATGAGAAGAATGTATATTCTGTGGTTGATGAGTGGAATATTCTGTAGATGTCTATTAGATCCAGTTGGTCAGTTGTTGAGTTTAAGTCCAGAATTTGAGGCTGGGTGCAGTAGCTGACACCTGTAGTCCCAGCACCCTGGGAGTCCTAGGCAGGTGGATCACAAGGTAAGGAGATTGAGACCATCCTGGCTAACATGGTGAAACCCTATCTCTACTAAAAATGTAAAAAATTAGCCAGACATGGTGGCACATGCCTGTAGTTCCAGCTACTTGGGAGGTTGAGGCAGGAGAATCGCTTGAACCTGGGAGGTGGAGGTTGCAGTGAGCTGAGATTGTGCCACTGCACTCCAGTCTGAACGACAGGGTGAAGCTCCGTCTCAAAAAAAATGTTGTAATTACTTTGCTAGTTCTCTGCCTCCATGGTCTGTTTAATGCTGTTAGTAGGGTGTTTATGTCCTCTGCCATTATTTTGTTACTAAGTCTTTTCATAGCTACTGATTTTATGAATCTCAGTGTTCCAATGTTGGGTGCACATATATTTAGAGTAGTAAAGCCTTCTTGTTAAATTGAACTATCATTATGTAGCATTCTCCCTTGTATTTTTTGTTAAAACTGCTGTTTGTTTACAGTCTGTTTTGTCTGAAATAAGAATAGCAACACCTGATATCTTTTGTTTTCCATTTGCATGGTAGACCTTTCTTCACCCCTTACTTTGACTGTGAGTGTTGTTATATGTGAAATGGTTCTCTTGATGACAGAAGATTTTTTTAAATCCAATTTGGCACTCTGTGCCTTTTTAGTGCTTTAATGCTTAGATCATTTACATTTAAGGCTAATATCGATATGTGAGGTTTTGATTCTATTGAAAAGTTGTTAGTATGTTGCTTTGTAGTTTCTATTGTGTGGTTGCTTTATAGGGTCTTCAGGTTATGTGCTGAAGTGTGTTTTTGTGGTAGCAGGAAATTGTTCTTTCATTTCCATGTTTAGAACTTGCCTTAATGATCTTGTGTAAGGCTGGTCTAGTGGTAACAATTTTTTTTTAGCATTTGCTTATCTGAAAAAGCTTTTTTTTTTTTTCTCCACTTATGAGACTTTGGTGGGATATGAAATTCTTGCTTAGAATTTCTTTTCTGAATGCTGAAAATAGGCCCTCAGTCTGTCATGGCTTGACAAGTTTCTGCTGCGATGTCTCCAGTTAGCCTGATGGGATTACCTTTGCATGTGATCTGACCTTTTACTCTGGCTCCCTTTAAGATTTTTTCTTTAGTGTTGACCTTAGACAGTCTGGTGACTATATGCCTTGTGGATGTACATTTTTGTATAGTATCTCACAGGTGTTCTCTGGATTTTTTTTTTTTTTTTTTTTTGTATCTGGATGTCTAGCTCTCTGGCAAAACTTAATACATTTTATGAATAAAATTTAAATATATTATTAAATATATTTTAAAACATATATTTTAACGTTTATAGGATGTTCATCATGTGGCTAATCCCAATTTAAACTTTCTCCTGTTAATGGATTATTATTTTTGATGCCATGAAGACTGCAATAAATATATTTGTGTATAAAACTTGTGTTTGATATTACAGTTTTGTGTTAGGTAACATCCACATAGTAGAATTAATGAGTCACACGACAAACATTTTTAATTCTTTAATGTTTCTCAAGAAATGGCAGAAATTATAATATAGACAGGGATTAAAAAATTACTGTTTTTCTGAGTGGTTAATATATAACCTACATTTGTCTTTTTTTCCTTTTTATATTTTATTTTTTATGAGAAGACCTAAAGTTAATGGAACAGTGTAAAAAAATAACTGCTTATATTTAGAGTACCTATTTTGAAGGAACTCAAATTAGTGCATTAATTTACATAATTCTTTAAGGTAGGTGGTAAGTTTATTATGTTATAGTTGAAAAAAAAATGGAGCTAATGCTTTTGTTTAAATTCATTTAACTGGGGTTTGACAGAGCCCTAAATGGAATTTTTACTTTTTTCAAAAATCTTACTTGCTTTGTCTTTTGATCTTCATATAACTTTTATCAGGAAACTATACAGCAAAGTGAAAAAATTACAGATGCCACAAATATGTCTCCTCTTTAATACATTTGCAGCAAAAAGAGAAGGACTGAAAGGGTATAGAGTTGAAATGCCCTCATTTTAAGGTATTCTAAAGAATTCATGTAAATAACAGATTAGCATGTGCAATTTTTCCAGCTTGGATACATTTATGCATATTTTAAATGGACTTCATTCTGAAGTGATGCAAAAATTGTTATTTGAGAGGTAGGGTCTTGCTCTCTTTCCATATTATTTTCCTTGAACTCTAGATGGATAAGTTTATATTTATATACATTTATAAGAATGTTTAGATTTTTCCAATACAGTCTTCAGTCAACAAATATTTTAAACGGTTTTTTGTCTTTTTCCTTTCCTTTCTTTATAAGGACAGGGTCCTGGTCTGTCACCTGGCTAGAATGCAGTGGCATGATCATAGCTCACTATAATCTCAAACTCCGGGGGCTCAAGCATCCTCCTGCCTCACTTGCTGAGTAGCTAGGACTACAGGTGTGCACCACCATGCCTGGCTTACTTAAAAATGTATTAATTTTTTTGGGAGAGATGGGCATCTCTGTATGTTGCCCACGCTGTTCTCAAACTCTTGGCCTCAAGTGATCCTGTCACCCTGGCCTCCCAAAGCACTGGAATTACAAGCATGGGCCACTGCACCCAGACTTATTTCTTACTATAGAAGAAAAACACACATTGTATTGTAAAAAGAAGACAAATATTTTAAACTTAGTAATAGTATCAGCTTCATTGGTTTGTTGAGAGGATTAAATATGTAAAACTGAGTACAATGCTGTGTATTTCATGAATGAGCAATAAATATTAGCTATTGGTAATATTAGACTTGCAGATTGAGATAGCAGAAAGCCAAAGAGGGAGGGAAGTCTAATTTCAGGAAAGGAGTAGTTGAAGTGAGTGGCTATATGGGCCAGAGTAGGAAGCTGGAGAAGTGGTCGAAATATGTTAGCTGAAGAATATGGTTGGACACATATTAATTAGGAGGAGAGAAGGATAAATAAAAGGAGGCTTTGAACAAAGAACTTGATAGCAGAAGACCTGTTTTTAAAATAGCTTTTTAAAATTTTGACATATTTCATAAGTAAGACTGGAAGAAAAATTACAACTGCAACAATTAAAGCAAAAAAGCTTGAGGATTAGAAAAGACATAATACCATAGTAATTTTCACAGATGACTTAACTATACACATAAAAATTCAAAACTACCTACAGATAAGCTATTAGAATTAGTAAGTGAATTTAGCAAAGCCATCCAAACAAGGCATGCATATAAATTGACAAGTTGATTATTAAATTTAACGGGAAATATAAGACAATCTTGAAGAAGGAGTAAAAAAGGTGGAAGGCTTATATTAATGGTTAACAAGATTGATTTTAATCCTGAATTAATTATTATGGTGTATTATTTATGTAAGCCTAGGCAAGTCGATCAATGAACAAAACATAAATTCAACACACAGACCCACCTCTAATTCATGGCAAATGTGACATTGAAATGCAGTGGGAATATGACAATTTTAAAAATAAGTGGTTCCCCATATGGGAAAAAGTAAAATTTAAGACCTGTTTCACACACTACCTCAAAATCAGTTTGAGGTAGACTTCATTGCTAGGGGTGAATGATAAAACAGTAGATTTTCTAGAAGATAACATTGAAGAATATCTTTGTGACCTTGGGGTACTGAGTAATTTCTGGAAAAAGACACAGAAAGTGCTTACTATAGAGGCAAATATTAATAAGTTGTCCAACATTAAAATAATGAGCTTCTGTTCATCAAAAGATATGATCTAATAAACAGGCATGCCACAGCATGGGAAAAGATCCCAGCAGTGCACACAATTGCCAAGGCATTCAGCTAGAACATTAAGAACTCCTACAGAGCAACAAGATACAGAGAGAAAATTGAATAAAAACGGACAATTGACTTGAACAAGTACTTCAAAATATAAGATGTCCAACCAGTTAATAAATATAAAAAGTGTTCCAATTCATTACTATCCAGGGAGATGGGGGTTAAAATCACAATAATGTAGCATAAAGCACCCACCAGAAAAATTACAAGGAAAAAGATTGATAATCCCAAGTGTTGAAGGGGATGTGGAAAAAATAGAACTCTCTTACACTGATAGTGAAAGTGTAAATTTTGGTGCTTGTTTTGGAAAAGTGACAGTATTCACTAAAGATGAATAGGAAGATACTTTATGACTTAGCAGCTCTATTCCTAGGTACATATGTTTATGGAAAGACATGTAAAAGAATGTTTATAGCAGCAGCTTTATTTATAATAGCCAACATAAATATGTATGTATATTTTCACCTAAAGACATATATATATAACACAACAATGTTCATTGCAGTTTCATTTATAATAACCAAAAACTGGAAATGATTTAAATATCCCCTATTAGGAGAATGAATAAATCAATTGTATTGTCTTCACATGTTCATACAAAGCAATACTATAAGCAATGAAAATGAATGAACTATAGCTACATGCAATAACATGGATGAATCTCATAAACATCATGATTGAGAGCAAGTAGATACAAAAAATATGTAATTCTACTTATATAACCTTGAGAATCAAGCAAAAATAATAGCGACAAAAATTAGTGATAGAAAGTGGTTATCTTTGGAGAGGAAGTAGATAGTGGTTTTGGCATTGGTTTCTCGGGTACTATCATTGTCTTGTTTTTATGGGAGTGGTGGTCACCTGGACAGATTTACTTTGTGACAATTCATGGTGCCATACAGTTATGATTTGTGTATTTTTCTGTGTATATTTTATATACTTCAGTGGAAATTTCATTTTAAAAAGCCAATTGTATTATTTTATTATACTTTAAGTTCTGGGGTACATGTGTAGAATATGCAGGTTTGTTACATAGGTATACACATGCCATGGTGGTTTGCTGCATCTATCACCCCACCATCTACATTAGGTATTTCTCTTAATGCTATCCCACCCCAGCCTCCCACCCCTTGATAGCCCCACCCTCTGACAGGCCCCAGTGTGTGATGTTCCCCTCCCTGTGCCCATGTGTTCTCATTGTTCAACACTCACTTATGAAGTGAGAACATGCGGCGTTTGGTTTTCTGTTCCCATGTTAGTTTGCTGAGAATGATGGTTTCCAGCTTTATCCATGTCCCTGCAAAGGACATGAACTCATCTTTTTTTATGGCCGCATAATATTTCGTGATGTATATGTACCACATTTTCTGTATCTGGTCTATCATTGATGGGCATTTGGGTTGGTTCCAAGTCTTTGCTATTGTGAACAGTGCCACAATAAACATACATGTGCATGTCTTTATAATAGAACGCTTTATAATCCTTTGGGTATATACCTAGTAATGGGATTGCTGGGTCGAATGGTATTTCTGTTTCTAGATCCTTGAGGAATCGCCACATTGTCTTCCACAATGGTTGAACTAATTTACACTCCCATCAACAGTGTAAAAGAATTTCTGTTCCTCCACATCCTTTTCAGCATCTGTTGTCTCCTGATTTTTTAAGGATCGCCATTCTAAGTGATGTGAAATGGTATCTCAGTGTGGTTTTGATTTGCGTTTCTCTAATGACCAGTGATGATGAGTTTTTTTCTTATGTTTGTTGGCAACATAAATGTCTTCTTTTGAAAGTGTCTGTTCATATCCTTTGCCCACTTTTTGATGATGGGGTTGTGTTTTTTTTTTTTTTCTTGTAAATTTAAGTTCCCTGTAGATTCTGGATATTAGCACTTTGTCAGATGGATAGATTGCAAACATTTTTTCCCACACATTTGGTTGCCTGTTCACTCTAATGACAGTTTCTTTTGCTGTGCAAAGAAGTTTAATTAGATCTTAAGTTTAAATCTTAAGTTTAATTAGATCCCATTTGTCAATTTTGGCTTTTGCTGCCATTGCTTTTGGTGTTTTAGTCATTAAGTTCTTGCCCATGTCTATGTCCTGAATGGTTTTGCCTAGATTTTCTTCTAGGGTTATTATGATGTTAAGTCTTAAGTTTAAATCTTTAATCCATCTGGAGTTAATTTTTGTGTAAGGTGTAAGGAAGGGATCCAGTTTCAGCTTTTTGTATGTTGCTAACCAGTTTTCCCACCACCATTTATTAAATAGGGAATCCTTTCCCCCCTTGCTTGTTTTCATCAGGTTTGTCAAAGATCAGATGGTTGTAGATGTGTGGTGTTATTTCTGAGGCCTCTGTTCTGTTCCATTGGTCTATATCTCTGTTTTGATCCTGGTACCATGCTGTTTTCATTACTGTAGCCTTGTAGTATTATTTGAAGTCAGGTAGCATGATGCCTCCAGCTTTGTTTTTTTGCTTAGGATTGTCTTGGCTGTGTAGCCTCTTTTTGGTTCCATATGAAGTTTAAGGTGGTTTTTTCCAGTTCCGTGAAGAAAGTCAGTGGTAGCTTGATGGGGATAGCATTGAATTTATAAATGACTTTGGTTAATATGGCCATTTTCATGGTATTCATTCTTCCTAACCATAAGCATGGAATGTTTTTCCATCTGTTTTTGTCCTCTCTTATTTCCTTGAGCAGTGGTTTGTAGTTCTCCTTGAAGAGGTCCTTCACATCCCTTGCTAGTTGTATTCCTAGATATTTTGTTCTCTTGTAGCAATTGTGAATGGGAGTTCACTCATGATTTCTCTGTTTGTCTGTTATTGGTGTATAGGAATGCTTGTGATTTTTGCCCATTGATTTTGTATCCTGAGACTTTGCTGAAGTTGCTTATCAGCTTAAGGAGATTTTGGGCTGATATGGTGGAGTCTTCTAAATATACCATCATATTGTCTGCAAATAGAGACAATTTTACTTCCCTTTTTTCTAATTGAATATCCTTTATTTCTTTTTCTAAGCCAACTGTATTTCTAAATGACAGCAGTTGTATATTTTTGCCATTAATAATAGCAAAAGCTAAGTTCCTAGGAATAAGTCTGGCAAAAAATGTTCAAGCTTTATGTGAAAGAAAATTACTAACTTTCTTTAAAGACATTAAAACTACTCAAACACATGAAGAGAAAAATCATGTACAAAGAGCACAATTCAATAATGTAATGATGTCAACTTCATATACATTTACCTATAAATGTAATGCAAGTTCAATAAAAGTGTCAAAGCATTTTGGAAATGATTCTAAAACTCATTTATAAGAACAAAGGACCAATCATAGGTCACTAATGAAGAAAATTAGTAAGATGTGAATTTGTCCTACCAGGTTTCAAGATATTATTAATGTGGAGCAGTTAAAATTCTCATATTTATGAAGTTATAGGAATTATAACAGCATGGTGTTGATGCAGTATGATATTTGCATAGGAACAGAACAGAGAAGTCAGAAATGGGAGAGGGACCAGTGCTTATAGGTACCCTCAATATATGATGTAGTGCCATTGCAGATGAATGGGAAAGGATGAACTTTTCTATAAATTGTGGGGGGCTAAATGTTTAATAATGTAAAAAAAATTAGATCCCTACATCATGTCAGACACAAATAATACCTAGTAGATTAAAGACTTAAGTGTGAAAAGCAAAACTATAAAAATTTTAGGAGCTCTAATACAGGAGAATATCATTATGATCCCAAGGTATGGGAGGTTTCTTTAGCAAGACACTAAATGTATAAACCATTAAAAAAGATTTACAAATCCGATCACACTAAAATTAAGAATTGTTATCCATTGAAAGAAAGCAAAAAATGAATTAATGTAACAATAGATAATAGTAGATATAGGAAGTAATCAATAAAGAGATGAGAAAGATTTAAAAAAAAAAGAAAACCAAATCAAAACTACATTGAGATACCATCTCATGCCAGTTAGAATGGAGATCATTAAAAGATCTGGAGACAACAGGTGCTGGAGAGGATGTGGAGAAATAGGAACACTTTTACACTGTTGGTGGGAGTGTAAATTAGTTCAACCATTGTGGAAGGCAGTGTGGCGATTCCTCAAGGACCCAGAAATAGAAATTCCATTTGACCCAGCAATCCCATTACTGGGTATATATCCAGTAATATAAATTGTTCTACTATAAGGACACATGCACATGAATGTTCATTGCAGCACAGTTTACAATAGCAAAGACTTGGAACCAACCCAAATGTCCGTCAATGATAGACTGGACAGGGAAAATGTGGTGCATATACACCACGGAATACTACGCAGCCATCAAAAACGATGAGTTCGTGTCCTTTGTAAGGGACATGGATGAACCTGGAAACTATCGTTCTCAGCAAACTGACACAAGAACAGAAAATCAAACACTGCATATTCTCACTCATAGGCAGGTGTTGAACAATGCAAACACATGGACACAGGGGAGGGGAGCATCACACACTGGGGTCTGTCGGGGGAAAAAGGGGGAGGGAATTTTTGTAGTTTTAGTAGAGACAAGGTTTCACCATGTTGGCCAGGATGATCTTGATCTCCTGACCTCGTGATCCACCTGCCTTGGCCTCTCAAAGTGCTGAGATTACAGACGTGAGCCATTGCGCCTGGCTGTTTATAGATTTTCTATTCTATTGATTGATCAACTCATGTACCCCCAAAACCTAAAATGCAATTAAAAAAAAAAAAAAAGAAAACCAGGCAAACAAATTACTAGGAATTTTGTAGAAGAGGAAATGCTAATGGATCATAAGCATCTGAAAATATGTTCAAACTCATTTATAATTGGGATATGCTAACTCTTGTGAAATTGGCAGGTATGAAAAACTTGGACAAATTGCAGTCTATTCATACATTGGAATATCATACAGCAGTACAAATTAATGAACTTGGCTAGATATATGAGTATGCTTGAATCTCAAAACATTTGCGGTAAAACAAATCGCAGAAGAATGTGTGTAGTATGATACCCCTCATAGGAAGTTCTAAGAGTTAAAAACTCATTTTGTGCATTATATGTATGTGACAAACCTACAGAGAAAGCAAGGGAATACTTAATATTCAATTCTGAGTAGCAGCTGGGGAGTGGTGACTAGGAGAGGAGGCAGGAATAGAGCTGTGACTAGGTGGGGCCTTAAGGAGCCTATAATTACCAGGAAAGCTCTATTTTTTAAGGTGGGGGGGGGGGGCAAGTGCAAGGGTGATCATTTTATTATTTCTCCCTGAAATGTATATTTCACCTTTTACATAGGTGGTATATTTTCACAGAAACAGTGTAAAAGCAAAAATTAAATAAAAGTACATTTTATTAAAAACAGAAAGTATATTGGGTATATGGGTATATAATATTGTTTAACCTCGCTAATAAAGAGAAGAAATTTAACCTTGGAAGTTGGTATCTTGATAAATCTTTGAAGTTTCCATTTTCATCTTTGTAATATGATTTGCCAGTATCCATTCAAAAGGAAAGATGCCATTGTGCAATGGAAAAAGAAGCCAAAAAATATCAGAAGAATATTCTCAAGAAAGGAGAACACTAGTTGATACTTGTAGTTGAGTGTGTCTTACCAAAATACATTGAGAAAACTTTTCAGAGTCATGGGCCAAAGATTACACAAAGGGGCAATTCGTTTTTATATCTGGAGTTCATAAAAACTATGTGTCATATAGATCATTGGTTAGTCCATCCATGCAGAAAAGGAATGTGTGTTTTCATTTTAAACAGAGGCAGTAAAGTTCATTGTATGAAAACTCTTGAATGAGTTATTACTATCAAGATTCATTTATGGTAGGAAATTCAGGAAAAAGACATGATGATTTCAGGAGAGGGGTCTTAGTTTGCAAAGGAAGCTGCCAACTCTGGTGAGAGTAATTTAAGAGAAGACAGTCTTATATAAAAGTCAACACAGGTGACATAGAAAAAGAGCATTTTGGAAATAGAAATGTTGATTTCTATATATACATACCACTCCAGTTGCTGAGATTCTAGACTTAAAAATGAGCCTGGTTTTTTTTAAAAAACCCACTTTTACAAAGTTAAAATTAAAAAAATTTCAAATACAGTTAATAACCCAGTGGGGGGGGGGGTTCAATTTTTTTTTTTTTTTAAAATTCCTAGAGCTATCTGAAAATTTAAGCCTGACAGAGGTTTTTTCTTAAAACTAATCTCTCTTGTTTTTTATGTTATACAGTTTTCACATTCTCTTCCCAGGATGGTTACTTTTTACCAGTTTGTAGGTGAATTGAATTTGGCATATTGATAGTTAGCAACTGGCAGGAGATAAAGTCAGGCAGGTATGGTTAGTTCTTGAGAAATAAACTTGAAAAAAATCCTGAGAATGCAAAGGAGGATCTTATCTTTGAAAGTGAATACAGCCCTGGAAATGAGCAGAAATGGCTTGATATAGGTGTGATGGCAGATTATTTTCTTATTTTTGGATGAGATCAGTTTGGAGAGTTTGGCTTTAATCATCTTATAGTCAGAAAAATTACAGGAAACATTCTGATAAGGAAAAAATGTACATTAATGTTATTTTAAAAATATTAAAGCCAGATGGTCTTTTGTTTATCCTCAAAACTCACTGAGTTGGTATCTGTTTTAGTTCATTTTGTGTTGCTGTAAAGTAATACCTGACACTGGATAAATTTATAAAGAAAACAGGTTTATTTGGTTCATGGTTCTGCATGCTATACAAGAAGCATGGCTCTAGCATCGCTTCTAGTAAGGAGCTCGGGAAGCTTCCACTCACAGCAGACGGTGAGGTGGGGCCAATGCAGTACGCGGTGAGGGAGGAGGCAAGAGAGAGAGGGGAGAGAGGCTCCAGACTGGTATTAACAACCAGATCTCATGGGAACTAACAGAGAAGTCACTCAGTCTCCTAAGAATGGCACCAAGCCATTCATGAGGGATCCATCCCCATGACCCAAACACCTCCCACTAAGTCCCTCTTCCAACATTGGGGGATCAAATTTCAGTATGAGATTTTGAGGGGACAAATATCTTAATTATATCAGTGTACATCTAGGAAACGCTAATCAAAGTACTCTGCCATGGATTGTATGGCCAACTGCTAAACACTTTAGTGCATTCACTCATGCAGCAGATGTCGAGCAAATGCTGTGTGTGTGTGTGTGCATGTGCACCTGCATGTATGCGTGTGTATGTGTGAAAACCTCTGGAAAAGCCTGGGAATAGAACAGGCAGTAAGACAAAAATGTAGTTACTATGCTTATTTAGACTACCTTGTGATATCATGAAGCAGAAAGACATTAAACAGCCACAAAAGAAAAGGACAGGATGCAATAAAATGATAAACGAGAGGACCTAGTCTCCTGTGAAGGTAACATTTTGCTGAGTCTGACAATATAGTTATATAATAAATAACTTCTGATTGATTGGATGCCAATAGCATTATTACAGATCTAAGTGTTTTGAGAATTCTTCATAAAGTTTCACTTGTCAAATTCCCAGTTTTTTCTTGGCTTTCAAAATAGCCTAGAAAGAATAGGCATCTACCTTTGACAAACTTAAGAAATGATCCACAATTCCAAGCCCAAGGAAAATGTAAGTGAAAGAAATATAAAAGGTGGAGTCAAGTGTGTTAACTTTCTTTTAATACTATTGCCATATTTTAATTTTATCCATTGTTATTTGAGTTTGGAGAAAGATTCAGGCTGCTATTGATGTGGTTTTTCTATAAAGAATTGTATGATATAGGAATGTTTTTGTGAATCTTATTTCTTCCATACAAATTAACTGGTTAATACTTAAAAAGTTTGGAATGAGAAAGTTGGTTTGCTGAAATCTCAAATTTGCAATGTGTTGTGTGAATTTGAGTAAGTCTTTTTATTTTTAATGTTATTTATTATACTTTAAGTTCTGGGGTACATGTGCAGATCATGCAGGATTATTACATATTTATATACATGCCATGGTGGTTTGCTGCATCTGTCACCCCGTCACCTACATTAAGTATTTCTCCTACTGTTATCCCTCCCCAATCTCCCCAGTTCCTGCTATCCCTCCCCTAGCACCTCCCTCACCCCCAACAGACCCCATTGTGTGATGTTCCCCTCCCTGTGCCCATGTGTTCTCATTGTTCAACACCTACTTATGAGTGAGAACATGCGGTGTTTGGTTTTCTGTTCTTGTGTCAGTTTGCTGAGAATGATGGTTTCCAGCTTCACTATGTCCCTGCAAAGGATATGAACTTTTTATGGCTGCGTAGTATTCCATGGTGTATATGTGCCACATTTTCTTTATCCAGTCCATCATTCATGGGCATTTGGGTTGGTTCCAAGTCTTTCTTATTGTAAACAGTGCTGCAATAAACATATGTGTGCATGTGTCTTTATAACAGAAAGATTTGTAACCCTTTGGGTATATAAAATTTGCGTAAGTCTTAATCTTACTGAGGCTTACATTACGCATCTGAAAAAATAGGTATTTTTTCATTACTGCTGTCAGAATTATGAGGTAGCATATGTAAATTACTTATTACAGCCCCTGGAGCATGGTGATTTCTCAGAAAGCATGAGGCTTCACCAGTGCATCTATCCATAGAGTTATTTATAAATTGCCTCGCCCATGATAGGTGCACAATAAATCTTGTTTTTAAAATACATTTTAGTATTAAATGAGTTTTTAGATGAGGATTTGGTTTTGCTAATCTCAGAGAAGGCGATAATTACTGTATAGAGTATGAAAGGAAAAGAATTGACTGCCATCCGAAAATATTTTGGGCAATCGTTAGACAAATTATTTGATATAACCACTACGCATCTAGTTTTTATAAAAATACTTTACCTTTTTGTACAACTTGTCGGACTAATTGTAGATTAAGTATGTGATAATGTACATATTGTAGTGTTCTATATGCTGGGCCTGGTACTTAGCACACCCTGTATACATGTGAGCTGCGGATTGTGAATACAAATGCTCCTTGACTTACAATGGGGTTACACCTGACAAACCCACTTACAGTCCAACTATCAGCAGTCAGGACCATCTGTCTGTAGCTCCCTTCGTCTTTTAAGTATTGTTGTCTTCATTCTGCATTAGAAAGTACTTTATGATTCCATCTTCCATGTGAATTTTGGGAGAAAGCTGAGTAGTACTTAAGAGGACATCAAATTGATAATTACTCAAGTAACCACAATCAAATAATAAACATGGTAGTTTCTTATTTTCTACATAATTCTGTACTTTGCAGAGAACTTTCATGTAATTGATTTTTTTATCCTTTCAACAATCCATTAAGAATTCCCTTCTTTATAAAAGAAGACTGTCTGGTGTTAGTCTCTTTCTACCTACTAATGATGAGATAGCAATGGAGCATGGTGGTTTCTCAGAAAACATTAGGCTTCACCAGTGCTTCCTTAGGGTTATGTATAACCCAGCAGTCCATTAAGGTGAGTATCATACAGACTTTCTCCTCTCTCTTCCTTCTGTTTATCCTTTTTAATGAGAAGACTGAGCCTTAGGGAGAATAAAGGACTTGCTCAAAGGTGCACACACAGAAAATGGAAGATCTGGGAACTTGATCACAGGCTTTTACATGCGGACCCCAAGTTATCAACTGCTTGCTGGGTCTCAGATAAGCCAGCCCCATGCAGTCATTCCTCATATCCCTTCTTTATATATAAAAAAGACTATCTGGTGTTAGTCTCTTTCCATCTATGAACGTTACATTTTGCTGCTGATTTTCTAGATGGAAAGCCTTGAGGATCATGATGCTTTGGTCACAATGCCCGTATGTTTTAATCATTGGTTATAAATGCCTGTGGCAGCAGCCTCATCATCCCTGCTCAAAGGAGCATTGTTCATTTTACTTCCTGTGGTCTCGGGCTGGAGTTACTGAGTGGAAGTAGTCCCCTGTTTTTAGAAGAGGAATGCTGAGATAAATATTTCACTTACCAGGCGTTTTATGAATCTTAAAATGGTCTCATTTGTAGCGGTCATCCATGAGTGTTTATTTCAGTCGTATAATAATTTGCTCAACAAATACTTTGCTGCTTAATCACAATATTGTTGGAGACTTAAAGTGACTTTTTCCCCTGAACCTCTTCAGAGAGAATTCTGTATTCCAGTTCTTCTTCAGAGAAAAATAAGGATGTAGAATGTAGTCCGGCACTCTTCTGTAAACTTTGCACTTGATAGCGTTGACTTCCAAGGTTGCATTTTGAGTCTTTGAGTCAGTTTCCCTTACTGTTTTATATATATTATTTCATTATTAGAGCATTAAGGTAATGACCTGGGTGTGGGTTAACCATGCTTAATTGCAGTTTTGATTTATCGGTGATTTGGGATTCAGTCATTCCCTTTCTCCACCTAATTAATCCACTCATCAAAAGTTGACTGCATAGATTTTTTTCATTGGAAATTTAACTGCTTCCAAATCACAGAGGTGGTTCCTCTGTATGACTTCAAATACTAGTTTCAAGTATCAGAGTGTCTGGGCCAGCCAAGATGTCCTTGAACAATAGAGGTCAGTTCACTGTGGCGGTTCAGTCTTGTGGTTCTCTTTCTTGA
Source organism: Ateles fusciceps (assembly GCA_036589455.1). Taxonomy (NCBI): domain Eukaryota; kingdom Metazoa; phylum Chordata; class Mammalia; order Primates; family Atelidae; genus Ateles; species Ateles fusciceps. The sequence continues at coordinate 8,007,965 of JAZHEH010001022.1, forward strand.
CTGGAAGTTATAAAGTTGGAGCCAGAACCAAGACATTATGCTTGCTTCAGATAAATCCTGAGTATAAATTAGTCAGAAATTAAGTAATACCATTTGGCAAGGGCATGGGAAATATCCCAGGGTCTTGAATATATTTAAATGCCATAAATGGTGAAATTTGGAGCCCATTAAATATGAGGAAATGATTTAAATAATAAAACCCTAAACTTCAAACTCACTGTTATTTTCTTTTCCCACCTTCAATTTCCTGCCAGGAAATAGTGCCGTAGACCAACAATCTTGTGGTTCAACTCTTTTCTGCCAAAGGAGTACATTCAAGTTATCTTAAACTAATTCCTATAAATGAATGTCTGATTCTTAAAACCCTCTGAGGGAGATTCCATAAACTCCTTTAGTAAACTTTAGCAATGTTTGAATGACCTTGCCGTCAGAAGTGGTTCTTAACGTTTAAACTAAACCTTGTGGTGTCAGAATATCGTCTGTGAGTTTGTTTTTGTAAATATCAGAGATGGAGAAGATTTATCTTGAGACTACATGAGAAGTACTCGAAATAACACTTTTGCATTTACTAAATTATTTCCTGAGTTTTTAAAAATTCTTTCAGTGTTGTAGGAATAGCTCTTATATTTATTCATTTAGGATTCTTATTAAATTATATTTATGATATGTACGCCTTATGTAGTGGTAACATTTTTGGTGGTGTGTGGGCTTGGAAGGATCCGAGGGCCTTTCTATCCTGACATCTTATAATTTTTTTTTTTTTTTAGTTATTGAATGAATCAGAAAAGCCTATTTTACCCTAGGTATTTTAGTTCTGTTTCTTGGACTATAAATATTATGAATAAGATTTGGACAAGTCTGTGAACTTTCCTTTGACTTAATTAGAGCAGTGTTTTTCACTGGTTATTCCTGAGAGGCAGGGTCAGATCTGATAGATTAGCTCAGTTCAAATACTGCGTATACTGACTCAATGCGAGAATGAAAGCCAGAATATGAGAAGTGGCAGAGATGTGTAGGCTTGAAATAATGTTTTCAAGTTCATATTATGGATGCCCATCTACTCTGCAGTTTCCTCGGATAAAATTTCCATTCTTGAGATTTTATATACGTTTGGATGTTATGGATTCTCATATTTTTTTGTTCTTGCCTAAATTCCTCTTCTGATAAATTTCCTCTGAATGTTACATTATATTTACAACTTGAGACCTTGTAGTGTCTTGGATTTTCATGGATACCCCATACTCAGCATGTACAAAGTTGAATCTTCCACTCAAACTTGCCCTCTCCTGTCTTAGTGAGTGATAGCACCGTCCATGTGGTTTGTTGCTCAAGCAAGAAAGTGTCTCGCTTTCATGTACCAGTGTCAATTAGGATTAGGTTTTACACTAAGTTAAAGAACATTCCAATTCATAGAAACTAAAGTGAGATAGAAGTTTACTTTACCTGTGCATAAAAATCTGGATTGGCACTTGAGGACTGTATGGTGCACTATAACATTAAGGACAATTTTTTAAAGAATATATCTTACTGCCTTTTATGGATAGTGGCATCCGAGTTCCAGACAGCAGTTTAAAGGAAGAGAGAAAGAAGAGCAAATGGCATATATCTCTATCTCATCAAAAAGATTTCAAGAAGCTGCTACATAAACACTTGAGCTTACCATCCAATTGGCCCGCATTGAGTCATATGGCTATAGCTAGCTGCAAAGGGAAAGTGGGACCTGTAGTTTCCATTCTGGGAAGACATGTGCCCTAAATTGGAGGCTTGATCACTATTGAAAAGGGGAAAATGGATATTGCAGGGTAAGTTGTGCATTCCCAAATATCCATGAACGCGCTTATACACTTCTGTTCACACAAGAACAACATCGGCCACTCCAGAAAGAAAGCAACTGCCAAATACCATAAAATTACTCATCTACTCAAAGTCCTTGACCTTTGGGTATGCTGGTTTGTTCTCCATCAGGGCCAGATGTAGCATTTTGTGGTCTGGTGAACCTACAAACTAAAAGATGTTCCATCTGCCCCGTAAGTGCTAAAAATACAGTGGTACAGGAGGAGCAGAATAACTTCTGGGAGACAAGAAATGCATAGGAGTCACTATCCATAGCAGTTATCAAAATCTGCAGGGCAGGAATTATGAAAATTATGAAGATACTCTTCTCTGGCATTAGAAAAAGTCCTGGATTTAGTTTATCTGGTCTCTCCTGGCTTTGCTTTCTGGTAATTCCCTAGTCCCATGTTCTCTGTGATGCCTGACTATATATCCTTTGGGATTTAGTCATTTTTACTCTCCTCTTCTCCACAGCTGTATCAAAGTGCACACCTCCTGAGGATAGTCCATGTCCTACTGATGTAGATTAGGTGGCCCAGGGATTGCTTTTTGGGCAGGGGGAGTTAGCTGAAGAATGCATAGTGGTGAATTTCCCTAGAAAAAAATGTGAAAGTAAAAGAAGGAACCAATGATGCTATGCCTGAGAACATCAACACTTAAGAGTTAGATGGAGAATATGGACCTGAAAAGAAAGAGAGAGAGAAAATTGTCAGGAAGAGGACAAGAATGAATTTGTGATGTCCTACAAATCAAAAGAAAATTTCAAGAAAGAGAATATAGTCCAAAATATATATATTGAGGTTTGTCAAAAATACATAAATTTAAGTGTCTATAATGTTTGGTAATTAGAAGTCATGTGAGACCTTGCAAAGCGAGAACAGTTTCAGTGGAGAGTTGGTGGGCACAAACGCTGAATGTGGTGGGTGCAAGGGTGTAGGGAGGAAACAGTGTAGCAAGTTTGAACCTGGTTATAAAGATAATGAAAGGGAAGGGGAGAACATCAGAATGTTGAGATTGACTCAAATTCTCATTCTTCTTTTATTAGAGAGAGAAGATAGTATTTCAACTTGCAAGACAATAGGGATGATGTCATCTGTATTTACTCTGCTCCCTTTCTTAGCTTTAGATCACCTGATGTGCTCTATTATGGTAGGTGGCAGAGACTGGGGAATTCAGGATTTTTTTCCCTTGACAGGTAGTTGGAGGAGTTAAGGAGGAGAAAATTGACCATAGCTCATTGGACATTTATAGACTGAGAACAGACTGGAGGAAAAAGAGAAAGTGTTGATACCCAGGAATATTTATTGAAGATAATTATTTTGTAAAAGGATCAATGAAATATGATTGTTATGTGCAAGGCACTGTGTGCACTAAAGCAATGAGCGTTCTCTAAAAGAAGAAACCATCTTTGTAATTCAAACTTTTCTGCAGTCAAGTTTAATGAAGTGACTCTCATTTAAGTCCCTATTACATGATCCATGTAGGAAATTTCTCTTAGGATTTGGTACTGGCATTAACCGTGTCTTCTTTGGAAACATCACCTGTCTTTTCCTTGTGTGGAGTAATATTAGATCACATTCTTAGACATCTCCCATGCACCAGGCACTATACCCAGCACTTCACCTACATTTTCTCAGGGTGTTCTTGCAATGTTTCTATGAAGAAAGTACTGTCATCATTCCACTGGTGAGGTTAAGGTAACAGTCTCTCAAATTTTCACTCCTTCTTAGCTGCCAGAAAGCTTAGAGCAAAATTTTAAGTCTAATCACAGCAACTCACTGACCTCGTCTTTTGTAAACACAACAACAAACAAACAACAGTGGAAAAGACGTGTATTTTGCCTTACTTATAATCCGAATTCTTAAATACTCAAGTAGAATGACTCAATTTTAGTTTAGGCTGCTGTTGTATATCAGCTGACTTATATTTCACGTTATTTTCTCCTTTCAACTTTTTTCATCCTTGAAAATAGTTGGATTCATCCTTAGGTGATTTTTTTGAATATATAGTGATTTTAAAAAGAGGGTACAAAAATTGAATTTTACATTTAATTCCATTTGTATAGTAGCATTCTATTATAGTTATGAGTTGAGTTCCTAATTTAAATTTTAGACTTTTGATATTTTCACTAAACATACAATGATGCAAATATCTACTATCACGTATGCTCCTTTAGATCAAATCTCTTTATACATATGATAACATTTGCAACCATATAACATATTTTACATATATGTTTCTAGGATGGGATCATATAAGATATTTACATAATTAAAAAATTGATTTTTTTGTTTTTTGAGATGGGATCTTTCTCTGTTGCCCAGGTTGGCGTGCAGTGGCACAATCTTGGCTTACTGAAGCCTCAGATCTCTGGGCTCAAGCAGTCCTCCTGACTTAGGCTTCTGAGTAGAGAGGCTTATAGGCATGTACCAACACTCCCAGCAAATTTTTGTAGATTTTTTTTGGACATAAGATCTCACCATGTTACCCAGGCTGGTCTTGAAATCCTGCCCTCAAGTGGTCCTCCTGCCTTGGCCTCACAAAGTGCTGGGATTACAAGCATGAGCCACCACACTTGGCCCAAAATTTGATGTTTAAAATGCAATTTGGAGTAAACATAATTATGAGGAAAAAAATTAATGCTGCATATATTACTTTTCCTTATAAATTTTGGTTTGGGAAAGCCTTTTTTTTTTAAAAAAATCTAGACTGAATAATTTCCTATGTTAAAATATGGAATTATAAAATAATTCTTTATGCATCTAAAATAACATATGGCCTTAATTCTTATGTCCTGTAGAATTTCCATTCAGAAATTTGAAAGTAAGATTACGTAACGTGACATTCAGATGACTTTCAGGCTGTTTATGTGTGTGCAACTTGTTTGGGCAACTGTTCTTGTTCAACTTGAGTAAATATAATTTACATCCCTCCTAAGAGATGAGGACACTGACCTTAATTTTCTCTAGTTTTAGATTTAGCTTTGATACATGCAATAAGAATGATAATTTATAAGAACGAGCGCTTTCTCATGTTAATCATTAGTCATAAAGATAACTAAGGATGAGTAACATTTTCATGCTGTGGCTTTAGATGAATTAGATTTTTGAGAAGTTGATAATAGAGATAATTGTCTTAAACTCCAAGGTTTTTCCAATTAAAACTAATTTGGAGGCATTTTTCTAAATGTAGAGTAAGTTGGAAGCCTTACGTGTTGGAGTGGATTGTAAATATTTAACACAATAATTTCAGTTAACCACTGGTCTACCAGGATGCAAGACCTTCTATAGGTTATAATTCTGGGACTAAGTGACTAATCACTCAGATCCCTCTTTAACAAAAGTGTAAGCAAATTTTTCTCATATTCACTTTGAAATAGCAGTCAAATACAGGAACAAATAATTTGTTCTATTAATATTTATTGATAACCCTCTATATGCAAAGCACAACATTGGTCCTTTAGAGAAAAAAAATATGCATCAAACTTTGCACTCAAAGAGGTTAAGTTAAGGGGAAAATTAGACATGTTCACAAAATACATAAGGCCCTAACAGAGGAGCAGATAAAGGGTCTTAACTGGGACTTAAGAATTTATCATTTATATGCTGAATCCCCCAAAAATATTTAACATGACCAAATTAAAGATGATCAGCCATAGAGTTTGAAACCCAACAAAATAGAAACAAATACAAATCCCTTCCATGATTGTGGTAGACAGCGCATTAAACATGTATAACTAGTTTATTGAACATTGTGAACTCCAACTACTTCTGCTGTGCCACATTGAGTCTCTTCCTCACATTGCCTAATAATGCCTTGTACTTATCCCATTTTTCCAGTTATTAAACACTATGGCTCAGAGTGAAGCATTGATGGCATATCCAATTCCATGGATAGCTCCTTCCTTTCCCCAGCACTAGCCAGGCATAGGCCTCAAAGACTCCTTTTCTCCTTTTCTCAGTTGGAAGAAAAGATGGCAGGATCAGGAGAGAATGGTTTGCCACTGGGTCACCTCCTTCCCTTCCTTTTTTGGGGTCCTGGTCGGAATTTAGTTAGTTTGTTTTTTTTTTTTAGACAGTTTTGCAACTCTTGTTGCCCAGGCTGGAGTGCAGTGGCCGATCTCGGCTCACTACAACCTCCGCCTCCCGTGTTGAGGCAATTCTCCTACCTCAGCCTCCCGAGCAGCCGAGATTATAGGCCTGTACCACCACACCCAGCTAATTTTGTATTTTTAGTAGAGACGGGGTTTCTCCATGTTGATCAGGCTGGTCTCGAACTCCTGACCTTGGGTGATCCGCCCACCTCAGCTTCCCAAAGTGCTGGGATTACAGGCTGAGCCACTGAGCTTGGCTGAGAGTTGCATTCTTGAATTATGTAACTGGCTGCCTTTGGTGTTGGGAAGGTAGCCTGGTCTTGCATGGGCTGAGACTGGTCTGCCCATTGCTGGTGGCTTCCATTCATGTGGTGTATTGTGGTGATAGTGAATATTGTTTTCTTGGGAGTGCTTGGGCTTCAAAGGAGTAGGCCATCTTTGGGCTTCTTGGGGGGCTGTGGTGCCAGCCTTCTTTCCTAGTGGAGGGACTGGCAGCTCTAGATCTCATGTCTTCACCTCTGTGCTTTTTCACATGGACTCCTGGGACCCTCTCTGCTGTTCTTTGTGCCCCTAGAGAGCGTGAGGGGACTGTGTGTGGCATTGCTGCCCATCGTCATCTCAGACACACTGTGACATGTCCATTTTTGCCTTGTAGGAACAGCTGCTCTAGCATGCCTTCTTTCTTTGGAAATATGTAGTTCAGAAGCAGGCCAAAGTGCCCAAGTTCATATATGCCCCTGAACACATATCATGCTCCCTCACAAAGACCATCATTTTATTCTAATGGTAGGAGCACCTGCTTGGGTGCTCTGGCCTCAGAATCACCCTGCCAGGGAGTGGGGGAGTGACCTCCTTTCTTCCAGGTGAGTGATTCCCTGGGGGATTCTGCCTCACTTGGCTTCGGGATGAAAAAACCCCCATTTACCTTTATTCTTTTTTTGTTTTTAATTTTAATTTTTAAGTCCTCGGGTACATGTGCAGGATGCGCAGGTTTGTTACATAGGACATGTACCTTTTTTCTTTATCATCTGGGTCTCTCTCCATTCGTTTCTCTTTCTCTTTGTTGTCTGCTTATTTGAATTAGAGTTGTGGTGGATGTAGGAGCTGTCGGCAGAACCAGCTTAGCTGCTGTTTAATCAACACCAAGATGGTGTTTGCCCCCATTTTTGACTCCTTTAGGGCACTGTACTTAATAAATTTGTCCTCAATTTTGAGTTCTGCTTGTTAATTCTAGGGCAATGGAAACATAATCTCACTGAACATCATGTTAAATAGAGTCACCTGCTTCCATACCTAGCCGTGGCTATTTCTGGCATTTAAATTTCTTTTTTAAATAGCAATATAAGAATGGCAAAAAAATTCTTTTTAAAGTCATTATCATTTTATATACAGAGCTTATTCAACTTTCTCTCATGGTTTTTAAGATTAGAAGTGTTATAAAAATCGTTTCCTCATGCTATTGTGAATGACTTATAAAAATAGTTTCCAGTGCAGAAAATTATTCCACTTTGTATTTGACATTGGTCATTTCACTTGACAATTAATTACTTAATAATTTCATAATTTTGGATCATTTGGATAGTTTCAGATGAAAATAATGTAAATAAGGCTGAGAAGAATATCATTGGATATACATTTTCCCCCTCTAACCTGGATTATTCCATTTGTATGAGCAATAACTACTTTATGAATGACAGCTGGAGTTACTGAGCTTAGTTTCTCAGAAACTTGGAAAACACTTTGTATTAAATACAGATGTAATTTTGTATTGGTTATCTTTCTAAATGGTATCAACTCTGACCCTTGGAGAAATGTTAATTTCTTCCTTTTGGTTTTTAGCTAGGTTATGTCTCTAAGCTAATTTTGAGTGGAATATTTTTATGATTTAATATTTTATTTTCATGGTTTGGCAGCAAGGGATTTGTTTCTGTGCTGGGATTTTGGCAAAAGCTTTCTGAAAATCTCAGGATTATGTCAACCAATTTACACTTTATGTGATCCAAGACCATGATCACTTCCCTAAATTCCAACAACTTGGTAAATTTCGGGGGAGCTTCCTGAATGCCTTTTGTGGAAACCCTGGTGGAGGTCCCTGATTAGACTTCCTTCTTTAATTAGTTCACCTAGCAGCATAAACCTACACATTTATACTTTTTTTGGAATATAGCCAGAAATTTTTTTTTAATAAATGCCTTCTTGTCAGAGTCTGAAATGAAACAAAAAATTGGAAAAGATAATGGCAAAGGTCATTGTTCTTGATGATGGCACAGGTGGGCTAGGTGTGTACAGCTCATCAGGGGACTGAAAGAATGAGCAGAATGAACATATTGTTAGGGTGTGAACTGCACAACAGTTGATCTCTGAAGTGGACAGCTACCAGAGGTGGATGCTGTACTGCCAATTCCTCTCCTTTTTCAGTTTGAGGGAAAAAAAGAGAGGGCCCTAAGCACTGAGTATGAGCAAATGAATTTCTAAAATACAGACCTCTTACAGCAGACATCTACTATTAATACAGATTAACTCAAAAGGGTCCTGGCTATTAAATTCCTTTGCAGTCAATTCCTGGGGATTCACATTCACAAGGTAGTGCATTCCTGACGATAATGAAATGTAAACACCAATATCATTATGTGGCTCAGCATCAACTAGAATTGCAGTTACTGGTTGAGTAGACTGGCTCAAATGGGTTGGGTTATAGCACAAATAGACAGATCTTAAAAGATAGTAGGCCTGAGGGGCCTTTCTAGTGAGTAAGCTGAATGAATGGGGTTATCATGAATTAGTGTGGGAAGTAAATAAGAATTACCTGGCAAGCCACAGAATGCAAGAACATATTTGCAAACTATACATCTGATAAAGATATAATATTCAGAATCCATAAGGAACTTATACCATTCAACAAGCAAAAAATAACCCTTTTAAAAAGTAGACAAAGAACATGAACAGACACTTTGCAAAGGAGGGCATACAAGCAGCCAACAAACATATAAAAAATGTTCCATGTCACTGTCAGAGAAATGCAAATGAAAACCACAATGAAATACCATCTCACATTAGTCAGAATGACTATTACTAAAAAGTCAAAAAGTAACAGATGCTGGTGAGGCTGTGGAGAAAAGGGAACACTGTACACTGTTGGTGGGAATATAAATTAGTTCAGCCACTGTGGAATGCTGTTTGGAGATTTCCCAAAGAACTTAAACAGAATTATCATTTGACTCAGCAATCCCATTACTGGATATAATCCAAAAGTACATAAATCATTCTACCAAAAAGACTCATATTTTCATTGCAGCACTACTCACAATAGCAAAGACATAGCATCAACCTAGGTGCCCATCAATGGTAGATTGGATAATGTGATACATATACACTATGGAATATTATGCAGCCATAAAAAACCAAAATCATGTCCTTTGCAGCAATATGGATGCAGCTGGAAGCCATCATCTAAGCAAATTAACATAGAAACAGGAAACTAAATGCTGCATGTTCTCATGTATAAGTGGGAGCAAAACCTTGGTTACATCTGGATATAAAGATGGGCATAATACTGGGGACTACTAAGAGAGAGCAGAGGGGGCCAAGGGCTGAGAAACTATTGGATACTACCTGGGTGATGAGATCATTTGTACCCCAAACCTCAACATCACCCAAATATACTGAAGTAGGAAATCTGCACGTGTACCCCCTAAGTCTAAAATTCAAGTTGAAATTATTTTAAAAAATTACATAAGTATTATAAAAGCAAACAAATGAAAAAAAGAAATCTACTCAACTCTTGTAAAAAGTGGTTGATATGGTTAGACTTCCAAAATCTCATCCTGAATTGTAATCCCCATATGTCAAGGGAGAGAACGGGTGGAGGTAATTTAATCATGGGGGGTGGCTTCTTGTGATACTGAGTAAGCTCTCGTAAGATCTGATGGTTTTATAAGTGGCTCATCCCCCTTCGCTTGGCCCTTCTTCCTGCCGCCTTGTGAAGAAGTTGCCTTGCTTCCTGTTTGCCTTCTACCATGATTGTAAGCTTCCTGAGGCCTCCCCAGCCATGCTGAACTATGAGTCAATTAAACTTCTTTCCTTATAAATGACACAGTCTTGGACAGTTCTTTATAGCAGTATAAAAACTGATTAATAGAGTGGTGTTCACTATCTCCTAATTAATATGTGAAGTGCAAGAAGTTATCACTTATTGGAAGTGCTTAATAAATATATGTGTATGTGCTTAGAAATAAATAGCTCACCAGAGTTGGAGGTTGGGGTATTCTGAACCATCTTTGGTCTGGAATGCTGCCCAGTATAAAAACCTTTGGCTTGATCAAATAAACTTTGTTAAAAAAAAACAAAACAAAAAAACGGCTTGATGATTTGGACCTAAAATCAGGATAGTTGGCCAATCTCGTTTCCTAAGACTGATGGGGAATAAAATAGTAGGGATTGCACAACAGCAGGCTGGGTCTACAGAGAGGAGTGAATCCAGAAAGAATAAACAGAAGTCATAATGGAAGAAACTGCAGGAAATTAGACTGGTCAACGTTTTGGCTCCAGCCCAGAGAACTAACCAGGTTGTTTTCTCAGGATAAGTTTATGTTTCTCTTGGGGAAGTGACATCGGGAAGGAGAAACCCAAACTCAGCTTTTTTTCCTATATCTTGAGACCTTCTGTGGATCATATAAATATATTCCATTTAAGGAGCATTATCTTATCATTTGATTTTGATAGGCTAAATAAGTCACACTATTTAATGACATAAATAAAGACTTAAAAATATCATGCATTTATATGTCATTCAGTTAAAGCACAGCTGACTCAAGATGAAACAAAATGAACTTCCCCTACTCCATTGAGTATCAGCTTAATTCTCTGGAGCTTCTCCTTGTCTCTCCTAATGAGGAAAGATAGCTGAGGAGACTGATACATTGGAAGATCCTTCTGTAGGTTTGTTGAGAGAAGACTAAACTAGAATACATATATCAGAATCAGGCTGATATAGCAGTGAGATTGGAAATCTGATTATGGACACTTTGCTGCCTATGACAGAAAGCTATAGGTGGTTTAGGCAAGTCAGCTAGACATGTTAACGAAGCAACCTTCTCTTGCTGTAATCTCTTTCCCAACTTGAACTCCTTAGGTGTGGGCTCTAAATTTTAGAAGAAGGATTACTTCACAAGGAGATGGGACAGGACATTTTCTCTCATGACTACTCTGGAGTAAGATACTTAGAAAACAAACAATATTATAAAAGGAGGCCTTTTTAAGAAAAGTCGAGAGAGTGTAGGACTGGAGGAGACTCCAGGGACAGCAGAAAGACAGAAGGTTTCCACATGCTCCTGTTCGTGTGGAATGTACATCTACTAAAACCACCACAGTGCTCATGCATCCTGTTGGCCATCATCAAGACAAATCATGACATACCAACTAATGAACATTTAAGAGGGACAAGAAAAAAAATTAAATCCTTCACAAAATAAAAAACACATGAGAATTATATTTAAAAATGATGTAAAGTATTTTAACAACCCAAAAGAAAAGCTCAAAGATGAAAATTTTGGTAGAATTTGTTGAATTTAAAAATGGACAGAAGACTTAAAAGTAAGATAAAAATTAAAATGGATCCCAGAACCAAGATGGCTGAATAGGAACGACTCTGGAGTGCAGTTCCCAGTGAGAACGCAGAGGGTGAGTGATCACCGCATTTCCAAATGAGTTTTTATTGCCCACAGACCAGGAGATTCCTGGGTGGAAAAGTGCCACGAGTCCCCAGCACGGCTGTTTCAGCTGGTGCAGCAGGTCTCCGCACAAAATCTCACAGAAATCTGGGCAGCTGTTTCAACTGGCACCTGGAACGCCTGGGAGACAGTCGCCCATTCAACTGAAGAAATAGGGAGCCAGGTGATCTGATTCAACTCTCTGTGGTGGGGAAGGGTGTCTGCCATTACTGAGGCAGTCCACCACTACCCAGGCAGTCTGCCTTTACCCAGGTAGTCCGCCTTTACCCAGGTAGTCTGCCATTACAGAGGCAGTTCTAACTATGCCTCTATAAACAAAATCAAAGGGAAGTTCACACAGCAGCTGGACAGAGCCCACGGCAGCTCAGCAATACCTCTGCTGACAGACTGTGACAAGGCTACCTCCTCACTGGGCAGGGCATCCCTGAAAAAAGGCAGCAGCATGTCAGGAACGTATAAATAAAGTCCCATCTTCCCAGGACAGAGCACCTGGGAAAAAAGGCGGTTATGAGTTCTGCTACAACAGACTTAAACATACCTGCCCAGCAGCTCTGAATGGAAGAATGGCGCTCACAGCTCAGTGCTTGAGCTCCTATAAGGGACAGACTGTCTCCTCAAGCAGCTCCCCAACCCCATATATCCAAAGAGACACCTCATAATGGAGAGCTCAGGCTGACATCTGGCGGGTATCCTTCTGGGACAAACATAACAGAAGAAGAAACGAGCAGCAACCCTTAATATTCTGCAGCCACTGCAGATGATCCCCCAGGCAAGCAGGGTCTGGAGAGGACCTCCAGGAGTCTTACAGCAGAGGGGCCTGACTGTTAGAAGGAAAACTGAAAAACAGAAACAAATAACTTCATCAACAAAAAGGATGTCCACTCAGAGACCCCATCCAAAAGTCACCAACTACAAATACCACAGGTAGATAAATCCACTAAGATGGGAAGAAACCAGCACAAAAAGGATGAAAACACCGAAAACCAGAATGCCTCTCCTCCTTCAAGGGATCACAACTCCTTACCAGCAAGGGAACAAGGCTTGATGGAGAATAAGTCTGATGAATTGACAGAAACAGGCTTCAGAAAGTGGGTAATAACAAACTTCCCTGAGCTAAAAGAACATGTTCTAACCCAATGCAAAGAAACTAAGAACTTTGAAAAAAGGTTTGACTAAATGCTAACAAGAATAAACAGCTTAGAAAAGAATATTAATGACTTGATAGAGCTGAAAAATACAACGGGAGAACTTCGCAAAGCATACACAAGTTTCAGTAGCTGAATTGACCAAGCAGAAGAAAGGATATCAGAGATTGAATATCAGCTCAATGAAATGAGAAGGCAAGATTAAAGAAAAAAAGAGTAAAAAGAAATGAACAAAGCCTCCAAGAAATATGGGATCATGTGAAAAGACCTAATGTATATTTGATAGATGTACCTGTATGTGACAGAGAGAATGAATCTAAGCTGGAAAACATTCTTCAGGATATTATCCAGGAAAACTTCCCCAACCTAGCAAGGCAGGCCAATATTCAAGTCCAGGAAATACAGAGAACTCCACAAAGATATTCCTCAAGAGGAACTCCAAGGCACAGAATCGTCAGATTCACCAGGGTTGAAATGAAGGAAAAAATGCTAAGGGCTGCCAGAGAGAAAGGTCGAGGTACCCACAAAGTGAAGCCCATCAGACTCACAGTGGATCTCTCAGCAGAAACCCTACAAGCCATAAGAGAGTGGGGGCCAATATTCAACATCCTTAAAAAAACTTTCAACCTAGTATTTCATATCCAGCCAAACTAAGCTTCATAAGTGAAGGAGAAATAAAATCCTGTAGCAACAAGCCATTGCTCAGATACTTCATCACAACCAGGCCTGCCATACAAGAGCTCCTGAAAGAAGCACTAAACACAGAAAGGAACAACCAGTACCAGACACTCCAAAAATATACCAAATGGTAAAGAGCATCAACACAATGAAGAAACTGCATCAACTAACAGGCAAAACAGCCAGCTAGCATCAAAATAGCAGGATCAAATTCACACATAACAATATTAACCCTAAACGTAAATGGGCTAAACACCCCAATCAAAAGACACAGACTGGAAAATTGGATAAAAGTCAAAACCCATCGGTGTGCTGAATCCAGGAAATCCATCTCACGTGCAAGGACAGATATAGGCTCAAAATAAAGGGATGGAAGAAGATCTACCAAGCAAATAGAGAGCAAAAAAAAAAAAAAAGCAGATTTGCAATTCTCATCTCTGATAAAATAGACTTTAAACCAACAAAGATCAAAAGAGACAAAGAAGGACATTACATAATGGTAAAAGGATCAATGCAACAAGAAGAGCTAACGGTCCTAAATATATACGCAACCAATACAGGAGCACCCAGATACATAAGGCAAGTTCTTAATGACTTACAAAGAGACTTAGACTTCCCTACAATAATAGTGGGAGACGTTAACAGTTCACTGTCAATATTAGACAGATCAATGAGACAGAAAATTAACAAACATATTGAGGACTTGAACTCAGATCTGGACCAAGCAAACCTAATAGACATATATAGAACTCTTGACCCCAAATCCACAGAATATACTTTCTTCTCAGCACCACATCACACCTACTCTAAAACTGACCACATAATTGGAAGTAAATCACCCCTTAGCAAATGCAAAAGAACAGAAATCAAAACAAACAGTCTCTCAGACCACAGTGCAATCAAAGTAGAACTCAGGATTCAGAAACTAACTCAGAACTGCACGACTTCATGGAAACTGAAGAACTGGCTCTTCAATGTTGACTGGATAAACAATGAAATGAAGGCAGAAATAAAGATGTTCTTCAAAACCAATGAGAATGAAGACACAACGTACTAGAATCTCTGGGAAACATTTAAAGCAGTGACTACAGGAAAATTTATAGCAATAAATGCCCACATAAGAAGGAAGGAAACATCTAAAATTGGCACCCTATCATCAAAATGGTATGAGCTAGAGGAGCAAGATCAAAAAAACTGAAAAGCTAGCAGAAGACAATAAATAAGATCAGAGCAGAACTGAAGGAGTGAGAGACACAAAAAACCCTTCAAAAAATTAATAAATCCAGGAGCTGGTTTTCTGAAAACATCAACAAAATAGACCACTAGCCAGATTAATAAAAAAGAAAAGAGACAATAATCAAATAGATGCAATAAAAAATGATAAAGGTGGTATTACCACCGATTCCACAGAAATACAAACTACCATCACAGATTACTACAAACAGCTCTATTCACATAAATCACTAAACCTGGAAGACATGGATAAATTCCTACGCTTGCACCCACCCAAGCCTAAACCAGGAAGAAGTCGAAACCCTGAATAGAGCAATAACAAGGGCTGAAGTTGAGGCAGCAATTAATAGCCTACCAACCAAAAAAAGCCCAGGTCCAGATGGGTTCACAGCCGAAATCTACCAGACATACAAAGAGGAGCTGGTTCCATTCCTTCTGAAGCTATTCCAAACAATTGAAAAAGAGGGAATCCTTCCAAAATCATTTTATGGGACCAACATCACCCTGATACCAAAACCTGGCAGAGACTCAACAAGTAAAGAAAACTTCCGACCAATATCCTTGGTGAACACAGATACAAAAATCTTCAATAAAATACTGGCAAACCGATTGCAACAGCACATCAAAAGCTTATCCATCAAGATGAAGTAGGCTTCATCCCAGGGATGCAAGGCTGATTTAACATACGCAACGTAATTCACCACATAAACAGAACCAAAGACAAAAACCACATGATTATCTCAATAGATGCAGAGAAGGCCTTTGACAAAATTCAACAGCCCTTTATGCTAAAAACCCTCAATAAACTAGGTATCAATGGAATGTATCTCAAAATAATAAAAGCTATTTATGACAAACCGACAGCCAATATCATACGGAATGGGCAAAAACTAGAAGCATTCCCTTTGAAATCTGGCGCTAGACAAGGATGCCCTCTTCACCACTCCTCTTCAATATAGTACTGGAAGTTCTAGCCAGAGCAATCAGGCAAGAAAAAGAAATAAAGGATATTCAAATAGGAAAGGAGGAAGTCAAATTGTCTGTATTTGCAGATGACATGATTGTATATTTAGAAGGCCCCATCGTCTCAGCCTAAAATCTCCTGAAACTGATAAGCAACTTCAGCAAAGTCTCAGGATATAAAATCAATGTGCAAAAATCAAAAGCATTTCTACACACCAATAACAGACTTAAAGACAGCCAAATCAAGAACGAACTGCCATTCACAATTGCTACAAAGAGAATAAAATACCTAGGAATACAACTAACAAGGAACATAAAGGACTTCTTCAAGGAGAACTACAAACCACTGCTCAACGAAATAAGAGAGGACACAAATAGATGGAGAAACATTCCATGTTTACGGTTAGGAAGAATCAATATCGTGAAAATGGCCATACTGCCCAAGGTAATTTATAGTATCAACACTAACCACATCAAGCTACCAATGACCTTCTTCACAGAACTGGAAAAAACCACCTTAAACTTCATATGGAACCAAAAGAGAGCCCACATAGCCAAGTCAATTCTAAGCAAAAAGAACAAAGCGGGATGCATCAGACTACCGGACTTCAAACTATGCTACAAGGCTACAGTAATCAAAACAGCATGGTACTGGTACCAAAACAGAGATATAGACCAATGGAACAGAACAGAGGCCTCAGAGGCAACACAACACATCTACAACCATCCGATCTTTGACAAACCTGACAAAAACAAGCAATGGGGAAAGGATTCCCTGTTTAATAAATGGTGTTGGGAAAACTAGCTAGCCATGTGCAGAAAGCAGAAACTGGACCCCTTCCTGACACCTTACACTAAAATTAACTCAGATGGATTAAAGACTTAAACATAAGACCTAACACCATAAAAACCTTGGAATAAAATATAGGCAAAACCATTCAGGGCATAGGCATAGGCAAGGACTTCATGACTAAAACACCAAAAGCATTGGGAACAAAAGCCAAAATAGACAAATGAGATCTAATTAAACTCCAGAGCTTCTGCATAGCAAAGGAAACAATCATTAGAGTGAACCAGCAACCAACAGAATGGGAAAAAATTTTTGCATTCTACCCATCTGACAAAGAGCTGATATCCAGAATCTACAAAGAACTATAACAGATTTACTGGAAAAAGCAAAAAAAAAAAAAAAAAAAAAAAAAAAGTGGATGAAGGATATAAACAGACATTTTACAAAAGAAGATTTATGAGGCCAAGAAACATATGAAAAAATGCTCATCATCACTGGTCATTAGAGAAATGCAAATCGCAACTACGTTGAAATACCATCTCACGCCAGTTAGAATGGCGATCATTAAAAAATCTGGAGACAACAGATGCTGGAGAGGATGTGGAAAAAAAGGAACCATTTTACACTGTTGGTTCAAGTGTAAATTAGTTCAACCATTGTGGAAGACAGTGTGGCGATTCCTCAAGGACCTAGGAATAGGAATTCCATTTGACTCAGCAATCCCATTACTGGGTATATACCCAAAGGAATATAAATCATTCTATTATAAAGACAGATGCACATGTATGTTCATTGTGGCACTGTTTGCAATAGCAAAGACCTGTAACCAACCCAAATGCCCATTGATGATAGACTGGACAGGGAAAATATGACACATATACACCACGGAATACTATGCAGCCATAAAAAATGATGGGTTCATGTCCTGTGTAGGGACATGGATGAATTTGGAAACCATCATTCTCGGTAAACTGACACAAGAACAATAAATCAGACACCACATGTTCTCACTCACAGGCGGGTGTTGAACAATGAGAACCCTTGGACACAGGGAGGCGAGCATCACACACTGAAGTCTGTTGAGGGGGGACTAGGGGAGGGACAGTGGGGGGTAGGGAGTTGGGGAGGGGATAACACGGGGAGAAATGCCAGATGTAGGTGACGGGGGATGGAGGCAGCAAACCACATTGCCGTTTATGTACCTATGCAACAATCCTACATGTTCTACATATGTACCCCAGAATCTAGAGTGCAATAAAATATATATATAAATTAAAATGGCCTGATCATGTTATTGTTTGAAAACAAAGGCAGGTAAAATTAATATGAAAATATAGGAGAAAAATACTGATAATAAGCAAAAATGATTAAGCAAAAGTGTGTGACTAGAAGAAAAAGTAAAAGCAAGAATTTTAAAGATGAGGTAGAAGGTAAATACATAAAATTAAGTAGCATCATAGAGCAATAAGCGAAGATAATGCTGTGAAATGTAGAGATATCTTTTCAAAAGACAAAATATAACCTGAGTGAGATAGAAATGAATTGACCAACCAGCTGGAAGCCAGCAAGTGGCAGAAATCCTTAGCAGAATTCTGAGTTGGAAACAGTATTTTGTTGTGTGAGGGTCAATTTAATAGAGTCCCTAATGGGTAGAGATTAGAGAGGGAAAGAGAAGTGTGTGCTCGTAGACTCCTGCCCATGTGCACACTTTGGGCTCCAGAGCCCATGTCAGGATTTGTCAGCAATTAGGAGCAGGAGGGCAAGGCCCTGGGGCAGTCAACCTCAGCTGTGTTTGTGGGTCCTGGGCCCTGTAAACTCTACTCTGAATTTAGGTGGTACAGATATACTTCATCTTTGATTATCCATAGTCACGGAAGAACGGATTAGTTAATGTAATTAAAACAATTTGTATTTGGCTCTCGGGTGTGTGGGTTTATTTTAATTAAAAAAAATTATTCCACATCCCTCTCTTAATCTCTCCCCCAGAGGTCACTGCTGTTAACACTTTCCTGTATGTCATTCTTGTCCCTTTCTATGTATTTAAAACATGCATAAATATATGCTTGTAGAATTTTGTACGTAAAGAATAGTTGTAGCTAACAATTTAAATGTTCACCATATGCCAAGTACTGTAGATGGTACATATTACTGTGTCTGGGCGTTACATGCTTTAACTCATGTAATTCCTGTCGTGTTTTAATTTTTATTTTAAAGATGAGGGAATTGAGGCAAATGAGATTTCATAACTTGTCTCAGGCCATCCTGCTAGTGGGGGAATGGAACCAGGATGTGCATTTAGAGTCCCCACTCTTAAGTGTTACGATGCTTTTCTGCTTTGCTAATTGGGATCATGCTATACCAACCTTTTACAACTTATTTTCACTCTTAGGGTTCTACCATGGAGATCTTCCTGTGTGAGTACATATAGATCTACTTTATTCTTTAAATTGCTGTATTCTACTGTGTATCAACAGTTATTGAATTATTTTCCTATTTATGAGCATTTAGGTAGTTTGCAGTTCTAACTGTTGGGAACATTCATTTCCTTTAACAGATGTTTATGGAGTACCTACAGGGTGCTAGACCTTCTTCTTGGTGTTAAGGAATCAAAACAGACAAAGCCCCTAATGTCATAGCATGTATTTTCTAGTTGTAGAAGTAGTAATGAAGTAACTGTACTATCTATAGCAAAACAAGTAAATCTATAGGGCAACGGAGAGAAATAAAGCAGAATAAAGGAATAGCTGCTATGAGGGTGCCATTGTATATGTTATAACGAGGTGATTGATCATTAATATTTTTCTTCATTTAAAACAATGTTTTATTTTGGGAATTACAGACTCACTAGAAGTTGCAAAAATAGTAAGAGGTCACTTGTGCACTTTGTCCAGCTTCCCCAATGGTCACATGTTACATAACTATAGTACAATATTGATATAGTTTCGCTGTGTCTCTACCCAAATCTCATCTTGAATTGTAGCTCCCATAATCCCCCCCGTGTGGTGGAAGGTACCCAGTGGGAGGTAATTGAATCATGGGGGCAGTTTTCCCGTGCTATTCTTGTGTTAGTGAGTAAGTTCTTATGAGATCTGATGGTTTTATAAGGGGCTCTCCCCTCGCTCAGGTCTCATTCTCCTCTCTCCTGCCACTGTGAGAAGAAGGACGTGTTTGATTCCTTTCCCGCCATAATTGTAAATTTTCTGAGGACTTCCCAGCCATGCAGAACTGTGAGTCAGTTAAACCTCTTTCTCCATAAATTACCCAGTCTCGGGTATTTCTTCATAGCAGTGTGAGAATGGACTAATACAAACATCCAGACAAACTGACAATACTGTCTACAGACCTTATTGACATTTCACCAGGTTTGACAAGCACTAGTTTGTGTGTGTCTGCGTGTGTGGTTCTATGTAGTTTTATCACATTATCACATGTATAGATTGATATAACCACCAATTGTTTACTCTTAAGTTGCCATTTGAATGAAACCTAAAGGAATAAGGTGAGCCAGGACATATCTGGATGCAGAGGGCTTCAGGCAGAACCCAGTAGCAATAGGAATGAAGTAAATATATCATCAGTGCAAAGGCACTGAGGCAGGTGGAAGCCTGAGAGGCCCAAGAGGAACTTTGGAGTGAAGAGTGATCAGAGAGGTAGTGGGATAGGGAGGAGAGTCCAACCATGTAGGGCCTTTTAAACCATGGGGAAGTCTGGTTTTTACTGAGTGAGATGGAGAGCTGTTGGAAGGTTTTGAGAAGGGGAGCACCAGTCAGACTTGTTTTTGTTGACTTACTCTGGCTGCTGTGTGGCGGGCAAACCAGTTGGGTTGTGAGTGTATGGACTGTTCCCAGTGATTCCTTTCCTAAAGGAGGATTATGTGTCCTGACTTGTTGCTGTGTGATATGCAGAGACACCCTGTTGGAGGATTACCCCCACTATGCCACCCACGCACCCATCAAACTGTCAGGCTTAGACTATGTAATATTTGTTTAATAGAATGTTTATAGTGTGTTTTGTTTAAGAGAACATGTGCAGACATGACCTATGAAAAGCCTTACATTAGATTACATGGTTAGCTCTACTCCTCGGTTCTGTTTGTTGCCATGAGAATAACAGATAGGAGATCCTCTTTCATGCTGCATCTTGGAATGAGAAGGCATACGAAGAAGAGCACAGCCTGTAGCAAATCTTCAGCTTATACATAATATAATGAAAAATAATGTAAGCCATTAGCATGTTAGGGTTTATTATTGCAGCAAAGTTGACTAATAAAGAGATCTATTGCAGTAAGCTAGATGATGGTGGTTTGGACTAGGGTAGTAGAAATTCTTTTGTTCGTATAAATTATTTTGATACGATTGCTGGTTCAGACAGGTGTGTGCTATTTGTCCTGAAATTGTCCTCAATCTACACAAGTATGGATTGTGCAAGAAAATGCCTGTTTTCTTACATATTTTTCTTTTTTTTTCTAATCTGAGGGGTAAAATGTTATCTCACTGTTATATGTATTTCGACAATTCCTAGTGATACTGAGCATTTTTGAATATTTCTTTTTTAGCTCTTCCTCCTAGCTTGAGAGATTAGGTAATACCATCCCACTTTTCCACACTTCTCCCATTTCTGCTGTTATTCTCCAGTTTAATAATATATTTGATTGAGCATCTACTGCATGCCAGGGAGAGCCCTCAATCTTTTATATATATTACCTAATTTGACTTTCAAAAAAATCTTAGGAGGTAGGTAGCGTAACAGTGTATATTATTGCCACCTTTATGCATGAGAAATCTGAGGCCTAAGCTAAGAAGTAATTTAACTGGAGTTAGACAGCCAGGGTTAGAGGTGGGACTTGAAACTTGGCTCTACTCAGACTCTCCTGCTTCTTCCAGTTTCTACATTGCCTCTGGAGTATCAGCCCCACCTGGTCTGATCTACTCATTGTTCCTGGAATAAACTTTGTTTTCCCTGACCTTCTGGTTTATTGCATTATCCTCCTGGTCTGGGATGATTTCAGGTTCTTTCCAACTTCCACCCAGTTTTAAAATAGATCCTTCCATTATTTTTCTGATCATTAAATTCTAATATAAATTTTACAGCTGAAAATCTCTTTGGGGGAGAAGACTACATGTATGTATAAATGTACTAAAGGATGCTGGATGGCTTATTTAGCACACAGCAAGGCACATAGTAGACAAAATATTTGCTGAATCACCTTGAACAAAACCCTTTTAGTGTTATTTTATGCAGACTTTTAATTCTTTAATGGGTTGTAAAGTTTTCAGTTTCTATTTGATTCATCTTTTCCATTTTTTTCAGTCTTATGGGAGTACCCCTCCTTGAAATGATGTAGCTTGTCAATTGAATGAGGAGCCTTTTGATGGCATGTATCACCTTGCGCTATATTTTAGGTATCTCACCCATTCTGTGGCCTGTTGTAGCTGTTTGTACTTGCCTTCTCATTGCGAGAAGCTACTGATAAAAGACAGCATGGTGAGAAACCTCAAGTATAACACAAGATAAAGGCAAAGCAGACTGTTGCTTATCCACACCTTGCTCATGTTTTGACTTTCTAACTTACGAATTGTGAAGACATTGTCACAGGGATTAAGATATTATGGCCTCCAAATAGTTTCCTCTGCCTTTCTCCTTCTTTATAATTAAACACACTGTATGTTTCCTCCCACCTATAAGTTTAGTTTAAAAATGAGCAAATATTAGGATTTTCAGTTTTTTCTTCTGTGGAAAAATAGCAATTTCATATTTCTTTCTTATTCAATGACAATAGGAGTAATTGCTTTCTCCCTAATTTTTTGTGGCCTCTACATGTCTTTGAAAATATGTGTATTCTAACTTAATTTTCCAGTGTGGTGAAACAGACAAGTGTGCCTGACACGTATTGAACAGGAAATAAGAAAAATATTTTTATGTGTAGGGCCATCTGAAGTCAGGCAAGCAGTTAATTAAAAAGACATCCATCTATGCAAACAGGAAGAAGTGGTCCAGCTGGGAAATTGGACCAATTTGGAATGCAGTAAAATCTTGTTTCCAACATGTCTCTAAATTTAGATAAATTTTTTGTTGTTGAATGATTACATAGAAGTGGAATAGGATATTGCTCTAAAAATATTGTCATTATTTCCAAGGTAAGAATTTATTATTTTGTTTAGAATTTACATGAGGTAGTGCACTGTGCTTTGGAAATAATACCTGAAGACTGAAACAAAAACAATTTTTTTTTTGCATCTACATTCAATAGGGATGAAACCTTAGGTTACTATGGTATTTTACTTTTCAGATTAGCATGGAAGAATTGTTTTTTTAATAGCAAAGATAAGCTCTAAAAGAATTAGAATATTCCACAATTAGGTTGCTATGATTTTTAAAAAACTAATATTAATTGCCAACCCTTTGGTAATCAAAAGTATGCAGAAAAATGTCATCAAACGTTGGTACATGGCCCTCATTATTGTGAGTCAAATCAGGTTCTCACAAAAAATGGTAACTTATTTATCTAACTTCATTTTTCCTTATAATGACATTTTGGAATAATTAAGGCAGGCTCCATTAAGCACGTGAATGTTTTTCATAGAAGAACTTCCAAAATATTGTGAAAACTTTCTTTCTGTTAAGCTTATTACAGATAAATTGAACTTTCCCTGATGGTTTGGGGAAATCTCATGAGCATGTATTATTTTGTGGTGCTGGAAGATAACTCAGAGTGTGCGTGATGTAACAATGACAATCATAATGTTTGTGACTATATAGGTCATTGTGTGCAGTTATGCTTCCAAGGGCTTACTTGTATTAACCCACAGAATTCTAATAAGAACACTGTGAAGTAAGTACTAGTATCATTCTCATGGTACAGATGAAGCATCTGAGGCAAAGGCACAGAAAGTTTCCATAACTAAGGTGGTCCAGCTAAGAGGCTGTAGTGCCAGGATTCACTTTCAGACAGTGCACTCCCAGAGCCTAACCTCTCAGCATTCATGCGTTACAGCTTCTAAGGTAAGTACGGGTTCAGAGCCAAGTCTGAATTTTGGCTTTGCCACTTGGAAGCTGAATGAGAATAAGTTGCTTAACTTTTCTAAGTTCCAATTTTCTTATCTTAAAATGAGGATGATAATGGCACTAATATCATAGTGTGTCGCAAGGAAGAAATGATATACTGTAGGCAAAGAGCTTAGTACAGAGTCATCAATAAATATTAACTTCTGTTGTTTTTTATTACTCCTGTTATGTAAAAGGATCAAAATCTACAAGTGGTCTGTGATGTGGCAGAACTATTTGCATATCTAATAAATGGTCCTCAAATGACTAACTTTTTTGAGTATGCATCTATTATCTTTTTCCTCATTGGTTATCTATTGTCACTTTTTTTTTTTCTTTTTTTCTTTTTTTTCCCCCTCCTCTCTATTGTCACTTTTTGATGTTTACTAGTCAAGAATGTAGGCTCCAGAAATCCTCGGCTTCACTATTTACAGGTTTATCCTGTGGGAGGCAAACTACATCACTTCTCTAAGCCACAATTTTTTTTTTCTTTTTTTTTTTTCAAGATGGGGTTTCACCATGATGGCCAGGCTGGTCTTGAACTCCTGACCTCAGGTGATCCACCCACCTTGGCCTCCCAAAGTGCTAGGATTACAGGCGTGAGCCACCACGCCCAGCCGCCACAATTCTTTTTCTATAAAATGGGGATCTATATTCTTATTGAAACGCTTCCATAAATGTCACAGAATCATATTGTCCCTTTGTAAACTGGATAAGAATTTTGAGGAAATATTATATATATTCGGATGTCTTCAATCTAACCTTCCTATTACCCCGCCCCGCCCCGCCCCCCCCCCCCCCCCGGCCGGCCAGTACGTGATATTTTCTGTGATTTTATTTTCAAGTTACTCTACTTACTTCAGCATTTTAAATTTGGTCAGAACCAACTTACTCTTTCTTATTTTTCCCAAATGCTTGATTGCTTTGAATGTCTCCTGTATTTGTCTTTCATTTCTTAGTACTGGCAGATTTGGTGTATTTGTTGCCATCATTTGGGGTGGTTTGGTGGGAAAGATTTCCTCACGGAGGAAAGCATTAATATCTCTCCACCCCTTTGTGGGGAGGGCAGGCTGGCTTCAGTTACCGCTTTTGACACATTAATATTGTTGAAATTGATCGTATGCATCAGTTCTTGAAATAGTTGAGTTCTGCTCTCTATTTTCCTGCTTTTAAATCAAGATTTCCTTTGGTTCTTTTTGTTACTTGCATAAAACATATGTTATTCTAAAAATAATGAAATGTAAATAATAATGATACCTATTTTTTTTATTTTTAAGAAAAGGAAAGGAAAGAAAAGAAAGAAGAGAGAGAGAAAAAGAAAAAAGAGAATAAAAGAAAGAGAAAAAGAAGAAGAAAAGAGGGGAGAGAGAATGGGAATCTTGCTCTATTGCCCAGGCTAGAATGCAGTCTAAAAATGGGTACTGAAAAGCTCTTTTATACTAATAATTGTGTTATACAATGGAGACAGGAAGGAATAAGGGAGGAAAATAACAAACGATACCTATTTTTAAAAGGAAAACACTACACAGTTGTGTTTGAATGAATTGTTACGTGTGAAAACAAGCTCATGTCAGCTTTTAAGCTCCTTTTCTACCTACTTTAAAGATTCCTGCTGGGGGCGGTGGCTCATGCCTGCAATCCTGGCACTTTGACAGGCTGGGGCGGGCGGATCACCTAAGGTCAGGAGTTTGAGACCAGTCTGACCAATATGATGAAATCTCATCTCTATTAAAAATACAAAAATTAGCCGGGTGTAGTGGCATACACCTGTAATCCCAGCTACATGGGAAGCTGAGACAGGAGAATCGCTTGAACCCGAGAGGCGGAGGTTGCAGTGAGCCAAGATCGCGCCATTGCACTTCAGCCTGGGTAACAAGAACAAAACTCTGTTTCAAAAAAAAAAAAAAAGATTCCTAAATTTATTAACCACCTTTTGCTGGCCAGACAAAATGGTATGGAGGGCAATTTTGCAAGAAACCTGCTGTCATAAAAATAGTCCCATCATAGGGAGAAATGATGTAATGATGTGTTTCAAACACAAAATCTGTCACTAGATCTTTCACTTCTATAACATTTTTAAGTTCTCAGTTCTCCATTTTTTACCAATTATTTAAATTTTAGTTAAGAAAATTTGGCAATTATTTGTCCATTGACCCTTTAGAATTTAAATATTTTGAATAGATGACATTTTCATATGGCTTTTAAAAATAAATATTAAGGAGGTAGCATGGAAAAGTCTCTTATCTGTTTTTGATAAGTTCATTTTTATACACTTGCCCCGTCTTCTTTTATTAAATTTGTATGTACCTTAGAAATACACAAATAAAAGCAAAAATTAATGTATATCCATATTTCATCCATTTCTTACACAACTTGCTTTTGTTAATATATTATAAACATCTTCCCCTATTCATATCTAGAGATGAGACATGTGGATATCATTGTTTAGTCGGTCTTGTATAGATACACATTTGAGTTGTTTTCTATTTCTTTGCTACTACAAAATATGTGGTGAATAGCATCATATTAGGTTGGTGCAAAAGTAATTGCAGTTTTTGCTATTTAAAGTAATGGCAAAAACCGCAATTATATTTGCACCAACCTACATGTATGTCATCCAGCATGTGGGAAGTTTTATCTGTAGGTAAGTTCCTAGAATTGAGATTGCTAGGTCAAGGGATCGTGTACTTTGAAGTTTGATAGTGATGGCCAAGTGGCTTTCCACAGGGCACTATACATGCCAATCAGCAAAATGGGAGGTTCTTCTATTTCAGCTTTGCCAACAAAGCATGTTACCAAATGCTAGGCTTTGACCCTCTTGTACACGAGAAGTGGTGTATTAGTGCAGTTTTGGATTTAAATTGAGTTTGAATGATGTTGAGTATCTGCACAGGGTTTAAGGATGTGGGGTGTCTTTCCCTTTGACTTTCTAGTAGTTGTTTCTATTAGGTTGTTTTCTGTGATGTGAGTCACAATTTTTTCCCCCAGTTTGTTACTTATTTTTGGCCTCACTGAAAGTATTTAATAGAAGTTTTCAAATTTTTAATATAATAAATTTGTCAATCTTTTATGGCTTTTGAATTTTGATAGCTGGTTAGAAAGGCCTTCCTCTGTCCAAAGTTACAGAGGCATTTTGTCCATGTCTGCTTTTAGTAATGTTATGGTTTGATTTTTTATATTTAAATTTGTAATTCCCTTGGATTCAACTTTATCTTTCTCCAGATGGTGATTCATTGTCACCACATCATATATTTTATCTTTTTCTTCACTAATATGAGATGTTGTGTATATTTGGGCTCATTTTTGAACTTCAATTCTGTTCCACTAGCTTGTATGTCTACTTGCATCTCTATAATATTCTACTTTTTTCATGAAGTTCTAAATAATTTTAAAAGTTGTAGGTGCCTAGCACAGAGTCCCTGACCTCTTTCATGCATATGATCAATCAGAATAATAAGTATCTACTTAGTGAATTGTTTTAGTATCTGAATGAAGGAATAGGTTTTTTTTTTGGGTACTGTATGTGTTAGCAATGATACGGAGTAAATGAGGACAGAGTTAGTTGTTTAAAACTATTCCATAATTTGATATTACATGCAAACCTATGACATTTAAAGAAATTAATTATCTGACTAGAATGAAAATGCTTATGGGCACATTTCACTGTGTCCCCACTTGCCAGTCCAGCCCTCTTTTTCTTCATTTTTGGTACTGTTGCCAGGGTGGCTTTCTTACACATAATCCTGTCAGTCTTTATATGATAATTTGGGTGACTCTTTATTGGTTTGTGTGATAGTGTGAAGTTACCATGAGTGGCAGCAAAGCCACCTAAAAATCGAAAAATAATTTTTGAGCACAGATGTGTTTGATGAGGAAGTGATACATAAAGAAAAGAACAAAATAACCTTGTCCCTGATCCCATGGAGCTTGTGGTGTGATAGAAAAGACTGATATTAACCGATAATTACAGTAAAGTGTGATGTGGACTATGACAAGATATTACACTACATATCTAGTGTGACCACCTATGACATGACTCTAGCTATAAACTGTTTGCAGTTCCCTGAATTCATTATTGTTGTTTATCTCTAGGCTTAAGCATCTGTAACATTTTCATTGGAATACTTTGACACATTTGGATACATTGGACTGATTCCTTCATGACTTGGTTGGATCAGCATCTCTTAGGGGAAATACTCTCATACCCTCTGCCCTTCCTTGCTTCCTTTCTTTTCAAATATTATTGAGTGTCTACTGTATGCCAGGCCCTGTGTTAGGTGTTGGATATACACGGTGATCCACGGTAGTTGGATTCTTGTTTTCACATTGTACCAGATACTTATGCAATACATGAAGAATACTAATATAAATAAGCAAGTCCTATTTCTAAGAAAATTGCAGGGTCGGGGAGACAGATAAAGGAAAATGATAAAACTTGATAGCAAGTGAAATGCTGGAGATATTCAGAGGACATTATACAAAAGCCTGAGATAATCTTTTTGGGGAAGTGTGGGTTCAAGTTAATGATTCTGTAGAAGGTGGCCCCTAATATGAGTCTTAAAGAATGATTAGGTGTTGGCCAATTAAAGAGAATGAGAGTAGGAGAGAGGGCAATTCTTGTAAGGAAAGATAGCATGAACAAAGGTTATGAAGTGAAAACCAGCAAGAAGAATACAGTGCACTAAAAGCAGTTTCTTGAAAGTTTCTTGCAAGAGAGCCTTGCGGCCTGACCAGGAAGGTCTTTGTAGACTGTGAGAATGCAGTCTTTGTAGACCCTGAGAGTGAGGACTTTATTCAAATGCAATAGAAAGCCATCAATGTGTTTTCAAGAGGGGGACTATCATGATTAACATTACTAAACTACCCTGACATTTTAGCATAAAGGGATAAGAAGGAGCAAGATTGAAGTCTGATAATGTGATGCCTTCAGCTTTGTTCTTTTTGCTTAAAATTGCCTTGGCTATTGGGGCTCTTTTTGGGTTTCGTATAAATGTTAAAATAGTTTTTTTTCTGGTTCTGTGCCGAATATCATTGGTGGTTTGATGGGAGCAGCATTGAATCTGTAAGTTGTTTGGGCAGTATGGCCATTTTAATGATATTGATTCTTCTGATCCCTGAGCATGGAATTTTTTTCCTTTTGTTTGTGCCATCTCTGATTTCTTTGAGTAGTGTTTTGTAATTTTCATAGTAGAGATTTTTCACTTCCCTAGTTAGCTGTATTTCTAGGTATTTCATTCTTTTTATAAAACTTGTGAATTGGGATTGCATTCCTGATTTGGTTCTCGGCCTGGCTGTGGATGTATAGGAGTGCTAGTGATTTTTGTACATTGATTTCGTATCCTGAAACTTTGCTGAAGTTGTTAATCAGCTGAAGGAGCTTTTGGGCTGAGACTACAGGGTTTTCTAGATATAGAATCATGTCGTCTGCAAACAGGGATTGTTAGACTTCCTCTCTTCCTATTTCTCTCTCTTGCCTGATTGCTCTGGCCAGGACTCCAATAGATGTTGAATAGGAGTGGCGAGAGAGGGCAGCTGTCTTGTGCCAGTTTTAAAGAGGCATGCTTCCAGCTTTTTCCCACTTATTATGATGCTGGCTGTGGGTTTGTCATAGGTGGCTCTTATTATTTTGAAATATATTCCTTCAGTACATAGCTTATTGAGTTTTTAACATGAAGGAATGTTGAATTTTATCAAAAGCCTTTCCTGCATCTATTGAGATAGTCATGTGGTTTTTGTCTTAGTTCTGGTCCTGCAAAGCTGGAGGCATTACCACTTCAAACTATACTGAAGCAGGAGAAACAGACCTCTTGAACACCGAACTGGGAAGGAAGAAGTGTTTATTATTATTATTATTATGGCCAGGAGCTGGGCTACAATTTGTCTAAATGACCAAACTCGCCTAACAAAGAGAAGCTCTGCCTTTATATAGGCTTACACTTTAGATATTACACATGAAAGAATCTTAGGTTTACAGCCTTAGAAATTACAGGTGAAAGGGTCTTGGGTTTACAGTTTTAGAAATCACATATGAAAGGGTCTTGGTTGATGGAGGAGTGGGGTGTGGTTTTGATCTTGTTTAAGTAAAAACAGTGTCTTCTGGAGAGATTCCTCCACACCATGCCTGCTATTTACAGGAAGGTGATTTAGGAGGCGCCAGTTGGCCAGCCTTTTCTTGTATTGAAATGCAGTGTGGAAGTCAAGGGGGAGGTGATACTAGATGCCTGGGTCTCCTTCCTCAATACTGCAGGGCTACAGTAACCAAAACAGCATGGTACTGGTACAAAAACAGATACATAGACCAATGGAACAGAAGACAGAGCACAAAAATAAGTTCATACACCTAAAACCATCTGATCTTCGACAAAGCTGACAAAAAAAAGCAATGGGGATATGACTCCCTATTCAATAAATGGTGCTGGGATAACTGGATAGCATATGCAGAAGACAGAAACTGAACTCCTTTCTTACACCATATACAAAGATCAACTGAAGATGAGCTAAAGACTTAAATGTGAAACCCAAGACTAAAAACTGTGGAAGACAGTCTAGGCAATACCATCCTAGACATAGGAATGGGCAGTGATTTCATGATGAAGACACCAAAGCAATTGCATCTAATTAAGAGCTTCGGCACAGCAAAAGAAACAATCAACAGAGTAAAAAGAAAACCTACAGAATGAAAGAAAATATTTGCAAACTATGCATCTGACAAAGGTCTAATATACAGCATTTCTAAGTAATTTAATTTACCAAAAAAAACCATTAAAAAGTAGACAAAGGATATGAACAGACATTTTTCAAAAGACATACATGCAGCCAACAAGCATATGAAAAAAGCTTAATGTCACTATTATTACAGAAATGTAAATCAAAACCACAATGAGATACCATTTCACACCAGTCAGAATGGCTATTAATAAAAAGTCAAAAAATATCAGATGCTGGTGAGGTTGTGGAGAAAAGGGGACACTTATACACCATTGGTGGGAGTGTAAATTAGTTCAGCCATTGTGGAAAGCAGTGAGGTGATTCCTCAAAGAGCTAAAAAACAGAAATACCATTCAACCCAGCAATCCTATTGAAGCAGGAGCGGCCGTGAGAAACAGACCTCTCAGACGCTGAACTAGAAAGGGAGGGGTTTTATTATTATGGCCCGGGAGCAAGGCTTTATGTTTTGTCCAAATGGCCAAGCTCCCCTAACAAAGAGAAGCTCTGCCTTTATGTAGGCTTACACTCTAGATATTACATCTGGAAGGATCTTAGGTTTACAGCCTTAGAAATTACAAGTGAAAGGGTCTTGGGTTTAGAGCTTTAGAAATCACATATGAAAGGGTCTTGGGTTTACAGTTTTAGGAATTACATGTGAAAGGGTTTCTGGTCTCCAGATGGAGGAGTGGGGTGGAGGTTTGATCTTATCTAAGTAAAAACAGTATCTTCTGGAGCGATTCCCCCACACCATGCCTGCTATTTACAGGAAGGTGATTTAGGAGGTGCCAGTCGGCCAGCCTTTTTTCTATTGAAGTGCAGTGTGGAAGTCAAGGGGAGGTCATCCTAGATGGCTGGGTCTCCTTCCTCACTATTACTGGCTATATACCCCAAGGAAGATAAATCATTCTAACATAAAGACACATGCACCTGTATGTTTACTGCAACACTATTCACAATAGTAAAGACATGGAATCAACCTAAATGCTCATAAATGATAGACGGGATAAAGAAAATGTGGTACATATACACCATGGAATACTATGCAGCCATAAAAAAGAGCGATTGTGTCTTTTGTGGGAATGTAGATGGAGCTGGAGGCCATTATCCTTAGCAAACTAACAGAGGAACAGAAAACTAGATACCATATGTTCTCACTTAGAAGTGGGAGGTAAAGGATGAGAACACATGGCTAAAAAAAAATGTAATGATGTGAGTTAATGGATGTGTTAACTAACTTGATTGTGGTAATCATTTCATAATGTATATGTATATAAAGTAATCATGTTGTACACTTTAGATTTATACAACGCATTTGTCAATTATACGTCAGTAACCTGAAAACAACAACAACAAAAATAGTCCAAAGCCAGATGCAGTGACCCATGACTATAAGCCAGTAATTTGGGAGGGCAAGGTGAAAGCATCAAGCCCAGTAGTTTAAGACCAGCTTTGGTAACATAGGGAGTCGTCGTGTCTACAAGAAATAAGAAAAAGAACCCAGCCATGGATATGATGGACTCACATCATTACTTTTTTTTTTCACTCTTCCAGGCTTGGAACACCCACGCTTTATCTCTTCATCAAAAGAGATAGACTGCATTTTTTTTTTAACTTTTATTTTAGGTTGAGGGGTACATGTGCAGGTTTGTTATATAGCTAAATTTGTATCACAGGGATTTGTTGTGCAGATTATTTTCATCACCCAGGTACTGAGCCCAGTACCCAATAGTTATTTTTTTCTGCTTCTCTTCTTCTTTCCACCCTCCGCTCTCAACTAGACCCCAGTGTCTGCTGTTTCCCCTCTGTGTAGTCATGTGTTCTCATCATTTACCTCCCACTTCTAAGTGAGAACATGTGGTATCTGGTTTTCTGTTCCTCTGTTAGTTTGCTAAGGATAATGGCCTCTAGCTCCATCTATATTCCCACGAAAGACACGATTTCTCTCTTCTTTTATGTCTGGATAGTATTCCGTGGTGTATATGTACATTTTCTTTATCCTGTAGCATGCCTGTCATTCCAGCTACTTGGGAGGCTGAGGTGAGACAATCTTTTGAGCCCAGGAATTCAAGGCTGCATTGAGCCATGATCGTGCCACTGCACTGCAGCCTGGGCAACAGGTCTAAAAATGGAGGTAGGACTCTCAGGCTGTGGAAGGGGACTACACTTCCATGATGTGGAAGTCATGATGTAGAGGTCATTTCAAAGGCTCAGATTTGGAGGAACTTGGCTCTCTCATGTAATTGGACAGTTGGACATTTGTAGTGCTATTTTGTAAGCATGAATGCTTTTTATAAACCAGAATTTTACAAATGATGACTCACCTTCATGATTGTCACGGGATCCTTAAGGTGTTGCTTCACCAGCCAGAAACCTCTGGCCAGCAGTGCCTCTGCTTGGGTTTTGCTTGTACTCACTGGGCTCATTCTGCCCACCTGATCTCGCAGAGTGTGCTCGGCTTGCACTACTGGCTCAGATCCCATGCCTTCCAAACGCAAGTCAGGTCTGGGGTGGTGAGAGGTGTGTGAGTGAGCGAGCGTGAGGTTGGGCCACTGCGCACAGCCAGTCATGCCGGCTGTGGCGGGGCGGGCAGCTCCTGGCATAGGCACTGGCTCCGTGTGAGGCTGTGGCTAGACCAGAAGTACTGCAAATGGCTTCTGCTGTGGGCACTAGCCCCTGGACAAGGGGAATGTGATGGCACCTGAAAGCTCAGAAACGTCGGGAACGCAGAGCCCCCAAGAGGTTGTTACAGTGTGTCACGGCCCTGGCTCTGGAGAGAAGGGCTGCAGCTCTTCTCTCCTCCTTGTCACCCACAACGTGGTAATGGGAGGCATGTTTCAGCTCTGTGTTACAGCTCTTTCAGTCCAGCCATTCAGTCGGTCCTGAGTTCTTGTTCCACATCCAGGAAGAATGAGGTAGTGGACAACTGGAGGGTGAGCAAGATGGAGAGAAGCTTCTTTGAGTGACAGAACAGCCCTCAATAGACCCAAAGTGGGGGTCTGATTTCAGCAGGCAGGTTGTCCCCACCAGTGAGTGAATGTGGCTGAGCCTGGGGTTTTTATATGCTCAGAATGGAGGAAGTGCATGCTGATTGGTCCATGGGTGGCCACTGGCTGGCCTGGAAAATGCACGATTGGATTGGCCAGTCATCAGTGAAGTTCTCCCTCCAGGCTGTGGATTTTGCCTGGAACTAGCAGTCTGGCCCCCAAGCTTCATGTTGTCCCTGGCCTGAAGGTGAGGTTTCACTGGGGACCTGCCCCTTCAAGCCTAGGAGCATTTCTGCCTCCCAATGCCATGAGCATGCTATCCATGCTGCTGAGGCTGTCTGTGCTGAGGGGCACCTGCAGACCCATGTGAAGCTGCCTTCAGCCCTCCTGGTCTCCCTCCCATGCTCGTTGGTGTCCAAAGTCCAGAGGGGGCCAAGGCAGCAGGGGGTGGCTGGTATATCAGTGCTGCCCTGAGCACACACACCTGCCTGGGCTTGGCTGGGCCACAACCTTGTTCTGCCTTGGAGTGGGTGCCAGGAGCAGGAAGAGGACAGGGAGCAGGAGCAGACACTTTCACACCTGTGGAGACAGGGGGCTTCCTGGGTCTCTGAGGGTGCAGAGATGCCCGGATCTGGGGTCGTGGCTGGGCAGCTGCAGCTCCAACTTAGTAGGGGGCGCAACTCCTGCCTGTTCCCAGACCTTGCCAGCTCTGTGGAGCATGCAGCCCCAGCCATACCTCCCTCAGCTTCAGTCTGTGTCCCTGCAGTGGCTGCTCCAGATAGGCCGCCACCACCGTCATGATCACAGTTCAAGTGGCAACTGGACTCTCTAGGGAGATGATTTGCAGGATCAACATAGAGGGTCAAATCAAGCAAACCAAAGGAGAGCCTTTCCCCCTCAAGGTGACTTAGACACATGAGGAAGGTCCATCTGTGACACACTGAAAGACATATGCACCAGAACTGCTTAGTACAAAATTGCATCTGCTTTTTTTCTAATTGTGGTAAAATACACAACTTGAAATTTACCATCTTCACCAAAACAAAAGAAGAGGGGGGGGGGGGGGGGGGGGGGAGGAGGGAGAGAAGAAGAAGGTGGGGGGGGGGAGGGGGGGGGGGGGGGAGGAGGGGAGGGGGAGGGGGGGGGGGGGGGGGGGGGGGGGGGGGGGGGGGAGGGAGGGAGGAGGAAGAAGAAGAAAGACTACAAATGGGAACAGGACAAGTTAGATCATTTTTGTGAGTTCTGCAAAAGGAAAACTGTTTGATGATGTAATGGATGAGGATGGCATGGAAGGCAGAAACATAGTATGGTATGGCATGGCAAAGACTTTGACACATTTAAGCAGGGAAATGGTTTTAGATGGATCATCCCTGGTGGATAGGTGGGGGGTTATTAGGGATTTGAGAATTATGAGATTAGAGAAAGGAAGATGAGTTTGGAGGCCATGGCAGTACTGTAGGTGAAAGACCATGAGAATGTGAAACAGGGTAGTCAAGAGTAGGGGCAAAGTAGAAGGGGGAGATGGGGGAAAACTGTGCTGAAGGTTGAATCACAGGACTTGATGAGAGATGAGATGTGCAGATGATTGAGACAAAGCGTTTCAGAAATGACTGCCTGCTCAATGCAGTCTGTAGAGAATGTAGTGGTTCTCCTGTAATCATCGTTATTGAGGTCCATTTGCCCATCACCATTACCTCTCACCTGCCTTGGGTTCTGAAGCAGCACAGCTAAATAACAAAAACAAAACAAATCCTCCAAATCCACCAAAGCCAACTCCAAAAGCACTGATAAATAATGGAGGCTTTGGGGCTTATTATTGTTCCTTGTGCTTGTGTATTTTAAAATTTCTTTTATATATGTCATATTTATTAAGTGCTCACTGTGTCATGTGAGTTTTAAAGAATGGACATGCATTAGCTGGTTTATTCTCACAACAACCCTGTGAAATAGGTTGTGGTTTATTTCCATTTATACAGATAAGGCAACTAAGCCACAGAATGATTAGGTAATTTCCGGAAGATTCCCCAGTTAGTAGTGGCAGTTGGGCCTTGAACTCAAGAAGCCTGACTTCAAAACTTGTGTTTGCAATCACTGTACTTTATAAATAGGATTGTTTTAATTTCTCCTTTTTGTTTATTGTTCGTGTATAGAGGCACAACTGATTTTTGCATGTTAATCTTGTACCCTGCAACCTTGCCTAATTCATTTATTATTAATATTAACTAGTATTAATAGTTTTTCTGTATTCTTCTGAGCTGCTGCTCTGAATTTTGTTACGGTGTTTTTTTTTTTTTTTCCTTTCCAAATGTGTAGCTACTTATTTTTGAATATCCAAGGCCTTTAAAATATCTTTTGTGTTTTTAAAATGCTACAAAAAATGTGCTTTTTATTTTACTTTCTGTGTTGTTGGTTACATTTTCAAGTGCTGAAGAAGTAATCTGTTAAAGACAAACAGTACTGTCATCAGCTTAGACCACGGACAGGTTCTGAGTTGTTTGTTTTGGTTGGAGATTACATGGAGTTAATACAATTTTAGTCACTTTGATCAAATGGCCCTCATCCAGCTAGGTAATTTAGGTAGCCCCACTCATTCTGGCAAATGATGACTGCTCAAATCTGTTCCTGATTTGAAGGAAATGCAGCTATTTAACTTCTTTTCATAGTAAAAAATGTAACTTGTTTCTCTCTCTCCTTTGCTAATTTATGGTTTCCTGATAATCAGGGGTTGACTTTTGTCTCCCAATGGGTTTTCCCCTGCCCTGTCCCAATTCCATTTTGAGTTTTAAAATTAATTTTTCTTTCATTATTACTAACAAGACATATGTTGAATTTTATCAGCTGTTAAGATGCTGAGAACATATTTTTTTCTTCCACCATTTTAGTGTCTGACCCAGAACAGTGCTGCTTATTGCAGCTTTGACCTTAGCCCTTGTTTATGATAGATGTTCAACAAATGGATCATGTCCTAGCATCTTAAGACTCAAAGAGAGAACTTGGAGGTCATTTTCTGGTGAGAAACTAACCCTTGCTCCCTACTCCTAGTTTCAGAATTTCAGTGCATATCTTGATTTATATGGTGCAGTGCTTAGTCTCAACACAGAAAAATGAAGACATTCACATCCAAGGCAACAGAGAGTAATAAAAAAGCACTAATCACTTGTATTCAGATAACAGGGCTCCTGGATTCTCAGTGATAGAGGGGAAGAAAAGAGCAAAGACCAAAAACCACAATTAGGGAGATGACTTGGGAATCTGACATCATAGCTTTTCTAAAGATACATCGCTGAATTTGCTCCCATTCAAGCAGATGTTCAGTGCACTAAGTTCTCTCTGACGGCATTATGGTTTAGCCCTGTTTCCATAAATTTATATACAGGGGCATCTGGGTTGAAGTATTCCTAACATCCTTCACATATTCTCACTGAAACTGTAGTCTGCAATTCCTCTCGTCTTTCACTTGCATTTTATATTGAATTATGATTATCTCTGTAGATTCATTTCTTTGTACCTAATAAACTTTAATAAGTGGAAAAAAGTAACATTCTTTATTTTAGACTAAAGTGTGCTTTCAGATATCTTGGCAGAAAATTCATTATTGACTCCATTGGTATGATTAAATTTTTCTGTCTTGTATTTTACTTAAATTTTAGTATTTTGTTGAAATGCATTTTGTTGCGTTTGAAAGCTGCTATGACCTTCTTCCTATGTTTCTTAAGATTTGCTAGAGGTAATGATCACAAACTTATACTGTAGTTAAGAGAGAATATTTAGTTTTCTAAAGATAGAGTTTTATAAATGTGCTTTCAATAATTTAAGCACAAATACTTAGATTATATCTGTAGATCTGGGACTTTAAGTATAAAGGGAGAGAAGTTACATATAATTTATTGATATTTCAGGATACATGTTTTTTCCAAGTGACTTAAACCTCTTAAATGAACGGAGGGGAAAAAGCTTTTTTTAACATGTTCCAGCTTCCATGGCTCTTACGGGTCTCAGCTGCATTTTAGGTTAAGATGGCCTAGTGAGGCTTGGTTTGATGGAACCCTGGTTTGTGCAGCCACACTCTATTTCACTCCTACTCTCTCTGTCCCTGGTACTTGTCCTGCTCCTTCTTAGGTAAAGACCTTGCACCGTTATGTTCTTTGTCCCAGGAATGCTCCTCCTTTTGCTAGTACCTTGCCTAAAGTCTTCTCAAGCCTCAGTTTCTCAGCCTTTATCTTAGTTCTTGGGTAAGGCTTGTCTGATCCTCCACTCCATCCTCTAGTTGCTTCTCCTTGGCTCACTCTCATGATAACCTGTAGCTTTAAGGAAAAGTACTTACTTGTATATTTTCTGAAAAGCACACCAAACTATAATTAAATACTTATTATTTTTTAACATATTAGTCTGTAAGCTCTGGAGGGTTTTCTCTCCCCAGTATCCTATAGGTTGGTAGAGGTGGTTTTTTTTTTTCTATTTTTTTTTTTTTATTTTTAATTTTACTTTAAGTTCTGGAATACGTGTGAAGAATGTGCAGGTTTGTTACATAGGTATACATGTGCCACGGTGATTTGCTGACCCTATCAGCCCATCATCTAGGTTTTAAGCCCCACGTGCATTAGATATTTGTCCTAATGCTATCCTTCCTCTAGCCCCCGACCCCGCCGACAGGCCCCTGTATGTGATATTCCCCTCCCTGTGTCCAGGTGTTCTCATTGTTCAACTCCCACTTAGGAGTGAGAAACATGCAGTGTTTGGTTTTCTGTTCCTGTATTACTTTGCCGAGAATGATAGTTTCCAGCTTCATCCATGTCCTTGCAAAGGACATGATCTCATTCTTTTTTATGGCTGCATAATATTCCATGGTGTATATGTGCCACATTTTCTTTATCCAGTCTATCATTGATGGGCATTGGGTTGGTTCCGAGTCTTTGCTATTGTTAATAGTGTTACAGTAAACATACGTGTGCATGAGTCTTTGTAGTTGAATGATTTCTAATCCTTTGGGTATATACCCAGTAATGGGATTGCTGGGCCAGGTGGTATTTCTGGTTCTGGATACTTGAATTGCCACACTGTCTTCACAATGGTCTAACTAATTTACATTCCCACCAACAGTGTAAAAATGTTATTATTTCTCCACATTCTGGTAGAGGTTTTAAAATGTCTGTTTTCCATCAATGGGTTCTAGGATCTCGCATGGTATTCACATTCCAGTAATTCAGGGAATAATGAATTACATTTTTTTCTTGTCTTTCTAAAATGATTGAAATCCTTTGTGGAAAGGGCACAGACATAGCATGCAGACAAACATGAGAAGTGATTGGCACCCAGTAGTAAAGGGCTTGGTGATACTGACATAAAATATTCTGTGAATATGAAATATTTTAGAGCAAATTCTCCAGTTGAATTTTTAGGAAGGCAATTAAAAATTTTGAATTGGTAGCATCCAAGACACTATAGGCAATATAAAAGCATATATAGTGCATTGCTCACCTTGGCATTCATATTATATCGACTGTGACTTAAATTCCCCTAATCCATTCTTTGCTCTTAGTACATATGGTTTTGCATTAGTTTGTGCTTCACATCATAACGTATTAAGTTCAGTATGAGTGAAGAGCAATAAAGTGTCAAATTCCATTTGCATCCTTTGACTTTAAGCAACTGAGTAATAAAAATCCACACCAATGTTCGGGAGATGACTCTGGGGCATGGTTCTCCACAGTATGTCTTAAATGCACATGGAGTTTGAAACTCGGTGATACTGGATTCAGAGAATTTGGGGCTGTGGGCCTTATTTTTACAAAGAAGAGTGCAAAAAACCCAAAAATTTATAGGTGAAAAGTTACTATATACATATATATTTCAAGAGAGAGGGAACTCTAACCTAACTAGTATCTATAGTATCCAGTTAGTTAAAGTGATGACATTTCCTTGGGAACTGGGAAAGAAAGATTAATAACTGTGATGATTAATTTTATGTCACCTTGGCTAGACCACAGTACCCAGATATTTGGTCAAACACTGGTCTGGATGTTGTTGTGAAGGTATCTTTTACATGAAATTAACATTTAAATTAGCAGTCTTTGAGTAAAGCAGTTCGCCCTCCATAATGTAGGTGGGAGGGCTTCAAATAAGTTGAAGGCCTCAAGAGAAAATGATTGATCTCTCCCAGGGGAAGAGGAACTCTGCCAGCAGACTGCCTTGAGATTCAAGCTGCAATATCAGCTCTTCCCTGGAGCCTCAGCCTACTGGTTTACCTTGTAGATTTTGAACTTGCGGACTCCTACAATGGCGAGAGCCAACTCCTTAAAATCAATCACTCTGTCTCTCTATACACACACACAAAACACCCTACACACACTTGGTTCCATTTCTCTAGAGAACCTTGATGAATATACTAAGCATGGCTAAAATGGTATCTCTTAACAGTTTGTGTGGTTTTGTTTTCATAACTGTCATTTAAAACTTTCTTTTTGTGACTTACAAATCTTTTTTTAAAGTTTCATTTTGTTGACTTTCTCTAAATTTCCATGTTGTTGACAGTTTAAAGCCAAAACATTTATAAATCTCCAGTCTAATCACATTTCTAGAAACAAAACATTTGTCAGTAGTAAACCTTTTACAGAATAAAATTTTACCATGAGCTGACTCACCCACCACGTAGGATGAACAAAATCCTACTTTGTGCCATCCTCATACTTTAGAATACACAAACAGCACCTCCTACCTTGGTGTGTACCCAAGCACACAATGCCTTAAAAATAATTGACAGATACAAGGCTGTTGGTTTTTTTTGTTTGTTTTTTTGAAACAGAGTCTTGCTCTGTTGCCCAGGCTGGAGTGCGGTCTGAGCTGACTGCAGCCTCCACCTCCCAGATTCAAGCAATTCTCTGCCTCAGCCTCCTAAGTAGCTGCAATTATCACCATCACACCCGGCTAATTTTTGTACATTTAGTAGAGATGGGGTTTCACCATCTTGGCCAGGCTGCTCTTGAACTCCTGACCTCGTGATGCACCTGCCTTGGCCTCCCAAAGTGCTGGGATTACATGTGTGAGCCACTGTGCCTGGCCAGGTTTTTTTTTTTTCTTTCACAGACGTACTTCATATTTCCTCTTTTATTAAATAAACATAAGTTTAACTTTTTATGGTAGTAGAAATAAACATTTTAAGAGCTCTTTGTTATTATTTATACAAATTCACAAACAGTACAATTAATTGATGAGTTTCTCTGGTTTTCTTTAACTCCATGGTCTCCTATGTTGCTGTAGTGGATTCTAAAATATAACCACGAAAAATACAACAAATGTGTACATTCTACTCAAAGGTAATTTCTTTAAAGCCGCAACTAGTTCTCCCTCGCACCATTCTGTGCAGGGCAGTGAGGAGAATTGCTACATCCCAGCAAGAACTTTTTCTCCTTGCTGGATTCTACAGCATCTGTGAGTTGCATCCCTGAAAGTTTCCCCTTCCTGCCAGAAGAGTGGAGAAACAGTGAAAAATCTGAAGGTGGAAATTCTACTTTCAGGCTCATCCAGAGGAGCTTCTAAGTTGAGAAAGGCCATCACAGAGAAATGACGGGCCCTGAATAAGTAACTGAGACCTCTGTCATTCAACTTGCTTCCAATTAATGCCAGTCCTGGCTAAAGCAAGGATGCCTCCTAGAGCCCAGGTTCAGCATCTATGCCCTCCTTCTCACTATTTTGCCAGCCCCTGTCTTGCATGAGGTCTGCCCCATGCTCTTTGTATCCTTTCCCTTGGTTTTCCTTTATTCTTTGTGGTCCTGCTAAAAGACTGGAGAGAATGTAATTCAAAGATTTACCAAACACTTACTGTATGTCAACTACTGTTTTAAGTGCTTGGGTCCTATGAAGCGGTAGTATTTTCATCCCACTTTTACAGGTGAGAAATGTTAGGAGTTTGAATAAGCTCCCAGTGCCACATATTGTAATGGCAGAACACAGATTTGAACCAAACTAATTTGAGGCTAGAGCTTATTTACTGTATTACTGTATTAGAGTGTTACACTCAGTGCTGAGGTATAAATCAATGATCCTAGCTTCATGTGCTGTTTTTTCCTATCTGATCTGAATTTTATGATGACGCTGCCAAGATGAGCTAGATGGGATTTCCAGATCCGAGAGTGAGATCTGGTATCCAAGAGGTGCTCAGGCTTTTCACGATAATTCTCTAATCATATCTGTAGATTGCATCTTCCTTTTCTCTCTCTAGTTTTTGAATTAATAATCGATTCACTTTTATTTGATTTATGGCAACATTTATTTTATCTGCCGCATAACAAGTCTTTCTAGCATCTAAATTTTTAATTTATAGCAAGACTAGGATTTCAGAATTAGACAGTATTTTATGGCTAGAGAAAGATAATTTTGCCAGAAGTCATTTGATGTATTTCTAAGGTTTTTGTCAGCCCCATGAGGCCCATAAAGAGATCAGAAATCCACCCGTTCAGTTATTGGAGAAGCATACTGAGGTTTGAAGGGATTTCTCCTGGAAATTAATAATTCCTGCTCTTGTACTACAGATGAGAGATACAAATCTACAAGGTGAGGTTGATACGGAAGTGCTGGGAAGGGAAGAGTGTGGTACCTTTAAATGATACTGAAGTGGGGGAAGGGAAGGGCTGGGTAGAGGAGGGCGTGGTCCCTGGCTAGGGCTCCACCCCCACAGACCTGGGTGAGGACAGGCATTTCCTGCCCAAATATCACATTTTCCAAGGCCAACCTGCCCTGCCATGCCCTCATCCTGGTCCTATAAAAACCTGAGACCCAGCAGGGTGAGGTGGCTCACACTTGTAATCCAAGCACTCTGGGAGGCAGAGGCAGGTGGATCACAAGGTCAGGAGTTCGAGACTAGCCTGGCCAATATGGTAAAACCCCATTGCTACTAAAAATACAAAAGTTAGCCTGGTGAGGTGGCGGGCACCTGTAATCTCAGCTACTCAGAAGGTTGAGGCAGGAGAATCGCTTGAACCTGGGAGGTGGAGGTTGCAGTGAGTTGAGATCGCACCACTGCACTCCAGCCTGGGCTGCAGAGCAAGACTCCATCTCAGAAAAACAACAACAACAACAAAAACCCTGAGACCCTAGCGGGCAGACACACAGGCAGCCGGATGTGAGAGAAGCACATCGGCAGAAGAAGACACAGCAGCTGGTCCTGAGAGCCCACCAGCAGAAAAACAAGACAGGCACTGGCAGGCCAACAGGCCATCTAAACGCAGAAGATGTGGAATTTGGCCAGGGGGAGTCAGAAGAGAGCCTGGGGCCACTGAACAGCCCAACTCCAGGGGAAGACCATCTGCCTTCTGATTCCCCCATCTGCTGAGAGCTACTTACACTCAGTAGAACTTTGCACTTATCCCCCAAGTCCATGTGTGATCCGATTCTCTAGTACCCCAAGGCAAGAACCCAGGATACAGAAAACTCTGTCCTTGCGACAAGGTAGAGGATCTGATTGAGCTGGTTAACATAAGCTGCCTATCGACAGCAAACTAAGAGAGCACCCTGTAATACAGGCCCACTGGGGCTTAAGGAGCTGTAAATATTCACCTCGAGACACTGCGGTGGGGTCGCAGTCTGTATGCTCCCCTAGAGGTTTGAACAGCGGAGCACTGAAGAAGCGAACCCCACCCCCATCACACACCCTGCTAGGAGGACAAGGGAACTTTTCCCCTTGCAAGGTGATGAGTAGAGAAGCAGGTTACTACTGAGAGTTGAGCGTAATCTTAAAAGGATGAACAAAGTGGAGAAAGTGAATGTAGAAAGAACATTCCAGGAGGGGAGCAAGGAGATGGAAGTTTGAAATCCCCTGGAGTGTGGTGAGAACTGTGAGAGGTTTGGTCTGGTTGGAAGTATGGGGAGTGCTGAGCGTGGCACAGGAGTCAGAAGCAAGATGAAGATAGCAATTACTCTGAAAATTAAGGGGAACTGTTAATGGATTTTGAGGAGGCCACATGGTGAGAGATGTCTTTGTGGAAGACTAGCCTAGCAGAGCCTTGAGGGTGAACTAACAGGGGGACAAGGTAAGATGAAAAGAGAGAACCTGTGAGGTCATTGTTGATGTCACTTTGTTTGCTCGGCATCTCTGCCCCGGTGTTGGTATCAGCACCCTTCCCTTTTTGGTGTAGTAACTGCTCCTCTCCTACTCCAGATGTTTTTTTGGGGAAACGCCCAGTCACAGTTCCCTACTCCTGACTCTGCAGTCAGAGAGAGAGGCACACGTTTCCTAGGCATGCGCAGTGATGGTGTCCTATCCCTTGGCACTCTGATGTTTGTCTAATCAACAGTGTGTGACAGGAGTTAGGTCCCTCCAATTCTGGGGTTAGGATTTGTAAATATGCTTATACATGGAAGACAGAAGCATTCTCTTTCTTTAGAATTCTTAAACTGAAATGATGAAAACCTGGGTCTTCCTCTGGGCGTTACATTGGTGTCCTACGGCATTGGGAAATAAATAGCACAAACTGGGTGGCTTATAAAATAGAAACTAACTCTCTGGCAGTTCTGGAGGCTAGAAGTTCAAAATGAACGTGTCAGCAGGGTGATGCTCTGAAGTTTGCAGAGGATTCTTCTTTGTCTTTTCCAGCTTGTGGAGGTTCCCTTCAATCTTTGGCATTACTTGGCTTCTAGACACAATGTTGAATTAAATATCACTACAGTATCCACCTCCATTGTTGCATTGCCATCTTCTTCCTGGATGTCTCTGTCCAAATTTCCCCCTTAGGAGGATACCAGTGATTGAATTAGGGCCCATCCTAACTTAGTATAATCTCATCTTTTTTTTTTTTTTTTTTTTTAAATAAGTTAAAACCGTTTTTTAAAATTGTACTTTAAGTTTTGGGGTACACGTGCAGAATGTGCAGGTTTGTTACATAGGTATACATGTGCCATGGTGGTTTGCTGCATCCATCACCCTGTCATCTTCATTAGGTATTTCTCCTAATGCCTTCCCTAGCCTCCCAAACTCCAAGAGTCCCCGGTGTGTGATGTTCCCCTCCGTGTGTCCATGTGTCCTCATTGTTCAACTCCCACTTATGAGTGAGAACATACAGTGTTCAATTTTCTGTTCCTGTGTTAGTTTGCCGAGAATGGTGGTTTCCAGTTTCATCTATGTCCCTGCAAAGGACATGAACTCATCCTTTTTTATGGCTGTATAGTATTCTATAGTGTATATGTGCCACATTTTCTTTATCCATTTTTTCATTGTTGGGCATTTGAGTTGGTTCCAAGTCTTTGCTCTTGTGAACAGTACTGCAATAAATATATGTGGGCATGTGTATTTATAATAGAACAATTTAAAATCTTTGGGTATATACCCAGTAATGGGATTGCTGGGTCAAATGGTATTTCTATTTCTAAATCCTTGAGGAATCGCCACACTGTCTTCCACGATGGTTGAACTAATTGACACTCCCACCAACAGTGTAAAAGTGTTCCTATTTCTCCACATCCTCTCCAGCATCTTGTCTCCTGACTTTTTAATGATCGCCATTCTAACTGGCATGAAGTGGTATCTCAACA
The DNA here is from genome assembly GCA_036589455.1 of Ateles fusciceps. Taxonomy (NCBI): domain Eukaryota; kingdom Metazoa; phylum Chordata; class Mammalia; order Primates; family Atelidae; genus Ateles; species Ateles fusciceps. The sequence continues at coordinate 8,052,688 of JAZHEH010001022.1, forward strand.
TGGTTTTGATTTGCATTTCTCTAATGACCAGTGGTGATGAGCTTTTTTCATACATTTCTGAGCTGCATAAATGTCTTTTTTTGAAAAGTGTCTGTTCATATTCTTTGCCCACTTTTTGATGGGGTTGTTTTTTCTTTTAAGTTTGTTTAAGTTCTTTGTAGAATTTGAATATTAGCCCTTTGTCAGATGGTTAGACTGCAAGAAATTTTTTTCCCATTCTGTAGGTTGTCTGTTCACTCTAATGACAGTTTCTTTTTCTGTGCAGAAGCTCTTAAGTTTAATTAGATCCCATTTGTCAATTTTGGCTTTTGTTGCTATTGCTTTTGGTGTTTTAGTCATGAAGTCCTTGCCTATGTCTATGTCCTAAATGGTATTACCTAGATTTTTTTCTAGGGTTTTTATGGTGTTAGGTCTTATGTTAAAATCTTTAATCCATCTGGAGTTAAGTTTTGTCTAAGGTATAAGGAAGGGATCTGGTGTCAGCTTTCTGCATGTGGCTACCCAGTTTTTCCACCACCATTTATTAAATAGGGAGTCATTTCCCCATTGCTTTTTTTGGTCAGATTTGTCAAAGATCTGATGGTTTTAGGTATGTGGCATTATTTCTGAGGCTTCTGTTCTGTTCATTGGTCTGTATCTCTGTTTTGGTACCAGTACCATGCTGTTTTGGTTACTATAGCCTTGTAGTATAGTTTGAAATCAGGTAGCGTGGTTCCATATGAAATTTAAGGTGATTTTTTCTAATTCTGTGAAGAAAGTCAGTGGTAGCTTGATGGGGATAGCATTGAATCTATAAATTACTTTGGCAGTATGATTATTTTCACAATGTTGATTCTTCCTAACCATGAGCATGGAATGATCTTGCATCTGTTTGTGTTCTCTTATTTCCTTGAGCAGTGGTTTGTAGCTCTCCTTGAAGAGGTCCTTCACATCCCTGTAAGTTGTATTTCTAGGTATTTAATTCTCTCTGTAGCAATTGTGAATGGGAGTTCACTGATGATTTGGCTCTCTGTTTGCTCTGTTTGTCTGTTATTGGTATATAGAAATGCTTGTGATTTTTGCGCATTGATTTTGTATTCTGAGACTTTGCTGAAGTTGCTTATCAGCTTAAGGAGATTTTGGGCTGAGATGGTGGGGTCTTCTAAATATACAATCATGTCTTCTGCAAATAGAGACAATTTGACTTCCTCTTTGCCTGTTTGAATATGCTTTATTTCTTTCTCTTGCCTGATTGCTTTGGCCAGAACTTCCAATACTATGTTGAATAGGAGTGGTGAGAGAGGGCATACTTGTCTTGTGCTGGTTTTCAGAGGGAATGCTTCCAGTTTTTGCCCATTCAGTATGATATTGGCTGTGTGTTTGTCGTAAATAGCTCTTATTATTTTGAACTACATTCCATCGATACCTAGTTTATTGAGAGTTTTTAGCATGAAGGGCTGTTGAATTTTGTTGAAGTCCTTCTCTGCATCTATTGAAAAATCATGTGGTTTTTGTCTTTGGTTTCGTTTATGTGATTAATTACATTTATAGATTTGCGATGTTGAACTAGCCTTGCATCCCAGGAATGAAGCCAACTTGATCATGATGGAGAAGTTTTTGATGTGCTGTTGGATTCGGTTTGCCAGTATTTTATTGAGGATTTTTGCATCAATGTTCATCATGGGTATTGGCATGAAATTTTCTTTTTTACTTGTGTCTCTGCCAGGTTTTGGTATCAGGATGATGGTGGCCTCATAAAATGAGTTAGGGAGGATTCCTGTTTTTGCATTGTTTGGAATAATTTCAGAAGGAATGGTACCAGCTCTTCTTTGTGCTTCTGGTAGAAATCGGATGTGTAACCATCTGGACCTGGACTTTTTTTGGTTGGTAGGGCTATTGATTGCTGCCTCAATTACAGACCTTATTATTGGTTTGTTTGGGATTCAACTTCTTCCTGGTTTAGTCTTGGGAGGGTGTAAGTTTCCAGGAATCTATCAGTTTCTTCTAGCTTTTCTATTTTATTTGCATAGAGTTGTTCATAGTATTCTCTGATAGTAGTTTGTATTTCTATGAGATCGGTGGTGATACCACCTTTATCATTTTTTATTGCATGTATTTGATTCTTCTTTCTTGTCTTCTTTATTAGTCTGGCTAGCAGTCTATCTATTTTGTTGATTTTTTCAGAAAACCAGCTCCTGGATTCATTGACTTTTTTTTTTTTAAGGGTTTTTGTTTCTCTATCTCTTTCAGTTCTGTTCTGATCTTAGTTATTTCTTGTCTTCTGCTGGCTTTGAATTTGTTTGTTTTTGCATCTCTAGTTCTATTAATTGTGATGTTAGGGTGTCAATGTTAGATCATTCCTGCTTTCTCTGTTGGGTATTTAGTTCTATAAATTTTCCTCTACACACTGCTTTAAATGTGTCCCAGAGGAGATTCTGGTATGTTGTGTTTTCAGTCTCATTGGTTTTAAAGAACATCTTCATTTCTCCCTTCATTTTGTTATTTATCCAGTAGTCATTTCGGAGCAGGTTCACTTTCCATGTAGCTGGGCAGTTTTGAGTGAGTTTCTTAATTCTGAGTTGTTATTTGAATGCACTGTGGTCTGAGAGACTGTTTGTTATGATTTCTGCTCTTTTGCATTTGCTGAGGAGTGTCTTCCAATTATGGTCAATTTTAGAGTAGGTGCGATGTGGTGCTGAGAAGAATGTATATTCTGTGGATTTTGGGTGGAGGATTCTGTAGCTGTCTATTAGGTCTGCTTGGTCCAGATCTGTGTTCAAGTCCTGGATATCCTTGTTAATTTTTTGTTTGTTGATCTGTCTAATATTGACAGCGGGGTGTTAAAGTCTCCCGCTATTATTGTGTGGGAGGCTAAGTCTCTTTAGGTCTCTAGGAACTTGCTTTATGAATCTGGGTGCTCCTGCATTGGGTGCATATATATTTAGGATCGTTAGCTCTTCTTGTTGCATTGATCCCTTTACCATTATGAAATGCCGTTTTTTTGTCTTTTTTGATCTTTGTTAAAGTCTGTTTTATCAGAGACTAGGATTGCAACCCTGCTTTTTTTTTTTTTTGCTCTCCATTTGCTTGGTAAATCTTCCTCCATCCCTTTATTTTGAGCCTATGTGAGTCTTTGCATGTGCGATGGGTCTCGACTCTTTATCCACTTTGCTAGTCTGTGTCTTTTAATTGGGGCATTTAGCCCTTTTATTTTTAAAGTTAATATTGTTATGTGTGAATTCGATCTTATCATTATGATGCTAGCTGGCTATTTTGCCTGTTAGTTGGTGCAGTTTCTTCCTAGCATCAGTGGTCTTTACAATTTGTATGTTCTTGCAGAGGCTGGTACCAGTTGTTCCTTTCCAAGTTCACTGCTTCCTTCAGGTGGTCTTGTAAGGCAGGCCAGGTGGTGACATAATTTCTCAGCATTTACTTGTCCATAAAGGATTTTATTTCTTTTTTGGTTATGAAACTTAGTTTGGCTTGATGTGAAATTCTGGGTTGAAAATTCTTCTCTTTAAGAATGTAGAGTATTGGCCCCCACTCTCTTGGCTTGTAGGGTTTCTGTCGAGAGATCTTTCTTTAGTCTGATGGACCTCCCATTGTGGGTAACCCAACCTTTCTCTCTGGTTGCTTTTAACATTTTTTTTCTTTATTTCAACCTTGGTGAATCTGATGATTATGTGCTTTGGAGTTACTCTTAAGGAGTATCTGTGGTGCTCTCTGTACTTCCTGAATTTGAATGTTGGCCTGCCTTGCTAGGTTGGGGAAGTTCTCCCTGGTTAACATCCTGAAGAGTGTTTTCCAACTTGGTTTTATTTTCCCATTCACTTTCAGGTACACCAGTGAAATGTAGATTTGGTCTTTTCACGTAATCCCATATTTCTTGGAGGCTTTGTTCATTTCTTTTCACTCTTTTTTCTCTAATCTTGTCTTCTTGCTTTATTTCATTGAGTTGGTCTTCAACTATGATATCCTTTTCTGTTTGATCAATTTAGCTATTGAAACTTATGTTTGCTTCACGGAGTTCTCATGCTGTGTTTTTCATCTCCCTCAGGTCGTTTATGTTCTTCTCTCTGTTGGTTATTCTAGTTAGCATTTCGTCTAACCTTTTTTCAAGGTTCTTAGCTTCCTTGCATTGGGTTACAACATGCTCCTTTAGCTTAGGGAAGCTTGTCATTACCCACTTTCTGAAGCCTGCTTCTGTCAGCTTATCAAACTCATTCTCCATCCAATTTTGTGCCCTTGCTAGCAAGGAACTGTGATCCCTTAAAGGAGAAAAGGTGTTCTGGTTTTTGGAGTTTTCAGCCTTTTTGTGCTGGTTTCTTCCCATCTTTGTGGATTTATCTTCCTTTGGTCTTTGAAGTCAGTGACCTTTGGATGGGGTCTCTGAGTGGATGTCGTTTTTGTTGATATGGAAACTATTTCTTTCTGTTTGTTGTTTTTCTTCTAACAGTCAGGTCCCTCTGCTGCAGCTCTGCTGGAGTTTGCTGGAGGTTCACTCCAGACCCTGCTTGCCTGGGGAATAACCAGCAGAGACAGTAAAACAGCAAATATTGCTGCCTGTTCCTTCCTCTGGCGGCTTTGTCCCAGAAGGGTACCAACCAGATTCTAGCCAGAGCTCTCCTGTAGGAGGGGTCTGTCAGCCCCTGCTGGGAGGTGTCTCCCAGTCAGGATACACGGGTGTCAGGGAGCCACTTGAGGAGGCAGTCTGTCCCTTATCAGAGCTTGAACACTGTTTGGAAATCTGCTGCTTTCTTCAGAGCTTCCAGGCAGGGATGTTTAGGTCTGCTTGAAGCTGTACCCACAACTGCCCCTTTTCCCAGGTGTTCTGTCTTGGGAAGGTGGGGGCTTTATTTATAAGTCCCTGATGGGCTACTGCCTTTTCTCAGCAATGCTCTGGCCAGTGAGAATGTCTAGTGAGACAGTTCCTGCTGCTGCTGATCTGTGTTGGGCTCCACCCCCAGTTTGGCATTCCAGGCAGCTTTGCTTACACTATGGGGTTGAAATTGCCTACTGAGCCTCAGCAATGGTGGATGCCTCTCCCCCTCACCAACCTCAAATGACCCAGGTTGAGCTCAGACTGCTGTGCTGGCTGGGAGAATTTCCAGTCAGTGGATGTTAGCTTGCTGGTCTCTGTAGGGGTGGGACCTGCTGAGCCAGACCACTTGGCTCCCTGGCTTCAGCCCCGTTTCCAGAGAAGTGAACAGTTCTGTCTCACTGGCATTTCAGGCACTACTGGGGTATGAAAAAAAAAAAAGCAAAAAACTACTGTGACTAGATCAGTTTCTGCCCAAATGGCCTCCCAGTTTTGTTCTGGAAACCCAGGGCCCTGGTGGTTGTGTAGGTACCGGAGGGAATCTCCTGGTCTGCAGGTTGTGAAGACTGTGGAAAAAGTGTGTGAAGGGTCGGAGTGCAGTAAACAGTCCTTAATGCCTTTCCTTGGCTAGGAGAGGGATTTCTCCCACCCCTTGCCCTTCCTGGGTGAGGCGATGCCCCTCCCTGCTTTGTCTCACGCTCCTTGGGCTACATCCACTGTTCAACTAGTCCCAGTGAGATGAACCAAGTAGCTCAGTTGGAAATGTGGAGATCATTCACCTTCTGTGTTGATCTCCCTGGGGAGCTGCACACCGGAGCTGTTCCTATTCAGCCATCTTGCCTGGGGCTTGATCTCATCTTATCTTGATTATATCTGCAAAGACACTATTTCAACTTAAGGTTGCATTTACAGGTTCTAGGTAGACATTAATTTTGGGGGATGTGGGAGAGGACTGTGCAACCCAGGACAGCCTTCTTTCCTGATACCCGGGTAAACTGATTGCAGTAGGACACAGTCCACATTGAAACAGAGACAGCAGGTGGAGAGAGTCCTGGTTTCTTGTCACTGCGTGCTTGATTGCACTGGGTCCCACAGTTACTCTTTTCGTTTTATGGACTACCCAACTTTCCTTCTTTCAGAAAATTTTCTCCTTTCCCCATTTTTTCCTTAGGCTATATTAAGTTAGGTTTCTATTCCTTCCTACTAAAACAATTCTGATAAATACAGGGATTACTGCAGCATTCCAGATGGATAGAGAAGCAGATCTGAGACATGGCAGTTGTAGTAGAAATTGCTTTGAGAGGAATTAAAAGGTGGACTTCATAGAGCTTGCACTCTGTTTAAATGTTTGGATTAAAGGAAAGGAATGAGTCTACAGTGATTCTTGGGATGGCTAACTAGATGATGGGGCCATTCTCTGAGAAAGAAATACAAGAGCATAAAAGGCATGAAGTTCAGTCTTTGCCAACTTCTTTAGACTATTATTTTTTATTACCCTTCTGAAGGCTGTAATTTCTTGAGGGCAGGGAACATATTTATATTTTTTAAAATCTGCAGTGCTTTCAACAATATAGTAGGCAGATGGTGGGTGTAACACAATGTTGAATTAAATATAAAAATCCCAAGCTTGAAAGGCAAAATATCTCTCTGCAGCCAGTAGAACATATGATCTATGTTCTAAAGCCTGAAATGTTTGTATCATTATTCAATTCTCTGGAGTGTTCATCATTATATATAGAAGTTTGTATACAATAGGGTACTAGATTCATATTTATATAATGGTCACTAAACTAAAAAAGAGGGAAAAAAGTAAACTCATAGGGTCATCAATAGGGAGACTGACTATATTTTAAAATGTTAACATAAGATAAAAGATTCCTTCTTCTTAAGACAAACAGGCTCAAGAACTTTAATTCCTCTGCCCTACATTTATTTCAAGATATCCAGTGATGGAAGCTCCTTGAGGCTAAAATCAAGTTTCATGGTTACTCATAGCAAGTAGTAGCCCAATTAGATATAATAGCAGCTCAACAATTGCTTGCTATGATATCACTGGAAGTCAGTGATAACACAGGGATGCTCTTCAGGTATCTCTTTAATGAAGAATTAATAAGGCTGGGTGCGGTGGCTCATGTCTGTGATCCCAGCACTTTGGGAGGCTGTGGGTGGATCATTTGAGGTCAGGAGTTCGAGACCAGCCTGGCCAACATGGTGAAACCCCGTCACTACTAATACAAAAATTAACCAGGCGTGGTGGCACATGACTGTAGTCCCAGATACTTGGGAGGCTGAGGCAGAATTGCTTGAATCTGGGAGGTGGAGATAGTGAGGCTGCAGTGAGCTGAGATCCTGTCGCTGCACTCCAGCCTGGACGACAGAGTGAGACTCCATCTCAAAAAAAAAAAAAAAAGGATTTAATGATATATAAGTATAGTGCTTGAATGTTTATAATTCAGTTTACACACAGTGAAATGTGCATTTAAAACTCATAAAACTCTGAGAGACAATTTGGAACAAACACATTCAGTGATAAATGAATATGTTGGCGTATGAATCAACCAATAGATTAAAAAGGTGCTTCTATTTTTATTTTCTGGAGGTGCTGGTAGTATTGGAAATGATACTAAAATCCTTTTATGAACTTGTGAAATCAGTGACTACATTTGGTGTTTTGAAGAACAGGTTTTTGAATTTAAACCTCTACTGATAGTGCAAGGAAGTTTGCTTGCTGTTTATTTTTGCACAATACAGTTATAAAGGATTTTAAGAAATTAATATCAGTAGACCAACAGATGAATGACCATGTCCACTCAGTTTGACCATAAGGAAAATAAAACAGCTCTAGGACCAAAAATCCAGCAATTATTTCACTGAATCTGACAACTTTTTATACTGTGTGAAAAATGATGTAAGGTGAAATTTAAACTTTGTCTATATCATGGTCCATTCTTGTTTTTTTTTTTTTGAGACAGTCTCACTGTCACTTAGGCTGGAGTGCAGTGGCGTGGTCTCGGCTCACTGCAACCACTGCCTCCTGGGTTCAAGCGATCCTCCTGCCTCAGTCTCCCAAGTAGCTGAGACTACAGGCGCCTACCACCATACCTGGCTATTTAAAAAAAAATTTTTTTTTTTTTAATTTTTAGTACAGATGGGATTTTACTATGTTGTCCAGGCTGGTCTCGAACTCTTGACCTTGTGATCCACCTACCTCAGCCTCCCAAAGTGCTGGAATTACAGGCATGAGCCACGGTGTCTGGCCCTCACAGTCCTTTCTTTGTCCACATCATCTAGCAATTATTTGTCACCTCTGTGAATCTAAAAGCATGTTTAAGAAAGCCAATAATAGATACATAATTAAATTTTTCTTGAATCTTAGGCATTCTCTCAATACCTGAGAGTCTAAAAACTTCATGTGTTTAATTTAATAGGCTGGATTTTGGTCGTTCCTCATATCCGCTCTACCTCCTAAACATTTGCTTTCATAGCCCTTAGTGTTCTCTCTCTCTCTCTCTCTCTCTCTCATTTTTCTATCATAAAAGTTTTTTTTTTTTTTCTAAATCATTTCCCTAGGGTTACAAATAATAAGCTCAGTAAGGTAAGAAATACTTGCGTGCAGCACTTTTAAAACCAAAATGATTTCATGTAATGAAATAAGTGCTTCTAGTTACATTAAGTGACTCTCTAGAGGCCAGGCACTTTGGGACAGGCATTAGCTTCCAGGCCACTAAGTACCATTTAAGTAAAGCAGTGTAGCAGTTTGCCATACCATAGAGAATTGTATCTTGTAGTTTTACACTGTCTTCCAGAAGACTTATAGTGCTTATACACAGACCATCTCTTTTGTGCTAAAAACATTCCTAAGTATTATTCTGTTTTAGTATATTATTTGCTAGGCACCTCATATAATTCCTTCAATGAGAGATTATTTGGAATCCTACTATGTGCTAGGCTGTGTCTGAGTTTACAGAGCAATATGTAGCCCAATACATATTTCAGGGTAGCAATCTACTGAGCAGAGAGATGTGAGCAATTTTTACAATAGAGAGGATGGCTGAGGCAGTAATGGGGTGAATGCAAATGCTCTTGGAGCACGGGAGACTGAGTAATTAACAGCTTGGAGGATGAGGCTGTAAAACTTTGAGAGGAAACTATTGAGCAAGGTCTCAATGACACAAAACACAGATGGAAATCTCTCTCTATCCAACTTATTTTTCAGGTGGAAACATTCTTAATGTTCAACTTACTTCCAGGTTATGAAAAATGGCTTGGGGTGTGTGTGTGTTGGAGGGGATGTAGGGAGGATAAAAGGAGAATATGAGAATAACTTGGGGACCTTTGAGAAGAAAATATATACATCTCCCTAATATTCTCCTATCTTCCATCCCCTTTTGAGAACCACTATTAATGATGGTGATGTGTGTCTGCTAGTTTATTCATGCTGTGAAGAAAAATATTAATAATTTCCTAGAGTTATTTCATCAGTTGGAAGAACTAGCTCAATGTGAAGTGCATTATTTTTGAACTTCTATTTTTAAACTTTTTGCTCTATAAAATATATCTTATGAATGACATCTCCAAATTTAAAGAAAATATTTTACATAAATGAGGAAGAAGATATTTGTTCGTTCATAATGTAGTAAGTAACAGGTAGCAAAGTAAAATCACTCCTCTTCTTTGGCTAAGGGAGCTACTAGTTTTACTCATCGTCCCCAAAGACAGTACTAATTGGAATCGCAGTTGGTTGGATTGAATCAGTAAGAATTTAAGAACTGTGAGATAAGTTGTTGAGGAGAGATATGAATTTGCTTTCATTTCTATGAGAGCTCTGATTTGGGGAGAAATCTTTCTTAGAGATGAGGGATGGTGAGGTCCCTGGGTGAGCATTCAGAAAATCTAGGTGCTGGTCTTGGCTCTGAAACAAAATATTCTTGTCATTTAACCATTTGGAGATTCATTTCCTTCATCTCTATGATGAAGTGTTTGGATTTAATGATATCTCGTTTCCTCCCCTGCTGTAATAATTTATACTTATGTGATTGAGTAAACTTGATGAAACTTTCGTAGCATTTTATATTAGAATATTCATTTGTTCATTGAGTTTCCTCTGTCAGTTACATATTTTACCCCCTCTCCTCTGCGTGAGAAATTATTATATGTTCTTCAAGACTCGGGGAACAAAGAAAAGAACTGATGTATTTTGAATATTATCTATGTATTAGATACCATGATCAATTGGGTGACCATGTGTCTAGGTTTATGCCCCTTGTCCTGGTGTAATTTTTAACGGTATCTTCTTATATTCTCAAATGGATCCTGGTTTGGATGATGAATTATATGATGCTAAGGGCTCTCTAGCCAAAATTACTTAATTTAATACAGCTATTCTATGAGGTGGATGTTATTACCCCTATTTTTCAAATGAAAAACTGTAATTTGGAAAATATTAAGGAATTTAAAGTTTCATTTCTTGTAAGTGATTGAGTAATTTTATCCTGGTGTTCTGACTTCAGATGTGTTCAGTGCACCTCAATGCCAAGATCAAGTGTCAATGTTTGTAGAAAACTTTGCCAACCCAGTCCTCCATAGTCTTTCTCCTAGAGACCCATGGACTTGTATTTACTGCTGAAGAATTACGTTATATACATAAACGTGCATGTCCGAGATTTCTCTCATTGGACTCTCTTCCATCCTGAAAACAAAGACCCTGTCCTATTTATGACCATGCCAGCAATGTTTACAAGTTGGCCTGTGCACATGTTTATATGCACCCATGTTGTCTTCAGTAGCGTGCTTGCTGATAAAGGATAAAGAGACTTAGTGTCCAGTTTTGGCTTCTAGATATGTTAGCTTTGTGACTTTGGCAAATTTTATTTTTTCTGAGCTAGATCCTATCTAAATTTCAGAGGTTGGAAAGATCAGTGGGGATGATGTAACATAAGAAAAAAATTTCTATTTGTAGAATGCTTCTCTTTGTCAGATACTGCACTAAACCCTTTAGAAGACTTAGTCTTTACCAGAGCCTCCGTGATAGGGATCCTATAGGGTTTGAAGTGTTGACTGCCTTGCCCGGGTTACAGAGCCAGGAAATAGTATGTAGAGATGGGATTCAAACCCACCTACCTGAAAAATGCTTTTTTATGTTGAAATTCCATCTCCAAAGATAGTAGAAACAGCTGAAAGAATCATGGGAATTCTCAGGTAGAGGGTCTTAATGTTAAGTGTTAAATTTGTGTTTTGCAGTCAGCTAGGATTCAACAGATTTTTCAGTCCCTTTAATTATAGGCATTGCTCTCTAAAATTGCTTGTATTGCCGCACCAGAAGTCAAGTATCTGATCTAAGTGAAACTCTGAAAGCCTCTTCTGACTATGCTTCCAACAGAACTATGGGTACTATTGTATAGCTGAAGGCAATATTGTATGAGGTTTGAGCCCAGACTTTGGAATAGGTAACTGATAATAATGTTCCTCATATTGAGTCAGTGAGGATGTGTGCAGACACTTTGTGGTGCTTAATTTTATGTGAAAACTTGACTGGGCTAAGGGGTGCCCAGATAGCTGATACAACATTATTTCTGGTGTGTCGGTAAGTGTGTTTCTGGAAGAGATCATCATTCGAACCAGAAAATTGAGTAAAGATCATACTCTTGTGAATTTAACCTAAAATTAGAAAAGGAAAAAACGACTCACCCTTTCCAATGCTGGTGGCGATCATCTAATCTGCTAAGAGTCAAATTAGATAAAAAGGCAGAGGAAGAGTGAATTTACTTTGAACTGGGACATCTATCTTCTCCTGGCCTTGGACATTGGTACTCCTGGTTCTTGAGCCTTTGGACTCAAACTAGGACATGGACCATTGGCTCCTCTGGTTCCCAGGCCTTTGAGTTTGGACCAGAACTACACCATCGGCTTTCCTAGGCCTCTGGCTTGCAGATGGCAGTTTGTGGGACTTCTTAGCCTTTGTAATCTCATGAGCCAACTCCTCATAGTACCTCTCTTTCTGTATATCTATATATTATGTATTGGTTCTGTTTCTGTGGAGAACCTTGATGAATACAAAAGGATAACTGATAATAATGCTCCCCTGACTGAGTCAGTGGGTAATTGCATAATTAAAAGTTAACATGACTTTTGGACTTGAAGAAATCTTTCTTTAAAAAATACGTATAAAAAGTTAAACTTGAGCATAACAGCAACAACAAACAACAAAAAAACCCTTTGGTTACAATAATTCTGTTACTGTAGAGTAATATACTGCCCCTTATCCAAGCCTGCTTTTGAATGTTGAGGTTCTGCTAACGGAGACAACCTAAGGGTGTATAGCATTTTGTATAGTGCTTTATGTGTGGGTAGGTGCTTAAGAATTTCTTGGAAAAAAAAAATCAATGTGTACAGATGATTCAAACAATTTGAAGTTGCTTCGTTCAATGACATTTGCTTTTTATTTTAAGTTTTACTTTAAGTTCTGGGATACATGTTCAGAGTGTGCAGATTTGTTGCACAGGTATACACGTGCCATGCTGGTTTGCTGCACCTATCGACACATCATCTAGGTTTTAAGCCCAACATGCATTAGGTAGTATTTGTCGTAATGCTCTCCCTCCCCTTGCCCGCATCCCTGACAGTCCATGGTGTGTGATGTTCCCCTCCCTGTGTCCAGGTGTTCTCATTGTTCAACTTCCACATAAGAGTGAGAACATGCAGTATTTGGTTTTCTGTTCCTGTGTTAGTTTACTGAGAATGATGGCTTTCAGCTTCATTCATGTCCCTGCAAAGGATGTGAATTCATCCTTTTTATGGCTGCATAGTATTCCATGGTGTATATGTGTCACGTTTTCTTTATCCAGTCTATCATTGATGGGAGTTTGGGTTGGTTCCAAGTCTTTGCTATTGTAAACAGTGCTGCAATAGACATACTTGTGCATGTGTCTTTATAGTAGAATGATTTATTATCTTTGGGTATATACCCAGTAATGGGATTGCTGGGTCAAATGGTATTTCTGGTTCTAGATCCTTGAGGAATCACCACACTGTCTTCCACAATGGTTGAACTAATTTACACTCCCACCAACAGTGTAATTTACACTTCCACCAACTATTTCTCCACAGTCCAGCATCTATTGTTTCCTGACTTATGGCGATTATTGGAAATAATCAGAATATTCGGAATTATTTCCGAATAATCGCCATTCTGACTGGCATGAGATGCTCTCTCTTTGTAGTTTTGATTTGCATTTCTCTAATGATTAGTGATGATGAGCTTGTTTTTATATGTTTGTTGGCCACATATGTGTCTTCTTTTGAGAAGTATCTGTTCAAATTCTTCGCCCACTTTTTGATGGTGTTGTTTCTTTTGTCGTAAATTTGTTTAAGTTCCTTGTAGATTCTGGATATTAGAGACATTTGCTTTTCACCAGAGGAAAATGCCTCAATTCTGGGATTCTACTATGAGGTCCATCAACTGTTACAATCCTATAGATGAGTTTCGTGAACTAAAAAATCTTCTGCACATTTGCCAAATTGTATATATAATCATCTTTTTAAGAAACCAAGTTCATAATTTTTATGAGAATCTCAAAGACATTTTGCCTTCATACTCACTTTAATGCCCACTCTTCCAATATCACTTTAAAGATACTACTTAGGCATTTGATGCTGGCCAAAGGAAAGCAAAGGTCTTTCTTACACCTCTTAAGTCCTACCTGAGTTGGTATCTGTTCACTTACCTATCTTTAAGAGTTTCTTTGTTGGGCAATGCACACTGCAACTCTAATGGTGAATGAAAAAAAATTGATTTATGTAAACTGGACTGTGCCATTTTTTTGATATCTGGCCTTGCTTCTGAGATACTCTAAAATCATTTGAAATAACATTGCTATGGGCCTGAAAAGTTTCTATAGGTATTTTCTTCCATGCTCAAAACATGGCTGAGTAAAGATCAGGTGTCTGTCAGCCTCACTAAAGATAAAATGGAATGCAGAGGCTGGTTGCTCATGAATGAATCATCTCCTTACAGCTAGAATTATTCCCCCTCAGCAAAAGGTATGCTGCGCTTAGTTGAGAAAAATGTGGAAGCTGCTAGATTTTAGCTTATAGAATTTTTAGTCTCTACCATTAAACACTTTAAATAGAAATGTTCTGGTAGTGAAGCTGACAAAAATATAAGCAGTTCTCATAAAGAAACAAAACTTAATGCATGTGATTAGTTCTGCTATGTTAATTTACAGCAAAAAATGGCCTATTTTTTGGTCTACTTTGGGGTTGAAAAGAATATTTTTTAAAACTCAAGTTAACGGAATTTTTTAACCTGTTTTGATCATGAATATTTTAGTCTAAATATTTCTCTCTGGAAATAATCAAGATTGTTTATAATTATAAAGTCATTTCAGAACAGTGTCAGGATTAATTAATACAGTTAATGTGTCAAATTTCTTTTGAAATATTCAAGCTTTGTTTGAGTTTTATTTTTCTTCCCTGGATGCATGAGAAATTGAAAGAGTGTAAGAACAGTTGGCATAGATGGTTCCTTCTTGAATTCAGTTAAGCTTATCACAAACTATGTCATGGCCAGAGCTTAACGCGTTGTTCCCCTTCCAGAAAACTATTTGCCAAATATAACACAGTTCAGATGGTGGGAAAACTGTGAAGCATTCACATTTAACCTAGACTTCTCCCCCAGTGTGCAAGTTTAGAGATGAAGAAAACATGCTGATAAATCAGCATACCTGCCTGCCACCTCCCCCCACTTCTGAAAACCACAAAAGCAGAAGCTGGCATTATTGGAGCCTTGACGTGGAGTTTTCTGGTGTGAGCCTATTTGGAGCTGTCAGTTAACGATTTGAAACAACATGTTGAGGGTGAAGGGTGCCTGGATGGATAACTATGAATGTTATTTAAAAAATATGATGCTGCCTAAAGACTACAGCCAGCTCTTTGGCCTGTGAATATGGAGACTCTTTCATCTTCATCTCATTTGGTAATTAGCACACTGACCCTGTGCAGACTAGAAGCATAAAAAAACGTTTTGAAAAGTGCAGAGGAAGAAGGAGGATTAAGACAAACATTTATATAACCAGGAAAAATGACCCAGGAAAGACGGGAAATCTGGTGACACTCTGTTTATCCACAGCAATGTTAAAATAGTTTGCAAGTGAAACAAAGCAGAGCCCTTGAATAAATCACTGAGAAAGTAGAAGGATAGACCAACAGCCAAGAGCATGTCACAAGCTGTCCGTGTGATGTGATCCTCCCCTATTATACCAGACTGATGGCTTTCCATTGAATATCACCTCCTTTTTTCCTCTCTCCAGCTTTTTCCATCATGGAATTATGCGAAAGTGGGCTGCTGTGAATAAGAATTGGAAGGGGTTGAAGATGGCATAACTTACTAGAAAAGGGGAGAATATCAGGATGTTTGGGTTCTAATTAACACCCAAACATTAATTTAAATCAGAGGCAGCTTAATAAATGTTTAATATCTGAAAAAAAACTGCATAGCAATTTCATGAGGGGGTAAAAATCTCACTAGGGTTTCTTGGTCATGCGCACCATGAGAAGATTTGCTCTTCTGAGGTTAGCATAATTGGGGCTGGTCTCTGTCTAAATGCTAAAGCAAGCCAGGTGTGGTGGTGCACGCCTGTAGTCCCAGCTACTTGGGAGGCTGAGGTGGGAAGATCATTTGAGCTCAAAAGTTCCAGTCCAGCCTGGGTGACATAGTGTAGACCCCTGTCTCTTAAAAAATAAAAAGCTGAAGCATGGAAGTTATCAGAAAGTTAACTGAACTTTCTTAACTTATATATAAGTGGCTTTGGTTCAGTGCCAGGTAATTATCTCCGGGGAAAGATAAGCACTTTTGTAAGTAGGTTTCAAAAGTTTGATGGTCTGACTGCTTGCCAGTTAGATGCTAAGAGCCGTAGCCTGGCATGATGAAGGATCCTGCTTATTTGTAAACCACATTCCCCTGACATCAGGATTCCGAGAGAAGTCTGTGGAATGGTTTACGTGGGGTTTGTGTTCATGCATTCATGTATGAATAGAATTGTTCAGGTGTGGGTGAGACAAGCAAACAACAGTTCCTTGTCCTCAAGAAACTTGGCATCTGCTTGAGAAGTAAAAAATTTAAATAATCATAGAAATTGAGGAAGTGTAAAATGTGAAAAGGACACATTAAATGACAAATAAGCATTTTAAGTAATAATTGCTCTGGATTCAAGGCAGGTGGAAATCAAACAGGCTCATCAGGAAGGTTTTTGTGAAGATGGGCCTTCCTTCCATACTACTTCACATTCATATAGTGCTTTATGGAAACGTGGATTTTACATACATCATCTCTTAATTGAGTTTCACGTTATTACTGCCATTTTAAGTTGAGGAAACTTAGGCGTCAAGACAGGAATTACTGGCTACTTTTCATACAGATAGTAAGGAGTCCTCACATCCAAGTTTTAAGTTGAAAGTCCAAGACCATTTCTGCAGCTCTGGGGCCTCCTTAATAAATAGGTAATATGCTTGATCTTCATTATTTGAAATTTGCCGACTGCTCATGTTTATTTGCAACCCTCGAATCAATACTTGTGACCCATTTGCAGTCATTTGAGGTCATATGCAGAGGGGTGAAAGAGTTCACTTGCCCAACAGGCACACTCCTGGCTGAGGCTAAATAAGGTGACACTCTGCCTTATTTCTGGTCTCATGTTATTACGTATCCTTCTTGCAGTCTACTTAGTGCCAGACTTTTAGCATTTTTGTACTTTTTGTTGATGATTTCTCTGTTTAAACATCCCCCCAAGTGTAGTGTTGGACGGCTGTCTAGTGTTCCTAACCACAAGGGGGCTGTGATGTGTCTTGTGGAGAAAATACCGTGTTAGATAAGCTTCGTTCAGGCATGAGTCACAGTGCTGTTGATTGTAAGATCAATGTTAACAAAACAACACTATGTATGTTAAATAAGATGTCATTAAACAAAAACATAAAACAAGGTTATGTATTGAGCGATTGACAAAAAGGTTGTGACCAGAGGCTGGCAGGAACCAAACCCTGTATTTCCCCTAAGAGCAATGGTTTAGTATTCACTAATTCAGTGTTCAAGGTGACTTTATAGAATATAACTACCACAAATAACAATAAATAACTGTACTTAAATGGAGTGGAAAAATGTTGGGAGGCTATTGCAGGCAGGGAAAATAGTTTGAACAGACGAATAGAGTTGGAGAAGTTAATGGTTGTTTAAAATAGAGAATAGAAAATATTTCTTTCTTTCTTTGTTTTTTGAGACAGAGTCTATCTCTGTCACCAGATTGCAGTGGTGCAATCTTGGCTCACTGCAACCTCCGCCTACCGGGTTCAAGTGATTCTTCTGCCTCAGTCTCCTGAGTAGCTGGGAATACAGGCGCGCCACCACGCCCAGCTAATTTTGTACTTTTAGTAGAGATGAGGTTTTACCATATTGGCCAGGATGGTCTTGATCTCTTAACCTCGTGATCCACCCGCCTCAGCATCCCAAACTGCTGGGATTATAGGCGTGTGCCAGAGAATAGACATTTCTAATTGGAATCACGGTGCAAGAGCAATTGCAGTAGGTAAGTTTTAAGATGCCAGAATGTGGGGGGGTCCATTATATCCAGCTGATGATTTTGAGCTGAATCCTGTAAATGGATTTAGAGCAAGGATGTCATAAAAACCTCTCTGGGAGAAAAGTAATTTGGTAGGGATGAGCAGGAAGAATTAGGCTGGGAAACAAGGCAGCAAGGTGAATTGTCCTTATGTCCCCGCCTCAGCTGACAGCGATTTATTGGCAGAACAGGAAGCCAGTCCTCTCTAGGTCTTGATGGTTGATATTGAAGCCACAGAGTGAGGGAGAAGCTGACAGAGGTGAAGCCATTTCAGGGAACTGGAGGACGGTC
Organism: Ateles fusciceps; assembly: GCA_036589455.1. NCBI lineage: Eukaryota > Metazoa > Chordata > Mammalia > Primates > Atelidae > Ateles > Ateles fusciceps. Next base: position 8,070,385 of record JAZHEH010001022.1, read on the forward strand.
AAGGAGAAAATTCAAAATAACAAGGAAGGCAATTTAGGAAAGATCCTTAACTGAATGAGGAGCCAGTGTAAATTTTGGAGTCTGTGGGTGGTGTGGTTGCTCTCCTTCGTGTGTGAAAACAAGGTTCTGAGAAGACTAGGCAACCCCAGCGGTACCCATGGAGACTGCAGAAAACAATTCCAAATATGTGTTTAGCTGGCTCATCTGGATCCCTATGTAATTTAACAGTCATAGCAAATTTCTAAGTCAGGAAGAATCAGACTATTCCTTATTAGGCTTATCTTTTCTTAGGGCTATTGTTGGACATTCACTGCTTTTCATTCAGATTCAAATCTTGTATCAGAACAGATGTGTGCACACATGAGCACACATTTGCACATGTACAGGGTGTTCTGTGGCACTCAATGAACCATGTCAGTACAGTACATAACAGTCACAAAAAAAAAAAAAGAAAAAAAAGAAAAAGTCCATGGCTGCTTCAAAATCACAGCAGGCAATGTCTGACGTATTGAGAGTGGCAGTTTCAGACTTCTGAGGCGGGCTGCCCTGAAGCAATCTCTTAATATTTATCTTGTAATATTTCCCTTAAAATTGACTTTCAAAAAATAAGTGGAATGAAACTACTCATGAGTCACTGAGACTTTATAAAAAAAAAAAAACAACCTTCATACGTATGCTTCTCTGGGTTTTAATTTCAAAAGAATTAGGCATCAAGATAAGTTAACATGACACTCATGTGTTTCCTCTGCAACTGAAGGTTTTTCAGTCTTGACCAGGCTCTTAAAGGAATCTCAAACCAATGTGAATACAGATCTCTCATCAGGTATTGAGTTTTGCCCTATCAAGTAGAATTGTCACAGTTGAATACAATTTCCTCAGGAAAGCTGCTCCTTCATCCTCACTGAGAATCGATCATTGCCTCCTTAAATGCCTTCAGCACTTGTCCGCATTAGACTGTGGTGCTTTTCATCATCTGATTGTTTTTAGCAGTATTTGTATATGTGTCTTCTCTCTTGATTGTCAGCCCCTGCAGGTCAGAAGCCATATCTTGTTTATCTTTCTATCTCCCACTGTCACTGGTGTACTTTTTTGCTCAAAGGAGGTGCTCTGTTGAATTGCTTGGGAATAACTCACCCACCATGGAAACACTGGTTCTAAGTAATCTAGTTGGTGTTACTAGTCATCTGAGGCTGGCTGTAGGTAAGAATGAGTTTCTCATCTTCTTTGCAATGAAGAAGATACATTTTGTGAAATAATGTCTAATTGTTTGAATAATGAGAAACAATTTTCAATGGATTTTTTTTCACCCTAACCAATATGTTATAGAGGGCAGCCTCAAAGATTAACAAAGAAAATGTGGTGATTCTGAGAAGGGTCTACCAGGATTAAAGGAATGGGGGTTCACCCTTTGGGAGGAAGAAACCAAAAAAAGGAGGAAAATGGGAAATGGAGAGCTTCTTTATAGATTATTTTTAAGGTCTCAATTCTGCTAACATTATCCATATAGCTTTATTTTAATTAATTTACTTATTTATTTTCCTGCACGTCCCAGTAACAAACACATAACTTTATGGCTACATAAAGACATCCTTGGTTTTCTTCCCTAAGACATGCACAGTCAACACAGGGAGTTAACCATATCAAGTATATGTCTAGGGCCAGGATTCAACCTTCAGACACATCTCATCTCTGCCTTTCATTGAATTCACATGCTTTTCAAATAATACAGAAATAACATTAGAAACAGTCAACTCATATCAGTTCATTTTTCTTTATTTTGAAACTCACTGTGACAAACCCGCTAGCTTTGCATTTCTTACTGATACTCCCCCACATCTTGCACCCGCTCAAGCACTCAACCAGTGTTTGTGGAGTGAGCACTCCATGCAAGACTGGAGGCTAGCCAAAGAGATAAACAAATTTCACAGACAGACTCAGGCGTCAGTCAGTGTAATGTTAGATTCCTATAATCACCTTAATTTCTGAGTACTATCCTTTCAGATACAGAAGTAGTCAAGGAACTTTGAGTTAAGCTCAGTCAAATTAATGGATTTCTCAGTGTACCCAGGTTTGTATTTCACTTACTTTCTTAGTCTACTCTCTTTTTCTGTCGCTTTCCTCATTGGGTTGATTCTGTTGGCCTCCATCCCTGTTGTAACCACTGAGATGTCTCGAAATATGCCTTAATTAGAACCTAAGTCATCTTTTGCCTAATCTCCTGCCATACCAACAGGTCATACTCTTACCTCACCAACATCTCATAAAATCCAGAACAGATCACATTCCTACTATATTTCACAGAATGAGGTGAAGACTCTCTGGCATTGTGTTTGACAGAATCCTTGTTTAATGGAAGAAATTGCCATGTTTCCCACCCTGTCCCTTTGCAGATTGGAAGCTAAGGTGTATATTTCTTTTATCTATTGCTTTGATTCCCTAACACCGTGGAATACTATGCAGTCATAAAAGAGCTGTGTCTTGTGTCCTTTATCTCCTGTGTCTTGACTTTATTCCTTGCTACCTGTTCTACACCAGTTCTTGGTATTGTCAGCTCCAACCTGGTATTAGGGCCTTGCTTCCAGATCACTCTTTTTACTTGATGGTTTATGTATTAGTCAGTGTGGGCTGCGGTAACAAAGTACTAAAGACTGGGGCACTTAAGCAACAGAAATTTATTTTCTTACAGTTCTGGAGCCTGGAAGACCACGGTCAAGGCATTGGCAGCATGTGTTTCTCCTGAGACCTCTCTCTTTGGCTTGCGGATGGCTGCCTTCTCACCATGTCCTCACATGGTCTTTCCTCTGTGCGCGAATATCCCTGGTTCTCTATTGTGTGTTCAGATATCCTGTTACAGGGTGCCAGTCAGACGAGATTAGGGTCTACCCTAAAGAAAAAAAAAACAAACTTCTTTTTAACTTAATCACTTCTTTAAAGGCCTTATCTCTATATACAATTTCATTTTGAAGTACTGGGGGTTAGGGCTTCAATATTACTAATTTTTGAAGGCACTCAATTCAACTCATAACAGTTTGATTTCAAAGTTGTTGACCCAGGATGATAACCCATCTTTGATTAATCTGTTTATAGCAACACAATAAAAAAGGCCTATATGTGTTTCCATTGAAAATAATTCTTAACCTGTAGGGTTTTTTTGTTGTTGTTTGTTTGTGTTTTTTTTTTTTTTTTTTTTTTTTTTTTGAGACAGAGTCTCGCTCTGTCACCCAGGCTGGAGTGCAGTGGCATGATCTTGGCCCACTGCAACCTCTACTTCTCAGGTTCAAGTGATTCTTCTGCCTCAGCCTCCTGAGTAACTGGGACTACAGGTGCATGCCACTATGTCCGGCTAATTTTTGTATTTTTAGTAGAGACAGAGTTTCAGCTTATTGGTCAGGCTGGTCTAGAACTCCTGACCTTGTGATATTCCCACTTCAGCCTCCCAATGTGTTGGGATTACAGGCATGAGCCACTGCACCTGGCCTAACTTGTGTTTTTATAAAGCGTTCATTCATTGTAGTAGACACCTTCCAACTGCACTGAAAGATTATATTTCAGTTAGTTAACATCTCTAACACACATGAAACATTAACCTGAGATTTGTAATTGTCAAAGAATTGATTACCACCGAAGGAAGAATACCAGATTTACTTGATTAATATGTTGATACTGTGTACCAAATCCTTTTTGTCCTGGAAAACAAATAAAATGAATGAGACCATGGTTGGAATGGAATGAGACTATTCATGCTGTAAAATTGTCACGAGTTGGTTGATGCAAAGTAAAAAGTAATTTAATAAATGATTTTTAAAGGCTAGGTTGAAATTGGAAAAAGATTTTTAAAAATCACAATTTTGGTGGAGAGGTAATGCTTTTATATGTGTTTACATTTTCCATTTAGCCTGTCAAATGAAAAACAAACCCTGAGAACTCTAGATCAAAGGGGCCTTAATAGGATGACTCTTCTAAGTGTGGTAAAGGATGGAGTTGCTGTTTCACTTTTAGCACAGCTTGAAGCACAGCTTCTCCTTTCTGTGTTAGATAAAGTGCCTAGGAAGGGGAGGGGACACTTCAGAAGTCACTAATGATAGGAAACAGGATAATGAGAGCCACATTTACCAAGGGTACATTTTCATTAGACAGCTCATGACTTGAAAGCAGCAATCATTTAATAACTCTTTATGTTTCTCTCCAGCCACCAGCCCCACCATCCTTCTTCCATGTGCATTTTCTTTTAAGTGATGATTCTTTTTTTTCTTTATTTCTTCTAAAAGAAAATCAGGCTACATGCGCAGAACTTGCATGTTTGTTACATAGGTATACGTGTGCCGTGGTGGTTTGCTGTACCTATTGACCTGTTCTCTAAGTTCCCTCCCCTCACTTCCCACCCCCCAACAGGCCTTGGTGTGTGTTGTTCCCTTCTCTGTGTCCATATGTTCTCAGTGTTCAACTCTTACTTAAGAGTAAGAACATGCGGTGTTTGGTTTTCCATTCCTTTGTCAGTTTGCTGAGGATGATGGCTTCCAGCTTCATCCATGTCCCTGCAAAGGACATGATCTCATTCCTTTTTTATGGCTGCATAGTATTCCACAGTGTATATGTACCACATTTCCTTTATCCAGTCTATCAGTCATTGATGGACATTTGGGTTGGTCCCATGTCTTTTCTATTGTAAATAGTGCTGCAGTAAACATACATGTGCATGTGTCTTTACAGTAGGACGATTTACATTCCTTTGGTTATATACCCAGTAATGGGATTGCTGAATCAAATGGTATTTCTAGTTCTAGATCCTTGAGGAATCGCCACAGTATCTTTCACAATGGTTGAAATAATTTACATTCCCATCCACAGTGTAAAAGCCTTCCTATTTCTCCATAGTCTTTCCAGCATCTGTTGTTTCCTGACATTTTAATAATCACCATTCTGACTGGCATGAGATGGTATCTCCTTGTGCTTTTGACTTGCATTTTTCTGATGATCAGTGAGGTTGAACATTTTTTCATGTTTCCTGGCCATGTGAGTATCTTCTTTTGAGAAGTATCTCTTTATATCGTTTGCCCACTTTTTGATGGGGTGGTTTGTTTTTTTTCTTCCACGTACATTTTGAAGTTGCTTCACTATCCTGATTTTACTCTTATATCCTTTAAAAATTCATGACCATTTTTAGTTGTACTTTTGTGAAGACATAACTTGATGGAGTGCAGTGTTCCAATTGCTAAATGCAGGAAACAGAACCTAAATAGTGAAAGCCCAGGGTCATTTTTCTCTAATGGAGCTCTTGCTGTTTGCATTTTCCTTCTGGGTAAAAGACGATGTCCCGTGAAGCTGAGGCTTGGGGAATGGGTATTTGTTCAGTGTGGCAGTGTCTCTCTTCCTTAGCACAGGAAAAGAGGAACTTTGTATGATTTTGCCTTTTATATCATGAATATTAACTTGAGACCTCAAATAACAGGCAGTCTTTCAATTTCTGAATCTTGAATGTTGTCATATTATTTACAGTTAGAACAGACATAGCCATCAAACAACACTAGCATGAAACCTTCCTCCAAGTCTCATTGCTGTGAAAATCCACTCTTTCCTCCCAACTTCATTCTTTTCCATTTGTGCATCTTACAGGGCGCAGCAGATGAAGCTTTGCAATGTCATGGAAAGGACCGTTTCTGTCAGCTCTATTTCAAAATCCAATAGGAAGAAGTATTTTTTGTTTTCTTGCTCTTTCTTCCTCTCTTGTGGTTTTGGCTTTTGAGCTTGGTTGTTCAACAGATCCAAGAGGCTCAGATGAGATGTTCTTTCCTGTCAAACAGGATCCCAAAACCTTTTGAGGTTTCTCAAGGACTTGTCTCTATAAGCCGAAAAGTCTGTTCTCTTCTTCACTGTTGCCAGAAAAGTAATTAGGCCATTTTTCTAATTATAGTAATCTTCCCCAAATGGCATATAACTTCAAATCCAAAGGCCATGTAAATTGGCCAACAACATTTTGCCGCGAAGCAATTTACCGAGACAATTTGTATGTAGGAGCTTGACTTTGTGTTAAGGCAAAGTTGTCTTCTCTGTCCCAGTTATGACTGGGTTTTCTTTCTAGTGTCTTTCTCAAGAGGTTACAGTATTTTTGTGTGTGATGAGCACGGACAGTAATTATTCCTGTCAATGGCATTTTGTGTAGAGTTGTGCCCATGGTGGACAAATTAAACTGCTTTTGGAAAAAAATGTTTATTCTTAGTAGAGCAAAACAAGATTCAGTTGTTCTCATGTTGCTATATCGACCAAAAGTCTCTACAGATAGAAGGAGTTTCTCTGTGACACACAACACAGAACTAGATTTTTCTTTCCTAAGAATAATCCCTTGTAATTACCTTTCTCTATTATGCTAACTAAGAAGAAATTAGGTCCTGCTGGTAAGTTCTGTGGTCTGAAATATGCTCACAGCAGGTAAATTGCTACTTTTGCTTGTTACATTTGTCAGAACAAAGTTTTCAAATAATACATCCTCTAGAAATTTGATTTTTCTTTGTCTAATCACCCTCCTAGTTTTTCTGGAAGGGATTACTGGTCTGGGATAAGGACGTGAGGGAGAAGTCTATAGACAATGAAACTGAGCACTGAAATAAAGAAGAGTAAGGATGGATTTCTCCAGGAAATGATGCAGTAGATTTCTCTGGGAAATGTTGGAGTTACAGTGTTTGAAAAGAAGGAATAAAACTGGGTAGGAATTCACGAATGAAAAATGAAGTTTGCATTAAAGTGTGGTGATGGTATGTCACAGGTTCTGAGTGGTTTGTAGATGTTGCTTAAACTCAATGGCACCAACCCAGACAAGTTTATTCCTTCAGAATAGTGCCATCAAACCATTAAAACCTGGGTGCTTATGAGCAGAAGAGAGTTCATGAAGCAGGTATTTCCAGTATGATTAGACTGTTCTAATCATATTGTAATTGACGAGTGTCCCAGGGCTCTGGTGTGAAAAAGAATGACTTATTTGTGAAAAGTACAAATGCCCAAGTTATTTTTCCAGAAATTGTTTTTAGTAGATCAGAGGTGGTGCCTTGGAATCTGCATTTTTGCAAGCTTCCTAGGTCGTTCTGCTGAGGTAGTTCTTAGCCAACAGTGTTCCCTGTTGCTCTGGGAATTTTAAAGGATGTAGATTGACAGCAGCTCAGAGCCCAATTTGAAGCTCGTTCTACCGACTGAAGTCAGGCAAGTGAACAATACCATGTAGGCATCCTGTAAAATACCTTAATATCAAAGGGACAGAGAGAGAATAAAAACATGGCCAACCTTGGGTGGGATAGATTAGAAATTTTTGTCTAAAAGCTATTCAGGGTGGAATAACGGCTTGCTGAAATGAAAATTAGATTATTGGGAGCTATGCCATGAAATGTTTTAAAGGGACAATTATTTAGATTTTCCATAGAGAATAGTAAAAGGAAGTGGAGCTATGAATGGTTTTTAAGGGAATAGGGTATGAAAATGTGCATTTGAAAATGGGGTACCATCTTACACTTGGGAAAGGTCTTAAGCCCTATTCTTCAGATGTTAAAAATATTAGAATAGGGGACTAGCCCTTCTGAAAGAGGCCCTTTTTAAAAAAGTAAAATCTATTATTATTTCTGTGGATCATCACTATAATATACATTTTTCTTTTTTTTTTTGCCCGCCATTTGAATTCTGTTGTATTCTTAGACTTCTAGCTCATCTCTCTTCTGGATTATATACCCGAAAAGCCTTAAAAAGTCAGTCAGGACAAGAATGCTCATGTCAGTGAACCATAGATTCTAAATTTCTTGATTGTCTAGAGGTAAAAAAGAGGGCAGAGAGACCTTGGACTTATTTAAATTTAGAAGAAACTTTTGCATTAAAAACAACTTCCCAATCAACATTTCTTGTAGTCTGTTTATAGTCACATGCAGTAATTTCCACTGGGATAGAATTTTTAATAAAGATTCCTTTATTGCATTACTTTTATGTTCAGGAACACCCTTATGAGAAACCAGTTTTTTAAAGGGCAATGTAAACTTGTAATAAAAATGCTGCTGAATTCTAGGAACCTACTTTTTCCAATAATCCCCAAATTCCCTACTTATCATCACCCTCATTAATCAACAGAATAGTCCAGTGAGACTGGTTGCTTTTTAATAGAATAATTGTAATTTGTAAAGGGTCCAAAAGGATATGAATATGAAAAGATTGTAGAAAGTTTCTTCAGCTCTACTGTCTTAATCCCTAAATAACCTTGAAGGGCACTAAGGCAGTACACTATGAAGAAAAATTGCCAAGGTGAAATATCAGATCCCAACTTCTGGAATCTGTAAATGTTACCTTATAAAGGAAAAGGTTATTGTAGAGGTGATTCAGCTAAAGACCTTGATATGGGGATATTGTCCTGGTAACTGGATATGCCCTAATTCCAATTGCAAGTGTCTTTATAACAGAGAGACAGAGGGTGGTTTGCTACACAAATAGGAGGCAGTAGGACCACAGAAGCAGAGATTGGCATGATGTGGCCACAAGTCAAGGAATGCTGGCAACCACCAGAAACTGGAAGAGGAAGGAAAACATTTTCCCATGGAGCCTCTGCAGAGAACATGGCCCTGTGGACACCTTGATTTCCACTCTGTGAAACTGATTTCAGACTTCTGGTCTTCTGAATTGTAGAGAATACATTTCTGTTGTTTTGAGATTTCATGTTTGTATTAATTTGCTGTAGCAGCCCAAGGCAACTAATTCAGGCAGCGAATTGTTCCCAAACACCCTTCTTTTGACTTGTACCCTGGTTTGCAGCACAGCAGTCATCTGAGAAACTTCTTAAACATTTTGGATTCCTGTGGCTCATCACAGATACATAGAGAATCAGAATTTTTAGGAATAGCATCCAAGGATCTGTATTTTTCACAGACTTCCTAGATGAAATTCTGCTGTGCACCAGGTTTGATAGCCATTTCACTAGGATGCTCTATTAGTTTTCTATATCTGCTGTAAAAAATCACCACAAATGTAATGGCTTACAACAACACAAATTTATTCTTACATAGTTCCAGAGGTCAGAAATTCAAAATTAGTTTGACTGGGCTAAGTTCAAGGTGTCAGCAGGACTGGTTCCTTCTGGATGTTCTGATGGGAGGATCTATTTTCTTGCCTCTTTCTCTTCTAATGGCTGCTTATACTCCTTGGTTTTTGCCCTCTTCAAAGTGCATCACTCCACTTTCTGCTCTGCCGTCACATCACCTTTTCTGACTCTCACTTCTGTGTTCCTCTTATGAGGACCATTGTGATCACATCAACCCCACCTAGGTAGTTCAGAGTAGTCTCATTTTAAGATCATTATCTTAATCACATCTTAAGGGTCCATTTTGCCATATGAAATGACATTTTCAGGTACCTGGAATTAGGATGTGAATATATCTGGGGAGCCATTTTTCAGTTCACCACAGATGCCATAATAACACCTCATGTAGAAACTATAGATGTAAATGAGCTTCAATAATGGGGTCATGCTTAATTCATGATGTAGTCACCTGCCTTTTTTTTTTAAGTCATTGAGTAAAATTATGACTGCTTTTATCTTTGACACTTTAGTGACAGGTAACAAAACATGCAAAGCTGCTGATTTGACAAAAGTATTATTATTAAAACATTACAGATTGTTTTATTTGATTTTATTTTTGCCTTTGCTTGAAACTCTCTCATAAACACATTAATGTAAATATTGAGAAAAGGGGAGTGGCCAGAGGGCAGCTTTTCACATTCCAAATCACCATCATTCAAATAAATACATGTTCTACGTAAAAACACAATTCTTGCTCTGCAAATGTAGGTTTAAGCCATCCCAAATAAAAATTCACATAAATAAAAACTGAGCATTACTATGGAAATGTAATCATAAGACGAGTCCTCAAGGGCACTTTTTCCCACAGTTTATCCCCTGTAAGTACTTCTTTATAAAACTTGTCAGGCTGTACTTTCTGTATCTTTTACTTAATATAGAATTCCAGATTTGAACTAAGTTGTAACAGATACCACAGAACTTGTAAATGTACATTTCTTTACATTATATGTTGATTCTGTAGTGATATCTCCTTTTCTCATGCCTCATAGTAATAACTTGTGCTTTTTTAAGTTAGTCTTACAAGGCTGTACATTTTTTATAGTAACTGACTTAGCTGCATCCCAAGAATTCCAATATGTCTTATTACCATTTAGTTGAAGGTATTATTTATATAAATTGCTTTTTTGTTGACCCATGGATTATTTAAAAGTATATTGTTTATTTCAACCCCTATATACGATACATATCCTTAATGTTTTAGAGACCTTAAGTTAGTATATTTTTCATTTCCAAAATAATCCTGAAATCATAGCACATACTATTTCATTTACCATCACTTTTCTTCTTTTGTGCTATAATTGCCATGTATTTTAATGACTTTTTTTCCTGGATATAGAGTAATAGCTTGATGATGATTTTCTTGTAGAACTTTACAAGTGTTATGTTGCCTTCTGACCTTCATCATTTTTACTGAAAATTTATTCATCAGCCCTGGTGCTATTAATATTTCTTTAAAAGTAGTGTGCCTTTTTCCTTTGACTACTTTTAAGAATTTTCTTAGTTGGATATGCCTAGGTATGCTTTTCTTTATGTTTTTCTTTATATTTGAACTGCTTGAATCTCATAATACTTTCGAATTCATAGTCTGAAGATTTTAAAGTTTTACAAAATTGTTATTTAGAACGTCTTTAGATACTGCTTTATCTGGAAAAAGAATGACTAGTCTCTCATTCTTTTGCTGAGACTCTAATTGCATACATTTCAGGTTTTTTCACTTGGTTTCATATGTTTCTTGTGCTATTTTCTGTATTTTTTCATCCTCTTTTTTCTATATTTTAATCTTGGTATTTTCTGCTCACCTATGTTCACCATTCTTTTTCTCTGCTTTGTCTAATTTGCTGTTACATTCATCTGTTCCATTTTTAGTTTGGGTTATTTTTTATTTCTAGAATTAAAATTTAACTCTAGTTCGTTCTTTCTAGTTCTTTCATATCTGTCTTAACTCTAGTTCTTTGGTCAAATTATCTTTGTCTCTATTTTCTTAAGTATATTATTGGTATTTTAAGTTTTTTTCTTCGTAATTTCACTATCTGGGTCAACTTTATATTGTCCACCCACTCACCCCAATTTTTGGTCTCATGATTCTGTTTTCTGGCTTCTTGGTAATTGTTAAATGAATGCTGGACATTTGTATAAATATTTCTAGAATCTCCAGCTTATGCTTTATCCTTTCAGAGAGATTTTAATTTTCTTCTAGAAGGCAGTTGAGGCTTGGGAAAATCACCTTGATCTGAGTGAGTCCCAGTTTCAGTTTCACCTTTATCCAAGAGTTTAGTCCTTCAGAGGTATCAGCAAAAAGCCTGGGTTTTTTTTTTTTTATCAGTGCCCTTCTTTATAGACAGACCCCATAACCCATATTAATGTTTCCCCCAGATGCCACAATCTCTACCTTTTAACATTTTAGCAGTTTCTTTCTGATTGTTTCTTCTGCAACTTGTTCTACACCATTAAAGAGTCAGCACATAGCCAGATGGAGTGGTGCACTCCTGTAGTCCCACCTCTCAGGAGGCTGAGGCAGGAGGAACCCTTGAGCCCAGGAGTTTAAGGCCAGACTAGACAACATAGTGAGAACTAGACTCTAAAACAAAATAAAAAATAAGAAAAAGAGTCTAGCAAATAATTTGAAGTGGAAGTTGCACATAGAATTTTGAGGTCACTACTGCATGGTTCTCTTTTCTTCAGTACGTTGGCCCTTCAAGTCCTGGCTGCGTTGTGTCTCTGAACTCCTATTTTTGTTTCTTCCATTTAGTGACACAAGTGGCAAGTATTAAGCCACTTCGCTCTGTTTTGATTCTGTCTTTTAAACTACAAAGTGGCAAATTTCCCAAAGGAACAAAGCAGTAGACTAAGGTAGGGCTCCCCCTGTATTTACTCCCTTCCCTTTAGGAGTTTGGCTCTTTAGATCTTGGTTGCTTGGCCGCTTTCCAATGCTTTCAAGGAGCTTTATATATATATATTTTTTTTGGTATTGTTTTTCTTTTGTTTTTGAAGTAGATTAGTTTGGTGCAAGCTGTTTTATCACAGCCACAAAAAGAAAGAAACCTCTAGTTACTGGTTTTCTTAACCTACCATTTCTTCAACTTATTTTTATAATAGAAACTTTTTCTTCCTTATTGGATAAGCATTTCACAGAAGATCATTTAGGAAACACTGCTTCAGCCATGACAGTCTATTTACCATTTCTCAAATGCACAAAAATATTTCATACTTTCATCCTATTGAACTTCTCTTCCTCACTGCCCAGAACGACCATGCCTATACTTCTTTTGTCGCTGAAATCACACCAAACTCTACTTTTTTCATTAAGGATTCTGTGATGCTCTGAAGTTGAACAAAAACCATCCCAAATGCCATTTTCTTTAAGATGTGGAGGCGGTTATGTTTTCTTTTTCTGTATAATGGGAGCATTGTAAATGATAATTTTTCTTTATGGGCCACTAGGAATTTCACTTTAATAAAGTTTAATAATAAGTGCATTAAGCATATTATTTGTATTCTTAACTATTCTTGAGCTTTTATTCTGATTGGTACTTTCTGTAACTATTATTATGTATTTGTTTTTTATATAGGTTCCTCTAAATTTTTACAAATACTTTATAAACAGACTGAGAGTAAACAATAATCAAACAAACAAATTTCTTCTCAAGACCATTTCAATTAAGTTGAACCTAATTTTCAATCATTTATGACTTATACTTTTCCACAACTAAATTGTAATTTTATTGGTGGCATACTTAATTCCTTGCCTAGCACATACACTTGGGGAAACAAAACATTGTTTTGATTAATTTTGTGCTGTAGATTATTATAGCAGTATGAGCAGACCCTCTGGGACCCTGAATACCTGGTTTGATTCTCACCTCTGCCTCTTACTGTTGGAGGTCTTGGGCAACTTGCTGAAACTCTTGCCTTCTTATTCATATTTAAAATGGCCATTTGTTTGCCCTAGATTAAAAGTATCTGGCACATAGGAACTCCTCAAAATATTACATAGGCAATTTGAGAAATTGTTATAGTCTATATTTGAAATGGTGAATTTTATAAAATGTTTTCAAAGTGCTAGAAGTTATGAAATGGCCCTGTAGTAGTGTTCAAAATTTGCTAGCTTTGCAGTCATGTAGCTCTTACCGTAGAAAGTGAATAAAAATACAGTTGCATTAAGAAATACACAAAAGACTTTCTTCTAAAGTTTGTGTTTTCGCTTTCTTATACTGGTGGTAACACTCTCAGAAGAAGTTAAAGGATTAGAATATTAGCATGCTAACACATTCATCAGTGATCAAGTATGCTTTTTATAATCTGTCAATGATAGGTTTAGAAACCCCTGGCAGAGGAATGCTAACTTAACTAAAAGTCATAAGATATGAAGTATGTATTACTTTTGGTTATGATCACTGAGATTGTTTTAAAAAATAATATTAGTATGTTATGATTGTGATTGGCCACAGTAACATGCCCGATCCTTCCTTTTCTTGAGCTTACACTTTTGTATGAATTCTCTGAGGGAAATTTGTGCCTCAAAAGAGCAAGGTAAAATAGCTTTATTATCGGCTTAATGTTGGACCTAATCTTCATTGTAGGACTCTATTAAGCAAGACTGGAGCTTTCTGCTTTCTATACCAGGTTAGCCTAAAGAACACTGTTACAAAGCCAGACAATAGATCTTTGCCTATTTTCCTTTACTCTTATGATGACAAATTTTGAAACTTCTCATCTTGGGCTGGGTACAGTGATTCCCGCCTGTAATCCCAGCACTTTGGGAGGCCGAGGCAGGTAGATCACTTGAGGTTACGAATTCAAGACCAGCCTGGCCAACAAGGCGAAACCCTGTCTCTACTAAAAATACAAAAATTAGCCAGGTGTGGTGGTACATGCCTATAATCTCACCTGCTCGGGAGACTGAGGCAGGAGAATCACTAGAGCCCAGGATATGAGTTTGCAGTACGCCTAGATTGTGCCAATGCATTTTAGTCTGGGTGACAGAGTAAGACTGTCTCAAACAAAAACAAAAACTTACCATCTTAATGGAAAAGAAAACACACCTACAACTACCATAGGAAACAAAGAGTGAGTAAAAGTATTTGACCATATGTCTAGAGCCTGACTGGTCTGGGTTGCTGGCCTGGGGTTTCCCTAAGCTTGGAGTAGCCTTAGCCAGTGAGAGAGAGAGAGTGCATAAAGATTTCAAAAATACCAAGATGACCAGGTCTTTGGGGTAGCTTAGACTCAACCTGTTCTGACCCCCATGTAAAGAAGAGAATTGGAAAGTGAAGCCAAAGACATAAGTGCTTAGGCTTTCTCACTGACCTTATTAGCATTCTGGCTGTATGAGTGGAAGAACAAGAAGGCCAGGAGAGTAAGAAAAAGACATCACAACAATGTGATGGTGACTGAGACCTGGGATTTGTTGTGCTCACTGGAGTTTCTAGAAGGAAAACAATCTAAAAAAAGTATTGCTCTGATAAGTGTGGAAACCTTAGTGTTGTCTCCACTCCCCAAAGCAATGGTGAAAACACTGTCCTGAGTTTGATTGGTCCAGGTTAGAATTTTAGAGGATCTCTTGTCTTAGATCTGGAATCTTTATTGCAAAGGAGTGAAAAAGGAATGGCTGTTAAAGCCAATAGATGTTTTATAATTTAGAAATATCTTTTACATATAATGGAGCCCTGTTATCAAAGCCCAAATTAGCTCATTGAAAAAAAAGCTCAATATGCAAAATTGATAGTAAATGCATCAAACAATTCATTTTGTCACACACACACATTCACAAGTGCGCATGTGCATACTGGTTCATTGCGCAATATTTTGTTATATTGTCAAGATTTTCCTATCAATGTGTATCTGTTAATTGGAGTTCAGATTTTTTGAATAAGTCATTATTCATAGTCTGCAGTTTCTAATTTTTTTTTTTTAAAGTGGAGTGAGCTCTTAAATACGTTTTTAGAGTAACAGGAATTCAGGACTTTTCTAACTTTTTTTTCCCCTTGAAGTTAGGGTTGTCTTACCTATGTTTAACTCAGTAGAAATTATTAACAATTTTAAAAATCAACTCTTTATCATATTTTTAAAAACACTCATATTTCAATGTTTTTTCATATTTACATTGCATCATTTTAAAATTTAAATTGCATAATTATAAAGCAGGGTAAGTATGTGAACAAATACAGCAGATTTTTATTATCAGAACTTTAAGGAGCAGAAGTGCTTCTCAGTTCTCAGATTCTACGGACTGTTGTACATTTCAGAGTCAATGAGCAATGTTGATTAATGTGGTAAAACATACATACTGAGCATAAACAAGAAAAATAATCTCTAACATTTTAGATAAGTTATTTGCTAGTGGAAGTTGATAGTGATATAGTTTTCAAACCTGTTGCAAAATCCAGTGGCATTTTTTTTACACAGATTTTCCTGAGGCACTTTCTGTGCAAATGCACACAAGTATGCACCTCCTGCCCCAACTTTCTACGTCACCTTTTGGACCTGGCAAAATACTCTCTAAGGCTAGACCAATTTTGGCTCAGACCAGGTCTGAGCTACTCTTTGAAACTTGGAAATATTTATATCTAAATTTGAGTTAAGATAAATGGCGTTTGAGACCAGGTCACGTAGTCCAAGTCTGGGGGAGTAAAACAGAGTGCAGTCAGGTATGAGAGCCCAGGGTGTGCAGCACACTAACAGGAAAGACAATGGCAAAGAGCGTCATCAGGGCTTCAATATGTGCACACATTCACCACCAGCTTTTTGAAGCTTGTTTGTGTTTTTTTATGGTTGTCTTATATATGCAGCAACTAGCCTCTCTATGTTTGGCTGTGATAGAAAAGATAAAAATAAAAGATAGGGGTTTTAGATGATTTTTAATGCAATCTGAAGTTAGAAGCAGAACGTTAATAATACATGGCACGGTAGAAAGCTTTCTCAATGAATGCTTTCAGAATAAGAATTTCTGTCTCATGTAGTCACTTACTCACTTAGCAGCACTGTAAGAGTCTGAAGCCTGTGTAGGTGGCAGCTTCCAGGGAATATGAATATACATGAGCATGTGAAAATAGGCATATTAAAGGTTGCTAGAATCTTGAGTCTTTTTTTTCTTTCTATTTTCAACTTGGCCCTTAGGATAAAACTGCACAACAAATTCAGGGATACCAAGTAGAAACAAAATAGCTAGAGTGTGCTGGATATTCCTAAATCTTATTAGATCTAAGAGCATACATAACATAGTGATAAGAGAGAGTGAGTGAGCTGTATTTTAATAACTGAACATTAAATATGAAAGACAGACTAGCAATGTTTATATAGGAAATACATTACTTGGATTTTCCTGTGAAGTATTAAATTGTTTTCACTCTAATTTTCTTGCATTTAATAATTTGCAATCAGGTCATTCATTCATTCACAGAGTAAGTATGTAAGCACCTTCTGTCTGTGATATTACACTATCCTAAGTCATTTAAAATCTGATTAAATAGCTGAGGGGAACAGGTAATGGTAACAGAACATGAGCATGGTCTAAGCAAATATTACAGAAGAGAAGTGAATTGACACCAAATAGTCAATATTTCTTCTGGCTTAATGCAACCTAGCATTACAGAGAGGGAGGCATGACAGTGACAAAGTAATCCTTTTATCACTGTGTCTTGGAGTTTAAGTATTTGTTTTTCCATTGGGAATTAAAGAAGGCTAAATTTATATTTTATAGCTTACAACTTTTAGAAAGGAAAATTCTCCTTGAGCACAAGCAACTATGCCTTTTATTATTTTTTTCTAGGACTAGAGTTCCTCGTACTTATAGTTGGTTGACATGTGCCTGGCCTCTTGGAGTACGTGCTGTTAGTAATATGCAGTTTAGAAGTAACAGAAACTAGCTGTGAATCAGCTTACACGACTGCAGGAAAAACAATCAGTCATGACAGCAATAATTAGAATTCATCAAATTATATTCATATTCTCTCCTGTAACTTCTTTATTCTGATATTCTCCAATGCACATTAAGAGATAATTAGAGAATAATTGTTCCATCCAACTCACATTTAGTTACTTATAAGCCATTGAACTGCTAGAGGCTGAACTGTGTTATCTTCTACAGTAGTTCATAATTAAGATGTTGTAATGCACATAGACATTGTTTGTGTATCTTTAAATGTGCATAGGAGTTCATACTATATATTTCATTATGCATGGAAATTTTCCATATTAACCTACCTTGTTTCCATTAGTTTTAAACAAACAAAAAAGGAGGAAAACAGTGCAAACAGAAACCCCATTTTACCCTGGGGTGTTTTGGAGAATTTAGTCTTTACCAATTGCCAGATACAAGAGTAGAAGCTGATTTTCCCTGGTAGATTTATTTAGAATCAGCCTGGAAGCAACTTCTGCCTTGTATTTTGCGGATGAGAGTTTCCCATGACAGTGAATTAAGTGAAGTGTGAAGGTCTTGGGTGCTAAGGTGTCCTGCTGCTGAGCTGATTTTGGTTGATATTGCAGAGTAAATTCAAGTCAGTATAGCAAGTCAGCTGCACAATGTTAGACTAAAAATTCCTGTAAAAATCAAAGTACTCACATAAAAAGATTCAACTAAAGAAATAATGAATAGGACTCAGTTTTGATGATCAAATTAATCATCATAGAAGATTTTAGGAGGGCAGCACAAAGTGTCACATGATGAGGAAGGAGACGGATGGGATGGGAAGATGGCTGGATTCTAAAACAGGAGAATGAATAAAGAGAAGTAAGAACTTTGAAATGGCAGTCTACTTAAGGTCTTACCCATAAATACATGTTTGTGGGAAAAGTCTACTGCTTGCAAACACATTTGTAAGTGAACCAAAAATGCCCTGTGGGTTAAAGCATTTCCCCACCCATTAGCATTTGAGGACAGCAAAATACATGTTTAAAAAGGAAATTAAGTTCAATAGCTTTTGGTATGTTTGAATGGGAACATATATCATTTTTGCAAAGCTACAGTGATACTCTTTAAACCGACAGCAGGTCTGGCCACATTTCCTTCAGTTTCACATAATGATTGAACTTGTGAACTCTCCTGGCTTCAGACATTTCAATGGTGCTGGCTCTTTTCAAAACTTCAGCTTGGAGGACTTGTCATTAATTTTATTTGTTTTTATTGTGAGATTTTTGATTATTTTATCCAGTGGCTCATTGTTGGTGAAAGCAATGGAAAAAGTTACCATTCATACTCTTGGTCTTTTTGGGTGAAATGATGTCACCCAGCAGTGATTGGGGTGGGAGTGTGTGGGAAAAGTGGTAGAAAGAATACTGTGAATCATACACAGGCTACAGGACCAAGAAGATGAGCACTTGCATGTCTGGCTGTGAATAGTTCCAAAGAGAAATTAAAATTTCATTTATTGTCAAAAGAGGGACTGTGTGTCTTCTGAATACGTTGGAATGTGGTTTTTGCTCTCATTGTGACAATCGTACTAATACCCATCAAGGACACATTAATTTCTGGGAAATGGAGTTTGGAATGCTTGGAAGAAAATTCTGTTTACTTCTCTATGGAACTTCCTCTTAGCTAAGTATGCAAACAAAGAATGGCTTTCTGTTCCTTTCTTTTTACACCTGCATTCTATATGATAATGGGTAACATATGAGCATTTCAAAACACTAACCACAGTACTTCAAATTATTATTAATTGTATGGAAGTTTTTTTCTCTCATCGTACAATTTCCAAACATATATTTACATGGCTTTTCGTAATTTCAACATTTTTAGATATGTACTTTTATCATATGTCAAGCAATTTCATCATCCGGATAATCATGTATTAGGAAGCTGTGAAAAAAACCACCTTATCAACACCTACTGTACACTAAGGACTTTACATGGACTAAGTTAATATCCATAAAAACTCGAAGAGGTAGACATTATTATATTTGTTTTATAAGTGACTACATGACATTTGTCCAGTGTGTTCACCGTGAAGTTTTTTAACCAGGATTTGAATAAAGTCCTTGTCTTCCCCACAGCCTATGACAAAGATGAAAATAAATAACTTATAATCTCACACCCAGAGGCAAACACTGGCAGCATTTTCTAATATATTTTATACTTTTTTAAAAGCTCAAATATATGTTTCACCCTACTCCCCACCTCTCACAGTTAGGGTCTCTGTCAGCATCAGAATTCCAATCAGATGGTTCAATTGAGACCTCAGTGAAAAGATAATTTGCTGAAGTGTGGGTAAGGCTGCAGAAGCCAGCGGGCGGTGGGTGGAGTCATGAGGAAACTGACATGGCACCCATTACCACCCTAGCTTGAGTGGGTCTGGCCAAAAATAATGTCACTGAAGCCCAGTGAAAGCTGGAATCCTGGAGGGGGAGTTTCACACTGGAACTGTAGTCCAGAAGGGATGCAACCACTGCCACAGCCACAGGGCAAGACTGGAAAGAGAAATAACCTGACCTCCAACTCTCTTTCCCTCCTCTCATTTTAGGCTCCTCTTGGTCATCTTATTGGCAGAACCTAGCTAGAAGCTAGCCTTGATGGCAGCCCAGGTGACAGGGTTAGCCTCTGAGAACACAGAGAAGGGCAAAGAGTTGTGGGGGAGTGCAAATGGTGAAAAGATAGCACAAGGTTTTCCTATGCATAATCGTTTTCTGTTTTAGTAAATTTAACATTTAAAAATGGCTTAATAGCAGTTTGCCACCTGAATATGTCATAATCTTTTACAATGGAATATTTAGGTCATTTGAACACATTATTATTAATCCTATAATAAACACCTTGTAGATAACAGTTTTATACATACCTTTTATCATGTCCTTTGAATAAATTCCTGGAAGAGGAATTGGAGTTTGAAGTTCTGTACATTTTTCAGATGCAATGTAATACAACATACTGTGACCATTAAGTATGCAGACTCTCGAGGACGGGTTTTCCACATTCAGATCTTGGCTTTGCCATTTACCAGCTGTGTGACCTTGGACAATTAATTAACCTCTCTAAGATTCAGTTTCTTCTTCTTTAAAACTGGGCTAGGGATAATAACATACGGCTATTTTTAAGGCTAGTTAATAAATGCAAAACACTTATAATACTGTATGACTTATAAGTACCATATAAATACTAACTATTGTTATTTGTAAGACTTTTTTTTTTTTTCCCGAGATGGACACACTCTGTTGCCCAGGCTGGAGTGCAGTGACACAATCTCGGCTCACTGCAACCTCCACATCCCGGGTTCAAGAGATTCCCCTGCCTCAGGCTCCTGAGTAGCTGGGCTTACGGGTGTGTGCCACCACACCCAGCAAACTTTTTTATCTTTAGTAGAGACAGGGTTTCACCATGTTGACCAGGCCGATCTTGAACTCCTGACCTCAGATGATCTGCCTGCCTCGGCTTCCCAAAGATCTGGGATTACAGGTGTGAGCCACTGCACCTGGCCAACAACTTTTTTTTGAAGGAAACACTTCTACACTGTTGGTGGGAATGTAAACTAGTACAACCATTATGGAAAACTGTGTGGAGATTCCTTAAAGAACTAAAAGTAGAACTACCATTTGATCCAGAAATCCCACTACTGGGTATCTAGCCAGAGGAAAGTAAGTCATTATGCAAAACAGATGCACAAGCATGTTTATAGTAGCACAGTTTGCAATTGCAAAAATGTGGAACCAACCCAAATGCCCATTTGTCAATGAGTGGATAAAGAAACTGTGGAATATATGTATGATGGAATACTACTCAGCCATAAAAAATGAATTAATGGCAATCATTGCAACCTGGATGGTGTTGGAGATTCTTATTCAAAGTGAAGTAACTCAGGAATGGAAAACCAAACATTGTATGCTCTCACTCATAAGTGGGAGCTAAGCTGTAAGGATGCAAAGGCATAAGAATGGACTTTGGGGACTCGGGGAAAGGGTGGGAAGGGTTGAGAAATAAAAGACTACAAATTGGATTCAGTGTATATTGCTTAGGTGATAGGTGCACCAAAATCTCACAAATCACCACTAAAGAACTTATTCACGTAACCAAACACTACCTGTTCCCCCAAAACCTATGTAAATAAAAAAGTTTTTAAAAAGACAACATATTTTGAAAAATGTTCTTCAAAACTAGTTTGTACTAGTTTACATTTTCTTAAGCAGTCTTTAGGGGACACATGTCCCCATACTTTCACCATTTCTCTTAATCTTAGCCAATTTAATAGACCAGAGATAGTATCTCATTACCATTTTAATTTTTAGTTGAAATTTAATTTGGAGATGAATGTACTTCCTTTAATATGGAAAGGATTTAAAAATCATGCAATACTTCAGGGTCATTATGAACGTCAATCATCATAGTTCTGTGGTTACACATGAGTGATGGCTAATAGAGATTTCTGGTTTGGAATATTGGCTGCAGTGTTTAATAGCTTAGTGACTATGTAAATAGGGTACACTAATGAATATTCATGAAATCTTTAGCCCAACTAAATGAATGCTCTATCAAAGGGGTTAAACGAATGCAAAGATTTTCCACTATGAAATGCTGGATATATAACAGATGTACAATTCCAGTGTGGGATGGGCCCATTACTGTTTCCAAACAGCCGCCACACCGCTCATGAAATCATCCTTGCACCTGCTCACGGGGTGTGCATCTGGTTTGTTGGCGGTGTCACTGGCATCAATGTAGGAGATGGAACTAAACGTGATTGTTTTATATCTGTAGCTGTTAGTGCGTGGTAAGATACTTCTGGTGCTAATTTTATTTACAGCTTCCTCTCTTGTGACCTCGTATCTCCCCTCTCAAATTAGTTATTCAAATGCGTCACTATCACCATGCAGCGGGCTAAGCAGTTCATCTATTCTTGAAAGAAATCTGCTCAAAACTAAAAGTAGAGATTCCTCTGTAAAGTTTAATAATGAAATTTGAATTACTTTTCCTTAAATGTAATGGATAGATGCTTTAGATCTGACTCAACTATGACAGGCAGGCAAGCATGTGGTGAGTTGATGATAGTGGAGAAAAGTGATGTCTTCCTCTTGCTGGCAATTTAGTAAAAATGGCTGACACACTGAGGTTATTCAATCAATTTGTGTAGTGGTGTTTAAGGGGGAAGGAGCCTGTGGCATATACATTTTCATAGAAAAGACTGATTGAATAATTTTTTAGATTTTGGTTTTTTTTAATTTAAAGATAAAATGGCATGTATTTACTATGTGCAACAGATTGTTTTGAAGTATACACACATTGTGGAATACGCAAATCTAGCTAATTAACACAGATAATACCTAACAGTTATCGTTTTTGTAATGAGAATACTTTACGTGCTCTCAGCAGTTTATAAGAATACAATATGTTGCCGTGCAACATATAAAAACTGCTGAGAGCATGTAAAGTATTCTCATTACTGTGGCTCATGCCTATAATCCCATCACTTTGGGAGGCTGAGGCGGGTGGATCACCTGAGGTCAGGAGTTGGAGACAAGCCTGGCCAATAAGGTGAAAACCCCATCTCTATGAAAAATACAAATGTTAGCTGGGTGTGGTGGTGGGCGCCTGTAATACCAGCTACTCAGGAGGCTGAGGCAGAGAATTGCTTGAACCCGGGAGGTGGAGGTTGCAGGGAGCTGAGATCGCACCATTACACTCTAGCCTGGGCGACAGAGCAAGAGTCCGTCTCAAAAAAAAAAAAAAAAATATAGTATGTTGTTGACTATAGTCACTGTTTTGCACAATAGGTCTCTTTAACTTATTTCTTATCTAGTTGGAATTTTGTATGGTTTTGACTAACATCTCTCCACCCCTGACCTCAACCACCTCAGCCCCTGGTAACCATTCTCCTCTTTGCTTCTATGAGATAGGCTTTCTTATAATCCACAGAAATTTGAAATCACATGGTATTTTTCTTTCTGTGCCTGGCATATTTCTGTGCCTGGCATATTAAAATAATGTCTTCCAGATTCATTTACGTCGTCACAAATGACAGGACTTCCTTCTTTTGATTGCGAAATAGAATTTCTTTGTGTGAGTGTGTACCATGTATAACCATGTTTTTAAAATCTATTAATCTGTCCATGAACATAGGTTGTTTCCATGTCTTGGTTATTGTGAATACCACTGCAATACATAGGAGAGAGCAGCTATCTTTTTGACATACTACTGATTTCATTTCTTTTGGACATATACCCAGTAGTGGAATTCCTGGATCATATGATAGTTCTATTTTTAGGACCCATTTTGAGGACCCTACATACTGTTTGCCATAATGGCTGTACTAATTTACATTCCTGCCAGTAGTGTGCAGTGTTGAGAGGATTTGCCACATCCTCTCTAAGGTTTTTATCTTTTCTTTTTGTTAATAGCCATTCTAACAAATATGAGTAATATTTCATTGTGGTTTTAATTTGCATGATTAGTGATGTTGAGCATTTTTTAATGTATGTATCTTGGCCATTTGTGTGTCTTTTTTTGAGAGAAGTATATTCAGCTTTTTCACTTTTATTGATTGATTGATTGATTGATTAAGATAAAGTTTTGTTCTTGTTGCCCAGGGTGGAGTGCAGTGGTTGCAATCTCAGCTCACCACAACCTCCGCCTCCCGGGTTCAAGCGATTCTCCTGCCTCAGCCTCCTGAGTAGCTGGGATTATAGGCATGCACCACCACACTCGGCTAATTTTGCATTTCTAGTAGAGATGGGGTTTCTCCATGTTGGTTAGGATGGTGTCAGACTCTCAGCCACAGGTGATCCGCCCTCCTCGGCCCCCCAAACTACTGGGATTACAGGCATGAGCCACCGTGCCTGGCCTCACTCATTTTTAAATCAGGTTATTTGTTTTCCTACTGTTGATTTTTTTTTTTGAGTTCCATGTATTTTGGATATTAACGCCTTATCATATGTATAGTTTGCAACTACTTTCCATTCTGTAGGTTGTCGCTTTGCTCTGTTGATTGTTTTCTGTGCTGTGCAGAAGTTTTTAGTTGGATAATTTTTTATGATTAGTTCTTTTAAAAAATTCTTTAGGCCAAGGTCATAAAGATATTCTCTTCTCTCTCAGATTTTTTTTTTTTTTGAGACAGAGTCTCGCTCTATCACCCAGGCTAGGGTGCAGTGGCATGCTCTCTATTCACTGCAACCTCCACCTCCCGGGTTCAAGCCGTTCTCATGCCTCAGCTGTCCAGGTAGCTGGGATTAGAGGTGTATGCCACCATGCCTGGCTATTTGTTTTGTACTTTAGTAGAGATGGGGTTTTGCCATGTTGGCCAGACTAGTTTCAAATTCCTGGCCTCAAGCAATTCACCCACCTTGGCCTCCCGAAGTGCTGGGATTACAGGATTCTCCTAGAAGTTTTATAGTTTTAGCTTTTAAATTTAGGTTTGTGATCTATTTCAAAATAGTTACTTATGTATGGTTTGAGGTAGGATCAAGGGTCATTTTCCCCAATGTGCATATGTGATTTTTCCAGTTTGTTGAAAACATTTTTCCTCCATTAATTGCCTTTGTGCCATGAAAATCAATTAAATGTATTTGTCTGAATATATTTCTTAAATTACTATTATTTGTTATTGCTCTGTTTGCCCATCATAGTGGTTTTCAAAGTGTGGTCCACAGATCCATGGGGTTTTTGAAATTCTTTTAGAGGGTTGTGAGGCCAAATTATTTTCATAATAATACTAAAATAATTTTTTTTGCACTGAATTGATATTTGTACTGATTGTGTAAAAGCAATAATGGGTAAAATTGTTAGTGCCTTACTATGAATCAAGGCAATGGCACCAAACTATACTTACTGTCATTGTATTCATGACTAGAACTTCCAGTACGATATTAAAAGGGAATGGTGAGAGGGGAAATTTTTGCCTTGTTTCTGATCTGAGTGTGAAAGATTCTGGTTTCTCATTATTAAGTATGATGTTAGTTGTAGGTATTTTGTGTATACTCTATCCAGTTGAGATAGTTTCAGTCTGTTCCTAGTTTGCAGAGTCTTTATCATGAATGGGTGTTTGGTTTTGTCAAATGTATTTTTTTGCATCTATTGATACAACATATGATTTTTATTCATTAGCCTGTTGATATGATATGTTATATTACATTAATTGATCTTCAGATGTTGGACCTGCCTCGTATATCTAGGATAACTCCCACTTTGTTGTGGTATATAATACTTTTCATACATTGTTAAATTCTGTTTGCTAACATTTTGTTGATGGTTTCTACTTCTGTGTTTATTTAGCATCTATGTATTGGTCTATAGTTTTCTCGTAGTATCTTTGTCTGGTTTTGGTACTACGGTAATTCTGGCCTCATAGAATAAATTAGGAAGTATTTCCCATGCTTCTATCCTTTGAAAAAGATTGTAGAGAACTTTAAGAATTTCTTCCTAAAGTATTTGGTAGAATTCACCAGGGAATCTTTCTAGGCCTGGTGGTTTCTGTTTTGGAAGGTTATTAATTATTGGTTCAATTTCTTTAATAGATAGGAGGCTATTCAGATAGTCTGTTTCTTCTTGTGTGAGTTTTGGCAGACTGTCTTTCAAGAAATTGGTCCATTTCTTCTAGGTTATCAAATTTGTGGGCACAGGATTCTTCACGGTATTCCTTTGTTATCCTTTTGATGTTTATGTGATCTGTGGTGATGTCCTCACTTTCATTTCTAATATTAATAATTTGTGTCTTCTGTTCATTTTTCTTAGGCTGGCTATAGGCTTATCAATTTTCTTGATCATTTCAGAGTCATCTTTTGGTTTTGCTGATTATTGATTTCTTATCTTTGATTTTATTGATTTCTGTACTAATTTTTATTCTTTGTGTACTTTGGAGTTAATTTACTTTTTTATCTAGTTTTCTATGGTAGACACTTAGAAGGTTTTAGATCTTTCTTTGCTTCAAACATATGCGTTGAATACTATAAATTTCCCTCCTAGCACTGCTTTTGCTGCATCACACAAATTTTGAAAAGTTGTATTTTCATTTTTATTCTAGAATTTTTTTAAATTAAAATTTCAATTTGTTTGCTGCTATAACATAGAAGCACAATTTACTTTTGTTTATTGACCTCATAACCTGCAATCTAGCTCTGTTTATGACTGTGTGTGTGTGTGTGTGTGTGTGTGTGTGTGTTTATTCCTTAGCTTTCTCTATGTAAACTATCATGTTATCTCCTTACAGAGACAGTTTTACTTTTTTTTTTTTTTTTGATCTTTACGCCTTTTATTTATTTTGCCTTTCATTTAGATTGGGACTCCTTAGAAGAACTTAAGGAGTGGCCTTTAAGTGGCCTTTCCATGTTTGACGAGGTGATAACAAGAGCTGTCAGGGGTGATGAATTTTTTGTAAGCGAAAACTCAGTGGGATCCAGAAATAAAAGCCTTGAGGAAGTTTAGGATGGGAACTGAGATTTGGTTTGGTCTGGATAAAGACTTTGACAAAAGCTACCTCAACTGAACCTTGAGGAATTTCTAAAATTTGGAAAAGGACTCTACTCAGATCAGTCTGGTTTCTGAAAAGGAATCTGTCTTGGAAAACTGCCACATTAAGTGTTTTTCTTAGGATAATATGAATACTGTTGCTCTAACTGTGGCAGATTGCTTGTAAGGGATTCCACCTCCAGCACCCCTTGCCTGAACTCCTTCCCCAAACAAGTGAATGCAAGCACTCTGCCACCTGCAGCTGACTCTTGCAAGACAGCAGGTGCACATGGCGCTACCACTGGAGTTAGAGAAGGGCGAAGACTTGGAAGTCACCATGTCTCTCATTCAGAAAAGGTGGGGGTGTGTGATATATATGCCTAAGTTAAAACATGGTCATCCATCATAAAGCGTTGTTGATGTGGCAAAGGGAATCATGAGAACAAGTTTTCAGAGAGTTGGTTAGCACCAACTTAGGCAGAAAATCCACATTGCACTTAACTTGTATTGGCCTGAATTAGCAGAAGGATGTGATGTGAGACATTAATTTGAAAGTTGACTGTTGTCTCTGTCACACAAGATGTCTACATTGAGCATTTGATCAAAGAAATCGCTGCTTTGTACAGATTGAAATTTCATGATGTTATTGAGATAATGTCAGCTGTGGACTGGAAGTCCTTGGAGGTGTGGCAAACACACATACAGAAGCACATACATTAAAAACCAAGGAGAACAAGGTTGTGCTTTCTCAAACCAGAATGTTTATACACAGAGTGCTTTTTGAGATAAGGAGACTAGAAATTCTTTTACTGCAGTCTGCTTTCCTACTTAATAGAGATTTGGGCTCATTTATATAAGAAGTTGTAGTAAAAGAGATTAAGAATCAAGAATAAATGAGCAACATTAATTTACCGTCACTTATTAAAGATTACTGGTGTAGTAGAAACAGTCCTAGGACTTAGAGACACATAGATAAGGAAGGAATAGCCTTGTCGTTCAGATACATTCATGTTGAGGGAAATAAAAGATACTTTTTCAAATAATTGGAGTTTAATAATAGTCAAATTTGAGAGATATTCATAAGGACACTGAAGTTTAGAAAGGCTTATTGTCAAATATATTTATAAAGCTATACATGTATATTGTTGTTAAACTTGAATTTTCATATACATGTAATAATTGTAAAGTGGTTTATGGACTCCATGATTTTTCTATATTTTTTTGTTTTATCTATTTGGTATGTAAATTATTTGCAAATGAATTGGCTGAGATTTCATCCACTAATTTAATAAATGTTTGTTGACCATCTACTACATGCTTAGGCCTTATGAATAGAGATGATAATATATAGTTGCTATTATGACAGAGATTAAACTCTAGTTAAAAGATACAGGAATGAACAGGTAGTAATGAAGGAATGTTAACAAGCCATCTTATATTCTCGATGCCACAAAAGAAGGGCAGTCCAGTCTGGGTTGAGGGAAGAAGCAATCAGGGAGGGCTTTCAGGATAAAGCTTTATCTTGAAGGATAAACAAGAATTGGCCAGATAAAGGAGTTGAGTACCTGAGATTGGCATAAGAAGTTTCAAGTAGGAATAATTGTAGCTCTATTTCTAATAGCTTGCTGTGAAATAGAAAAAGAAATGATGGGATATAGTCAGAGAAGAATGTTTGGTTTCTTTCCTCTGAGTATTTGAAGTGGGGGAAATCACATAAGGAGATTTGTATTTTAGAATGTTTGCCTTCTAAATAAGACTCCATGTGAGTAGAAATGCTTGACATTGCACTCATAAAAAGAAGGGCTGATAAGCCAACTGGGACAAATGGTTCCACACAGAGACACACATAGACATAGACTGAAACACATGTGTGTAACCACAGTGCTTATGTCTAATGGAAATGTAATGTATCTAGTATATGATTATTAATAATATAAAAACATGTAATTAACAATATAACCAATTTTTAACATTGCATTGTTTTGGAAGGCTGAAGTGGAAGGATCACTTTGGCTGAGGGGTTCAAGACCATCGTGGACCATAATAGTGAGACCCCATCTCTACAAAAAATTTTTAAAAAATCAGCAAGATGTCGTGGCACATGCCTGTAGTTCCAGCTACTTGGGAGGCTGAGGTGGGAGGATCACTTGAGATCTAGGAGTTGAAGGCTGCAGTGAACTACAATTGTGTCACTGCACTCTAGCCCCGGTGACAGAGCAAGATCTTGTCTCTAAGAAAACAAACAAAAAACAACCTCCCCCTCACCAAAAAGGCCATTACCTTGTATAATATGACATTATTCCTCCTTTCTCTTTGTTTTTCCTTTTCACCCAAATATTTATTAAGTTCTTCCAGCTAAAAGATACGCTGCTTAAGCATGTACAGTTACGTGTGTGTGCATATATGTTTTCTAGACCATTTTAGGAGGAAGCATTGAGGGAAAGGTAAATGCAAAATCATTAGCATTCTTGGAGTTAACTTTTGTGTTTTTATTCTTCAAGCCTAAGTGAGCAAGTAAAAACCAGGTATAGGTCAGGCTCAGCTAGAAGATGAAGATACAATTTTGTGTGTGTGGAAAATATATCTGTTCCATGGACCTCCCACATTGGTCATTTTTAGTTGGTGCATAAGCTCATTTAAGGAGGTGATTTTCCTTTCTTGCCTCATTTTCCACGTATGAGCTCAGTACGCCTTATTTCCCCACCTAACGTAACCCTTTTTGCTTCGTCATTTTGGATCTCAAGTCAGGAAGAGATGGTAATCAGAAAGAATTGAAGAAGGATTTTTGTAGCATCTGAACTTTTGGAGTTGACTTGATGAGTTCCAATGTAAAGTAGTGTTTGACTTTGTACTAAGCCATGGGCAGCATATTTAAAAAGCTATCACATGGGCTAGAAATTGCTGAGAGGCTCAACTTGATATTGAAATGGTTCAGAATCATGACCCTCTTGTTTGAATTGGTGTCTCCTGGGTGATACTTTTTTGTTTTTCCTTTTGTTCTTACTTTTCTTTGGCTTATAACACCCTCTATCCTATAATATTACAATAACCTTTACTTAGTCTAAGTGAGAAGAAATTTGCTAAGCAAGGCTAACTTTTCTCTCTCTGTTTTTATAACTATTTCTTTTTGCTTATTTTTACTGTAGAATCACTCTGGTCCCTATCTAATATAGTTAAGTGGAGAAGAATTTCCTTTTCAAGTAAACTTTAAAACATACTGAGTTATAAAATATAGCAATATTGATGATGACTGGGAAAAGGGAAAGCTTTTACATTTGGAAAGTGTAACCAGAGCTGTGACAAAATTTTGATGTGATTGAAAGAGAGAGAGAAAATCGTTCAAAATAGCAACATGGTAATTCACAAACCTGAAGTTTCTTGCAAGTTTCTACATTGTGAATAACTTTCACCATCTTATTTTTTACTCCTTCATTTTTAAGTAATATAACATCCAGAAAACAAGCAGCAAGAAGGACTAAATACCATTTGAGAGAATGCTATTTGCAGCCAAGTTTTTTTGAGGCTCAGGGACTATACATAGACTAGATTAGATTCAAATGTATAATTCAGAGTCGCTTCTTTACAACAACATCTAAATGATGAGACTCAATTGTTGCTTCTAATAGTAAAGGAAAAGAAAAATAATTTGGGAAGAGGAGAGAGAATCAGTAGAATTTCCAGAAAAAATCCTTCCAGAAAAAATCCTTAGATATGCCTTTTTACTTATGCATATTTGGAAAATGGAGCAGAGAGAAATGAATTAGGCAGCTGTGTGCTGCATCAAATATCCCAAGTCATCTGATAAATATGTATGTCATACTTTACCTACTTAAAACTGTGTCATTTCAAAACAAAAGTATTGATTATATTAATGAAATTCTATTGTATTATGGCCAGAGAGGTGATTCTCTTACAAAATGTAAAAGAAAGTAGTTTTGCTTTTAAGTTAGCAAACTTTCCTTAGCGTTTATGTACATGCCCTCTCCTTGCAAATTCTGCCTGAGAGTATTACTGATTAATCAATAGCACACTTAATAAAATATTTTTATCTTGTATGTATCCACTGTTTATTCTGATTGCCTTACTTTGGTGAACCTAGTAGCCATGATTGGACACTTTATGTTAACACAATGATCTAGTTTTACTACAGGGAGTACTGGAATTTAAAAAGGAAAATACGTTTTAAACTCAACTTGAATCTTTATCTCTGGTTGATGCAACATAGTGTCCTCAGTGCTTGTTAAAAGTACGAATGCTCAATCTCTAGGCCACTTAAACTAAACCAGAAACCCTGAAAAGGTGGTCAGCATTTGCATGCTCCATAAATGTGACAGGTGAGTCAGCTGATTGGGTTCTACTGGGCTGGAAATGGTTAAGGGATCTCCAGTGACATCTCAATTGATTACATCTTCTGAAAAGTGTTTCCTTTAGACTAATGAGCAGCCATCTGGCCAAGGCATCATATTTCTTGTCTTTTCAACCTGGTTTTGTGCCCAAGGTCTCTGATTCTCAATCCCCTAGGGAACAGAGACAAGAGATAGGACACTATATCATAGACTTGCCTGTTTCAGGGAAAAGAAGAGCTTTCCTCATATGCATTATAGTGAGTCTGTCTTTTATAAAACTTACCGTGCTTCCCAAGTCAGTGAGAGCAGCATTCAGATGAGTTGTGGGCAACAGATGGTGATGGCACAAACGTCTCCTCAGCTACTTCTCTCTTTATCTTTCACCAGTAATAATATAACAAATGATGTTTTCACATTTAAAGACATGATCCCAGGGACGAAATACTCACTGCAAGCTGTTGCCAGACTAGAAGCCACTTGTGCCAGAACATTTGATAGTCCTTCTTGGCTCTCTGACCACTCTTGAGATGGAGCCAGCACTTTACTTTATTTTGACTTGGGTTATAATGATTGTTTTCCCAACAATAATTATAACATTTTATACCAATCCTTGCCATTGTTGACAAATATCTTTGACTCTTGCAAGGCTAGTAAGTTACTAGCCTAGGTATCTTATGACAAAAAGTATGAATTAAATATATAAATTGCCTATGAGGGGCTTATAGGCTAATAAGAAAGATAAATGAGACGTTAGTAATTAAAACTGAAAGGAAAGTCATTCTTGCAGTAAGGGAAGTACAAACTAACTGCTATGGGGGAGTTGGAATGTATTTCTAGGAATAATGTATTTGTTGAGGAATAATTTACTTCTAGCTGGGAGCAAGAGATTGTGGGAGACATTGTGGAGGAGGCGATTTGTGAATATGACTTTGAAATAAATCTGAATGGTGACCTCTGGTGATATGGTTGTTGGCAGACAGAGCAAAGTGGCAAAGGCACAGGAAGGGCGAGTATGGAGGACTTTATGTGAGGACTATGAATAGTTCAGATTGACTACTGGAGATTGGAGCCCAAATTAAAGAGAACCTTAGTTCTTAGCTAGGTGATTCAGACTTGCTCTGTGGTTAATTGGAGAGGCAGCAAAAGTATTTTAATTGGGAAGAACATTTTTTAGTAAGATTATTCTGGCAGCAAGAAGTAAAAAGGGAAGAGACTAGAAAGAAGGAAAGTGTAGTTGAGGAAAAGACTGTCTAACTCTTGTCATGCTTTAAAATTAAACTCAGCTGGTATGACTTTAAGATTTTTTAAATTTACGAGGCAGTCAGGGAATTAACTCTCCTATGGAAAATTCCATTAATGACAGAGTCTACCAAGGTAACATCATTAATGATAGAGTATTTGAATTTCAAGACTATATCCAGATGATGTTTCTGCTACTACTACTTCATTTTTCCAGGATACATTTAATTCTTTGAAGTGTTTTTACATTTAAAGTATGGCATCGCATCCTCAATTTGTTTCAACAATGTACAGTTAAGATAATAGATTGCTGTAAGTTGGGGTACTAAAGTTCTACAGGAAGTCAGTGACTTCCCTGGAAACAACACTCAGATTTTGCAACTTGTAACATTTCTGTCTTCCTATTGTCTTTCCTTTGTCTTTTTAATTCAAGTGAATACTGGAGTGCTGGCTTACAACAGAAGCCGTCATTAGTTCCCATATAAATCCTCTTTTTACTCATTTAAGGAAAGAGGGTTTTCCTTGATTATACAACCACAAATTCTACCTTTTATTTGAGGAAATCAGACTCTTCAGTCATCTAAAATGGTTAAAAAAAAGTCTGAGAAGGAATAAAGGCATAGGTGTCCTCGGGAATACAAGTGTACATAAAATTCCAATTAAATTATTATATGAAAAACATCCTTCTGTTCCTGTGTTTCTTCCTACATCTATAAGCTCTGTAGGTTTAAACATGCGTCAACAGCATTTGACACTGGCAAATTTAAATGCTGATGAGATGGTATTTGAACTGATCTTTTTCTTCCTTACTGTGCCTAATGGATTACTAAATTTAAGTGCTCAGGGCATAGTTTTGCCCTCCTTTGTGGGTGCCTGGCTCTCATTGACGTCAGTGGGAGCCCTGTGTCTCTGTAGGGCAGAATTTGGCACTTACATGGAGAATATTTTTAAACTATAAAATTGAATTACAAAGATATTGCATCTGCTTTTTATATAGTCATTGTTTGGTTTATTAAAGAATGTTTCATAAATCTAGCCAATTTTGCAGAACCTACATATTTAGCTAAGCAAACTATTTTTAGAAATTATACAAAAAGGAGAGTGAACTTCCCTTTTAATTTAACATCAGAGTTGCTTAGGACTGGATTTACAGAAATGAGAATGGTATGCAGTTGAAAGTAAGCCTATTATTAAACTATGCTTTTATTTTTAGCAAACATGCTGGGTAGTAAAATTTAGTTTTGCATTTTCATTGTGAAAACACAAATGAAATTGGTAAACAAAATATCAAACAGATCCTTCTACCAACTTAAACATATCTTTGCCTCTTTTTTTTTTTTTTTACTGGTAGCATTGGTTGGATTTCACGGAGCATATTTATGGTACCAGTGTCAGAATAAAGATGACTGAGGGTTCTTTACTTTTACCTGTGAATCCTACATCTTTGGCCAATTTTTTTATTTTATTTTAAACAACCCCTTCTTGCCCACCTCTCTCAACTCCAGTCCAGGGATAGGGTAGGTGCTTGTGAGGGCAGAAGTGGATGGACACCAGCCCTCCTGGGAAGTGCTTACCAAGTAAAGTAGAACCATGTTGCTTATCTATCATTTGATGGGTGCCACAGTCCCTAATGTCCTGGTCCTATCTCCAAAACTTGTTTTCTGAACAGCAGCAATGCCAAA
Organism: Ateles fusciceps; assembly: GCA_036589455.1. NCBI lineage: Eukaryota > Metazoa > Chordata > Mammalia > Primates > Atelidae > Ateles > Ateles fusciceps. The sequence goes on from JAZHEH010001022.1 coordinate 8,104,111, forward strand.
TTTTTATTTTCCCATGCATTTGTTGTGTGTCTGAGTTTTGATCGTGTATGGTTTTAGATAATGCGACAGGATTTTCACATCCACAGGTCTGCAACACTTTGCATCCTCTGTCAATGGATGTTATCATCACTGACAGAATACATCTCAAACTTCTTGATGTCTTTCTCATGTTGCGTCCTAACTCATTAATAATTGCATTTTTTGGAGGCCTTGCTTTGCAATGTCCAGAAAAGAACTCACACTGAAAATCCCTGGGTTTTGGGGGCTGTGCTTTTTTAACCCTGTTTGCAGATTTACCTTCTAAATTAGTACAATGCTCATAATTTTTATTTATTTATTTTTTTGACGGCTCCCACATTGCTGTGGGAGGGGATCTGGAGAAGGAGTCCCAATTTTTTTTTTTTTTTTTTTTTTTTTGAGTTGGAATTTCACTGTCGTTGCCCAGGCTGCAGTGCAATGGTGCAATCTTGGCTCACCCCAACTTCTGCCTCCCGGGTTCAAGCGATTCTCCTGTCCCAGCCTCCCAAATACTTGGGATTACAGGCATGCACCACCATGCCCAGCTAATTTTGTAATCTTAGTAGAGATGGGGTTTCTCCACGTTGGTTAGGCTGGTCTTGAACTCCTAATGTCAGGTGATCTGCCCACCTCAGCCTCCCAAAGTGCTGGGATTGCCAGCCTGAGCCACTGCGTTCAGCAATGCTTATGATTTTAAGTGTAAAGAGTACATGCTTTTAGTAAAATTCAATGACTATCACCTGGGGATATTCACCTTTGAATTCCAATACAAAAACTTGAAGGAAAATGGTACCACTGGCAAAAATACTAACATAGGCCAATTCCGAATCTTGGGGGAGATGTAGAAAGTTCCCCGATTTTGTACTTCATTGTTTTAAGTCTGCTTCTTTGGAAAACATGCCAGCAAGAGCACGCTGGGGAGAGAGCCAGACATTTCTGTGATCCCAACATGTTTGAATGTTGCTACGGTAGACATGAAAATAAACAGCGAAAACCTCCTACTCCAAGTGGAAACATTTCTCTTCTTACTGAAAATTATAGAACCCAACAGGACTCAGTAGGAGATACTATAATTCAGCAAGACCGGGAGCACTTGGAATCCTTGGGCGTATATATCATTTTGTTCCACCTCTTCCTTTTATAGATGAAAAAAATGGCAGATGGGAGAAATTAAGTGGTAACAGCACAGCCGGGTAGTGACACAGTTGGGACTGAAGCCAGGTTTCCTGGTTCATTATTCCAGTGTGGTTGCTTCTTCAAATTTTCTTGAAAATTTTTTAGAAACTATTCCCCCTTCCTCCTGCCCTTCTCCATGCCTTCCACACTCAAAATTCCAGCAGGTATCCCTGGTGGTGAGAGGATGGGCTGGTGGCATTGTTAATGTTTGAACAATGTTTTCATGTATTGGCAGGAAAAAACTGAGTTTTGCTTTTCTCTCCTCCTTCCCACCCTGCCACGTTCCTCTTTTCTCCAAAAGTTTAAACAACGTCTTGATATGGCATTTGGACTATACCCTTCACAAAGCGTGTTTTATAACACCCCAGTAAACACTTGCCCAGTGTTCTGTTCCTTTAAATCTCTTTTTGGTGACTTTGGAAAACTGAAAAAGAAATTGAATTTTAACAAGATACTTCCCGTCTATTTTCCCAAAAGTTTGACTAAGAGTGGAAATTTCTAGGGTTCTGTCAGGTTGGTTGAAAGGACTTTTGAGCACAGTAATCATTTGGTGTAATACAAGTCACAACAAAGGTGACTATTCTGTCTATTTGTAAGCCAAGTGTTGGCTTCTGTTTTCTGAACTTTGATGAGACCGTACGGGATGCCGACAACACTCTTGAAGGGACATTCAAGAGTGTTTTAGAGTTTTAACATAGACGTCACTGGTGTATAAGAGCCATGGAGGACCTATGTGGTCTGAAGGACTTAACTCAAAACAAAGCAAAACAAAAAGTGAATGTTAGAGTCACGAAGGCAAGATCAACTTATAGATATGTTTCCCTTCCTTATTGAGATACAATTTACATAAAGTGCCCAAAATGTGTCTAGCCTGTATACATGTATACTTCCATGCAACCACCTTTCAGATCAAGATAAAGAATATTTCCAGCATCCCAGTAGACTTGCTCATGGAAATGCTTGTTAAAATGTTCTCAGAATCTGTTGTAACACCACTAAATATTTATAATGTTTATTTGGCTGTAGACGTTAATGTCATCATAGCCATGTTTCTCCTCTTCGACTTTACCCTCTAAACTTAAAAGTGCACATTCTTTATCAACAATTATTAAGATAAGAGGAAGTCACCTAATCAGCAGATAAAATTTAGCTCTGAGATTTTATTAGCTATTAAACTTGATTGGCAATAAGAATTGGGCCTAATTCCTCTAAAAAAAATTTTTTTTTTAAAACTATGTAGGACTTCTGTTCTTCACAGATTCCTTCACAGGAATTATTTAAACTAGGTAACAGGAGTAAGGTCAATAGCAATATCCTAATTGCAAGTTTTGTCTGCCTCCAAGGAACTAAAAAACTCGGTATCAAATTTGTTTTCAGTATCTTTTGGGTATCTAGAAGATTTGAATGAATGGAGAAAATTTAACTGTGGACAATTAAGGGACTTACTTAAGATCACAAAGAAGTGTCAGTTTAAACCATGTGAAAATTTGGTTCTTTTGAGAAATGAAAACATTTAAAATGTTATTAACTGTAGGCTCTATCTTCTAGACTTTATACTTGAACTGTCCAGTGCTTCTGTCAATCATCACTGGACTTCTAAGATTTTGAGCATTTCATTTTGCAACGAGAGAAACTAAACCCATGGTTTGGGCTTCATTGTATTTCAGACCTGTGCAAGAGCCTTTAACACTTTGCTGCTTCTGCTCTAAATAATGATTTCTCTCTTCTAGGAATTTAGAAAATGTGACTTCTGCTTCAGTGGTTTGCTAATAATAAAAAAGGACAGAAAAAAATGAAAATTTTGTTTTCTTTTTATCACATATTTTTTCTTTGAAATACTGCAAAATAGCAAGGTATAAACAGTGGTCTAGATTTAAAACATTGTTTTGTTTTCTATTTTGGGGGTAATCTTTCCTTTTGTGTTCTTTGCTTGAACTTTTCCCAGAGAGAAAGGAACACTATCGTATCTCATATTATGTTTGTTAGCATTTCAGAGTTTAAGTAAATGAATGGATTGTGCAAGTATTGAAAATGTTTTTGATTATTTAGATAATAAAGTTGCGCTGAGTTTCTGAAAGCAGTAGTCTTATGTCATAATTTAAGATTTTGATTTCTGGGTGAGAGTGTTGAGAACTGGAAATGGGGAGTTCCAGTGGTGAATGTCTTAACTGTACTTAGAATTTCTGCTTTTTTGTAAGATGGAAACTTTAGAGTATTAAATGCGTATGTGAATGGAAGGCAACAGTGCAGTGAAGTCATGCCATTTTCTTGGATTATTTTTACTAACAGGATGTTCATATGATTTGACCTTTTGCTCTCACTGTTTCAACTACATTGAGTTATGGTATCCAGAAGAGGGCATGTGAGTTTCCTGCTGTATTCTCCACTGGCAGGTATGATGTGTATAAGGTTGCATTTCAGGTGGGGGAGTCACACTTGGATAAGCCATTCATGGACAAGAAAGAGACCAAGAAGATGAGTTAATATCTGTGTCATATGAAGTACAGTGAAAGGAAATGAGCATATTCAGCTCATAGAAGAGAAAAGGTTTAGGAGAAATATAATCTTCAAATATTTAAAGGGCAGAGAGGGGTCATAAGCATATTCAATGATTTATGACCCCAAAGGGTAGCACTAGAATTGATGGTTACTAAACCATTTTGATTCTTACTCTATAATGTCTTTTGCTCCTTTCTACTTCAAAGTTAATATTTTAGTTCACACCCTCCTTAATATGAATACTTCCTGATCTACTGTAATAAGGTCTCTATTTATCTCCCTGCTTTAAACAGTTTCCCCTTTCAGTCCAATCAGTATATTGCTTCTAGCTTAATATTTCTAAAGCATAGTTATTATTAGATTACTTCCCTGCTCAAAACCCAACTATTGTCCCTATTGCAGCAGTATCCTGACTGGGGTACAGGTGTTGCAGGAGGCTCACAAAGACTTCTCAAGAGATTCTTAGGCATAGGTAATTTCATGAGCATTAGTATCCAAATTGTCAATTTTTTCAAATTGACCTGCCTGCTGTGAAGATGGGATACAATTTGTAAGTTTTCCTTTCCAGTGAGTTCTTATTCAGTTGCTCTTTTCAGACCTGACAAAAGAAATGCCTAGCTTACTCATCATGAATTTTGTGCATTAGCTCAGGTTTTAGAATTTCTGGTATTAAAAAAGGGACAGCTTGAAATATTGGTGATAATTGGACTCTAGTTACATCCTCTTGTTGATAAGATAGTATCTCATTCCTTGCTGTGAATAAAATTAAGGTGAATCTAATTGAGTTGTTAGATGATAGGATGATGGTCTCAAATAATTTTTTTATGATAGATCATTGCAATTTCTGCCAAATAACTCAAAGGTTCAAATACGTGATATTTCTATAATAGAACTTGTTTCACTCTTATACTTATTTATATGATGTTTATAAACATCTCTAAAAGTAAAAACTAAGTCATAGAGTTGATTCTGAATCTACTTTTTATAATAAATAATATTCATCCACTTATACATGAAATAAGTTTTTAAAAAAGGCCTAGCCTTAAAAAAAAAAGGTAGATAATGGCACAGTGCCTTTAAAATAATGAGGCAAAATGATGTTTAAATGAGAATATATAACTAGTCAGATTATAAATCAGGTGCCAATAAAGACATTGTCAAATGTTTGCAAAATGAATAAAAAGACCACATCTGTCTTATTAAAGAATACATTTCTAATATTTTTACTTTTATATTTAATAATGATTTATCAAAATTTATCAAATATTTATGTTTTAACCAATTGTGTTCTGATAATCATTATAACGAGAATCTAGAACATTTTAGTAACAGGAAATAAATTTCCTTTACATCTCAAACATATTTTTTTTTCAGAGAAGTTAAAAAGGGTGATTGAGAAAAGACTGGGGAATTTAGGATAAAACTCTGTGGAGGAAAGGGAATGAAAACACAAGTTCAAGAAAAGAAAAAAAACTGTAGAATTTCCAAGAGAACATGAGCAAATATTTTTCAAATAAATGATTTTGAATTCCAATGGATACGTTAAAAGATTGCCACAGCAAGTTTTCTTTTAAGTCAGTATTTATAATATTGCTGGAAATTATATTCTTGCAACTATTAAAACTGATATCTGAGATAAAATATAACATAGAAAAGAAAAAATTGTGCAAGGTAGTATATAGCTTTTTCAAAATTCTTTGAGGAATATTTGAACAAAATATTTAAATACTTCGGAATAGAATCCACAGTCTTTAGCATGGCAGTGACAGTTCCATCTACGTTTTCAGCTTCTATTTTTTTTTACTATTATTCTTCACTTACCATAAATGTTTGCCAAACTCTCCTACTTTCTGTTCCTGGAAAAGGTTGTGCGTTTTCATTGTTTGCACCATTATCTCCATGTGAAATGCATTTTTCTTCCCATTTTCCACCCTAAAAATTCTACCCATCTTTCAAAGCACATATGAAGAGCTTCTCGAAGCTATTCTTGGTTCTATCCTCTGATATTCTACAGCACTTTTCCTTTTACTTGCCATCTAATTTATCCCACTTTAACTCTGTATTAGCATATTTGTGGTATAAAGATGAATAAATTGTGCTCTTCAACCTTAACTAGTTCCCAGTCTGTATTTGAAATTCCCATATTCAATTCAGAACAAAAATCAGTGACTTTTAGTATTCCATATTGTTTCATGCACTGATATTGAGGTCTGTTAAAATTTCCTAACCAAAATAATTTTCTTCAGATTTTGTGAATCCAAACCTCCTATCAGATAGCTTAACTACATTCTTTCTATCTATTTCACATTTACTGCTAACAAAGACTATAATCTGGGAAAAAATGGATTTTCACCAGATAATATACCAGCTGGTGTCTTGTGTTATATTGGTGATGTATTACTCTGTAGCAAGGTCTTACTTATTCTCAAAAACATGTAGATATATCTAGTGATGGAAAAAATCTAAGTTAATTCAACAGAATACTATTCATCTTTGTGCACAGAGAAAGTATATTTTATGTAGAAAGATCTGAAATGCCTTTTTAAGAACTTGATGCACTGTAATATGTTTTGATTGGGATATGTTTATAAAAAAAAGCAAGATGCAAATGAAAAAAGGATGCTGTGCAATTAGATTGCCTCAAGCATTAAAAGCCTATATATTTATGTTGCACTGGCCTACGTAGAGGAACATTGACTTGTTTTGGACACAAGTTCTAACAGCTGGGATAAGTAGCAAACATCGGTAAGAAGAGACAGGTTATACTAGACAGTGAGCTCCTTAAGGGCAGGAGATGTGTTGTGTCTATCATTCCCATTACATATTTTAGAAACAACTATTATGAATTTTACCTTATTTGGTTTCTAATACTTACAGCATCCCTGAAAAGCAGGTGATTATTAAAATGATTATTCTCATTTTACAGATGGTGAAACTGAGGCTCAGATATGTAAAGTAACTTTTCCAGAGTGACACTTTAGAAATGCAAGATTTGACATTCAAGCTTGGATTTCTATTGACAGTCTTACTTCTCAAATACCTTGCAAAATTATAAAATGAAGAATAATAGGCATTGTTTAAATGTTTAAATGTTTCTTGAATGTTAAGGAAAAAAAAGACTGGGTGTGTTGGCTCATGCTTGTAATCACAGCGTTTTGGAAGGCCGAGGTGGGCAGATCACCTGAGGTCAGGAGTTCAAGACCAGCCTGGACAACATGGCGAAACCCCGTCTCTACTAAAAAATACAAAAGTTAGCTGGATGTGATGGTGGGCACCTGTAATCCCAGCTACTTGGGAGGCTGAGACAGGGAGAATTGCTTGAACCTGGGAGGCAGATGTTGGAGTAAGCTGAGATCGCGCTACTGCACTCCGGCCTGGGGAACACAGTGACTCTGTGTCGGTGGGAGTGGGGAGGAGTGGCAGTGAGGAGGGAAAGAAAAAGAAAGCTTTGTGACAGGAAAGTTTTCAGGCCCTGATATGCTTTGGTTGGAAGAGGAGGCTCTATAGAAATAGTAGCAATAAGAGATAACTGCCCAAAGTTTTCAGGTTGGGTGGGACTCAGATTTCAAGACCATAACTGAAAGAATTCTTAAGCCTCCCTTAATGAAGTTTTTCTGACTATTAGGCACTTGCAAGTAACTCTGGAAGTTTCAGAGAAGCAATTGAGAAGGAGATATTTCCTTTGCTAAAAGAATAACAGTTCGGCTTATTCTTTTTCATAAATGGAAAAGAAGAAAAAGAGCATTTGGATTAGATACAATTTGCATGTTACAGTACATAAATTGGTCACTGCCTGATGTGCAGTAATTCTTCCCCAGTATCAAATCCTTTAGGAATGTGTTTTTATTCCTTGTATTTTAAACATACGTTGTGAAAGGGACTAGTCGTATTATTATATATCTTTGCTTCCCTGCCAGGCAATAATTGGTAATTGTTCAAGGGTAGACAATAAACTTCAGTTAGTCTAGTCATAGACAGGGTTACATTTATTATCCAAATGGGGCCGTTTTTCCTCAGCTTTGTAATTTGAAAAATTTCAAGCATACCGAGAATTATCAAAAGAATAATACAATAAATACAATATGCTGAATTACCTAGATTCTACAACTGTTAACATTTTGTGACATTTGCTCTATAGCTCTTTATTGATATGTCCCTTTTTTTTCTGATTCATCTGAAAGTAAGGTGCAGACACGATTACACTTTTTCCTTAAATACTTCAGCGTGTATTATCTCACAGACACAAAGCATATTCTTCTACATAAGTCCAGTGTTGCCATCACACCCACCTATTCCCCAAATATTCTTTTTAGGTGTTCCCCCACTTCCCAGGATTATGTATTTCATTCAGTTATTATGTTTTGTATTCTCTTTTAATCTCCTTTTCAATATCGTTTATGCAACTGATGTTTTTTAAGAAACCACAATGACTATATTAATCCACAATGTTACACAATCTGGACTTTTCTTCTTTCTTTCTTATACTTAGCTCCAGATTAAATATTTTGGCAAGAACACTCAATAGGTAATGTTATGGAAACTGGCAAACTTTAGAGTGGGGGGGGGTGCACTATTAGTCATTATTGCTGAAATGACAGGTAAAAACTGGAATGCTTGGCCATGCTAATCATAGAACCCCATCTGCAGCCAAAATAGCTAGTCTGGGAATTGGCACAGGATCGATCTAAAATGGGCCAATAGTAGGTTTTTAAAAAATGTTTTAATTTCTTTTATTAAAAAATGTGAAGTATATATGACAAAACGTGTAAGTTATTAGGTCTGCATATTTATAGTATGATTTTCATAGTTATTTTTTAAATTACTAAAGAAAATACACAAGACCCACAGAATAATACGCAGATACATATATGCACAAATATATATATGGTATTTTGTATATGGATTTATTTACTTTATACATCTATAAAAGTAAAAAGATGAACTGGTAGTATTACTCCTCACTAAATGCATCGTTGTAACTGCCTCTGGGAAGGTGATCAGAATGAGGAAGTGGAGTAAAGAACTTTCGCCTTCTCTCTAATACCCGAATTTTAAAAACAAGACACAGTGAATTCATATATTATTTGCTTTTTAAAGCCATAAACATTACAGAAGATCTGGCCTAAGTTAAAAATCTTAGGCATGGCCTACTGTGTGTGGTAGAAGTATGACTTGTTATTGCCTTGGATTTTTCTGTATAAATATATATACATACACATACACACATACACACACACACACACACACACACACACACATATTATTGTACTTTAAGTTCTAGGGTACATGTGCAGAACGTGCAGGTTTTTACATAGGTATACGAGTGCCATGGTGATTGACTGCATCCGTCACCCTGTCATCTACATTAGGTATTTCTCCTAATGCTATCTCTACCCTAGCCGCACACCCTCCAGCAGTCCTTGGTGTGTGATGTTCCCCTCCCGGTGCCCATGTGTTCTCATTGTTCAACACTCACTTATGAGTGAGAACATGCGGTGTTTGGTTTTCTGTTCTTGTGTCAGTTTGCTGAGAATGATGGTTTCCAGTTTCATCCATGTCCCTGCAAAGGATATGAACTCATCCTTTTTTATGGCTGCATAATATTCCATGGTGTATATGTGCCGCATTTTGTTTATCTATTCTATCATTGATGGGCATTTGGGTTGGCCTCAAGTCTTTGCTTTTGTGAACATTGCTGCAATAAACATACATTTGTCTTTATAATAGGATGATTTATAATTCTTTGGGTATATACCCAGTAATGAGATTGCTGGGTCAAATGCTATTTCTATTTCTATATCCTTGAGGAATCGCCACACTGTGTTCCACAATGGTTGAACTAATTTACATTCCCATCAACCATGTAACAGTGTTCCTATTTCTCCATATCCTCTCCAGCATCTGTTGTCTCCTGATTTTTTTAATGATCGCCATTCTAATTGACATGAGATGATATCTCAGTGTGGTTTTAATTAGCGTTTCTCTAATGACCAGTGGTGATGAACTTTTTTTCATATGTTTGTTGGCTGCATAAATGTCTCCTTTTGAAAAGTGTCTGTTTATATCCTGTGCCCACTTTTTGATGGGATTGTTTTTTTTCTTGTAAATTTGTTTAAGTTCTTTGTAGATTATGGATGTTAGTCCTTTGTCAGATGGGTAGACTGCAAAAATTTTCTCCCAGTCTGTAGGTTGCCTGTTCACTCTGATGATAGTTTCTTTTGCTGCACAGAAGCTCTTAATTAGATCTTAATTACATACCATTTGTCAATTTTGGCTTTTGTTACCATTGTTTTTGGTGTTTTAGTCATAAAGTCTTTGCCCATGCCTGTGTCCTGAGTGGTATTGCATAGGTTTTCTTCTAGAGTTTTTATGATTTTAGGTCTGTAAGTTTTAATCTTTAATCCATCTTGAGTTAATTTTTGTATAAGGTGGAAGGAAAAGATCAAGTTTCAGCTTTCTGCATATGGCTAGCCAGTTTTCCCAACACCAATAGGGTACCCTATCTATTAAATTTATTAAATAGGGTATTTATTAAATAGGGTATCCTATTGGTGTTTTCTGTCAGGTTTGTCAAAGATCAGATGGTTGTCGATATGTGGCATTATTTCTGAGGCCTCTATTGTGTTCCATTGGTCTGTATCTCTGTTTTGGTACCAGTACCATGCTGTTTTGATTACTGTAGCCTTGTAGTAAAGTTTAAAGTCAGGTAGCGTGATGCCTCCAGCTTTGGTTTTTTTTTTTTTTTTTTTTTTTTTGGTGTGGGGGCTGCTTAGAATTGTCTTGGCTATGTAGGCTCCTTTTTGGTTCCATATGAAATTTAAGGTGTTTTTTCTTTTTTTTTTTCCAATTATGTGAATAAATTCAATGGTAACTTGATGGGGATAGTATTGAATCTATAAGTTACTTTGGTCAGTATGGCCATTTTTGTGATATTGATTCCTCCTAACCATGAGCATGGAATGATTTTCCATCTGTTTGTGTCCTCTCGTATTTCCTTGAGCAGTGGTTTATAGTTCTTCTTAAAGAGGTTCTTCACATTCTTTGTTAATTGTGTTACTAGGTATTTAATTCTCTTTGTAGCAATTGTGAATGGGAGTTCACTCCTGATTTGGCTCTCTCTTTGTTATTGGTGTATAGGAATGCTTGTGACTTTTGCACATTGATTTCGTCTTCTGAAACTTTGCTGAAGTTTCTTATCAGCTTAAGGAGATTTCGGGCTGGGACAGTGGGGTCCTCTAAATATACAATCATGTCTTCTGCAAATAGAGCCAATTTGACTTCCTCTTTATCTATTTGAATACCCATTATTTCTTTCTCTTGCCTGATTGGTCTGGCCAGAACTTCCATTACTACGTTGAATAGGAGTGGTGAGAGAGGGCATCCTTGTCTTGTGCCAGTTTTCAAAGGGAATTCTTCCAGTTTCTGCCAGTTCAGTATGATATTGGCTGTGGGTTTGCCGTAAATAGCTCTTACTATTTTGAGATACGTTCCATCAACATCTGGTTGATTGAAGCATTGTTGAATTTTGTCAAAAGCCTTCTCTGCATCTATTGAGAGAATCATGTGGTTTTGTCTTTGGTTCTGTTTATGTGATGGAATACATTTATTGATTTTTGTATGTTGAACCAGCCTTGCATTTCAGGGATGAAACTGACTTGATTGTGATAGATTAATTTCTTGAGGTGTAGTTGGATTTGGTTTGCCAGTATTTTATTGAGCATTTTTGCATTGGTGTTCATCATGAATAATGGCCTGAAATTTTCTTTTTTAGTTGTGTCTCTGCCAGGTTTTGGTATCAAGATGATGTTGGCCTCATAAAGTGAGTTAGTGAGGATTCCCTCTTTTTCTGTTGTTTGAGATAGTTTCAGAAAAAATGGTACCAGCTCCTTTTTTCCTGGTAGAATGCAGCTGTGAACCCATCTGGTCCTGGACTTTTTTTGTTTGGTCAGCTATTAATTGCTGCCTCAATTTCAGACCATATTATTGGTCTTTTCAGGGGTTCGACTTCTTCCTGGTTTAGTCTTTGGAGGGTGTAATTGTGCAGGAATTTATCTATTTCTTCTAGATTTTCTGTTTTATTTGTGTAGAGATGTTTATAGTATTCTCTGATGGTAGTTTGTTTCTGTGGTATCGGTGGTGATAATGCCTTTATCATATTGCATCTATTTGATTTCTCTCTTTTCTTCTTTATTAGTCTGGCTATTAGTCTATCTATTTTGTTGATCTTTTAAAAAAAACCAGCTCCTGGATTCATTGATTTTTTTTTTAATGGGTTTTTTCCTGTCTCTAACAACTGCAATCCTTCTCTGATCTTCATTATTTCTTCTTCTGCTGGCTTTTGAGGTTTTTTTTTTCTTGTTTCTCTAGTTCTTTAACTGTGTCATTAGGGTGTTGATTTTAGATCTTTCCTCCTTTCTCTTGTGGGCATTTCATGCTATAAATTTCCCTGTACACAGTGCTTTAAATGTGTCCCAGAGATTATAGTATGTTGTGCCTTCATTCTCTTTGGTTTCAAAGAACATCTTTATTTCTGCCGTCATTTCATTATTTATCCAGTACTCATTCAGGAGCAGGTTGGTCAGCTTCCATGTAGTTGTGTGGTTTTGAGTGAGTTTCTTAATCTTGAGTTCTAATGTGATTGCACTGTGGTCTAAGATACTGTTATGATTTCCGTTCTTTTGCATTTGCTGAGGAGTGTTTTATTTCCAATTATGTGGTCAATTTTAGAATAGGTGTGATGTGGTGCTGAGAAGAATGTATATTATGTTAATTTGGGGTGGAGCATTCTGTAGATGTCTATTAGATCTGCTTGGTCCAGATCTGAGTTCAAGTCCTTGATTTCTTGTTAATTTTCTGTCTCATTGATCTAATATTGACATTGGGGTGTTAACATCTCCCACTAATATTGTGTGGGAGTCTAAGTCTCTTTGCAGGTCTCTAGGAACTTGCTATATGAATCTGACTATTCCTGTAGTGGGTGCTTATATATTTAGAATAGTTAGGTCTTCTTTTTGCATTGATCCTTTACCACTATGTAATGCCCTTCTTTGTCTCTTTTGATCTTCGATGGTTTAAAGTCTGTCTTATCAGAGAATAGGATTGCAACTCCTGCTTTTTTTTTGCTTTCTATTTGCTTGGTAAATCTTCCTCTGTCCCTTTATTTTGAGCCTATGTTTGTCTTTGCGTGTGAGATGAGTTTCCTGAATACAGCACACTTGGTGGGTCTTGAGTCTTTATCCAATTTGCCAGTCTGTGTCTTTTAATTGAGGCATTTAGCCCATTTACATTTAAGGTTAATATTGTTATGTGTGAATTTGATTCTGCCATTATGATTCTAGGTGGTTGTTTTGCCCGTTAGTAGATGTAGTTTCTTCATAGTGTTGATGGTCTTTACAATTTGGTATGTTTTTTACAGTGGCTGGTACTGGTTGTTCCTTTCCATGTTTAGTGCTTCCTTGAGGAGCTCTTGTAAGGCAGGCCTGGCGGTGACAAAATCTCTCAGCAGTTGCTTTTCCATAAAGGATTTTTTTCTCCTTCGCTTAGGAAGCTAAGTTTGGCTGAATATAAAATTCTGAGTTGAAAATTCTTTAAGAATGTTGAATATTGTGCTCCACCCTCTTTTGGCTTGTAGGGTTTCTGCCAAGAGATCTGCTGTGAGTCTGATGGGCTTCCCTTTATGGGTAACCTGAACTTTCTCTCTAGCTGCCCTTAGCATTTTTTCTTCTTTTTAACCTTGCTGAATCTGATGATTATGTGTCTTGGGGTTGCTCTTCTTGAGGAATATCTTTGTGGTGTTCTCTGTATTTTCTGAATTTGAATGTTGGCCTGCCTTGTTAGGTTGGAGATGTTCTCCTGGATAATATCCTGAAGAGTGTTTTCCAACTTATTTTCATTCTCCCCCTTCACTTTTAGGTACACGAATCCAACGTAAATTTGGTCTTTTAATGTAATCCCTTATTTCTTGGAGGCTTTGTTCATTTCTTTTCACTCTTTTTTCTCTAATCTTGTCTTCTCACTTTATTTCATTGAGTTGATCTTCAATCTCTGATATCCTTTCTTTCACTTGAGTGATTTGGCTATTGAAACTTGTGTATGCTTCACGAAGTTCTCAGGCTGTGTTTTTCAGCTCCATCAAGTCATTTATGTTATTCTCCAAACTGGTTATTATAGTTAGCATTTCGTCTAACCTTTTCTCAAGGTTCTTAGCTTACTTGCATCGGGTTAGAACATGCTCCTTTAGCTCAGAGTAGTCTGTTATTACCCACCTTCTGAAGCCTGCTTCCGTCAATTCAACAAATTCATTCTCTATTTAGTTTTGTCCCTCACTGGCAAGGAGCTTTGATCCCTTAAAGGAGTAGAGGTGTTCTGGTTTTTGGAGTTTTCAGCCTTTATGCAGTGGTTTCTTCCCATCTTTGTGGATTTATCTTCCTTTGGTCTTTGAGGTTGGTGACCTTTGGATGGGGTCTCTGAGTAGATGTCCTTTTAGTTGATATGAAACTATTTCTTTCTGTTTTTTAGTTTTCCTTCTAATAGGCCCCTCTGCTGCAGCTCTGCTGGAGTTTGCTGGAGGTTCACTTCAGACCCTGCTTGCCTGGGAATAACCAGCAGAGGCTGAAGAACAGCAAAGACTGTCACCTGTTCCTTCCTCTGGTAGCTTCATCCAGAAGATTACCCACCACATGCCAGCCAGAGCTCTCCTGTATGAGGTGTCTGTCGGCTCCTGCTGGGAGCTGTCTCCCAGTCAGGATACCCGGGGGTCACAGGGCCACTTGAGGAGGCGGGCTGTCTCTTATCAGAGCTTGAATGCTGGGCTGGGATATCCGCTGCTCTCTTCAGAGCTGCCAGGCAGGGGCTTTTTGGTTTGCTGAAGCTGTACTCATTGCTGCTCCTTTTCCCAGGTGTTCTGTCCCAGGAATGTAGGGGCTTTATTTATAAGTCCCTGAGAGCCTGCTGCCTTTTTTCAGTGATGCCCTGCCCAGTGAGGACCTCAAGTGAGATAGTGCCTGCAGCTGCTGAGCTGTGTTGGGCTTTGCCCGGTTTGAAGTTCCCCACAGCTTTGCTTACCCTGTGGAGTTGAAACAGCCTGCTCGAGCCTCAGCAATGGCAGATGCCCCTCCCCGCACTGATCTCAAAAGACCCAGATCAAGCTCAGACTGCTGTGCTTGATATGAGAATTTCAAGCCAGTGGATCTTAGCTTGCTGCTCTCCATGGGGGGTAGGACCCTCTGAGCCACACCACTTGGTTCACTGGCTTCAGGCCCCTTTCCAGTGGAGTGAATGGTTCTTTCTCGCTGACATTCTAGTCACCACTGGGGTATGAAAAACAAAAAACTGCTTCAGCTAGCTCTGTTTCTGCCCAAACATCTGCCCAGTTTAGTGCTGGAAACCCAGGGTCCTGGTGGTTGTGTAGGAACTGGAGGGAATCTCTTTGTCTGCAGATTGTGAAGACCATAGAAAAAGCACAGTATCTGGGCTGTAGGGCAGGAACAGTCTCTCATGGCTTCCCTTGGCTAAGAGAGGGAGTTCCCTGGCCCCTTGTGCTTCCCAGGTGAGGTGACACCCCACCCTGCTTTTGCTGTCCCTCTTTGGGCTGTACCCAGTGTCCAACTAGTCCCAATGAGGTAAACCAGGTACCTCAGTTGGACATGCAGGAATCACCCACCTTCTGCGTCCATTTATAGGGAGCTGCACACCAGACCTGTTCCTATTTAGCCATCTTGCCTGGGAACCTGTTTTTTGTTTTTTTTTTCTTTTTTTGTTAGTATTTTGAATTGATCTGAGATCTGAGGCAAAAAAGACTTACAGACTGGTTGCTAAGCTGTTTGTCCAAAGCTGGGAAAGATTTAAATGTAGATAGAAAACAGTAAGTGGATCCTGATGGCATTCGTCCTTTGGTTTCGGTTGTCTCTTAAAATTAGGTTCACCTCTGCTCTTTTAATAAAATTTATTGAGCATTTATTATGTTCCAGACAATTTTTAAGTGCTTTGCGTGTATTAAATCATGTAATCCTCCCAACACAGTTCCATGAGATAGTTTTTGTTACTGTCTCATTTTAGAGGCCAAGGAAGGAAAGCTTAATTCACTTGCCAAAGATTGGACAACTAAAAGGGGATGATGAAACCAAAAGAAAAATCCATAGCACATGATCTTGATCACAGTGGTAAGATTACACCAGCAGGGATGAGACTCCACCTACTGTTTACTCTTGGGCTTAAACTAGCGAGCTTGGATTTTTGCCTGCAATCCCGAGTCCAGGTTAATACACTTACGACTTCTAATCTTCAGACATGAATGGATAAAACCCTCTTCTCAGACCCTGTTTTTGCCTCTTTCAGACGCAGGCCTTCATTATGATTAGGAGTGTGCTCTTAAGAGTTTTCCAACAATTTGGATATGACTCTACAGGATATGACTGTAAGGAGTACGTTAATAAAGAATTTTGGCAAAGACAGGGTTGAAGCGTTTATAATTGTTTAGTCAAACCAATTAAAACATTGAGGACATCAATTAAGAGGAAACAATATTCCACACATTGAACCTCTTTCGCTGTATTATCTAAAGGAAATTGTTTTAAGAGGTTCTATTCTTAATGTATTAGAAGACTGTGTACTCAGTTTTAAAATACAAAACAGAAGTTAGTATGAAAGAAGTGGTCTTCTTGATGACAAGGAAAGATGACAGGGTATTGTGAAATCTTAAAATGTAGTATGGTTGGTTGTGAATTGTTCCCATGTAGTGGAAGTAATTTGTAAATAAGCGGTGATGAGTCACATCTTCCATGGGTATTGTAATACATGCCAGTGAATAAAATCTAAAGTTACCTAGGTGTGATTTAATTTTGAGTTACATTGCTGTCAGTTCATGTATATCAATAGAATCACTCCAAGTTTTAGGACTCCAGGTATAAGTTTTAGAGGTGTGTGTGTGTGTGTGTGTGTGTGTGTGTGGCGGCAGGGTGCTTCCTTAGGCTGGAGTGCAGTGGTGCAATCATAGCTCACTGCAGCTTCAGGTGTTCACCCACCACACCTATCTGATTTATTTTTTGTAAAGACAGTGATTTGCTATGTTGCTCAGACTGGTCTTGGACTCTCAGTCTCAAGCGATCCTCCTACCTCCACCTCCCAAAGTGCTGGGATTTCAGGCTCAAGCCATGGTGCTTGGCCTGATATTTATTATTTTAAAGATGAAATATAAAACTAAGATATTGTCCAGATGTGTAAGTTCTAGACCCAGTTTTGTACTATCAGTTGTTCCTGTGTATTGGGGGCCATATGTGTCAGTCAGTTTTCTGAGTATTTTTCATAATAAATTTGGAATCAGCATTTGATTAAGAAGGCTAAAGAAGAGTGATGTGTATGGGTTAAAGGAAATACTGTTTCTGTTGTTAGAGCATCTTTACAAGGGAGCTGTTGTCGATTCTGTTGTAAAGAAGGAAAAGTTGAGTCATCAAGTTAAGTTACTTGTTTAAGGTCAGTTAGTAAACAGTGGACTTGCAGACTAGAACTCGGGTTTTTCCCACTGCAAAGAACAAAGATTTCCGTCACATTCTGGTGTTTAAGAAAGAATAAGTGATGTAGAATGAGTAAAAGAAAGTAATCATGGGTGTAACCCAGGATTGGCGGTAAGCCTTGATTTAGACTATTTGCTGAATGTAATAAATATGCTAAAGAAGGGTTAAACAGTGTGATCATCCAGTTATTTTGATTTTGTGTAATTTATTTCCTTAATATGTAAAGAGAATCAAAGGTTAATGCTGATGCTGTTACAGAAAAGTGAACTCCAACTCATTTCAACAAATATGGATTAGCCTTTAGTATATTTGTAATACTGTATTACTGAAAAATAGCAGAGCTTAGAATATTTTTACACACATTTTTTCCCCAGCTTCTTTTATTTCTAAGGGCATAGACATATGAAGCATTTTGGTGCCAAGTTATATTTTTGATTTCTAGTGAATTTTTCCTTTGACTGTAGGCTAAGATATTTCAGTCAGACTTCATTTGTTTTAGGAATCGCTTTAGCAGGCTTAGACTGATTTTCAAGAGTGGATTGAGTTATTTTTCAATACTCATGTCACATATATATTTTATCTGTTTTTTTTTTCTTAGTAGAAACAATTTGTCCTTCTCTTTTAAATTCCATGAGAAATATACACGTATTAACCTCCCACACTACCCCCGCATTACATGTACATGCAAATGTAGATTTCATCTTAAATTAATCCCTCAAATGCTGCTATCAGAAAAGACATTTTAAACTGTCATAACAAGATCTTGCTGGTGACAGCAGACTTGGAGCCAGGCTAGAGTGTGATTCAATCATGAAAGTTCAAGTTCCTCTCATTACATTCTTGCTTTTAATTCTCATAACCAGCCGGCAATGATAGATGAAAATATGAGCTATTTCTTTGTGTTGGCAAAATCACAATTCAAGAAGACATAGTTTCCTTAGTTATTTTTACAGTATACTGTTTATAGTACTTGATATGGTTAAATGAAAAAAAAATCCACTCAAAGTTTTTTTTTTTTTTGAAAGATAAAAGGAAAAGCCTTGAAATGTTTATTTATGTAACCCTAATGAAATATTTTCTTCTGTCTGCATGGGTCCAGGTTATTATAATGGGATCCAGAACTAAATGAGACATAAACCTCAAATACGTTTAACATTATGCTAGGTAGTATATATTTTAAAACTGTGTTTACATGTGCTATAGATTCTCTCTGTAGAAAATTGTTATATATATGTACACACATATGGTATTTTGCTTACAATTTAAGTTGTTTGTGAACCTTCTGATGCCCATTCAGGGGATCCAGATTAGCCAGCATTGATTCATTTATAACTTGTGTGGTTGCTGTGTAAATGTTGGGTAGTGTATTTTTAAGTTACTGTGGCTGACTTGTATAAGGCACCTGTTTGGCGCTTTGGCTCAACCCAGATTGGAGTGGGGTCTCTCCTTGGTCTCTCTCTGTACCTGTACGAGACTCTTCTGCTCTCTCAGGCTGCTCACTGGCACCATGCACAGAGCAAATTTTCAAAATTTTTCTCCATTGTAATCCCCTTTATTGAAAAATACCTTATTAATGGCAGTACATGAAAACATGTCATTTATTTCCTTCTCCTTCTCCTCCTCTTATTCTTCCTTATTCTTTCCTCTTCTTTCCTCTCCTCCTCCTCCTTCCTTCTTCCGTGTTTTCTTCCTTCTTCTTCTTAATTCTTCTCTTCCTCCTCCTCTACCTCCTCCTCAGAGACATGGCCTCGCTCTGTCATTCAGGCTGCAGGGCAGTGGTATGATCATAGCTCACTGTAGACTTGAACTCCTGGATTCAAGCACTCCTCCCACCTCAGCTTCCCCAGTAGCTGGGACATGCATGCCCCGATGGTTGGCTCTTTTTATTTTTATAGAGATGTTGCCGAGGCTGGTCTTGAACTTCTGGCTTTAAGTGATCTTCTTGCCTTAGCCTCCCAAAGTGTTGGGATTATAGGTGTGAGTCACCATTCCTGGCCCTGGCATTTTATAATTCCTTGATGCACTTAAGCATTTTTGTTTTTGTTCCAGTTTTCAGTGAGAGCTCCCTTTGCCTCATAAACTCCCCCTCCCAAACCCTAATCTCTTAACAAAATTGGAGTTCTCTGTCTGTATTTACAGCTTCTGTCTCCTTTTGCCAGATTAATGAGAAACAGTTTCTCTATTAGTGAGTGGAAAAAATGGGAATTTGATATTGCCTAAAAGTCATTCAGCAAAAAGCCACATTATTTCTCTAATTCCTTAGGAGGATAAATGAGTATTTTTTGGTGATAAAATACAACATATGTAAAATGAGTTATTTTTTGGTAATAAAATATGGAATATGTAACTGGACAACAATACAGACTAGAAGTTAGTTTAAGGATTTATTTATAGCTCCTCTGAAAATTACCTAATTTTTTTCATATATTTATAGTATTACAAAGTTACATATGAAGCAATAACTGATAACGTTTGTAAAGATCGCCTAAGGACTTCAAGAAGAAGACCTGAGACATTCTGACACCCACAAAGGGCCAAGTTATTAAAACAACTTGAAACCAGTTGTCTATATAATGATGATTACCTGAAGGACAAAATATTACATGTGGCCCCTGACTGTGAGCTTTCATTGTCTTTGCAAGACAATTTATTAAAATCTTGGAAATGTGAGAAAAAGGTGGCACAGTTACAAGTCTCAGAGCATGCTGCACGTGGTAAACTATTGGCAAACAAAGCATAGGACGAATGCCGGGGCATACTAATTAATGGTACAAAGGAAAGTTTTGCAGACATACGATTGAAACTCTTCATGTAGTATTTCACTTTATACTCTGCTGAATGTGGGTACTCCCACAGCAAAATCTTGTCTTGCTTCTGTTGGAAAGAATTATTGAAGAAACTTCCAGTTAAAGTTGAAATGACTATGGCAAGCCTGTGTTATAACTATGTGGTAAATGTCTAGTCTTAGCTCTAATTGGTCTTATTTTCATGTGTTTATTGTTTAATTGCTTGTGAGAATGATTTATTCTTTCATAGAACTGAGATTAATGGCAACTGGCAGCTTTATTGGCACTGTTATCAGAGAAATGACCAAAAGTCTCAAAATAGAATTGAGAAGACAGATTCTAGGCACAGATTAATGTCGGACTAATATAGCTACATGATAACTGTATTTTAAAAGTGTTACTACTTCAACATTTTTAGCGTGTCCATTAATGTCATTTTTCATTTTCATTTTTTAATGTATGGGGTTGAGATGATGCTATGGGATTGAGTGTAACTGCCCTTTATAAAATGTGTAGGACCGATATATTTTTTTTTATCTTCTGTATAATAATATTTTTGGTGGAATTTTGGAAACCTATGTACAAGGATAACATATTTTGGGTATTCATTGTTAGAGGGCTCTAAGCCTTTATGTATATTTGGAATCTATGTCATATCTGTACAAATCATGTGTGGCCTTGTCACTTACATATTTTCATCTGTTGGTAGATAGAAAAAAACCTGCTATATCCTTTACATATTCATGTTATTGTTGTGTTTTCTATGTCAGGTCAGATTTTCATATTAACTAGCTTTGGAGGTGGGCACTGGAGAAGACTGCCATTCCACATATTATGCAGATTGTTACAATACAGTTAAACACGATGACAGGTCTTATATTCTTCAGGGAACAAAGTTAAATAATACAGGGGAATGCATTTAAATGGGAAAATATAATCTATAAAATATAAGAAATTACATGATAGCTATTTGGTAGAACAAAATGAAAACTCAAGATTTCAGTGAAGAAGAACCTAGAAGATACAGTGCTTTGTATTCTGTTGTTTTCTCTTTATTATGAAATATAATATGTAGAAAATAAACAAATATTTGTCATGTGGACAAATAATTCTGTGGTGGACACTGTGTGGCCACCATTGAGGTCAAGAAATATAATGTAGCCAGCTCCCAGGAAGTCCCCAACCACGTTTTCCCCTCTCTAATCACGACCTCGTCTCTTTGACCTAGAGGTATCCATCCTATGGTCTTTTCTCATAAAACTGTAAGGAAAAGTAGGGGGGTACTAATCCCTCAAATGCATCGCTAAAAAACTACATTTTTGTTTAGTTGTTTCTTTAAAAGAAAACTCTATTTGAATGGCCTCATATATTTCTTTTTGCCTACCATCTGTATCTCGGTATTACATTTGTGAGACATATCCACATTGTTATATATGCTATAGTTGCATAAAGTTTATTTATTTTCATTACTGTATAGTATTTCATTGTATGGATATACCACATTTATATCTGTCCTACCATTAGAAGACATTTATCTTGTTTCCAGCTATGACTGTCCTTGCACTTGTATTCTAGTGTGCATTAATACTAATTTCTCTAGACATGAAATTGTTAAGTGAAAGGAATACAAATCTTCAGTGTCAAATGGTTTTCCAGCAATATATGGGATTTCCCATTGCCACATCCTTACCAGCACTTAGTATAGTTAAATTTTTAAAATGTCTGTTAGCCTGATGAATATATAATGGTTATAGAAATTTGCATGTCCCTATCACTAATGAAATTGAGCAAAATTTTGTAAGTTTGTCATTTAGATGATTTTTTTTTTTGCTGTTTTGCCTATTGCAATTTTGTCCATTCTTCTGTATTATCTTTAAAAATTTATAGAAATGATTTTAATATTCTACTTACCAGTTTCTTTTTGTGTTTATGCATTGCAAACATCTTTCTCTTTTTTGTAATTTTATTTTCTTTATAGTTGTTTTACATAAGATGTCCTTAATGTTACATAAAAAATTTATCAATCCTTCATGAATAATTTTGTTTGCATCTTATTTAAGAAATCTTGGCTGGGCACAGTGGCTCACACCTATAATCCAGCACTTTGGGAGGCTGAGGCGGGCAGATTATCTGAGGTCAAGAGTTTGAAATCAGCCTGGTGAATCCCCATTTCTATTAAAAATACAAAGAATTAGCCACGCATGGTATTGTGCCTGTAATCCCAGCTAATGGGGAGGCTGAGGTAGAAGAATCGCTTGAACCCAGGGAGTAGAGGTTGCAGTGAGCCAAGGTTGTGCCATTGCACTCCAGGTTGAGCAACAAGAGCTGAACTCTGTCTCAAAAAAAAAAAAAAAAAGAAAAAAGCAAAAAAAAGTAATCTTTCCCTATCCTAAAGTCATATGTATATGTTTATTACTTTATAAATACTTATAATTTTACTGTTTCAATATTAGTCTTTATCTGATTGGTTTTAGTACAATTTGTAAATTGGGGTCTGATTTTATTTGACTCTACATGGGTATTTAATTTTCCTGGCACCATCTACTTAAAAAGCTGCCATGACTTTGCTTATAAATAATGGCATTTCTGTCATATACAGGTGCCCAGGCCAAAGTGACCTGATTCTGAGCTCTCTGTCACTGGGCTAGTACCACACTGTTTTATTTACTTCAGTTTTAACATAAGTCTCGACATCTGTTAGAGCAAGTCCCCCTACCTTGTACTTCCTCTTGACTTTTGAACTTTTGTGTATATTTTAGAATCAGCTTGTCAGACTCTATAAAATGACTATTGAGATTTTGTTTGCAATTGAATTGAACCCGTTCAACTGGGGAGAAATGACATCACTATAATAAGAGATAGCAACCCCTAACGTGTTTTTAACTTCCATTTATTACGTCCTTTTTACTCTTTCTCTATTAGTTGGATACATTTCTCTTTAGAAGTCTTATACATATGTTAATTGATTTATTTTTAGGTACTTTATATTTTTGATACTATTGTAAGTAATACCGCTTTTATATTTTAACTGTTTGTAGAAATAAGTTTTTATATTGATTTTGGTATTCAGGAACAATGCTAAGTTTTTATCATTTAAAAACTATCTGTAGGTTTTCTTTTTGATTTTATAAATGCAATTACTTCCTGTGTGTATAAGGACAGTTTTACTCCCCTTTTTTCAATTCTTATACCTTTTATTTCTTTTTCTTGTCTTATTATACTAACTAGAAGCCCAAAAACAATGTGAATCACAATTGTAACAGTGGACATTTTGTCATTCCTATCTCAAAGGAAATGATTTTATTAATTCTTATAAGTACCAAAAAACCATGTTTTTTAGATACCCTCTAACCCAGGAATTGACAATCTATGTATGCTTCATGGGCAAATGCAGTCTGCCACCTATTTTTGTAAATGAAGTTTTACAGAACACAGCCACACATTCATGTATGTATTGTCTATGGCTGTTTTCACACCATGATTGCACAGTTGTTTAGTGTGACAGAGATCATACAGCCTGCAAAGCTGAAATTATTATTTTGCTCCTTAACAAGAAGAAGTTTGCCAATTCCTGCTTTACCGGATTAAAATATTCTTTTCTATTTTTGCTAAGTATCTTTTTATCATTAATAAGTATTGGATATTGTCAGATGTGATTCATACATTTTCTGCACTGAGATAAGATGATGATAAAGTGAATTAAATTGTCTTTCTCATGTTAAACTAAACATATTCCTGGAAGAAACTCACTTTTGTTAAAATGTACTATTTTTAAAACGTACTATTGGATTTAGTTTGTTACTATTTTGTTAAGCGTTTTTGCATCTTTGTTTATAGTTAGATTGAACTAAATTTTCTCTGTTACTGTTTCTTTGGGTTTGGTATCAAAGCTATGCCATCCTCTTACAATGAGCATAAATTATATTTGGATAGCTAGCCAATGGAGCCATTTGTTCCTGGCGTTTAGTTGTGGGAAGACTTCTTTATTGATTCAGTCTCTTTCATGGTTGTAAAATCCTATTTCCTCTTTGTTCTTGAGTCATATTTTTCTGGGAATTTGTCCATTTGTCCTAGATTTATATTTATTGTTATAAACTGTTCATAATATTTTTTAATCTCTTTAATATCTCCAAGCTGTTCCTTTGTCATTTCTAATATGGTTGTGTCTTCCCTCTCTTCTACTTGTTTACCAGTGGTTTATCAGTTTTATTATTCTTTTCAAAGAACTAATGTTTGGCATTGATTCTTTCTATTGTGTGTGTAGTTTTTAGTTCATAAATTTGTCTACTAATACTTAGTCTTTATTTATTTATTTTTTGAGGTGGAGTTTCACTGTTATTGCCCAGGCTGGAGTGCAGTGGCACAATCTTGGCTCGCTGCAACCTCCACCTCCTGGATTCAATCAATTTTCCTGCCTCAGCCTCCCAAATAGCTGAGATTACAGGTGCCTGCCACTGTGCCCGGCTAATTTTTGTATTTTTAGTAGAGCAGGATTTTACCATGTTGGCCAGGCTGGTCTCAAACTCCTGACCTCAGGTGATCTACCCGCCTCTGCCTCCCAAAGTGCTGGGATTACAGGCATGAGCCACCACACCTGGCCCTTTTTCCTACTTTTTAGGGGTTTAATTTGATGTTCTTTATCTAATTTATTGAAGTGAATGTTTAGCTCAATTTTTCGAGCCTTTATTGTTTCTCAACATATGCCTTTAAAGACTAAAGTTTCTCTACACTAAGAAGATGTTCTTAATTTGATATCTTCATTATAATTTTTTTCATTTATAACCTTCTCTGATTTTTAGCATGGCTCCAACGGGAAATTTTCTAACGTTTTAAAAATACTAACTTATAGATTAACTATATTATGTTCATACCAAGCTTTCTCTGTATGATTTTCTTTGAAATTTGTTAATACTCACTTTGTCACCCAATACATGGTCAATAAATGTTCCATGTGAACTTATAAAGGATGTATATTCTGTAGTAGATTATTGATGTAATCTACTGCAGTGTTACATATGTAATCTTCTGTAGTGTTACAACATATGTCCAAACTTAAGTCAAGTTTGTAAATCTTGTTCTATTTTTCTGTCATTAATTTTTATGCCTGCTTGTGATACGGAGAGGACGTGTGCTGGGAAGGGAAGAGCTTTGTCCCTTTAAATGATAGAAAGCCCGAGGGTAGTGGGGGGGAAGGGAAGTGCTGGGTACAGGAGGGCGTGGTCTTTGACTAGGGCGCCACCCCTGCAGAGGCCTATTTGAGGTTATATTATTATAAGAAAACTAGAGAAGAAAAAATGAGGTTGTCTTGGAAAACCCCTTGGAAAAATTTAAAGCAGAGTTTGAGGATTTAAAATGATTGTCATAAACCTCTATAATTGTTTAAAATGCACTTAGGTATTCTATTTTTATAATCATCACATCTGTGAATTAAGAAAGGTTAAAATTGACCAAACCTGATGATTCTAAGATCAGAATATTGCCCAAAATCACAGTCTACTTAATGACCGGATCAGGTACAAGACATGAATTTCTGGAATCATTTTCCAAGCTTGTTTCATCCCTCTTCCCTTAGCACACCCCGACGCAAACATCCTGCTGTTTGCTGTGTCTTAAATTCACTAAGGGATTCCACTCTCAGGTCGTTGTATTTAATGCTACCTTTTCCTGGGCAGGTACACTTCTGTTCATGTTAGCTCTTCAGAGAGACCTTCCCTGATCATTCTAACCACACTCTTAACCTGTTTTATTCTTCAGAGCTCTTAACACTATCCCACATTATATTCTTTCTTGGGGTATAAATTATTATCACTCTCCCCTCTTATCAGACACGAGGGTCTTTTTAAAATTCATTGCAACATTTTCACTGTAATGACTGACATAGAGTAGGTGATGAGTAATTTTTAGCTGAATGAGTGAATGAATGAATGAACCTTCATCAAAATGGTTTGATTGATCAAGAAATAATTATAGAAATTTTTTGGGTGCAAAGAATTCTTTTTAGCATGATAGAGAGGTAAAAGCAAGAAGAAAACAACATTACAGACTTCCAACTATTTATAATCCAGTTGAGGATAGCAGATATATAGCAATGATATAATCTGAATGTGATATAAGGAAAGGTAATACAGGTAATCACAAGACCATGAACAATTAATGGCCAAATATATTATTTAAACAGTAAGTGCTGTGAAGGCAACATAAGGAAATGTCACTGAATTCTTAGTAATACAGAAAACTAAAGAAATTTAAGGAAGAGTATGAGCTGGGCATACTACTTGTTCAGTGACTTCCTTGGAGGAGAAAAGAGAAAGGAGAAATGTAGAGTTACCAACAACAGAGGTAAGCAGAACCTCACTTGTTCCCTCAGCCGGACTATGAGTATCTCTAGGGCAGAGACTGTGTTGTATTCATAACTCATTCACAAGTCGTTAGAAAGCATATTTATATCTATGATATTTGTTTATCTCTATATGTATGTATGTATACTTGCATGTATCTAATCTATGCTTGCTGATTGGCAATAGGACATCAAGATGTGGCCATCTTACAGCCACAGGACCTTTGTAAAATTAGTTGGTAAATATAAGAGTAGGCTGGTAGATTTATGAATCATTATATCCTAAAATATTATTTTGCTTTTTTCTCCACCATCTTTTCTCTGGGTGTAAGAGGGAGACCTTGGATTAGTGAACATGCTTAAGAGATCAGTTTGGTCCCTTGACAAACCAGGAATGGCATTCTTTTTATTTTGATTTAGTTTTCCACTCTTGCTTAACCTGGACATGTCTACCTTCTCGTTTTCAACATGTTACAGATAATGTCTATAGTTGAATCCAAAGTCAGATACTATAGGAAAAATCTCCCTAAGAAAAAATACTTTATATTGGATTTTCAGTGTCATATGGATGTAAAGATTTATTTTGTTTCTTATCATGACTTAGTTTTATCACGTTTGACTAGAAGATTGGCAGTTCCCAGAAAAATAATGATTCTTACATATTTTACACTTTTAAAATAAAATTCTCCTCACCAATTTTTTATTTTAAAATAAATCCACAATAAGAATTTCATCTTGTCTGGGAATGGTGGCTCATGCCTTCAATCTGAGTACACTGGGGGCTCAAGATCAGCCTGAGCAGCATAGCCAGACCCCATCTCTACAAAAAAAAAAGTTTTTGTTTTGTTTTTTTTAGTTAGGCAGGTGTGCTGGCACATGCCTGTAATCCCGTCTAGTCGGGAGTCTGAGGTGAGAGTATTGCTTGAGCCCAGGAGTTCAAGGCTGCAGTGAGCTGTAATCACACCACTGCACTCCAGCCTGGGCAACAGAGCTAAGCCCTGTCACTAACAACAGCAACAACAAATGCTCATTATTTCAGCAAACTCTACTGCTCGAAGTATTTTAGTTGTTTGATTCTAAATCGTATATTTTGACAGTAAAATGAAGTTTTCTTTAAGAACTATAAGCAACTAAAATAATGCACTTATTCTTCCTCTAAATTAACCATGAAACCCTCTCAGTTTTTATTTTTCACCTGACCTGAGAATATATCTGGAACTGTGAGGACTACTGGGTCCTTAGGGAAGAAACAGATGCATACTAAATCTGGATAATTTCCTTTCCTAATGATGCTATTAATAAATGTAGCTTTCCTGTGAAAGCTCTTCATGGTTATTTTCATTTATATGCCACTGCCTTGCGATTTTATACTTTCGCTTTAAACCTCTCTTTTGAGATTTACAGTTAGTTTTCCAAATTCTTTCTTGTTATTCATTTAGTTATTCCACAGGTGCCTCAATATATGCATGTATTTGCACAGGTATCCCCTGAATCTATAAAAATGAAAATTAAATAAATTTTGAAAATCTCAAACAGAATCTGTCCACTTCCCAATAGACCTATTGGCTCCTCACCCACTATTATCCTTTCTCAATTACTGCCACAGCCAGTCACCCAAGGCACAGGCCGGAATCGGATTTTTCTTAACTTTTCCTAAGAAAAGTTATCAAATATCAAATATTGCAAAATGTTACCAAATATTTCTATAATTATTGCTTGAAAAACTTTCCTGTAAATATCTCTTAAATATCTTTCCTTTATCTTCACTCCCAGTTTTATCACTTACTTGTTCTGTTACTGTTTTGCTCCATAACTTTTAGCCAAGTTATTTAACCATTTTCTTTTCTTTTAAAGTTATTATGCTTTACGTTCTGGGATACATGTGCAGAATGTGCAGGTTTGTTACATAGGTATACACGTGGCATGGTGGTTTGCTGCATTCATCACCCCATCATCTACATTAGGTATTTCTCCTAATGCTATCCCTCTCCAATCCCCCCCACCCCCTGCTATCCCTCCCCTAGTCCCTCACCCCTGCCCCTCCACAGGCTCTGGTGTGTGATGTTTCCTGCCTTGTGTCCATGTGTTCTCATTGTTCAACACCCACTTATGAGTGACAACATGCAGTGTTTGGTTTTCTGTTCTTGTGTCAGTTTGCTGAGAATGATGATTTCCAGCTTCATCCATGTCCCTGCAAAGGATGTGAATTCATCCTTTTTATGGCTGCATAGTATTCCATGGTGTATATGTGCCACATTTTATCCAGTCTGTCATTGATGGGCATTTGGGTTGATTCCAAGTCTTTGCTATTGTAAACAGTGCCGCAGTGAACATACATGTGCATGTATCTTTATGGTAGAATGATTTAAAATCGTTTGGGTATATACCCAGTAATGGGATTGCTGGGGCAAATGGTATTTCTAGTTCTAGATCCTTGAGGAATCACCACACTGTCTTCCACAATGGTTGAACTAATTTATACTCCCACCAACAGTGTAAAAGCGTTCCTAGTTCTCCACATCCTCTCCAGCATCTGTTGTCTCCTGATTCTTTAATGATCGCCATTCTAACTGGCATGAGATGGTATCTTAATGTGGTTTTGATTTGGATTTCTCTAATGACTAGTGATGAAGAGCATTTTTTAAATATGTTCGTTGGCTATATAAATGTCTTTTTTTATAAAAGTGTTCCATATCCTTTGCTCACTTTTTGATGGGGTTGTTTTTTCTTATAAATTTGTTTAAGTTCTTTGTAGATTCTGGATATTAGCCCTTTGTCAGATGGGTAGATTGCAAAAAATATTTTTCCCATTTTGTTGGTTGCTGGTTCACTCTAATGATAGTTTCTTTTCCTGTGCAGAAGCTCTTTAGTTTAATTAGATCCCATTTGTCTATTTAGGCTTTTGTTGCCAATGCTTTTGGTGTTTTAGTCATGAAGTCCTTGCTCATGCCTATGTCCTGAATGGTGTTGCCTAGGTTTTCTTCTAGGTTTTTTATAGTGTTAGGTCTTACATTTAAATTTTTAATTCATCTTGACTTAAATTTTGTCTAAGATGTAAGAAAGGGATCCAGTTTCAGCTTTTTGCATATGGCTAGCCAGTTTCCCAGCACCATTTATTAAATAGGGAATTCTTTCCCCATTTCACTATGATTTGAAAGTTCCAGGAAAAGCTTCATGTGCTGAGATATCTCCTGGTATCTGTGCCTTAAATTTGACTCCTAGAATATTCATTTGGCCCTGGACAGCATTTCAGCTCTCAGTAGTTTCCAACTGAAATGCAAACATTCTTAGCAAGGTTAAGACCATATATCATTCATTGATCTCAAAAAAAAAAAAAAAAAAAAAGACATTTTAGCAGATAGTTGAGAGGAAGTCTTTATCTTGGTTACATCATAAGGTTGGGAAATGGAGGAGAAAAAAGAGGAAGGGCACTGAAAGAGGAAGTTGAGGATGCTCACTCTTGGCTTTTTCAGAGTTTGGCAGAAGACCAGCCTTGGTATCACTTTCTGATTAGAATGTTATTTTCCTGGGATTTGAGTATATGCAAATGCAGGTGGATAATTAGTTGAACCACATAAGAGAGGTGCATTTAGAATATATTAGAATATTGCAGAGACTGAGAATAAACCACACTGTGCTTGCAAACACGACAAAAGCAATATCGTGTGATGTTCTTTCTCTGTGCTTGGAAAGATCAAAAATGAAACTAATTATGCTGGGAAAGCACATCCAGCTAGAAATTTAAAAAAGAAGGTCTTCGGACCAATTAAAGACAATGTCTTCAAAGTAAGAAAATAATTGGAAGCTGAATGAGAGATCAGCAAGGACAGAGAGACCCAAGAAAAATCAGTACAAGATTGATTGTAAATCTAGATCTTGACTTTTGACATTATATGCATAAAAATTTTTACAATAAAGGCATTTAAGAAAATGTTATAACAAACCTGAAAGCTTACAAGCAATTATACAGAGAATGCAAATAATATTCAAAATTCATTTACTGATAATATTAAAACTGTTCATCGAAACCTTGCTACATAGCTGGGAATACAGGCATATGCTTCCACCTGGCTAATTTTTGTATTTTTAGTAGAGACAGGGTTTCACTGTGTTGCTCAGGTTGGTCTTGAACTCCTGACCTCGTGATCCGCCTGCCTCGGTTTCCAAAGTGCTGGGATTACAGGCATGAGCCACCACACCCGGCCGAAATTGAGCATTGTTTAATGCATATGTTGGCCATTTGTGTGTGTCTTTTTTGAGAACTGTCTATTCAGGTCCTTTGCCATTTTTAATTTTTTCCTGCTGGGGTATTTGTTTTCTTGCTGTTGAGTTCCTTGTGTATTTTGGCATTATCCTTACCAGATATATCATTCGCAAATATTTTTTCCCATTCTATAGGTTGTCTCTTCATTCTGTTGATTGTTTCCTTTGCTGTGCAAAAACTTTTTAGTTTGATGTAGTCTCATTTGTCTATTTTTGCTTTTATTGCCAGTGTTTTGGTGTCATATCCAAAAAGTCATTGCCAAGACGAATGTCATGGCGACTTTCCCCTGTGTTTTCTTTTAGTTGTTTTATAGTTTTAGGTCTTATGTTTAAGCTTTCAGTCCATTTTGAGTTAATTTTGGCATATGGTGTGAGATAAGGGTTCAGTTTCTTTTCTAGGTGGAATACTTCTTATGAGAATCTAAGGCCTGATGAACTGTCACTGTCTCTCATCACCCCCTTGTGGGAATGTCTAGTTGCAGGAAAACAAGCTTAGGGCTTCCACTGATTTTATATTATGGTGAATTGTGTAATTGCTTCATTATATATTACAATGTAATAATAATAGAAATAAAGTAAACAATGTGTACCAATGTGCTTGAATCACCCCCAACCTAGTCTGTGTAAAAATTATCTTACACAAAACTGGTCTGTTGTGCCAAAAAGGCTGGGGACCACTGCTTTAAAGTAACATCCAATTTATCACACTGAACCAAATAAACATTCAACCCCAAAGTATGTCTTGAATTGATTGTTCTCTCATGTTTTTACCACCCTCTAATTTTGCTCAAATTTATCATCATCTCTTCACTGTACCACTGAATGAACTTTCTAATTGTTCTCCGCCTTTTATTATTATCCTTTGCAATTCATTCTCCATACTAGTAATCGGTAATTTATTTAAAATGTAAATTTCCTTGCTTATCATGTTTCAGAGGTTCGCAACTGCACTTAGAATACAAACTCAGCATTGTCTCTGAGTCTCTGCAGGCTCCAGCTCCTGCCTCTCCCTCTAGCTTCATCTTATTCATTTTGCCTTATTTTTATCTTTTTTATTAAGGTACAATTTACAAATGAAAATTGCATATATTTACAGTATACCACATGATGTTTTGATGTATAAAATGTTTAAATGAACCTAATTAACATATCCATCACTTCACACTTAGCATTTTTCGTGTGATGAGTACATTTATGATCTAAACTCTTAGTAATTTTAAAGTGTAAGATACGTTATTATTTACAGTGGCTACCGTGCATTACAATAGATCTCCAGAACCTACTCACCCAGTCTAACTGAAACTTTTTACCCTTTGACTGACCGATATCTCTCCAACCCCCTCTCCCCCGCTAGCTCCCGGTGTGCCCCCCCTCACCTCCCCAAATTGCATGACCACCAGCTTCATCTTGTACCATTACTCATTATTCAGAACCAGCAAATATAGCTGGCCTCCTCCTAAAGCTCAGGAGCACTGAGGTCTTTACTGAATCAGGACTTTGTACTCATGCTGTTCCACCTAGAGCACTTTTCAGTTCACTCACTGTTCAGGTTTCAGCTGCAGGTCACTTTCAGGAGAAACCTTCCTAGGTACCAAATAAATGAGCCGCCACCTGTTTATTTTTCTCATTCATTTTAATACCTGGATCTTTTCCTTCATAGTGGTAGTCTCGATTGGTAATTATGTATGTTCGTTTATTATTTATATCTTTCCCAGCTAGACTGGATTATACTATTGTATCTTTTGCTGTACATTTAACTCTTTACTGAGGTCTCAATACTTTTGTGTGCTTTTCTTCATTTTAACAGTTAACAAACTGATTTAATTGTCTTTTTTTTGTTTGTTTGTTTTGTTTTCTCCACTAAACTGTGAGCTATATACTGCTGGACCTTTTATCTTTTTTTCAATTTAATGTATCACCAAATCTTTGCAGATAGTAGTTACTCAATAAATGATGATGAATAATTAAATTGTGCCAGTGTACATACCTTGGTGGTCCTAGGTCCCGTTGCGCAATGACTGGAAGAACACAACATGGGAACCAATAAGATTCTAGAGACTTGAGTATGCATGTTTTTAAAATTATATGCAGTATACACCTGTACACATGGGATAGTTAGGGCTCAGGACACATCATCCCAAAATATGACCATAAGTGACATATGGCACCCCAAAATATACTTCTCTGGTATACTTTAAGCTGAGAACAGCAGACACAGGAGGAGTAACCCTGAAAAGCTCTTAACACTGAAAAGCTTTGTGATAATAAATAAATTTACATCCATGAAGGAAATCTACATTAGTAAAAATATCTCTATCAGGAGGAAGGCTGCTCTGAGAGACCCTTTCTCTGCATAATAGGACAACCTTTATTCATTATACATTTCCTCTTCTCATCTCTCCGTAACTTCTGTGATACCCACCTTTCCTCTCCAATAGAAGCTTCAGGCTCCTATTACTTTCTATAGCTCAGGATGCCACATAAGCTTCAATCATCTGACCCTTCTTCAAGTCTCATATTTTGTGGAACTCCCATACACTATGTAGGTAATTAAAATGGGTGTTCTTTTGTTAATCTGCCTTATGTTAATTTAACTCTTTGCCCAAAGACTCTAGAAGCGTGGAGGGAAGCCACTTTTTCCTCCCCTACAGGATAGTACACGGTTTAATTTTAGAACAGTATGAATTTCATGCAACTTCATTCTTTTAAATAAAGTTAATTCTCTAAATGCAAAATCATCTGTGATTTGAATTTTATGCTTTCCTAACTCATTTTATGTATGTTAATTTACATATTATGAACAAGAACTAAAAAAAACTCTTATCCTATCCTGTGTCTTTATTTTTGTTCCAGAACCGTGGGCATGTTATGTATGCCAGCAAAAGGGAATTCAAGTAACCAGATTAGAAAGGTAATGAAGAACAGAGTTGAGCAAGAGACTCAATCTCCAGCCCTATGCCGGAGTAAGGTATAGTAGGAGAGAGAGAGAGAGAGGTAGGCAATAATGGGTAGTTCAGTATCAGAAATAATGTGTTTGGAGAGGAAGAGTTTTTGAATGTCTGATAGGAAGCAGCCATTTACAGCTGCTTTGACCCTAGACATGTCAATTAAACTCTCTAGCTTTCGGTTTCTTTTCCTTGTGGATGAAAGAACTAAACCCCATTAGAAATACTTTACTGCTCTATGATTCTTTGATTCTTATTTTTTTCTGTAGTAGTGGGGAAAACAAGAAAGAATAAATCTGAGAAAAAAGGATAGGAAAAAGAAGACAGTTATTAAAGATAGATGCAAAAAAGAGATGTGATTCCTGGTTATGAAAGGAAAAATACTAATGTATGAGAAAGGTGAGAATTTAGATCTTCTTTCATCCCCCTCTGAATTTATTTGTTTAGCAGATATTTATACCGTGCTAGTAAATACTTATGTAGCATTGGTTACATGCTGGTCATTGTTTTAAGGGATTTATAAATATTAACTCATTCAACAAGAACATAAGTGCTACTATTATTCCTATTTCATTGCTGAGGAAATAGACACAGAAAGGTTAAGTAACTTAACCCAAGTTACATAGCTGGTGAGGGCCAGAGCTGGATTTCAAACCCAGGCAGTCTGGATCCAGAGTTCATGCTCTTGTAATGCTGATTTTACTGTTAGAATTTGCCATACATTTTCCTCAATGAAAACCTCCACATCAAAGACAAAAACTTACTGAACTGTAACAAAAATAATAAATCACTCCAGACATATTTAGGCTAACACATACCCTATTTGTTTCTGTGTAATTACATTTTCTCAAGAGCCTGCCGCAGTTGGTATCACTGTTTTCTTGTGAACTCTTCAAGCAAGACTAATGCAAAATGGAGAGGATTGTTCTTTGTTCAGCTGCAAACCAGGTGGCACAAGCACAGAGAAGAAAGCCAGGCTCCAGAGAAGGTGTGAAGGTAACCAGCTCTCAGAGATACTTGCATCATTAATCAGAAAGCATTTTCCTTCAAATGACTGCAATTTTTAAAAGTTGATATCCCATTTTTTCCCCCATCACTCTAATTCAAAAAATAACAAAAAATTTACCAAAAAACCCTCCCCCAAAGCAAAACTACTAAAATAAAATAGTTTTGTCATGAGCAAACATTTGAAGCTCAAGTGTTATGTTGACCGTGTACTGCAGGAGGCAGCATCTCATTAATAAAACAATGACCGTGTGTTTTCGTTGTGGTCCGTGATTTTTTTTCATGTTTGTTTCAGTTTGTGAATTGGATTATAATTGTCTCATTCTCTAATACGCTTGGTTTCTGTTCAGAAAGTAAACAACTTAAGGGTTTTGTAAAGGGATTAGAACCAGTGATTGTTGCTGATTTACTTTTGTGAAATTAAGTCCCTTTCCTTTTCTATTGTTTGTCTACTGTTAACTTTAATTTCTTGTGCTCATAATTAAAGCTTAAAATCTTAGAGTTGAAGGAAGCTAGGAGATCATTTCTCTTGATTTAATTCTCTGATTTTACAGATATGGAAAGAAGATTAGAGTGGTTAAATGGCTTGTCCAAGACAGCTAGTGGCATAGCCAGGACTGGCTTTTCCGCTGCAGGTTCTGTGCTCGTAGCAAGCTTCAGTGTTTGCTCAGTCTGGGGTTTTGCCTCTGTAACACCCTGTTTTCTTTTTCCCAACCAAACACATCCTTCTTCCACCTTATATCCCTTTATTTTCTTTCATCCAATCCAATTTATTTTAGAAGGAGATTAACAGTGAGTACCTGTGAAGTTAATGTTGGTGTCTAGAGGGTAATTCAAACTTGTTAAACTTCAAGCAAATAAATGTCTTGGGAGCCATCCATCAGAAGTGCTTTGAGGCTATGCTTGCAGAGAGAGCAGTCCTGACTGCTGGAAGCTAGGGCTTCCTTTATTCCAGGGTATTGCAATGATGTCAGTGTGTGTTAGAACTCAGCATTGCGCCTCTGGTCCTGTTGCACTGACTCTCCCCTCCCCATCATCATCTTTTTATATTTTACTTAAATATGCATGCATTTGCATTAATGTCTCCTTTCTTAAGAATTAAAATTGATATCTCAGGATAGACCTTGTACTCTGTCTCTCTAGAACCCTAAAGTGTTCCTGGATTTTCTTGTATTTGCTTCTTTCCTTAAAAAAAAAAAAAAATCATGCATTGCACCCCTCAAAGTTCATTTACAACACCTCAGTCTATAGTAATATTTCCTTCCCTTACCCTAGAACATCTGTATTGATAGCTCTTCTCTTACTGTTGTTCAAAGAAAAACTTTCATTAAATTAAATTTATCAGAGCTTAATTGAGCGAAGAATAATTCTTGAACCCACAGCCTTCAAAACCAGAACAGGTTCAGAGAACTCTAGCCCACACAGTGGTCAGGCAGCATTAATGAACAGAGGATGGAAGTAAGGTGCAGAGATAGCTCTCGTGGTTACAGCTTGGTGTTTGCCTTACTTGAACAAGATCTGATCAGTTGTCTACCTGCAATTAATTGAAGCTCAGCTGTTGTTACACAAGTACTCCTGAATTAGGTCTTCTGTTAGGTTATGTGCTAAGTGAGGCTGCAGTTAGTTATGAAAGGACTCTCATCTTTAGGGCAAATTTAGTTTAACACTAGATGATGTTCAAAATCTGCCCTCTGCAACTAGATTGTAACCTATTCCAGGTTATTTTCACATTTTGTTTGGCTGTAGAAGATAGGCAACTATCTAGGGGATTAGCAAACTCAAAGCCCAGCCCCTCTTTTAATCCTTGCTACCACAATAAAAAAGATTTTGTGGCTAAAAGGTTACCTGCAGATATGACCTTTTCTTCTCTGTTTCTTCTGGGTGGCAGGCAAGCTGATCCAAAGGGCAGTCTGGCCACCCAACTTACTCTCCTCATTGAAAAAATCTGGGGTAGCTGCCTGATAATAAAACTTAGATTTGAAGTTAGGTAGAAATCACTCTTTAGGCCTTGAACCCAGTTAACATAGAGCTGCATACTGGAGTTGCAGGCTTTGCCAATATCAATAAAGTATCATTTGATTTTGCCTTTGCTCCTTTATGTCTCCATGAGATCCTTAAGGAGAGATAGCGTGTGCCTGATACTAATGCAGGATTTGGGCATTTCTACACAATTTTTTTTTATAAGTGAGCATGTTAAAGATTTACCTTTTTAATTAGAAAGCCATAAGTGTGATAAATCTGGTTCAAAGGAGTATAGTAGAGAACAAGTGTAGTCACTGAAAGAATAAATATTGAGTGAAAGACTGGTAAGTTAGGTACAATCTAGTCAATGTCTTCTAGAGCAATTTAATATTGGGAGCTATCTCTTTTTTTTTTTTTTAACTTGACTGGAGTCATTTGGATTTACTATATAACATTTGTACTAATGTCTAGTAGACAAAATTTATTTTCATTGTTATTTGACAAGAATCATAAGTTTTCTTTTTTAAAAAAATTATTTTAAGCTCCAGGATACAGGATACATGTGCAGAATGTGCAGGTTTGTTACATAGGTAAACGTGTGCCATGATGGTTTGTTGTACCTATCAACACGTCACCTAGGTATTAAACCCCACATACATTGGCTATGTGTCCTGATGCTCTCCCTCCTCCTGGCCCCCCAACAGGACACTGTTGTTCCTCTCCCCTGTGTCCATGTGTTCTCAACGTTCAGATCTCACTTATAAGTGGTATATGGTTTTCTGTTTCTGTTCCTGTGTTAGTTTGCTGATTATAATGGCTTTGAGCTCCATTCATGTCCCTGCAAAGGACACCATCTCATTCCTTTTTATGGCTGCATAGTATTCCATGGTGTGTATGTAGCACATTTTCTTTATCTAGTCTATCACTGATGGGCATTTGGGTTGATTCCATGTCTTTGCTATTGTGAATATGCCTGTGTGTATCTTTATAATAGAATGATTTGTATTCCTCTGTGTATATTGAAAAAGTAGAGACTTCTCTCTAACTCATTTTATGAGGCCAGCGTCATCCTGATACTAAAACCTGGCAAAGATACAACAACAACAACACTTCAGGCCAGTATCCCTGATGAACATTGATGCCAAAATCCTCAATAAAATGCTGGCAAACTGAATCCAGCAGCACATCAAAAAGCTTATCCACCAGGATCAAGTTGGCTTCATTCCAGGGATGAAAGTCTGGTTCAACATACGTAAATCAATAAACATAATCCATCACATACGGAACTAAGGACAAAAAACACAATTATCTAAATAGATGCAGAAAAGGCCTTCGATAAAATTCAACATCCCTTCACTTTAAAAACTCACAATAAACTGTGTATTGATGGAACACATCTCAAAATAATAAGACCCATTATGACAAACCCACAGCTAATATCATACTGAATGGACAAAAGCTGGAAGCACTCCCTTTGAAAACCAGCACAGGACAAGGATGCCTTCTCTCACCACTCCTATTCAGCATAGTATAGAAAGTTCTGGCCAGGGCAATCAGGCAAGAGAAAGAAATAAAAGGTATTCAAACAGGAAGAGAGCGAAGTCAAAATGTCTCTGTTTGCAGATGATATGATCCTATATCTAGAAAACCTGGTTGTCTCAGCCCCAAAGCTTCTTAAGCTGGTAAGCAACTTCAGCAAAGTCTCAGGATACAAAATCAATGTGCAAAAATCACAAGCATTCCTATACACCAACACTGTAAGTTTTCTACAGTTAACATCTACCCTCACTGAGTTGTAACATACCCTAATCAAGAGTAAATAGTAAATCAAACAGAGGCAAATAATTTAGAGAATTAAATAATCTTTGAATGTGTGTGTTAGACAAGTTCTAGTATGACTTGAAAATGTCATCCTTTTGCTGTTTCCTAATTTTGGATATTTTTTTCCTTAGCAGTCCCACCTCATAATTATAAATAATCTCTATAAGTGATTCTTGATCTCTGCCCAAAAAATGATCTTGGCCTGGTTCATTAAAAGGTATGGCAAGAGCATAAACTAATATATTTAGTTATGTCACCTTATCGTATGGCCAGCAAATACAGAGATTAAGAGTGCTAAACAACTACTAAGACCAGAAAATTTTGCACATTTCTTAAACCAAGATTGCATTATTAAAAGGCTCTCTACAAAAATTTAGAAACATTTTATTAGCAAAATTTTAAGCATATGCAGAAGTAAAGATGTAATAAATATCTGTAATAAATACCCCTGAACTTGTTTCCCAGTTTCAATAATTATCAACCCATGGCTCTTCTTATTTTTCCTATAGTTGCCCTCCCAACATTGAATTATTTTAAAATTTTCTTATATCTTTATTGAAGTATAATAAAGCATAGGTTTATTTTATTTTAAGCTCTGGGATACATGTGCAGGATGTGCAGGTTTGCTACACAGGTAAACATGGGCCATGTTGGTTTGCTACCCCTATCAACCCATCACCCAGATATTCAGTCCAGCATGCATAAAATGCATATGTTTAAAATGTGTAATTTGATCAAGTGACATTGGCAATGTCAGTGTCATTGGCATATGTATGTACCCAGGAAATCATCTCTAAAATCCAGATACAAAACATTTTCAACATAGCTAAAAGTTTTCTCCTCCTCTTTATAATCTCTCTCATCTGTCTTCAGGCAACTACTGACCTACTTCCTGTCTTTGCAGATTGATTTGCATTTTCTAGAATGTTATATAAATTCAGTCATGTAGTGTATACTCTTCTTCTTTGCTTGGCTTCTCTCACTAAGCATAATAATTTTGATGTTCATCCTTGTTGTTGTCTCAATAGTTTAGTATTTCATCATATGGATGTATCACAGTCTGTTTATCCATTCACCTGTTGATGGTCATTTGGTTGTTTCCAGTTTTTAACTGTTGAAAACACAGCTGTTATGAGCATTCATGTACAGATTTTTATGTCTGGGTTCTCTTGTGTAAATACCTGGCAGTAGAATAGCTAAGTTGTATGGCAGGTAACTGTTTAACTCTTTATACAGTGTCAAATTCGATTTTCCAAAGTGGCCATGCTATTCCACAAACCCTGATATGGTTTGAATTTCTGTTCCCACCCAAATCTCATGTCAAATTATAATCCCCCGATACACAGGGGTTTGGAGGAGGGGTCTGGTGGGAGGGGATTGGAACATGGGAGCAGATCTCCCCCTTGCTGTTCTCGTGATAGAGTGAGTTCTCACAAGATTTAGTTGTTTAAAAGTGTGCAGCACTTCCCTCGTCTTTATCTTCCTCCTTCTCTGGCCATGTAAGATGTGCCTGCTTCCCCTATGTGTTCTGCCATGATTGTAAATTTCCTGATGCCTCCCCAATCATGCTTTCTGTACAGCCTGTGGATTGTGAGTCAATTAAACCTCTTTTTTTCATAAATTACCCAGTCTCAGGTAGTTCTTTATAGCAATGTGAGAACAGACTAATACAAACCCAAACCAGTGAATGAGAGTTTCAGTTGCTTCATATCTCACTGAGACTTGGTAAGGTTATTTTTATTCTTAAAACTTTAGTCATTCTGGCCAGGCATGGTGGCTCATGCCTATAATCCCAGCAAATTGGGAGGCCGAGGCAGGAGGATCACGAGGTCAGGAGTTCAAGACCAGCCTGGCCAAGATGGTGAAACCCCGTCTCTACCAAAATTAAAAAAATTAGCTGAGTGTGGTGGCAGGTGCCTGTAGTCCCAGCTACGGAGGAGGCTGAGATAGGAGAATCGCTTGTACCTGGAAGGCGGAGGTTGCAGTGAGTCGAGATAGCACCACTGCACTCTAGCCTGGGCGACAGAGGAAGACTCCATCTCAAGAAAAAAAAAATTTAGTCATTCTAATGAATGCGTCCTTGTATCTTATTGTAATTTAAATATGTAATCTCCCTAATGATTAGTGATGTTGAGCATCTTTTCCTATACTTCATTCATATATCTTTTGTGAAGTGTTCACAACTTTTGCCCACTTTTAAAATTGAGTTTTTGTCTGCTCATTGAGTTACGAGAGTTCTTTAGGTATTCCGAATCAAAGTTTTTTTGCCATACATATGTGTTGCAAAATATTTTGCCCAGTGGTTTGCCTTTTTATTTTCTTAATGATGTATTTCAAAGAGCAAAATTTTTAATTTTGATGAAGCCCAATTTATAAATTTTTAAATTATTCATGTTCTTTTTGTTCTGGGAAATGTTTGCTTGCTCTAAAGTCTCAGAGGTAGTGAAAAAATATGTATGTTTTCATTGTTGATTTTCAACTTAATGCTATTGTGATCAGAGAACATACTCTGTAGGATTCTGATTTTTAAAAATTTATTGAAACCTGTTTTAAGGTTCTGTGCTCTGTATTGGTGAATGATACGGTTTGGCTCTGTCTCTGCATCCAAATATCATATCGAATTGGAATTCCCAATGACGGGGAAGCGACCTGGTAGGAGGTGATTGGATATAACAGGGGTGGATTTCCCCCTTGCTATTCTCATGATAGTGAGTGAGTTCTCATGAGATCTGGTTGTTTAAAGGTGTGTGGCACTTCCCCTTTGACTTGCTCTCTCCTGCTCTGCCACGAGATGTGCTTGCTTCCTCTTTG
Organism: Ateles fusciceps; assembly: GCA_036589455.1. Lineage (NCBI taxonomy): Eukaryota > Metazoa > Chordata > Mammalia > Primates > Atelidae > Ateles > Ateles fusciceps. The sequence continues at coordinate 8,145,245 of JAZHEH010001022.1, forward strand.
CCTTCCGCCATCATGGTAAGTACCCGAGGCCTCCCCAGCCATGCTTCCTATACAGTGTGTGGAATGGTGAGCCAATCAAATCTCTTCTCTTTATAAATTACCCAGTATCAGGTAGTTCTTTATGGCAGTGCGGGAACAAGCTAATACAGTGAATATATCATCTATATGTATAATTAAAAATCATGTGAATTCTGTAGCTGCTGGTTTTGTTAATATTAATTGTGTCATGGTGGTCCATGGTATTTTTCAGATTATCTGTGTTTTTACTGAGATTGTGTCTCTTTTATCAGCTGCTGAGGGTGAGGTGGTAACATCTCCAACTTTGATTATAGAATTGTGTAATCCTCCCTTTAATTTTGCCAGTTTCTGCCCTCGTACCTCATATATTTCAAATCTCTGGTAGTAGATTCATACCTGTTCATGATTTCACGTCTTCCTTTATTATTATTTTTATTAACTCTGATAATACTATTTGCCTTGAAATCTAACTTATCTGATATGTATACAGGCACTTCAACCTTCTTTTTCTGACTTTTTGCTCGGTATATATATTTTTAATCCATTTTATTTCAACTTACGTCTTTATATATAAATTGTGGTTCTCTTGGACAGCATATATTTGTTCTTGCTTTTTTTTTTTTTTAGTCCATTCTGAGAACCTCTGCCTTCTATTTGGGTTGCATACTTAATATTTAATCAGATTACTGATTTGATTGGATTCATGTCTACTATAGTATTTTTGCTCCTATGCTTTTTATTCCACTATTGTTCCTGTCCTACCTTTTTTTTAAAAAAATTACTCACATATTTCTAAAACTCTATATACTATGGTTTGGATGTGGTTTGTTTGACTCCTCCAAGTCTCATGTTAAAATCTGATCCCCAGTGTTGGAGGTGGGGTCTGATGGGAGGTGTTTAAGTCATGGGGGCAGATCCCTTATAAATGGCTTGATGCCATCCTCTTGATAATGAATTCTTACCCTGTTAGTTTCCTCAAGAGTTCCTTCTAGAGCTTGCCCCTCTGTCTTGCTTTTTTTCTCTCACCATATGACGACTACACAGGCTAGTTCCACTTGGGTTTCTGCCATGAGTGGATGCATGCTGGGGACCTCACTGGAAGTTAAGCAGATGCTAGCACCATGCTTCTTGTACAGCCTGCAGAAATGTGAGCTGAATATAAACCTCTCTTCTTTACAGATTGCCCAGCCTCACATATTCCTTTATAGCAACAAATGAACTGAGACAGTATATAAGGTATCTTATGGCTTTTAAGCTATACCTCTTTGTATTATTTATGTTTAGCAATTTTTCTAGGGATTTTATTGTATGTCCTTAACTTTTGCAGTCTATTTAGAATAAATATTTTATTGCTTTTTGTAAGATGTAGAACCTTGCAAGAACACAGATTCACTTGCCCTCCTCCCCAGGCTGCTATTTTTATGATGTAAGTGTCAGGTGTATTACATCACATACATCTAAATCCCATAAGACAATGTTATAACTTTTGCTTTAAAGTCATATGTGATATTAATAAATTAAGAAGAAAAAATAGTCGTTTCTATTTACCCCCAATGCTACTAATTCTCATGCTCTTGATTACTTCCTGAAGATTCAGGATTTTTCTTTTTTTTGTGAGGGGTTTGCTGGTAAAAAATAAAAATAAAAAAGAAAGAAAATTGGAAATACTTGACAACAAATTGTAAAAGAGCTGTAACACTGATGGAGGGCTTTCTATGATATGACTTCTTTCTCTAGCCTGAAGAAATTTCCTTAGTCATAGAACAGACAAATTTCTTAGGAGGACTTTGTAGAAATGTGTACTATAAACAAATCACAGCACTTATTTAAAAATAGTAGGTTTATCACACCAGAATAATGACATATATTTCATATATAAAACTGCAGAAAATTCAACAAATTTGATTGTGTAATTGTTCTGTCAAATTACATCCTTGTAAAATGAAAGACAGACTTATTAATCCTCTGTACAAAAACTACATTACCCTTAAAATTAAAGAGACTAGATTGGATTATAAATTCTGAAGGGTTAGTGAGAATAACATATCATTTAAAGAGTGTTAATAAATGAAGAGATAGCAATGAATCCAGAAGAAAGAGACAGTGCTTATCCTATAAACCTTAAAAACTATGCTTAAATTTTTCCAAACAAATAATGGCAGTTTGTCTCATTGGTTCAAATCTGGTTTTCTGCTGCTTCTTGAATATTCATGAGTCTATTACTTGAAGTATCATTGAGTAGAAGCACTTAGTATGATCCTTTCCATCAAGGCTCTGAGAACTTCCTTCTTTGTAGAAAATCCAATTCATAAAACTTCTAGGAGAAACAAGGAAGAGAAACATAAATTACCCATTGATGAGAAGACTGTCCAGGTCTCAAAACACTGTTGTATCTTGCAAAAGTGAGACAGACAAAAAACCAAAAGAAACCCAATCACAAACAAGTAAGATACCATCAAAAAGATGATCTATTATTCCTCACTTGTCAGAGAATAAATCTTGATCTTTACATGACAGAGATTACAAAATGGGCAGACAGGAAAATTGTGTTCTTCTTCATTGCTGTCACCAACTGGGAAAGCAAACCAGAATCAGAACCAAACTTGCACAAGGACTGGGAAAGGAAACAAAGCCAGGGTCAGAAAAACAAAGCAAACAGAAAAATAGAGTCTAAGAAGGGAAATTTTGATTAACACTGGAATCACTTGGGGAGTTAAGAAAAGACATGCCTAGGTCTAACAGCCAGTGATGAGCATTTCTCAGGCGACACAATTTAATTTGTCCAGCTCATATGTCTTCTTGATGGAATTTCCAAAATGTGATGGAATGCACTTCTTGTTGGAATTTTCAAAAACTGTCAAAGTAAAATTTTCAAATATTAAAACATGGTATTATTGCAAATATAAAATGAGCACATTAAAGATATATTTAACTCAGTGAAGGAACCAGCAGGATGATAAATTTCATTTCCCATAATCTATTTAATAGCAATCTAATTCTTTCACTGACATATCGTATAGTACCTTACGCATAGTTGATGTTTATGTATAGTCGAGGTTATTGCTTTTTGAAAGTTACTGCTTGGTTTTGACTACAGAATGTTACATTTCTAACATATCCCATTGTTATCTGTGTTTCCAAGTACTTTCCATTCTTGATATCTTCAGATTTTTATAAAATTCATGTCCTTGCATTTTCCAAGTCGCTCCTTTGAAAGTATTGAATTTCTGTTGATTTTACATTAAAATCCCATTTTTGATTTTCCCTTTAATCTATACAAAAATATTCAGCTTCATCTCTGGATGTAGAGCATTGTTTTCACACTTAACAGCTGACACTCCTTTTGCAGTAAAGAAATCCTTATGAACCAACAATATTGACAAAATATGTATTATGATATGAATTAAATGTTTACAAAGTTAACATTAGGTATAAATTTCTTATGCTTATAACTCCTATACAAATGTAAACCAAAAGTATTTTCAAATTTAATACAAAGAAGCACAGAGCCAATACTCTGCTTTTAAGGGTTAAACTATTAATTTTATGTGACAGATGATGTCAATTTATTAAAACTGAGTGATTTATTATGTTGACCTAAAAATTAAAGGTTGAAGTCTGGAAGAGTTAAGAGTTACAATCTTTAGATCAATAGTGCCCAAATTTATTTTTGTTTTTCATTTTTAATTCATCTCGGTAAGAATTTATAAGTTGTACCCCCCACGGTATATGTGTATGAGCATGTATGTATGTGTTAATATGCACTACCACATTAATATATATTGTTCGCTAGTAAAACATACAGGGAAAACAAATGATAAAGGAATAATACAAAATTTAAATAGAACTTCTAGTAATGTCTCTTTTGCACTCCATAAATAACCTTGTGCTTTTTCTGGGGATGTGTGCCCTTTCTTTAAGGTCTGTCACTCCAGACTGACTCCATCATGAAATTGTCATGATGAACTATCTTCATCCAAGTGTACCATCTTGCATGTAGATCCTGTTCTCCTCCAGTCCTGCCTAGGGGACTGATTCCAGTGTTACTTTCATAGTGGTCCTACTTTGCTGCAGCTGCCATGCTTATTATGACAGTTGTTGGGTTGGGTGGGAGTGATTTCAGAGAAGCAAGAAAGCATGTACTCTGGGAACATTAGCCTGGGCAATGAACTAAGAAACAAATGTTTATATTTAAAAACTGTTTTGGTTTCCCTTTTACAACACCATGGAGAGCCACTTAGCAGGTTAAGTCATGAGTGGTTACAACTAGTAGCATGTGGTCATAGAGCCTGTCCAGGTTTGATGTGGGCTCTGGAAATTTCTGAAGGTCTTGCAGTTCACTGGAATCTTCTTACTAGGCAACTGCTTTTCTGCCTCTGTGTCATTTGGATAGCAGAGCAACATACTGATCTTAACAAAATGAAATAGTCAAAAACAACTCCCTTAATCCAAGTTCCAGTTCACAAACATTTCCTTTTGTGTGATATATTTCCAATCTGTTATTTATGCATCCTTTTTCTATTAGAATCAGACTTGGCAGGACATCCTTTGATCATCTCACATCAGTTGTTCATGGTTGGACTTGGATGACTTTTTTCAATTTCATCATAATGTGCTTTTCACATTGTTTTAGCAGTTAGTGACACAGACAGTGAATAATTAACAATAATGTGTAAAATTTCCCTTTATCTTCATAGAAGAATAAACAAGAGGACTGAGAAATAAGATGTTCAGTTGAATCAATTGCTAGGAAAACATAACATCATCTGAAGAGAGTTTTGAAATTCATAATTCCTTTTCTTGTATCCATTCTCCCTATTCTCCTCACCAGGCTGTAATAACCTATCAGCATATATTGGTTAGAGCGTGGGAATGTATATTTTGAAAAATTCTCTCAGGGTGATTCCAATAGTTCTCTCCTTAAATCCTGAAGTTTGACCATAAGAGTTTTTATATTATTATTTTTAATTAAAATTTTTTTTGCTATATTTTGTGTTATTGTGATAAAAATACTTAACACGAGCTTTACCCTGTTCACAGATTTTTAAGTGTACAAGAAAGTATTGTTAACTATGGACACTATGTGGTATAGTAGATCTCTAGAATTTATTCATCTTGCATAACTGGAACGTTATATCTATTATGATGTTTGATTAACAGGTGTCTATCTCCCCCTTCCCTATCCCCTGGCAACTACCATTCTAATCTGTGCGTCTGTAAGTTTCACTGTTTTAGATACCTCAGATAAATAGGATCATGCAGGATTTGTCCTCCTATGACTGGCTTATCTCACATAGCATCATGTCCTCAAAATACATCCGTGTTGTTGCATATCGCAAGATTCCCTTCTTTAATACTGAATAATAATCCATTGTATGCTTATGCCACACTTTTAAAATTCTCATCTGTCAATGTACATTTAGGTTGTTCACATATCTTGGCTATTGTATATAGAACTGCAATGAACATGGGAGTGGAAATATCTCTTTGAGATCTTGATTTCAGTTCTTTTGGGTAAACACTGAGAAGTGGGGCTACTGGATCGTATAATAGGTAGTTCTGTTTTTAACCTTCGTAATGCTTTCTATGGTAGCTGCACCATTCTGGAAACTTTCTATATTGTTTCATTTGTTTGCTTGTGGTGAATGTGAGAAGAAAATAATTTCGAAGATTATTTTTCAAGGGAGATTTTGTGGTGGACTTTTATTCTTTGCAGAAGAAATAGAAAATAATACAACTTGAATAATTGGGAGATTGATGTGGCAGAAGACCACAGTTCTTTGGGTTCATTTCTTATTTATGGGTGTAGAAAGGTCATTAGAATAGCTATTTCTGAATGTGTCTGTAAAACAAATGCAGAAGAGGCCACAGACATAAGATGTCTTGATTGTTCTTGAATTATGGTGTAGGATGTCACCATGTCAGGAGAGGGGTGAGCTTTGAGGTCAACATTATTTGGACTAAAATTGCAAGTGGCATAAGTATTTAAATTTAGGGAATTGATAAATTAATTAGATATTATTACTGGTAATAAACCAAGACCTATGTTCTAGTCTTAGAGTAGCCTTTGCATTTTGGAAAAGTTACTTGTCCTTTCTCGTCTGCAGTTTCCTCATCTGTAAAATAAATGGGCTGGACTAAATACAGCTTTCACATGGTGTTATAGCAGAATTCTTCTTTGAATGAAGTAGGGAAAGGAAACAGAACATGTCAAATAGGAAAAGAGGAATCTGTTTTGGTTGAAGGATGTTGCTAGGATCCACCTGTCTTTTAAATTAGCTCCTAAGGCATCCTAAGAGCTTCCTTCATGCCATTCTGACATTACTGGTTTGTGGATCAGCATTTGAGAAACTCTGGGTTGTTTTCAATCTCCAAAATTCAATGAATTTGTTTTCTGTGAGTTGGGTGGTATAGTAAATTTTTTTTTTTTAGAGTGGATGCAAATTCCACCATTTATTTCTGTTCACTAATTGAAAAACTTTCCTAAGGAGGCAGTAGTTTTACTCCTATTTGAGTCAGATTCCCTTAATCTAGGTGCTGCCTTTTCCAGTACTCACTTTGTCAATTGTCTCCTCTCTTTCCTGGATCTCTTTATTTGCGTTGGATTCTTTCGCATGCTCAAACTACTTTCACATTACCGGTTTTTCACTTTTCTCTCTCTCTCATACCAAAGCAGACAAACAAGACAACCTCTCCATTCACACTTCATTCTCTTTGAATTACCATCCTAGTGAAAAAATAATACATGTTTTCCTTCTTGATTGCCTCACTATTCATGATCTATTGCAATTTGGCTTCATTATTACCTGTACGTGAAAGTTTTTTATTAAATTTACCTCTTACCTAATGAAAATTTTCAGTTTTTCTTTCACATAACACTTTAAGTCATTCAACTCTTTTGCATCACACTTTTTAACTATAAATCTGTTCTCATGACTTATTTACTGGTTTCTTTTGTGGGCTCTTTTTCTATGCCTGCTTTTGATGTGTGCTGTTTCTCTTGTGTCTTTGGAATTTTTTCTTTTTGAAAATCCATTTTCATCCATGTCCAAGGCTCTACCTGCCACTTATCTGTTGATAGTCTAAAAATCTGTACCTCCAGTTCAAGCTGTTCCCTAGATAACAAGACCCATTAATCCAATATGGGTCTCCGAAAAGGCATCTCAAACTCAAAATGTCCGTAATAGAATTCACGTGGTTCCTGCACATACCATGCCAGTTTTCAATTTGCTTCTCAGCTCCAATTCTTCTATTTATTGCCTTTTCTGTGATAATGGAGCTAGACTGTGTCAACATTTGTCCCTTGTTTGCTGGCATGGTCTTAAGCTTTGTCAGTAGTGAGTGTTGAAGGGCACTGCAGGAAGGAGAGGTTTCTCTTCCTGGTTCATGTGCTCCTTTTTATAGGCTCCAGCAAGGCCAGGAGCCAGCAGTATGTGACACTTCCCTGTGGGCAGCTTTCCTCTGTACCCCAAAAGCAGCTTTCCAGTGGTTTCTGCATACTGGCACCTTTTATGTATGGTTCCCCTCCAGCATCCCAGCTGTTGGAATCCTAATGTGTTCTGCTGGTGTGGGATGCTAGCAAAATGCTTTATCATCACTTGGTCATGGCTGCCTTTCTCTGTCAAGGTCTGAAATTCAACTCTGATGGGAAATAGATGTCTCTTTCAGATTTGTTTCTTCTTCGGGTGTTCTGTCCAAGCCCCAGAGATAGTGGGGGCTACCGATATCTACCATTTCTGTTGTCTTCAAAATTTGCTTCTCCTTTGATTAGGTTATCCCTTATTTTAGGTAATAAGTCTATGTATCAACATTTCTCTGTTTAGAGTACTGTGTGATTTCTGTCTCCCCATTTGACCTAGACTCGCATACTTACCTCCTTTTTGTATTCTTCATCACAGAGACTGTAACTACCAGAACTCATTCTTACTCCTAATATCTAATCAATCAACAAGTCTTATTTACACATTCTGTTTCATACCTTTCTTATTCCTCTTCTCCACTTTATCTCTACTATCTTTGCCATTGATTATACCTTATTATCTTTTACTTAGACTCTTACAGTAGACTCCTATCACTGTATTACAGCTAAGTTTTATTAATATAATAAATATATACTCATTTAGTTAATCTCTTATATTAGTCTTATAAATTATACCTATTTGGAACTCTGGGCATATTTTATGTTAGATAAAATGATTCTGCTTTGATTTTATGAATACCTTTGAGTATACATCTAAATTGTTATGTAAGCCTTAATTGTAGCTGGTTGTTTAGAGGTCTGATAATGAACTCTTAAGTCCACACTATTGAATCAATTTAATTTGCTTCATAGCACCATTGCACTGTGGTTCAGAGTATGGACTTTGAAGCTAGCCTGCCTACTTTTGAGGACCTTAGCAAAATATTTCACTTCTTTGTAACTCAGTTTTCTTTTTAAAATGGAGATAATCACTTAATTCGCTAAGCTGTAATGAGGATTAAAGTCTTAGAACATTTCTTGTCACTGAATAAATGTTAGCCATTCTTGTTATTGCATTGATTATTAGAAACTATATTATTCTAATTATTAAGAAACTGTATTTTTCTAATTCTAATAATTATTAGAAACAATATTTTTTTCCAAAAACACATTTAATGCTCTTGCTATTTGTTTTCCAATATTCTATGATGATAATGGTGATGATGATGATGATGATATGGAATGCCATCATTAAGGCTCAAACACAATTCTTTTCTTATTTTGGCAATGGCCTATAAAGTCCTGCCTTACAAGTAAGGGGAAACAAGGGAGAGAGTATGGATAAATTAGTATGAACTGAGCGCAATTACTGGAAAACAAACTCAAAGGGCACTAAGGAACAGTCATGTGTAATGTTTCTCAACACAAAGGACTTTTTTTTTGTCCTTAGAAAACATTGAATAGCCTGTTGATTTCTATCTGGCCCTAAGTCTTTGGGTAGTATACTTCTTTTAATGAACTTGATATTTTTATTTTCTAATTTAGATGATGCTTGTTTAAAGCATTCTACATTTCATCATTAAGAGCTCTTCTGTCAGCAAAAGCTTTCATGTTATTAGAAACACTCTGGGCAATTAAGAGAGGAGGCTACGTGAACTCATCCACTTGACAGGGCCTTTATTAAGTTTTTTTTTTTTTGAAAAGTTAGCTAGAGCTATAATCATTTAATTACTTGATATTTGTCAAAAAAATTGCTGATTTCAGATACGTAATGACTGACAGCAAAGCAAGCAGAAAAGCAGCACAGCATCTGCCCACATGGAAATTACTTATTTGTGACAGACCTTTGAAACCAGCTCTCACAAACCATTCCAGCACTGGAAAGAAAGTCTCAACAGACGGGTTGTAAAATGACCCAGAAACGTCAAGGACAACTACACTTGAAAAATTTGTTGATGACAAAGAGTATTGGAAAATGTCTGTGCCCTTTAATGCATTTAGTGAAAGTATTTGGTTAAACTGTGATCTCTAGTATTTCTACAACCTTAAAATATTTGAATTTATAGAATTTTCTTCTTTGTGTACTCTCAATCATCTCCAAATGCTAGACCTCTTGATTGGAGAAATTATGTGGCTCAAATATGTTATGTTCCAGATGGGAGTGAAGAAGAATTATATGGAACATGATGGGTTCTAATTCGTCATAGGGCAAATTTGCCAATGAATAGCAAATGCAAAGCAGATTTTAAAAAGGTGTTGTCATTTTTGGTTATTTACCTAGGATATAGGTCTCCCCCAGGGTGGATAATGGTTCCTTTTAGTAACTGATACAAAGACTAATTGAAAAATCCTAAATTGAGAGAGAGGAAAAAAAGGAAAAATCCTACTTTCTTATCTATGCTTAGGGTATTTTTCTGTCAGAATGAGAAATGTGTTTGTTATATGATCTATATGTGTGTGCTTATATAGGAATGAGTCTCAAAAATTTCCACATCAATGAGAAATACCCCAGGAAGCTTGTTTAAAATTAAAGCTGTAGATCTCATCCTCAGAGTGCTGGTGTAGAAATTTGATAATTCTGATGGAGGTGATCAGTAGACTACACTTTCAGAAAAACTAGTTTATGAACTAGAGAGAAAAAAACTGAATAATTTCAAATGAAAGAAAAGATCATCTAATTATGTTGTGGAAACCATGCCGGGTCCTAAAAATACAGAGATTATTCAGATACTTTCACAGAAGGGATTAAAGTTTGAGCTGTGCTCACTCTCATAGCATTGGCAGGAAAACAGGGCCCCCTCGTAGTCTTGTGTGGAGTTATTTGGTAAAAGCAGAATAGCTCCAGGGGGCTCTCTCACAGCATTGCTAAGTACTGCTCTTCACCACCACTCTTACCTCTTCTCAATAGAGGCTGTGATTAATTTGAAAGTTGTAGGCATTTTACATGTATAATGCCACCCATGTTGAACTCGAATACAATTACTGTAGGTTGACTAATGCATTTACATGATTTTGTTATCCATATTTTGAGCTAGTGCATCATTATGCAGATTTAAGCAAAATAAAACAAAATCATATTTTGAGCCAAGAACGCTGTTCTTCCTTTAAAAAGAGTTAATGGAGTAAATTAAATCGAGTTCAAGAGAATGAACATCAGGGAAACACATGAATGTCACATCTGCTGTCATTCTGGGAAAGCTCCTCTCAGGACTCTCTTTATAGCCATCTCAGGGGCACTGGGTATGGAAACACAACCTGTAAATTCAAAGCAGTACTCTGGTGCCTTCCTCAAAGTTCAAAAGGCATACAGAGTCAAGGAACGAAGATTGGCTGAGGATCAGCATCTTGATGCTTTGGACTTACTCTAAAAATTAAAGACAGGAAGAAAAATAATTAATAAGCAAGTTTTCGTAGTCTGGTGAACAACTTCCCAGAAAAGTTTATCATCCATTCCTATGTTTTGGGAAAACAGATCTTCATTTTCTCTGCAATTTACTATCAATATTATGTATTTATACTTTTTATTTGAAGAAAAATCTTTTGAGTCTTAATCTTTTTATTCCAAGAAATGTAAACATCCAATTTAATCTCTTCCTAAGATATGTTAACTTGACTCAAAAATAATCCTCAGTAGATGAGCTTATTCCACAGTATAATATCATCATTTACATACAATATCTGTGTCTACTTATTAGTCAACCAATGCTAATTTATTGGACATTACTGTAGCCCTAATTTTGTGACTGTCAGAAAAGATAAAAGTATTTGTCCTTTTCAGCTAATCTACACCTAGTTGAGCAGAAATGTCATGAAACACAAAAAGTAACTAATAATTCACTAAAGAAAATGCCAAGTGCCAAATGTGTGACACAAATAATAAATAAGCACAGTTGCTGAGAACACAGGCGGAGGACAGGCAAGCTCTGGGAGTAGCTGGGAATGTGCAACAGAGCAGCAGAAAGCTTCGGCATCACTTTACAGGATGACTGCAATTCTATACGTGGAGTTTGTGGGGGAAGACAGGGTTGGAAGAAGATCTTCCAGATGAGCAAAACAATATGAGAGTCTGAAATTTTATAATGGCTCAAAAAAGTAGAGATGAAAACTTGAGAGTTGGGGGGAATAAGGTAAAGGAAGACAATATGAATATTGTTGAATGAGTTTGAAATATATTCTATAATAAATGTGAAGATTCTAAGATTTTCTAAACAGGGGAGTGACTGAGTATACTGGTCATTTATGTAGTACTAAGAAAAACAGGAAGTCGGGTATTGATCTGGCAGTCATATGCAGGTTGCATTTGACCGTGACCATTGGTGTTAATTACTCAGTTGTGTTTCCATAGGTCTATAAACACACATCTTTCATGGTATACCATAAAACAGTTACTGTATTGTACACAATAAATATCTAGAGTGCTTACTGTGTCGCGGGAGCTCTTCTAGGTACTGTTATTACAGTGGTGAAAAGAAACAGTCTCAGCCCTAATTAAACTTATGTTTTAACAGCGGAGATAGACCAGAATAAAATAAAATCATTATACAGGATACAACATTGACTCAGATAGTGATGTTATGAAGAAAATATGGAAAATTTGGAACTAGAGAATGACAGATTGAAAAAAGACCAGATGGGAGTAATCAGGGAAGGTCTCTTTGAGAAGGTGGTGTTTGGTGTACACCTGAAAAAGGAGAAAGGAGGAAGACATTAGAAGAGCTGGAGGTCAGGTATTCCAGGCTTTAGATTTTATTCTTTGTGTGACAAGAAGCAATTGTGGGATTTGATTTCATGTATGTATGTCTGTATTTAACAGAAGAGTGATATAAACTGATTTATGTTGTAAACGTGATCCTTGGTGTGGGCCCTCTTCCTGGTTTGCAGATGGCCCCTTCTTGCTGTATCTTTATATGATAGAGAGATAGGAACACACACACACACACACACACACACACACACACACACACACACACATACACACACAGAGAGGAGAGAGAGAGAGAGAGATTGAGCTGAGCTCTGTTCTCTCTTCCTTTTAGAATAAAGGCAATAAGGACACTAATCCTATCATGGCAGCTTCCCTTTCATGACCTCATAGAAATGTAATTACCTCTCAAAGACCCCACCCCCTAATACCATCTCATATGGTTTGGCTGTGTCTCCACCCAAATCTCATCTTGAATTGTAGCTCCCATGTGTCATGGGAGGGACCAAGTTGGAGGTAATTGAATCATAAGGGGTGGATCTTTCTGTGCTGTTCTTGTGATAGTGAATAAGTCTCATGATAATCTGATGGTTTTATAAAGGCAAGTTTCCCTACACAAGCTCTCTCTTTGCCCGCTACCATGTAAGACCTGACTTTGCTCCTCCTTTGCCTTCTGCCATGATTGTGAAGCCTCCCCCAACCATATGGAACTGGGAGTCAATTAAACCTCTTTTCTTTATTAATTACCCAGCCTTGGGTATGTTTTTATTAGCAGAATGAGAATATGCTAATATACCAACAGAAAGCCCAAATGTAAGTCTTTGATATATAAATTTGGGGCTGGGGGGAATAAACAATCAGTTCATAGCAATCTACCACGAGAAGGAAGTATCAAGGCTGATGTCACTTAAAATGCCATGGCTCTTTGGATCCTGCTCGTATTGAAACAAAACAAATCTGGTGTCTGTCTGCATACCATTTATTTAATGTGGATTACATCATCATTCATGTTCCTGCATTATTCTCTGTAGTCTGGGTGAACACTGGCTTCCAGTTACCCTATTGAATTTGTTACTGTGCTTTGTTGGTGAAATTACAAATGCAAGTCTTGCCCAGAGAATGCAGGTAAATGTTAACAATAATTCATTTTCTGGTTATTTTAAATTTACCTTTTAGAATTTTGTAATGTAAATGTAAAATACCATATCTCCCAACTATGTCTTCTTTTCAACTCTTTTAAGTTTTAATTATATATTCCTCTAATGTGATCTTTTGCAGTGTTGACCCCATCACTGCCTTCCACATGCCACCACCAATGGGGAGGAGTGAAAATGACCTACTGGCAAAGTGAGAATAGTTCTCTTCACATCAGGAACCTCTCTCCCTCATTCACTATGGCTTCAGGCTGACCTGGGAGAACATGGCCTTGCCACATTAATCAGAGGCAAGGACAGCAATCAGAAGGGGCCTGTTTAAATGTTGCAGAGCAAGGGTCTCAAAATCCCTCAGAGGAGATACATGTAGATACCCCTAGAGGAATGTTGAGACTGCAGAAAGAGTAGGGGACCACACTGGGAGTAGAGGGGTTGGTCAGTGAGTTAAGAATATTTCACTACTGCTACCCCTGCCATGCACCAGTGCTTTAGACTAGAGCAGTCAGAAGATGGACAGGCAAAACGCTATATGTGGGCCCTATGTGAGGCTCAAGCCCAATGAATTTATAAGCCCAGCTAAAGGGTGGGAGAGGTGGTGTGATAGGCAGTCTCTAGGATGGTCCTCACTGATCCCCCATCTCCTGATATTCATGTTCTTGAGTAATCAGCTTCCCTTGAGTGTGGGCTAGACTCACTACCTTCTAATGGAAGAAGTAATGGTACATCACCCCTGAGATTAGGTTACACAGAGACTGTAGCTTCTGTCTTGAGCATTGTCTCTTAAAATTTTCAGCTGAAAAAAGCCAGCTGCCATGCTGTGAAGCAGTCCAGCGGGGCTGCCCCTGCATGAAGGAGCAAGTCCTGCCAGCAGCCCTCTGGGTGAGCTTGGAAGCAGATCCATCAGCCCCTTGAATCTTCAGAGGACTGTAACTTCATGGAGACCTTGAGGCAGGAACACTCAGTTAAGCCGTTCCCAGACTCCTAAACCACAGAAACGAAGATAACAAATGTCTGTTGTTTTAAGCCTCTAGATTTGGGAGTAATTTGTTTTGCAGCAATAAATAACTAATACAAGTGGAGATAAGACTCACTGTATAGATAGTGTTCAAACTTCTGGGGCTAGATGAGATACCCAGGGGAAGCGTGTCATGAGAGAAGAAGACCGATGATATAGCCTTGAGGCACCAAGGTCAGAAGCGGAGGAGGGACCAACCCAGAGGACTATGAAGAAGTGGCCAATGAGGCGGAGGAAAAAGCAGGGGGCGAGAGAGTCCTCAAAGTCCAATGAAGCATGATTTTAGAAGGGAAGATTTGTTTTTAAAGTAGGTTGAATAAGATGAAAATGGACAGTTACTTATTTACTTGGTAAAATGGAGACCATTGGAAACCATGATAAAAGCAATTTCAGTGGAGTGATAGAATCTGATTAAAGTGGATTTAAAAGAGAGTAAGGTGAGAAAGTAGAGAGGGCTCATGCAAGCAGTATGTTCAAGGAGTTTTGCTTTAATAAAAATTATAAAAGTGTTATAGCAGCTGGAATGGCACATGAGATAAAGGAGAGTAATTTAAATATGGGACATATTACAGCATATTTGAATTGATGCGAAGGAGTTAGTAGAAAGGAAAGATTGATGTAGGAGAGCAGGGAAACAGGTTAGTTTCACAAATTACTGTTTCAGCTACTGTAGGCAGGAGAGGATGGGGTCCTGTGTACAAGTGAACATACAGAGGAGCGCTCAGTGTTTGTCTAGTTTTACACAAGTCAGATTATAGGCAGAGATGCAAGTAAACTGATGGGAAATGGTGTAATTTTTCTTTTGATCCCTATTATTTTCTCATTGAAATAGGGGAGATGGGTGAGGAGGAGCTGTTGGATGTTTTAAGAGAAGGAAGGCATGAAATAGGTTGTTGAAGGGAAGAACAGACTACCGGAAAAAGGCAGTTGCATTGCTGAGATTTATAATAAAAAATGTGAGGTGAGTTTGCATGATTATGATGGTGCTAATAAGATGTTGTTTGTGTTGTTTTCCTCTGCTCTAGCCATGGATGAGGAAGAAGAGGGAGGGTTTGGGTTTTGTTCTGGGATCGTGGCACAGGAAGAAAGGGACAGAGGATCAGAAGGTGTTTGTGAACTGTGATCAGAATGATGGATCATAGCTTCTAAGCTGAGTAAATAAGGGAAGAAGGGAATGCAGGAATGGGGTGATGGACAGGATATAAATAATAAGATCATCAGTTGGAGGTTAGCCTGGGGTTTGCATGCTGGCAACTTCCTCCACTGTCTTCTTCCCTTCTATAACTTCTCTGTCCCTTGGTCACAAGCTTGCAGCACTATACAAAACTATCAGCCACCCCCTCAGATAGATCAGGCTGTTAGGCACATGTGCTTGTATTTTTGTATATGCTTTCCTTTTAGTTTAGAACGCTTCACTTTATTTCTTTTTCAGACTGTTTTTTCTTGATTCTAACAATCACTTCCTCCATGGCATTCCTCTAGCAATGATCACAGTGTGCCATAGTTATTTTTTATATACTTTAGTCAGTTTCCCTAATTAAAATGTGAGTCTTGTGAGAGCAGAGACCATGTATTATTCATGTTTGTATTTCTGGCACAGGGCTCGGTCTACATGAAATAAATGGTCTATGTTCCTATGTCTGTGGCATAAAAGAATGTTTTGGGGGGAACTGCAGTAAAGACAACAGATAAGGAGCCTCCTCTCACAGAATATTTTATTTCCACTCTCATGTCCCCCATTATATTCAAGAGATATATTGCTTTTTGAGAGTAAAAATATTTTAACAGTACTTTTATGTAGTTTCCATATTTATTTTTTAATTTTTATATCGGCTTCATCATTTATAAACAGTAACAGAGTAGGAATAAAAGTAGGATCCTTTAGCTAGATCCATAGCAACTCTCTCTATATAAAGCGGAGAGAAAAGCTTCTCAACAATGACAGCTTTATCCTTTGTGGACAGGTGGGTGAGTCAGTAAAAGCATGTGTAATAACGACAAGGTTACAGGTTAAATTTCATGAGAAGCATATTGTCTTTCATATTTACCCAAATTTGTGCATAGTGGTGCGGAAATGTGAATAAATTACTCTAACTCTACCAGCTCTTCTGGAAGAACCCCTCAGTTCATGAAGTGGAAACAAAGACAGTGATTGCGTAGATAACATGAAAGAGCATTCACTTAGCAACTTTGATTAATTGAGAGTTAATTCAGAATAGCTTATAAAGATGGAAATAGTAAACTGAGCCAGAGAGATTACCAGGCAAAAGTCTTGTGGAACAGAGAGGAAAAAGAGATAAGTAATTAAATACAACATGTAACCATGTTCATAATGGAAATATAGGTTAAAGCTCACTAGAGCAAATATTATTATGACACTTTCTGCCCAGAGGAAAAAATTATAAATCCTAGTTTAGGGTCCGTTTTTAAGCATGATTACAATGCAAAACAAATTACAGTACAACCAACTAACATTTGCATTTCCATAATGCTTTTTGTCATATTTATAAAATAGAAACATGGAATTCTGATATGTACTGTTATCATTTTGTCATTTAATAACATGAGAGAAATTAGCCTAGAGTTGAACAAAGAACATGAAAATCAGAAATAATATTTTATATTCTTCAAAATTGACATTGGTGTCATAGAAATAAAAAAAAAATATGAGTGTTGGTAATAAAAATGTTACCTGCTAGAATAAAAGGATATTCTTCCACAGAATAGACATTTTTTATTCTTTTTAAGGACAGAGAAGACATTTAATTATTATGGTTATCACTTACTGAAACAAACCATGTGTGAGACCTTTCTTGAAGTGCAGATTCATTAATCAAAAATTATTACTGATTAGCTTATATCCTCTACTACACCAAGAAAAATCTTGGCCACTCTGGGAATGCTTAAAAATTTGGAAAGTGGCTACATTTGTAGAGGTATAATTTACTGTTAAATTTTTATTAAAGTAGACAATATTTTGATGACAGTAGAAAATGTTTTTATTACAACATACATAACGATGTCCTTAAGCATTTCCAATTTTTTATTTCTGAGTGAGTGCACTAAAATTTCTCCTACAAGGCACTGCATCAAATTTCAATCACGAAAGGGTTAAAAATATTGGTTAGGATTGAAATACATTCTATTTTCTAGAATTCACATGAATAGTTTGGAAATTCTATCACAGCACATTAAATGTTATTATACTGATTATTTATCACATGGTTAATTATGCCTAATGCAAAGTGAGAGTTTACTGCAACTGATTATAATTAGATGTGTTTGGCTGCAGTTAGAATTCATAATGGTTCAAGGTTTGTATTTTTGCTTGGCGTGTGAAAGGGAAAGGCTTTGGTAATGAATTTATAGCAATAATTAGGTCATAAATTTACTGCTAAATGCATTACAGTTAAGCAATTCTGTATATACATATATCTCAGGACTGAATGCATATGGACATATTTATCTGCCAAACATAAGCAAAGGCACATTACATGGCTGAAACAAACTGGTTTTCTTTATCTATCTGGTTTTTATGTCATTGTTTCAAAGGCTCTTTGAGATCACTGAATTGAGAGGTATGACTAGAAGTTTTATATATATATATATATATATATATATATATATATATTAAATAGTGCAAGACCTATTGAAACTGCTATAATAAATGAATACCAAATTCAGTTACGTATTTTCATTTGTCTGGGCATCTATGCAAGTAAAGCCTATTAGCTGGGAAGGATTACAGAATAGTGCATCTAAAATTTCCTTGCACAGCACAATAAATGCCTTCAATAGGATGTCAGCACACCTCTTGTCCTTCTATTTTCTGTATTCAATTAAGTAAGTTCTTTTAAAATTAAGTTTCTCAGGTTGGCAATTGTGAATATGACTATTCCTATTTTACTTTATCCTCTTATGTGCAGGGAGCAAATTCACCTCAGAAGTCACATCAGAAAATACACTTGGAGTTTTTATTTTTGAAGTACATAAATAAATTTAATTTTAACATTTTACATATTTTAGTAATAAAATACATTTAATACATTTTAATGTTGTCACAAGATTTTGTTGTGTATCCTGTTTAGTATTTTGATAGTTTACTGAAAGTTGGGAAGAAGTGCTAATATTTCTTTTATATATATATATATATATATATATAAAATACATACTTTATATATATATATATAAAAATACATACTTTATATATATATATAAATACATACTTTATATATATATATATAAATACATACTTTATATATATATATAAATACATACTATATATATATAAATACACACTTTATATATATATATATATATACACACACACACACTTTAAGTTCAGGGGCACATGTGCAGAATGTACAGGTTTATTACATATGTATACATGTGCCATGGTGGTTTGCTGCATCCATCCCCCCCGTCATCTACATTAGGTATTTCTCCTAATGCTATCTCTCCCCCAATACCCCCATCCCCTGCTATCCCTTCCCAAACCCTCCCCCCACCTCCAATAGGCCCCGATGTATGATGTTCCCCTCCCCCGTGTTCATGTGTTCTCATTGTTCAACTCCCACTTATGAGTGAGAACATGCAGTGTTTGGTTTTCTGTTCTTATGTCAGTTTGCTGAGAATGATGGTTTCTGGGTGCATTCATGTCCCTGCAAAGAACATGAACTCATCCTTTTTTATGGCTGCATAGTATTCCATGGTGTATATGTGCCACATTTTCTTGATCCAGTCTATCAGTCATGGGTATTTGGGTTGATTATAAGTCTTTGCTGTTGTGAACAGTGCTGCAGTAAACATACGTGTGCATGTGTCTTTACAATAGAATGACTTATAATCCTTTGGATATATACCCAGTAATATGATTGCTGGATCAGTTGGCATTTCCATTTCTAGATCCTTGAGAAATCACCACACTGTCTTCCACAATAGTTGAACTAATTTACACTCCCACCAACAGTGTAAAAGCGTTCCTGTTTCTCCACATCCTCGCCAGCATCTGTTGTCTCCTGATTTTTTAATAATCCCCATTCTAACTGGCATGGGATGGTATCTCAATGTCATTTTGATTTGCATTTCTCTAATGACCAGTGATGATGAGCTTTTTCCATATGTTTGTTGGCTGCATGTCTCCTTTTGAAAAGTGTCTGTTCATATCCTTTGCCCACTTTTTGATGAACTTGCTTGTTTTTCTCTTGTAAACTTATTTAATTTCTTTGTAGATTCTTGGTATTGCCCCTTTATCAGATGGGTAGATTGCAAAAATTTTTTCCTGTTCAGTTGGTTACTGATTCACACTAATGATGGTTTCTTTTTGCTGCGCAGAAGCTCTTAAGTTTAATTAGATCCCATTTGTCTATTTTGGCTTTTGTTGCCATTGCTTTTGGTATTTTAATCATGAAGTCCTTGACTATGCTTATGTCTTGAATGGTGTTGCCTAGGTTTTCTTCTAGGGTTTTTATGGTGTTAGGTCTTATGTTTAAATCTTTAATCCATCAGGGGTTAATTTTTGTCTAAGGTGTAAGGAGGGGGATCCAGTTTCAGCTTTCTGCATATGGCTAGCCAGTTTTCCCAACACCATTTATTAAATAGGGAATCCTTTGTTCATTGCTTGTTTTTGTCAGGTTTGTCAAAGATAAGATGGTTATAGATGTGTGGCATTATTTCTGAGGTCTCTGTTGTGTTCCCTTGGTCTATATCTCTGTTTTGGTACCAGTACCATGCTATTTTGATTACTGTAGCCTTGTAGTATAATTTGAAGTCAGGTAGCGAGATGCCTCTAACTTGGTTTATTTTGCTTAGGATTGTCTTGGCTATGTGGGCTCTTTTTTCATTCCATATGAAGTTTAAGGTGTTTTTTTCCTCTTCTGTGAAGAGAGTCAGTGGTAGCTTGATGGGGATAGCATTGAATCTATAAATTACTTTGGGCGGTATGGCCATTTTCATGATATTGATTATTCCTAAACATGAGCATGGAATGTTTTTCCATCTGTTTATGTCCTCTCTTATTTCCTTTAGCAGTGGTTTATAGTTCTCCTTGAAGAGGTCCTTTGTTAATTGTATTCCCAGGTATTTTATTCTTTTTGTAGCAATTGTGAATGGGGGTTCAGTCATGATTTGGCTCTCTGTTTGTCTGTTATTGGTGTATAGAAATGCTTGTGATTTTTGCACATTGATTTTGTATCTTGAGACTTTGCTGAAGTTGCTTATAAGCTTAAGGAGATTTTGAGCTGAGATGACAGGGTCATCTAAATATATAATCATGTCATCTGCAAATAGAGACAATTTGACTCCCTATTTTCCTAATTTCTTTTTTTCCCTTTATTTCTTTTTCTTGCCTGATTGCCCTGGCCAGAACTTCCAGTACTGTGTTGAGTAGGAGTGGTTGTAGAGAGCATCCTTGTCTTGTGGCCATTTTCAAAGGGAACGTTTCCAGTTTTTGCCTATTCAGTATGATATTGACTGTGTGTGTATCATAAATAGCTCTTACTATTTTGAGATACATTCCATCAGTACCTACTTTAGTGAGAGTTTTTAGCATGAAGTGCTGTTGAATTTTGTTGAAAGCCTTCTCTGCATCTATTGAGATAATCATGTGGGTTTTGTCTTTGGTTCTGTTTATTTGATGGATTACATTTATAGATATGCATATGTTGAACCAGCCTTGCATCCCAGGGATGAAGCCAACTTGATCGTAATGGATAAACTTTTTGATGTACTGTTGAATTCAGTTTGCTAATATTTTATTGAAAATTTTCACATCAATGTTCATCATGGATATTGGCCTGAAATTTTCTTATTTATTTGTCTCTCTGCCAGGTTTTGGTATCAGGCTGATGTTGGTCTCATAAAATGAGTTACAGAGGATTCCCCTCTTTTGGTATTGTTTGGAATAGTTTCAGAAGGAATTGTATCAGCTCCCTCTTTGTACCTCTGGTAGAATTCGGCTGTAAGCCCATCTGGTCCTGGACTGTTTTTGGTTGGTAGGGTATTAATTGCTGCCTCAATTTCAGACCTTGTTATTGTTCTCTATTCAACTTCTTCCTGGTTTAGTCTTGGGAGGGTGTAAGTGTCCAGGAGTTTTTCCATTTCTTCTGGATTCACTGGTTTATTTGCATAGAGGTTTTGTAGTAATCTGAGAATAGTTTGTATTTCTGTGGGATTGGTGGTGATATCCCTTTTACCTTTTTTATTGCATCTATTTGATTCTTCTTTCTTTTCTTTTTATTAGTTTGGATAGCAGTCTACGAGAAGAGCTAATATTTCAAATGGCAAAATAGATTCAGACATTTGTATTAACAAACCTACACATGTACCCCTGAACCTAAAATAAAAGTTTGGAAAAGGAATTCATACCTCTTACTAGGCAGAAAGAAATTCTTTATAACAATATGTGAAAAGTCCATCTGTTAGTTCAAAATTAATAGGCAGGTGATGAAGAAGTTTTAACTTTGCAGCAAAATGTCAAAAATGAGTTTGGATTTTAGTGAACTACAGACTTAAGAGTAGCTAAATAGTGCTTAAAAAGTTAAAACTAAGAGGGCTGTGCTGAGGTTGAGAATGGTTAATGAGATTTCCTGGATCAGAGGTGTTTGCGTCGTGTCTCGTGGCCTGTGTTAGGGCCTAGGTGCTTCTAGGGCATTCCCTGATCTGGAGTCTCATCGTGGTGAGATGAGGGGGAGAGGAGGTAGAAGGGCTCCCAGCGTGGTCAAAGTGAATCTTGGCAGATGTGGAAGAAATTGATAATACCTGACCTCCAAGGGAGAGTGGGGGTCACTGGACATGCACAGTCTGGAGAAGAAAAGACATCATGGTGACTCAGCTGAGTGCCAAAAATTAAACGCTACCATTTGGAAGAGGAAATAAGTTTATTTTTCAGTGTTCTGGAGCACCTAGAAGTCAAAGTGATGAGAATATTTACGTTATTTCAGTAAAAGAAACTTTTCCAACATTAGCATGAACCAGCATTGGGACTGCCCATCTCACAGTGAGTCTTTGGACATCTCAAGTGTGCAATGAGAGCCAAATGCCCAGATCTTTCAGGCGTAATATGTGGAGGAGAGTCTTGTATGACATGGGAGCTTGGCTCTGATGACCTCCCAAGTCCCTGACTTCTTTATGATTCTTTAGGTTATCTGGACATGTTAGGGGCATATTTTGTTGTGTTCAACAACACGTAAAAGCATCTGCGGTTAATAAGTATTCCATCTGGGAAAAGAGAAAACAAAATTGTGAACTATTCAAGGCCAAAATGTACATAACAAATGGAGTTTTTAACTTGAGATTCCTTTTTATAATCCTGTGTACAATGAAGATTTCTGCTTGTGATTACTTTCAGTTGCAACATTATAATTCACAGAATTGAGTAGGAATTACAAAATATAGAAAAAGAAAGAAAACCCAAAACTGTTAGAATCCACATGAATTTTAATGATTTATTAGCATATGCACAAAGCGTGAATGTTAAATATGGCAAATTGATTGATCTGAGGCAAACTTCCAAGGGGAAAAATGCTACATACTCTGTCTCTTTCAATTAACATCTGCCATGTAGTGGAGGTTCCAGAGAAAAAGTGAGAGGAGCTGAGTCTGCACCCTTGACAAGGAGAAAATAAACTCTCTTAGGACCAGAACAGAGGACAGAGGAAGGACTCCAACATGATGGGCACCAAGAGATTTGGTCCTTCCAGGAAAGAGGAGGTGAAATGAATCCGTGTAGTCCTTGGAGTTGGTGGTGGTAGTGGGATGTTGGAACTAGCAAGGATCACCCCTGGAGCCTGAGAACCTGTAAAGGACAGAAGCAACAAAAACCGTATGTCCAAGAGAATGTCAGGGAAGGGTTACCTGCTGAGGAGGTGGTAGTAGGTAAAGCTTGCTTCGTAGAACTAGCCATAGGAACATTCATGGGGGTAGGTCTCAGCAGGTTGAGCCCCCCTCAGGCCTAAGCTGTTATCTGATGGTGTTTTTGGCTGTTAACATCAGAATTAAAGAACGTTTGTGAGTCTCCAGCTTCTTCACAATCTGTGGGGAAGCAGAGAACTCTAAGGGGAGAGGGAGGAATAGGGGTGTCTGGCAATGGATGGTTTACTAACTGCTTACAGGTAGGTGAGAGAGACAGAGAGAGAGAGAGAGAGAGAGAATGTGTGTGTGTATGTATGTGTGTTCAGTGACACTCTTCCACCCTTTAGGACAACTGCTTAAAAAGTACCTATAAGGAGGGAAACAGTCTTTAAAATATTTTCTCTTTTAACTGCTAAATAATGAAACACAATCCAGAACCATATTGAGTCAGAGTGCAGCTTTTCAACATTTTCTTGTTGCTTTTAAAGCAGATAGTCCCTTCCGCCTTGGCAGAAGGGAGAGCAGTTGATCTGCTGTTGCTCTGCAATAACCATCTAGGGTTCCAAGCTGGCCCAAACCGAGCTTCGGCTTAATGAATTACAGAGGCAAGATACCTTATAAATGAAGCCCTGCCTAAGAGAACTGAAAAAAAAAAGGAAAAAAAAGTGGGGGAGGGTGTACCTGTAAGGAGACTGCATGCGGTGGCTCATGCCAGTGATCTCAGCAGTTTGGGAGGCCAAGGTGGGAAGATCACTTGAGCTGAAGGGGGTCGAGGCTGCAGTGAGCCCTGTTCATGCCACCGCACTCCAGCTTGGGTTACAGAGCGAGAACTTGTCTCAAGAGAGAAAAGTACCTGTAAGGAAAACAAACAAACATACATAAAATTCACAGAGCAAGTGCTGTTGTTTAAAAGCATTCCCATACCATTAGCATTTCTTTTTATTCCCCATATCTAGGCCTTATCACAAGCCTGTCATTTATCCATCCCTCTGCCAGTCTCTGATTTAGGTTGCATCAGCTCTTGACTGGATCACTGCCACAGCATTCTAATTACCCACTTTACTTATTCTCTACCCTGTAGCCAAAGCGATCTTTTTAAAAAGCAAAACAGATTATATCATCCTCATACTTAATGTGCTTCAGTGGTTTCATTCTTCCTCTGAGGGTAAAGACTAAAGTCATTACCATGGCCTGTGAGACCTGATATGATTTGGGCTCTACTCATGTTTCGTGAGTGCTACTCTCTCTCTCCTTTGTTCTCTGCCTACTATAATGTGTGGAATAACTGCTGTAGGAATAGCACAGATGAAACTTCACTAGAGGACGTGGCGAGAGATGAAAACAGGAAAAAGGTCTTACTACCAGTGTGAAAATATGAAATAAGGGAGATGATGAGATAATATATCTGAGGCTTAAAGGACGAGAAAGGTCCAATATTACAACTGCAACCAGGAAACAAAAGATTCCTCCAGGGTTAAGGCCCGATTTGGATACAAGTGGCTATTTCCCATTACAGATTGAAAATTTTGCATGAGGCTACGTATTCCTAAGGTTCATGAGATTCTTCTCTGGTCTTCATGATAGTCTGTAGAGTAAAAGGCTGATCACAGCTAAAGTCAAAAGTCCTTTATGAATTTTTTATCAAAATTAGATTTTCAGAAACTATGCCTGCTCACAGTGGCTTTTAGGTATATGATAGCAGAACCAGCAATTCAGTATTCTTTATGGAGAGTTGAGGTGAACGAGCATAATTCAACTGAAATTAGACAGTGTAGGGGTTAGGGGTATCTCCCAAAGGATGTGGGTGAATTTATTAATTATTAATATTAATTAATAGCTGCTATAATAAGTGAATGCTGATGGTTCAGTGGCTTAATGAAATATATTTCTTGCTCACATAAAATCCAAATCGAGTGTTTGTGGATGGCATTCCAGGCAGTGATTCAACAACTCGGACTCATTTCATCGTGTCAGACTTCTATCTCCTGTAAACCTTAGAGTCATATAATTTCAGTGAGCAGATAGGAAAGGATGGTGAGGAAGGCACAACTGCTCTTTGTCTATTTCATTCTAGAAGTGACTCACTCTGGTTCATGTTCCATTGGTGAGGACCAGTCATATGGCTCTATCCTAACAGAAAGTTGGGTAGCTGCTTTCCAGAAACAGTTCAACACCACGGAAGGAGAGCACATCTTTGGTAGAGAGCTGGTCATATCTGCAACAGAGAGCAAAAGAAAAATCATGTCTCATCTGTTGATTCCTACCTATTATTATTGTTGTTTTAATTTTAAGTTCAGGGGTAGATGTACAGGTTTGTTACATAGGTAAACTTGTGTCATGGGGGTGTGTTGTACAGATTATTTCATCACCCAGGTATTAAGCCTAGTACCTGCTAGTTACTTTTCCCGATCCTCTCCCTCCTTCCACCCTCCCCGCTCTGATAGGCTCCCGTGTGTGTTGTTCCCCTCTATGTGTCCACAAGTTCTCATCGTTTAGCTCCCACTTACAAGTGAGAACATGCAGCATTTGCTTTTCTGTTCGTGCATTAGTTTACTAAGGATAATGGCTTCCAACTCCAGTCATGTCCCTGCAAAGAACATCTTGTTTTTTTTTAACCTACCCATTATTATGTATTAATTTTTCTTCCTTTAGCAATTATCACTAACTTAAGTTATTTATAATTTATTGATTGAATCTAAAAACAGTTGGACTTTGAGGAGAGGAGAGAGGCTGGTAGGATTTCCCTTTGTGAGAAAGTTTGCTCCATGCAGTTTTTGTCTACTGGATAAATGAGTATTCTTTTTCTCACTGTGGTAGTGATAGGGTGTAGGAGATAGTGAAATTCTTGTTTGAGATCTGCCTTGTACTCCCATTTTGACTCATGTCCAGTAACTTAATGGCATTTTATATTGATCACACACATACTTGAGGGGCTTGGTAGAGATATTGTTTACTAGTATGAATTTTTCTGTGTGAATATTATATAGTAAGCAATGTTCAGTATATACACTTTCTTTGCAACATGAAATATGACACTGAGTTGTTTTTTTCTGTAATCCACTCATGATGGACAGAAAGAGTATTAACTAAAATGTTTGAGGCTGAAGAATAAGTTAAGAGTACATGGGGAAAAATTATCTATTCTACTAAGTAAGAATGCTTAGTATTGCTGAGTATTCTTACTTAGTAGAATACTAATAATGTATTGGTATTAGATAACATATTATTATATAATATATTATTATATAATGTATTAGCTAATGCAGGAGACCGGACCAGAGAAGGTGAGTACAGTGTTCATATAGGAGGTTCACACACTGTGGTTGGGTGCAGATTCTGAAGTGGATCCTCTGATATTGTTGTTTTATGTTCTACACCTAATTAGGTAGATAACAATTTTAGAAAACCCCTTCTTCCTTTACTAATGCCAAGAAGGACCAGCTCAAGAGCCATTTGTATGTCTTTCTTTCTCTGATGTTCTTCATGTTTGAATATTGCAAGGACAGAGAAAAAATTCATTTGCTTAAGAAAAGCAAATATACTGGGTGTGGTATCTCATGCCTGTAATTGCAGCACTTTGGGAGGCCGAGGCAGGCAAATCGCCTGAGGTCAGGAGTTTGAGACCAGCCTGGCCAATGTAGTGAAGCCCTGCCTATACTAAAATATAAAAATTAGCCAGGCCTGGTGGTAGGCGCCTGTAATCCCAGCCACTTGGGAGGCTGAGGCAGGAGAATCACTTGAACCTGGGAGGTGGAGGTTGCAGTGAGCTGAGATTGTGCCACTGCACTCCAGCCTGGGTGACTGTGCAAGACTCTGTCTCAATTTTCTAAATTTTCTAAATCTTAATTTTCTAAATATTAATATCACTAAAATATGGAAACAGAATTCTCAGAATGGAATAGGCCACTTTGTATGATGGAGTTCTCCATTATGTGGGACCAAAAAAAAAAAAAGAAAAGAAAATAAACGTTCTATGATTCTAGTGGTTGGAGTTCAGGTAGACAGAGAGAGCTGAGTATCTTCTATGAAGGAAAGTTAAGAAATGTGGATTCATCAACTGAAATTTTATTCAAGTCCCATGTACTTATCTAGGGTGGCATTTTAGTAACTGGTGCTGACCCAAATACTGTTTTGCTGAGATACTTTACCCAGATTAGAAATAGGTGAACAGTCAGGATTTACTTTCACAGTTAGCCGAATCTTGTGGTAGTTGTGTATTTGCAATACAATACATGGGTGGACATAGCAGAGGATTATCTCTGAGATGTAAAATAGGTTAGGCTGTGTCATCAAGATGATTGCACTACATACAAAGCCTACATTTCTTTATATATCAGGAATATCTGCCAAGGGGTGGCCATCAGAGGGTTCCATGCACTGAGAGTTCTATTATCTGTCAGAACACAGAACTAGACCTAAGCAGTGGGCATTACTAGCAGACACGATTTTCTACATATTAATATCACTAAAATATGGCAACAGAGTTGTCTCAGAATGGAGTAGGCCACTTTGTAAGATGAAGTTCTCCATTATGCAGGACAATGATTAGGGATTAAATACTTAGGCTGGAATTTCAAACAGGTCACTTCTGAGAGACTGAATATACAAATGAACAATGGCTGGACCGTACATAAAAAGAGAACACTGACCCACAATCTGCAACAACCAGCCCAGAAAATCAATTCATGATCTCTAGTAACCAGCCCAGGAAGCCAACCCACTATCTGTAAATCACATATGTAGGAAGTCAGATCATTATCTCTAGCAACCGGTCCAGGGAGCCACACAATAACCCCGATAACAATGTCTCAAACAACCAGGAATTGATTAATAACTGGCAGCTTCCTTGATTTTTTTCCCTTTTTCCAAGTTAGGTCCAACCAGAAAAAGCCAAATATGCCCCCTAACCAATCACATAGGTTTCCTGGTTTCCCCACTTCTAGTTAGCCTATTGACAACTTCCCCATGTCAACAGCCTCCAAACAGGGCTGACCTGAAACCTTTGCCTTTTTCTACTCTAAAGTGTTCCCACTCCTCTGCCTGCCTTTGAGTCTCTACCAAAATGCAAGTGTTGGAGGCTGAGTATCTTGCTAGAGCAAGCTCTGAAGAAATAGCCTTTGCTTGTTCTCATTTGCTTGGCCTTCATTTGTTTCTACAATTCTAATGATCTTCTGAGTTTAGATTCTAAAAATCTAAGTAGAAGAATTCTAACCACAAATTAGGTCACCCATTAGCCCATGCCAATTTCTCAGTATTGTGACATCACCCCTTTCAGGTTTTTAGGCTCATGGCACTGGAGGTGCCTGTGGTAGAGGAGTGAGCCTGGTCTCAGTAGAAAGCCGGGGAGCACATCTTGCTGGGAATATCTCCTACCTATGCGACTCTGTGTCTTCGAGACTCTCTCCTTATTCCTCAAATGGGAGAAGTACTAGCTCACAGTGTTTCTTTTTTGAAACAGAGTCTCACTCTGTTGCCCAGGCTGGAGCGCAGTGGGACGATCTCGGCTCACTGCAACCTCTGCCTTCCAAGTTCAGGTAATCCTTCTGCCTCAGCCTACCGAATAGCTGGGACTACAGGCACGCAACACCATGCCTGGTTAATTTTTTATTTTAATTTTTTTTGTATTTTTAGTAGAGATTGGGCTTCACCATGTTGGTTAAGCTGGTCTGGAACTGCTGACCTCACGTGGTCTGCTTGCCTTGGCCTCCAAAGTGCTGGGATTGCAGTTGTGAGCCACCACGGCCGGCTGTCTTGGTACCTCTTATGGACTGGAGAATACAATGCATAGGAGAGTGAAAACAAATGCTTAAAGAGTTTTTTTTGTGTTGTGCTTTCAGTGTCACCCACCACATACTTTCACAGCACTTACCAGGTGCCAGTCACTATTCAGTGCTTGATGAATAACTCCCCTAATCCTCATAACATCCCCAAGATGATGGTATTAATATTATCCCTTTTTAACAGCGAGGGCACTGAAGCTTGGAGAGATCCAGTAATCTTGCAAAAGTGTACAAGTAGTGAGTAGTTTGTGAAGAACTAGGACTATGATTTTTCTCTTGGTTCTCATACCTTGCTCATGACAAATTCTCACATTA
Organism: Ateles fusciceps; assembly: GCA_036589455.1. Taxonomy (NCBI): domain Eukaryota; kingdom Metazoa; phylum Chordata; class Mammalia; order Primates; family Atelidae; genus Ateles; species Ateles fusciceps. Next base: position 8,174,538 of record JAZHEH010001022.1, read on the forward strand.
TTTATGAAAAATATGCCATGTCTCCACTAATTTCTTTTGATTTAGGCACAGCTATGACCCACGTTCTAACAACATTTCACTTAGACTACCACCACATTCTAAGTTGAACTCTTCATTTACAGTCTCTTGACAGCAAATGGCAATAAAATAAGATTTTTTTCTATTAAAGGTAACGATTTGATACTTCCCAATAGTACCCAATTGCCTTTGTTATCAGACTCCAAACCTTGTGGCCAAAAACTTTCTAAAGTGTAACTAAAATGTAGTGAGCATTTTGTTATACACCACGCTTTATACTAAACATGATATATATATGTGTGTGTGTGTGTGTGTGTGTGTATACATATATATGATCTCAATTCTTAGGGAGTGGGTACTATTTTGAATCCTGAATTTATGAGGATATTGAGGCTGAGAGAGACTATATGATGAGCTAGTGGTCAGTAGATCTAGGATAAGTATGTCAAGTGTCAAAGTCTGGGCTGACCACCTCTACTTTCTTTCTCTCTTACCTCCTTTTACTTTGTGTTAATAAGTTTTATATAAAGCTACTTATTTTATTTCCCATTCTACTCTCTTAAATCAGCTTAGGATATATAGTGTTTCATTCCAGAGTCTTTCTTCTTCTCAACCACTTTCCCCTTATCTCAATCAAATCAAATCCCTAGTCTGGGAAACACAGCTTTCCTCTCAATTGCTTTGTGGTAAGTGCTTCTCAGGTTAATGCTATCAGATAAGCCCTCAACACTGGTAAATTTTACTGATATTTTGAGTTGTTTTGATGCAGCTTTTTCAATCTCTATCATTTAATTTACATCTGATCCTTATGTAGGTGCTCTGGTTTTTTTCTTTGTATCTCTTCTCTGTAGTCTGTACTAGATAGAAAACAGTAACATTACAGAAACCTCTGCCAGGCATGGGGAATATTTTTATAAGTTCTTATAGTTCTACAGTTCTACATTCAAAATTCAAACCCTATCCTAATAGTAAAAAACAAAGAAAGCCTTGTATAACAGGTGCTGTGAAAACAGTATCATTAATTTCTACTAATTCTTTTTCCTCTAATAAAAGAAGCAGAATTAGTTGGATTCCCATTTAACTAGGTTCATATCTTTATTTTACTCATTGCCTGACCTCACATTTCGGTACTTGACTAGGAAAAGGGTACACCATTGTATAATTTGCCAATCACAGCTCGCTCTTTCTACCTTGCTTTTGCCTCTGCCATATATTGTAATCACAGTGTTAATGTAAGCTGTGGAAAATCACATTTATTTAAGCATGGCCTTATCCTCACATAAATATATCCTTTATAGATAGTTCTGTAAAACACATAACTGCTTGGCACAGATACATAGATGCACGCAATCACTGGAGAATGTAGCTGGTAGGATGACAGGATGCTTGGCTCAGTAAAGGGAAGAGAATTAGAATAAGTCCAGGGGAGCCTACCTCTAACTTTCCTCTTAGAATTGAGTTCCACTTTGGTTCCCATGTTTTATTGTTTTAACTTAATATCACACATATTATACTATGTATCATGAGTTTTACGTATATCTCCTTTTTATGAGGATATGATTTTATACATCTGCACTGTCCAATATGCTAACCACTAGCCACATGCAGCCATGCTATACTTGAAATGTAGCCTCTTCAAATTGAATTACTCCAAGCCTAAATATATTCCAGATTTCAAAAACGAGATAAGAAAAAGTGTGACACTAAATATCTCCTTAATTTTTATTTTGATCATTTGTTAAAATAACATTTTACTATATGTAGTTAAATAAAATGTATTCTATTTAAAATATATTTATTTAAAATATAGCTACTAGAAAGCCATCACACACATGGCTTTCATTTGTGGCTCTTATTGTATTTCTATTGGAGAGTGTTATTATAGACGTCAGTGATTGTGCAACTTTCAGACTTGCGTATATGCATGTTATATGGTGTGTTCATGCAGTTGTTGCTAAATATTTGCTGAAACTGAGAAAGCAGATTAGGAACTTGGTTAAAGTGAACGAGTGATAAGTAGCTGGAAGGGCTTGGTTAGTTCAGAGGGCTAAAATTTGCAGTCAGATATTCAAGAATAAAAGTATCATAGATATAATGGAGAAGTAGAGGCCAGAACATTACAAACAAATGCTATCGGGTTGATAGAAAATAAGGTAGGATAACTAAGGCATTCCTAAGATAACTAAGATAGTTGACAAATATTTATTGAGGACCTATTATATGCCAAGTTCTGTTTTAAGCATCAATGATACAAAATTGATTCATGTATTACATGTTACCAACCCTGCAGGAGCTCCTTGGCAAGGGTGAGGGTAGAAATACACACAATTAATAATGACCTAGTGAGACAGCTAGTCAGAGTAAACAGTATTTGCTGAAATGCCACGTATACAGTACAACAGAGTAAACAAGCTAAGTTTTAGAAAGACCATGGGCAGCCAAATGGCAATTAGATGAGAATTTAATCACGTGAATGGGAGGTGAGAGCTCCAGAGTGGTTGTCCCGAAATTCTTACTGCTTGTTTTCCTTGGAATAGTTCCATAGGTAACAGGCTTGAAACAGAAGGGAGTTCTGGAAGTATTATCTGAGAGAGTTTTTAACTAACTTTATCAACCGTACTTATGGTAACAGAAAATGTGTTAAGTGTAAGTGACTGAGTGTGCTTTTTAAGCATTGGCCAAACTTCTAACTGCCTAACAACAGAAAAACAAGTGCCTGTAGGATATTCCAGGCATTCTCTCTCCAGGCCTTCTTTGGGTTTATTTGGTTGTGTTTGGGAGAGGAACTAATTTTCAAGTCAAGCAGGTGTATCAACATGTTGGGTAATTACTGTGCAATGTGCTAACCAAACTTTTTATATCCCTGTTAAATTTTCTAGCAGCAAAGGTGATGTCCTCAACTGTGTGCCAGGCAGTGGCTGCACCATTATCTCGTTGAGTTTTATGCCCATTCTGAATGCAACATTTCATTTGGTGACATTTCCAAAGTAGTGTGTAGGAAACTTGTTCATGTGATGCTTATTAAGGTCACAGGGCTAACATTTTGTCCACTTCATCTGTGAGAACTTGATAGAGAAAAACACTTCGCCTTCTTTTCAGAAGAGACATAAAACAGAGATCTGGACCACTTGTGGATATCGAAGCACCTCTGTGGTCTCATGCGAGGGTGGTTTATTGGCTGCAGTGTCCTGGCAAAGCTTGCATTGCCTGAATTGTGCTCATAAGGAGTTATCCTTGGAATTCATAGAGCTGAGTGGGTCAACAGATCATATGTATGGTAGTGAGAATCCAGATGATAATAAGGATAAGATGAGCAAAATTATCTTATCAATTTAATTGACCCATAGAGTTGCTATAAAAAATTTCCAACTCAAAAAAAATATTTTTATTGCCTAGTGTATACTTTTTCATATTACTCAAGAAAATTCTGTAAAAGACGTACCATTATCCCCGTTTAACAGAGGAAGAAACTGAGGCCCAGAGACATGAAATAATCGTCCATTGTTGCCCAGATAAATTCTAGCTTCTAATTCGATCTCAGGATTGTAGACACTAGAATGAATGCCTTCCTTTCTATGCCATGGAACTACTCATTGATAGCAGATGAGGGAGGGCTTGCTAGGTAAATCTCGACTCCTGTCACTTTGACATTTTTTTTTAGTGACCTGAATATGTCATTTAACTTCTCAGACACCTTAAACAGAGAAAATCAGTTGCTTCTTTCAGTAAAGAATGGAACACTACATTTTCTATTTTTAAAATAGGGAATATAATGGCTAGACTATATTCCTGAAAAAAATGGAGAAACAATAACAATATGAAATGTGAAAAAGTAATACAGACTTTTTCTGCAATAGCGCATGCACACACACACACATGCATACACACACACACACACCCTGCTCTTATGACCCTGATAGAATCTCATATATCAATTACTTTTTTCTCCAAAATGGAAATGTTACAAAAATAAATTATTCTAAAATAGTATACTAAGCATATCCTGTTTTCCTAGAAAGCATGCAAAAACTACAAAAACCTCTTCAAAATTCTCATTCACCACAATGGCCCTCAAATAGTTTACTTTTTTTTTTTTTTTATCTTTCTAGCTTCTGTTTTATTTCTCTTGTTCTAGCAGATGGAATGTCTGTCCCACCCAACTGATAGCCATGTGTCTCTCTCTTACTGGATCTTTTTTTCATGGGAAACTAATGGACTATTCAGGTGCTTTAGTTAGTTAGGGTTTATAAACAGTGTTGGCAATTAAATAAAATAATTAGAAAACCAAATCTAGTTAAATGATTCAGTAAATATTTACATTTTCACTATTTAGGCTCTGATATTGTCAGTTCCTAAGAAACAAGGATACATATATATACACCAATGAATCCTGTCCTCAAGTAGATCAAAGTGTTGTAGATGGAGAAAGACACTGAAAACAAATGCTGCATGCTAAACACGAAGGGGGTTGCTGAGTGTAGGGAGTAATTAATTATAAAGGAAAAGTTGGGTTAAGTTCACCAAATAATTCACAGAAATATCATCTAAACTGTGTTTTGAAAGAGATTGCAACAAGAGAATTCCACGTGAAGGGAAATCATGGACAAAAGCCCTGAGATTGAATATAGCATTTGGATGTAAAACCTAAAGAAAGGATTCTCGAATAACTTTGAGGTTATCTGACACTTGTGAAGAAGCTCTATTTGGGTAGTCTGAATTTTTGTTTTTCCTCAAGGCACCTCAGATGAGTTTGAAATAACAAATGGGATGGTACAAAATATTTTGTTATATTTAATTGGAATACAATCTTGGTAAATTTCTTTCTATTTAAACATGATCAATGTACATTAATTTAGTTCATGTATTATATAGCATTCCAAAACAGGAATTAGTCTTGCTGAGGCATTCTTTATGTTGTTGCTGTTGAAATCATCAAAGTATCTCCAGATAACCTGTTAAGAAAAAGTAAATTTATTAAAAATGACTGCAGTAAGAGTGAACACCACCTTGGCAACTCTTAGCAGTGTCTCTGAAGATGAAGTAAGAAGAGAATATTTATAGGACTTTGCAATCTGGGCTCGAGTTCTTTAAGGAAGAGTCTATTAAGGTAGGAAACTGATTGGGATTGGGCAAAGTTTTTGGTAGAACAGGTTTTATATATAAAAAAAAAGATCAAAAGACAATGTTTAAACTCTTATCAAATAAGAAAATAGTTTATTCAGCAATTTACATGAATAGCAATAGTGTTCTGAAAATACTTTCCAAGTGCTTATTGTTAGGAGCAAGTAAAATTTTTGGCTGGGGAATTATTAATGCTCTGTTGTGTTTTAGGTTTTATTCTTTTTATCACCGAGGCTGCTTCTGTTCTATATATATATATAGAACAGAATATATATATATATATTTATATATGTATATAAAGTAATAAATTATATATTTTATTTCCATAGGTTATTGAGGAATAGGTGGTATTTTGTTACATGAGTAAGATCTTTAGTGGTGATTTGTGAGGTTTTGGTGCACCCATCACCTGAGCAGTGTACACTGAACCCAATTTGTAGTCTTTGATTCCTCACCCCCTTCCCGTCCTTTCCTCTTGTGTCCCCAAAGTCCATTGTGTCATTCTTATCAGGCTGCTTCTGTTCTATTTGTACCTTGCTGCTTTGGCTTGAACATGGACTGACTGAGAATGGTCACTTTGCCTGACTCAGGGGAGATACTATTCACAGACACTCAGTATGAAATTGCTTAAGGATCAGATTTTTAATGCAGAATCTCTATCCTCTATATTGAAGTATATATTATTCAGAAATAACCAAATTTCCTTTCTGAGAGAGATTTTAGTTATTATTATAGCTCTGGTCGATATCTCTTCTTCTCTTGTCTGTCCTGTCATTGAGGAAATGAGATGAATTTTATACTGTTGTATTATGTATTTAAAAACATATAAACAGCAGTATGATATAATGTATATTATCTATCCCTTAAAGGTGATTAAATATCATTGAAAATACTTATTTGGGAATATACATTGCAATTAGGCTGCATTGAAAGGTTCTAATCTAGTAGTTCTCAACTTTGTCTACACATTGGAATTACCTAGGGAAGTTTGGAAAATACTAATGACTGATCCCACCCCCCAGAAAATTTGATTTTATTGGTCCTGGGTGTGGAAACTTAAAACTCTCTGCAGGGTGATCCAACATGCAGCCAGGATTGAAGACTACCGCTCTAATCTAATTTGGGGTGGAGAGTCCTGTAGATGTCTATTAGGTCCACTTGGTCCAGAGCTGAGTTTAAGTCCTGGATATCCTTGTTAATTTTCTGTCTCACTGATCTGTCTAATATTGACAGTGGGGTGTTAAAGTCTCTCATTATTATTGTGCGGGAGTCTAAGTCTCTTTGCAGGTCTCTAAGAACTTGTTTTATGAATTGTGTGCTCCTGTATTTGGTGCATGTATATTTAGGATAGTTAGCTTTTCTTGTTGCATTGATCTCTTTACCATTATGTAATGCCTTTCTTTGTCTCTTTTGTTTATAAGCGATTTGGTCTGTTTAAAGTCTGTTCTATCAGAGACTACAATTGCAACCCCCTGTCTTTTTTTTGCCTTCTATTTGCTTCTTAAATATCCCTCCATCCCTTTATTATGAGCCTGTGTGTGTCTTTGCACATGAAATGGGTCTCCTGAATACAGCACAGTGATGGGTCTTGATTCTTTATCCAATTTCCCAGTCTGTGTCTTTTAATTTGGGCATTTAGTCCATTTACATTTAAGATTAGTATTGTTATGTGTGAATTTGATCCTGTCATTATAATGCTAGCTGGTTATTTTGCCCTTAGTTGATGCTTTTTCTTCATAGCCTCGATGATCTTTACAGTTTGGTATGTTTTTGCAGTGGCTGGTACTGATTGTTCCTTTCCATGTTTAGTGCTTCCTTCAGGAGCTCTTATAAGGAAGGCCTAGTGGTGGTGACAGAGTCTCTCAGCTTTGCTTGTCTGTAAAGGATTTTATTTCTCCTTCACTTAGAAAGCTTAGTTTAGCTGAATATGAAATTCTGGGTTGAAAATTCTTTTGTTAAGAATTTGAATATTGGCCCCACCCTTTTCTGGCTCGTAGGGTTTCTGCTGAGAGATCTGCAGTTAGTCTAATGGGCTTCCCTTTGTGAGTAACTAGACCTTTCTCTCTGGCTTCCCTTAAATATTTTTTTTTTTCATTTCAACCTTGGTGAATCTGATAATTATGTGTCTTGGGGTTGCTCTTCTTGAGAAGTATCTTTGTAGTATTCTCTGTATTTCCTGAATTTGAATGTTGGCCTGTCTTGCTAGGTTGGGGAAGTTCTCCTGGATAATATCCTGAAGAGTGTTTTCCAACTTGGTTGCATTCTCCCCATCACTTTTAGGTACACCAATCAAATGTAGATTTGGTCTTTTCACATAATCTCATACTTCTTGGAAGTTTTGTTGCATTTCTTTTCACCTTTCCTTTTCTCTAATCGTGTCTTCTTACTTTATTTCATTGAGTTGATCTTCAATCTCTGATATCCTTTCTTCTGCTTGATCGATTCAGCTATTGATACTTGTGTATGCTTCACAAAATTCTCATGCTGTGTTTTTTTAGGTCCATCAGGTTTTTTATGTTCTTCTTTAAATTGATTATTCTAGTTAGCAATTCCTCTAACCTTTTTTTAAAGTTCTTAGCTTCCTTGCATTGGGTTAGAATGCTCCTTTAGCTTGGAGGAGTTTGTTATTACCTACCTTCTGAAGCCTACCTCTGTCAATTTGTCAAATTCATTCTCCGTCCAGTTTGTTCCCTTGCTGGTGAGGAGTTGTGATCCTTTGGAGGAGAAGAGGTATTCTGGTTTTGGAATTTTCAACCTTTTTATGCTGGTTTCTCCCCATCTTTGTGGATTTATCTTCCTTTGGTCTTTGATGTTGATGACCTTTGGATGTGGTTTATGTGTGGACATCCTTTTTGCTGATGTTGTTATTACTCCTTTCTGTTTGTTAGTTTTCCTTCTAACAGTCAAGCCTCTCTGCTGGAGGTCTGCTGGAATTTGCTGGAGGTCCACTCTAGACCCTGTTTCTCCGGGTATCACCAGCAGAGACTGCAGAACAGCAAAGATTGCTGCCTGTTCCTTCCTCTGAAAGCTTCATCCCAGAGGGGCACCAGCCAGATGCTATCCAGAGCTCTCCTGTATGAGGTGTCTGTCATCCCCCTACTGGGAGGTGTCTCCCAATCAGGATATATGTGGGTCAGGGACCCACTTGAGGAGGCAGCTTGTCCCTTATTAGAGCTCAAACTCTGTGCTGGGAGGTCCGCTGCTCCCTTCAGAGCTGTTAGGCAGGGATGTTTAAGTCTGCTGAAGCTGTGCCGACAGCCACCCCTTCCCCCAGGTGCTCTGTCCCATGGAGATAGGAGTTTTACCTATAAGTCCCTGACTGGAGCTGCTGCCTTTTTTTTCAGAGACGCCCTGCCCAGGTAGGAAGAATCTAGAGAGGCAGTGTGGCGGCAGCAGCCTTGCTGAGCTGAGGTGGGCTCCACCCAGTTTGAATGTTCTGGCTGCTTTGTTTACACTGTGAGGGTAAAATTGCCTACTCAAGCTTTAGCAATGATGGATGCCCCCTCCCTCCACCAAGCTCAAGGGTCCCAGGTTGACCTCAGACTGCTTTGCTGGCAGTGAGAGTTTCAAGCCAGTGGATCTTAGCTTGCTGGGCTCCATGGAGGTGGGACCTGCTGAGCTAGACCACTTGGCTCCCTGGCTTCAGTCCCCTTTCCAGGGGAGTGAACGGTTCTGTCTCGCTGGTGTTCCAGGTGCCCCTAGAGTACGGGAAAAAAAAAAAAAAAAACTCCTGCCACCAGGTCAGTGTCTGTCTGAAACCCAGGGCCCTGGTGGCATAGGCAGCAGAGGGAATTTCTTGGTCTGCAGGTTGCGAAGATTGTGGGGAGAAGCACAGTATCTGGGCTGGCATGCACCATTCTTCCCAGTACCATCTCTCACAGCTTCCCTTGGGTCGGGGAATGCAATCCCCTGACTCCTTGTGTTTCCCAGGTCAGGCAACACCCCACCCTGCTTCGGCTCATGCTCTGTGGGCTGCACCCACTGTCCAACCAGTCCCAGTGAGATGAACCAGGTACCTCAGTTGGAAAGGCAGAAATCACTCATCTTCTGCCTCGATTCTTGCTGGGAGCTGCAGACGGGCTGTTCCTATTCTGGGAATCTGTTTCTAATTAAACTTGTGTGGCTGGGACTTCACATATACATAACACTTCATACGATTGTTTTCATGGTTGCTTGCTAATAAATGTTGGTATATGTTACTGTAAGACCTCCTTTCATTATGGTGTATTTCCCAGAGATGAGATTATAGTGGAAGGACACCCCCTGCCCTCCCTTCCCTTTAGCCACTGGAAGTTAATGATAACTAACTTAGGGCATCTTGCAATATAAATAGTCTTTTGTAGGGAGTAGTTTCCAGGTGAACTTCCATCTACAACAGCATTCCTCAGAAGCAGTGGTGGGGACGCCATGGAACTGGAACTTCTCATGTAACAATATTCAAATCTGCTTTGGTTGAGTTTCTATTATCTGTCATTTGGTCTGTATAATTATGTTACCCAATACCTTGATAATTACTGTGAAAGATGCCTTCTGAGTCTAGTGGAATCCTAGCCCTTCTTTTTTGTCCACGTAAGTTTATTGTGATATCATTTATATACAAATAAATGCACAGATATTAAATGTACAGGTCAACTGGCATTGAAAAATTGAATACATCTGTGTAACTCTTATCAAGATGTAGAACATTTTCCTCAGCCCAGGAAATGTACTTGTGCCCCTTCCCATTTAATAACACCCTCCCACACACACACCAAGCATCACTAATTGATTAGTTTTACTTAATCCATTATTTTATTTAATGGAATCATACAGCATGCACTCTTGTGTCTGGCTGTGTTTCCTGAGCATAATGCTTTTGAGATTTACGTGTTGCCTGTTTGAGTAGCTTGTGCCTTCCTACTGCTGAGAAGTATACCACAGAATAAATGCCACAGTTTGTTTATCCATTCTCCTGCTGATGGTCAATCAGCTATATCCAGTTTTTGGCTATTATAACTAAAACTGCTATAAACTTTCTTATGCAAGGCCTTTAGAGGACATGTTTTCCTATCCCTTCAATAAATAGGAGTAGAATTGTTGTCATGGGTAGATGTGTAATTGTGCCATTTTATATGTCCACTGCCAATGTATGAGAGTCCTGGTTGCCTCACATCCTAATCAATATTTGTATTCCATCTTTTTCGTTTTGAGCATTCTAATGGTGTGTAATGTGTTGTTGTATTGCATTTTAAATTTTTCTTTCACTGATGACTATGTTGAACAAATTTTTATGTGCTTATTCAATATTTTTATATCATCCTTTAAGAAATATCTATTGCCTATTTTTAATTTGGTGGTTTACCATTTTGTTTTTGTGTTGCAGGAGTTGATTATTCTGAATTCCAATCTTCTGTTATTTATATGTTGCAAATATTTTTTCCTGGTCTATTTTATTAATGGAAGTTTTGGAAAAAATAAGTTTTTAATTTTGTTAAATAAGATTTATCATTTTTTTCTTTTATAGATAGTGCTTTCTCTGTCTTAGCTGCGAAATATTTGCCTGTCTCAGGTTGAAGATTATCCCTTTATGTTTTCCTATACAAGTTTTATAATTTTAACTTTTATATTTGGGTCTGCAAGTCACCTTGAAGTCATTTTTGCAGATGGTAGCTTTTCTTTTCTCATTGAGTGTACTTTGGTGCTCTGGTTAAAAATCGTCTGACAGTATATGTATGATCCATCCCTTCTATTTTGAGAAACGAATTTCATAGTCATGAAATAACAGATGAATGTGCAATTACACAATAAATTATGTGCCATATATGCTTAACAACAAAAGTGTTGTTGTTAACATAGCAGAAGACAAGCATCCTGTCATACTTGCCCTTATTTCTCTTTAAAATATTCAGGAAACATTATGAATAGTCATAAAATAGTAACAAAAGTATAAAGCAAAAATAATACACCAAAATCTAGGTATTTTTCTACTAACTAAGTCAGTCAGAATGGGTTGACTTGTGAATCTTTTTACATTCGTTATACTGGGCACTTAATAAACATTTTCATTCTGGAGATTCACATACTTTAGTTATAGAAAAAATTTTATTGTATTAGTTCTTTAATGATCGTCTCCCCCACCAGCATCTTATCTGTTCTCTTTCCGATGTTTCTATTAGTTGCATGAAATATCTCCTAGATGAGTCCTTATTATTTCTATCTTTTTCTCTTACCTGTCTCATTGGCTTTTTGTCTTACCTTCTGGAACATTATTATTATGGAGTATGGGCTATTTCCAGGATATTGTTTTCTAAGATTTCTTTTGAATTTTGTATTGCAGAAATTATACTTTAAAATTCTAAGAGCTCTTTTTTGGATTTTTTCTTTATTTTATTATATTTATTCCTTATTTAATTGATCTGATAGCATCTTTTATTGCTATGACAATGTTACGATTATTCTTAACTGCCTTGTCTGTTGTCTGAATGTCTCTGTTTCCTCCTAGCTACTTTTTTTCCATTTGTTGATTTTCCTAGCTACATTTTATGCTGGATTCTTTACTTAAATGCCCAATAATTATTGGCTGCCCATTCATTTGAGTGAGGAGGTAAAGAGCTAGTTGGAAGATTGTCAGGTAGGTGTGGGCTTATACACTGATCGCCTTTACTCTAGGAAAGTCATATGACAAGCTAGTTAGCTTTGTCATTAGGGGGACCTACATGTTAGTAGATGTGAGTCTTTCTCTATTTTCTCTAGATAAAGGGTCCTACAATATTCTGTCTGGGGACATCCGTCTAGCTGCTGCCATTCTGGAATCAATTCAGTATGTTAATCCCTGTTTTTGTTATGGCTGCATGCTGGCCCTTCTTTGTACCTGTAGCTTGGGGTTACTCTTAGAAGGTTGCTCACAGAATAAATCTTTGGTCTCTTCCTTTCCTTGTAGAAATTCTCCATTTTGGGCACAGATCTAAATGCTTCCATATAAGTCTGTTCTTACATTGCTGTAAGGAAATACCCCCGACTCTGTAACTTATAAAGGAAAGAGGTTTAAATGACTCACAGTTTAGCATGGTTGGGGGAGGCCTCAGAAAACTTAGAAGAATCATGGTGGAAAGCAAAGGGGAAGCAAGGCACTTTCTTCACAAGGCAGCTGGAAGGAAAATGCCAAGCAAAGGGGAAAGAGTCCCTTATAAAACCATCAGATCTCATGAGAACTCGCTCGCTCTCATGAGAACAGCCTGGAGGAAACCACCCCCATCATTCAGTAACCTCCACCTGGTCTCTCCCTTGACCCATGAGGATTACAGGGTTTACAGAGATCACAATTCAACATGAGATTTGGGTGGGGACATAAAGTCTAACCATATCAGCTTCTTTTAATAATATTTTTTGAAAAATCACTTTAATACTATTTGCTTATTCTATCTGGTTTTTGAGTCATTCTGCATTGTCCTTTCTATTGTTATTCTGAGGTTCCACAGGGAAAATCAACTGGTTTTTCATTAGTTAACACCATTGTAGGCACTAGTTTTGACTCTTTCCTGTTTTGCTAAGCCATTGACCATTCTTTCATCTGTTTTCATATTTATAGAAATGCTTTGCATTATACATGTCTCCTTGCATCAAAGATATAATTGAGTTTTCTCTTTCTTGTTCTAATTATTTGGGGTGATTTTTTTGAGAGGAGAAAAAAATGAAAATGTTTTTACTATTCATTTTCAAACCACTCATCTAATTGACTTAAAAAAAAAAACAAACCCTTTTAGACTAATATAACTACAAAACAAGAAAAACATGTCTATTCTATTTCTTTTCTTAGTAGCAAAACTACTAAGACACTTGCATCAAACCTTACTTGAAGAAAAACATCTATAACCTGAAAATGAAGGTGAGTATAAGCAGGACTTGTTTCTGACAAGTCATTGAATGCGTGATACATATGGTGAGTATACACAGGTTAGGTTTCTAACCCTCAATAGAGTACACTCTTACTCCTACCTCTTTCTTGGCTTAGATATTTTGTATCTTTGTTGCATTCATATGCTGAATCTCACATAGGTAAGCATTCATATAATCTTTATAGAAATAAGTAAAAACTGTTACCTTCTTAGGATATTAGGTGGCAGTAAAGGTTAATTCCGTATTTATTGTTCATGTGTATTCTGAGACGATCACTAGAGACGATACTTGGTGGCTCACAAGATTAATTTTATTTTTATAAAGTGGATCCCCTACAATGGATTACTTGCTGTATCTTGGTGCAAGGCAATTCTTGAGCTACTTCAAATATTTTTCCACTTTATTGGAGGCTTAGTATATATTATCCTTCAAATGTACTATAAATCACTTTAAATTAAAGATACTTTTATGCTTGCACTTGGACTGCTTTTCACAGTTTTACAAAAGGAAGAATATAGTCATTCTGTTTTATTTGACTTAAACCCATTTATTCAAATTTTTCTTGGAAAGTAGATTAGGTAACTACCATGATAATGAGCTAGCTGATACTTTTATTGAGCCATCAGCCCTTTCCTCTCTCATCCCATTTCTCATTAGGAGACTTACCTGAATTTCTGGATTTCTTGAGAGCCAAACCCTGGCAATGACTTCTGCAGATGACAACAGAAGTTGGTGGAGCAGGAGGGTAAGCAGGTTGTCATTGGCAAATTTTTGGAGTGATGTCCAAGCGATGCGGCAGCAATCCTTTAACATTGCTGCAGGCTTTTACTATGCCATCAAGCTCTAATCAATCAAGGTGGGAAAATAGGCCCAGCACAGTGGAATTAAAAATCTCGCAAGGTCAGCATCCTACACAGCATTAGCTGGTTTCCACTCACCCCGCCCCCTATCCTTTTTTTTTCTAGTATGTTTTCCCTAAAACTTTTAAAGGTAGAGTAGGGAGAACATCAGCATTTAAAAGAGGTATTACAAATATGGCTGTGAAGATCACATGCTCCAAAAGACAATTAGGTCAACCTATTTCTTCTTTTTTTGTGTGTGTGACGTAGGTTAAAAAAAGATTCCTACTAAAGAGCGACTGAACTTACCTTAAAGAATGAATACATGGGATGGATCTGTATATGTATGGGGTCTGTATCTACATCAATAAAAAATGAATTAGAGGTTGAAAGTGGAGAAGCTGGATAATTTAAGAGGAGAAAAAGGCAAAACTAAAGAAAATTCTTATTAATCTTAGTATGGTGTTAAAACTCAGTAGCTATCATTTTAGAAAATTTTTATAATAGATAGTAACAATGTTAAATTTCTTTTGGAAGGTAGAAGGAAAGAAAAAGTACTGATCATCATGGTGCAGTTATAAGAATGAAATTTTCTCCTAGTTTAAGATATTACTATACACAGCAACTGTTCAGCAGATGATGTAAAGTAACTAATTTGATTTTCTAAGAATTTATTTCTTTAATTTTTTTCACTGTAAGATTCTACTAGCTTAATATTTAGAAGCAAATTTTGTTTTTGTGACAGTACCTTGAGAATACTGAATGATCCATGCATGGGAGCCATCATTCTACTAATTTCTAACAGGAATAAGAAATGTACATTGACTTGAAATCAAGTTTTAATTGTATGGAAATTCCTATACTAGTTTCCTCACACAGTATGCCAGCCATTAGACTTTGGAGAATAAATAATACTAAGTAACAAGAATGCAGATTAATTCACAAGTTTTAATTGTGATAACTTTCTCTGTTTGGAAGATGTTTTTAAAGACATAAAACTTAATACATCTACCAGTACTGTTCATTAAAGCTTATAGTAAACAACTAACCTTCCCATATCTCTGACGCTGGAAACTATCAGGGGCATTGATTTAGACAAGGAAATTCACAAAAACATTTAGAGATCATCTCTCAGCCAATACTGCCTAGCTGTTTGCCTTTCTACAATAAAGCAGTCTTTATCCATTTAAGTGATAAATAAAATATTATTAAATGCTTTGATGCTAATATTTACCCTTAACACATGCATTCTATTAAAAGATCCTAAAGAATCATAGCATGCTGACTCTTTTAAGGTTGCAAATCCATCCCTGGAAGAGAAATAGCCATCTTCCTTTCAAAGGATCATCCTACCAGCTGTACTGTTCATTTTTGTTCATTTCTCAATGTTGCCTCCATTAATGAGCTGCTGCTTAGACCTACTCAGAAGTCTAATGTCCTTTCACCAACTTTGATTTTTTGTCCTTGTTTCAAGGCATTTTCTTTCATTACTAAAATTCTCAGAATGAGCTGCTCTTTTTGCATCTGTTTTACCTCCACTCATTGTGAAATCTTTATATTCTTGATCGTCGACTCTCATATCCAACAAAAACAGTCTCCTGAAAGCTCTCACTTTCTGTTCACTAAATACAGTGACCACTTTCTTGCCCTTAGTAGTTATTAATGTTCGGCAACCTGCTGCATTGCTAAACCACATTTAAATTCTCCCTGTGACCAAAGTTTCTGAGCATGCATTAGCCTTTCAAAACCTGGCTCCCAGCTCCTTTCTTGCACCTTCCCTGCAGCATCTCCAAATCTTCCACCCTCCGGGTGGTCCAGACTCTGCTGTCACCCCCTGTACTGGCACTGTCAGACCCTGCTGTGCTACTCTTCTCCATTTGGACTGCCTATTCCTGTCCCTGTCCCTTATGTGGCTCCTGAACTTGTATTTTATTCATCTTTCACCTTCAATGCTATTTTCTTCAGAAACTTAACCTTCTGTCCTTCATTTCAAAAGTAATGGGTGTTTCCTGTGTACTTGCAGATACTGTATTTCCTTGTAGTTCTTCTTGCATTCATTTATTCATTTTGCTGGTTCAGCCAGACACATACTATCAAGAGCTCATACTCTAGTGAAGAAACATACTTGAAAAGATTTTAAAATGCTATTAAGTAGTATTGTAAGGGCATGCACATTGGTTCTGGGAGGCTACTGGAGGGACTGCAAAAATGATGTGAGGGAGCTAAGTAATGCTTCCTGAATACAACACATGAACTGAAATTTACCTAGCAAAAAATATGGGAAGGGTTTTCTAAAGCTTTGTCCATCTATTCAGAAAACATCCACATAACACCTGTTATGTGCCAGGCATTGTATTAGACACTGAAGATTAAAAATCAAAAAGCTATAACATCAACAATGGTGATAAAAACACGTTTGGGCCCTTCTTTTTTTCCTAAAGAAGACAAAGAACAAAAAAAAGTTTTTCTAAAATCAGTCAGGACATGCTTTTTGAGTATCTGCCATATTCCTTTCATATACTAGAGTTACATGTATTAGCACGTAGTAGGCACTCCAAAATATTTGCTGAAAATTGAGAACAAATGAAGGAATACTCTTTACCCATAGTGGCTATCATTGCCATTTTAACTACAGTCATATATTTAAACAATTATATTTTATTTGCAGTGTGAAGAAGGACTAATGAATATGAGCACAAAATATGGAAGTTCTGAGGATCAACTAACCCAACACTGTAACAGCCAGAGATGGCTAAAAGAGGCAAGAGGGACTGAACAGAGTCCTAAAGAAAAAGTATGAGTTTATGAGACAAAGTGTAACAAGTTCATTTGGAAGCCAAGAATCACAGAGGCTGTATTGTATTCTGGAAAGGTTAATAACCGGCATGGCTAAAAATAGGGGAGTGTGAAGGAAGATTTGCTAAAAATGCATTCTTGGTTGGTACTGCTGTTGCTCCTTTGATCATGGATTCTGATTTCTGAATAGTTGCCTATGTCACTCTTGCCTAAGGGTCCCAGACACCAGTGGGAAAAGTTTTAAAGAAGGGTATGAGATTTATATCTTCATCAGATCTGCTTGACTGCGTTGTGGAGACTAATTGGAGGCTGGAAAGGGAAGATAGAGGAAAACAAGAGACTATTTTGCACTGCTTATGTGAAAGATGTAGGTAGCCTACCCTAGGGAGAAACCATTGCAAATGCATTAGGAACTAAAATCAGCCAGTGAACAGGGTTGGTGTTGGTGGGAAGTGGGAGCTGATGGCAAAACAGATGACAAGGATGTCTCTTAGTGTTATGGCTTGTGGGCCCAGATAGATGGTTGTACCATCACTGAGATAAAGCATACGGGGGAAGGAATTCATATGAGGAGATAAGTTCTATGTTGGACATATTGTAGGATTATGTCCAACATAGAACATATGTTTGAGGATTTTTCTGTATTTTTTACAAGGTAGCAAACTTCTTGAGTACAAGACTTATGAACTGTCATCATTGTATGCTCAGAGATGAGCTTATAGTAGGTGCTTATAATACAAGAGTTTCCCTGTCAATGTCATATATGTATATATTTTTATATATGGTTATATATATTTATATGCAATACATATAAGTAAATATATAAATAAATACATACTTTTTGCAAAGACACTTAGCTCTAGTGCTGAATTATGGTTATTCTACCTTGAAATTTAAATATTTCTTAAAATATTTTAGTTTCATTATAAAATATTGGTACATGAAAGGAATTATCACTTTAATGGAGTTCTTGTTTTCCACTTGTTTCAGGTGGTAAAAATAAGAAAATTAATTATAAAAACTTTTATAATTAAGATTAATCCAAAATTAAGATTTAATAAAGTTAATTAGTGAAGAAAAGAGAACCTTTAGAAGTTGGGAACACTAATTAGGTATTTAATCTAGAGCTCTTTTCTTTCTTTGTTTTGCTGGTTTGACTCTATATAGAATAAATTTGACAAACGAGAAGCATAAAAAATGTGAATGAAACAACAAAATATTGTCCCTCTAAAGTAAGGCAGTAGACGTTTCTCGCTGTTATTGATTGCCTCTCTGTCAGGAATGTTAATCTTTTATGGATCTAGAGCCCACAGCTTCTAGTGACGCAGGTTGAAGATACACAAATAAAGCCATGCTAACCCCAGGAAATAAATTGCACAGAGGTATCTCCTGGTTGGCAAACAGCATGGACATTCTGATATTTGTTGCCAACAATTAGTCACCTGACTCCTTTTATGGGTGGCTATCTGGTGACTGATGTAATGGCAAGTGTGCATTATTCTTATTGACCGTGTGTTAAGAGGCCACGGGACACAGACACTATACAGAACAGATTGCAAGAAATAACCAAGATGGATGAAGTGCTGGGTGAGAGAACAGTGACAAGTGTAAAACTGCCACATGATTAAATCTGGAAAAATACTCTATGCAATGAGGGTATTTATTGCAGGAACCACCGTTTAATAATGCCATCGACATTCCTCACGTCTTTCATCTACTCTCCTGCAAAATGTTTTCTCATGCTATGGAGCAGGTCTATCTGGTGCAATTAAGTTTTCTTCATTAGTGTCACAGATTCTCTGAATGTCCTGTAGAAGCATATAGATTGCCCTTTCTCTTCTTTTTTTCTCTAGTATTTTAGTCCTATGCAACCCTGCTGCTATTTACAAAAGAGAGAGATGGCTTTGACAAAGACAACCAGGATGATGAATGGAATTTAATTTATGCAACATTCACATAGGGTGAGTCACCAATGGTAGCACTTCCTCCTCCCTCTCCATGATATATGTTTTGCTTGGCTGACTCAACTCCCTCTGAGAAGCTTGGCACTTAAGGTTATGTAAGCAGTGCAGAAATGTTCAAATATTCATCACAAATATGGCCACATGAAAAGGAAGACAAAACAAAAATAGAAGGAGGAGTCTGGGGTAAATAGCTATATAAATCAATGAGGATAAACGAAGAATAGAAAGGGATTTGGAGACCTAATTTGGAATTAAGGATTTACTCCCTCAGGTGATAAATAAAATAGATTTGAGCCATGTTTAGAGTGCTGAGATGTTATTGACTGGCCTTTAGCCCAAGCTGATTTCAGCCCCTTTCCCATGCTAGTCAATAAAGCCAAAGAAAATTATTTTATCATGGGAAGATAATAGTTTCTTCTCTTTATAAAAAGTTAACTAATTATTGTTATGGCCTATATTTTTCTTTCCTTCTTTCTTCTTTTCTTTCTTTCTTTTCTTTTTTTTTTTTTTTTTTTTTTTTTGAGACAGAGTCTTTCTCTGTTGCTAGGCTGAAGTACAGTGGTGTGATCTCGGCTCACTGCAACTTCCGCCTCCCGGGTTCAAGTGATTCTGCTGCCTCAGGCTCCCGAGTAGCTGGGATTACAGGCACCCACCAGCATACCTAGCTAACTTTTGCATTTTAGTAGAGATGAGGTTTCACTATATTGACCAAACTAGTTTCGAACTCTTGACCTCAGGCGATGTGCCTGCCTCAGCCTCCCAAAGTGCTGGGATGACACGCATGAGCCACCGCACCCAGCCTGTGTTTTTCTTACCAACATATCCACTCATTCATATTGTAAATTGCTATCTATCCAGAAAGGTTTTCTTGAAGTTTAGAATCAGAGCAGACAGCAGCATATGCTCATCTATGGGTACTAAAAAAATATTGAATGATTTGGGCCTAACTAAAGAGATGATTTAAGAATTTAGTATGCTAATTTTTTAATAAGGAAAATATTCTAACCATGAGACTAAGCCCTTCTTAAACCAACAAATAAATAAATTAACAAGAGACTTTGATCTGAAAAGTTTGTCTGTGTCACACCGTGTATTAATTTCACTTATAATTAGTGTCACCAATGAATGATCAATTTATGAAAAATTATAAATGCCTAAGTCTGCTAAGTTTTCCTCTTTAATTGGCTGAGAAATATAGGTGAACATTATAATGCTAAAACCACTTAGGCATATAAACACTGATATGTTCATTAATGGAGAGAAGGAATAGAGCTTAGTAGATTTGTTTGGAAAACACCTTTAGGTCTCAATTTAGCTTTTAATTTTGGATTAGATTGACACTGTTGACCTGGAACCATTTTGCCTGCTTATATAAAATATCTAGGTACCAAGACAAGAGAGAGTATAAATATACAGGTGTTTTCTTATGAGCTGAAGTGGAAATTATTTTCTATAAAAAAACAATTTGACTATTTTCAATTCTGGGAAGATAGACTTTGGCTATCTTTATATCATTCTTTTAAATCTTTCATAGACAACCCTTGATGACAATTTAGGGAAGATTAAACAAATTCATTTGGAAACAAATGAAAACAGTGTTCAATGATCATATTAGATGCTTTTGTCTTTATATACTGATAAAAAACCATGAGCAAAAACGGGACAAAACACAGGCCGTTTTGCTAATACAGAAATAGAATTGGATGTATGAACAAAGGGTTGAAAGGGAGAAGGATGTCTCCATTGCCACCACTCCAGTTCAGGTCACCCTCTCTCTTGTTTAGACTGTGATACTTGATTCCTAACTGTTCTCCATGCTTTTCACTTATGTCTTCCTCCCATCCCTTCTCTATAAAAGCTGGTGATTTTTTACACCCCATGCTCTCTCCTACTTAGGGCTGCATGAGTATATTATACATCAGTTCCTTTGCCTGGACTGTCAATCCTGAAGTCAGCTCTCTTTGAAGTCTCCTTCTCCATTAAGCCTTCCTTGACCATAATTTCCAAGGCAAATTTCTGCCTTCGCATCTCCATTGTCCATCTGGTGTTCATGGTACACCTAGTATGCTTTTAGAGTTATAACTATAATTTTATAATAATTATATTTACATGTGTTTTTTCCTTTCACTATACTATAAGACCTTTGAGAGCTTCATGCAGCCTTGATAGTAGGCACTCAGAAAAAGAGGAGGAGAAGGAAAGGAAGAAGAAAGTGGTGGCAGAAAGAAGGCAGAGAGGAAGAACTTAATCTAAATATTTAGTGAATAAATAATTGGGTACTGTGCCCAATACACTCAGTTTACAAAGTTTACTCATGGAATCTATTATAGAGTTAAAGGTAGCTTAAAGAGCCGTTAAATAGAAACAGGTCTTTTAAATAGAAATATTCAAAATTAAAACAAGTGAAAAAAGATAAATAATGACCTAAAGCATATTCAAACAGAGTCTGAAAGGATCCAATGTTCTGGATGCTTATCTGATTTAAATGTGCAGACTTCTCAGAGTTCTGTCATTACTCACAATTACGCTGACAGTGGAGTTCCCAAACATTGTCTGACCACCATCTGGTTCAACATTTTCAATCACTCCCTGGAATTTCATTTAGTGCTTCCAGACATTTTGGTCAGATACTCATTTCTGCAATTCTAATTTCAAAGAAATTGTGGAATCTGATCAGCAAATCATTTCAAAGGAATTTTCTCAAGGAAGGCAAGGAGAAGGTATTATGCCATTTCTTCTCCTCCTTTTAAAACTCATGTGATAAATGCCCCATTTAATTTAGCCTTATCTTATAACTTCTTTTGGCAAACATGTGTGTTATGTTCTCAGATTCACCACAAATAACTCTCAGTTTAATTCCAGTTTAGTGGATGTTTCATGGCAAAAAAAGGACTATAAAATAGAGCCTGCTGATAAGCCTGCAAGCGATTGCCCATTTAGTTTTGCACACTGAAATTATTCGTCATTGCAAAGCATCTAAAATGTACACCAGATAATAACCCTTGGACTGTCTTATTTGGTACAAAGTATAAGATGTTAAATAATTTGGATAATATTCAAATTTGCAAGTCACAATTTTTAAAAAAAGTCTCTTTCAGTTTAAACATTTTTATTTTTCATAATATAAGAATCATTAGTCTTTTAGTTCATTTAGAAAAAAGTTTGGGAACAATAATGTTTAGAGATGGTATTGCTATTATGTGTCATTGCTATGCACAGTGCATATTGTATATATTGCTGTGTGTCATTGCTAAACATTATGGCATCAGTGAAGTAGTGAGGTGGGTTTTGTGATCAGTGGGAATGCATGAAAGAACTGCTGTTTGTTTCTCTCAGAAAGGAATGCCTTTTTCATGGAACTTAGTTCCTTGTTTGCACTCACATTATTATTTTTAAGTTTACTGTGATTAAGTAACTTGTCTGTCTGATTAATTCGGTCCTCAAACTGTGCTTATCTGACTCTCCCTTTCTATATCCATCACCGATTTCTACATTTGGTGCTACAATGTTACCACAGGTTCTAAGGGTCTCGGTGCAATAGAAATTAACATGTGGCCAAAAATGTTTTTCCAGAGGAGGCTTCATTGGAACTTATGCCCAGGCATAAGGGAGGCAGCACAAAAGAGCGAGAGAGGACTCCCTGCCTGATACCCCAAAACGAGCTGGTAGGGCTTTCTTACTAGACAAAGTACAGGAATTGACATCGAGGGTAGGGTATGCAGGCTGGGCGGGGCAAAGCGCATGACGGGTGTGCAGGTCAGCATATCTGGTTGCCATGGTTATCTTGAGTAATGGGCCACCTGGTGGTCTGGCCACTGGCAACAAGGATGTAAATCAATTGTCCAGCATTCCTTCCACTTGATTATTTCCTAAGGCCAGTTCCTGGAACTCTTTAACTAAAAGGCATGGTTAAACATGACGGCATCAGTGAGCTGATTGTGTGGGTTTTGTGATCAGTGGGAATGCAGGAGAATGCCCTAGTGAGCTGAAGCCAGGCCCTGTTATACTGAGTTTGAATACATCTTATTTTTGTTATATAATGTGTTACATCCTTGTGCTGTTGGTTTTCCACCGCCTCCTTCAAACCTATTTGGATGCTAGTCTTTCCAGTGAGAGTTACATTAAACTTCCCAACTAACAATCAAGAAGTCTTGTTTATTTCATTGATTTGTCCTTTAGGCATACCTATCCACAAACCTCCAACTTTAGATCAATATAAGCAACCCTTCTGCTTCTACACTGTGGCTGCCAGCACTGTGGGAGAAAAGTCACACAATTGTGTGGATTGATGCCATTGCAAATTTATGGTTTCCAATCTCAGCTCGCCCTGCAACTCGGGTCGATAATCCTTTTAGCAATCTCTGGTTGGTTCCCATGCCCATTACTTCAGCTAGCATGCCAAACTTTAACCACTCTTCTCATGCCCTTTCTGATCACCCCTCACCCTGCAGCCATGTAAAATGAAAAAGGACCTTGCCTCCTACTTTTGAAATTAAAAAAAAAAAAAATCAGCACACAAACTTGTAGCATTCAAATTTTTCTGTACTTCAGGACAATTTCTGTTTTGAATTTCTATTATACTAAGGTGGCAAAAACTTATTTCTCTCAGTCGGTGATTCCCACTGCCCCTTTATTTTCTCCCTGTGTTGTGACTATGTTGGGGGAGGGGGCTGCCTAAAAAGGCATAGAGGGCTTTCTGCTTTTGATGTCCTCTGGCCACAGAGGCATATTCCGAGCCCTCCCTTCCCCCACCTAGTTCTTGATCAGTCATTGACATGGGTTTCTTAGATATGTTTGTTTCAGTGTGTATGGCTTTTGAGTCAGGGGGACCCCTCCCCTACTGATATGAAACTGTTGAGCCCACTTTGGGAGTGCTTTTTGTTTCTCCCAGGCAAAAAGCAGGGACGTCTAGGAGATCGCCAGAGGCACCATCTGTTAGGCCTGTGGTTCTCCACCATGGCTGGATGGAAGAATCATCTGACAGGCTTTCCAGCTACCAATACTTGGGGGAGGATTTCTCAAAGTGTGATCCAAGAACAGCATTATTCAGCCTCACCTGAAGACCAATGAGAAACTCAAATTCTTGGCACATCCTACACCTGCTGAATCAGAAACTGTGTGGATGGTGTCCAGAAATGTGCATTTTTTTTTTGAGATGGAGTTTCACTCTTTCGCCAGGCTGGAGTGCAATGGGGCGATCTTGGCTCACTGCTCCTGCTCAGCCTCCTGAGTAGCTGGGACTACAGGCACAGGCCACCATGCCCAGCTAATTTTTTTTTTTGTTTGTTTTTTTTTTTGTTTTTTAGTAGAGACAGGGTTTCACCATGTTGGCCAGGATGGTCTTTATCTCTTAACCTTGTGATCCACCTGCCTTGGCCTCACAAAATGCTGGGATTACAGGCGTGAGCCACTGTGCCTGGCCAAAATCTGCATTTTTTTAAGAAAGAAGTCCTCCTGGTGATTCTGATATCTACTGAAGTTTGAGACCCCGCCCTGGGAAAGGGCCAGAGTATTACTGTAGTTTCCAGGTAGTTTCAATGTTTGACCGGAAATGAGAACCACTGTGTTAGACATACAGGAAACCACTATTTTGGGGGATTTTGCCACTTTTCAAAGACTCTTCTGGGGGAAATGAAATGTTCTATCTGATTTAGAACCCACACATGTATTAGGTATCTGGGGGCTTCTTACCTCTCTGGATTAGCTCTGGAAACGGGGCACAGCATCCTTGTCTGTCCTAGCCACGTCCCACTATTTTTCTTCTGATTCTTCCTCTCCTCAGCTTACAGAATCTTTTTTTCACTTGGGGAGTGTGGGGAGTATGGATGAGAAGAGAATTACTCCAGTTCATGATGTTTTCCTCCAAATTTTTTTTTTTTTTTTTTTTTTGAGATGGAGCCTTGCTCTGTTGCCCAGGCTGGAGTGCAGTGTCGCGATCTCGGCTCACTGCAACCTCTGCCTCCCGGGTTCTTGCAATTTTCCTGTCTCAGCCTCCAGGGTAGCTGGGACTACAGGTGCACGCCACCACACCCGGTGTATTTTTTGTACTTTAGTAGAGACGTGTTTTCATCGTGTTGCCCAGGCTGGTCTTGAACTCCTGAGCTCAGGCAATCCGCCCACCTCCAAAATGTTTTACTGTAAACTATAACTTCCTCTCTCTTCTCCCAAGGACCTAGGATTTTGAAACCCAAAAGCCAGGCAGGACTCTCCCCCTCTAAACCCTTTACTTTCTATTGTCACATTAAAAACTGAAATGTGCAGGAAAATTCGTTGTTGTTTTTTTTTTTTAATTCTATATTTCAGTTAAATTTTTAATGTGTGCTGCCATTCTGCTAAAGTCCGAGAAAGTTCATCTCAGGTAGTCAGTGCAGGAATCCCCCTCATACTTTATGCTGATATATATATATGGGCGTTTTTTTTTCTGGTGTGGTCAGGGGAGAGCTAAGTAATACCAGGGCGTCTCACTGGTGGAGAGGGCCATGGGTGGAGAGGGCAGCAAACCCGAAGGAGCTGCCTGGGAGGAGAATGAACAGTGAATTTCCTCAGGGAACTGCAGGAATGCTGATATGGAGCAGGTTGAAACATGAGTGCATGGGTGAATCTTTACAAGGCCGGTGAAATTGAGTGCTGTATTTTCTCATTCTTCTCTCCAATATCTTGGAAGTTATTAGAGTTCAGAACTTAGATGCAAACCTCCAAAAATAGGTGTGTGAGGAGTCACTTAGGTCGATGTACATTAATTTTCTGTGATTCTTAGCACACTCTCAAGCTTGAATGAGAAATTTAGTTAAGGAAGAAGAAAGCGAAGCAAGTTACATTACCTGGGTATGTGACTTGAGGTTGCTCCTGCTGTAGCCGTCTCTAATGGTCCTTATCACATTCGCTTTTTAAAAAAATTCAAGTATTTATTTTGAAATAGTTTCAAACACAGAAAAGTTAAAAGCACATTATAGAGGCCTCCTGTGTATTCCCTCACTGAAATTCCTGTTAACATTTTCATACATTTGCTCGATCACACCCTTTTCTAAATATTTCTCCATGACTGTTAGTCTTTTTCTGAACTGTTTGAAAGCAAGTTGCAGACGTGATGCCCCACTACCCCTGAGTACTATGGTGTGTGATTTCCCTAAACAAGGACTCTCTTTATCTGACCCCTAGGAAACCTTCAAAATCAGGAAATCATTGGTACGATACTATCATTTCCTTCACATCTCTCCAGCATTTCCAACGAAGTGTCTTTTCTGTCTGGCCTAGAATATCATCTGGGAATCCATGTTGGATTCAGTTGTGTCTCTCCAGTTACCTCCAATTTAGAATACAGGTGTTTCTTCCTCCCCTGTCTTTCATGCCATTCATAGTTTTAAATAACCTAGGATCTATGTTCTGTATATAGGATGACACTTAGGCTGGTCCTGTCCAATGTTTCCTGATGACTAGTCCCAGGGCAGGCTGTCTTGGTAGGAATACCACAGAAACGATACTGTGTTTCTCTTAGTGCGTCTCATTCCGGGCACACCTGGGTGATGTTAACCTTTCACCTTGTCATTGTTGCTGCCTACCCGCTTCCTTCACTGTAAAGTCACTGTTTCATCTTGTATATGAATTCTAATCATAATACTGTGTGTGGGAGATATCCAAAGATTATACCCATATCCTGTTGTTACCAAACATTCACAGACCACCTTTAAGCCTCTGTTGACAACTGCCCCCTGCATTAACTATCATTCTCATGGTTAATAAATAGGCGTTTTTTCTCTTACCTGCTACATTCACTTCTTGGAATTCTAGCATATGAAGAACTTTCTCTTCCCATTTTTTTCTTTTAAATGTAATCAGCATGGCCTCATGGATTTCTATTTTATTCTTGGTTTTTAATCTGTTACTATCAGGATCAATTTTCATATTGAATATGTCCAGCTATGACCAACAGAAGATCCATTCAAGTGACTCCTGTGTCTTTCTGACATCTCCTCATTATTCTTTGAGCACTTTCTTACTTTCTATCCTCTAAAGATGTTTCGCCTTAACATGTGGTTTCCCTGCCCTGATCCTGGAATCAGGAAGAAGTCCTGGTTCCAAGCTCTGGGCACTCAATGTGTTCATTGTTAGTGGGACGCCATTGCTTCTGAGCCCTCTCAGCATATAAAGCTAGGAAAAGAAAAGTGTTGTGTGTGTGTGTGTGTGTGTGTGTGTGTGTGTGTGTGTGTGTGTGTGTAAGAACACAATTTGTATGTTTATTTGAATAAACAGATAAATCTGACTTCCAGAAACCTGGCTCTTGTTATGCTCAATAATTTACCTTGTTGAGGTATAATTGATTTCCTAACCACTCCTACCATTTCCACCTCCATGTGTCCGCTCCATGTGCTGAACCTTCTGAGATGTCAGCAAGCACAACACTTCTGACTGAGGCAGATGGATCCATCATCTGCTTGGATCTATGTCTTCTCCCATTTCTCACTTCCTCAGAAGCCTGTGGAGACCTTGCCACAAATCTTTCTGTGCTCCTTCTACCGTCAGTAGTAACATGCAATACCCTCCTCTGTGGTGCGGAGAGGAAGGAAAGAGAGAAGAAGGAAAAGTGGTAAGGAAAAGTCTCAAATTCATTTTAATCATTCCCTCCAAGTTGTTTTTTTCCCCTTTCCAAACTTGAGATTCTTGATATTGAGGACAGAAATTAGCATTATATCAGTTTTATATTCACTGTCCTTTATAAACTCATTTGCATGTAATAGGCATCTGTAAATTGTTAATGAATTAATGAATTGGTCTTTCCTCTGGCTTTATACTCTTCGTTCCAAAGTGATAGTCAAACGTCCAAAGTGATAGTCATTTGCAAGATCTTGCCAATGACTGTTTGCTTTTGAATGCTGAGTTGATGAGCACGACTGGCTGTTCAGCAGCTGCAGCTGCTGAGGAGATGATCATAGTAGAATGGATGAGTGAATGCATCATTTGAATTCCAAGACTGATTCATTTTTTTCTTATGAAAGGTATGTTCAGATCAGAGTCCTTTCGAGTCTTCTTCAATGAGGAATAAATGACTGTTTAGGAGATACCAGGCTTAGGTTTAGGATAATCCCATTTTCGATTCACTGATTTTGTTTATTTCAGTGAAGGATCTGGGGTGTTTCTGCTAAGTTCTTAACTTAAAAAGCAATAGTTTTCTGAAATTTAGTAATTTCTGCCATAGTCACAAATTACATACATTATTGCTTTGTACCTGTTAAACTGTCTTGTATAATCAATCTGTTGAATGATTGACTTTTCTAAGCCGTGTCTTACCTTTGTGTAATATTTAGAGTAGTGCTTAACACAGAATAGATGCCCAATACATATTTGTTGAAATAAATATTGCTATTATGTGCTCTAGAGTATTGCTGATTTTCATCTGTCTCACTGTGATAACTCAGGTAATGTTAACTATAACTTAAGTCGATTGACTGATAATCCAACTGAAATACACCTTTAGTACCCCTTCCGTACTTTGTTATCATAAATTTTAGAGATTTTTGTCCTAGTTAATTGATGAATGCACCTCTCTTTCTTATCTCAGGTAGAGCAATAGATTGAGGAAAGACACTGTGGATAATGGTCAAAGTAGGAGAAATCTGCGGGTATGGAAAGTAGAGGTATGGGGAGGAGCCCCAGCACTCACTGTAGAGTAGATGATAAAATATAAAATCTAGAATTCTTTAAAAATCTCTTAAAATTTTATTTGCGTGGCTTTAGGTAAGAGGAAAAAAACTATAATTTTATAAAATCTAGAATTCTTTAAAAATCTCTTAAAATTTTATTTGCGTGGCTTTAGGTAAGAGGAAAAAAACTATAATTTTAAATTACAATAGATTGCCAAAACTCACACTGTAGGTAAGATGGTGTATTTCGCACACCTTCCACCCACTCCTATCCCTGGAAGATACTACTAATCAGTGAGGGCATTATTTCCTTCTGATTTTGGACTCTCCTGCCAAAGTTTTTTCAATTTGTGTTCTAGATAACTAATCAGTCACAGTTAATTCTGGAACTGAAGGTTTTTGCATGCCCACCATGAGAATTTAGAGCAAGGAGCTGATTCTGTCCCACAAGGCTCGCATTTCTTCCCCCACTAGATCTAGAATGAGTATACTAAAATCCTGGTTTCTACCACAGGAACATCTTATTTTTCCTATATAGTTAAGACCACATTAATGTCAACTTTCTGATGTCTGAAAATTCCAGGTTTACAAAGTCCTAGATTGCACAGCTTTGGGTGTAAAAATTATTATTCTTTTAAAAAATCTTTTCCCATTCTTTTCCTTTAATACCACCTGTGAAAACTCTGTCATCCTAATTCACCATAAAGCTTTTCAGATTTACACATTCCAGATGTTGAGCTGTGATAGGTCTTGACTAAGAGTATTCATAGTAAGTCTTATTTTTAAGTGTGTATTCTGACCATTGAGTTGATTGTGCAGGTATAAATAAAAACATGTTTAAGTATACT
The DNA here is from genome assembly GCA_036589455.1 of Ateles fusciceps. Classification (NCBI taxonomy): domain Eukaryota; kingdom Metazoa; phylum Chordata; class Mammalia; order Primates; family Atelidae; genus Ateles; species Ateles fusciceps. The sequence goes on from JAZHEH010001022.1 coordinate 8,203,637, forward strand.
ATGTGGTTTTGCTTTTTGCCTTTCCTTTCTCTAGCATCTGGGATCAATCAAAGCAGCATGCAGCTGGTTAGAGGTAAAATATGTTATGCATAAAGCCTCATCTTTTGCAATATTATGTAGAAATGACTCTTTCATATTTGTCATCCTGATCTAAGAGAAAGTCAACATCTCAGATGTGATATCACTGACTCTTGGACCATAATAAAAGCAGGTAATGTCATAAAGGATTTGCCATTTATGTCAGGTTAACTGACCATTAGTTAAAGTCAGTCAGTTAAGTTGTATTACATAATTGCTCAGTTGAGCTTTTAGAACTTTTCCTGTAGTAATGGTGGTTCTTTCCAATTGGAGGCTAGTTGTAATCAATAGCCAGAACACCGTTCTGCATAAGGGTGGTGGAGTAAATATAATGCCCTTCGTCTACTTTAATCAAGGCTCATGATGCTGCAGAGGAGACAGTTCCTCACAAAGACATCTGGCAGCCAGAGTGGTAATGTAGGTCAGCTTCAGATGTGAATGTTCGGAATTACTTAGCTGGAACAACACAATGTGTCAGCATTAGCCCACATATAATCAGAACAGTTCCTGTTATGTGCAGGGAAACCGAATAACTGAGAACCACATGTTAACCTCCCTTTATGGCGAGGATCCCAGAAATACCAATGGGAGCTGCACATGGTGACTGGAAGAAAAGATGTGACCCATCTACTGTATTTGAGTTCCCAAGCCTCACTTGGTAGGTCTGGCACCCTTTAAAGTAAAATTTGAGTGTTGATAGAAAGTTTCTCTTTAAAACTAGTATGATGCTGACATTTAAACAGTTCTTGCTTTCATTGAAACAAACTCTCAGATATGGATCTAAATCACCCTTTTATCAAAACTAATTTACCACAGTAAAATATTTTAATGATACTTGCTTTGATAGGTATTCATTTGGGAAGGAGTTGAAGAAGAAAACACTTGTTTAGGATGTCATGGGAACCCTCTAAACACCCGGATATTTATTTGCTATTGTTTTCCAGTTACAGTGGAGCTCATCCACGACTCCCAGTCCTGACATACTCAGTCCTGACATACTCAGGACTGGGAGTTATGGATGAGCTCCATTGGATGAAGTTTCGCTCTTGTTGCCTAAGCTGGAGTGCAATGGCACAATCTTGGCTCACAGCAACCTCCGCCTCCCGGGTTCAAGAGATTCTCCTGCCTCAGTCTCCCAGGTAGCTGGGATTACAGGCATGCACCACCACGACCAGCTAATTTTTTTGTATTTTTATTAGAGATGGGGTTTCTCCGTGTTGGTCAGGCTGTTCTCGAACTCCCGACCTTAGGTGATCCATCCACCTCAGCCTCCCAAAGTGCTAGGATTACAGGCGTGAGCCACCATGCCCGGCCCCTGACATACTCTTAATCCTGCATGGATCCAAGGAAATGAAAAAAAAGGTGATGAGGTAGAATAGGAAAATGGAGGAATTAGGTTATGGGTTTAAACTTTTAAAAAGGCAATACGTGATGAAATTGATAAGGAAAAAAGTTGAGGCTTTCGAAGATATAAAAAGTTTTTCCATTTCAGTCTCTGTCTGAAACCAGATTCTTTTATCTGCTTGTTCACTGTTGTAGTTTTTTTTTGTTTTTTGTTTTTTCCTTATCTACAAAATTTCCTTTGGTGCTGAGTCAGCTAGTATTACTTTTGGCCATTTGTAACAGAAGTCTGACTGTAGTTACCACATGGAATTTATTTTTCACACATCAACTTTGTCCTGAAGTTAGTGAAATGATTGCTTCATCTCTAGGCATCATGCTCATATTTCAGGCAGAAAGAAAATGATAACTTTGAATAGAAAGGAGCATGTTAACCCTGTATCTATCCTTTTTATCAAGAAAACAGTCTTACAGAAACTCTTCCCAGTAGAGTTCCCTTTACATCATATTGGGCAGAACTATGGTCACATGGATTTGGCTTCAAATGAATCTCTGTGGGAGATGAACGTTTTTAATTTGGCACATTCCCACCATGAGCAAAATCATGATTCTGTAGGTAGTGATGGAATGGCAAATAGATATTGGATAGGTAACTAGTAGTATCTGCCACGGTTAACTAAAGTCACCTTCAGAATATTCTTGCTTCTTTTTCCATCAGGAAAATGGCACATATAATTCTAGATTACAGTGATCTCAGCCCAACCGAATCATTCTTCATGCTTCCACAAGTTTTCTTTTTAAATCACAGATTGGAGTCACTCTCAGTTTCTTGAGGAAGCAGCCTGGGTTCCTGTAACACACATGCTCCGACTCTGTTTCCCTTCTGAGCCCTTTCTTTCTTGCTGGCACATGCTGTATGTGCCAGGCCTTCTGAACCGCACATACTACTGAAAATTCCAAGTACTCTTTAATGACTCCATGTATTTGCATGTGCTACTTGATTTGCTTACACTGTTTGTCCCTCATGAGTCTTGTGAAATGAATACTATGGTTTTTTTTTTTTCAGGCCTCTGCATTGTTATTGCCCACAACATTGGGGTTCAGTTGGCTACAGCTGCTCTTGCTACCATATAGTGCTTTGGTCATGGATCTATTGCTTTCTCTCACTCTTTTGAAGTTGTCTGTCTGTCATCCCCATGATACTGTGAGTTTCAAAAGGGGTCATGTTTTATTTACCCATGTCTTTTTCACGTGATTAATGCAGTACTTGGCATTAGGTAAGCCCTTGATAAATGCTGCTTGGATGCATGAATGAATGAACTAATTAGCAGTGCATATTGTTGCGTTAAAGATCTCTGCTTCCATTAAAAACCTCACACTATTCTATGATAAGATCAGAGTAAATCTGCATAATACTCTTCATAAATGTGTTAATTTCTATGTAGTTGTTATGGTATACATAGCATTAATAACTGTTGTTCTATATACTTAGCATAAACAACATCTTTTGTAAAGAGCACATAATACAAGAGTGATTCATTAATATGTTCTACAGGACATGTTTAAAGATGTTAGATACAATATTTAGAACCTACGGTGGTCATGCAAAACATGGAGAAAGCCATCCAAAGCCTATGTCACTAACGTCTGCAGAAATCCATGATGCCACACATCACTAGGCTCAAGAACTGCATAAATACTTTCTTGCAGGGATTCTGAAGTGAAGTAGCAGTGGTTGGATAGAAATTGCACAACTCACTTCTCTATTTCAAGAAAGTTAAATGTTTATTAGTTTTCATTAGGTAGTTTTTCATTAGGTAGTTTAATTAGTTTATGTACATTTTTATGTTTTTATTTTTTGTTTTTATATAATTTTTTTGATATAGGGTTTTAAGGAACTATATTCAGAATTAATAAAGTCTTCCATGTCAGTTATTACTTTGAAATATTTTTGCTTTCCTTATTTGGTTTCCTTATTTTTCTTTCATTTTAATGTTTATTTTAAAAATTTCCTTTAAAATATTTATCTCTGCATGCCATTGTTTGTGTTAGTTTAGTTCAAGGAGTTGTTTCTGTGTTTTCATTTAGGGAAGTATCTCTTCTGCATAAATTCAGACGAGACAATGATAATAATGAGTTCAAAGTTCCAGGTTTTACAAAAGGAGCCTGTGTTTGTGAAAACCTTCAGAGGATGGAAACAGCAAAGACTAGTTGCAGGGGAAGATAACTCTTTACCTAAGAAAGTGTCCTGTATTCGAATTCTCCAGTTTCTAGTGACACTGGATGTCTATGGGTCACATGAACTGTGAGATGTTTTCATAGGAGTAAAGTTTTGTTGTGACATGTGTTATATTCAGTGTTCAGGTATCTGTGGGTTGGATGATACTTCTCTGTCTGGCTCTGAGCATAAACTTGACTTCAGAAGAGAACATGAAGTAAAAGACAAACCTCTCCCCTTTTTCATACTTGAGTTGGAGCAAATGAAGTCTGGAAAGACGTAATTAGATAAATGTTTTATATTACAGTAATAGGGCTTCACCAGGTTTCAGAGCTTTCCTTTTTCTTCCTTGTTTTTATTTCTTTAATTCACGTCACACTAGTCTGAATTTGTTTTCCTCCTCCAAACTTCTTGTCCTATATCATAAATTTAAATCTTTATCTGGATTGCTGTACATTGTTTTCCAGTTGTTTATATCTTGACTTTTTGATGCTATCAAATGTCAAAGACGAACAAGGCTGGTTTCATAGTGAGCCTCTTTTCTGAAAAATATCCATTCATGGGAATGAGAGAGAAGTTACATAACAGTATTTTTAGTGTTTTTGTAGTGATCACCTTCAGTATTTCAAAATGTTTCTTTTTTTCCAAAAATAAAGGTTGATTTTGAAATTAAGCTTTATTATTTCTTGGAGGTATTTGCTTTTCATTATTCAGCTAATGGTAGAAAGGCAAGATGTGTCGATTTTCTTGACTTTCTAAGCAAAACCAAACTAACATCAACCTTGAGAGTTATGTGAGTTCTCCTGAGCAGGTCTCAGACTAACTCTGATGCCAGCTCATTGCCAAGATTGGTAAACATAGACACCCCTGCTGTGGTTTCTGTCAAACATGGTAAAATGAATGCTCCTGGTCAAAGCTTGAGGGTAGCTTGGTGACATTCCATTTGCAAACAGATTGCTGGTGCTTGGCTTGATAAATACACACATACACTCTCTTATGAAGGAAAGTAAACTATGGCCAATTCTATTTCATAATATAATCCTCAAGTCAACAAATTACCAGGAAAATTTGGAAAGCATTTTTTTTTTTGGCTTTTTGTGATACCCCAGAAGAGTGTTTTACCTTAATCAGTGGCTTTTTGAAAATTTCTATGATTGAGGATTTTTACAAACCATATGTTTTAGTGTATGTCTAAAAATCTTTGCCATTTCCCAGATATTGGGACAGAAATTTGAACTTTTCTTAATTCATGAAAGTGGCAGCAATTAGCAATGCTATTCAAATGTGTTGACAACAATTACCTTGACACACATAGTAATTTTTTATTTTCATTTTTTATTATACTTTAAGTTCTGGGGTACATGTGCAGATTGTGCAGGTTTGTTATATAGGTATACACATGTCATGGTGGTTTGCTGCATCCATCCTCTATCATCTACATTAAGTATTTCTAATCTAATGTTATCCCTCCCGAATCCCCCTCCCCTAGCCCACAACCCTCGACAGGCCCCGGTGTGTGTTGTTCTGCTTCCTGTGTCCGTGTGTTCTCATTGTTCAACACCCACTTATGAGTGAGAACATGTGGTGTTTGGTTTTCTGTTCTTGTGTCAGTTTGCTGAAAATGATGGTTTCCAGCTTCATGTCCCTGCAAAGGACATGAACTCATCATTATTTAAGGGCTGCATAGTATTCCATGGTGTATATGTACCACATTTTCTTTATCCAGTCTATCATCGATGGGCATTTGGGTTGGTTCCAAGTCTTTGCTATTGTAAACAGTGCTGCAACAAGCATATGTGTGCATGTGTCTTTATAATTGAATGTTTTATAATCCTTTGGGTATATACCTAGCAATGGGATTGCTGGGTCAAATGGTATTTATAGTTCTAGGTCCTGGAGGAATCGCCACACTGTCTTCCACAATGGTTGAACTAATTTACACTCTCACCAACAGTGTAAAAGCGTTCCTATTTCTCCACATCCTCTCCAGCAACTGTTGTCTCCTGATTTTTTATTGATCGCCATTCTAACTGGCGTGAGATGGTAACTCAATGTGGTTTTGATTTGCATTTCTGTAATGACCAGTGATGAGCTTTTGTTAATACGTTTCTTGGTCTGCATAAATGTCTTCTTTTGAGAATTGTCTGTTCATATCCTTTGCCCAGTTTTTGATGGGATTGTTTGTTTTTTTCTTGTAACTTTGTTTAATTTCTTTGTAGATTCTGGATATTAGCCCTTTGTCAGATGGGTAGACTGTGAAAAATTTTTGCCATTCTTTTGTTGCCGGTTCACTCTAATAATAGTTTCTTTTGCTGTGCAGAAACTCTTAAGTTTAATTAGATCCCATTTGTCTATTCTGGCTTTTGTTGCCATTGCTTTTGGTGTTTTAGTTATGAAGTCCTTGCCTATGCCTATGTCCTGAATGGTATTGCCAAGGTTTTCTTCTAGGGTTTTTATGGTGTTGGGTCTTATATTTAAATCTTTAATCCATCTGGAATTAATTTTTGTATAAGGAAGGGATCCAGTTTCAGCTTTTTGCATATGACTAGTCAGTTTTCCTAACATCACTTATTAAATAGGGAATCCTTTCCCCATTGCTTGTTTTTGTTGGGTTTGTCAAAGATCAAGTCATCATAGATGTGTGGCGTTACTTCTGAGGCCTCTGTTAAGTTCCATTGGTCTTTATCTCTGTTTTGGTACCGGTACCATGCTGTTTTGATTACTGTAGCCTTGTAGTATATTTTGAAGTCAGGTAGTGTGATGCCTCTAGCTTTGTTTTTTGTTTTTTGGTTTTTTTTGCTTAGCATAGCCTTGGCTATGTGGGCTTTCTTTTGGTTCCATATGAAGTTTAAGCTGGTTTGTTTACAATTCTGTGAAGAAATTGATGTAGCTTGATGGGGATAGCATTGAATCTATATATTACTTTTAGTAGTATGGCCATTTTCATGATATTGATTCTTCCTAACCATGGACATGGAATATTTTTCCATCTGTTTGTGACCTCTCTGATTTCCTTGAGCAGTGGTTTATAGTTATCCTTAAAGAGGTCCTTTACATCCCTTGTTAGTTGTATTCCTAGGTATTTAATTCTCTTTGTAGCAGTTGTGAATGGGAGTTCACTCATGATTTGGCTCTCTGTTTGTCTGTTATTGGTATATAGGAATGCTTGTGATTTTTGCACATTGATTTTATATCCTGAGACTTTGCTGAAGTTGCTTATCAGCTTAAGGATATTTTGGGGTTAGACAATGGGGTCTTTTAAATATACAATCATGTCATCTGCAAATAGAGACAATTTGACTTCCTCATTTCCTAATTGAATACCCTTTATTTCTTTTTCTTGCCTGATTGCCCTGGCCAGAACTTCCAATACTGTGTTGAATAGGAGGGGTGTGAGAAGACATCCTTGTCTTGTGCCAGTTTTCAAAGGGAATGCTTCCAGTTATTGCCCATTCAGTATGATATTGGCTGTGGGCTTGTCATAAATAGCTCTTACTATTTTGAGATACATTTCGTCAGTACCTAGTATATTGAGAGTTTTTTAGCATGAAGGGCTGTTGAATTTTGTCAAAGGCCTTCTCTGCATCTATTGACATAATCATGTGGTTTTTGTCTTTGGTTGTGTTTATGTGATGGGTTACATTTATAGATTTCATTTAACAGCCTTGCATCCCAGGGATGAAGCCGACTTGATCTTGATGAATAAGCTTTTTGATATGCTGTTGGATTCGGTTTGCCAGTATTTTATTGATGATTTTTGCATAGATGTTCAATATGAATATTGGCCTGAAATTTTCTTAATTAGTTGTGTCTCTGCCAGGTTTTGGTATCAGGATGATGTTGGTCTCATAAAATGAGTTAGGGAGGATTCCCTTTTTTGGTACTGTTTGGAATAGTTTCAGAAGGAATGGTATCAGCTTCTCTTTGTACCTCTGGTAGAATTTGGCTGTGAACCCATCTGGTCCTGGACTTTTTTTGGTTGTTAGGCTACTAATTGCTGCCTCAACTTCAGACCTTGTTATTGGTCTATTCAGGGATTCAACTTCTTCCTGGTTTAGTCTTGGGAGGGTGTAAGGAATTTATCCATTTCTTTTTGATTTACTGGTTTATGTGCATAGAGGTGTTTGTAGTAATCTCTGATGGTAGTTTGTATTTCTGTGGAATTGGTGGTGATGTCCCCTTTATCATTTTTTATTGTATCTACTCAATTCTTTATCTCTTCTTTTTTATTAGTCTGGCAAGCAGTCTATTTTGTTGATCTTTTCAAAAAACCAGCTCCTGGGTTTATTGATTTTTTGAAGGGTTTTTTGTGTCTCTCTCTTTCAGTTCTGTTCTGATCTTAGTTATTTCATGTCTTCTGCTAGCTTTTGAGTTTGTTTGATCTTGCTCCTCTAGTTCTTTTAATTGTGAAGTTAGGGTGTTGATTTTAGATCTTTCCTCACTTCTCATGTGGATATTTAGTGCTATAAATTTCCCTCTAGACACTGCTTTAAATGTGTCTCAGAGATTCTGACACATTCTCCCCATGTATGTTGTGTCTCCATTCTCATTGGTTTCGAAGAACATCTTTATTTCTGCCTTCATTTCATTATTTATCCAGTAGTCCTTAAGGAGCAGGTTGTTCAGTTTCCATGTGGTTGTGTGGTCTTAAGTGAGTTTCTAATCCTGAGTTCTAATTTTATTGCATTGTGGTCTGAGAGACTGTTTGTTATGATTTCTGTGCTTTTGCATTAGCTGAGTAGTGATTTGCTTCTGATTATGTGGTCAATTTTAGAGTAAGTGCAATGCGGTGCTGAGAAGACTGTATATTCTGTGGATCTAGGGTGGAGTGTTCTGTAGATGTCTATTAGGTCCACTTGGTGCAGGTCTGAGTTCAACTCCTGGATTTCCTTGTTAATTTTCTGTCTTGTTGATCTGGGTAATATTGACAATGGAGTGTTAAGGTTTTCCACTATGATTGTGTGGGAGTCTAAGTCTCTTTGTAGGTCATTAAGAGCTTGCCTTATGAATCTGGGTGCTACTGTATTGGGTCCATATATATTTAGGACAGTTAGTTCTTCTTGTTGCATTGATCTCTTTACCATTATGCCATGCCCTTGTTTGTCTCTTCTGATCTTTGTTAGTTTAAAGTCTGTTTTATCAGAGACTGGGATTGCAACCCCTGCTGTTTTTTACTGTCCATTTACTTGGTAAATCTTCCTCCATCCCTTAATTTTGAGCCTATGTGTTTCTTTGCATGTGAGATAGGTTTTCTGAATACAGCATTCTGATGGGTCTTGACTCTTTATCAAATTTGCCAGTCTGTGTCTTTTAATTGGGGCATTTAGCCCATTTACATTTAAAGTTAATATTGTTATGTGTGAATTTGATCCTGCCGTTTTGATGCTAGCTTGTTGTTTTGCCCATTAGTTGATGTAGTTTCTGCATAGTCGATGGTTTACAATTTGGTATGCTTTTGTAGTGGCTGGTACTGGCTGTTCCCTTTCCATGTTTAGTTCTTCCTTCAGGAGCTCTTGTGAGGCAGGCCTGATGTTGACAAAATCTCTCAGCATTTTCTTGTCTATAAAGGATTTTATTTCTCCTGCACTTATGAAGCTTAGTATGGCTGGATATGAAATTCTGGGTTGAAAATTCTTTTCTTTAAGAATGTTGAATATTGTGCGCCACTCTCTTCTGGCTTGTAGGGTTTCTGCCAAGAGATCCACTGTGAGTCTGATGGACTTCCCTTTGTGGGTAACCCGACCTTTTTCTCTGGCTCCCTTTAGCATTTTTTCCTTTATTTCAGCCTGGTGAATCTGACAATTATATGCCTTGGGGTTGCTCTTCTTGAGGAATATCTTTGTGGTGTTCTTTGTATTTCCTGAATTTGAATGTTGCCTGCTTTGCTAGGCTGGGGAAGTTTTCCTGGATAATATCCTGAAGAGTGTTTTCCAACTTGGTTTCATTCTCCCCATCATGTCCAGGTACACACCAATCAAACATAGCTTTGGTCTTTTCACATAATACCATATTTCTTGGAGGCTTTGTTCATTTCTTTTTACTCTTTTTCTCTAATCTTGCCTTCTTGCTTTATTTCACTGAGTTGATCTTCAATCTCTGATATCCTTTCTTCTGCTTGATTGATTCAGCTATTGATACTTGTGTATGCTTTATGAAGTTCTCGTGCTGTGTTTTTCAGCTCCATCAAATCGCTTATGTTCTTCTCTACACTGGTTGTTTCATGCAAACTTTTTCAAAGTTATTAGTTTCCTTGTATTGGGTTACAACATGGTCCTTTAGCTCAGAGAAGTTTGTTATTACCCACTTTCTGTAGCCTGCTTCTGTCAGTTTGTCAAATTCAGTTTCCATCCAGTTTTGTTTCCTTGCTGGTGAGGAGTTGTGATCCCTTGGAGGAGAAGAGGGTTTTAGTTTTTGGCTGTTACAGCATTTTTGTGCTGGTTTCTTCCCATTTTTGTGGATTTATCTCCTTTTGGTCTTTGAAGTTGGTGACTTTTGGATGGGGTCTCTGAGTGGACGTCCTTTCTGTTGATGTTGAAGCTGTTTCTTTCTGTTTCATAGTTTTCCTTCTGACAGTCAGGCCCCTCTGCTGCAGGTCTGCTGGAGGTTCACTCCAGACGCTGCTTGCCTGGGAATCACCCTTGGGTTGTAGAACAGCAAAGATTGCTGCCTGTTGCTTCTTCTGGTAGCTTCATCCCAGAGGGTACCTGCCAGATACCAGCCAGAGCTCTCCTGTATGAGGTGTCTCTTAGGATAAACGGGGGTCAGGGAGCCACTTGAGTAGGCAGTCTGTCCCTTATCAGAGCTCAAATGCTATGCTGGGAGATCTGTTGGTCCCTTCAGAGCTGCTGGGCAGGGATGTTTAAGACTGCTGAAGTGGAATCCGCAACTCCCCCTTTTCCTAGGTGCTCTGTCCCAGGAAGATGGGAGCTTTATTTATGTCTCTGATGGGCTGCTGCCTTTTTTCAGAGATGCCTGCCCAGCAAGAGGGGGAGTCTTGTCACAGTCTGCCTGTAGAGGCTTTGCTGAGCTGCTGTGGGCTCCACGCAGTTGCTGTGTAAACTTCCCAGTGACTTTGTTTACACAGGTGAGGTTAAAACTGACTACCCAAGCCTCAGTAATGGTGGATGCCCCTCCCCCCTGCTGAGCTCCAATGCCCCAGGTTGAGCTCCGACTGCTGTGCTGGTTGTGAGAATTTCTAGCCAGGGGATCTTAGCTTGCTGGTTTTTGTGGGGGTGGGACCCACTGAGCCAGGTCCCTTGGCTCCTGGCTTCAGCCCCCTTTTTCTTCTTCAGGGGAATGAGTGTTTCTGTCTTGTTGGCGTCTCAGGTGCCACTGGGGTATGAGAAAAAAAAACTGCTGTGGCTACAACGGCCACCCAGTTTTGTGCTGAAAACCCGGTGTGCTGGTGTAGGCACCAGAGGGGAATCCCCCTGTTCTGTGGGTTGTGAAGACCGTGGGAAAAGCACAGTATCTGAGCCAGAGAGCCAGAGTGTGCAGAAAAGTCAATGATGGCTTCCCTTGGCTAGGAGAGGGAGTTCTCTGGCCCGCTGGCTTCCTGGGTGAGGCAACGCCCCACCCTACTTCGCTTTGTCCTCCTTGAGCTACTCCCACTATCTAACCAGTCCCAATGATATGAATCTGGTACCTCGGTTAGAAATATGGGGATTTCTCACCTTCCGGATTGCTCTGGTTGGCAACTGCAGACCGGAGCTGTTTGTATTTGGCCATCTTGGCAGAAACCTCCCTGACACACACAATAATTTTAAACTAATTAAATGCTATGATCTGAATGTTGGTGTCCCCCCCCCCAAAATTCAGATGGTGACACTTAGTACCCAATATGATAGTGTTAACTATTTGGAGCTTTAGGGGGTGATTTTGGCTACTCCATTATTAAGGGGATTTGTGCCCTTATAAAAAAATGAAAGACTTTTTTCATGCCCTTATAAAAAGATGAAACAGAAGACTGTTTTTTTTTTTGAAAAGAAGACACTTTTTGTGCCCTTATAAAAAGATGAAACAGAAGACTGTTTGCTCATTATACCACCTGCAGACACATAGAAGTTGCCTTTTATAAAGTATTAAGTTGGTGCAAAAGTAATGGCGGTTTTTGCCATTGAAGGTAATAATGGCAAATCCGCCATTACTTTTGCACCTACCTGATAGAAAACTCTCACAGGCACTGAATATGTTGGCACCTTGGACCTCTCCATCTCCAGAATTGTGAGCAATAAATCTCTGTTGTTTGTAAGTTACTGCAGATAAGGTATTTTGTTATAGCAGCCCAGCAGACTAAGACACAGGACTAAGAATTGAGGCTAGAAAAAACAAATGAAGATGCTCAAAAATCATGCACTTGATGTTAGGAAATTATCAAACTATTAAGTAGAACGTTTTTCTACTTTGAGTAATCTTAAAGACAATGAAAAGTACACAGCTACAATACTTTCTGATATATACAGCATGACCTTTTTGTTAGGTGTTTACAGCTTATATTTGTTGCACTTGTTTTGATCCTTAGAGAAATGGGGAGAGGTAGAGCAAGTACTAATATCTCTGGGTACAGATGGTAATAAATGATTTCTCAAGAGCAAACAAGGGGAGTGAATGTGATTGATTGTTTGTTTACTCTGAGACTTACTCTATTTCAACCTTCCACCTTTTATTCATTTTCCATCCCAAACAGAAAGATTGCTTTTCTAAATGGACTGTTACTTCTACTCCATTGTTCATACTTTTCTCTTTACATCTTACTCTTTTCATCTGCCAAATACAAATAATAATAGCACTTACCTCATAAGACTAATAGAGGAGACTAAAATAAAATATATGAAGCACTGTGCATCAGCATACTTTCATTAATTCTCACGTTTGCTTCAGACTTGTGCACACGCAGGCATGCATAGGACAAGCCTAGTACGCACAAATACTTGCTCATACCCCAGTTTAGCTAGCTGTGGTGACACTCTTGCTGGGTAAAGACAAGCCTCAGTTTATCCACAAGAAGTACAAAGCATTGCCTACAGCCACAGTTTTGAAACTTTGCCTTTTCTGTACAGTTTGAAAAATTATTGGGCTTCCCCAAAGAGCACTTCCTTCTGTGGGTTATAGCTACTGATATTAAACATTAGAAATTAAAATTTTAAAAATGTTTGTATATGTATTTAGATTTATTTAAAAATAACACTAATAAATGAATTACATGTTAGTACAGTTTTTAAAAAAATACTATATTTTCTATTTTTTAAAAAATACTATATTTTTAAAATACCGTATTTTCTGAAACAAAAAAATTTAATGAGAAAATCTGGCTAAGGGTTTTTGAAATCTGTTCTCTCTCTTTATACAGGAGGAGACGGTAAACTCTTCCCTTGGCCTGTGACACATTGAAACATACAAAGATAGAGGTATCACAGGTTTATCTGTGTGATTGGCACATATTGCGTGCCTATGCAAATAAAGCAGGTTGAATTTGTAAATGGTATTACATGATTTATTTACTGTGTTAAAGCACAAGGAAGCTTTTCTTACACATACTTTTCTTTAAAAAATTTAACTGAATTTTAAATTATAGTGCTGATTATCAAGATTAAATTACTAAGGAATGACAATATAAGAAAAAGTGGCCTGGTGTGGTGACTCAGGGCTATAATCCCAGCACTTTGGGAGGCCGATGTGGGTGGATTGCTTGAGTTCAGAAGTTCAAGACCAGCCAGGGCAACATGGCTAAACCCTGTCTCTACAAAAAAATACAAAAAAAAAAAAAATTTAGCTGGGCCTAGTGGTGCACACCTGTAGCCCTAGAAACTAAGGAGGCTGAGGCGGGAGGATCACTTGAGCCCAGGAGATGGAGGTTGCAATGAACTGAGATTGCACCACTGCACTCCAGCCTGGGTGTTAGGGTGAGACCCTGTCTCAAAAAAAAAAAAAAAAAAAAAAAGAAAAAAGAAATGGGGCTTCAGTAAATTGATAGCACTAGAGATGGGAAATAAATATAGAAATGGAATACATTTTACTGTATTAAGTTGTATTTTAAAGAAAATGCGATACCTATTGGTCTCCTTATGATATCGTAACAATTACCTATATTTACTTACTATGTGACAGATGCTGTTTTAAGTACTTTCCATATTTTAATCTATTTTAATCTTCACAATAGCCCAGTGAAGTAGGTACTATTATTACTGGTTCTATAACCTTGAATAATTTCTTTAATCTCTCTGTGGATAATAAAAATTGCATACATTGCAAAAAAGTAAATGTGAAGAATCTAACAGATGTTCTAGCACAAAGTAGATGCTTAACAAATGGTAATTATTGTTATTCTCTATTCCTTCCCAACTTTTCAGTGTAGAGCTGTCCAAGCATTAAGTACTCATGAAAGCAGTGCTTCAATAAACTAACATTGAAAGGGAATAGAAAGAGAAGAAAAAATAATGCACAGTTTTTTTTTCCTCCTGTTTTGTTGTTGTTGCTGTTGTTTAGCTCTCTCTTGATTTTTAGTAGATCCTGGGTCACTAGCATTGTGCTTATTTTCCAAACTCTTAGTATAAACATATCTTGACATTCATGTTGCACAATCACAAGTTCTAAAAGAAAACAACAAAACAAAACAAGACAACAGAAAACCAATTCTGCATTTATTTCATCTATAGAAACCAGTTTTCCCTTTGAGAATGTAATTGCTAACATTTGGAATAATTTTTGAAAGTTTCCACAAAGCTGCTTGTATTTAAAATATTTTTGAAAAGCATATGTGTGTGTTTAAGTATGTGCTGTATTTTTCCTTATCAAAAGCTGTTGATTAGTATTTACATAAATATATCATGCAAAAAGATCAGTCATTTTTCTGTGCTGCAGATATGCCTGGAAAAGGTCATTTTATTTCTATTTGAGCACGTTAACTATTCGCAGAAAGAGGACAAAAATCTATTTGTTTGACTTCCATGGATTTAGGTGCATCTGTTGGTGCATACTGCATTCCCCATTCCTCTAAGGCCCTAATTTAGACTGAGTTTGTTGTCAATAACACCAAATTGCCAAATAGTTGATTGGGTATTTTGAGCTTCTGGATGCCCAAAAATTGCATACAGTCCCATTGTCCAGGCAGAAATGACACATTAGCAGTACCAAAGTAAGACATAAATCAAGTACAATAAGGGATTAGGTTTGATTTTAAGAGGATATTTGATATTTTTCAGGATTTAGACGTCAGAACAAGATTTACTAAGTGTCTAAGCCCTCTTTCTGTTTTTCTGAGAAGGTTCTGGCTACAGTGCTGTGTGGAGCCATACTGGAGTCAGAGGTAAAAGCAAAATGTGTGCCTTGTAGATCTCTATTAATAATATTACCTTATTTTGAACCAAGTAGAAGTTAATAAAACCTCAACAGTCAAAACACATGACTTTAAAGCTCCATGTTGCCCAATGTTTTCTGCACAAAATAATGCAGGGCTTGAAAAAAACAACCTTTATTTATTTATTTATTTATTTAGAGAAGGAGTTTCACTCTTGTTGCCCATTCTGGAGTGCAATGGCACGATCTCAGCTCAACACAACCTCCGCCTCCCGGGTTCAAGCAATTCTTGTGCCTCAGCCTCCTGAGTAGCTGGGATTATAAGCATGTGCCACCACACCCTGCTAATTTTGTATTTTTTTTTTTTTTTTATTAGAGACTAGGTTTCTCCATGTTGGTCAGGCTGGTCTCGAACTCCTGACCTCAGGTGATCCATCCACTTCAGCCTCCCAAAGTGGTGGGATTTCAGGTGTGAACCACCGCACCCAGCTCTCTTATTTTTGAGACAGGATCTCACTCTGTCACCCAGGCTGGAGTGCAGTGATGTGATCTCGGCTCACTGCAACCTCCTCTTCCCGGGTTCAAGCGATTGTCACACCTCAGCTTCCTGAGTAGCTTGGGACTACAGGCATGTACCACGCCTGGCTAATTTATGTATTTTTTGTGGAGATGGGGTTTCGCCATGTTGCCCAGGCTGGTTTCAAATTCCTTGGCTCAAGTGATGTGCCCACCTTGTCTTCCCAGAGTGTTGGGATTACAGACGTGGGCCACAGTGCCAGCCTCTTCCCCCATTTAAAGCATGATACCTGATGAATCTAGAAGTTCCCTTTTCCTGTCATGAATGAACCCATCTTCTGCCTTTGGCTTCACTTGAGTGTCTCACATGTGTCGCTTGAAATCAGAGAACAAGTTTTCTGGAAGTTACCTCCACAATGTCTGTTCCATCTATAAGGTCCCTTTCTTTTCCACTGTGAAGCATGATGAGTTCATTATTCTTCATATGGAGCACTGCAAACACCTCTGACTGCCTTGTTTTTTACAGTCAGTTGTAAACAATACTGCCAAGTAATTAATGTTTCTAAAATGCATTTCTGAGCATATCATCACCAGCCAACTCCATATCTTAGTTAACTGATCCCATTTCTTATGAAATTAAATATACACTCCACTGCTAAACATTCAGTGGTCTCTCAATTGGGCACTAGTTTAAATTTCCAGCCTCTGGTGTAGCTACTCCCTGCACTGTAGCCAAACATTGTCACTGTTTCTCATTCATGTTGTAGGTTTTTGTTTCTCTGTGACTTTGCCTTTTCTGACTCCCATCAAGATTACATTTTTATTTTTCAGACAGTCTTGCTCTGTCACCCAGGCTGGAGTGCAACGGCACGATCACTGCTCACTGCAACTTCCCCCCTCCCGGGTTCAATGATTCTCGTGTCTCAGCCTCCTGAGTAGCTGTGATTACAGGTGCCTGCTACCACCCCCAGCTAATTTTTTAATTTTTGATAGAGACAAGGTTTCACCATGTTGGATAGGCTGGTTTCTAATTCCTGGCCTCATGTAACCCGACTTCCTTGGCCTCCCAACGTGCTATGATTACAGGCGACGATTATGCTTTTATAAAGTCCATCTTAAATAAAAAATATTTTTTAAAGTGTTTCCTTACTTCCCTCTATGACCTGATGTGATTTCTCCCTCTTTCAAACTTTTATATCTACTTTGGGGAACCACGCTTACAAAATTTCTTATATTCTAACTTACTGTGCAATTACTTTCTTGTCTAATTATTCCTACTAAATTTCAAATCCTTCCAGAATATGAGCCATATACCTTCTCATCTTCTCATTTTTATATGAGGTACAGGAGCCAGTTCAAAGCTATAAATATGATAGAATACAAAAATGCGTAATTCAGTATTGCCTAAATTTCTCCAATTGTCATCATCCTGGTAACAAGTGAGATTCTCAGCACTTCCCTGAGTGATTCTGACTCATTAGATTTAAGTGGAGGCCTAGGAATCTATATTTTTAGAAGCGTTTGAAATGATTTTGATGATTAACAAAATTGAAGAAACACTGGCTCAGTTGAATAAAAATTATTTATGTATCCTGATTACTGTTTGAAAAGAAGTATTTATGAGAGAGGCTAGATCCTTAATGTGTTTACTTATTGAAGGGAATGTATTTTAGAAAGTTATATACAGGTAAACAGGATGTTATAGTTCGTTAACATCTTCACTGTGAAGTTTCCTGAAACAAATGTTCTTTGTTTAGTTTTAGTTCGCTCTTCCTGGGGTTTATGAGATGGCGTTTTGCCATGATGGTGTTTGACCAGTGTGTTTTCAGAGTCTGAGCTGGGAAGGCAACAATTAGAGAAGGAATGTTTGGGCTTGGGAGAAAGAGAGTCAGCTATAGGGTGAAATGTCTGAGGACTGCGTTTCTGGAATCACATGCGCCCTTTGGAGCAATGTGCAGCCTTGCGTGAACTGTGATTTGGCAGAAAAGGCGCAGGGCCCTAGATCTCTCGCTGACCTCTGCTTGGCAGTTTTAGACTGCTGGCGAGTGCTTTGTAAGCAGAGCCCATGGAGTACTATTCTCAAGGTGAAGATCACAGGCTTTTCTCTTGATTCTGCAGTCAGCACTGGGTGGGTGCTGGAAGCTGCACCTGTGGATCCTGTTGTTGGCCCTCCCTGCCTTAACTAAAGGCATCAATAGGAGGAATTTGCTCTTTTATGTACAAATAAATATGTCCATTAATTTGGGGCAACAATGGGACTTTCCTTTATAGAAAAAGATTACAAAAGAAAGCTCTAGGATTAATGAATATAAATGATCTCCTTGCAGTAAATTTTCTGAGTATAACTTGTGTAATGTGCTTGGAACAAAATCTGCCAAGGAAAGGATACCTCCCTAATTTAATTGGCCCCGCTGGCAAGGATACTATTAGTGAAGCAGATGTTGTTCTCTCAGTCTCCCTGAATGCATTTATAGCAAGTAAAATTCCTTTTCTTTGATGAGAAATAAAGTAGTTAATACATCTTCAGGAGCTGGGCTGCTGCTCAGTTTTCTGATACAGTTTTAATGAGTTTTTTGTTAGCAGACTTTTTCCATGAAGAAGAGATTTCTCACAATATGTTGAGCCCTGAACAGTATAGTTCTCATTCTGTTTAAATATTACTGAGGAAAGGTAAATGGTTTGGAAGCTGTGGCAATATCTCTTGATTTAACCTTGTATTTGGATATCCGTATGCTTCAGGGATGCCCTCAGTAGTGACGTTCCGGAAGTGCATTTGTAAAAGAAGAACTGGGATGGGGTAGGTTGAAAGGGCTGGGACCTTAGATCATGATGGAGTTGGGCTCTTACCTCAGGTGACCTTAGGCAAGGCACTCCACTTCTATGGTATAGAGAAGACAGTACTTAACTCCTTGGGTTATCTTGAAAATTTAATTCTATACCATTTGCAAAAAATGTCTGAATATCCACTTTGTGTCAAATGATAAATAAGATGGTGCCTGGCCATGAGCAGTGGCTCATGCCTATAATCCCAGCACTTTGGGAGGCTAAGGTGGGCGGATCACTTGAGGTCAGGGGTTTGAGACCAGCCTGGCCAACATGGTGAAACCCCGTCTCTACTAAAAACACAAAAATTAGCCAGGGGTGGTGGCGGGTGCCTGTAATCCCAGCTATTTGGGAGGCTTAGGCATGAGAATTGCTTGAACCCTGGGAGATTGCAGTGAACCAAGATCAGGCCACTGGGCTCTAGCCTGGGTGACAGACCCAGATTCTGTCTCAAAAAAAAACCCAAGATGGTGCTTGCACTCAGGAACTTAGAAACATGTCGGAAGATCAAAGAAGAATTCAACATAGGGTTTAGAGAAGGCACCTATTTGCTCAGTTTCCAGGAACTATACACCAAACCTTACTGATATGAGCAGAAAGCAATTCTGGAACACCCAGGGCCTTTTTTGAAGAAAGGTAGAACCCTTTAACCCAGCTGAAAATCTCCCTCATATGAAGAGCAAAAAAATTCCTAACTTTCCAGTGAAACATTAGCAGTGTGCTTAAAATAAGTCAATAGTAAAATAAAAGTTACAAGCATTTTAGAATAATAGAATATGCCACTAATGCTTTAGAGATGAGTTTTAGCTTTGCAACATTTTCCAAATACCAAAATGCCTCTGGCTATGCAATGTGAACAAATTATCGATTGTGCTTATTTTGCTATTTTCTGATTACTTGTATACTTCTGGCCCACCTTCACAACAGATTTACCTGGTGACTCCTCTAGATTTTTTAATGGTATCTTGAATAGAGTGCTGTCATTCTGGAAAACTCAGGACTAATAGACCTCAGTTTGTTAAATCACATTGCAGCAGGGCCAGGATTAGGGTGAGGTGAGTGAGGCAGCGTCATGCACATGCAGTGTCGGACCCTGTCTGTAGCAGGCCACATGATGGCCTCCAAGGGTGTCTAAGATCCTGTCCCTGGAGCCTGTGAGCATATTGCCTTACTTGGCAAAATGAACCTGCGGATGGGATAATGGACCTTTAGATGGGAAGATTATATTGGTTTATCTGTGTGGGTCCAATATAATCACAAGGATCCTTAAAAGGGAGAGGGAGGCAGGAAGTCAGAGTAATTCCATGTGCGAAAGACTTAACGCAACTCCTCTTTCTCAAGATGGAGGAAGAGGGCCATGAGAAAAGAAATGCAGGCAGCCTCTGGATGCTGGAAAAGAGCCGGAAGACAGATCCCCTTAAGCCTCCAGGAGAAATGCAGCTCTGCCCACGTCTTGTTGTCAGTCTAGTAAGATTCATGTCAGACGTCTGATATGCAGAACAGTAAAATTGTAAGTCTGTGCTGTTTTACACAAGGTAATTTGTTAAGGCAGCTATAGAAAACTAATTCACTAACTTTATTTAAAATTTTGATACTGTGCTCATCATGGATTTTGCATTTGTTTTGACTTTTTTAGAACATTGCACTACAATATTATTTATCTTACTTAATGAGTGTTCTACAGCCAAGCTGAGAGCCTCCCCCTAGTTTTGGTCCTGCAGTGTGGGCTCAGTTTTGCCCCACAATACTTTGTTGCTGGTAGCACCGGTAATGTTAGCGCAGCCTCACGTAGAAACATGGTCAGCAAATTTGGAGATCGTATCACTTGTCACTGCTCCTTGTTCAACTTGAAGAATTGTTCAAGTCTTAACTGAGACTACAAAGAAGGGTTTGCTTTGACCCTGGCAAACTCTTTATCATGAATGAACATTAGCAGCAATGTGACAAAGAGCATATAAGGAAGAATTGTTTTGTGGAATACATTTTAAGCTTAGAGATCTTAAGACTGAATCGTTCAAGTGTATTTCTGACATTGAATTTTATACTCTCATTTTATCACCTGCAGGGAGGACCTTTTAAACCGAACTCAGTATCAATTATTTACTTACTTTGTCTGGGCATAGTGTCTTCTATTAGGCAACCCCGAGGTTATATTCCAGACTTGTCTCATAGGCTATCAACTTATAACTAGTGAGAGATCCGGGTCATTTTATTTTTTTTCAGTTAGCAAAATAGTGTATGGTACCACAGTCCAACACAAATAACTAATGTGCATGGAGAAAAACAACAAAAGTGACAGATAAAACAACAGCGACAACATCCACCATTTATAAAGTATTCGATTTTCATATAAACCTCAAAAGAACTCTACAAGCCATGTTCTGTTATCTTCATTTCCCTAGATGAGAAAGTTGAAGCTCAGAGAGACAATAATACACAAAAATAACCAACACTTAAATAGAGTTTACCATGTTACCAGGCACTATTCTAAGGGCTTTACTAGCTCCTTTAATCCACAGCACCCTAATAGGCGTTATCTCATGTTACAGATGAGGAAATTGAGGCATACAAAGGTTCACCGGCTTAAATGAAGAAGTTAACTTACTTATAGTCATGCTGGGGGGTGAATACATTGAGAAATAGGAATTCAAACTCAGATCTGTTCAATTTTGAAATGCCATGCTCTTTTTACCATGCCAGTTGCCTCCTAGAACCTTAAACTGGAGTCTCATTAATCTAACTGATCTCATTACCTTGCCACTCTTCCCATTCCCTGTCATAATCATGTCATCTGCCTTTTAACAAATTCCAGGTACAGCTCTGGTCAGCTCCCCTGGGAGAGGTGGAGAGAGTCACTTTGCCACTGCCAGGGGCTCAAAGCAATGGCTGTCAACACCGCACCCTGAAGGTCCCTTCCTCCTAGGACTCCCTTCCTAATGCTCCTAATCCTGGCAGTACCCGTGGCAAAGGGGTAAACTGCTCTTCTCAGAGAAAATTTATGACCCTGAAAGCGTGACTTAACAGATCTTTATTGCCTTACTGCCTTGGGAAAGGTATTATCTGACCAGGGTGGGTAGTGATAATGCTTTTACATCAACAGAACCTATCATAGTGTTAAAGTACAGTCCATAGAATTTGTTTCACTCCACTTAGCATCATTTCGGGATATCTTTAAAGGGACACTTCAGAATAAAAGTCATTTTAAAAATTCAACTCCAAGTCTATGATTTACCTGTAAGAGATCTTCTTTAGGTTCATTCAAATATGAAAGACTTTTTTTTTTTGAGTCTTAAGAAAGCTGATTAATATTAGGTACTTTAATGACACATTTTAAATCTTTCTATTCCTAGTTTATTGTAATCTTAAATTTATTTCAAAGGATTTATTGTAGGAAGTACAAATTCTGTCAATTTATATTTTAAATTAATTTAAAACTAACAATAATTGTGACATTTTTCTGAGATGAAACTCTTGATAACTTATGTCCTAAAATGCATATTTGATCTTATATACATCAAAAGATACGTTGATTTGGATGATTCTTTTTTTATACATTTAACATTTATGAATAATAGGCAGAGGATATCAGTTTCATAGCCTAAAACCTACCAAGAAACAATGAGAGAAACAATGAAAAAAAAAAGTTTGACCGAAAGTCCAAAGACCCCATCACTAGCTATGAAATTGTAATTCTCTGGGTCTCAGTTTCCTCTTCTTTAAAATGCCATTAATAAACTATATACTTCCTACTTTATAGGGTTGACTTTAAGAAGAAAATTGGATAACATAAATATAGTTTGAAGAGAAATAATGTAACCTCCTCTGTATAATTTAAACTGTTGAAATTTATCCTTAGGGTGTCTGTTTCCTAGGGACTACATATGCTAGTTTCATTTACACATTTTGGTCATGTCATAATTATTTGCATTGTGCATTGTATATTTGTATTTCTTGTATATGTAGAACAAGTAACCGTGACAGGAAAAACATTTGTCGTCAGGAGAAACTTTGAGGTTTTGAGGTACTGAATTAGGATTTGGGACTTGGCTTTTGCACCATGCTCTGTTACGTGAATGTAGTTCTATTGCCGTTAGAGGTCATTTTACCTCTCAAGGTGCTGGTTCTTTAATAAGTGAAAATCATGGGGATTGTATGAAATAGAATCTAAAAAGTTTCCTTCACAGCTATTCAGTGTTTGCTGCTGCCTTTCATTTTTAGGCTTTAATGTCAATTTTGGCTATCAAGGAGAAGATAAAGAGCAATTGCATTATTATCTCTGTGTTTTAGTTAAAAATACAGAAAGAACTGACTCAAAATCATGCATTTAAACACACAGTTTCCTAAGACTCATTCATATACTTTAAATTTGTCATTAGTATCTTCATTAAACTCGTGTTTAGTATAATTCAAAAATGGCTAACATTTATTAAGCATTTCCTTTGTACAAGGCTCTTCAATAAACACATTTTATACTTTATATTATTAAATACTAAAAATAACCCTAAACAGTAAATGTAATGATTAGCTCTATTTTAGAGAGGGAGATTGAACCTAACAGAGATTATGTAAATTGCCAGTGTAACACAGTTGCTAAGTCCCATGTTGTATTTGAATCTAGACCTTTGTTCTACATTATTCCATGTAAAAGATTCCATTTTCAGCGTATTTTGTGAATTATCAAATGCAAAAGGTTTATATTAACCGAACAATAACTCTGTCTTAACATATGAAGGACTATATTTAAACACCTAGACCTAAATATTCCTCACTCAAAGATATGACTAAAGAAAGAATTTTGAAATCTTGACTTTGAAGTAACATTGATACCTAGTCTTGTTTAGAATAGCTGCAGATCTCCCAAATTACGTGTTTTTTTAAAGAAATTTTACCTTAATTATGTACTGAATCATTATAGTCATATAAGATACAATTTGTTGGCCACATAAACATCGTCTTTTGAAAAGTGTCTATTAATAACTTTTGCCCACTTTTTTTTTTTTTTTTTTTTTTTTTTGAGACAGAATCTCTCTCCATCACCAGGCACCAGGCTGGAGTGCAGTGGCACGATCTTGGCTCACTGCAACCTCCACCTCCTGGGTTCAAGCAATTCTCCTGCCTCAGCCTCCCGAAGTAGCTGGGACTACAGGTGCGCGACACCACACCCAGATAATTTTTGTATTTTAGTAGAGATGGGGTTTCACCATGTTGGCCAGGATGGTCTCAATCTCTTGACCTTGTATTCCATCCACCTCGGCCTCCCAAAGTGTTGGGATTACAGGCGTGAGCCACGGAGCCCAGCCTCTTTTGCCCACTTTTTGAGAAGACATTTATGTGGCCAACAAACATGAAAAAATGATCATCATCACTCGTCATTAGAGAAATGCAAATCAAAACCACATTGAGATACTATCTCATGTCAGAATGGTGATCTGGAGACAACAGATGCTGGAGAGGATGTGGAGAAACAGGAACACTTTTACACTGTTGATGGGAGTGTAAATTAGTGCAACCATTGTGGAAGACAGTATGGTGATTCCTTAAGGATCTAGAAATAGAAATACCATTTGACCCAGCAATCCCATTACTGGGTATATTCCCAAAGGATTAGAAATCTATCTGTTATAAAGACACATGCACACATATGTTCATTGTGGCACTGTTTACAATAGCAAAGACTTGGAACCAAGCCAAATGCCTATCAAAGATAGACTGGATAAAGAAAATGTGGCCATATGCACCACGGAATACTATGCAGCCATAAAAAAGGATGAGTTCATGTCCTTTGTGGGGACGTGGATGAATCTGGAAACCATCATTCTCAGCAAACTGACACAAGAACAGAAAACCAAACACCGCATGTTCTCATTCGTAAGTGGTTGTTGAACAATGAGAATGGGCACAGGGAGGGGAACATCACACACTAGGTCTGTTGGGGGGGATGAGGGCTAGGGGAGTGATAGCAGGGGGTGGGGGAGATTGGGAGAGGGATAACATTAGGAGAAATATCTAATGTAGGTGATAGGGGGATGGAGGCAGCAAACCACTATGGCATGTGTATACCTATGTAACAATCCTGCAGGATCTGCACATGTACCCCAAAAGTTAAAATAATAAAGATACAAATATTTATTGTTACCTTATATTCCACACTCATCATGGGCAAAGAGAGAGCATTTACACAGCAAAGTCAGTGAAAGAAGGCAATTTGTGACGTGTTTCTTTCATGGTAGAATTAGAAATGATGATAAGGTATGAGGTTAATTGATTTATGAAACCACTATGTAAACACAATTTAGATACAAATATTAGAGTAATTTTTAATTTTTAATTCTATCCAGTAGAGGGAGATGGTATATTAACTATTACATTGCAATTTTTGCTTCCATATTTTTAACAATTTCTTACAGCATCCTAATAGGTAAAACCTAGGATAAGCATATGTTTTGATCTTTGAAAGACTTTGGAAGTGATATGAACTTAGTTCTTATAAGGAGTTAAATGTAACTCACTTTATTTGATGGTAATAAAGTTATAATGCAATACTTCAGATTTACTTGTGGATAAAAGGAGAGAGTCTAAAATAATTTCATAGGGAGGTTAGAAAAGGTTTCCTTTACTAGTTGATAACTTTAAACAATTTCACCACATCCATCTTATGTTATAAACAATGTGGAAGACTCTGCTTCACCTGTAGATCACAGGTATAGCGGCTGTGTGGTTCTCATTGGTGACTGGCATGATTTCTCCTCACAAATCCATGAGGGTGGAAAATAGTCACACCCTCAGTCAGGATTCTTTTATCCTTGAAATCAATGATCAGATGAAATCAAATGGTAGACCTTTGGCTAATAGCAGTATTTCTTTATTTTCATGAAAATTTAAATATCGTATGAAAATTGTAATTGTTCTTGACACAAATCAATACTGAAGTGAAAGTGCCAGAATTTAGACATGTAGAAAAAGACACCATTATGCAGAAGTTGGAGAAAAAGAAAATAAAACTTTCAATGAAGTGAAAATACCAGAGGTAGATTCCTGGTATGCAGTAGCTCATCATTTTTTGTTTCTTGAGCAGTTGAAGAATTGTTTCTTTTAAAATCGTTTTCTTGGTTCCTTCTTTAATAGAACAATTTTTAAATATAAAGTTGAGATGGATAATTTAAATGTTTTATTAAATGGCAGTAGAAATATAAATGAGTCATTTAAGAAACTCTAGACATAGTCACGCCAGTTACAACTATTTAAGCATTCAGTTCACAGTCTGAAATAAATTTTCTTCTGCCTTCCCCCTCTTCTTTCTGGTAAGTGCTCTGCCACCCTTTTCATCTCACCAAATGCAATGCTATCAGTGAACAACTTTCATTGCTGGTCTCCAACTGACACTGGTGTAGATTGTATCTGAATAGGGTACCTATACAACTTCTAGGACGTTCTAGAAAAATGTTGGCGAGGCTACAGGGTCTGGGTGATACCTGTGAAAAGTGCTCAAAGGCACAGTTTGACTAATTCAGGGCTACAACTTGAATATTTTACTCTCGATTTTATGTTTTTGTTTCTGCATGAAGCTGCTGCATAGAGAAGTGATTCTCACATTGGAGAGCACTGACTCCCAGAATTCACCATGATGCTAAGATGTTTTTAACATTTCCTTCATGGATGCTGTTTCTTTGCCTTTCAAGGCTGATTTTGCTTCAGCTTGGGTGTACTTCCTGAAGCATCCACAAAAGATTGGATCACCTTAAGCCTGTTGTGATATTTTTAGTTTTAATGAAAATTTTGTGAGTCACTTAAAGTGTTTATATCATATAGCAGATAGGATATCCTCAAGCATGCTTATCAAACATAATTTTTCCAAAATATTTTTTTCTTTTATTTCAACAATCAGACATTTTCTCTCATGCCCATCTACCCCAAGAGTGCTTGCTTCCTATGTATCAAGGACAAATTAATTTATTGCTTTCGTCTTGAAGAACTTTATTATTTTAATATATTTAATTATGCTTTCTATTCTGTGTGTTTCTTATACTTCCTGGTTTTAACCAATAGTCCAGTATGAAAAGTATGACTGAATATATGAGCGTGATCTCCTTGGCCATACACTTGTCTTGGCCTATGAATGACTAGAATTAACTAGGAAGTTTTAAATAAATACTCAAACAAAACAAACCCCAATAATTTTGGGTGTGAATCATTTTTGTGAAACTAGTTATAGTCTCTTCATGTGTGAATTTCAGTTATTTCCCCATTTTCTATTAAATTTTGCATTATGTAAATCATGCCCTAAATTATACAATTCACTTTACCAATTTAAGAAATGAATTGGGGCTAGGTGCAGTGGCTCATGTCTGTAATCCCAGCATTTTGAGAGGCCGAGGTGGGTGGATCACCTGAGGTCAAGTGACTGAGACCAGTGTGGCCAACATGGCAAAACCCCTTCTCTACTGAAAATACAAAAATTAGCGAGGTATGGTGGCAGGTGCTTGTAATCCCAGCTACTCAGGAGACTGAGGCAGGAGAATTGCTTGAACCTGGGAGGGAGAGGTTGCAGTGAGTCAAGACTGTGCCACTGCACTCCAGCCTGTGTGACAAGAGCGAGATTTCATCTCAAAAAAGAAAAAATAATGAGAATTTTTAAAACTTTAACAATACACATTATGGTTTTAACAAATTTGATTTATGACATGTAATAGAAAAAAATGGGATATATCGACATTATTCTGTAAGATAATTTGTAGCAAACAGCTTGGCATATGAAACGGGACTTCTGAGAATGCTTAGGCATGAGGTTCAAACCTTGTTAAACCCTTTGGTTGTAAATGGTTTTTGGTCTTTTAATGACTTAGAATTCCTTGTCCTCTTTCTTGTTTCATACTTCTTGCAGTCACATTTTGTCCCATAGCATGGAATGGAATGATTTTATTACAATGCTTCTTAGTATCATTGTGCTAGACTTAATGAACAAGGCTCTCCATGGATGTTTCACATTGATTTATAGTGCTTTTTCTTTTAAGCAGACATGGAACAAAGTCCATGGAGCTTCCTCTAATTGCTCATAAACATGGCCTGCTTAATGTGTAGTGGAAAGAGCGTATAACTGGAACAGAAAAGACCCAGACCCAGAATTCCACTTACTCCTAATTGTGTGGCATTGGCTATACCATTGACGTCAAGAGTTTGAGAGACCAGCCTGGCCAACGTAGCAAAATCCCTTCTCTACTGAAAATACAAAAATTAACCAGGTGTGGTGGCAGGCACTTGTAATTCCAGCTACTCAGGAGGCTGAGGCAGAAGAATTGCTATATATCTCTGTCAATCAGAGATTCAACTTCCTTTTCTGTAAAATCTGAATGACAAATTCTTGATCTGCTGTCTTAAGTTAGACTCACATGGAAAAGTTCTTTGCACACTATAAAATGCTTTAGTATCATAACTTCAAATTAAGAGAAGCATATTATTCGTGCTTCACTGATGATGAAGATAAACTTACACAATAATTTCACATTCTTGATAAAAGTCACAATTTTTCATCCTGCATACTTAAAACAATTTCCTGTGTGCTGTTAAATTTGAACCATTTAAGGAGTTTTGCCATTATACTCCATCTGGAAGCACTATAGGGGTCTCAAATTTGCGAGCAGACATGCCTTGTTTCAAATCCTGGCTCTACCACTCATTAGGTGTAAGACTGAGCAAATTTCTTGATCTTGTTTTAAGTCTCCATTTGCCTTGGAAAGGCGACCATAATACCCACTTGATGAAGTTATGAGAAATAAATGAGATAGATTTTTAAAAGCACCCAGCACACAGCCGGTATCAATGAATGATGGCTATTTTGTGATACCAAGGAGGACAACGCCTAGTAGGAGGAAGGCAGCCGACTGTTGACACCTGACACAGGCTATCCAGTTTTTAGAACCCATCTGAACAGCTTCACGGGTTGCAGTGGAGATAGGTAAGCTTTCAGTAATTGACAGTTAACTATGGTATCAGTTATTATAAATTTTCTATAGCAGTTAGATTTTTTCATGCCAAATCCATATAAACCAACAAATACAGTCTTTTGTTGGCAAAGACAGCTTTCAAAACAAGTACAAATAGAATAGAATTGCTTTCTGACTTCTTTAAAAAGTAGTCTGATAATGTTTTGCCCGTTTAGATTTTAAACTTGGTGTTATGTACTGTTTAAAACCTCTGTTTTATTCACAAATTACTATATTTGTTGTCAAGTCTTAAGTAAAATTAACCTGGTGAGGAATGTGTTAATCATTAAAAATTGAAATAAGTGGCAAGCGATATCACGATCAGAGTATCTCATTCTTATGGTCAAAGGTTATCTCTCCTCCCTCCCCCTGACCCGCTGGAGATTATCATAATGCTCAAACATTTCTAAACTAACCCAATGTAATTTTTCCCAAATATATGTAATATTTGCTCATTTGGAAACTTGGAATCCTCTGGCTCTTGTCTTTGTTTTCCCATTAGCCAGTCTTTTGGAGCATTTAACAGTCATTAGTGTGACATGACAGGGTGGGGAAAAAACATAAGAGATCAAAATTAATATCAGTCCGACAGTCTCATACATCAGCCTTACACTGGAAGTCACCACAAGGGCTTTGCAGGAAAATGTAAAAGCTCTCACTCTTCTGATAAATTCTGCTTCTAGTTCTGGCCATAAAGGAGATATTTTACAGGATGTATGTTTGTTGGAAGTAGGAGAAGAAATAAATCAGAGGGTGGCCTATGTACTGGGGGAGAGGCACCTTCCCAGGAAGTCAGTCTTTTCCAGGCTAAACCATGGGATTTCCTAAAGTAGAGGAGCAGAGAAACAAGCGTAACAAGAGTAAGATGGGTGGTGTGAAAGCACTCTGGAGTAGATAGGAAAAAGCAAGAGAAAATCCACAGTGTTGCACAACTCACAGTGCCAGCCTACCATGCTTCATAAATATCTGCAACTCCAAGAAGACTGCATAGAAGAGAGGAGAGAGAGAGAGAGAGGGAGGGAGGGACACACACACACACACACACACACACAAGAGGGGCTAACAAGTCCAGAAGAAAAAGGACTCGGGTATGCAAGACACACAAATTGGCAATATAACCTTAAAAATAAAATAGTGCAGCAGCAGTATTGCTGGAAATGGAGAGGGCTAGAAAGATACTGAGATTCACATTTAACCATTTAGGATTGAAAAGTGATCCTGAGCAGCTATGGAAGGATGAGTCAGTGGTTATAGGTTAGGTCATATTTACTAGAAGGCACTTGGAAATAGTTGTAGTGCTTAAATAAATGTTTAGTAAATTCACATATTGCTTTTTTAAAAAAATCCATAATGTATACTTAAGTAACGAAAGAAAGTCTTTTGTCTTACTCAAATTTTAGTTTAAGGATAAGTGAATAATTACATGAAAAATAGGGAGACAGTAAAGTATCCATTTTCTTGTTCTCTGTACCTGGTTTCTGTTGCAGGAAGTTATGTTGAATTGAACTAAATTGAAGGACAAATTTCTGAGCTTTGTCGTTTTACATTTTGGCATCTGTATAAATTTTAATTTCATTCTCAGATGCCTACTGGCTCACTCAGTGTTAGGGTCAACTGGGTCAGATGCTCCTCGTGGGAAGTTACGTAGTTTGGAAGCCTGGAATGTGTTGTTTATGCTAATGAACACACAGCTATCTTCTCTACGATGAGATTGTCATTCAGCCGTCAAATACTGCTTATCCAAAAGCTGTTTTTTAATGTATTTAAAGTCTAAAGAGATACCCTGAGATCCTCTATAAGGACTCATGAGATTGAACTATGAGTCAGCTAAATTTGTTTTTTGTTGTAAATCATAATTCCCCACAATGTTTTCTTTATTCCCTATCTCTTAGATAGAGTTCACTTGCTTGCCAACAGTAAGTTATTGGAGCCCAGTAAACAGTATCCCTATTTAGCTTCCTCTCATTAGTTTGTCTGTTTTCTATCAGTCAAAGAGGTGTCATGTTGCAGACAGATCCACATTGCTACAAGATTCTTTTTACCTTTGATTGCTAAGAGGGGTAAAATAGGGTAATTCAACGGAGTATGCTTTTAAAATTATGTACATAGGTAGTTTGAAAGCATATTAAGAGTCTGTTAATGAAGGTTATCAGTTGAACTAGGTGAATAGTAAGTGTATTTATATGTTAGACATGGTGGGTCTTTATTAGTATGCTCTTTTTTGTAGACTAGGATTATTTTTGCCATAGTCACTCAGGAAACATTTATTAAGTAGCTACTATGAACTGTTTTGGCTTAAGTCATAAGGATTAAAAAATGAATAGAGAAATTCAGAAGGTACCTTCCACATGCTTCGGTAACCAAGTCAAGGGATCTGTCTACACTTTTACATGAATATTCTGATTTTCTTCCAATTATAATGAATGAATTATATATAATGCTGTCTCATGAATGAATTATATATAATTCTGTCTAATGAATGAATTATATATAATTCTGTCTAAGTCTATCTTGATCTAATCCTCTTTTTTTTTCAAGAACTCTGTTCCTGCTATTGCCCCTTCTATAGTAAATATTCCTTCTTTTTGCATCCTATCTATTAGTAAACATGCTGTAATATATTTCATGTTTAGAAAACCCACTCTACACCACTTGTTATACTTTATAGCTTGTTAAAAGATAATTTTCAAAAAAGACAAAGGTATGGCTCTTCTACAGATATAAAAGAGCAAATGTTAAAGATTGTTTTTAACATATTATTATGGGATAATCAAGAAGCTATTAAAATCAGTCACAGAAGAATCCAACCTCATCACACTCGTTAGTATGGCTACTATCAAAACAAACCAGAAAATAAGAAGTGCTACTGAGGATGTGGATAAATTGGAATCCTTGTGTGTTGTTGGTGGGGATGTCAAATGGTGCAGCTGTTATGAAAAAGAGTATGGTGATTCCTCAAAAAATTAAAGTAGAATTATTATATCATTCAGCAATTCTTCTTCAGGGCATATACCCAAAAGAATTAAAAGCAGGGTCTTTAAGAGATATTTGTATACCTGTGTTCATAGCAGCATTATTCATAATAGCCAAAAGGTAGAAGTTTCCACTGATGAATGAATGGATAAACAAAATGTGGTATATACACGCAATGGAATATTATTCAGCCTTGAAAAAGAAGGCAGTTCTGACATATGCTACGCTGTGGATGAAACTTGAGGCCATTTTACTCAGTGAAGTAAGCCATTCACGAAAAGCCAAATACTGTATGATTGCATTTCTGTGAGGTACTTAGGGTAAAGAACTTCATAGAGAGATAGTAGAATGGTGGTTACCAGGAGCTATAGGGGAGGGGAATGGAGTGACTGTTTAATGAGTACAGGGTTTCAGTTTTGCAAGATGAAAAGAGTTCTAGAAAGGGATGGTGGTGAATGGTTGCATAATAGTGTGAATGTACTTGACACTACTGAGCTATGTATGTACTTAAAAATGATTAAGATGGTAAATTTTATGTATATTTTACCACAGTCAAAAATAAGTTTAAAAGAAAAAGGAAAGAGGAAAGCAAAAGAAGTTAAGGAAAAAAGATGTTAAGGGGGAAAATCATATGAAGAAAGACATATATAGAGGGAGATTAGGAATTTTTTTAAATTTTAAAATTAATTTTTTAAAAAATTAACAGATGAATTATATTTTTTAAACAAGTACAACATGATGTTTTGAAGTGTACATACATCGTGGGATGGTGGTTAGATCTAGCTAATTAACAACTGCATTACCTTACACAGTTAACATTGCGTTACCTCACATCCATCCAGCCAACCATTTTTGTGGTGAGAGCGTGTAACAACTGCTTTCTTTACATTTTTCAAGAATACAACATATCATCCTTTACTATAGTCACCTGGCTGTGCAATAGATCTCTTAAAATTTATTTCTCTTATCTAACTGTAATTCTGTATCCTTTGATCAACATCTCCTTATTCCCCTTTCTCCCCATAGCCATGCGCACCTGTTAACTACTGTTCGACTCTCTACTTCTTATGAGATCAACTTTTTCAGATTCCACATATGAGTGAGATAGCGAGCTATTTGTCTGTCTGTGTTAAGGACGCTTACCATCCATATTGTTGCAAATAGCAGGATTTCATTCTTTCTTATGACTGAATAGTACTTCATTGTGTATATGTACCAGGTTTTCTTTATGTCTTCATTTGCTGATGGACACATAGGTTGATTCCATATCTTGGCTCTTATGAATAGTACAGCAATAAACATGGGGGTGCCGACATCTTTTTACATGCCGATATCATTTACTTTGGATAAATACCCAGTAGTGGGATTTATATATCATATGATAGTTCTAATTTTTAATTTCTGAGAAATCTCCATACTATTTTTCATAATGGTTGTACTCATATATATTCCATCCAACAGTGTACAAGGGTTTTCTTTGACCTACATCCTTGCCAATGCTTGTTATCGTTAGTTTTTTTGATAATAGCCATTATGGAGTGAGCTGATATCTCGTTGTGGTTTTAGTTTGGATTTCCCTGATGATTAGTAATGTTGAATATTTTTTTTTCATACACCGATTGGCCATTTGTATGTTTTCTTTTAACAGACATTTAATAAATGCGCAAATTAAGGCAAAAATGGCTTCTTCTGCAGTGGGAGAAGAAAGTCAATAGGTCCTCTAAGGGACAAAATTTGTTTCCATATCCACAGACAAGAACAATTTTTCGCATTGCCATCAGTTATATATAAGAGATGAAGTTGTAAAATAGTCCCCATGGAATCAGAATTAGAGAACCTGTAAGAATGTCTCTAAGCAA
The DNA here is from genome assembly GCA_036589455.1 of Ateles fusciceps. Classification (NCBI taxonomy): domain Eukaryota; kingdom Metazoa; phylum Chordata; class Mammalia; order Primates; family Atelidae; genus Ateles; species Ateles fusciceps. The sequence continues at coordinate 8,236,720 of JAZHEH010001022.1, forward strand.
TGCACCATTTTTCAGCAAAGCACAATTTTTTCTCTACAAACTAAACTCTTAGAACAAGTAGGCTACACTTTCTGTTGTTCCCATCTGTGGAAGAATAAAAAGGGTCACGAGTTATTTGTAGCTGCTTACATCAAGAGATGGAGTCCATTGGCCAGGAGCGCTGGCTCACCCCTGTAATCCCAGCACTTTGGGAGGCTGAGGCAGGTGGATCACTAGGTCGGGAGTTTGAGACCAGCCTTGTCAACATAGTGAAACCCTGTCTCTACTAAAAATAAAAAAAATTAGCTGAGTGTGGTGGCAGACATCTGTAATCCCAGCCATTTGGGAGGCTGAGGCAGGAGAATTGCATGAATCCAGGAGGTGGAGGTTGCAGTGAGCCAAGATTGTGCCACTGCATTCCAGCCAGGCAACTGTGCAAGACTCCGTCTCAAAAAAGAAAAAAAGATGGAGTCCCTTTTCTTACTCCTTGAATCTAGACTGGCTTTTTGACTTGTTTTGATTAATAAAATGTGGTAGAAGTGGCCTTGTGCAACTTCTGAAGATAGACCCCAGGAGGCTCTGCAGCTTCCACACTTGCTGTCTTAGAAAACTGCTGCCCTGTGAATAAGCCTGAGCTACCCCGCTGAGAAAGACCACATAGCAGAGGACCAAAGTGCTCCAGCCAACACTCTGCCAACCACCAGATACGTCAATAAGGCCATCTTATACCATCCAGTCCTGTCCAAGTTGTCAGCTGACTGTAGTCAGTGAGCGAGTCTAAGTGAGAGCAACAGAAGAGATGTCTAGCTGAACCTAAGTGAAGTTATCAACCCACAAAATTGTGAATAAATGAATCACTTTTAAGCCACTAAGTTCTGGGGTAATTTGTTATTCAGCAAATATGGTAACTGATACATAATTTCACTAAATGGTACCTTAATTTTTCCAGTGCTTCATACCCTAAACTTCAGAGTTACCTTACCTATTCTCCTTTTTTCATATCCAACATCTGACTTATTAGCAAGTACTCTCAACTCTTTCTTCAAAATATATCTCAAACCTGACTATTCTTTTTGCTACCTTGGTTCATCCTAAGGGTTATGTTTTTTTAAAAAAAAAAAAAAAATAAAAGCTTTTATAAAATAGACACAGAAATATTATCCTTTTAGCTTTAAACATACATATATTTATTATATTTATAATGCTTACAATATTGTACTGTAATTAATCATATAAATGTCTATTTTCCACAAGCCTATAAGCAGTTTGAGGGCAGTAGCCACGCCATCCTCATTCAAGCTCATCACACATTATTTCTGTAGTGATAGTATTACACTAGGTACATAGTAGGCTCTCAAGGAATCTCTGCTAAGTAAATTGGTGTAATGAAAGATAATAAAATAGTAATTAAAGGTCTTATTAACCCATTTATGCTGGAGGTTGCAATGTTTTGAATTTTTGCATGAGTGGAAGGCCAGATCTTGGCGATGCACTTGAGCAGTGGGATATAAATAACTCTCACATGGGTAGTGTTACAATATTTTATGCATTTCCTTGACATTGATTCTCCTACAGCTGATAGTGTTATCCTATTCCTAGAAAGCCTCAGCATACCCTTAGGCATATTCTTATTTCCTCTTGCAGCTTTTGGTAGTTTTTGAGTATATGTTTCTCTGCTACACAGATTCTATACTCCTTGAATGATTCACCCTTGTATCTCCTATGTCACTGGATGTAGTACTTTATACAGAGTAGGTATTAATAAATATTTCTTGAATATTACTGAACTCTCTAAACTCAGTATTAAAGCGGAAAGCTTCACTGAAAGGACAAAATATTTTCCAAAGACTTGAATGTCCATATTAAAAATATGAAAGACATTTCAGCCAAATACATATATTTATATACATGTAAAAAAAAAAAAAAAAAAAGGCAAGCAAAGCAACAAAACCCAAAAAAGCTAACAATTGTTTTTTAATCAGGGAGAAGCAAACTTTTTAGACTATCAGGCTTTAAAAAACATGCCAAATGCATGTTCTTGGTTAGTATGTTTTGTCTTCTCATCTTGTTCCTCGTCTCCTAAAATATTAGTGTTAAGAATTCATTTCACTATTATTGAAACGTTAGACTTTTGTAATTTTGGAAATATCTAGTAAATTCTGAAAATTGGAGATATGAATTTACTCTTTGCACAGCATGATTACCTCTTCTTAAGAAAGATATGAGTAAAAAAATTCTTTTAAAAAGCCTGGTCAATGCCAAACTTTCCTGTGATAGAAACAGAAACACATATAGCATATATTTTAAAGAGTGAATTATCTCTGAAATGTAATTTCCCCAAATCATAAAACTTATATTTACAATTGTCTTGGAAGTACCCATCTTTTCACTATATGAGCTTCTGCAAAGTACCACAATGTCTGTAGAAGTGGAATTCCCACCCAAATATCTGTTATGAAAGCTTGAAGAGGCTTTCCAAGAACTATACTAACAAAGAATTTAAGGCAATCAGTATGTTGATTCTCAGCTTCCAAGTGCAGTCTTTGCTATAATTAATAAAAATGTTTATGACTCGTCTGTAATAGAGTACAAGCTTCTCATCCTACCTCCTTGCCATTCACAATCTCCTTTCCCTTCCTGACGAAGGCATGCATCCTGAATTGGTGTGTTGTCTCAGGTGTAAAATCCAACTCAGGGACAAAGGAATATTACACTTACTGGGATTGATGTCGAGAATGTAGATGACTCTGGTGACCCAGTAACAGACACATCCTTTTGTAAGATGTGGCAATTTCCAATTCTTTCCTTTCAAAAAGTAAATAGATAAATAAAAGGAAATCCTACTAAAGTGTTAACTGATTGATCTGTGTAAGTCTTGTCACCTAACTCAGAAAGACTTGACATTGCTCTCACAAAAGGTGTTCTATTCCTAAACTTCTATGTGAATAAGTTTTTCAGTCCTTACATTTGGAAAATAGGAATAAAACTGATTCTGAACATTGTTGTATTGTAGCTGTAAGAAATTTTCATTCAGATACATGAGCTAATCTTTTTTGTTAAATGACCACCTATTTGAATAAGATAAGCTTATTAATACAATTTTATTTGTAGGTTTAAAAACAGTCTAATTTATAATATATGTTATTTTGATTATATGCTGTTAATAACTGCAGTAACTCAATTCAGAAAAAATATTTTAACCCTTACAGCCTCATGGCCAGAGGATACAAACTGTTAAATTTCATATACACATATGATAGGGTTATAAGTAAAATAATTTTAAGCTTAAAACATATTAAATAGAATAAAATTTGTTGAAGTTGACCAGAAGTATCAAGAACTAGTTTGAGAACAAAAAGAAAAATGTAACACTTCTGTTAAAGAAAAATTGTTCATGTGTTTTAAAGTAGATGATTGGTATCAAATTGTTGTGAAATAATTCAGAGGAAAAAAGGAATCAGTTGTGTCGAAACAACAAATACTTTGGGGCTGCAGTAAAAATTTGAGAGTTTCTTAGTGCAAGGACTGCATCTTACTCAACTTTGTGTTCTCATGCCTAGCAAAGGGTCTGATGCAAATTGTAGAAAGCATTTTACAAACCTCTCTTCATGAACATCATCTGTTTCCTACGGCTCAAGTCTGGTCAAGTGCTAGATAACTGTGTCAGGAGACCACTGGTCACTGCTATGCCTCATTTCAATCTGTTCCTTCCACCTGCAGCCCTGGAAACTTGGTCTTCTATGGACCTTGTCACTGATTTTTTTTCTTTCTTTGATTTTTCTCCAATAGCATTATTTGCAACGTTATGCAGAAACCAAAACCAAACCTAAACCTTTGCTTTACATGCTTGCTGAGTAAGTGAAAATGGATAAATAAAAATGAATAAGTGCATGAAGGAATAAATAAAAGACAAACATGAGACTTTCTAAAGGAACTTATTAAAATGATATTTTCTTTTTTCTTTTTCTTTTTTTTTTTTTTTTTTGAGACGGAGTCTTGCTCTGTCCCCAGGCTGGAGTGCAGCGGCACAATCTCGGCTCACTGTAACCTCCGCCTCCTGGGTTCAAGCGATTCTTCCGCCTCAGCCTCCCCACTAGCTGGGACCACAGGCACGTGCCACCACGCCCAGCTAATTTTTGTATTTTAAAATGATATTTTCATAACTCAAGCTGGTTTTTGAAACATATAAGTCATCTCAGAGCGGCTTTTAAAAAATCCTGTGGTTTTATGTTGCATGGTTTCTACCATGTCTCACTGTTGTAAAGACCGCATTTCAGAAAAGGCTAGATCACGCAACTCCAATTTAGTTTCACAAAATTAATGCAATTGGGGTGAGGAGAGAGATGGTGAGGCTATAAAATGAATTTAAAATGTTTTTTTTTTTTTTTAACTAGGAAAAAATTTCCAAGATCTGCTTAACAACTACAACAAAAATCACATGCGAGGTGGGAGAGTGAAAATAATCACTCTCCTGTGATTATTTTGAATAATAATGAATGCAAATGAAAATATTTTGTCATTCAGTGGTTGATTAAAACCATGTTTTTCTGAAATTTGTATTCTTGCTTAGCAGAGAACTATGCACATTGTTGTAATAAATGTTTTTACTTGCTACCAAAATATTAGTATTAATTTGGAAAAATTTTTTAAAACATATTTCTTTAAATGTACTATACAGTCCAGTCCAGTACATACAGTAGTCATAGAAATGAGATGAAGGAAATCATCTCTTGTAGCAATCAGGAAAATCGAGACTAATCAGATGGAATTACTTTATTTTATTTTAATTACTTTTTCAGGACTATTATATTAGAAAATAAATGGCAAGAGAAGAATTTATAGGCAATCAAAATTAGGCAATTTTCTTTGTAAAATAATTGTATACACAATGATCTATAAAACATTGATTTAAGAATAAATATCTATGAAGGAATTTTAAAATTAAACTATGCCTAATGAGATTATAATAATAAAATCTGTAATCCTTGGAAAATCTAAAGAAGAAAAAGTACCTTGATCTGGAACAAGAGAAAAGGAAATGTGGGCTTTGGTTACTCCCTATAAATTGAATGCAAAACCATTAACTTTCATCAATAGAAGATCCTATTTCACTATGTTTCATTGGGATCAAAGGTATATGCAACCCTTATTCGTGTCAAAGATGGCTTGTGAGAAGATTTTAAATGTAATGATGATGCTTGTCAAACTCAGGAGCCTTGGAAAAATTGTAAATCAATGATACTTATTTTTGGGAGCTGGTCACAATCCTAAAAGACACAATCCTGAATGCCATAATTCCAAATTTTCAAGTCCTGAGAGATCAAGATGCTGAAAATATAATGCTGGAAAAAACAATTTAAAAATTTCTTGAAAGATATTTACTTAATTTTTTTTTTCCTTAAAAACAGGATCTTGCTTTGTTGCCTAAGCTGGAGTACACTGGTGTTATCATAGCTCACTGCAGCCTCACACCCCTGGGCTCACTCCAGTCTCCCGACTAGCTGGGATTACAAGTGTGTGCCACTACATTGGCTGTTTACTTAGATTTTTAAAAGGACATTTATGTGACAAACATATAAAAACACAATAGAACACTTCAATAGGTGAATTGACACACTAAAATAGGCACTAATATACATATTTTTGTAAGGATCAACAGGTATACTAATGACAGTCACAGGTATAACAATTATGAGCAGACACACCATATTTATAAATACATAGGTCAAAAACTGAAATGTATAAGTGCATATCACAATGGCTGGTAATTGTGTGCGCTCAGCTTTGTAACTGCAAGTCATCTGAAATATTGCGATGGACACCTAAGACTTTTGGCAAGATTGATCATAAACCACTGTGGGTTACAACTACATCATCGCCACACCAGTTGCTTAAAGAGCTAAGATGTTGAGAAATTTTCTCTCTCACAAATGCAGATATACACAAAGGACATATCTTCATTTATTATGAAAATTTTAATGTTTTATATCCATGCACAATGCTTACACGCAGTCAACGTTGTGGTAATGCACTTTTATGGAGGCAAATCTCCAAAAAAATACACAAATCACTCTAGAAAAGTCTTCATAATTTATACCTCTGGTATTGGAAATGATGCAAAGATAAAATACATAGCATAGTAAATTATTAAAAAAAATGACAATTTGAAATAGTGGGAAAAAACAAAAAAACTATAAAGAAATTTTGACATATTTAAAAGTGTATTACAGGGACAGATTGCATAGAGACAGTCCACAGGAGCTGGCCAACTTTCACATAGTTAACAGTTAACTATATTTTGAAGTCTTCTATCACAATGAATATCTGCTTTTTTCTTTTAGGACGTGGTTCTCCTTGGATAATATGTTCACATTCATTTTCTGTCCGGTGCTGCTCTTTTTGCAACTCTTCTGATTCCAATATACATTGATATGAACATTCCCTATTCAGTTTTTCCATTTTCTGTGCCATGCTTCTATGTTGTTTTGGCTTTGTGGAAATCCATTCTGCATGCAATACAGAACACAAATTTGGCAAAAGCAGTACTGGTGATCAAAGAACAACACCATTGCATAAGCGTCTTCTTATCCTACTATGCACATAATTATTTTCAAACTAGTCAGTAACTTAGCTGGCTTCTTCAGGCAAATACAGCTTTATTTTGTTAAAAGCCCTGGAATGTTATCAGCTGGAAGGAATGCCAACACAAGCCAATGGGGCATTTTTAAACTGAAGTTTTCATTCTTGCCATGTTGTGCAGGCAATCTATGCATTTGAATTTTTCTCCAAATGCATTGAGCTGAATGGGAAAAACAAACTTTTTTGGTAATACCTTGAAATTCACTCTTTGGAAATCTTGATTATGGCTAATTCCAAATCTGTCATTATAGTTTGGGGATTAAACTGAAATCCGTTTTCTTCTTTAGAAAGACAATAACAAGGTAATAGTTCTGCCTAACATGATGTGACTTTCCTATGATGGTGATTTTTCCAAATTTTAAATGTCCAGAATTTTAGATGATAGAGATTTGGATTTTAGACATCTTGATCTTTTAGGTTTTCAACATTCAGGATTATGGCATTCAGTATTGTGTCTTTTGAGATTGTGATCTAAACCCTTTAGCTTCATAAAAAACATGTTAAACAGCCTTTTCTGTGCATTAAAAAAATTCAAGGGGAGAGTTTCTTACATTAAGAGAATCTTTTTAAAGAAAATGTGTGATGGAGAAATTTTTGAGGAGGACATCTTTATCTCACCATTTCTAGTGAGCAAACTTTCTCTACTAGGTCAAGATCTAAACAAACACACAAATGTGGACAACAGAGGGGAGAACCCGTTGACCTACCAAGACAGGCTGCCAACAGAATTTTGAAGGCTTGCCAAGATGCTTTTATGGAGACAGAATGAATGAGATTCCGTAAGCGCAAAATAATCCTTTTAAGACTACCCAGAAAGTAATATAAGAGAAATAGTTATATAAGATTCAATGAGGACTACTTGAACATTGGGAAGAATTGTGGACTTTATCATTCAAGGAAATATAATTTTATTGTAAGATAAAATCTTTGTTTTTATAGCCAAATGGAAACATTCATGCCTTAATACGAAGTTTGGCAAAAAGAACTGAAGAGGACACCATAGAAGATTTTAACAAACAAGAACTTATTAGGTAAAAGATGTGTAATAAAATAATGATTCATTTAGTTGTTTTCTAAAATATTTCTAGCGCTATTAGATGTTGAAGGAGACTATTATGAAGTGTGTTCTCTGAGGAGCTGCTATTTTTATTTTCATATTTGTTTGAAGTGAATTATTTTGCTAATTCTTTAACATAAAAATCTTCAGTTACATGATTTGATATTTTAAAAAGTGATTAGGACAGAAGCATATGTACTGGGATTTATTTTTGGATCCTTGAAGTAGCAAAGCATAGTGGAACTCCTTAATCCATAGAGTAGTTACTTTGCTGTGTGATGACTCTTGATTTACTCCCCGAATCACCCTTTCCGCTAAACAGTATTAAAGAGACATTAGTAGGCTATAGAAAAAAATACTTGTGATCTACTTGGAATATTCATGAGGTTTTCTCCTGGTGGATTTACATCAAATTTTATTTTTTAAAACCCCAAGTATCTTTAAGATTCATAAATGAGATAGAGGCTGGCAGATGGGATTTGCCAGTAGGAAAATACAATGCTTTGGCTAAGCTGACAACAGCTATTGTCCACCTCTGTACAGACCCCCCTGCTGAAGACTGAGGGAGGCTTATTTCAAGTCTTCTTTAGTTCATGGCGAGCATGTTCAAATGGAATTGATACTGTGACTGTTTTCTGTGCAAGAATAAGATTTGTACCTCTACGAATCTTGTCCACCTTCTTCATCTAGTAAACACGCCACAGGTCTCATCTCAAGTCTATTACTATATGCAAGTATTGTACATAAGCAGGCCATTTAAAAAATTTTAAAGGAAGATATATATTGATATGGTTTGGCTGTGTTCCCACCCAACTCTCATCTTGACTTGTAGCTCCCATAATCCGCACGTGTCGTGGGAGGGACCCAATGTGAGGTAATTGAATAATGGGGGTAGGTTTTTCCCATGCTGTTTTCAAGATAGTGACTAAGTCTCATGAAATCTGATGGTTTTATAAAGGGTAGTTCCTCTGCACATGCTGTCTTGACTGCCACCACGTAAGATGGGCCTTTGCTCCTCCTTCTCCTTCTGCCATGATTGTGAGGCCTTTCCAGCCATATGGAACTGTGAGTTGATTAAACCTCTTTTTCTTTATAAATTACCCAGTGTTGGATATTTCTTCCTAGCAGTATGAAAATGGACTAATGCATATATGCATACATAAAGCCATTTCAAGAGACTTTGCTTCCTGAAGTTTGTAAATGTAAATAAATTTATTGTACCATCATTTAGGTTACCCCATTCCTCACTAACAAAGAAACAATATCTAAAATGGGTACTTATGTGGTTATTAAAAATATAGCATGAATATGGCTTTTGGAAAAAAGTCAGTGAAAGGTGTATTTTGAGGCCACAATTCTATGTCTCTTGCTATTCTGTTGTACACTTTTGGTATTGCACAAAAGCCAAAACTTTGGACTCCTTTGATTAAAGCCAAGGTCAAGTAATCCTGCTGGTTCTCTCTTCCCATTTCTTGAGTGAAGGATGTAGTCATATAAGATGCTGTTTAGTAAAATGGTGCCTGTGAATTCAACATGAAATGTCCGGGCAAGTGTTTTTCAAGGTCTTACATACATACTTTATTTCCCTTCCTCCTTTTCCCTCTTCAACCTCCATCCCCATCACCCAGTGTTTCATAAGGTTTGACTTTCTATAGCTTATACTGTAAAACCCCAAGTATAACCTTGTCTAATAATATTAATTGCACTTTCCCTAACTATTACATGCCTCCCTGGAGATTGTGATTGGTAATTCTTTCTCTCCTCCATCTTACTTGAGCATTTTTGGTCTAGTGGAATATTCGGTGGCAAAGCTCTCATTCCGGAAATCGTTTAACCATGCAAGCATAGAAGAAATAAGCCAACAATGGTAAACATAGTTAATGCATATAGTTATATCTTATAAACATGTCTCCTGAATGATGTCACATTTTCCTTTTTCAAACTAGGAATCAACAAAATTGAACAGTTGAGGTTTGTTAAGAAACTTCCCTTCTTATCCATAGAACTAAGATTTTTTTTTAAATAAAGAAGGTCATAGTGGGCCATAAATGATGTGCATTTCTAGGATCCCAAAGTGTTTTGTTGATTGAGTTATATGTAGAGATTTAATGGAACTGTGGTTGAAAAATGCTTTTAAAGTCTTTGATCACTGGGATATCAATGGAACAAATGAGCTAAAAGATTTTCAGAATTTCTTCATTTACCTAGGTAACAGGTTGAGGGTAACTGGGTGGAGAGAAGGGGGAGGTCCAGGGCATTAATGAATAGTACTCCATGTAAAAAAGAAGAATTGACTGATAACATCTGTACAATTTTAATTAGCAGGCTGGCATATATTGTGTAGGTTTTGCATTGCACGATTCTTGGGAAGTTGGGCATTCACATTTGTAGTCATTATCAGTTTCTGTATTTGTAATGGCAATTTTCTAGGTATGTTGTCTTGAGAAACTGTTAGATTCCTCTAATTTTTGCAAAGATACCTTTGGGAAGTTGAAGAATTGCCTGATTACTATTAGAGAATCCTGCTACTGATACATACTTGTCTTATGTAATTTGGACAAAATATAATATTCCTGAATCTTAGATTCCTTGTTTGTAAAATGGTTAAAACATATCTAAGTGTAAGAATTGTTGTAGCATATGAGTTTATGTGAGTATATGAATGTGGCCGTCACAGCAGCTGTAAGTAGATTATTATTATAAATATTATTAAAGCATTGTGATGTTTTATTTTAAGCTAATATTCTTTCTATATGCTGACTTTACAAACAGTTTTAAAAAATATACTTGAGCTTATTTGCATACAACTACTGATGGAAATCTGATGAAAAACACTAATAGTAGTTTATAAAAGATATTTTCAATATGAACTTTTTGTTTCCATTGTGAGAAATTGAATTTCAAAATGTAATTATTAAATATATGCCTGAGTTTCAAATATGTTTTTTTCTATCCAGCTAATTCAAAATGTTATAATGTAAAAATAGTTAAATGTCATGTTTACTTTATTAGAAAGAATGCCTTCAAATCAATATTATGATTAACATTTATTTAGCATCTTCAGTATGCAGGGCATTTATAAAATCTTTAGAAATTAATTTCCTCTAAATGCAACAAGCTTCATGACCGACAAGCACTGTCTATAAAAGATGACTTGGTTGGCAGAAAAGGAAAGAGTTTCTTCAGACATTCCAGCCCCAGTCAGCCCGGTGACATCTGCATATCAGGTAACTCCCCAATCCCTGGTCACATCTGATGGGTCCAGCATGGAATGTGACCCAAGCTGAGACAATCAGACTTAGTCTCTTGATAATTTAAACTCAGAGTCCAGTGACTGAATTAGACAATACCAGACATTCTATGTATAAGTTAGAGAGAGCTGGAGATAGGAAACTCAACTCACTAGAAAGCTGCTGTTATTGTAACTGGGTGTCCCAGGTTCTTGGCCTCCCCTTCCCCAGAAATGGGGGAAGAGGCCCTGGAGGTGCAGTGGGCTTACCATTCATATAAATATCACGGACCCAAAGTGTTTTGCAGAGAGTGATTTATTAGGCAGAGAAAGAGAGAGAGAGAGAAAGAGTGGGGGGATAGAGAGAGCTCCCACGCTATTGTGGGAGGGGATCCCAGAGAGGGAAATCCACGCAGGTAAGGTGCAGTGGAGTTTTAACTTTGAAGTTATTCCTGCCCCATTTATGTTCTTGTCCAATGAGAGGAGTTCTTTCAAACTTCCTCTGGAGTGATTGATCTTTGACTCTGATCCCAGATTGGTTGTTTGGGCCCACAACAGAGCCCCTCCTTCCAGGGCTTTTGGCAGGCTTTCTGAACAAAGGAAGCACACTTGGAATTTTACCTAGCCTGCACACGGGAAAGTCAGACAAAGAACTCCAGGTTCGCGGATGGGGAGATGGATGGAGGCATGGTGCTGGGAAGTTATTGCCTTTGAAACCATGCCCCTTATGGCTCTGGAAAGAGAAGATAACATAGTCCCTCAGTCCCCTCTCTGAACAGGAAAGTCCAACTGCTATTGGGACATGAATGTCAATTGTTTTTTAGCTACTTCTTGCTGAATTGGGGCATAGAAGGGGCCCTACACTTGAGATTTCCTTCAGAGGGGAGGAGTTTTCTAGGGGTGTAGGTTGATCCAGAGGTCCACGATAGAACTCATGAGCCAAGGACATTTGGGGTTCCATTTGCAGGATTATTTGTGGCCTTATGGCTGTAATTCTAGAAGAAACAAACTTGACAAGAAGGTTAAAGATGAGAGGCTGAAGGGTAGCAATAATAGAATGGTTATAAACAGGCCTAGGAGAGGGTAGAGCCAGGACAGCAAGTTGTTAGACAAGCCCCATGATTCTGTTTCTCGAAGATGTTTAGCCCTGTGTTTGATTCAGTCTCTCAGTTCTTTAAGACAACACTCAATTGGTTTATAAAGTAGTAGCATTCTTTCCCTAGAAAGAGACAGTTTCCTTCTCTCTCTGCTGTTAGCAGATTTAGGGCCCTTCTACTTTGAAGAGCTACGGCAGCTAAAGAGTTAAGCTGTTTCTGCAGAGTGGGCTCCTTTGCAGAGGGAATTGACAACTTTTTTCATGTTATTATTTAACTCCTGAGATAGCTTATAGTAACTGAGTAGGGGTAGTAACTTTTCTAATGCCAGTGCCAAGTTCTCCTATTTTTACAGACCACCTCCCACAACTATGAAAGGAATAATTGGGGTTTCAGAATCTGATTGTGGACAGCAAAGTCAAGAGTGATAGTCCTGTTAATGCCAGGATGTAAATTAGACTCATGGGTGGTTACTTTCCTGGGGATCTTGTTGGAAGAGCAAGATCTAACGGCTCATAGGTGTACGAAGGGTCGTCTCCCGGAACTTCAGGCTGCGGCGTGGAGGGTATATGACTTTCTTCAGGAGATGTCCAAGGTTTCAGCCAAGTGTGTTGAATCCACAAGTCAGTTCCCACCACCTTAACTGCCATTGGGGTAGACAGAGTAAACGAAAATGATCTTTCCCGAGATGGGCCTAGAAAGGAAGAGCCTGAGGGGTGAGACTTAACAAGCACTAAGTCTCCAGGGCAGAACAACTCTCCCTTTTTTTCCTAGGATGCCCTTCAGGTAAGGTCCTAAGAGCCTGTTGGTACTTAGCTGAGGAGGTTATATCTTTTATTAGATCTGCTGTTTCCTTGTCTAATACAAGATCATTAGTAAGAAAGGGCCATCCATAAAGCATTTCATAGGGACTGAGTCCTATTGTCTGAGGAGAGTTTCGAGCCCTTAAGAGTGCTATTGGTAATAGAGAAGGCCACGAGAGGTGGGTTTCCTGTGCGATTTTTTAGGTGTATTTTAAGAATTTCATTCGTCTTTCCACTTTCCCTGAGGACTGAGGCCTCCAAGCACAGTGAGATGATACTGTAGTCCTAATGCCCTGGAAATTCCTTGGGTTACTGCAGCTTTGAAGGCCAGGTCGTTATCGCTTTGAAGACAGCGAGGGATTCTGAATCTAGGGATTATTTTATTAATCAGGACTTTTATTACCTCTTGGGCTTTTTTTGTTCTGCAGGGGGAAAGCGTCAACCCAGTTTGTGTAGGTATCTACACATACTAACAGATACTGATATCCCTGAGACTTAGGCATATGGGTAAAGTCCATTTGCCAGTCCTCACCTGGGTAATGACTGGCTCACTGTTCCCCAGCAGGAGCTTTGCGATGTGCCAAAAGATTTTTGTTTTCTTTTTTTGCATATTTCATATCCTTTGACTATTTGTTAAACAACCTTGAAGAGACTCCTTTCTGTAAATATAGATTTGGCCATCCGATGTATATTCTTTATATCCATATGGAAGGTTTAATGCAGAGTTTTAAGTACTTTCCACCAAGGAGTACTTCCCCCCCCATCAGTAGCTAGCCATCCTGAAGGAAGAAGATTATGTCCCTGGGAGATTGCCCACTCTACCTCTTCTGATGAGTGTTGAGGTCTAGTTCCCTGGAGAGGGTTTTTCCATATTGAATGTCCTTCTATAAATTCTTGACTAGCTGCCCTTTCGCCTCTAGATCAGCTCAGTGATTGCCCTCTGGTTCCTTCTCATCTCCTTTCTGGTGACCTTGGCAGTGTAAGACTGCCACCTCTTTGGGTTCTTGGACAGCTTGTAATAAGTCTAAAATTTCCTTAGGATATTTACTGAGAGTTCCTGCTGAGGTTAGGAACTCCCTTTCCTTCCATATGGCAGCATGGGCACGCAGAACCAGGTCAGCATATTTGGAATCTGTGTACATGTTTATTCTCTTTCTGTTTCCTAATTTTAGAGCTCGAGTGAGGGCTACTAGTTCTGCCAGCTGGGCACTAGTTCCAGGAGAAAGGGAATTACTTTCAAGCACTGTTTGACTACTGACTACTGCGTATCCTGCCTTTTGAACTCCATTCTCTAGAAATGAACTTCTGTTAGTGTATAGGTTAAGGTCAGGATTGGCTAGAGGAGTTTCTAAAAGATCCTCTCAAGCCGCATAGTTCTGGGCTATAACCTGCTGATGGTCATGTTCTGTGTCTGCTTCTTCCTCAGGAGGAAAAGTAGCTGGATTGAGGGCTGCACATGTGCACAGCTAAAGTATAGGCCCTTCGAGCATTAAGGCCTGATATTTGAGTAAGTGGTTGTCGGACAGCCATCAGCCTCCTTTAGAGGCCAGAATTCCAGATACATCATGTGAAGTCCATACAGTTAGATCCTTCCCTTGCACTATTTTAATAGCTTCGGAGTCCAGTATAGCCACTGCGACTATGGCTGGCAAGCGGTGTGGCCAGCCTTTTGCTACTGCATCAATTTCCTTACTTAGGTATGCCACCGGTTGTGGCGTGGTCCCCCGACTCTGGGTGAGAACCCCCAGTGCCACTCCTGACTTTTCTGTAACATCTAGGGAGAAGTCATTCCCTGTAGGAAGGCTGAGAGCTGGAGCCTGCAGTAATGCCTCCTTCAGGGTCTGAAAGGCTGCCTCAGCTATAGGGTCCCATTGTATTAGACAAGTTTTGGCTTTTTGGGTCTCCTTAATCAGAGCCTATAGGGGTTTTGCTATTTCACCATATCTGGGAATTCACAATCAGCAGAAACCAGTTATTTCTAAGAATCACCGCAACTGTCTTAAGGTTTTTGGATGGGGGGAAGCCCAGTATGGGTTGGAGATGATCTTTATTAAGGGCCCGAGTGCCGTTAGACAAGACAAGCCCTAGGTATTTTACATCTTGCCTACAAAGTTGGGCTTTTGCTTTGGAAACTTTATATCCATAGATGGTTAGAAAGTTTAGGAGGTCCTGGGTGGCCTGCTGACAGTGGGTTTCTGAGTTAGCAGTTAAAAATAAATCATCCACATATTGAAGAACCAGTGTACCTGGATGTAAAAAATGACTAAGTCCCTGAGGTAGAGCCCAACTAAACAAGTGGGGGCTATATTGAAAGCCCTGGGGTAACACTGTCCAGGTGAGCTGAGAATTCTGGTCTAAAGGGTCTTCAAAGGCAAACAGAAACTGAGAGTCAGGATGTAATGGAACACAGAAAAAGGCATCCTTAAGGTTTAGGACTGTAAACCATTGTGCCTCTCCTGGTATTTGAGAGAGAAAGGTGTAAGGGTTGGGTACAGCTGGGTATAAAGGGATCACAGCTTCGTTAATGAGCCTGAGATCTTGCACCAGCCTGCATTGTCCACTAGGTTTTTGTACTCCTAAAACTGGAATGTTACAAGGGCTGTTACAGGACTTTACTAGACCCTGAGCTTTTAAGTTCTTTACAGTATCCTGTAGCCCCATTTTGGCTTCCAGTCTTGGGGGTACTGTCTTTGGTAAGGAAAGAGGTGGGATTCTTTAGCCTTATTGGAATTGGGCATGCATTCCAAATTGTCCATCTATTGCCCAAACCTCAGGATTAATCCCTTCTTGAAATAATGGGCAGCAGAGAGGGATTTCCTCCCTGATGATGATCATATATATAATGGCTCCTGCTCTGGCTAACAGGTCCTGCCCTAGTAAGAGAGTGGGACTTTCTGACATGATGAGGAAGGGATGGGAGAAGAGCATATTTCCCCAGTTACAGCTTAGGGCCTGGGAGAAATATTGGGAGACTGCTTGTCCTAGGACTCCTTGAACAGTTACAGACTTGGAGGACAGCTGTCCAGGACAGGAAAGCACAACTGAGAAGGTCACACTGTGTCCAGGAGATCAACCTCCTGGCCCTCTATGGCTAGCTTTACCAGGGACTCAGTGAGGGTGATGGCTTGTGCTGGCACTTGCCCCGGGCACCCTCAGTCCTGCTGTAGGGTCATCTGGTTAGCCACCTCAGGCTCTGGGAACCTTCGTCGCTGGGACAGTGTGCCTTCCAGTGATCCCCTTGGCACAGTGGGCAAGGACAAGGTGGTGGTTCATTTCTCTGGGGACAATTTCTTATAAAATATCCCGTTAGACCACACTGGTAACAAGCTCTGTCAGACTGGTGGCTAACCCAAGACTTTGTCTCTTCTGAGCGCCTTGGGTATGCTTGCCTGAAGGCCATGACTAGGGTTGCGGCTTTTCTCTGGTCTCTCCTGTTCCTTTCAGCCTGTTCCTCTTGGTTTCTGTTATAAAACACCAAGGTTGCTAGATTTAGTAATGAATCTAGGTTCTGTTCTGGCCCTAGGGCTAGCGTCTGGAGCTTCCTTCTAATGTCTGCTGCTGATTGAATAATAAATTTGTCTTTTAGTATTAACTGACCCTCAATGGAGTCTGGCCACAGGGGAGTATACTTTCTTAAGGACTTCCATAACTGCTCAAGGAAGGCTGTTGGGTTTTCTTCCTTTCCCTGAGTTATGGTGGATAACATTGCATAGTTTATGGGCTTCTTCCTAGTTTTCCTTAATCCCACAAGTATGCAGGTTAATAGGTGCCTATGACTCCAGTCCCCATGTTCTGAGTCAGGATCCCAGTGAAGGTCCGTGCTAGGGACTGCTTGTCTACCTGTAGGAAATGTATCCTTCTCCTCTGGCCTCATTTGGTCATGTACTTGACTAAGGTACCAAGTGTCCCCAAACTCTTGAGCCACTGCTAGAGCAGCCTCTCTCTCATTGGTGGTCATGGTTTGACTAAGCAATAGCATGATATATCTTTCCAATCTAATTCAAAGGAATGACTCAGGCCCGGCAGAACATCTATGTACTTGTTCAGGTCATCTGAAAACTTTCCTAAGTCCTCCTTGATTTGCTTTAAGTCAGAAAGTGAAAAGGGAATATGCACATCGGTAAGGCCAAATTTTCCTCCTACCGCCTGTAGGGGGCAGAGTTGGGGCACCCCGGTAGCTTGAGGTGCCTGGGCTGCTTTGGCCTTCCCTGATTCCTCTTGGGTGGCAGGAGCTGAGGAGACGTGGTGGTTAGCTTCGGTGGATGGAGGAGCTACAGGGAGTCCTAAATGTGGGAGTAGTCCTGAGGAGGGGCCAGTAGGTTGTGAGGTACAGGCCTTACATAGCTGAGGATTATTCCTTAGAAGAAAACCTGTACATAGGGGACCTTAAACCATGTACCTTCACTCTTACAGAACAGGTCTAATTGTACAATAGTGTTGTAATTTATACTTCCCTTAGGAGGCCAGGTTTCTCCACTTGGCAGAGGGTATTGTGGCCATGCTGTTTGGCAGAGAAAAATGAACTACTACTTCTTCGAGGATCGAGTGTTAAATTGGTCCCAGTTAACCAGGACACACTTTAAAGGAGATTTTGCCTTGCGAAGAGTAGCACCCATCTGAAATCAAACACAGGAATGGCCACATCCCTGGTTATTCCTTGCGACCACTAGGGCTGGGGCATCCCCCCAGTTATAGTGCTAGCCCTAGGGAGTCCCCCAGTTATAGCACCTTGTAATTTCCTTGGTCCAAGATGCATAATTATCTTCCAGCACCCTCCATGTGCTGGCTTTAATCATGCTTACCAGCATCATAGGCACATGCTCACTGTCTGCATATCACTATTGACCAACATAAGGACATGGGTACTGCTGGGATTAGTGGTCCCTACCAGCACATCCCTGAAACCTAGACCATTGAGACCATCGGCTTGGGCAATGGGTACCAATATTCCCCAGCAGGATTTCAATTAACATAGGCCTGATTATAAAACTCGGTTTTATAATCTAGGGGAGGGACCTGTAAGCACTACAGTCCTAAAGAAGGCTTTAGGATGACCACATGGCTGAGGCTGAAACAATGACCTCAGGACCTGAGCCTCTTCCCCTACCCCACTCTCCATTATAGGAATATGCCCTAGGGTTGTGGGGCCTGTAATTAACTATGTGAGCCTTGGACCTGGTTTGACTATGGTATTCTAGATGGAGAAGTTCTGCCATATGGAGAGCTGGTCCTAGGCAAGACAAATTGTACATCATTAGATTCTGGCACCATTCAGTTGGACTGGGAAATTTGTGGGTGACAAAAATGTTCTATAGCCCCTTAGTATCCACTGATGAAACTCTAACTCTGTTAGGACTTAACCTAGCACTGCGGACTAAGGGAAATGCCTCTGTGTGTTTATACTGCAGGAAGCTCTATAGGCATAAGCTTGAGGGCACTGCAGGCATGAGTCCCTGGGCTGCCACTGCCTGCTGGGGCCAGGGGGCCAAAGCTGCACCCCCCACGGTGCTTCTGTCTGCCATGGTCACATGTCTGCCTCGGGCCCCTCCCTGTGGGTCACTCCCTGGGACCCACTCCCTATGGGCCCCTCCTTGTAGGCCCCTCCCTATGGCCGGCTTGAGTTAGCTTGTCTGCTCCTTGAGGGAGCGGCCGCAGCACCTATACCTTTTAAATCCTGGCAGCTGCGCTATTTAAAAATGTGCCTCAGAGCACGCAGGCTCAGTTTATGGCCGGGACTGTGAGGAGTTCCCTGATTAGAGAGCTGGCTGGGGGGAGTGTGCTCCTGCTCTGCTCAGGTGGTGGGGAGCACTGCGACATACAGAATCCCCAGACCTAGCCTGGCGAGGCCTATCTGCACCCTCCCACACTGCAGGCAACAGGGCCCAGAGAAACAAAGTACAGCCAGAAAAGGAAGCTGGTTTGGAGAAGGCCGGGTGCTGTGCCTTTAAAATTTCACTGGCCGAGCTATTTAGAGCTGGGCAGAGCCTAATCCGGACTGTCTTAATTGGGGGACCATCCTCACCTGGCCCAGCTGTGGTCAAGTGCAGTCGGCTGGCAAGCGAGCCCAGCCAGCCTTGGCTGTGTGCAGGCCCAGTGCGGGTCCCCCACTTTCTGCAGACGGCATCCGCCCAGTCCCACCTGCAGGACTGCCTGTGGTCCCACGCAGGCCCAGGGTCCCCCATGTCTGGTGCTCTCCCCCCCAGCATATTCAAGAGAAGCAAATAGGACAGACTCCAGCAAGCCAAAGGGGTTCAAGGCACTCAGGGCTCAGAAGTAACAGTCTCTCATAACATTTCTTCTGGCTGACTTGCCATGGATGTAACTGGGTGTCCCAGGTTCTTGGCCTTCCTTGCCTCAGGAATGGGGGAAAGAGGCCCTGGAGGTTTGGTGGGCTTACCATTCATATAAATATCATGGACCCAGAGTTTTGCAGAGAGTGATTAGGCAGAGAGAGAAGAAGAGAGAAAGTAGAGAGTGCTCCCACGCTATTGTGGGAGGGGGATCCCAGAGAGGGAAATTCTGCACAGGTAAGGTACAGTGGAGTTTTAACTTTGAAGTTATTCCCGCCCCATTCATTTTCTTGTCCAATGAGAGGAGTTCTTTCAGACTTCCTCTGGAGTCATTGATCTTTGACTTTGATCCCAGCTTAGTTGTTTGGGCTCACAACAGAGCCCTTCCTTCCAGGGCTTTTGGCAGGCTTTCTGAACAAAGGAAGCTCACCTGGAATTTTACCTAGCCTGCATGGGAAAGTTAGACAAAGAACTCTAGGTTCCCAGATGCGGAAGTGAATGGAGGCATGGCACTGGGAAGTACTTGCCTTTGAAACCATGCCCCTTGTGGACCTGGGAGGAGAATTGAACATAGTCCCTCATTTTGGAGAAACAAAAATAACTGCTTTCCAGAAGATGATCTGGAAAAGTAGAGAAGTTGCCCAAGAGAGGGACAAAACTGCTTTAAGAATTTTTCTTTTTTTCTTTTTTTTTTAAGGGCCTAAATATACTTTCTGTATTTGGTAACTCTAAGATAACCTTGTATCTCTCTTCTAAATTCCCCCTTCCACTTGAATGGTGGATTTCTCTTACTTTCAACTGAAAAACACTTAAGATATTTGTCTTGTTCCAAGGAAGATTTAATATGGTTATTTCGTGAACAACAACAAAAGCCTTTTGTTGAGCCACTGTCCTTCCAGTGAGACACACACACACACACAATCTTTCTAGATCAGTTGGAAGAGGATCATGGAGGCACACACCACTTTCTTTCCTCTTTTTTGAATTTAAATATGAATGTAACTGATTACATCGTCTAGGAGATGAAAACTCAGTGAATGTCTTTCCAGTGGCTTCTGGTTCTTCCCAATGTGAAATTTGGAAGACCATTAGGAATAATTTCTAGCCATTTTAGATGCATGTGGTTTCCACTGGATAAGAAACTAGAAAATAGGGTAATGGTGCTGTTTTCCCAGAGGTACCTAGAATAGGTCTTGTGTGGCAGTCTTTATAAGGCACATGACAAACTTCCTAATTTTGCTGAGTAGAAAAATTAGTACAATGAATGTCTTTTACATCCGTAAGAGCTGAAAATTTAGATTTGATAATTCTCATCTGGATTATATTATATTTTGTGGGATTCATTATTGTTTTTTTCCTTTATTAACTAATGAAGCAATTGGTCAAATCTGATAGTACAACACCATATGTACCCTACCTTGCTATCTTTGTGGGGAATTTCTTAAGGTTAAAAATTTGATTGTGGGAATAATCAAATTAGGAGGACTCTTTTAATAATAAAATTGTAGACAATGGAAGAAGGCTGAAGCCTGCAGATAAAATAGATCTTGGCACTTCTTGGAATTCACATAAAAAAACACTAGCTGCCATGATAAATAGCGTAAGACAGTGCTTTCATTATGTAGTATCTCTGATCAAAACCATGCACTCTAAAGGCCATATAATGGGTGATCATTTGCTTATCCTGTGTCTGCTGATACTCATTTTTCCCCTGTAAAATGAATTATGAATTGTGCATGTGGTGATCATTTAACCTATCACTAAATGCAGCTAATTCTGGGTAAAAGAGAACAGCTGTTTGACATTTGCCCTCAAACTTACTGAGGCAGAAAGGAGGACTTGGATTATCCAACTGAAGCAGCCAACTAGTCTGTTCTTGCTGTTTGGGTTATAATACGCTGTGCCTTTATCTCCACAAAACAGCCTCGCTGTGTTGAGGTTGTTTGCCAGTTTCTTTCTAGCAAGGCTCATGGTAATGGGATATTATTTTTAATGGGACTTTCAGGACAACAATCAAATTTTGTAAATTATATTTTAATACTTCTGATTTCTTTGCCTTTGTGAAAGAGAGAGAACATAATGAAATTTGGGGGAAAAAGTGAAATTTTTTCATTACAAAGAGTATTATGAATAAATACATAGAATGTTTTGAGGAAGTTAAAACTAATTTAACAATGTTATAACACAAGAAATTGTTGAAGACAGAAACGAGCATGGAACAATTAAGTGGAGAGGGATTCTATGTACTTCATGAAAACAACAGTGAGAATGTAATTTGATTTTAAACAAAAATTAATGCTTTATAGCCATGACCACCTAACATCATTGGATTCCCTAAAAATATTTCAGTATCCCAGTCTTGTTGATTCACATTGCATACTATTACTAACTTAACTATGCTGGGGTAAAATGTTGAAATTATAGAGAAATTATTAACAAAAGGCAATATCATGTCTTCCAAATGCAGAATAATTCACATTCCTATAGCAGGGCCCCTAATAACTAGGAGTCCTGACAGCCCTTCAGTAAAGACAAAGAAATGATCAACCATAGTGAGAATCATATTTGTATGCAAACAATGCTTCTTAAAGTACTTGATCTCAATTTGTCTATTTAAGTAGTTTAATCAACACCCTAAATTTCTGCAGTCTAGTTCAAAACTGTATTTGTGTAATCAAACATTGTATGGAGTACAAAGTTAAGCATACATTCATACCATATAAAGTTTCAATTAGTGGAGGTAAATTATTGAGGCATTGCATCAGTTCAGTAGTCCAGGCCAACAGGCAGAACAAATAATTGTCAAGGAGAAAGAAAAAAGATAACTTGTTGATTTATTCAAGGTCATTGAGTAGATTGGTAATTAAGGTTATTCTTTATTTCTGCTTCTGGTTCTCCAAGAGTGCTGTTCTGACCCATCATCACCATAAAGCCACCCTGTAGTTGACCTCACCCTACAGTTGAGCAATCCTTTTACTCAAACATAGAATGCTGATTGTAATTTGCTACAAGGTATAATAAAAGGTCGATTTTATTTCAGTTTTTCTAGCTCTACAAGTATACTTAAATACTGTAGAGGCATATTGCTCCTGATAATCACTAGGAGTAGAGAATATATCAAATTAAAATAATTAAACATTTAGATGTTAAAAATTGGGGGTATTGATAAGAAGAAGAGAATATACTCTGATTTTTAAAAGAGAAAAAATGAAAGAAAAAAGGAAAGCAAAAGAGAGAAAGCAAGCAAGTAATCAAGCACAAAGTCATGACAGAGTGAAAATAAATAAATTTTGCTGGTTAAAAATTAACAGGTATCATAAAACCAATGACAGTTTCCTTTGATAATATATCAGCTCAAACCCAATAAAAGTAGTTGAACAGGTCATGCTTCTGCTTCGCCACCCCCCCCCCCCCTTTTTAAGTAATGCCATTCTTTCATTGTGATGGTGTTACTTGTAGTTGAAAAAAATTTATGGCTAAATAAGCTAATTAATGTTAACCATTTTGTCATGGGAAGGCTGAGGATTGTAAATAAACATCAAAAGGAGTGATTGTTCTTTAGATGACGTCTGTTTATAATAGGAGGCATGAGTTAAGCAATGCATCTCAAATAAAAGATGTTTTATTGCCATCATTGCACGTTACCTGAGTTACTGATATGACCAGTGTAAAGTTAGATAAGTGGAGAGAAATGGTCCACACTGGGGCCTGTGCAGTGGCTCATGCCTGTAATCCCAGCACTTTGGGAGGTTGAGGTGGGAGGATCACCTAAGGTCAGGAGTTCGAGATCAGCCTGACCAACATAGTGAAACCCCATCTCTACTAAAAATACAAAAATTAGCCAATTGTGATGGTGGGGACCTGTAATTCCAGCTACTCCGAAGGCTGAGGCAGGAGAATTGCTTGAACCTGGGAGGTGGAGGTTGCAATGAGCCAAGATTGTGCCACTGTGCTCCAGCCTGGGCAACAGAGGGAGACTCCATCTCAAAAAAAAAAAAAAAGAGAGAGAGAGAAAAGAGAGAAATACTCTACACTGGGTCTTAGAGGATAATAAATTCTGAGCTACTATTTCAAATTAAAAAAAAAATTTGTTAATCTGTTTCAGAAGATGTTGATCCATGTTTGACTGCAGCCAAAAATGCCAGCATAATACCAGGTATAACCAGGATTTAGAATAAAACTAAAAACATTATGCACACACACACACTTGTGAGGGTATTATACAGAAAATTCTTATGGTCACTTCTAACTTGAGTGTTGTATGACATTGCTAAAATTTTAAAGAATATATTTACTTATTTTTTACTCTTAATCTTGCCAGATAATTGGCAAGATAATATTTTTAATTTGAATATATGTTATTAAACTGAACATTTTCAGAAACTTTTGTTAAGGAAAGAAGATGAGTATAAATGTTTATGGCGTGTAAGGCAGTGATTCTAAGGTTAATAGGCAAATCAAGTTTGCTGTAGGAAAGGAGAATATCTTAGAAACTATATATTTTTTAAAGAACTAGAAAAACAAGCTGAAGCCAACCACTGTATTTAAAGCTATGTATTCCTTTCATTGGTGACGGTCAGATTATTTACATTTTTCCCTTAATTGAGTTGCAAATTTACAAATTCATATTGTTCCTTTTTTCAGTATACTTTATGTACTAACTTAGCCATTTAAAAACTTTTTTTCTGATAACACGATAGTGATATCTTTGTTATCAGTTACTGGAATATATCATACTAATTGATTTTTCAGGCAGTTGACAGAGCAGCAAGTTACAAATATTTTAACCATTTGAGGAGTATTCTTTCTCAAATCTAGTACATAATTCCTACTGCAAAGGATATACTGAGAAAATTTAAATGTTATTATGTGGGCTAAAAGGATTATGAAGTGGCAATGGTCTATTTTGTTGTAATATGACTTTTGAAGTTTTACTTAACCTGCAGTTTTGTGTCATGTCTACATATATAGGTGGATATTCCATTGAGAGCAGGAATCAGTACTCTCTGAGTTCAGCATGGGGCTCTCCATATAGTAAGTGGGTGGTAAGTTATATGTTATGGACTAAATTGTGCCTCCGTAAATTCATATTTTGAAATCTTAACCCCCAGTACCACAAAATGTGACTGTATTTGGAAATGGGGTCTTTAATGAGACAAAGTTAAAAAGTGGTCATTAGGGTGGGCTCTAATCCAGTATGACTGGTGCCCTCATAAAAGAGGAAATTTGGACACAGATACGTACAAAAGGAAGATGATCTGAGGACTCAGGGAAAAGGTGGTTATTGCTCTTTGATCTCCATCTTCTAGCCTCCAGAAACAGGAGAACAAAATTTCTGTGCTTTAAATCAGTCACCTAATCTTTGGTACTTTGTTATGACAACCCTAGAAAGTACTGATAAATGATAATCCCATGTTGCTCTATGGGAGAACAAAGTTCGCCAACAGAATGTTACACATTTATTCTTCTTCTTTTTTTTTTTTTTTGTCTTGTATCTCTTGGTAGGTCTCAAAATGTCAACTATGACCTGTCACTTAAAAGTGCTTGAATACAGGAATATTCACTTCATGAGAATAATTAAAACTCTCAAAGTCTTTGTGGTTATTTTTATTTCTGCATTTTAAGTTGTCTTTTGAGCTTTTTCCTATGAAAAGATTCTGAGTAACTGGAGATATAACAGCGGAGTTGTATTTGAAACTCTTTCCTGTACTAACCTTGTGACTTTTGTCTCTTTATTTCTCTGTCAAAGGAGACTGGTGATAATACTTTATCAGGGAGCTGTGGGATTCAAATGAAATACTGCATGTAAAAAATTACTTTGCAAGCTTAGCAGTGTAACACAAACACTCATCATCATAACTAGAAGTCTGGCCTGCTGACAAATATCTGTTGACAAGTAAGGATTTGTTGTACCAGTTAGTTTATCGTTAACCAATAATAAATTATTTAAAACACTGATAGCTGTAGCCCTATGTTGAATTGGGACATACATCAAATGTATGTGGTCATTTCTTTGAAGATAGAGTATGACAAGGGGAAGTTCTAAATTCACATTGTGAAAGGATTGCCTGTAGTTTCTTTGGAATTTTTTTTAAAGGCTAAAGAGATAAAATTTTGTCTTTTCTCTTTTAATAATTTTGAATTATACTTTTCCCCCTCATTTAAACTTATGTTTTATTTGTTTTTGATTATTTACCTTGACATATCTTTTAAAAAATATTTTAGGAGACTGAGTGTTGCTCTCTGCCCAGACTGGAGTGCAGTGACATCATCACAGGTCACTGAATCCTTGAAATCCTGGGCTCAAGAAATCCTCCCACCTAAGCTGCCTGAGTAGTTGGGATCACAGGCCTGCACCACCACAGCCATGCCTGTCTAATTTTCAATTTTGTTTTTAGAGACTGGCTCCAATTGTCTTGCCCAAACTGGTCTCAAACTCCTGAGCTCAAGAAATGGTCCTGCCTCAGTGCCTCAAAGCGCTGGGATTACAGTTGTGAGCCACTACACTTGACCTGATATAAATTTTTCAATCCTCTTAAATTTTTTTAAGTTTTTTATTTTTAAATTGTGGATAAAATTGTATACATTTATCATGTACAGCATGATGTTTTGAAGTATATATACATTGTGGAATAATCAAGTGATATTCTACAGTGGTTCATATGACCACAATTTATAAGAGTTCAAATGGAATTTTTATTAACAATGGTTAGTTTCGATTTTATTTAATTTGTTGACATACAAGTATTTAGATATGACTCAAATGTGAGTAGATTGCATTATGTGTCTGTTTTTTCCTCTATCAGTTGTACTTTATGAAGCAATTTAAAAACAAATAAATTAGCCTCAAACTATATAACCAGTGATATCCAGCTTTAAATGCAATTATTTTCAAATGTGCTGGTGTGTGTGAAACCCAACAGCTGTTGGTTACACACTAGCAGCAGCCTCACAGTAATTAATGCCAGATGTGTCTAGCCACTTCATTATTAATTTTCTATTTGTAAAATTCAGTATGGTGCTTTGAAAAGAGGTACAGTCTTTATTTTTAGAATAGTTTCTGTTCTAATAACCTTTCAACATATTCCTGTCTCTTCTTTTTCATGTTAGTTTCATGTACATGTCACACATAATGTTAGATCCTCACACCTCTGGGTATGTTCTAAACCCTTTCAATGAACATAGACTAGGTAGGATGAAAGACTGGCCCTTTTAAAGGACCAAAACTTTAAAAAATGACATTAGTTCATATAGAAACAAAAGGCCTCCTAGGAAAAGTTAAAGAAGCAAATTTAAACAAAAGTCTCCTTCAAGTTAGATTTACTTTGGTAATATTCAGATTGTTTTTTAAATTATACTTTAAGTTCTGGGGTACATGTGCAGAATGTGCAGGTTTGTTACATAGGTATTCACATGCCATGGTGGTTTGCTGCACCCATCAACCTGTCATCTACATTAGGTATTTCGCCTAAAGCTATCCCCTTCCTAGCCCCCCACCCTCCGACAGGTCCTGGTGCCGTGCCTGATATTCCCCATCCCTGTGTCCATGTGTTCTCATTGTTTGACTCCCACTTATGAGTGAGAACATGCAGTGTTTGGGTTTCTGTTCTGGTGTTAGTTTTCTGAGAATGATGGTTTCCAGCTTCATCCATGTCCCTCCAAAGGACATGAACTCATCCTTTTTTATGGCTGCATAGTATTCCATGGTGTATATGTGCCACATTTTCTTTATCCAGTATGCACCGATGGGCATTTGGGTTGGTTCCAATCTTTGTTATTGTAAACAGTGCCACAATAAACATGCATGTTCATGTGTTTTTATAGTAGAATGATTTATAATCCTTTGGGTATATACCCAGTAATGGGATTGCTGGGTAAATGGTATTTCTAGTTCTAGATCCTTGAGGAATTGCCACACTGTCTTCCACAATGGCTGAACTAATTTACACTCCCATCAACAGTGTAAGAGCATTCCTATTTCTCCACATCCTCTCCAGTGTCTGTTGTTTCCTGACTTTTTAATGATCACCATTCTAACTGGTATGAGATGGTATCTCAGTGTGGTTTTGATTTGCATTTCTCTAATGACCAGTGATGATGAGCTTTTTTTCATATGTTTGTTGGCTGCATAAATCTCTTCTTTTGAGAAATGTCTGTTCATATTCTTTGCCCACTTTTTGATGGGGTTGTTTTTTTCCTGTAAATTTGTTTAAGTTCTCTGTAGATTCTGGATAATATTAGCCCTTTGTCAGATGGATAGATCACAAAATTTTTCTCCCATTCTGTAGGTTGTCTGTTTACTCTGATGATAGTTTCTATTGTTGTGCAGAAAATCTTTAGTTTAACTAGATCCCGTTTGTCTATTTTGGCTTTTGTTGCCATTGCTTTTTTTGTTTTAGTCATGAAGTCTTTGCCCATGCCTATGTCCTGAATGGTACTGCCTAGGTTTTCTTTTAGGGTTGTTATGGTTTTAGGTCTTACATTTAAGTCTTTAAACCATCTTGAGTGGATTTTTGTATAAGGTGTAAGGAAGGGATCCAGTTTCCACTTTCTGCATATGGCTAGCCAGTTTTCCCAACATCATTGAATAGGGAATCCTTTCCCCATTACTTGTTTTTGTCAGGTTTGTCAAAGATCAGATGGTTGTAGATGTGTGGTGTTATTTCTGAGGCCTCTGTTCTGTTCCATTGGTCTATATCTCTGTTTTGGTTCCAGTACCATGCTGTTTTTGTTACTGTAGCCTTGTAGTATAGTTTGAAGTCCGGTAGCATGATGCCTCCAGCTTTGTTCCTTTGCTTAAGATTGTCTTGGCTATGCAGGCTTTTTTTGGTTCTATATGAAATTTAAAGTAGTTTTTTTCCAATTCTGTGAAGAAAGTAAATGGTAGCTTGATGGGGATAGCATTTAATCTATAAATTACTTTTGGCAGTATGGCCATTTTTACTATATTGATTCTTCCTATCCATGAGCATGGAATGTTTTTCAGTTTGTGTCCTCTCATATTTCCTTGAGCAGTGATTTGTAATTCTCATTGAAGAGGTCCTTCACATTCCTTGTAAGTTGTATTCCTAGGTATTTTATTCTCTTTGTAGCAGTTGTGAATGAGAGTTCATTCACGATTAAGCTCTCTGTTTGTCTCTTACTGGTGTATAGGAATGCTTGTGATTTTTGCACATTGATTTTTTATCCTGAGACTTTGCTGAAGTTGCTTATAAGCTCTAGGAAATTTTGGGCTGAGACATTGGGGTTTTCTAAATATACAGTCATGTCATCTGTGAACAGAGACAATTTGACTTCCTCTTTTCCTATTGAATACCCTTTATTTCTTTCTTTTACCTGACAGCCCTGGCCAAACTTCCATCACTATGTTGAATAGGAGTGGTGAGAGAGGGCTTTCTTATCGTGTGCTGATTTTCAAAGGGAATGCTTTTGGTTTTTGTTCATTCAGTATGATACTGGCTGTGGGTTTGTCATAAATACCTCTTATTATTTACGGATACATTCCATTGATACCTAGTTTATTCAGAGTTTTCAGCATGAAGCATTGTGGAATTTTTTTGAAGGCCTTTTCTGCATCTTTTGAGATAATCATGTGGTTTTGTCATTGGTTCTGTTCACGATGGATTACGTTTATTGATTTGAGTATGTTGAAGCAGGCTTGCATCCCAGGGATGAAGCCAACTTTATCGTGGTGGGTAAGCTTTTTGATGTGCTGCTGGATTTGTTTTGCCAGTATTTTATTGAGGATTTTTGCATAGACGTTTATCAGAGATATTGGCATAAAATTTTTTGTTTTTGTTTTGTCTCTGCCAGGTTTTGGTATCAGGATGATGCTGGCCTCATAAAATGAGTTAGGGAGGATTCCCTCTTTTTGTATTGTTTGGAATAGTTTCAGAAGGAATGGTAACAGCTCCTCTTTGTACCTCTGGTAGAGTTTGGCTGTGAATCCATCTGGTCCTGGACTTTTTTTTGTTGGGTAGGCTGTTAATTGCTGCCCCAATATTGGTAGATTCGTGGTTTGTTTGTTTGTTTGTTTGTTTTTCCCAGGCATCTCGCTGTCACCAGATTGGAGTGCAGTGGTGCAATCTTGGCTTACTGCAACCTCCGCCTCCATGGTTCAAGGGATTCCCCTGTCTCAGCCTCTCAAGTAGCTGGGTCTACAGGTGTATGCTACCACACCCAGCTAATGTTTTGTATTTTAGTAGAGACGGGGTTTCACCATATTGGCCAGGATGGTCTCAATCTGCTGACCTAGTCATCTGCCCCTCGGCCTCCCAAAGTGCTGGAATTACAGGCTTGAGCCACTGTGCCCGGCCAGATTTGGGATTTTTTTCTTTTTTTTTTTTCACTGATAACAATATCTAAGAATTATAAGCCAGATTTGGTATTTTTAACTCCTGTTTTAGAATCTGAAATGTGAAGAGTAGGACTTATCTTGTTTTTTTCTTTTATCTTCCTAACTTTTTTGTGATACAAATAGATAATGTAAAATTTACTATTTTAGCCATATCCTCCTATTTAGTGCTCTTTTTATTCTCAAATTTTCTGTGCTAATAAAAAAGTCTTTATCTAAATGACAAATGCAACTTGTCCTTTAATCCAGTTAGGTCTCAAGAGGTGATCCCATAAAGAACAACTTTTCTTTCCTTGTGATCTGGTGAGACCTGAAGGATCATATGGAGGATTTCAGCTGCAATTGCTGTATTCTGAACTCAGCCAATAAATTGCTCCATACTCCAAACAGATGTTTTCCTTTTAGGTTGTTGCACCACTTGTGGACCATTTTCCTTCCCTAGAGGAAATATCAGCATGATCGTAAACTAGAAAGCATCTTCTGAGCATCCAAGAACACACCCAGGAGTGGCAGCAGCAGTAGCAGGGAGTAAACGTGGAAAAGTGGAGATGCATTTTTTTCACGAAATTGCAACTCACTTCGCATTTAATTTTTCTCTTTTTTTTTCCGTTTCTTATTTCAGAGGTCACTTGGTGTATTATGAGAGTGAATATTTTTATTTTTGTCTTTAAAAATGCTTTATTGCTGATTTATTTAACATGGTGAATACAACAGAGCTTGAGACAAGGGCCAGGAGCCTCTCTGATTTACAGCATAACATACCCAAAAGAGTCCCTCCTAAACTGTACTGGAAGACAGACATTTTATGTTCTCTCTCTTAAAAAGTCAGACTTTTCAAGACACAGAAAGAGGTACTTATTAAAATAATATTCTCCGAAAAAAATAAAGATCGGCTGATTAATTGAAACAGTAAAATGTCTAAAAAAAAATAATGGTTTCCTTTGTAGTGTTTTGCTTTCTGTGAAGAATGATTAAACAATTTCTCTTTGTAGAAAATAATCCCAGCCTAACACAAATGTGAGTTCCTATTTTTGGATGGTGGTATTATTTTATAGCATGTGCGATCACAGTTGTAGGCACATTTTATTTCCTTCCAAGCATGATGTTGCCATACGTGAATGCTTTGAAAACATGACGTCTCTATCTTTACTGACCCAGCTGACTGGCATGAAAATGTTACATGCCATTGTGAATATAGAGGGTGAGGGCAAAATGTGGGAAAAGGGAAGGCATTTTACCAAAATATGACCAGGAGTACATTCTTTTTTTTTTTATTTTTTTTAAATTGCATTTTAGGTTTTGGGGTACATGTGAAAAACATGCAAGATTGTGGCATAGGTACACACATGGCAGCGTGATGTGCTGCCTTCCTCCCCATCACCTATATCTGGCATTTCTCCCCATGCTATCTCTCCCCCAACTCCCCCACCCCCTGCTGTCACTCCCCTGTTTTCCCCTGACATACCCCAGGGTGTGATGCTCCCCTTCCTGTGTCCATGTGTTCTAATTGTTCAACACCCACCTATGAGTGAGAACATGCGGTGTTTGATTTTCTGTTCTTATGTCAGTTTGCTGAGAATGATGGTTTCCAGGTTCATCCATGTCCCTACAAAGGACACGAACTCATCATTTTTGATGGCTGCATAGTATTCCATGGTGTATATGTGCCACATTTTCCCTGTCCACTTTGTCATCAATGGGCATTTCGGTTGGTTCCATGTCTTTGCTATTGTAAACAGTGCTGCAGTGAACATTTGTGTGCATGTATCCTTATAGTAGAATGATTTATAATCCTTTGGATATATACCCAGTAATGGGATTGCTAGGTCAAATGGAATTTCTATTTGTAGGTCCTTGAGGAATCACCACACTGTCTTCCACAATGGTTGAACTAAGTTACACTCCCACCAACAGTGTAAAAGCGTTCCTATTTCTCCACATCCTCTCCAGCATCTGTTGACTCCAGATTTTTTAATGATCACCATTCTAACTGGTATGAGGTGGTATCTCAATGTAGTTTTGATTTGCATTTCTCTAATGACCAGTGATGATGAGCATTTTTTCATATGTTTGTTGGCCTAATGTATGTCTTCTTTTGTAAAGTGTCTGTTCATGTCCTTTGCTCACTTTTGAATGGGCTTGTTTGTTTATGTCTTGTAAATCTGTTTTAGTTCTTTGTAGATTCTGGATATCAGCCCTTTGTCAGATGGGTAGATTACAAAAATTTATTCCCATTCTGTTGGTTGCTGATTCACTCTAATGACTGTTTCTTTTGCCATGCAGAAGCTGTGGAGTTTGATTAGGTCCCATTTGTCTATTTTGGCTTTTGTTGCCAATGCTTTTGGTGTTTTGGTCATGAAGACCTGGCCTACGCATATATCCTAACGGTTTTGCCTAGGTTTTCTTCTAGGGTTTTTATGGTGTTAGGTCTTATGTTTAAGTCTTTAATCCATCTGGAGTTAATTTTAGTGTAAGGTGTCAGGAAGGGGTCCAGTTTCTGCTTTCTGCACATGGCTAACCAGTTTTCCCAACACTATTTATTAAACAGGGAATCCTTTGTTCATTGCTTGTTTTTGTCAGGTTTGTCAAAGATCGGATGGTTGTAGATGTGTTGTGTTGCCTCTGAGGCCTCTGTTCTGTTCCATTGGTCTATATCTCTGTTTTGGTACCAGTACCATGCTGTTTTGATTACTGTAGCCTTGTAGTATTGTTTGAAGTCCAGTAGTGCGATGCCTCCTGCTTTGTTTTTTTTTCTTTTTGCTTAGAATTGACTTGGCTATGCGAGCTCTCTTTTGGTTCCATATGAAGTTTTAGGTGGTTTTTTCCAGTTCTGTGAAGAAGGTCATTGGTAGCTTGATGAGGATAGCATTGAATCTGTAAATTACTTTGGGTAGTATGGCCATTTTCACGATATTGATTCTTCCTAACCATGAACATGGAATGTTTCTCCATCTGTTTGTGTTCTCTCTTATTTTGTTGAGCATGGGTTTGTAGTTCTCCTTGAAGAGGTCCTTTACATCCTTTGTTAGTTGTATTCCCAGGAATTTTATTCTCTTTGTAGCAATTGTGAATGGCAGTTCGTTCTTGATGTGGCTCTCTTTAAGTCTGTTATTGGTGTATAGGAATGCTTGTGATTTTTGCACATTGATTTTTATCCTGAGACTGCTGAAGTTGCTTATCAGTTTCAGGAGATTTTGGGCTGAGATGATGGGGTCTTCTAGATATACAATCATGTCATCTGTAAATAGAGACAATTTGACTTCCTCCTTTCCTATTTGAATACCCTTTATTTCTTTTTCTTGCCTGATTACTCTGGCTAGAACTTCCAATACTATATTGAATAGGTGTGGTGAGAGAGGGCATCCTTGTCAAGTGCCAGATTTGAAAGGGAATGCTTCTATTTTTTGCCCATTCGAGTATGATATTGGCTGTTGGTTTGTCATACATAGCTTTTATTATTTTGAGATACGTTCCGTCAATACCTAGTTTATTGAGGGTTTTTAGCATAAAGGGCTGTTGAATTTTGTCAAAGGCCTTCTCTGCATCAATCAAGATAATCATGTGGTTTTTGTCTTTCGTTCTGTTTATGTGGTGAATTATGTTTATAGATTTGCGTATGTTGAACCAGCCTTGCATCCCCGGGATGAAGCGTACTTGATCTTGGTGGATAAGCTTTTTGATGTGCTGTTGCAATCGGTTTGCCAGTATTTTATTGAAGATTTTTGCATCTATGTTCATCATGGATATTGGCCTGAAGTTTTCTTTTCTTGCTGAGTCTCTGCCAGGTTTTGGTATCAGGATGATGTTGGTCTCATAAAATGATTTAGGAAGGATTCCCTCTTTTTGGATTGTTTGGAATAGTTTCAGAAGGAATGGTACCAGCTCCTCTCTGTATGTCTGGTAGAATTTGGCTTTGAATTCGTCTGGACCTGGGCTTTTTTTGGGTGGTAGGCTCTTAATTGCTGCCACAATTTTAGACCTTGTTTTTGGTCTATTCAGGGTTTCTACTTCTTCCTGGTTTAGGCTTGGGAGGCTGCAAGTGTCTGGGAATTTATCCATTTCTTCCAGGTTTACTTGTTTATGTGCATAGAGATGTTTGTAATAATCTCTGATGATGGTTTGTATTTCTGGAATCTGTGGTGATATCCCCTTTATCATTTTTTGTTGCATTTATTTGATTATTTTCTCTTTTCTTTAGTAATCTGGCTAGTGGTCTGTCTATTTTGTTGATCTTTTGAAAAACCAGCTCCTGGATTTATTGATTTTTTGAAGGGTTTTTTGTGTCTCTATCTCCTTCAGTTCTGCTCTGATCTTAGTTATTTCTTGTCTTCTGCTATGTTTTGAGTTTTTTTGATCTTGCTCCTCTAGCTCTTTCAATTTTGACGACAGGGTGTCGATTTTAGATCTGTCCTTGCTTCTCATGGGGGCATTTATTGTTATGTATTTTCCTCCAGAGACTGCTTTAAATGTGTCCCAGAGATTCTGGTGTGTTGTGTCTTCATTCTTGTTGGTTTTGAAGAACATCTTTATTTCTGTCTTCATTTCATTGTTTATCCAGTCAACATTCAAGAGCCAGTTGTTCAGTTTCCATGAAGCTGTGCAGTTCTGAGTTAGTTTCTGAATTCTGAGTTCTAACTTGATTGCATTGTGGTCTGAGAGACTGTTTGTTATGATTTCCATTGTTTTGCATTTGCTGAGGAGTGATTTACTTCCAATTATGTGGTCAATTTTAGAGCAGGGGTGACGTGGTGCTGAGAAGAATGTATATTCTGTGGATTTGGGGTGGAGAGTTCTGTAAATGTCTATTAGGTTTGCTTGGTCCAGGTCTGAGTGCAAGTCCTGGATATCTTTGTTAATTTTCTGTCTCATTGATCTGTCTAATAT
The DNA here is from genome assembly GCA_036589455.1 of Ateles fusciceps. NCBI lineage: Eukaryota > Metazoa > Chordata > Mammalia > Primates > Atelidae > Ateles > Ateles fusciceps. The sequence goes on from JAZHEH010001022.1 coordinate 8,271,049, forward strand.
TGACAATGGGGTGTTAAAATCTCCCACTATTATTGTGTGGGAGTCTAAGTCTCTTTGTAAGTCATTAAGAACTTGCTTTATGTATCTGGGTGCTCTTGTATTGAGTGTGTATATATTTAGGATCCTTAGCTCTTCTTGTTGCATTGATCCTTTTACCATTATGTAATGTCCTTCCTTGTCTCTTTTGATCTTTGTTGGTTTAAAGTCTATTTTATCAGAGACGAGAATTGCAACTCCTGCTTTTTTTTTTTTGCTCTCCATTTGCTTGGTAAATCTTCCTCCATCTCTTTATTTTGAGCCTTTGTGTATCCTTGCATGTGAGATCGGTTTCCTGGGTACAGCACACCGGTGGGTTTTGGCTTTTTATCCAGTTGCCAGTCTGTGTCTTTTGATTGGGACATTTAGCCCATTTTCCTTTAGGGTTAATATTGTTATGTGTGAATTCGATCCTGCCATTTTGATGCTAGCTGGCTGTTTTGCTCATTAGTTGATGCAGTTTCTTCATTGTGTTTATGCTCTTTACCATTTGGTATGTTTTTGGAGTGGCTGGTACTGGTTGTTCCTTTCTATGTTTAGTGCCTCTTTCAGGAGCTCTTGTAAAGCAGGCCTGGTGGTGATGAAATCTCTGAGTACTTGCCTGTTCGCAAAGGATTTTATTTTTCCTTCACTTATGAAGCTTAGTTTGGCTGGATATGAAATTCTGGGTTGATAGTTCTTTTCTTTAAGGATGTTGAATATTGGCCCCCACTCTATTCTGGCTTGTAGGGTTTCTGCTGAGACATCTGCTATGAGTCTGATGGGTTTCCCTTTGTGGGTAACCCGACCTTTCTCTCTGGCTGCCCTTAGCATTTTCTCCTTCATTTCAACCCTGGTGAATCTGACGATTCTGTGCCTTGGGGTTGCTCTTCTTGAGGAATATCTTTGTGGTGTTCTCTGTATTTCCTAGACTTGAATATTGGCCTGCCTTGCTAGGTTGGGGAAGTTTTCCTGGATAATATCCTGAGGAGTATTTTCCAGCTTGGATTCATTTTCTCCGTGACATTCAGGTACACCTATCAAACATAGATTAGGTCTTTTCACATAGTCCCATATTTCTTGGAGACTTTGTTCATTCCTTTTTACCTTTTTTCTCTAATCTTGCCCTCTTATTTTATTTTATTGAGTTGATCTTCGACCTCTGATATCCCTTCTTCTGCTTGGTCAATTTGGCTGTTGAAACTTGTGTATGCTTCGTGAAGTTCTCGTGTTGTGTTTTTCAGCTCCATCAATTCACTTATATTCCTCTCTAAGTTGTTTAATCTCGTTAACATTTCGTCAAATCTTTTTTCCATGTTCTTAGTTTCTTTGCATTGGGTTAGAACATGTTCTTTTAGCTCACAGATGTTTCTTCTTACCCACCTTCTGAAGCCTGATTCTGTCATTTCATCACACTCATTGTCCATCCAGCCTTGTTCCCTTGCTGGTGAGGAGTTGTGATCCCTTGTAGGAGGAGAGGCATTCTGGTTTTGGGTGTTTTCATCCTTTTCGTGCTGGTTTCTTCCCATCTTTGTGGATTTATCCACCTGTCATCTTTGTAGTTGTTGACTTTCAGATTGAATCTCTGGGTGGACATCCAGTTTGTTGATGATGAAGTTATTTCTTTCTGTTTCTTAGTTTTCCTTCTACCAGTCTGGCCCCTCTGCTGTAGGACTGCTGAGGTCCACTCCAGGCCCTGCTTGCCTGGGGATCACCTGCAGTGGCTGCAGAACTGTAAGGGTTGCTGCCAGTTTCTTCTTCTGCTATCTTTGTCCCTGAAGGATACCTGCCTGATGTCAGTCTGAGCTCTCCTTTATGAGGTGACTCTTTGGATATACAGGGGTCAGGGAGCTGCTTGGGGAGACAGTATGTCCTTTATAGGGGCTCAAGTGCTGAGCTGTGAGCTCCGTTGTGCATTCAGAGCTGCTGGGCAGTTACGTTTAAGTCTGCTGCAGCAGAATTCATAACCTCCCCCCCCCCCTTTTTTCCCCAGGTGCTCTGTCCCAGGGTCTTAGGGCTTTATGAGTTTCTGTTGTGCTGCTGCCTTTTTTCAGAGCTGCCCTGCACAGCGGAGGCAGCGTAGTCAGTGTCTGCCACAGAGGCTTTGCTGAGCTGCTGTGGGCTCCGCCCAGCTGCTGTGTGAACTTCCCCTGCAGTACTGTTTATTCGGGTATAGTTAGAACTGCCTTGGCAATGGCAGCCCAACTCTGTAATGGCAGACTCTCTCTGTAATGGTGGGCTGCCTCAGCAATGGCGGACTACCTCCGTAGTGGTGGACTGCCTCGGTAATGGCGGACTCCCCCTCCCCCCACAGAACTGGACCATCCCCGGGTTCAGCTGTGCTTGCTGTGAAACTCTCAATCCAGAGCATTTCAGATTGCTGTTTTTTGTGGGGGTGCGACCAGCCGAGCCTGATCACCTGGCTCCCTGCCTCGAAGACTTACTCTTTTTTGTTGTTGTTGTTGAATAGTTGACTGTCTCCCAGGCGTTCCAAGTCGCCTGTTGAAAAGGCACCAGGATCTGTGTGATTTCCCCACGCGGCGACCCACTGCACTGGCTGAAACAGCCGTGCTGAGACTCATGGTGGTTTTTTGCCCAGGAATCTCCTGGCCTGGCTCCCTGTTTCAGTCCCCTTTTCTATCAGTTGAATGGGTGACTCTGCCTTTCTAGAGCTCCAATCACCAGCTAGAACGGCACCTGGACCCGTGTATTTTGTGCGGAGAACCGCCACGCCAGGGGCGCGGGCAAAACAGCCACGCTGGCGGAAACAGCTGCGCCAGCCGAAACAGCCTCGCTGGTGACCCATGGGGCTCCTCCGCCTGGGATTCTCCTGGTCTGTGGGCAATAAACATCCGTCTGGAGATGCGGCGTCCACTCACCCTCTGCGCTTTCACTGATAGCTGCAATCCTGAGCTGCTCCTAATTGGCCATCTTGGATCCATCCCCCACATTCTTTTTTTTAAAGCATCATTTATATCTCCTTCAGAAAACTGTCCCCAGACTGAAAAAAATCAAAGAATTTTATTATATTATTCTTTTATAATATAAATCTTACTTTATTAATATTTAACAGCCTATTTAATTTTTTTTTTTTTTTAAAGACAGAGTTTCACTGTTGTTGCCCAGGCTGCAGTGGTGCCATGTCAAGCTCACTGCAACCTCCACCTCCTAGGTTCAAGTGATTCTCCTGCTTCAGCCTCCTGAGTAGCTGGGATTACAGGTGCTCACCACCATGCCCAGCTAATTTTTTTATTTTTAGTAGAGATGAGGTTTTATCATGTTTTTCAGGCTTGTCTCAAACTCCTGACCTCAGGTGATCCACCCGCTTCGGCCTCCCAAAGTGCTGGGATTACAGGCATAAACCATCATGCCCAGCCATTATTTTTTATATTATAAATTTTATTATTTGGTTTTGTTTTTTGGCCAACTGAAGGAAAGTTTGCAAGTTTTTCATTCAATTTATACTAATTTTTTGGAACACCACCAATATTTAAGACTCTATATTTATTTACAGGCCTACCTGGTGACTGAAAACCCAGTTTAAATTTTTAGTGCAGCCTGGGCAACATGGTGAAACCCTGTCTCTACCAAAAAAAAAAAAAAAGAAAAAGAAAAAAAAATTAGCCAAACATGATGATGCCTGCCTGTAGCCCCAGGTACCCAGGGATCCTGAGGTGGGGGCAGAACCCATGAGCTTGGGAGACTGAGGCTGCAGTGAGTTGAGGTCGCACCACTGTACGCCAGACTGGGCAACAGAGTGGGGCCATGTCTCAAAAAAAAAAGTAAGTGAACAAAAATGAGTCAGAAATACAATAATTCAGAAATATATTCTTCCTTTTCTTAGTTCTTTCTATTTTTTTCTTTTTCATTAAAAAAACAAAGTTATGGTTTCTAGGGGAAGGAAGGGAATGAGACACAATAAAACTTATTTTAGATCTTATTTGGAAGAAGGAAAGAGTGAGGTTTCTGAAACTGTAATCTTTCTGCGCAACAAACAGTCTAAAAGGATGATTAAATGCGTGAACTTCTGTATGTATTAGACTTCCCTTATTGTTTTTTCTGAAATTGTTACCATCTCTTTTTTAATCTACTTATGGATATAAGATATATAGAAGGTTAATTCAAGTTTAAAATGGTAGACTAGAAATGAGCCAGAAAAGAGAGGTGGGTTGTTGGAATCAGACGAGTGATTCAGAACTCTTCCTATTAGTCAGTCAGTCTGTCAATCAATTACTTAGTTGATTAATATGTACATTAAGCAAATATTTACATTGTTTCCTATGAGTCTGGTGTGATGCTGAACATAAAAGGTGAACAATTGTGATTACTATCTTCAACTATGTAGCATGTACAAGGCTCCACATTAAACCATTTACTGATGTTTTCTCCTCCAAGTCTCAGTACCACATTATGAAGAAATGATCATTGCACCGTTTCATAAATAAGGAGCTTGAGCTTAGCTCAAGTTAGCCCAGGTAGTAAGGAGCTAAGCCAGGTTTATACTACAGCTTATCTTAACTTTAAAACCTTAAGCTTGTTTTACACCTCCTTTGGCTCCTTTTCTAAAGAAATGAATTGCTAAGCCTTATTGATAGATATCTTCAGAGAGGCATAATGTCATGGTTAGCACTATAGGCTCCAAGCTTGGCTGACTGGGTCAAATTCATGCTTTTCTATTTTAGGGCTGTGGGCAAGCTTTCTATTCCTCTCTTTCCTATTCAGTAGAATGGGAGCATTAATGGTGTGTACTTCTGTCAAATGGGAATAATAATTGAACAAGGAGTAAATAAGTTAATAGTTAAGAGTACATATTTTGGTGTTAGATTCTGGGGTTTTTATTCCAGCCTCTATCACCAGTTAGCTAAGGGGACCACAAAAGTCACTTTAATCTCTGAGTATTAATGTGTCAGTATATTGCTAGGCATATAGTGCTGCAAGTGTAAATTATTGTAGAGATGTATATATATATGCTGTGGTTTGAATGGTCCCCCAAATTCATGTGTTGAAACTCAATTCTTATTGAAAGGTAGAGCCTTTTGGGAAGTGATTAATGGATCAGTGCCCATAAAAAAACCTGGAGGGGGACTAGCTTAGGCCCTTCTGTTCTTCTGCCACATAGGACAGGAAGGAAGTTTGTCCTTTCATACTTCTACCTTGTGAGGACACAGCAGGAAGGCCCCCACAAGACACCAATGCTGGCACCTTAATCTTGGATAAGATTCTGTTATTTATAAATTACCCAGTCTGTGGTGTTTTGTCATGGTAGCACAAATGGACTAAGACAATATATAATTTAAAAAATGTTACTCTTAAAAGATTAGGGTGGAGCTGGCTAGCTTCTTCACACACTATGCCAATGGCACACCTGTTCCAACAAATCTTTTGTGCTCTATGTAAAACACCACCGCCTCAAGCTCATCTATAAAACCTCCTGCACTTCACTGGAAGCAGCAACCCATTTTCTGTCTTTCTTTTTCTTTCTTTTCTTTCTTTCTTTTTTTTTGAGATAGAGTCATGTATTGTCACCCAGACTGGAGTGCAGTGGCATGATCTCAGCTCACTGCAACCTCCGTCTTCCAGGTTCAAGTGATTCTCCTGCCTTGGCTTCCTGGGTAGCTGGGACTGCAGGCTTGCACCACTATGGCTGGCTAATTTTTGTATTTTTAGTGGAGATGGGGTTTCACCATGGTTGTCAGGCTGGTCTTGAAATCCTGACCTCAGGTGATCTACCCACCTTGGCCTCCCAAAGTCCTAGGATTACAGGGGTGAGCAACTACACTTGGCCAGCAACCCGTTTCTCCAGAACCCCTCTCTGTGAAGAGAGCTCTTCTCTTTCTTTCACCTATTAAACTTCTGCTCTGAACCTCAAAAAAAATGTTATTCTTCAACTTATTTTTAATGTAACACCCATTTTTTCAGTTTAGGACTTTTATTTTTCATTTTAGGACATAGATTAAGATTAACCTTTTCTTCTGTTTTGACAGTCTCCTATTTTTTCTATATTTGTGCTTTGATTTCTATTATCATACTACCATTCTAGGTTGAACTTTAATCAGCTCTTTCATAAACTGTTGCAATAGCCTGGTCTCCTGCTTGAGTTTTTCTTCCCTTGAATCCATCCAGCATACTACTGTCAAATTAGTCTTTTCAAACACCACTTTCATCATTTATAAGCTAAACAGAACTACTCACATGAGTCATGCTTTCTGATATCGTGAACTTACTTTTCCTTTTTTTCACTTTTTTGAATTTCTTTTGATTTCTACCTCTGTAATTGTAGAGAAAAAAACTCTCATCTTTGCATTATTATGCTCATGGAATAACTAGGAGTCAGGAGAGTGGTAAATGAGCTAGAGGCAAGAAGGAGAACTGCCTTTATTTACCAAACATTTCAAGAAAACGATTTTGATTATAGAAAGACCTGAGAGCATGTCAAAGAAGAGACCAAGAGGTGGGCAGAGTTCAACATATATGTAAAGATTTGGAAAAGGTTGGAGAAAAAATACTCAGAGTGGGGGAGGAAGGGAAATTATAGGCAAGAAAAGGGCTTAGCACATAATGAACGTCTCAAACTGTGTAAGAGATGATGATAGAACTGAAGGAGGAGAGAAGACGAAAAAGGCCTTTAAGAACTCGATTGTGGAATACAGTTAATAACAATGTATTGTGTTCTTGAGAGATGCCAAAATAGTAGATTTTAAGTATTCTCACCACAAAAATGCTAAGTATTTGAGATAATACACATTGCATATGTTAATTAGCTCAATTTAGCCATTCTGCAGTGTATTCCGCAATTTCAAAACAACATGCCATACATGATAAATATATACAACTTTTTTGTCAATTTAAAAATTTAAAGAAATTTTTAAAAAACTGCTATCTGATGCTGAAGTTAACCTGTGTACTACAGTGTAACTTTCACTGTTATACTTTAAATATTTAGCAAATCTCTAATCTCCATTTTAACAATTAAGGTCCTGGCAAGAAAGGGATAGTCACCTAAATTTGGTAACCAAGGAGTTTTAAAAAGGATTATACAAGAGATATCGTCAGGATAGGGATGGTGCAGTTGCCTAGGCCTAAAGAAGTATGGAAAAGAAGCACTGACCAGAAGGAACCTGGAGACAGAGAGAGAGAGAGCCGCTCTGCTTAGATGGGAAGGCCATTCACCTGATATTATAGGAGCTATGGGTAGATAAATGCAGGCAATATGCAACAACCCACCAAGAAGGGGAGCTGAAAAAATTAACTCCTTTACTTTTCTTTACCCCCATGCTCTGATCCTGCCAGCATCTTCCATTCACCAAATCCAACTGGATGTCAGTGGGCACAGGAGACCATTGAGCAGAACATACCTTTCAGACTCCCATTCCAAGACCAAGTAGATAAAGTAGAGAGTGATTTGGAAGCACAAATGGAAAACATCCAGCACATACAAATTGTGTGAGTTGTATTTGGAGAGATGAGAGAAAAGGAGGCATGTTTCATGTTTGCATCAATACATGGTAGACAGAAGGAAGCAGCATCAAGAGTCAAGAAGCAAGATGTTGAGAACTTGGCCAAAACTGGAATTAGAAATAAACAGGCACAATGTAAAACCCCATCAGAGGAGGCTCACTAATTTTCATCTTCAATTTGAATGGGGATTCGATTCAATGTTATTGGAATCTCAAGTGTAGAGTGAATCAGCTAAAATATGAGTTATTTGCTTATTTGTGTACATATCTTGCTTTCTGTACTGTAAATCTCCCTAAAGATAAGGGAGACTGCCCACCTTTATTTCATCTCATACCTGCTAAGGCAATGCCTTATATATAGCGTGTCTTCCATAATAAGTGAATGCAATTTCCCTGCTTAGAAAACTTATGTGGCATTCTGAGCTTGCCTTTCAATGCCCCTAATAGTATTGCTTCAATTCACGATTTCAGGTATAATCCTATTTTGCTTTAGGTATTTGATTAGTTGCTTTATTGTTTTCAATTTTTCCAAGAGATGAGTATCTCATATATTGCCCAAGCAGGTCTCAAGCTCCTGACCTGAAGTGATCCTCTCACCTTGGCCTCCCAAAAGGCATGAGCTCAGCTTGATTAGTTATTATTATTATTATTATTATTATTATTATTATTATTTTTACCTAAAAATGACTTGATTTTCTGATATCTCTGCCTTTTCTCATTTGGTTTCTATGCTAACTCTCCAGCCCTTATATATGTCTTTAAATGCAGCTCAATTTTAACTTCAGAGATAAATCTACCACGGACCTCAGTTGCTGCCTTTCAACTTCATATTTGAAAACTTTACTGGTACTCTGGATTAAAAATATTCAAAATTTGTGTCTCTCATTTATCAGTTGAAGAAATCAAAACTCAGGCTAAAATGATTTATTTGTTCAAGCTCTCTAGCCGACCTATCCTAATTATGGCAGGTTTGGATGGTGTATTTCCCTCAGTTTGGTGCTTTCTAATCAAGTGTACCTAGACCCCTATGTAGTTCATATCTTTAATATTTTCCCCAGGGTTAATGAACTGCATGTGTTTACCCAAGATAAGGCTGCACGGCCCAACTTAAATACCAAATTTATATTAAGTCAGTGTGGTATTAACTGTACACACATTTATCTTTGATTGATAGAATAGGGAGATAAATGATTTCATAAAGCATCCAATCTGTAGTTGTTGTTTGAAAAAGAAAAGAGGTTCCGATGAAAAGTCTGGGAAGCACAGAATGCCCTGTTGTGAAATGTGGAGAATATTTAAACTGAAAAGGACCTTAGAATATTTTGATCCAAATCTTTATTTTACCAGACAGGTAAACTGTGGCAGGGAGGCTGAAAACCATTGCCTTGGTTTGTACAGAGATAGTGTTAGAATGAATGTCTGGGTCTTTAATTGTAGCCATATCCTTTGTATTACTGCATGCTGCTGTAGAAGTTGCTTTAACATAAATGTTGGTTTCTAAAATGTCAGCACTCATGAAGGGCAGTGTCGTGTGGATGTGCTAGGTAGGAAAACCTGGATCTGCACCATCTTGACTTGGTGTTACATTAACACTCCATGGTTGGAGAGACCAGTGTTTCTAGGTTCTTGCTGCTTGGTACACAGTATAGGTAAACTCTTGCAGTGATGTAGAGATGGAAGCAAATATCACTGAGCTGGCTATGTTCCCACAGACGTAGTTTAATTATGCCTGTCTGTTTAGAGAGACAACACTCACCTCCCTTAAGTTGCTGCTGGTTTTTAAAATTATGATAGTCCCTTTTATTCCCTTTTATCCTCTAATGAATTTCTACCCAACACTAAATTATAATTTTCACCAGTACAGCTTACATTTTCTATCTGTTTGAATTCTCATTAAATTTTAATACATATGATTGTAACTTAATAAATCAAGTTGTTTCCAAAATTCTATCAATGTCTATTTAAGTATCTAACTTTAATATTAACTTCCTGGAGGTGTTTAAATTTCACATGTAAGAAAAATTGAAACAAGCAGTAGCTAATATTAGCTAATAAGTGTGATTTGAAATGGCTAGAAAAGATTAGGAAAATGGAGTCCTTTTATCATGTTGCATAATGCAAAGTCAAAAGAAACACCATGTTCCTCCTGAGATGAAAACCTCCTGTTAGTTTTCGTCACATATACCTGATTTTGGCTAAGTCATAATACACACTGAGTCAGATCAGAGCCTATTTTTCTTCTTTTAAATTTCTGTTTATATTTCTACAGTTCATATTGGAAGGAAAAAACAGGAAATAAAAGTAGTTTGAGTCCTAAACAATCTAAAAGGAAATGGCAAAGCTACCCAATTCCATATTTCATAGTTTAGACAAAAGAAAACATTTGTTTTTTAAATATCTTCTTAAGAATATTTACACAGTTGATTTAAAGTTATATCAGTTTATGCCCTTTGTATGTTTTAGATAACATTGTTGAATTTCCTCTAACTTAACATGAGATGGACTTGCCTGTGTGCAGAGCTATGCAGGCAGGCACTCCCTTCTCCATCCCAGCAAAAGCCATTTATTAAGCCACTGTTGTTATTAGTTTACAAAAGGTTTTTCAACACTGTGTGCTTGTGACTTCTCCTCTCACTTTGTTTTGAGGAAAACCACATTCCTTAGATTCTCCTCTCTTAACTCTCATTATGCCAACTGATAAGTTTAGATGATGTTGTTTTGAAAACTGGGTCAAAACTATAATATAAACGTAACTGCAATATTCCTAGCTACCTACAAGGCATATTTTGATACTGAATACAGCAAATCTATGAAATCTGAAAACAAAGGAGCTTTATGCCAAGTCATACTCTTTAGGCAGCTCTCTGCAAATCTCATAAAAAGTAGGACCCCAAACAATTTTTGTGACCTGAATCTAAGTTGGCAAGGTTTCCCATTGCTACCTTTTCAGCAATCATGTATTTTTTGCAGCCCCCTACACAGACTATTGTAGAGAAGCAAGAGATAACCTGTCCCACCTGTGGACAGGTGCCAGGAGGTGTCTGTTCCCTGAGCTCAAACATTCATGGATCAAATCTGTTTGTATCTTGCTTTGTTGACCCCCAACACTTTCAGCAAGGAGTGAAAATGGTGTGTGAATCAAGACAAGTTGAAGAAAATAAACCAACATGTATACATACCTGATACTTTACTGTTTTCAGTAACAGATCATGTGGACTTAAGTTAGTATTATTCAGAATATTTAGGGCTGGGCACAGTGGCTCATACCTGTAATCCCAGCACTTTGGGAGGCCGAGGCAGGCAGATGACCTGAGGTCAGGAGTTCGAATCAGCCTGACCAACATGGTGAAACCATGTCTTTACTAAAAATATAAAAATTAGCCAGGTGTGGTGACATATACCTGTAATCCCAGCTAGTTGGGATGCTGAGGCAGGAGAATTGCTTGAACCCGGGAGGCAGAGAGCTGAGACTGTACTATTGCACTCCAGCCAGGGCAACAAGAACAAAACTAAACTAAAATAAAAATGTAGATATTAGTTACACTCAAATGGGAAAGATACTTCCAAGTTCTCTCTGGCGGGAAAAATACATATTATAGCATGCCTGCAGTGTATGTATAATTTTGAAGAATGTAAGTCAACTCATCAATTTGGAAATAATTATGTATTAAAAGATTATTTGTAAAGCAATTCTTTGAAATGAGAGGTACATTCCCCTGTAGGAATAACATTATAAATGCTTTGTAGGTTATCATGACAGTCTTCTAAGCTCTATTTAACTCAGACTGTAGCTGCATAGAGCTTGAGTATGGTAAGGTAAATAAACTACACTTATTCTATGAGAAAACAGATCCTGAGGCGCAAAAGATTGAGGCATAATGTCTGCTCATAAAATAGCTTGGCAAGAGAAATGGGACCTCTTATTTCTGTACCCCTTTCAACAACTCATCAAGGATACTGAGCTTGTTGGAGCTACAGTGATAATAGGGAAAACACAGAAGATGCATGACTAGAGGTCTCTCATCATGGCCAGGAGAAAAGTTGAGTGGTTTCTCAAGGGGAAGTGATTTGCAGGTCAAAACTTGGTGAAATGGAGTTTCCCTGTGAAAATGCTAACTAGCCAATTTATATAAAATCTTAGAATTGTAAGGACCATATTACCTACGAAATGGTATGGAAAAAAATTGAGCTTTAGCACAAAGTATTTTTCTATTTATATCTTTTATTTTCATGCTTGCTTAGTACATAGGACAGGGGGCATGAAGTAAAGGAAAACCAAACCAAACAATACATTGAGTCACCACTACCCAGGAGGGCAATCAACGGGTGATGAGTAATACAGAGTATCATGTAGTCTCTGAGTTGGTCTATTGGAGGTCTCCTTTCCTCCCTAACGCAGCCCCCCAATCAGGAGATTTCGCTTCACATTGAAGGGGAACAGAATATATCCATGTTTACAACAGGGATGAACAACAGGATGAATTCATGCAAAATCCAAGGAAAATAGAATATTGATCATGGGGAACAAAAGGCTCCTATTTTATGGAGCAGGGCTGTATGAAGGAACAAACTAAAGAAAAGCAACTTCAAGGTAAAAAGTAATAATATAAGAAAGCATAGACATTTTGCAAAGCATTTCAGAGGTCAGCAAAGACTCCTTTTCTTACAAAAGTTTTTCGACACTGTGTTCTTTGTGACTAGTTGGTATGTAGTAATTTGTATGTAAATTTAACTTTATTCGTATGATAGTATGAATAAAATCCTCTTATAATAAGGATAGAAGATCCTCTTATAATAAGGCTCTTGAATGAAGAAAATATCACAATAGAGACCAACAGAGGACAAGAATTGCACAGACACACAGAAGAGGATCACCAGCCTTGGATACAGCAGAAAATCCTCTGAAATTTACTGAAACAGGAAACATTCCCTTAATTATTCTGGCTAAAGACTTTTACTGGTCCCTTATATGAGGATGACTGGAAAATGTCTTAGAACTCACTTGGAGATTGCAGTATGTACTTATGCTGAAGTTAATGAATTCCAGGCTCTCAACTACTCTACTAATCCTTTCTTCATAATGCCCAGAAGTACAGAATCTAATGAAATTGATATTTGAACTAAGCTGCTTCTATGTGTCTATTATGGTAGGATTTTGAGACCTAGAATAGGAAAAGCCAAGTATGTGGAACTCAAATAGAATTTTGTTTGAACAAAATTTATTTCTGACCATCTATATTACATGGTACAGTAGTTTTGTCACCTTCAGAGCTGTTTTATTCACTCTTGATTCTTATTATGATACTAGCCAGATCCATTTGTGGATTTATAATAAACTTGGCTTTTTATTGTAAATATGAAGTTGTGACTATTTCCCTCCTTTTCTGTTTGAGTTTTTATAGCAACTATTACCCAAATAATTCAGCTATACCACAACTTTTCTTAATTTGCTTAGACAGTATAAGAAAGAAGACAATTGAGGTCTGAGTAATGCAAGTTAACAAACAAGTAGTACTTGTTAACTACACAGCTGGATGTCTGTAGAAACTGTTGATTATGGAGAATTATGGAAGTGTAAAGTGGTGGAGATTTTAGAACAAAGGCTAGTGCAATTTCCCACCAAATGAAGCAGTCCTCTTGTAGGATCTCAACTCGATCCCCCTCCCTTCTGTCTGGATAGTTTCTGGGACACTGATGTCCCATGACAAGATGGTTTTTTTAGGGCAGGCTCTTTGCATGTTCACCTAAGCTACTTTCTGTACTTTCTCACTCTGGTCTTTGGTTCGTGTCTTACAAACTCAGAATAAGCTTTTCATAAAATAAGCCATCACATATTTGTAGATAATTAGTGTAATTATTATTTTCTCCTTTAGGCTAAATTCTCATGTACCAACACATTTTGGGTCTCTAAAAATTCATTTGGCCTCTTAAGAATAGAGTTCAGTTTGTGAGTGTCCCTCTTCCAATGGGTATATCGATACTCTTTTCCACAAGTTGTCTGGATTTTGAAAATTTTAGTGGGATGATCCCTTCCACCAATACCTGGATTCAGATACTGTATGCGTTCATATAACCGGATAGTACATTTTGGCATTGTTGACAGCTGTATCATATCCTGTGGTCAACTGAACTCTCTTGTCTTTTTCAGATCAAATGTTTTCACATATGGACTATTGTATCCTGGAATAGTCAATTAAAAAATTAAAAGCATGATTTTATATTTACATGTGATAAATTGCATCTCTTGATTTAATCGTAGCATTCATTCCATTAATTGGAGATCTTTTGGAATCCAGATGTAATGTATTTGCTATATTCCTCCCAGCAAAGTGTCATCTACAAACTTGGTGAGGCTGTCTCCATGTTTTCCTTCAAGTAACTGGTCAGTAGCACATGGGCTTGGCTTCTCTCTAGGTTATTAATCTATTGATGTGTACCCATTAGTTTAGTTACTGCCAAAAATTTATGTCACCATCGACACTTTCTCATTTCAAAAAAGATGTCAAAAAAGTTTGTATCTAACACCTTCTTTAATTATGGTATATCTCTGGCAGTTTTCTATTCACTGTCTAATAACTTTGTTAAAGAAAGTGAACAGGGTTATTTTATCATGACTTTTCTTTTGGAATGTAAGCTGGCATCACAGATTTTTGTAAGAACCAATACTGAAAATATGTGTAGCAAACTTACTGAACTCTGGTTCACAGAATCTGTCCTTTCTGTTCTTAGGTAACCAGGAAAATGTTTGCTTAGTTTGGAGTTCTGGCATTTCTCCCATTTGAAATCATTAGTTTTCAAAGATTCCAGATGTTTGTCTATAGTGAACATCTGTGCCTTGTTTCATTTCTCTGGGAGGCAATTCAGGTAAGCCAAGAGAAGGGAATGTATTTAAATTAGATATTCTCTGACACGTGTTTCACCTTCATTGTGCTCTAGTTCTTTTTAAAACAATTTTTTTCTCCCCTTTATTAACTGAAGAGTACCATCTTTATTTTCTTATTTTTTTAGAAACAGGGTCTTGCTCTTTCACCCGGGCTGGAGTGCAGTGTGCAGTCTTAGCCCACTGCAGCCTCGAAATCCTGGGTTCAAGCGATCTCCCGCCTTAGCCTCCTAAGTAGCTGGGAATAAGGGTGCACATCATCACACCCAGCTACTTTTTCCTACGTTTTTTTTTTTGTAGAGATGGGGTCTTGTTATGTTGCCCAGGCTGGTCTCAAACTCTTGGTCTCAGCAGATTCTCCTGTCTTGGTCTCACAAAGTGTTGGGATTATAGGTGTCAGCTACTGTGCCCCTCACAGAGTACTATCTTAAAACAGAAAGTGGTAACAAAATACAAGAGTAGTAACTTTTCTGATGTTTATTCATATAGTATCTTCTTTATATAGTTCATCTTTCTTTTTGAGCATCATCTTCCTTGTTATACATTTAAAATTATTCCTCTTTTTATCCTTTTTAAAAAATGATTGTTTTTCTGGGTCTTTATAACTTTTCAGAAACAATTTTGGTAGGCCAGTGGCTTACGCGTTATATTCATCCTTGCTTACATGTCCTCCTCTATATTTCATACTTTTTTTTTTTTTTTTTTTGAGACAGAGCCTCACTCTGTCACCAGGCGCCAGGCTGGAGTGTAGCAGCGTGACCTCGGCTCACTGCAAGCTCCATCTCCCGGGTTCAAGCAATTCTACTGCCTCAGCCTCCCAAGTAGCTGGGACTACAGGCGCGCGCCACCACACCCAGCTAATTTTTTGGTATTTTTAGTAGAGACGGGGCTTCACCATGTTTGCCAGGATGGTCTCGATCTCTTGAACTCGTGATCCACCCGCCTCGGCCTCCCAAAGTGTTGAGATTACAGGCGTGAGCCACTGCGCCCGGCCTATATTTCATATTTTTAAAACATCTCTTCAGATAATTTTCTTTCTCATTTTAATTATTTGAAATTATGTTGATAGATTGCACTACAATCATTTTTAAGTTTCTGGCTATTGAATTTTGCTTATTTTTCTATTATTTATGTTATCTCATCAGCTTTATTTGGAGTCTAGCATATATGTAATCCTATGCATGATATTCTATTTATTTTTTTTTCTATTTTTACTTTCACTGGTAGTATTCTTAATTCCAAGGCAACATGAGCACTGACACATAAGGATTCTATAATTTCCCCAGAAATAACTCTTTTCCTTAGAGGTCAACTGACTTTTTTGCGCATGAGGCATCAGCACCATTTGGGCAGCCCCCTGCAAGGAAGTGTGGGTCCCAGCTCCATGGTGGCCCCTGTCTTCCGGTGTCTAAGGCACCAACACCAGACATACAGCAGCCCCTCTTCAGAGGTTTGGATCTCAGTTCTGCAAGGCCCCTCTTCCAAGCTTCTGAGTTTTAATAACCTCTTCTTGTTTCCTCAGATTTAGGGAGTGGTATCTGCTTCCTGCAGTTTCTACTTCCCTAATGCCTTACAATCCTTTCTATCAAATCCCTTCTGTTAATATAACTGGATGACTTCAATTTTCTGAGCGGTATGTGCACTATTGACATCAACATGAATTCATGATTTCTTCTTTCCTTATCCCTAAGTCACATTCAAATGAAAAGTAGAAATGAACACATCATCCAACTACCACGCGTGACCAGCTTTGTATCTAGAACATTTAAGGCACCAGAGATATCTTCCAGAATTTTTTTTATTCTAAAATTATTATTAAGTTTATCAATAAAAAAGTGAAGCATCACTGGGAGAAGTAGGTTTTGCAAGATTCTTTAAAACATTTTCTATTCTTTCTTTTGTCTCAGTGTTGTCGTTACCAAACTCATTACATTGGCTTTTAATCTGTGATTCCCTTGAAATAGTTTTCTTTTAGATTCCCTGCATTATTTCTTCATTACTGTCAAGGAAAGCTTTTTATTCTTAAGATGCTACAAGGAAAAGTTATGTTTCCTTAATTTTTGCACCAATTTGTCAAGCAATGATAGCAATATGCTCTTTCGTTTTTTTTTTTT
Source organism: Ateles fusciceps (assembly GCA_036589455.1). Classification (NCBI taxonomy): domain Eukaryota; kingdom Metazoa; phylum Chordata; class Mammalia; order Primates; family Atelidae; genus Ateles; species Ateles fusciceps. Next base: position 8,287,515 of record JAZHEH010001022.1, read on the forward strand.
TTTTGAGACAGAGTCTCCCTATGTTGCCCATGCTGGAGTGCAGGGGCACAATCTTGGCTCACTGCAACCTCCACCTCCCAGGTTCAAGCAATTCGTCTGCCTCAGCCTCCTGAGTACTTGGAATTACAGGCGCCTGCCACCACACCCAGCTAAGTTTTGTATTTTTAGTAGAGACAGGGTTTCACCATCTTGGCCAGGCTGGTCTTGAACTCCTGACCTGGCGGTCCACCCGCCTCAGCCTCCCAAAGTCCTGGGATTACAGGCATGAGCCATCGCGCCTGGCCAATATGCACTCTTCTGTGACTGGAGATCAGCTCAGGAGGAAGTCTAATATGCTACAATCTGCAGGTTATCGGAACCATTCATAAGATGTGCACATTTTCTAATCTTCTCTGGACAGCTGATATTTTAAAATGTTTTTCTTGCTACTCACACTTAAAAAACTGTCTTTATGTGTGCCACAATCAAAATTTATCCATAGTATGACAGTGAAAATAACCCTAGACTAGTGCAATATTTCCCAAACATTTTTGTTTCAGGAACACTTGATGCTCCTAAAAATTATATGGGTTATATCCACACATATTTATTGAGTTGGAAGTCAAAATTGAGAATTTAAAAAATAGTTTATTTAAAACTAATACATATCATAAATTACACACTTTTATGGAAACTTTTTTGTGTTATTCCTGTTTCTTGCAAATCTATTTAATGTCTGGCTTTAGTAGAAGACAGCTGATTCTCTTACAGCTGTTCTGCATTCAATCTTTTGTAGTATGTCATTTTGGTTGAAGGAAATGAAGACTCCAGCCTCACACTGATACCTAGTTTGAAAATAGAAGAATCTTTTAGTAACAGCTTCAGGTAATTGTTAGTAGTCTCTTTTGATATTATGCAAAAATTCAAGTGATAGTTTCTTAAAGTTCGGTTGTGATGTGAGATCTGAAAGCTTATTAATGAACTTTATCTACTCTGTACATTACAATCGCTGGTCTCGTACTTTTACCCATCCTTGGTTCTGTAACATGATATATTATTCATTTGGAAACTCTTCATTTGTTGAGTTAATGCAGTCCTCCTAAATGTTGACATATTTTATTATACAGTATTAAAAAGAGCTTCCATTAAAATAGCCACTGAGTTCATTTAAAAAGTCCTTAAGTATTAAGAAATAATCCAACTCACAGTGACAAATATCTGTTTTCCAGAATTCAAATTTTTTCCTGAAAACTTGAATTTTCTTATTGGCAATAAGCCTGTCAATTGTTTTCCTTGAAGTAATTGGCTTTTATCATTTTGAAGAAATGATCAGCCAAATGGACAAATCTGCAGAATGAGAGTTTATGTGCATTCTTTCAAGTAAAAATCATGTTCTTGAAAAAAAAACACTGGTTCTGTTTGCAACTCAAGATACTGCGCATGTCCTATTACTTGAGAAAACCACTGTACTTTGTTATATAGCAGAAATGCTTTCTGTGTGCCACCCATTGTATCACATGGAATATTTAAAAGATGTAGACTAATGGACCAAGATTTAATCAAATTGATATATTTTACTGTTTCATGAAGGAAATTCTTAATTGAAACCTTTTTTTTGTTAATTTAAATTGAGAGTGTGTAGAGAAGTTGTTGGGTGCCATGGCCTTATGTAGAGCTAAGACACAAGGAGCTTTGCTCACCTTTGCTTTTGCACCAACAATGCAAATGTGAACACAAAGAACTAAATTACACTTTAGTAATAAAAACACTGTTGATATTTCTAACTCCTGAAAAGTTCTCTAGGACCCTATGGGTTCACAGAATACATTTTAAGGACTGCTGCCCTAGAGCAATATTTTGATTTCACTCACAATTCAGACACTCTTAGAGGTAAAATACTAATTCATGTTAGCACACACTTTTTTTCTCTTTTCAGTAGTTTAACTAATTTGAATTTTTTTATTTTTGGTAATTATTTAATACCATATCTCATGGCTGAAATGGTAGTAAATGACCAAAACAGCATAGGAGAAAGTAGCAAATGTACATGTGGTCTCATCATGAGAACAGTGTTAGGAAAATGGTCTCTTTCTATATCATCCATTGTAAGTACACTTTGCATGGAAAATTAGAAAGGGTTTTTCTTTTATATATATTTATTCTCATGTTTGCCATTTTACCATTTAGGTACTCTACTTATAAATTTTCATTACTAAAATTGTCTAATCTCATTAAAATGAGTTTATGCCAGTAAATGGTGGTGCTTTTGAGTCTAAACAAAAATTTACTGATTTTACTTCATTATATTTATGGTAGGCAGCTGCTCAAGTAATATTTTTCCATTCTGATATGTGCTATCAGGATCTATGGCCTTTCTCAAGAAAGAAAGAAATTTGTTTTACAAAATGGAGTAAAAACTAAAAAAACTAAGCTTCTCTTCTGAATTTGTAAATTATCCTTTCTTGTCACAGACATGAACTGCTGCTATCTTAAATCTTGCACTCCCAAGGGAAAGTGTGCCTTCCCACTGTCATTTCTTTCTTTATTCTCACCCCTCCACGTATAAGTCTAGTCTGCTCATGCTTTCCAGACTGTCTACACTTTTTACAGAATAGTAACAATGGATGAGACTGCTTAAAATACGTGCCATGTTGGTATAGCAGTTATTATTTCAACAATGCCAAGCAATAGCACAGCAAAGGAGATGCAATCTTCCTAGAATTGGTTTTACTTTAACTGAGAACAATCTTAGTAAATCTGATAAATTAACACAAATAAAACCCTCTGGTTACTTCAGATAAAGTGGAAAGAAAACAAGCTCTTTCAGCTTCCTCTTATTTTAAGCAAAGTTCACAGGGGCAGCATTTGACTTGACCACTTTATGATATGTTTAGATGCATTTTTAGTACTTTGTGTATTTTTCATTATAACATTTTAAATCACTGTTAAGGAGCTGGAATGATCATCCATAGCACAGACGGAAAAATGCTGCTTAGAAGCATGAGACATTAGTAAGTGAAATGAGATTTACATCTTAGAATTTCTTTACTTTTTTGAGAATCTCATTAGAAACCTACGCTGGGATATAAAGTTCTTTTGGCAGATTTCACCAAGTAGAGCCCATTGTCCTTTGTTTTTTTTGCTGAAGCGTAAAACTGCCAATGTACAACCAAGCTCTGGGCTGATAGAAAACAACATCAACAAACAGATTGACCTAGACCTCAGCTAACAGAGCTGGGTTCCCTTTTGGTGGGAAGGCATCAGGAGACTATCAACTCTAGGAATAAAACTGAAACAAAACTAGACAAAAAATCGAACTCTGGTAAGCCAGGTAGAGAAAGACTATGGCTGACAACACATAAGTAGTCTCTATCATTCCAAAGTGATGTGAGTATTCTTAATTCACTTTTGTCTTTTTGGAGATGCCCAGATAATAATTCTAGGTATTTTGAAATCACCATCAATAGCATAATAATACATACACATAATATGGTCTTAGATTTTGAAAACTGTTAGTAAGACAAACAGCGCCACAAAGTCAGTCTCTCCTAACACCCACTCTCCTAAAAATTTTGCATTAATCTTTCTTGTTCTCAGTACCTTACATAATCACATTTTCATCCCATCTTTCCCCACCCCCACCATGACTTTTCCCTCCATTTAGAAGAGAAAGTAAAGAAAAATACTTTCTTATAAAATTCTTTTGCTCTCTCACTTTTTCAGCATTGTCACAGCAACCAAGCCAGCTGTCAGCAGAGGCTGCTTGGTGCTTTAGAAATGTGTATCAGCAGAACACATTCTGTCCTTGTGCCAGGGCAGATTAGAGGAGCAGCCAGCAGGGTAGTTACTGAGTCTGGTAAGGAGAGAGGAGTCTACTCAGCACCTGCTTTGCTATCCCTGCCCATCTGCCCCTTACCTTCCCGACTTCCTGCTTACAGGGATCCTTCTTTCAGCTCTCTAGGGCTGGTGCTATGGAGCGCTGAACTAACCAGTTATTATATTGATTGTGAGATTCCAGTGCTTATCCTAACCTGAAAGAATTATTAGAACCTGCTCCTTCTTAACCCTACACCAGTAATTTTCAAACACAGGTGTGCTGTGTAAACTGTGAAGCGTCTGAGACTTTATAGGTAGGCAAGGGATCTTCATTTTTAATAAATGTAAGTGAATTTTAACAAATAATCTGAAGATTAATTTTGAGATACATTTAAAAATTCAATTTCCACCTCTTCTTAGGGCATCATGCAACCTTGGCATCATCCCCAACCGTGGGGAAAGGAGGACATTGGAAAAACTTCCAAGTGAATCTGATTCTGGATCCTTTGTTGACAACCATTTCTGTAGACCAGGAGTCCTCAATTCCGGCTCTACCACAGACTCACCTAGGGAGGGCCTTTTTTTTTTTTTAAAAATGTAGTTACCCATATCCATCCACTCCCAAATATTCTGATTTACTAACTATTGGTATTTTTAAAAATCTCCCCAAGTGACTTTGATATATCGATCTCAAGTAGAGGTTCTCAATATGTGATTCCCAGATCACAATCACCTGAGAACACATTAGAAATACACATTTTCAGCCCCATCTGAGATGTGAATCAGGAATTCTGGGATTGGAACCAGCAGCTCATCTTTAAAGACTTCAGGTGATTCTAATACATACTAAATTCGAAAACCACTGCTCTAGACCAAACTTCAAACTTAAAAAAATAGACATTTAGATAATACAGTCGAAGCTTGAGCATCATGGGTTGGAACAGCAGGGATATTTTTCATCCACATATGGATGAAAAAGACAGTATTTGTGGGTTATGAAACTCGAATATATGGAGGGCTGACTTTTCCATGTGTGGATGACAACTGTGGGGACTTGAGTATGTCTTCCATCTCTTCCATGTTAGTATAATATTTGCACACATATACCTTAGTAAATAATCTAATGCCATTCCTAACATAATGGTTTATTTGCTATAGGAAGAACATTAAATTAATTACAGTGATAGAAAATGACATAAGCTCCCCACCAAGAGATGTAGGATGCAGTTAACCTTGCTACTCATTGCTGTATCACTTTCAGTGTTAGCATTCTTCTGAAATAAATGTAAGAAAGTAAAAAATGAATAAAATGCTGAAAGAGAATGAGCACAAATTTGTAGTATTTCTCCTCTCTCCCCTCGTATTACATGGTAAGGGTAGAAAATAATGGCATTCAATACATTAAGCAGCTTTCTAAATGTGGCTTCTTTTCAAATTAATTTTAAAGTTTAGTAAATAAAGTTGTGACATTTATTTGGCAGTTATGTAGTAAAATATTTTTATATACTAATGCAAATTCTAAGAATATACAAGTATTAAATTTCTTAATCTTTACAGTAACATTTGAGGTAGGTATGGCTACAATATAAAGGAGGGAAGCACAATGAGGAGAGATGAAGTAACTTCCCCAAGCTGACCCAGCTATCAAGTGGCTGAACCTATGCCCTTAGCATCAAAGCTGTGGATTGGTTCTTTAATGTCTTAAAACTTTATTTTGTTCAGAACTACTTTTCCTCCATGACTTAATTTTTCTTCTTATTTCCCTAGTGTTTCTTTTTGCATTTGTTTATAATTTTTGGATTTTTTTTTGAACGAAATGTTTTATGTCACTTCTGTTTATGACTTGCATTACAATTTTTCTGTTTTTAATCATTTGGGTTAAGTAACTGAAAAAAATCTGCCCTTTCAATCACAGAATGTTTTGAATCTATTGCTTTAACTAAGTTGAGATATTATTTGGGAAGTAAAAAGAGATGAACATATTTCATTTTCAAATTTTCCAAGGTGATATTAGCAGATTACTTCTTCGGAGAAAGATGAATTTGACTATTGGAATAAAGCCTCCACCAAATTTAATCATTTTCCCAGGATTTGTTTTCCTTATTATTTATCACCTTGATAGGTTTCTACAGGTTGTGGGTTTGGCAAGGTATTACACAGAGGGGCCAGAAAGCTAATGTCTTGATATTTCTGTGTCAAAATAGTCAGAGAAATTCAGGCTGTCAGGTGTCAGAGAAAGTCTACACCTTATAAATTGTTGGCCCAGTTTTGTAAACCTACTGCTTTTAAATAAACCTCTAATATTTTCATTTATGATGAACAATGTGTGGTTTCTTGCACCATAGTTTACATTGTTTCAGAAAAAAAGGAAGAATGAAAACAAGGAGAGTAAGAGATGGTTGTTGTCTAAAATTCTAAACTGAGTACATAATTATGAGATATATAAGATTAAAACTGACTAGATGATACTGAACATTATGGATAACTTATTAGGACTTATTTCTGCTTGTTTCTGACAGAACTGAGGATGAAGAAGTTTATTTGGAGTGGTCAGTGTAGTTAGTAAGAGGGTTGATTGATCTAAGGGCCTATATTTTCAATCTCTGTCATTTTTTATCCCTCTACATTTTAATTTCTTTTACCTCTGGGCACAAATAGATATCTACAGGGCTGTGTGGGGCTGGGCCTAAGCTGGTTGGAGGCTCCACCTTTTGGGCAGATCCTGAGATGTTCACTAGTCTCCTCATCTGTGTTCAGTCCCGTAGTGCTTGTGTTGAGCCATTTGTAAATCCTGGTGAAGGTGAAAGTGCCTGAAGCTTAGAAGCTATAGTGGCTTGGGTATAAATCCTGACTCCAAACCACATTGCTGTATTACTTCAGAAAAGTGACTTAACTCCTCAACCATTCATTTTCTTCATTTGTAAAACTAAAATACAAATATCTACTTTATAAATTGATGATGAGACTATGATTAATAATGGCTCCAGCATCTGTGATAACATTAACAATAACAGAACAACCCAATAGCCAGACCCTCTTCTGAAATGCCGAGCACAATATTAGCTCAACAAACATGAGCTGGTATCTTCGCTGACTTCTCAAATTGTTAACAGAAGATAGTCTACATACTGAGCAACATTAGAGAAAGTTTTCTGCATAATCAGATATCAAAAAGAATCACTGAGCTGGGTAAGGTTAAAATTTTTACTCAAATTCGTATTTTTGCCACCTCTATTAATTTCTAATGGGAGTTATGCAAATGTCTCAAAGGATTGAATGTGGCCTTAAGTCATTAAAATTTGGTTGTCTGTACTCCTTTAAGTGTTTTAGTATGACATTGGCTGTGCTTTGGGATAGATCCATGCTTTTCAAGGCAATGTTAGGCTACATGCCTAACTTCAGCAAATGCAAGTGGCCGAAGGCCTGCACATTGTTAGGAATTCCAATAGAGTTTTACACAAAAATTTTCATGGTGCTATCAATATTTCATCAGAAGTTGGACAATCTGGTTTTTATCAATTCAGATACACAGCTTATCTGTAGACAGCCAGAAAGTGAGCAGAATATCTCCAGGGGGAAAAAAATTATACTTTCAGATTAGTTCTTTCTTGGAAAACAAAAAATAACAGGAGTTAGTAATTCATGGCCAAGGAATGCAAACACCAGAGAGTCAGCCATTTTGGGTAGAAGGAAAAGAATATTCAATTTATTGCTTTCTTTAACTTACCGCAAAAGGGCACCTGATAAAGTTTGTGTCTAGGGCTGACTTTCACTAGATATGCTTTACATTCTAAGTGAGGAGAATAAAGATTAAAAACCTTCATCTGTGTCCTTTTCGGTAGCGATGCTCCCATTGTTTTGAAGTGCTAAATGTTAGCTCTTACCACACATCTGCAAGTGCAGGGTGTAGAAGATTAGCTTGCTTAAATCCGCCAAAAAGTTGGTGATGCACCCTGATGACCCACATCTGTTCTCTTCCTTGAGCCAATAATGTGCATGAGTCAGAGAAAAACACACGGGTTCAGTCAACAGCAGCTCTTTTTCTTCATTTTAGAAATGACTGGGACTTAAGAGCTGGAAATGGCTTAAAAATACCTAGTCCTTTCCCTGCCCAAAGGCAAGCATATGGTAGACAGTATTTTCATTATGAACCATATCCTAGAAAAAAGATTTTACAACTTCCTCGATCACTTTCAAGTATCTAGATTCCACACATTGTAATTTATTCATTCTTTTGCCACTTTATCTAAATGTTTACTGCTGAAAGTTGCACTTATTTGACATCATTCTACTTTCTGCTGAAAGAGATGGCCACTCTCTTCTATGTTCTTTAATGCTATCACTGACTATCAGGTCTCAGTGTGGCATTTAAAACATCCTGGTGGCACATTTTTGGTAAAAAAAAAAAAAACCATGACTAATTATCTCTTTACAAAAATATATAGTGTTCACTTATGTGGCTTCCTTATGTGTCCTTTGAAACTCTTTTATATCTATGAATGTGTGGACAAATAAAATATGCAGTGGAGAATAGCAGAGACTTTGCTTTGCATTTCTCTTGCCCCTAGAACTAATAGACTTCTTCGCTAGGATTTGTGCTCCTCTATGTGGCATCATCTTGCCGTGTATGAGCTTTGTAGCCCAGGGAAAGGATGCCTCCAACTCCTTTCCTAAAAACAGATGGATGAGGCTGGGCGTGGTAGCTCACGCCTGTAATCCCAGCACTTTGGGAGGCTGAGGTGGGCAGATCACAAGGTCAAGAGATTGAGGCCATCCTGGCCAACATGGTGAAACCTCATCTCTACTAAAAATACAAAAATTAGCTGAGCATGATGGTGCACACCTGTAGTCCCAGCTACTTGGAAGGCTGAGGCAGGAGAATCACCTGAACCCAGGAGACGGAGGTTGCAGTGACCCAAGATCGTGCCACTGCACTCCACCCGGGCGACAGAACAAGACTGTGTCTCAAAAAAAAAAAAAAAAAAGATGGATGACTCTGAAGTCGTATAGTTGTTTGTATGAGACTCTCTTTTTTAGAAGCATTAAATTAATATTTAGTGGAAAGGGAAAAAAAGATGCACAAATGCGGATGTAATGCATGTATGAAAAGGAGGGAATTTTTCATTCCTAAACACAGTTCCTAAATTTGAGACTAAACTTAAATAAACAACATGCACCAAAAATGACAAGTGGGAAAATAATGGCACCTGTTTGGGCTGGGAAGGTATGGTCTCAGCTCACCTTTCCTACATCTTCTGCTTTCTGTGTCCACCATGTTCCCCATCCTCTTTGAGTAAATTATTAGAAGGACTAATGGAAAATAAAAGATAGAAGAAAAATGAAGCCAAGTTACCAGGAAAAGTATTTACTCCAAAGAACTTCGACTCTCACAAGCAATTACACTGAATCTTTCATTTATTTACCATTGGGCTTATGGCATGTTATCTCACAATTATAGAATAATTCATATACATTTGACATAAAGATAGTTACTGTTTCATTTGTTGGTAATATCTAGACATTATTCTTGGTAAAGTTATATAAGTGAATCAGGGTTATTTTGATTTGTAAGTGATAGAAATTCATTTCAGTCTTAATCTAAACATTAATTTTTTGGCTCACATGATCAAAAAGCCCAGAAGGTGGATATAACTTTAGGTATGGCGCCTCCAGACATATATTCTCAAACAATGTCCTCACGAATCTCTGTCTTTCTCTTTGCCTTGGCTCTGCTTTCTTCCGCATGGACTTCACTCTCAGGAAGGATCTTTTTACAAGTTAGAGAAAGAATAGCTGGTTGCCTACACATATCCTCACAGCATCACAATTCCAAAGGAAAGAATGCTTCTCTTTGCTGACATTTTGAGAAGTACTCCCGAAATTGTGGCTTTATTGTCCTGACTCATGTCACACAACCCTCCCTGAATATTGTAGTCGTTATGGGGATATTGCTGCATGATCCAAGCTTCTCTTGATCAGCTCAAGATAGTGGTAATAATTGGTAGTACACATGGATTGAAATATCTCCCAAGTGAGAGGACCCGTGGACAAGAGCCTTCCTAGACTTTTATCCTTCTGTGAAAAAGGTTACCAGAGAGCTCAGATGCTACTTCTACTAGAATGGAATGTAAGGCATAAATCTCCCCAGCAAATCCTTACTACTGGCCTAATATATGGTCATGGGTTCTGAAATTCTTATTGCTTCATTCTTAGGCCATCTCTCTTTATTGGCATCTATGCCAAGACTATACAACATCCCTTTATCCATAGCTACATTACAGTACCCACAGATTTTCCATTTGATATATATAGGGGCTTTTCATAAGCAGATCTAGCTCTAGGCTACCCTAGGAGGGCAACCTCAAACAGGTAATTAATTACCCACAGGAAGATCAAAGTGTTCCTAGCAGACGAATGGAAACTGGGATGAAAATGGATGATATTCATATCAGTGTATATTAAAAATAAACTGTTATCAAAGCCAATATATTTTTGACATTTTTTTTAGTTTATGATGAATGGCAAAAGTAGAAATTTTCCATGGTTAAAGATATTTGCGACTAGGAATTTTTCATTATAATATAGATAATTCTTTACATAAGTATCTATCTAGAGGCCTTTTTAGGTTTGAAATTACTTTTGCACATTTGACATATTTTTATTATTTCTATTGTGTATTATTCATGGTTCTCCAGAGAAACAGAACCAATAAGGGGTATGTGTGTGTATTTTTTTTAACTTACTAATTTTAAGGAATTGGCTCAAGTGACTAGAGAGGCTGGCAAGTACCAAAATCTGCAGGCTGGGCTGGCAGGCAGAGACACAGGGAAGAGCTGACGCTGCAGGTAAAGTCTAAAGGGCATCTGCTGCAGAATTCCTAATTACTTGGGGAAGCTCAGTCTTTGGTTCTATTCAGGCCTTCAACTAATTGTATGAGACCCACCTACATTTTGGAGAATTATCTGCATTACTCAAAGTCCACTGATTTAAATGTTCATCTTACCTGAAAGCATCCTTGTGGAAACAACCAGAATAATTTGTGGTCAAATACTGGGGCCCTGTGGCCCAGCCTGGTTGAGACATGAAATTAACCATCACATATTGTAAATGACTGTGTGGTGGCAAATGTAGTATTATGAATTTGTGATTATTTTCATGTTCCAATACTTTTCATGCTTTTTGGAATTTTATGTTAGAGTTTGTGACTGTGGCATCTTTATCCCCCATACTTCCCTACGTAAGAAATACGTGGCATATATTTGCTTTACTGCTGAAGTAAATTCAAACAAACATTGTTATAAGAATTTGCTTACAACATTATTAGGTCACCTCTTAAAATTTTTTAACAGAAAAACTAAGATATTACAGAGATCAAGTTTTAAAATACATTTTAAAAGCAGAAATTGTTTAGTTTGGCAATTTTTCTCTAAAGCAGAAAATATTAAAGACATTGAAAATGAGCAGAAAAAAAGTTCCACATTTCTAAGGATTAGCAGATTATAAGGGAGAGAGGAGGTAAGCTTCATGGTTCTCATGATGGTTTGATAATAGCCATGTAAGCCTATTCATTCATCTAGTACAGGACAGAATTCCCCTTTACACACTCATTCACATCACTCCCACTTCCTGCATATTTCCAGAAGGGAAATTTGCTATCTGAATCAATAGTTGCTAGTTTCAGTGTATTTCCTTCCAGAATTCCAGATCCAGATCCAAAACAATTTGGCCATTTACAACTTGGCATCGGTCCCAGGTCTTGGATTGATTTATTTAAGTGTTTATTTCTTATTTTCTTTGAAAGTGTCTATTCAATTTGTGCAATATAATTAAAGATATGTAGAACATGTAAAGCATTCAGACACAGAGAAGCCCAGTTAACTCACAACCTTGTGTGAGAGTTAATGCATGTTTGCTTTTGCCTACTCTGGGTATCAGAATTTTGACTGTCATGATATGCTAGTCAGGATATCTATAATAATCTAGTCATGATGTCTTGTATTTCCTTACTTTAGGGAGACAAGGAAAGTGTTAGGTTAAAATGACTGAACACATGCAGTGGACTGGAAGTAACATTTATTTTACTGTGGTGTTAACAGAACCGTAATGACACGCAACAGGGAGTGATTCTGATAGTCATTTCTCATTCTGTGTTCATTTTAGAACAGGAGAAATTTCTTTAACCTGTATGGCCAAGAGAAACATCTTTGTCCTTATCCAGATGCAATCCACCCCCGCTCTGTGCCCTCTTCGCTCTTACGTTGCCATTTCTAAACACAACCTCATGCTGTTCTAGCTTAAGAGGATCCAGTCAGATTATTATTCTTCATCTGCCTTGTGTCTCACAAAATTTACAAGAGTCAGTGTCAATTCTCCTACTAAGAAGGCTAATTTTTTTCATTACCATTGGGAAAGTTTCTGTTGTTAATTGCTTATTATTCTGAGGCTGCCACTTCTTTGCCAGGCCTCATATATATCAGTGTCTCTTGTTTCCATGCTTCCTGTCTTCTGAACGAGTACCTCCACTGGCTAACTACAATACTATACTCTGACAGTAAGTCTCTGATCCCTACTGGGTGTCCTTTAATTGAATTCAATTCTAACACTAATTACCAGGCATTAGAGCTGATTCCCTGTCTTCGTCCATTCAGGCTGCTATACCAAAATACTGTAAACTGGGAGGCTTATAAACAACAGAAATTTATTTCTCACAATTCTAGAGTCCGTGAGAACTGCCAAAAAAAGTCCAAGTTGCTGGCAGATTTGGTCTCTGGTGAGTGCCAGCTTTTTGTTCACAGATGGTATGTTTTTTGCTGTGTCTTCCAATAACAGAAAAGACGAGCTAGCTCTCTGGGATCTGTTTTTTATAATCTTAATCATGAAGGTTCTGTCCTCTCAAAGGCACTACTTCCTAATATCATCACCTTGGATTTAGGATTTCCACTTACACATTTTGGGAAGAATCAAGTGTTCAGTCCATAGCATTGCACAAGTTAACAACAAAGTTTGTAACAAGACTTCTTCAGCTTCAGATGCCAGCCATAAATTTGAGTATCTCCAAACCACCCTCACTTCTTCCTGACTGGCTAAAAACCCAGGGCTTTTTACACCCACTTCAGGTTCAATAATTTGCTGCAATGACTCAGAACTCACTGAAGGTGCTCTACTTATGATTATAGATTTTTGAATAAAGACTATAGATCAGGAACAGACAAATGAAGAGAGGCATAAGGCAAGGTTGGGATGGAGGGTGAGAAGCACACAGTTCTTCTACGCCCTATTCTCCTGGAATGCAGGCATGTCACCCTCCTGCACATCAATGTGTTTTCCAACCTGGAATCTCCAGTGAACCCTATTGTCCAGAGATTTTATTGGAATTTTATTTTGTAGGCATGATTGACCAAATCATTGGCCATGTGATTGCACTAAATCTCCAGTCATTCTCCCCTTCCCAGAGTTTTAGTTGGTGCAAAGTTCCAGTGCTCTAATCACATAGTTGGTCTATCTGGTGATCAATGCCCAACGTGAAGCTATTCAGGGTCCCACTCTGAGTTGCCCTATTAGCATAACAAAGACTCTCCTTCTTGCTTAGGAAATTCTAAGAGTTTTTGAAGCCTTGTGCCAGGAATGAGCGACAACAACCAGATATGTGTATTTTGTATTATATCACAAACTTCTAACTTCTGAACTCTGTATGTGACATGGTGAGGAGAGGTTAAATTGGTCCACTTTTAGTGAGAAATTTCTGCCTGGATTCCAAGCTAAAAATTATTCTTCCATTAAGTGGAAATGTGGATGTCATGACATTTCTGCTGAAGTAGCTACGTAGTCTTCCTTAGCAGGTCAGGAACTTACTATGTAACCCTTTAGGATATACTTTCAGGTGAGATGAAAAACTGCTTCTTAAAATTAAGTATTTATGTTTTCTTGTAGGAATTGCATGTTTTAAATTACTTACTAGAGGTAAAGGCTTAACAGATTTAAATGTTCCTTAAGACTCTATTATATATAAGACACTTTAGATGCAAATTAAAGTGAAAAAAACATTTTCTCTTTTCTCTAGTTCTTAAATATGGGGCTGCCACTTCTTTGCCAGGCCTCATATATATCATTGTCTCTCCTTTCCATGCTTCATGTCTGAGTAACAGTATATATCACTGGTTTTCAAACTTTCTTCTCAAACAGAGCTATTCTTGTTGAACTATAAAGTCAAGTCCTTCACAGAACCTCAGGACTTGGTTTAACACAGCATAAAAAATTACCAATACAGGATACGTTACAAAGAATTTTACAAGGCAAAACACAACTTACTAAAATAACTAGGATAGACAAAGTATATGAGAATAGAGATGTAAGAGAGACCATAGAAAGCTGAAGTTTCCTGTGAAGCCTGCTCAGGATAAACAAAAATGAATAAGAGCTTCTGAGTGTGGGGGAATAAAAGAAGTTATAAAATGTGTTTCAAGACACCATAGTTTATTCTCCATTTTAGCTGGAACGTAATGTATATACAGATGAGCAATAATTTATGGAGTCATATTCTATCTGGTTGGCAAAAGGGGGAGTTGAAGAGTTTTGTTTTGTGTTAGAGGGGAATTGAATGTTTTTAAGAGGGAAACTTGTAGGATGGATTGGGCCAGATAAGACTTACAGGCTAGAATACCATTTCAGCCAGGCGTGGTGCCTCATGCCTGTTATCCTAGCATTTTGAGAGGGTGAGGAGGCGGATTGCTTGAGCCAAAGAGTGCAAGACCAGCCAGGGCAACATGGCAAAACCCTGTCTCTACTAAAAATACAAAAAATGAGTCATGCGTGGTGTTAGGCACCTGTAGTCTCAGTTACTCAGGAGGCTGAAGTGGGAGGATCACCTGAGCCTGGGAGTGGGAGGCGGCAGTGAGTGGAGATTGTGCCTCTGCACTCTAACCTGGGCGACAGAGAGAGACCCTGTCTCAAGAAAAAGAAAAAAATAATAAAAATTAAAAACAGTTTCAAAAAAAGTTGGGAATGTTTAGACAGGAGATGATTTCAACCAAGAGTGATAGTAGATATGGAAGGAAAAGTAGAGAGGAACATTGTTAACTTTGAAAAGGAAGTAGCCACAGCAGTTGACAAGAAGAAATGAAGAATAACTGAGGTGAAAATACCAGAAACTTGAGAAAAATATAAGATCACATTTGGCTGACATCAGATAATACTTTTTTCAGGCAAAAGAGGAGTCCGTTAAAATCAGGAGGCTCTTCCTTTGTAATGAAATATTTAGGTTTATATACTACTTGGAGAAAAACCATAGGAATTGGATTTATTCACCCATTTGTTTAAGTTTTTAAGGGCATAAGATGACTCAAGAATGTATTGTAACCACAATCTCTTTGATACTGTACATTATTGTTAAAATACGTTACTGCATATCATTGTTACACATGGAAATAAAGACGTGACATTGCAGTACCAAAGAAGCTTCTCTTTATGTGCAGTACTTTGGGGAGGGTTTAGAGCATTAAAGCAACATCTGGACAATATTTGCTTTATGAAAACAATTAGGTATGCAAACATTGTGATGGCATTCTTACAGCTGAAAAGCATATTTCAAAATAAAACAGGAAGGCAAGTTTAAGGTAAATATTTTCAGGATGAATACTGATTTCAAACATTGCCCTGAAACTCCCTAACAGAGTTGAGCCGGCTGAAATCTTTTAGCCTGCTCCATTCTTGGCTTCTGTGCAACACCCTATGTTGAGGTTGTCTACAGGAAGCCATTGACTCAAAACACTTTCGTCAAACACTTTTTTTTTAGGTACTAGCCAAATAATTTTTTTAAAAGCAAAAATATTTTGCAGATGGACTCATCGAAGTACTAAGCACACTGCAGTCTGTGGCTTCTTTTCCCTGAAATCTGAATGAATTGAACAGTCTGGTCTATTTATTTTTAATTACTAGAAGCTTAAGGTTAATCGCTATGTTTTCATACTATTAATTCCCTTCACAAAGAGCTATGCTATTGGTTTACCACATCTAACAGTGAGTTTCCACCAGTAGTCAGGCATCCAGCTAACATAGGAACCAAGTGAGGAAGAGACAACCAAATGACTGACTGGTTATTTTTGTTCATAAGGGCGTGTTTTAAGGATGAGAGAAACTGATTTTCTCCTATTTTTTTCCTAGAAGAGTTTGAGATTGTCAAATAACATCTTTATGTTCCTGATGAATAGGGAACATTTTTCTTACTTTTAGACTGCAAATTTCCTTTTCAATTTTTTTACCTAGAGTTGGAAGCTTCACTGTACAAACTAATTTTTATAATTGTGAGTAACTTAACTGATGAGAAGAAGCATGTTTGGGTTCAGAAACTGCTATCCCAAATACGGTGACTTGATAGGCTGACCTGAAGGAGCTTCACGATCTATATGGCCTTCTCCCAGCTCATGTCTCTCAATTTCCTGTCTCTCCCAAAGCACAGAACGAAGTTGTTTTCTCAAGCTTCCTTATGTGCCTAAAGAAGAAAGAGGAAAGCAATCACCTCTTGTCTTTTCCCTGAGTTTTCATTAACTGAAGTCACATTACAGGGAGAAAGACAAGTCTGTCAACACAGATTTTTGTCACAAACCGTTATCTGCTCTGTGGGCCCTATAGACATTGTTCCAGGCCATTGTATGTTTTTTAAAACCCACTGAATTCCCCTAAAACTCCTTTACTATCCCCCTAAAATTATCCACACTTTCCCATCTTTCTTTCCCCTAGGAATAACGGTATGAAACCAACTGTACTTTATTGGATTATTCAGTAGTCATTCGTCTACAGTTCTCTTATGCTACAGATGTTAAAATGGATTTGTATGCCTTTTCTCTTATTAACCTGCCTTTTGTCAGTTGATTTTCTGTGAACCTTCAGAGGGCAAAGGGAAAATTTATCCTTGGCCCCTATAAGCGTAAAGTCAATGTTTGTCTGAACACTTCCTCATTGGCTTCTCCATGCAGAAGTTTCAGCCAGATTTAGCCAAAACTCCCTGGATCTGTGAATCCAAAATTACTGTTAAAAATCTCTGCTAGTCTCCCTGGAAATTTTCATTATGTAGAGTAAGAAGGCTAAATTTTTTAAGAGTTTTATGGTAAAGCAGAGAAGTGTTACAATTAAAAATATATAAATTAATTTATATAAATATATATATGTCTTGCAAAATGATTGGCTACCATTCTATGATGAAATGGGAGCAGTGTTGATGTGCATCAGGAGGCAGGAGGCCTCCATGCCTGCCTCTACATCTATGTAATTTTAACCATCTAAACTTCTAATTTGGTTCTCAATTCCTTTTAAATAAGTAAATTGATATTTTTGATCATTTTTGCCAAAGCTCATGTGTTATCACATTAAATGATGTATATTTGAATTCAAGGTAAAGACTGAGAGTTAAACCCTTTCCATAGTGATATGCTCAAAGCTGCTGTACACACTAAGCAGAAATAACTCCAGCAAACAAAATTGCTAGCTTGTGTTTCCTTCCTTCCTCTCTCCCTCCCTCCCTCTCTCCCTCCCTTCCTCCCTCCCTCCCTCCCTCTCTCCCTCCCTTCCTCCCTTTCTCTATCTCCCCTTCCTTTCTTCCTTCCCTCTCTCCCTCCTTCCCTCCCTCCCTCCCTCCCTCCCTTCCTTCCTTCCTTCCATTAGATGTTACATGACTGAGGGAAAGTTTACAAGTAATACAGATTTGCTCAAAGTGGGAAATTTTCTTTGAAATGAAAAGTCATTCACTTATACATAAATTTTTAAATTATAGCTTGTCATTTATTCTTCAGTTTGCCGTCACTGCCACCCTGAGCACTGAAATCTCCTGAAAATTAGTAGTTAAATAAGCAAGTAGGAATAAGAGACAATGGAACAAAAAAGATGTTTGGCTGAGGTTACTTTTAATATCTATATTGGAATATTAGGTATTAGGTATAAATGGTTACATTTGCTCACAGGATCTAGTTGCTGTGGCATTACACACTTGCAAATTTATTGTTCACATTGTTTGCTGTGGTTTGCTTACCTCTTTCTGGCGAGGTAGAGACTTGGCTAATATATGTAATATCAGCTGGATGATGTTTTCTTCTTTTCTAAAATTATCTGAGTCTTTTTGGTTCCTCTGCTATTTTAATTGTGCAATCACAAGACGTTCTCTGGCCACAAAGGAAAACAGGGTTTTTTGTTGTTGTTCTGCTATTGATTTAGTGTTTTGAAACCTTAATGGTATTAAAAATAGCAGTAAGAGTTGGTCTGCCAATTTTTGCCTGTTAGAAGTAATGTGTAATGTGCTAAAGGAAATTATTAAAAACCTTCATTTTATACATGATACATTTTTAAACTTTAAGGAAGCACAGAGTAATGTATGAATACATTTGAGGTGAGTGTTAACTAATTAAACATTGCAACATCACAGAATAGATGTAAGTAGTCTTTATGAAGATGTGGTTTGACCAGTACCTTGAATGGTATATTTCCATAGGCAGAGGATGATGTAATTGAGTGAGTAAAGCTATCGAGTATTGAAAAGTTGAGTTTAACATTAGAGGTTGAGAAGTCCTTTGGATTGGCTGGGTTGTAAGGTGCATGAAGAGACCTAGTCAACTTGGAATAATTGCTTTCAGTTTCCTGGATGGCCTGAGATGCCAGAGGAGGAGTTCAAGTTTATTCTCTCAGAAATAGTTACTCTCTGAAAGATTTTGAGTATGTGGGCAAAAGAGTGATAATAAAAGACATGGTATGAAACTGGATCTTAGTGATTCTACCCACCTGCTATTATTATTCTTCCAATGACAACTGTGAAATTTAATGTACTAGAAGTGCATTCAGTAAAAATATACCATTTGTTGACTAATTATAAACCAAACACGTGAAGAAATAATAATATCCAGAAGCCCTTGTTCACCTAAACCTTTCCCATTATCTAAAAACAACAACCGTCTATTTTATGGTAATCTTTTCATTGTTTATTTTCTTTGCATTTTTACCCTCCACCTATAAACCAATAAGAAATTTAATCTATGCATTTTTAATGCCTGATTTCTTTTATTCAATAGTATGTTTGTATCATTTATCCATGTTGTATGTAGCTTTACTTCATTCTTTTCTCATTGATGTATATATTCCACTGTATGAATACACCACAATATATTTATCCAAACTACTGTTGCTTGCTAGAGGGCCAGGTACGGTGACTCATGCCTGTAATCCCAGCACTTTGGAAGGCCAAGGAGGGTGGATCACTTGAGGCCAGGAGTTTGAGACCAGCCTAGGTAACATGGTGAAAACCCATCTCTACTAAAAATGCAAAAATTAGCTGAACATTGTGGTGGGGGCCTGTAGTCCCAGCTACCTGAGAGGCTGAGGCAGGAGAATCGCTGAAACCCAGGTAGCGGAGTTTGCAGTGAGCCGAGATTGTGCTACTACACTCCAGCCTGGGCAATAGAGGGAGACTCTCTTTCAAAATAAATAAGTAAAATAAAATAAAATTAAAATTAAATAATAAATACGTGAACTACTGTTGCTAGAGTCTTTCCAGTTTAGGTCTCTTATGATCAATATTGATATGAATATTTTTGTACATATTTCTGGATTTCATTAGAACATATACCTAAGAGTGAAACTGCTGAGTCATTAGGGTATACATAGGTCATACCAGCATATTTTCCAGAGTGGTTGTACCAGTTGCGTCTCTACTAGTAGTCTATAATAGAGTTCCCATTTCTCCACGAAGTCAACATTTGATATTTTCAGATTATATTTGCCAGTCTGCTCTCGTTATGGTTTCAGTTTTTATTTTCTGATTACTGATGAGATTTAGCATATTTTCACATTTTTGTGGCCATTGAATTATATTTTGAAGTACAAGTTAAAGACTGTTTATTTTTCTGGGGGATTACTTTTTCTTTCTGATTTTAGGAGTTTTTTATATATTCTAGACCTAGTCCTTTGTTGTTATTTTATATATGCTGGACATATCTAGAATTTCTGATTTATATTTTCACCTTTTTTGAGTTTTTTGATAAATAGAAGTTGTTCAAAATGCTATTAAATATACTAAACTTTTCCTGAGTGTGTGGATTGCTTAAAGTATAATTAACACTATTTGTGTCTTAAAAATTCTATACCACTGGATGGCGGATTAGACACAACTCCGGCACACAACACCCAGTGAGAGAGACGCAGAAACCCAGAGATCTCCTAGCTCCAACAGAGGTACCAGGTACATTTCAACAGGTCTGGTCCCAGCGTGAGCAAAGCCCACTCAGGGCAGACCGAGGCGGGGGAGGCGTGCTGCTTCACCCAGAAAGTGCATCTGACCAGCGAGTTGGAGGCTCCATCTTTGGCTCTCCGGTCCAGATACAGCGCTTCCCCCAAAGCCTAAGCAATACACAGAACAAGGGATCTTTACCAGTCAAGCACCAGGAATTACAAGTGCGGAGTTGAATAAGAGTCTGCAGACTGAGCTATCACCCCTCCCCACGCCCAGAGAGAGAGGGAGCTGTAAGCAGGAGCAGCTGGGCGGCCCCTACCCCATGACCAGAGAGAGAGAAAGCTGAAAATGGGGAGACAGCCAGGTGCGGCTGGGCAGGTCTCTACCCTCCCCCACAAACCCCAGAGGGCTGAAGCTCTGACTCTAGTGGATTTGTAGCCAGTGCCACAGTCTGAGATGAACCCTGAATGATCCAGCCCAGTGGAGGAAGAGCACAACCCACCACTATAGGGGTGGGGACTGGGGCTACATGTTTTAACAAAAAACACAGGAAGCCTACGTAGCAATGGGATGGTGTTCTTGACAACCCAGCAGCGCCTACAGATCAGCGGACGAGGCAGGCCTAATCTCCCAGCATAAACAAATAAGACACAGGAAGCTTCCCTAGTAACCTGAAGGAGTCCCTAGAAACCCAGTAGTGTCCCCCACAGGCAGACAAGCGACCTCATCAAGCAGCTCTGACACCACAGCCAGGTAAATCCACAAAGATGGGAATAAAACAGTGCAAAAAAGTGAAACCATCAAAGACCAGAACACCTCTTCTCCTTCAAGGGATCACAACTCCTCAACAACACAGGATCACAACTTGACCGAGAAGGAGTGCGAAGAACTGACGAAAACAGGATTCAGAAGGTGAATAATAACAAACTTTTCAGAGCTAAAGGAACACGTTCTAACTCAATGCAAAGAAACCAAAAACCTTGAAAAAAGGTTAGATGAAATGCTAACTAGAATAACCAGCTTAGAGACGAACATAAACGACTTGATGGAGTTGAAAAACACAGCACAAGAACTACCTTAAGCAAACACAAGTTTTAATAGCCAAATCGATCAAGCAGGAGAAAGGAAATCAGAGATTGAAGATAAACTCAATGAAATAAAAGAGAAGGCAATACAAGAATGGAAAGAAATGAACAAAGCCTCCAAGAAATATGGGATTATGTGAAAAAACCTAATCTACGCTTGATTGGTGTACCTGAATATGACGGGGAGAATCAATCCAAGCTGGAAAACACACTCCAGGATATTATCCAAGAGAACTTCCCAAGCCTAGCAAGGCAGTCCAAATTTCAAATTCAAGAAATACAGAAAACTCCACAAAGACATTCCTCAAGAAGAGCAACCCTGAGGCACATAATCATCAGATTCACCAGGGTCGAAAATGAAGGAAAAAAATGCTAAGGGCAGCCAGGGAGAAAGGTCAGGTCACCCACAGAGGGAAGCCAATCAGACTCACAGCAGATCTCTCGGCAGAAAGCCTACAAGCCAGAAGAGAGTGGGGGCCAATATTCAACATCCTTAAAGAAAAGAACTTTCAATCCAGAATCTCATATCCAGCCAAACTAAGTTTCATAAGTGAAGAAGAAATAAAATCCTTCACGGACAAGCAATTATTGAGAGATTTTGTCACCACCAGACCTGGCCTACAAGAGCTCCTGAAAGAAACACTAAGCATGGAAAAGAACAAGTACCAATTACTGCAAAAGCAAACCAGTTGGCAAAAACCAAAAATACAATGAAGAAAATGAGTCAACTAATTAGAAAGAAAACCAGCCAGTAACAAAATGGCAGGATCACATTCACACGTAACAATATTAACATTGAACATAAATGGCCTAAACGCCCCAAGCAAAAGACACAGACTGGCAAACTGGATAAAATGTCAGAACCCATCAGTGTGCTGTATTCAAGAAACCCATCTCACATACAAAGACACACATAGACTCAAAATAAAGGGATGGAAGAAGATTTACCAAGCAAATGGAGAACAAAAAAAAAGCAGGGGTTGCAATCCAAGTCTCTGATAAAATGGACTTCAAACCAACAAAGATCAAAAGAGACAAAGAAGGACATTACATAATGGTAAAAGGATCAATCCAGCAGGAAGAGCTAATGATCCTAAATATATACGCCCCCAACACAGGAGCACCTAGATACATAAAGCAAGTTCTTAATGACCTAAAACGAGATTTAGACTCCCACACAATAATAGTGGGAGACGTCAATACTCTACTGTCAATATTAGACAGATCAATGAGACAGAAAATTAACAAGGATATCCAGGACTTGAATGCAGAACTGGAACAAGCAGATCTAATAGACATATACAGAACACTCCATCCCAAATCCACAGAATATACATTTTTCTCAGCACCACATTGCAGTTACTCTAAAATTGACCACATCATTGGAAGCCAATCACTCCTCAGCAAATGCAAAAGAACAGAAATCATAACAAACAGTCTATCAGACCGGAGCACAATCAGACTAGAACTCAGGATCAAGAAACACACTCAAACCCATACAACCACTTGGAAACTGAACAACTTGCTTCTGAATGCTGACTGGATAAACAATGAAATGAAGGCAGAAATAAAGATGTTCTTCGAAACCAACCAGAATGAAGACACAACTTACTAGAATCTCTGGGACACCTTTAAAGCAGTATTGAGAGGGAAATCTAGAGCAATAAATGCCCACCAGAGAAGAGAGGAAAGATCTAAAATCGACACCCTATCATCAAAATTGAAAGACCTAGAGGAGCAAGATCAAAAAAACTCAAAAGCTAGCAGACAAAGAGAATAAAATACCTAGGAATACAACTAACAAAGGATGTAAAGGACCTCTTCAAGGAGAACTACAAACCACTGCTCAAAGAAATAAGAGAGGACACAAACAGATGGAGAAACATTCCATGCTCATGGTTAGGAAGAATCAATATTGTGAAAATGGTCATACTGCACAAAGTAATCTATAGATTCAATGCTATCCCCATCAAGCTACCAATGACCTTCTTCACAGAACTGGAAAAAACCACTTTAAACTTCATATGGAATCTCAAAAGACCCCGCACAGCCAAGACAATCCTAGGCAAAAAGAACAAAGCCAGAGGCATCACACTGCCAGACTTCAAACTATACTACAAGGCTACAGTAATCAAAACAGCATGGTACTGGTACCAAAACAGACACATAGACCAATGGAACAGAACAGAGACCACAGAATAAACACCACACATCTACAACCATCTGATCTTTGACAAACCCAGTAAAAACAAGCGTTGGGGAAAGGACTCCATGTTTAATAAATGGTGTGGGGAAAACTGGCTAGGAATGTGCAGAAAGCAGAAACTGGACCCCTACCTGTCACCTTACACTAAAATTAACTCCAGATGGATCAAAGATTTAAACATAAAACCTAACACCATAAAAACACTAGAAGAAAATCTAGGCAAAACCATCCAGGACATAGGCATAGGCAAGGACTTCATGACTAAAACACCAAAAGCAATGACAATAAAAGGATAGACAAATGAGATCTAATTAAACTCCAGAGCTTCTGTACAGCAAAAGAAACCATCATTAGAGTGAATCGGCAACCAACAGAATGGGAAAAAATTTTTGCAATCCACCCATCTGACAAAGGGCTAATATTCAGAATCTACAAAGAACTAAAACAGATATACAAGAAAAAAACAACCCCATTCAAAAGTGGGCGAAGGATATGAACAGACACTTTTCAAAAGAGGACATATATGAGGCCAACAAACATATGAAAAAATGCTCATCATCACTGGTCATTAGAGAAATGCAAATCAAAACCACACTGAGATATCATCTCACGCCAGTTAGAATGGCGATCATTAAAAAATCGGGAGACAACAGATGCTGGAGAGGTTGTGGAGAAATAGGAACACTCTTACACAGTTGGTGGGAGTGTAAATTAGTTCAACCATTGTGGAAGACAGTGTGGCGATTCCTCAAGGATCTAGAAATAGAAATTCCATTTGACCCAGCAATCCCACTATTGGGTATGTACCCAAAGAACTATAAATCATTCTACTATAAAGACACGTGCACATGTATGTTCATTGCAGCCCTGTGTACAATAGCAAAGACCTGGAACCAACCCAAATGCCCATCAATGATAGACTAGACAAAGAAAATGTGGTACATATACACCATGGAATACTACACAGCCATAAAAAACGATGAGTTCGTGTCCTTTGTAGGGACTTGGATGAATCTGGAAACCATCATTCTTAGCAAACTGACCCAAGAACAGAAAGCCAAGCACCGTATGTTCTTACTCATAGGTGGGTGTTGAACAACGAGAACACATGGACTCAGGGGAGAGGAGCATCACACACAGGGACAGTTGGGGGGTGGGTAGGGGAGAGACAACAGGGCGTGGGGGAGGGGAGGGGAGGGTGGGGAGGGATAACATGGGGAGAAATGCCAGATATAGTATGCACCAAAAGTAAAATAAATTAAAAAAAAATGCTATGCTACCCCAATGTCATTGTATTTGTTATCAATTTTCTGTCATAGTAAATCACCATAAATTTAGTGGCTTAAAACAGCAAAAATTTATTACCCAACATATCTCTAGGTCAGATGTCCTACAGGGAAGGTGTCAGTAGGACTGTGTTCCTCCTAGGAGGCTCTAAGGAAGATTTCATTTCTTTGTTTTATTCAGCTACTAGAGGCTTCCTACCCTCCTCCATCTTCAAAACCAGCAATGGCAGGTTGAGTCTTAGATATTCTGCAATAATCCCTCCATTTTAAGGTCAGCTGATTAGCAATCTTAATTCCATCTGCAACTTTAATTTCCCTTTGCCAGATAAACTATTGACAGGTTCTAGGTTATGACAGGGAGTGACCTTTGGGAGGTCACTATTTGGCCTACCACAGTCATGAGTGTATTTTAAAAATATGTGGCCCAGGTACGGTGGCTCACACTTCTAATCCCAGCACTTTGGGAGGTGGAGACAAGCAATCACCTGAGTTCAGGCGTTTGAGACCAGCCTGGCCAACATGGTGAAACCTTGTCTCTACTAAAAATATAAAACTTAGCCGGGCTGTGGTGGCGCGTACCTGTAATCCTAGCTACTGGGGAGACTGAGGCATGAGATCACTTGAACCGAGAGGCAGAGGTTGCAGTGAGCCGAGATCATGCCACTGCACTCCAGCCTAGGCGATAGAGTACAACTCTGTCTCAAAAAAAATAAAAAAAGGACTTTTAATAATGTTCATTGTCTTTCTGCTTCTACTTATTCTTCATTAGCCTGTATTTGTTGAGTATCTGCCCTATATACAAGGCAAACTTTCAGGCTTTGGGGGATTCCTGAGAGTAATTAAAACATTCTGTATTCCCATCGTAGTGGGGGAGAGATAGGTAAAATGGCAATTGCTGTATAACATAATAAACACTTGATAGGTGTTTCCTCCAGTCTTGTTGGTCATGGAAGATTTGATAAAGGAGAAGGATGAATCAAGTATGAGATTTGAAAGATAAGTGGTTTTAACCAGAAGAAGGAGTCAGTGCAGGAGGGAAGAAAGTGTTTGAAACAGAAGAAATAAGATGTGCACATACTTGGAGATGTGAAAGAGATTGGGGGATGTTGGTGGAATTGCAAGTATTTTACTATGGCTGGAAGGAAGACTGAGGTGTCATAAGAGTCAGAGAGGCTTGAAATCCAAGTAGGGGCCAGATCTTAGTGACTTTTGCGAAGGTGCTTGGTGACCTTTGGAGATGTTGCTTGTACTTTAACCAAGGACGATTGTGAATTCTTCAATTCGTAATTCCTGTGATACTATAAAGTGTAACAGGAATTCCAATTACATGATACAGTACCACACTATTGCTATTACACTATAAACCGAGATTCATTGAGATGTGAGACATCGAGAGATTTTGCCTTAGTACCCCAAAGCATTTCATTGTGATGTGAGTCTAAGGGGTACAGTCTGAGTGATAGCAGTAGAGTAATGTCAGGCTATTTCAGGGCTGAAAATAAGTCACTTTTTTGTGTTTAATGGCCTGTATATAGCTGCAAATTCCAGTAGCAGTAAAGGAGTATGAAATAGCCTTTCCCATTGTTTGAACAGAATTTTTAGCATCTTCATTATCTAGTGAAGTCCATTGTAGAAAATAAGTAGTTTCCTTCTTATATTTGCATTCAAGATTATCAAGTCAAATTCTCATTTTTTAATAAGTGTAATGTGAATATAACACATTAAATAAACTCCAAAGTTAATATAATACTTTAATGACAAAAAGCTATTATTTGGGAAAAATAGTCAATATTTCAGGGGGTCTACTTCCATCATACTAAATTCAACAAAATTTTTTTTTAAGACAAAGTCTCACTCTGTCACTCAGGCTGGATTGCAGTGGCATGATCTGCACTCACTGCAACCTCTACCTCCTGAGTTCACCTCCACCTCCCTTGTAGCTGGGATTACAGGTGTGCACCACCACACCTGTTTTTTTTTGTTGTTGTTTGTTTGTTTTTGTATTTTCAGTAGAGACAGGGTTTCACCTCATGTTGGCCAGGCTGGTTCTGAACCCCTGACCTCAAGTGATCCACCTGCCTTGGCCTCCCAAAGTGTTGGGATTACAGGCATGAGCCACCACACCAGGCTTCAACAGATTCTTATTAAATTTCTGTGTGTATATATGTGTCGCTTAATGTGACTCTTCATATAGTTAAATGTTCAAACTGAAATTTAGTCATGGAGAAGAATGTTTTAAGACATATCTAGAGTTTTTATTTCTCTAGTTTCATATATTCATTTTTAACAGATATTTATTGAGCATCTGTGTTTTTATTGTTTCTGCTGATTGTTTTTAATTTCTTTAATAAATACTTAATGAGCAATAACTATGTACATTTACCTCATAGCTTAGTTAGGTAATCAGGCATGAACTGGAGGGATAACGAGGACAGAAAACAAAAACAAAAACCACTTAGGAATCATTAATACTCACTTAAAGCCATGGTCAGTGGACGAAGGTGAACATAAACACACATTTGTTACTCTCCATTTTTTATGATTTATCCATTATATTCATTTATACATCCATGCCTTCCATTAAGAAAGCTAATTGTAAATTTTCCTATTCTTTTAATTTACCAAGTTGCTTTCAGGTTGTATTTCCGTAGTTAGGAAAAACTTTTAAATGACCATAAATCATGTTTAACTGTGTGCCTTTTCTTTCCCTATACTTGAAAAACTCAAATTCTGAATATATTTTATGGCCTAAAAGAAGCATTTCTATATCATTATATCATTTACATATAATATATAAAACTGGCAGGACCTTGTGACTAAAACCAATGAATATTAATTTTGTAATCTATATGCCCTGGAGACGATTCTGTATAAGTCAATGTAAGTGTATATAAGACAACTGTATATAAGTTTTTCTTATATACAATTAATAATACCTTGTATGATTTTCAGACAGCTTAAGTTCATTGATCACCACTACAGGCTAATCTAATTCATTTGTCAGTTACAGAAATATGCACAAGTAAAATGATATTGCACCATTTGCTTTAAATTGCGTCATTTGTTCTTTTATACAGTTGCATTATATGTAAGCCTGTGGTTCCTGAGACACTTGGCCTGATTTTAAGAAGTTTTAAGGTGGAGTTTTCTTGATTATATTAAACAAAGCCTTTCTAAACTAGAAGAATCAGGTTGCCTTCATGTTTACTGAATTTCCCTTCCATGATAATTCAATGCGTAGCGTTTGCAGAGCTTTCAAAATGGGGAAGAATTGAAAATACATTTATAATTTATGATCTGCTTGGCAGGATAATTATTGTTCTGTTCTCTGTCATGGAATATGTGTAATAACACTGATAACACCAAGATACACTTTTCCACTGGAGACTTTTTGATATGTTGCTAAATGACTATTTGCTTTTAAAGAAAGGGGAGAACAATAACAACAAAACTAATCCTCTAGTGTTTTTTTTTGTTTTGTTTTGTTTTTCTGTTCTGGTATATTATTGTCAGTTTTAGTCAGTTTAACCTTAACAGAGAAAGCATATATTTCTTTATGGCCACTCTGTACTATTTACTTACAGAGTATGGGAAGGGGGAGTCTGTTTCATTGTTATACAAGTTGACAGAAAAAAAAAAAGTTAAACGTTTTAATCATTATATCTAATTGTACTAGAAAATAAATCACTGAAAGCAATGTGAGAAGTTTTTCAAACCCAATCTAAAATAAAGAATGGTCATAAGAAAACAGGAAACTGCCTGGAACATAATTTAGTAATAAGTCAAGATGTGATTTAGGACTTGTTAGGACTTGTAGGTCCCAGCCCTGGAATGATGACAGCTTTTATGATTTCCGTGCTTTAGCTTCCTCGTCTACAAATTGTTAATACTATAGACTAGTTTGATTTATCTGAGGCCACGAGAGTCCAGTGCCCTTCTCAAAACTGAACAGTAAGCTATACTTGTTAATGGAGACAAGTTGATCCTATTTATCATACTTAACTCACTTGGCTGGGAAACATTACAATCAGTTCACATACTACATTTGGCCCTATAGGAAACTAGAACTTTTAAAAGGCATAAAGACCTCTTTATATTTTCAGCTTTGAAAGAAGTTGTTGACGTTCAGAGTATTTCTTACCATGAATTCATGATTCAAATAAATACGGTGTTTACATTTACTTGGCTATAATTAGCCATAGTTGCTTTGATATCAATGATGACCGTAGCTGTACAATGTAGGGAATTTGGATCATTAAGGATCAGCTATCTGGAAACATAGGAATTAGCCATCAAAACAGCGTAATTTGTAAGATAATATGCAATTTTCTCTTTCATGTTGGCTTTGGAAGTCATTTCTTCCTTTATTTTGATATGTAAAAATAACAAAATTTAAAAATTCTGTGACAACCAAAATAAGAGTTCTTTTTTTTTTTTTTGAGATGGAGTCTTGCACTGTCACCTGGGCTGAAGTAAGTAAAGTGGTGCAATCTTGGCTCACTGCATCCTCTGCCTCCCAGGATTAGGTGATTTGCCTGCCTCAGCCTCCTGAGTAGCTAGGATTACAGGTGCCTGCCACCACGCCCAGCTAATTTTTTCATATTTTTAGCAGAGATGGAGTTTCACCATGTTTGTCAGGCTGGTCTTGAACCCCTGACCTTGTGATTTGCCCCCTAGCCACATATCCACCGTGTATTGGACTGTCACATTTCCCTAGGAAATTTTATGAAGCATTATCTCCGCAGCATATAGATTAGAAGATTAGTATTCATTGGTTTTAGTCACAAGATCCTGCCTGATGGAATGCCAAAATAACTTGAATCCTATGCCCACAACCTGTTTAATGTTCTGGTAATAAATTACTTACTTTTATTAGGTACTTACCATGATTCCACTTTTGGAGAGACAGAAAATTAAATAACATCACAAAACAATTTTTATTTACTAGGTTTCTTCTGCCTGTGTCTTCTCTTATTTATTAAAATGTTCTTTAATCTTAAATCCTCATCCCTGAGAACAAAATAGGGCTTCCTGGCCATATTTTTAGTATATAATTCTTGATAGTTGCTATGTCTTATGATAATTAGCTATTGCTTTGCCTTTTTTTGGAATAGAAACTCTATCTTCATAAAAGTCATGTCAGATATTTGAGCTCAATTCTATTTTGGATCCCAACGAGATTTATATGTCATTATGTATCAGATTCCTGTAAAAGGATCTGAAGTTAAATTCACAGGAACTGGTGTAATAGACAAAATAACAGTTTGATTAACAATGACATATTATTTCTAAAAGCCATATGTTATGACACAGCTCTTGAGACACTTAATATGCTGACTTTTCTGAGGTTATTCATAAACCAATTGTGATGAAAATATTTAAAACCTCCTTAATCTTCCATTCGTTAACCAGGCCAGATCTTTCTTATAGATATTATATATAACTTTGATTATAGTTATGTGGATTTTCAAATTGTGCCCTTTGTATGATTCCCTCAGGGAATAAGAACAATGAAAATTGTTTTCACCAATGACATGAAATACCTGCAACATCATGAAATCACCAGTGGTATCCCTTGATATCAGACTAGTTCTTTCATGTGAGGCAGAAACATGGCAGCCAGATAAGTTTTGCAAGTGTCCTTTGATACCAGCAAGCTCATGATCGGAGCTGGCTTGTTTTTCCAGGTATAAGAGCTACCCTCAGAAGTCAGCCCAAATGACTCTGTCTTTAAAACTTTTCACTCATCGGGCTGGGCGTGGTGGCTCACACCTGTAATCTCAGCACTTTGGGAGGCCAAGGTGGGCTATCACCTGGGGTCAGGAGTTCGAGACTAGCCTGATGAACATAGTGAAATCCCGTGTCTACTGAAGACACAAAAAATTAGCCGGGCGTAGTGGTGGGTGCCTGTAATCCCAGCTACTTGGGAGGCTGAGGCAGGAGAATCACTTGAACCTGGGAGGTGGAGGTTGCGGTGAGCCGAGATCGCGCCATTGCACTCCAGCCTGGGCAACAAAAGCGAGACTCCATCTCAAAAAAAAAAAAAAATTTTTTTTACTCATCCTTGTGTATTTATTTCAGGATATCTGTCCTCTCTAAAATATGGAAGGAGTTCCAGCTTGGTTTAATTCTCAAATATAAGTTTAGGTAACTTATCCATGTTTGTAATTTTGAAGAAAGACCAACCTTTCCTTGTTTCCAGATTTCTGTATCAAGGTATATCATAGTTGACATCATATGAATGCATATCATTATATAGGATTTTATTTCTATATGGATAACTTCTATTCAGAATTCATTCCACAATATTTATATAGAGAATATCGTTTTTAACAATTAGAGATCAACAAAAAAATAATGCAACTTCTAGCAATAGAGTCTGAGTCTGAGAAGTATGTGAGCACCTTTTTTTTAAACTACTATACGTTCAATTTGCCAAGATGGTCCCTAGATGGTAATGTCCCTTTGTTTTGACAGTAACACTGTTGAACTCTCTGTGATAAAGTGGTAGTGATGTAAGCCCATCAAAAAGCAATTTCTATTTGAAGATACCTCTTTTTTGATGAATAATAAACTTGGTACAACTGAACATGTTAACTGGAGTTGTGAGAAAGATTGTAGTAAAATGGAAGGTGGTTTTGTGTTTCAGTCTTCATGATTACCTTTAACTCTTTCATTTGACAAATCTGGAGAAAATGCAGGGAAAAAAGGCGTCTGGGAGAAAAATCTCAGAATGTAACCCTGCCCTCACTTCCTAGCAACATTAGTGGCAACAGTGCTTAAATGTGTAACTTATTCTTTGTAAGTCAGATGTTACTTTCATGTAGATCAGTAAAAAACAATGAGAAAAAATAAGACCCTCATCCTAGTTCCTATTAAAGTCAAAACACTAAACCTAAACAAATAAAAATGAAAAATCTAAATTATTGCTCAGAACCTACGTTCTGTCGTTGCCAGTTTTGCTTCAATCTTCAAAATCCATTTTTCCCTCACTCCTTGGTTTGCTAGCCTGCCTGCCTTCCTTCCTTCCTTCCTTCCTTTCTTCTTTCTTCCTTCTTCCTTCTCCTCCCTTTCTTCCCGTTCTTTCTTTCATGAAGCATTCTCTGTGTGTCCACAAATGCCAGCTGTTAGTATATACGTACAGTGAGACCAGATCCTGCCCTCAAGGAGCTTACAGTCTAATGTTGGAAACAGAAGGAACCACAATATGCAATGACGAGTTCAGGTGAAGTTGGGAGATGGGGGAGGGAGCATAAAGTAGAAAGGAGTGGGGATTGTATTCTAGGCAATAAGAAAAACAAAATTAAGAAAGTGAGTTTTTAGAAAGACCTTTCCTAAATTATTTTTCTCACTTTTGAAAAGAAAAATATGCTAGTTTCACCTATAGGGATTTTAGCTACACTGAAAATAACTTTTTATGTTGTGTTTTCGAAATCAGACTGAAGCATCTTCTTGGTTGCAGTTGTTTTGTATTTTTGTTGTTTAAAATGGGGGGAGTCCCTTCATCCCAGATGGCACTTCACAAGACTGCAAGCTCCTTTTCCAGAGACAAACCACCTTGGACAGAAAAACTTACAGCTGTTGGTTTTTTCCCTGGGTGAATTAGTGTCCTCTGTTTCTTTTATGTAACTTGATAAAGAGATTGAATTTCAGCTGTATAAAGCTATAATTACATTGTCACTACTTTCATGTTCTTTTATCTAAAATAATTAAGCCTGGGGGAAGGAAAACTCAGTTCCATTCAGAGGGTTTTAAAGAAAATGCCTGCTTAATATCAGTATGACTACAGGATTGGTTAAAGCTAAACTGTACTTTAATGATTAAACATAGTGAGGATCAAACACGGTGATACATTCAATAAACATATTAACTCTGTGGACATGGGCATAGTGATATCACACAAAGTTATTACGTGGGTCAGTTAAATTTTTTTTAAACAGTATTTCCTCTCTTCCTATTTGCATACCTTTTATCTTGCCTGATTGCCCTGGCCAGAACTTCCAATGTTTGCAGATGATGTGATTGTATGTTTAAAAACCCCATCCTCTCAGCCCAAAATTTTCTTAAGCAACTTCAGCAAAGTCTCAGGATACAAAATCAACGTGCAAAAATCACAAACATTCCTACACCAATAATAGCCAAAAGATGACTGAACTCCCATTCACAATTGCTACAAAGAGAAGAAAATACCTGGAAATACAACTTATAAGGAATGTGAAGGACCTCTTCAAGGAGAATGAGGAAACACTGCTCAAGGAAATGAGAGGACACAAACAAATGGAAAAACATTCCAAACTCATGGATAGGAAGAATCAATATTGTGAAAATGGCCATACTTCCCAAAGTAATTCAAAGATTCAATGCTATCCCCATCAAGCTACCATTGACTTTCTTCGCAGAATTAGAAAAAACTACTTTAAATTTTATATGGAACCAAAAAGAGCTCTCGTAGCCAAGACAATCCTAAGCAAAAAAAAAAAAAAAAAAAAAGCAAAGCTGGAGGCATCATGCTACCTCACTTCAAACTATACTACAAGGCTTTAGTAATCAAAACAGTATAGTACTGGTACCAAAACAGAGATATAGACCAATGGAACAGAACAGAGGCCTCAGAAATAACACCACACATCTACAACCATCTGATCTTTGACAAACCTGACAAAAAACAAGCACTGGGGAAAGGATTCCCTTTTTAATAAATGGTATTGGGAAAACTGGCCAGCCATATGCAGAAAAGTGAAACTGGACCCCTTCCTTACACCTTATACAAAAATTAACTTGAGATGTATTAAATATTTAAATGTAAGACCTAAAACCACAAAAATCCTAGAAGAACAGCTAGGCAACACAATTCAGGACATAGGCATGGGCAAAGACTTCATGACTCAAACACCAAAAGCAATGGCAACAAAAGCCAAAATTGACAAATGGAATCTAATTAAACTAAGGAGCTTCTGCACAGCAAAGGACACTATCATCAGAGTGAACAGGCAACCTACAGAATGGGAGAAAAATTTTGCAATCTATCCATCTGACAAAGAGCTAATTACAAGAATCTACAAGGAACTTAAACACATTTATAAGAAAAAAAACCCATCAAAAAGTAGGCAAAGGATATGAACAGACGCTTCTCAAAAGAAGAGGTTTATGCAGCCAACAAACATATGAAAAAAAACTCATTATCACTGGTCATTAGAAAAATGCAAATCAAAAGTACATTGAGATACCATCTCACGCCAGTTAGAATGGCAATCACTAAAATATCTGGAGACAACAGATGCTGGAGAGGATGTGGAGAAACAGGAACACTTTTACACTGTTGGTGGGAGTGTAAATTAGTTCGACCATTGTGGAAGACAGTGTGGTGATTGCTCAAGGATCTAGAAATAGAAATACCATTTGACCCAGCAATCCCATTACTGGGTATATACCCAAAGGATTATAAATCTTTCTATTATGAAGACACATGCACAAGTATGTTCATTGTGGCACTGTTCACAATAGCAAAGACTTGGAACCAACCCAAATGCCCATCAATGATAGACTGGATAAAGAAAATGTGGCACATATACACCATGGAATATTATGCAGCCATAAAAAAGGATGAGCTCATGTCCTTTGCAGGGACATGGATGAAGCTAGAAACCATCATTCTCAGCAAACTAACAAAGGAACAGTAAACCAAACACTGCACGTTCTCACTCATAAGTGGGAGTTGAACAAGAGAACAAATGGACACAGGGAGGGGAATAGCACATACCAGGGCCTGTCGGGGGTTGGGGGCTAGGGGGAGAGATAGCATTAGGAAAAATACCTAATGTAGATGATGGGTTGATGGGTGCAGCAAACCACCATGGCACGTGTATATCTATGTAACAAACTTGCACATTCTGCACATGTACCCCAGAACTGAAAGTATAATTTAAAAAGAACCCAGGAGTATTTCAACTTTTTAGAACTTAAAGTTTCTGGAACTTGTTGCGCAATTACCTAAATTCCTGACTACCCCACCAAGTTATTCTACGGTGGTGGCTTGGGAAAATGGAGGCTGGAAAGGAGGTGGAGAGGATAAGGGAAGATGAGTTCTGCCACTGGTTTATCCTGTTTCACTCTAATTATTTAAATTGCCTAACTCTTTTTCTGATTTCTACCCTCTTTCATGCCGGCCTGACTTTTGGGAGGGATTTCCTTTCCAGCAACTAATATGTCCTTTCTGAATCTTGTTGTTTATTATTAATACCTAAAAGCTACAAATCACACAATAGCTATTTACAGATCTGAGTTCTCTGAGTGAATCACTAATCTTTGCTCCTACAATGCTGTCTTTTCTCTTTACCACGTTTATGTGATTCCATTGTAATTAATTTTTTTCTTGGGAAGGCTAGGTGCCATTTGTCTTTTCTTGTTCACTCATACATCCCAGAGCATGAAAGAATATTTGGCATAATAAATTTCTGTTCGATAAATGAATAAATGAATGAGAGTTTGGTTGAATACACACAAAATGTGTGCTCAGAATATATACAGCTTTTAGATGTCTGCTCATTCATTGTCATACTGTTGAAGAAATTGTTACATATTGTCTTTGCTTCAAGTCTAGTGACTTGCATGCAGAATCTCAGGGTTTCTATTTTGGAAAATTTACATTGATAGATTATACTTTTTCTTCAGGGAGATATTATTAAACACTGTGGCAGATTTTATTTTCCAATATAGCCTATTCCTGTGCTTTTCTTACAGTGTGATATTGACATTTCTCCAAAGAAAGAAGATATTCTATATTCCCAGTACAGAACGTGAGCTAGCCTTAGTGACTTGCTTCTAAGGGATGGCATGCACTGGAGGTGACTTCTGAGAGGCTAGGTCATAAAAGGTGAAACAGCTTCCACCTGGCTGTCTCTTCTCTCTCTATTGAGACATTTGTCCTTGGAATGTAGCCACCATGCTGTGAGAAAGCCCAGGCCCTGTGGCAAGGCCATAAAAAACTGCTACAGACAACATCCCCAGCTAAGGTCTGAGGCCACAACCAAGCATCCGCTGCCAGACATGTGAATGAGTGAGGCTGCAGATGATTTTAGCCCCTTGAAGCCTTCCAGCTGAGGCCCAGACATCACAGAGCAAAGCCATCTTACTCCATCTTATTTGAATTCCTGAACCACATACTAGATGACCAAAATAAGTGGTTGTTTTCTGCCACCATTTTAATTCAGACTTCGTGACTAAAGGTCTAGCTTTCGTTTTTGTATTACTTGTTGAAATAATTTTATATTAAGCTATACTTCACATATCATAAAACTCACCATTTTAAAGTAGACATTTCAGTGGTTTTGAGTATATTCACAAGGTTGTGCAACTATCACTCTCTAATTCCAGAACATTTTCATCAGTCTGAAAAGAAACCCCTTTAAAATATTAAAGTGGATGACGAAAATCTATCTCCTTCAGCTATACATGGAAAACTGCCCCCACTCTGAGTAGTTTCATCTTGCCAGGACTGTGAAATCTTATGTGTGTATTAGGGCTGACTTATTCTGAAGCTGCTGCCAGGGATTTAGCATTTGGAAGCACTATAGGAACCACATATGACCACTGTGAGACAAAATTGCTGGCAGGAGAATGACCCTGGAAATTGTGAGTGATTAGTCAGATGAAGCTTATGAGATAACTTGGAGCTTCCTCTGTACCAGGCACTGATATAAGGACTTTACATATATTAACTCATCTAATGCTCCTGGTAACCCTGCACAATAGATCAACTGGATATTGGGGAAGGGCTCACCTCTGACATCCTGTTACAGATTGTCATTAGGCTCAGTTTGTTCCAAGGAGACTCTTGGTCACCATACTGGCCAAAATCTATGGCTATTCTACAATTTCATGTGAAGGGTGAAAGGACCACCCCTACATCCTAAGAATATACTCCAAATTGTTTGGGATGACATAACACTTTCTTTAGTGCACAACATCTATCAACCCTAAGAAAATCTAGACTTAAGTTTAGAAATAGTTAAGAGAATTAAACCTTTATATCATTATGTTTGTGTTAAGGAACCTATTCATATTTAGAGATATTTAAGATGATTTGGACTTTTAAGTAGTAGTAGATCAGTCTTGGAATTCTCATTTGAAACTTTTCCTAAAATGTATATACAATAGTAAAATATTTTAAGAACATATATATGTATATATGTAAGAACATCTATTAACATATATATGTATATAAAGTTAACATACATATGTTAAAATATTTTAAGAATACACACACACATATTTATAACACATCATTTAAAAAATTTTTTTTCATTAGATGTATAAAACTACTTGAGTGCCTGAGAAGGTTCCTTAGTCAAATGAAGTACTCAAAAAATATATATATTAAAAATATAGATGCAGAGTTGAGACTTCAGATGGCAGAGTCTCTACTATTGATTCCCTAGAACTTGGAAACGACTTCCTCACATGCTATCTCTTTTGTTACTAGTTTATGGTGGGACTCAGGACAGTTTTTTCTCCAACCTAAAAAGTAGCTACTCCTTAGTATCCTATACTACCATATCTTACACACATGTATTAAAAATTACAGATTTATCATCAAATATTGTGTAAGTTATTTATGCAGTTTCTCAAATTTTAGTGCCAAGTTATAAAACTCTTAAATAAGTTCAGTTGCAAAGATTGCATTTCTTTACTAAAGCACACACAAAACTAATTTTAAAAATGTGAACTGTGAATGTTTTCATTTTCTTGACCGAATTGACCCTCATGCAAGAAAGGATGCTCATGACTGCTAACTAGAGGGCTAAAGTGTAGAGAAACATTTTTTCAGATTATGTATGTTTCAGGTTGATACACTAAATTACCTTTTTTAAAGGAAACATCAAATATAGGCAATTTCATATGGTTCTATCTACTAATTAGGTTATTCCATGCTTACTAGTGTCTCTAAACAGAAACGTGGTCGTAATTGTCACAATTAGTTTTTAAACTGTATTTGAATTTCTAAATTATCTTTAGAGAATGTTTTGAATCATACAAGGTTTATTGTTACTATATTTGGAAGACTAAAGTGGCAATATATTTTTTGTATACTTAAATGACCCAAGAAATTACGTAACAAAATTACTCTTCTTTATATTCATTGTAAATTATAAGTCAGTTTCTGTATTAGGGTTGGATTTAACTGTATGTTAGAAAATCCAAATTAACAGTAGCTTTTGTATTTTAACTCAATATATTTAGTAATCACAAGCAAACTGGCCGGGTGCGGTGGCTCATGCTTATAATCTCAGCTCTTCGGGAGGCTGAGGTGGATGGATTGCTGGAGCCCAGGAGTTCAAGACCAGCCTGGGCAACAGGGAAAAACCCTTGTCTCTACAAAAAATTTTTAAAAAGCTGGGCGTGGTGGTGGGCACCTGTAGTCTCAGCTACTCAGGAAGCTGACATAGGAGAATTACTTGAGCCCAGGATGTCAAGGCTGCAGTGGGCCCAGATCATGCCACTGCACACTATCCTGGGTGACAGAGCAGATCCATCTCAAAAAAAAAAAAAAAAAAACCTAAAAGAACAAGTATTATTTATTTCTTTTTAAAGTTGACAAATCTAAATAAGAATAGGAATAACTCTAATATTTTATATCAGAATGTAATTAGTATGATCATTTTGGAAGGCAATTTGGCAATGTATTAGGGTGTTCTTGCATTGTTATAATGAAATACTTGAGAGTGGGTAATTTATAAGAAGAAAAGGTTTAATTGGCTCACAGTTCTGTAAGCTGTAGAGAAAATGTGGTGCTGGCATCTGCTTCTGGGGAGGCCTCAGGAAGCTTACAGTCATGGCAGAAGATGAACAGGGAGCATGCATCTCCTAAGCGCAGAGCTGGAGCGAGAGAGAGAGAGAAAGTGAGAGAGAGAGGGCAGAGATGCCGCATACTTTTAAATGGCCAGCTCTCTGGAAAGAACCCACTATCAGGAAGACAGCACCAGGCCATGAGGGATCTGCTTCCATGACCCAAACACTTCTCCAGGCCACACCTCCTGCACTGAGGATTATAATTCAGCATGACATTTAGGTAGGGACAAATATCTAAACTGTATAAGGCAATATGTAGAATATAAACATTTTGATTAAGGGAATTTATCCTGTGGGAATAATTTAAAAGAAATGTATAAAATAATATATTTATTGCAGCATTTTTTTTTTTTTTTTGAGATGGAGTCTTGCTCTGTCGCCAGGCTGGAGTGCAGTGGTGCAATCTCTGCTCACTGTAACCTCTGCCTCCTGGGTTCAAGCGATTCTTCCGCTTCAGCCTCCCGAGTAGCTGGGACCACAGGCACGTGCCACCATGCCCGGCTATTTTTTGTATTTTTATTAGAGACGGGGTTTCACCAT
Source organism: Ateles fusciceps (assembly GCA_036589455.1). Taxonomy (NCBI): domain Eukaryota; kingdom Metazoa; phylum Chordata; class Mammalia; order Primates; family Atelidae; genus Ateles; species Ateles fusciceps. The sequence continues at coordinate 8,326,482 of JAZHEH010001022.1, forward strand.
GTTGGCCAGGATGGTCTCGATCTCTTGACCTCGTGATCCGCCCGCCTCAGCCTCCCAAAGTGCTGGGATTACAGGTGTGAGCCACCGCGCCTAGCCTATTGCAGCATTTTACATAGCAGTTCCAAATTAGAAACCACCCAAATATTCAACTGTAGAAGAATGGTTATGTAAATAATAATACATCAGTAAAAGAATACTATGTAACCATTAAAAGTGGTAATTGAAAAATTTTATAAACATTGAAAATTATAGTTGTATATTAAATTAAAAAGACGCAATTATACATTAAAACCTATATAGTGGGACAGGGCCAAGATAGCCGACTAGAAGCAGCAGCATTTGGCGGCTCCAATCAGAAAAAAACATAATAAGCAGGTGGATCCTTCACAGGCAACGAACAAATCCTGGTGTGGATATCGCACAGTCTGACTCCCAAAATGCCACACAATGCGGAACGTTCCAGATATAACTATTTGTCTCAACCACTCTTTGGCATTTATTGCTTAAAAAAAGAACAGCTCCTGAGTGGAGATGTGTTACATTCTTATGATTTTATTTTACACATGATTCCATTCTGGGTTATATTATTGGCTCTGGTAGATGTTTCTCTTGTTTGATTGTCTACCTGCTAAACTAGCAGATAAAGAGCAAGTCTGCAATACATAGGCATAGGCATAGCATATATACTATACAGAGCATATCTAGACAGAGTAGAGTATACAAAATGTGTAGAAGGCAGTGCCGACGCTAGGGCTGGGGTGCTCACACTTGTACTGCAGTTCCTCAGATGCTAGAAAGACCAAAGCCTTAGCATAATAAGGAAGAACTCTTCAGGATCTGAAATTTGTTGAAAGAATAAAGTTTAAATAGTTCTGTGAGTGAATACAAAGAAATACATAGATGATCGATAGATGGATAAAAGATAGATAGATAGATAGATAGATAGATACATACATACATACATAGAAGAACAGACAGATAGAAACAAAGCTTTGCTATTGGGAATCCTAAGAATAACTGACTTTCATTTGACTGAAATTTCTTCCTCCCTCCTTCCCCTCCCTCTCTCCTTCCCTCCCTCCCTCTCTCCCTCTCTCCTTCCCTCCCTCTCTCCTTCCCTCCCTCTTTTCTTCCTTACCTACCTCCCTCCCCTCCTTCCTCTCTCCGCCCCTCCTTCTTCCCTCTCCCCCCCCCCTCCTTCTCCTTCCTACCTCCCTCCTCCTCCCTCCCTCCCTCTCTCCCTCCTTCCTTCCTTCCTTCCTTCCTTCCGTTTTGGACAAAAATCTACAATAGACTGCATATTTCCTTGTGTTCTGTTAAGCTAACCTTTTTCAGTGATTATGATATGTCTCTCACCGAGCTAAACACACTACCTGTACTCACATTTCATCCTCACAGTCAACCTATGAAATAGGCATGATCACCTTTATTTCACAAAAGAACCTGTGGCCTAAAGAAGCCAAATAAACTTGGTCTAGTTCTCATTAGAGGAAGAGGTGAAGCTAGGATTGAAATACAGGTCCTTCTGACCCTGTTACCCCAAAACTTGTTTCATTACCTCACTATATTATCTCTTTGAATAATTTAAGTCTTTGTGATAATTCTGTATTCTAAACTTTAATACTGAATTGACCTGAATCATTTTGGGCCATCTGGCCTCATATACATACATGTGTGTGTGTGTATATATATATGTGTGTGTGTGTGTGTGTGTATGTATATATATGTGTGTGTGTGTATATATATATGTGTGTGTGTGTATATATATGTATATTTTATATATATATAAAATACTCTAGGAACATTGCATCCATACGTATTATTTAAGCCACTGAATATAAATACAAATGGTGTTGTGGAAGATAGTGTGGGGATTCCTCAAGGATCTGGAACCAGAAATACCATTTGACCCAGCAATCCCATTACTGGGTATATACCCAAAGGAATATAAATCATCCTACTGTAAAGACACATACACATCTATTTTATTGCAGCACTATTCGCAATAGCAAAGACTCGGAACCAACCCAAATGCCCATCAATGATAGACTGGATAAAGAAAATGTGGCACATATACACCATGGAATACTATGCAGCCATAAAAAAGGATGAGCTCATGTCCTTTGCAGGGACATGGATGAAGCTGGAAACCATCATTCTTAGCAAACTAACACAGGAACAGAAAACCAAATGCCACATGTTCTCACTCATAAGTGGGAGTTGAACAATGAGAACACATGGACGTGGCGAGGGGAATATTACATACCACAGCCTGTCAGGGTGGAGGGGGAAGGGGAAAGAGAGCATTAGGACAAATACCTAATGCATATGGGGCTTAAAACCTAGATGATGGGTTGATAGGTGCAGCAAACCACCATGGCACATGTATACCTATGTAACAAACCTACACGCTCTGCACATGTATCCCAGAACTTAAAGTAAAAAAAAAAGAAAATGGTAAGCATTTGTATCTATATTTAGTGACACAAGAGTACAATGCTTTTTTGGGTTAATGGCACTCAACTTTTTCTTTTCTATGCTCCCTTTCACTGAGGAGGCAGCCATTTTTGGTCAAAGAGATGTGGTTCATAGAATTAGAGAGGTGTATGTATCAGTTCTAGATTTGATACATACTATCATTGTGATCTCATTTTCTTCATCTTTAAAATGGGTGTAACATTTTCTACTTTGAAGAGGATGACGGGTAATCTAACACTGCAGCTGGCGGTAGTAAATTCTCGGCCACTGTCAGTCATTATTATTATAGCATATCACTGCTGTCAGGTGGCTAACCATAATTTTGCACTGCTATCAGTGTTCCTGTTATATCTGGCTCTTTAGTAATTTGTAGAGTCTAATCTGTTTGGGCTTAGACAGTTCCTGTGTTGGTAACACTGCAAAATGGACTTGTGCAGGGTGTTGGCACGGAGACGGGGGTACAAAGTCAAGCCAGGAACAAAACAGCAGTGGAAATGCTGAGAAAACATGGTCACTGTTCCAAAGCTCAGTCTGTGGATCTGAAACAGAATCAGAGACGTGACTGCGGCCAGGTATTGGAGTAGCACGAGAGATAACAATGGGAATGCCAAAGTCCATGGCTCCGTCTGGGTTTGCAGGCTGACAGGAGAAAATCAGAAGACAAAGCCCAGGGGCTCAGGGAAGACAGGCTTGCCTGTGAGCACTTCCTGTAGCCACTAGTTTGCGCTAATCCTCCTTTTGGAGCCTGGAATTTTCCCACAGCAAGTATGCTTTTATATTTTTTGTAAGCGCAATTCTCCAAGACTAGCATCTCTTAATGAGAAAATAAACTTTTGAGATCTGAGGTGAAGGTACATAGACGCTGAGTAAAGGCATAGGGAGCATTTCTTTTAGCAGTCACCATGAATTTTAATATGTACATTTTGTTTGCTTGACTTAGATATCTTAATGTTTATCAGTACATTCTTAGCTAAATGATAAATAAATGAATTTTCTTGACCACATTTATGTGTAAATAAGGTTGCCAGATAAAAGACAGGATCTTTAGTTAAATTTGAATTTCAGATAAATAATTAAATTTTTAGAATAAGTATGTTTCAAATATTGCATGAGACATACTTATTCTAAAAAAGTATTCATTGTTTACCTGAGATTCAAATTTAACTAGGAATTGTGGGGTTTTTTTTCCTAAATCTGGAAATTCTATATATGAATGACTACAATAATGGGAATAACAGTAATTATTGAGTACTTTCAGGAACAGTGATACTATTTTAACACACATTATGTTACTTAATTTTTACAACAATGGATCAACACAGTTATTCTCATTTTTTGGTTATAAAACTAGGACTAGAAAAATTAATTTCTAACAGTTTGCAAATGGTAGAGGTAAAATTCAAACTCGGATCTGTCTGACTCCCTAAATAACACACACATGCTCTGTGTATATGGATGAGAAGGTCAATGCACCTGTCCCAGCTTCTGTCATATTTGGATATTTGGATTCCAGATGCAATTATCATTTATTATTCCTTATGATATATGCATAAAATGCAACCATTTTATCTCTCCGTGTGTTTTCTTTGATTAAAAGGAGAAAACACATTTTCTATTATTTGAGTTCAGACAGGCATGTGGCTGAGCTTTCTCAGCAGGTGCCAGTTTTCCTGTGCAGTCTGAAGCTGTGTTTAGGTAACTCAAAGACAGCCTTCTGGCCACCCTGCTTCTGATGGTGTCCTGCAAATACCTCAAAGCAACAACGTCAGCTTCTTATTCATTTTTGTGACTTACCTAGCATTAGGAAGTTTGCCGAGGCGAACATTATTTTAATGTTGGTCGATTGGCCACTCTCCAGGAGTTAATTGTTGGCAATTATCCCTTGCCATTAAATATTAAATATTACAAATAGGTGAGGCTAACAAACCACTTAAGAAAGTGAATGTCATGTTACCGTGACACCTAATGATGAATGTCTGAAGCTTTGGAGGTTTCCAGCCTTTGCATTTTGAGATTTGGGAAGTTTGGCTTTTTTCCTTAACTAACATTTTACCTGATTACTTAATCACTAGAAACCAAACTACTGCCATCTAAATTGAAAAACTATTGACTTTTGGAGAATATATTATCAAGGACCAGAATCAAAAAACTACAATTTACATTCCCCGTCACTTCTGTGGCTATTGACTTCTATTGGCAAAACACTCTGGAAGCATTTGCTATTACTATGACTAAAGCAATTATATGAGGCTTTTAAATAATCTCCAGCAACTGTATTGTTTATTGCATTTAACTTTAAGAATCTTGGCAATTCAGAAGCTTATTAGCATTAAATAAGAGATCTTTATCCTAACATACAGATATACTAGTTTTAAAATATTTTTTTAAAAGAAGTTGTTTTTAACTAATTCCTTTAAAAACAAAAGCTGTAGAAAAAATGTAATCTCTTAAAAATGGTATATGGTTTTTGTCTGCATGAGATTCATTTCCATTTAAATACTTTGATATAAAAGATGTTCAGTATTCCAGTTATTTTTTATTGCTATTGTCTGCCTTTATATAGATCACAACAAAAATATCAGAATTTTATTTCTTAAGTTCTGGTTTCATATTTGAAAATATATGCAACTGAAATATTGTTTTCAACTACTTGAGTCTTGTATGAAACATTCAAATGATTCATTGGAATTTTCACTTTTCATCTGGATGTTTGGGTTTTATGTCAATACAGTCACAGCTTGAATTTACTGTGATAAGCTTTGGCAAGATGCGCTACGTCTCATATGACATCAAAGTGTCTGAAAGGAAATGAGTGTACTGGTTTCTTTGATGCAGAATTCTGACTGGATCTGAGACCGCAATGGTGAAATATTCAAAATGGAATTGGGGATCCCATGGTAAAAGAAAAATAATTTCTCAAATTCTTGAGGTACAAAGTAAGCAATAGTGTCTTGGAACTTGGCATGATTATCAGGAGATTGGAAACACACATATTCCTATTATGATTACTTCAAACATCACAGAATAGTTAACAAGCTTCTCAGAGGTTTTCCTTTGCATTCTTCTGAAGGTACATTTTTATACTCTAAAGACGATGTTTGCACACTAAAGCACATGACGTTTAGTTTCATTAGGTTAACTTGACACAATCAGGTGCACAGCAATACTTTTTAATAACCAGCGTATAAGACTTTAAAGAAAAAATTACCACCTGATGTCCATATAAGAAAATGGAGAATAATAACAGCAACAGCAAACACCACTGTGGTTACAAGTCAGTAATAGAATGATAATACTTTCCGAGAGTTCACTATTTTTTCTCTCCTTTATTTTATTTTAAATAATATCTGTATGAAATTGAAAATTGCGGCACCGTAGTTATTATTACAGTATTTGGAGAATCCAGAAAGATAGAGAAAGGATATATAATATTCTAAACGCCTGCCATGATCTTAATTTTTTCAATGCAACATTTTGAGATAAAGAAGTCTTAACCTATAGATCATGTTTTACTTCACATAGAATGAATTAAATACTCAAGAGATCTCTATGGAGGAGGCAAATATTCCCACATACTTAACCTCATATGTCTTATTCTCTCTTTGTTTTCATGAAATAAGAGTGTTTTTTTGTCAATGAGAACATCTTTAAAAAATTTTATTATGAAGAATCTCACACATATACAAAAGGAAATAATTGTATAGTGAAGCCCAGTGCACTAATGGTGAATTTCCCCTGTTGTCAGTAGAACTTAACTGATTATTTTGTTTTTATTTTTAATTACCTCTTTCTTGCTCTCATTAGGTTGAGTTCCTGACATCATACTGGCTTTTTCTGATAAGTATTTCTTCATGAATTTGTAAAGAATAAAGACTCTATATGAAACTTATCATTCTATTATCACACCTTAAAAATAACATGAATTTTCTGGTATTTTCAAGTGTCCAGTTACTGTTCACATTTTTCACTTTTTTTCAGTTTGTTTATTTGAAAAAGGGCCAAATAAAGCCTCTACATTGTGGTTAATTTGTCTTTCAAAGTTTCTTTAGTGTAATTTCTAGAATAAAGATGATCATTGATATATATTCTTTTATAGTGACCATTGCCTTACTGCGAGGGTAGTTAAGGTAAAACACAATGTTAATATTGATGCTTTATTTACGTAATACCAAGTAAAACTATAAGGAAAATTGTCAATTTTATGAGATCTGCGTCTAAGTATTATTTACTTTAAAAATCTGGTGATTGATTTCTTTCTGTTTTTATTTCACATATTTTCTTATTTTGTACATGTAGCAATGTTGTAAATATAAATTTAAATGTTGACATTTTAGAAGTTTGCCATTGATAGTGATCTTTAAATAAACAACTTTCCAATTGAAATATTCAGTTAAAGCAATAATTGGTTGCTGTTGATTCTTTGTATATCATGCTTATTACGGATGTTCTCCTACTTATATCAAGATGTTTAATTCAGTTCCTAGTTTATCTTGATTATAAATTTAGATTCTCTTCCTGAACCATGGAAGTTGAAAATAAAACTGTCAGAAGTTATTTATGTACTTTATTTAGACATAATTTATATAATTAATTGTAATTGGTACTATAGTTGTTAGAGAGAAACCAGTTAAAAGCAAAATAATCCACCAATCTTTTAATTTACTTTTTATAAAATAATCATCACATTATATTGATTTTGTCCTAGATTCACATTTGACTTAAAAATGCCTTTTGATTGTGTAGTTTCTACTCACAAAAAATGACTTGAGATATTTTTCCCTTTGAATTATTTAATCTACTTGTCCAGGGCATTAATTATGAAAATGATATTTAAGACTATCCTGTCTTACTAATGACACTTTTTTGCCCATAAGTCTGAAGAGTGAGAATTGGAAGTAGATAATACTGTTATTATTGCTTAGCAGGTGCCTTATTTACTTAGAACAATGGAAAAAAGTTAGAGTTTTCTTGTTTGCTTTCTTGTTATAGAATGTGCTAAACATTGCAAACTGTTTTTTTTTTTTTTTTTTTTGGCTCTTCTGAATAAATGTGCTCTCAATTACCCCGATTCTCCAATAAATACATGTTTTTTGCCTTTGTAAAGGGAGAATTGCTACATCATACCTTTAATTGAATCCTATAATATGCTTAGCAATTGAAGTTGCTTTCATAAACATATTTTCTGTTAAAATTCTGTGCAGGGAAAATAATGGTCCATGCTATCATTATTGCCTTCTTCATCTAACAATAGGTCTCTAACTAAAATTCCTGTGGGCAATGGACGTCTTCACACTGGGAACACAGCTAAAGCCTATATGTCACTTAATATGTGCTAGGCACAGTTATAAACACTTATGTACATTAACTTATTTAATCCTCATAACAACCTTAAAAGAAGTTACTACTATTACGATATCTATTTTACAGAAAAAGGAAATCGAGACATAGAAAGGTTAAATGACTTCTTGGCTGGCATACAGCTAGTTGTGGTGGGACTAAGGTTTGAACTGAGGCAGTCCGACTCCATAGATTTATGTTTATCCGCTATACTATACTGCCTAATAAGCAGAGAGTGTGTCAGTGGTTGCCTGGGATGTTTAGTTGTTTGATGTAATGAAAATTTTCTATATGTTGATTGTGGTGGTGGCAACATGAGTGTATTCATTGTCAAAAGTCATCAAACTGTGCATATAAAATGGATGCATTTTATTAGAAGTGAACTATACCTCAGTAAAGTTGATTTATAAAAAAAGTGTTAAGACTCACTAGGTAGTCCTTTATATAGTAAATTTTGGTAACCTTTACTGGATGGTAGATTTTGGTAATTTTTGAGTACAGTGCACTTTATATGGCCTAACTGATACATGGAGAATAATGTACTCAAAAAATTAACAAATACACATCGCTTTGGAATGGTGTGGAATAATTAGCAAAATTGACCCACAGGTGGGATCATACAGTGTGTCTACGCTACAGATTAGCTTCAGATCTTTTACAACCTTATAGTTCTTTGTCTGCTTGCTCTATGACACAGAGACCAATATTAAATTAATTATGAGTTTGTTTTTCCTTTTCGTCCTGTCTCTTTAGTCTTCCTGTAATTTCAATCATTTTTATTAGCTACAAATAAAAAGTTCTATTAGTTACAAGTAAGAGATTTTTTAGCATTGTTATGTTTCATACTGGATTGATTTCTTTATCATTAAGAATAATTAAGAATAATCTCTCTTGATTTCTAGTCATGCCTTTCCACTTAAAGTCTTTTAAAATTGATATTAATATAGCCACACCACCATTCTTTGCCTAATATTTGCATGACATATCTTTTTCTGGCCTTTTGCTTTCAATCTGTTTTCTGTTTTTATTAGGGACCTGGGCTTGTATTTGTTTTTGCTTGTTTTTTTTTTTTTTCAAAAGTCTGTCAGTCTTTCACTTATTTTTATTTAAGTTTTTTTTTTGTTTGTTTTTTTGAGATGGAGTGTCCCTCTGTCACCAAGGCCGGAGTGCAGTGGCATGATCTCAGCTCACTGCAACCTCCACCCTCCCACGTTCATGCTATTCTCCTGCCTCAGTCTCCTGAGTAGCTGGAATTACACGAGCCCACCCCATGCCTGGCTAATTTTTTTTTTTGTATTTTTAGTGGAGACAAAGTTTTACTGCATTAGCCACGATGGTCTTGATCTCCTGACCTCGTGATCCACCCGCCTCAGCCTCCCAAAGTGCTGGGATTACAGGCATGAGCCACTGCGCCTGGCCCTATTTTTATTTAGTTTCATTGCTGATATGGTTGAGTTAAAATCTACCAGCTTTCTATTTCTTTGTTTAAGTTAGTTCAATCTGTTTTGTTTTTTCTTTCCCTAATTTTTTTTTTGATTTATCAATTTTTAAAATTTCTTCTTCACCTCTATTAATTTGTTAGTTATACATTGTTTTACTGACATTTCACTTGACATTACAATATTCATGTTACTGAACATCATCTGGTTGTAAAATATAACTTCTACCATTCCCCAATAATGCTAAGAATTTTCTTATTTTTTAAATTTTTGTGAGTACATAGTAGGTGTGTATATTTATGGGGTACGCTAGAAATTTACATTGCTAAAATTCCATTTGCCCTTACTACTTTATGTATCTTATTGTCATATATATTTAACCTCAAAGAAATTAGTATTATTTGTTCAATCAATGTTAATTTATATTCACCACATAATTTATCATTTCCATTGTTCTTCATTTCTCACTGAATCTCTGTGTTTCCTTCTAGGTTTTTTTTTTGTTTGTTTTTTGTTTTTTTTTAGATCCTTTTACTATTTCTTTCTGTGTAGATTTTCTGGCAATATATTTTCTGAATTTCTTTTTTACTAAAAGTCTTTATTTTACGTTTATTTTTGATGGACTTTCCCCACCTCAGTATAGAGATCTATGTAGGCAGATACTTACTTAGAGTACTTTGAAAATGGCATTTCATTGCTTCCTGGCTTTCATCATTTCTGTTGAAAATTCAGTTAGGGCCAGGCATGGTGGAGCATGCCTGTAATCCCAGCACTTTCGGAGGCCAAGGCAGATGGATCACCTGAGGTCAGGAGTTTGCAAACATCCTGACTAACATGGTGAAACCCCCACCTCTACTAAATACAACAAAATTAGCTGGGCGCAGTGGTGCATGCTTGTAATCTGAGCTACTTGGGAGGCTGAGACAGGAGAATCACTTGTACCTGGGCGGCGGAGGTTGCAGTGAGCTGAGATCATGCCGTTGCACCCCAGCCTGGGCAACAAGAGTAAAACTCCATCTCAAAAAAGAAAAAAGAAAATTCGATTAGTCTTATCGTTGCTCCTTGTAGTAATGTATCTCCCTCCAGTCTCCCCAGCCCCGCCCTCTGAGTGCTTTCAAATTTTTTCTTTGTTTTTGGCTTTGAGAAGTTTACCTATGATGTGTCTAGGTTTCAACTCACTTGTATTCATCCTGAGAGTGCGAAGAGCTTCTCAAATCTGTGGCTTGATGACTTTCATCATTTTCTCTTCAAATATGGCCTTTCCTCTCCCCTGGTATTCCAATGACATATGTCTGACATTTGGATTTTTTTTCTTATATACATTTTTGCATTTTTAAAATATTTTACCCTTCTGTGCTTTAAACATTTTTATGTTCATGTCTATTTCAGTTCCCAAAGTCATGATTCTTCTCTGTCTAATCTGCTATCATGTACCTTTATCAAGTGTGTTATTTTGTTTTTCATTTCTAGAATTTTCATTTGAAATTCTTTATTCATTTTATTCATTTTTTATTTTTTTTCAACTTTTATTTTAGACTCTTGGGGTACACGTGCAAGTTTTTTACCTAAGTATACTACATGATGCTGAGATTGGGGTATGAATGATCCCATCACCCGAGTACGAGCATAGTACCCAACAGTTACTTTTGCAACCCTTGTCCCACTCCCACCTCCACCCTCTAGTAGTCCTCAGTGTGTGTTGTTGCCGTGTTTATGCCATGTAACTTTTTATTTTAGATTTAAATTCTCTGGTAAAAATTTCCATCTTTTCATCTATCTTTTATCTTTCTCTTTGTTTTCTTGACTGTATTAGTTATACTAATTTAATGTCCTAATTGAATAATTTCAATATCTGGATCATCTGTGGATATCTTTTTATTGACTGTTTTTTCTCAGGGTGTTAAGTCATATAGTCCTGTGTTTTGGTATGCCTGGTTCTTAGTCTGTTCAGGCTGTTATAACAAACTATCATAGACTGCGTAGTTTAAACAACAAACATTTATTTCTTACGGTTCTGGAGGCTGGACGTCCGAGGTCAGGGTTCCAGCATGGTTGGGTTCTTGGTAAGTGCCCACTCTTGGTATGCAGATGGTTGTCCCCACACTGCATTCTCACATGGAGGGGAAGGAGCTTTAGGCTCTTTATCCCCTTATAAGGATCCTAATTCCATCATTATGATCTAATCACCACCCAAAAGCCCCACATTCTTATTTTATGACATTGAGGGTTAAGATTTCAACATACGAATTTTGAGGAATACAAACATTACATTTTTAACAGCCGGTAGGTTTTTGATTCATTGTCTGACATCATATATGAAAAATTGTAGAAGATTGACCTTATTATCCCCAAACAGCAGAAGGAATGGGGGCCTGATTGTCTTAATTGAGTCAGAAACTAAATTGAAGGCCAAACTGAAGTTGTGTTAAGGCTCTATCTAGATCTCTTTCATCCCTGCTTCTAGGATGTAGTTCCCAAGGTGTTCTGATTGAGGTCCAGGATGCTTCCCGGGTTCCATCCCCTCATGTGTCTAGAACTCAGTCTGTTTCCTAAGCACTGTGAGATTGCCAAAAACTCCCTGTTTCCCAAAGGCATTTTGCTTGGCTTCTTGGATTCCTTTCCTCACATAGCTGTAGAATTCAACCAACATCATCAAGGACACCCAGCAAAGTGTTGGATGTTGTTCACTGCCCCGTCATTTCTCACAAGAATCCCATCCCCTCAAGTCTCTAAATTGTGTCTCTCCAGCCTCGTGAGATGGCCTGAAGTTCTGATGGTCTTTCTGCCTCTTTAGCAAGGAAAGCTTCTTGGCCTTTTCCCTGAATCTTCAGCCTCTTGCTCTATGCACAAAACTGACAAGTACACTAAGGGGAAAAACAAAATAAAACAACAACAACAGCAAAACCCAGCTGTGAATTGTCCACTTGCCTCCCCCAGCCATTTGCCCTTCCCAAGACCTCATACTTCCATGTCCTGTTTGCCCTTGCAGCAATCCGATACCCACACCTTATTCTATTGCTTAGCTATCTAGTGATGTTCAGCAGAGGCTTTGGTTTAATGCGAGATGCTCCAACATGCCCTATTATGAATCTTTGCATTCCAGAGAAAACAGCATCAGAATAACAATTCAAAGCAGCAATATATAGAAACAATAATAGTAGGAGATTTATAACTCACTTCACATGACATGCGAATTGGAAAAAATGAAATAAGAATATAGTGGAACAAAATAATGGAATCAATTAAATGGAACTAATAGATGTACGTTTGGCTATATTTGGATAATAGTAATTTTAATCAGGGTTCTCCATAGAAGCATATATACATATATATATGTACACACACACAATCTCTACAGTATTTTGTTATAGCAGCCTGTATGAACTAAGACTGAGGAAAAGTTAGCAAAAGAGGAAATAATTTCCTAACCATTTAAAATTTTTAAATATAATGATAAATTTGTAACTTTTCTCATTTATTGTACCAAAACAAATTTTGGGTAGATCCAAATGTAAATAGAATTTTAAAATCACCAAAAAAGATCATAGAATATTATTTATAAGTGTAAAAATCATTACTATGCATCATGAAATAATCCAGAAAGGAAAAGATGGATGTGTTGACTACTAAAAATTGTAAACTAGTTCAATTACAAAAATTATCATAAAGAAAAATGACAAAATGGGAACAATTATTTACAACACATAATGAACAAAAAATCTAATTTTACTAAATATACATAAAATGGAAAAAATTAACTATCATCTTAAAATTAAATTACAGTATTTCACCAAAAAGGGAAAAGAAATATTAACCATATAAAAGAATTGTTTTTAGTCTAGATTTTTTATAAAACTAATTAAACAAGAATATATTATGATGCTCAAACATTTAAAAATTAAACAAAATAACTCAACTTTTTAGAGAGCAGTTTGCCAAAATTACTCAAAATTAAAGGCATATATTATTTGACTCAGAGGTTTCCCTTCTAAGAATTTATCATACAGAAATATTCCCAGAGATTTCCCTTCTAATAATTTATCACACAGAGATATTACCGTAATTCTACAAAGTATATTCAAATATTTCAACTACATAGTCACGTGAAGTAGCAAATGAATAAAGAACTTAAATATCTACCAGTAAGAGATGGGTTAATACATAACAGTATATTTATGAATAGAATGTCATGCAATCAGTAAAAGGAATGAGAAATCAGTCACTGAAGAAAACTATCAAAACTAAATTGTTAATGAAAAAGCAAGTTGCTGAAAAATTGGTATACATGATTCTGTTTTTTCTTTTGGCAACAAAAAATTTATTAGGTTTATGTTTGCATAGACAATTTCTGAAAACAAGCATGAAAATTGTGAACACTGCTTTCTGGAGAGCGGGCCTCGGGGTCAATAGTGGAGCACAGTATCTTCTTTCATACTTTGCATTTTTCTATAGCATTTGAAATTTTCTACAACACGTATTTACTTTCATGTTATCTTTTCAGATAACTTTTCAGACTATCTTAAAATGATATGGTAATGCTGAGTTTCAAATTTTATACAATTTCAATCAATAATTTCTTTCTTTCTTCATTATTCCTTCTTTAAAAGAAATCTCAGTGCTCGCCACGTGTGTGAAAAATGTCTGATTTAAAAAATATGGAAATCAAATGATGTAAATGGGAAGAAAATTTCAAGGGAAGAAAAAGAGATACGTTGATTTGATTTAAGTTTGCATAGATTGCTAGACAGTTTTTAAATACTTGGGTGACACTGAGGCTTGCCGATATTGCTCTGTCTAAGACCACCTAAAAGGTTAGAACCTTCTGAGAACTAAGCGCCAGCAACTAAGGTCTTCAGTAAACTGAGGGTTCCAGTAGGTAAGTCTTGTCTTTATTGGAGTCCTAGATATGAGGTAAAGTTTTTTACTTACTATTTTTCATTTATTTAACCAATATGCATTCAGTGCTGGCTTGTGTAATACAGTAATACTAGGCCAGGCACTGATTATAGTGGTGAATAATAATGAAGATGTCTACATTAAGATCTCTGACAAAGTCTCCAAAAATAAACAATGGGGAAAGATATTCTATTTAATAAATGGTGCTGGGGAAACTGGCTAGTCATATGCAAAATGAAACTGGACCCCTACTTCTCACCATATACAAAAATTAACTCAAGGTAGATTAAAGACTTACATATAAGACTTCAGAATATAAAAATCCTAGAAATAAAACTAGGAAAAATAAATAAAAGTAAAACAAATGCAATGGAAAACCATCGGTATGTTTTACACGGGGAAGTATCATGATTAACATTACTAAAATATTACCCTGATGTACTAGCATAGAGTGGATAAGAAGAAACAAGACTACACATGAGAACAGGACAAGTTACATAATTTGTGACAATTTTTGAGTTCTAGTGCAAAATGAAAATGTGGTCCTCTTGTTCAAAAATTATTAAAAATTTCAAGACAACAGCAGAACGTTAAACAAAACTCAAGGCTCTTTTAAATGCGAGCCTGGGTGACTGCACAGGTCTCATGCCCATGAGGTTTTCTAATAGGTAGCTCAGTTAAGAGGCTCATAGAGAAATTTAGAAAAGAGATTGTTAGTGACTTAGACTATCCTGTTGGCAATGACAATGAAGAGAAGTGCATGGATTTAAGATATATTTTAATGAAAGAGTAGATAGATTTTTAAAATTCATGAGGTGGTAGCATGTCCTGAGAAAAGGAAGAGTCAGTGATGCCGTCCATGTTTCTGTGGCCTGGCTTTGGTGTTTTTGCATTGGAAGAAGTAGGCACCTTTGCCAATCTGTACAGACTGGCTTTGGCAGGAAGAGCCCTTCATCTGTCAGCTATTCAGGGTAGGTTAGCTGGCAGAGCCCACGAGCAAGCTTGCTTTTGGAGTTCTTGGGCAGGCTGGCCCAGTGCCTGGGTCAGTAGGCAGTTTTGGACCTGGAACTTGTATCTGCAGGGGCTGGCTTGGTGTCAAGATTTTCTGGGTCTGGTGCTGGGATTGGTGGTGAAGTTGGGTACTCATTTCACTCTTTTCCCCCCATGTGAAGGGTAGCTCTCTCTGAGCTGCAATACATGGGCTTAGGGGAGGGGTGCCATGTGTAATGTGAAGTTGTGCCCCCTATTATCTTCAATGTTTCTTTTCTTATTTCTGTGTTCAGTTGAGGTGCTATAATGTCTTATCGGGAATCCTTAGCTCTCATGAAGATACTGCCTGCATGGATGCTTGTTTCCATTAGGGGATGAGCACCAAAACCTTGGCTGCCATCTGACTGAGGTCATTTTCTTCAGAATCTTATTTGTATGTAGAAGTGGTGGTGAAAGGCTGAAGACTTTCCTACTGGCCATTCTTACTTTCTCTATTGACATGTAGGGTGAAGTCATCAGGTGAAAGGAGAACCAATGGATGAAGTTTGAGGCGAGAGGACAGGTGTGAAGTAAGCATCTTGGGATAGAAAAGCAAGCCTATTAGAAAAACACACCTATAGAAAGACACAACAGATTTCTCTTGTTATTGAACAGCATTTTGACTTTTTAAAAGAAAATGCACTTAAAATAAAAAGAGTCTTACTGCAACACTATTCACAGTAGCAAAGACATGGAATCAACCTAAGCGTCCATCTATGGATGACTGGATAAAGAAAATGTGGGGGGTGTGTGTGTGTGTGTGTGTGTGTGTGTGTGTGTGTGTATAATGAAATACAATTGAGCCATAAGAAAGAGTGAAATCATGTATTTTGCAGCAACATGGACAGAAGTGAAGGCCAGTATCTTAAGCAAAAACCTAAGAAACAGGAAGTCAAATATTGCATGTTCTCACTTATTAGTGGGAGCTACATAGTGTGTATACATGCACAACAGAGTGAAATAATAGACACTGGAGACTCAGTAGCAGGGAAGAGTGGGAGTGGAGTGAGGGATAAGAAATTACTTAATGGGTACAGTGTTCATTATTTAAGTAATGGTTATAATAAAAGCCCAGACTTCACCACTACAAAATACATTCGCATAACAAAACTGCATTTATACTCCTTAACTTTATTACAAATACAAAATAAGACAAAAATAAAGTAAAATAAAAACAGTCAATTTGGTCATGTAATTTTTCTCTGCAATATTCCCTGGCAAGGAGAACATAGGTATTTTAATCCATATTGGATTAGAGTTTTAGTAAGCTGGTACATAAGGGAAAAGTGGCAAAAGGGAGTTAAAAATAATTGTGACAGAGAATTCATGAAGAAGGACCACATCATCTACAGATAGAGAAGGAGGAAATTGAAGCCTGGAGGGGGCTGAAGGTAACTGCAAAAAATGGTAGATTGGCTCATGGGCATCTAAGGCAGATGGGTGGAAAGCTAAATGGTAGTGGTGAGAGAAGGGAACAACTGTGATCAAAATTTTAGAGATGGGGCATTTTTGGGTAAACAAGTGAAGAAAGTGGCCAAAGTGAAGCAGAAGAGAATTACTGGAGTGAGAAGGTCAAGAAACTGAGAAGCCAGACTGCTGAGTGGGTCATCTGTATTGATGTTGGAATCATTGTGCGCAATGGTAGAGCTAAGCTGAAATGCCATAGTGTCATCCGGGAGCTGACATCTTCAATAAATGAGAGGCAATAAATGGGAGACCGATAGACAATATCGGGAATAAAGGAGTTGTGTATTTTCTCAAATTGGCATGAAACTAAAAGAAGCAGGGGATTTACGGATGAAATAATGGTGTGGAAACAGCAATGGTATTTGCAAAGATGCCTGCCGTGGATGCAAGGATGCCTATAGTACTTTTGAGAGGAAAACAATGTTCACATGAGAGGGTTGCAGGGAGGGTGAGCCCGTAGACGAGATCCAGAATTTAATAAAGGCAAGGGGCTTCAAGGACTTTCAGGGGAGAGATTCGGGATATAGGTTTGTTTGCTGATCAAATTGTGGGAATTCCAGAGGGCACAGTGTGATGGTAATGAGAGTAACGGACATGGTGGCTAATGCAGGACATTCAGCTCTAGTGACCGCCTCTTGCATTCTTTCCTTGACGGTATATTGGTGGTGAGTCTGGTGGTGATGACAGTAGTAAAGAGCGTGTCTTCTCATATTAATATTGGTTCTGTTCCCATTAGATTCCAGTAAAGCAGCTAATGATCCTAAAGCAGAGTGGACACTCTATTTAGAAGGTTTGATAATTCCCAGAATCCTGGAGGAGGTGCTTATCTAAGGCAACACTAGACTTCCCGTAGTGACAGAGACTTTGATCTTCCTTTCTCAGTGCTTCAGTGGCTAGTGTCTCCTAGACTTCTGAGGAGCATTTGCTTCAACCAAAGTGTATTTTCAAATCTATTCCTAAAATAATATTGAATACTCCAAGTTATAACTCTATAATCTGATAGAAACAGAGTGAATTTGATTATTTTCTGAGTTAGAGCACACCTTTGAACCTGCACGTTATCTCACAGTAAGAAGGTAAATCCGTGCTAACCCACAGCAAAACTAAACATGCAGATAAAATGCTGTTGAAACGCTATTTTGCATAGAACTAAATAGTGTAATTTGCCGGTTTTGTGAGTCAGGCAGATGCAGTTCATTCTGAAGCAGCCTTTGGGTCTTTTCACATGATTTGGCTATTCTTAGATTTCTGAGTCATTCTGTCCTCCATACTAGTCATTTTTCAATTCCATATTCTCTATTCATGAGGGAGATGTGATATTAACGTATCCAAATTTGGCTATGTGGCTTAATACTCCAAGCAAACAGGCTATATATTCATTTCTATTCTTAGCAATACCTTGGGACAAGTTGAATGTAAATAAAATATTTGGGCAATACACTGTAACACTGTAGATTTCTGGTAAGTGATGCCAGGAAACCTTGGCATGCACATTATTGCATAATTGTTTTGATTCTATTTGACTATCCTCTTAACAACTAAAATCCCAAAGCAATAGGAATACTTACGAAAGGAACAGAAATGTGGATAACATGGGATGAGCCAAAAGACACTGCCAATGTTTTATCCAACAGAAACAGCGTCTCTTAAAGACTCACGCAGGCGGTACGTTGATACCCATAATAATAAATTCATGGGAAATGAAATTTCCTTTAACAAACAGAGGATAGTGATAAAATCTTTATCCAAGGTATCATTAGGAGAGTTCAGACGCATAGGTAAAAATAGGATTGTCAGGGCACTGAGGAGTATAATTAGGTTGGTGAATTCAGCAGAGAAGAATAAAGAATCCACCAGATGAGTTAAGGATCCTAATGTTTCACTGGGGAGGAGCCTCTCTGATCCTCACCTGATGAAATCGAGTGTTCACCAAACTGATGCTCCTTGAGGATACAGGTTGTGCCTTCCTTGTCTTTGTGACACTATTGCCTATCAGAATGCCTGGCATATAGTGGACATTCAAGGAATACTTGTTGAACTAAAAGAAACTTCAGTGGGAGGTTAAAGCAGATCTGACACTTGCCCTTCCATTCAGAAAAAGCCAGCATGTCATTGAAAGCATTAGGCTTTGATACAATTTGTCTGGTAAGGGCTATAGATCTGATTTGGGCCCCAGGCTATCTCCTGGCCCACTCATCCAGCACCTTTCCAGTAAAGTTAAAGAAGTAGATACTGAAGACCGACATGTAGCACGAGTCTGCATTTTTTGCTGCTTTGTACTCAATGCGTAGTACTGTTAAGTTTCATATTACAATCTTCATGCTTTTATGAATGTTGGAGATCGTTTTCATTTGTACTTAATGTGAATTATTTTTTTCCAGGAAGCCAGAAGAACAAAGTGCCACACATATCATCGGAGAGAATTCCAAGAAAGAGGGAATAGTCTATAGTATCTCAGGACATAATGAGTTTGAAATAAATTTAGAAGAGTATCACCTGGAGCTAGTGATGTGGCCAGTGGCATCCTTAGCAGGAGCAAGCTCTTTGTGCTGCTGGGAACAGAAGCCAATGTTCTGGGGTCAGGAAATAGAGACTGAGATTCAGGCTATGTTTTCAAGGAGCTTGATTGAAAAGAAAAGGAGATAGTGAGATTAAACCTACAGTAGGAACTTAAGTAATGAAAGTTTTTTTAGATGGGACAGACTTAAACATATTTAAAAGCTGTAAGAAAAGATTCAGTGTCTGCTAACTCCATATGTAGATAAAAAGTAAAGTGGGGCCATGGACAGGCCAGACCCGGAGGTGAGCACAAGACCTAGGAAACAGCAAGGTGAGGGTGAGACTGGCCTCTGGGCTTCAGAACAAGGGAAAGAGTCCTCTGAGAGGGGAGAGAAATAACAGGCAGGTGGGGTTTTCAAGTCTCATTTATCTAAAGGGAGACCCTCAATTGGAGGCAATAGGAAACAAAAACCAGAGTAAATAAAATCATGAAAGGCCTTAAAGTAGCGCTAGGAGGTAGATTCTGAAGTTGCCTATGCTTTGAGAATCTAGCCACCACTTTTCCTATAGAGCTGCTGTTGCCCACAGAGAAGAAACAGTTAAGAATGCCAATCTGTCTGGGTAAATAGAGATATTGAAGGTATTGGAGAAAGAGTTTGTAACAGATAGAGTCAGGTCCCTGAGAACATGGGGTTGGGCTTGCATCCTGACCACAGGTTGAGTAATTAACTTCATTAACATCATACACACTATACACAGGATTCTGAGCCGAGAAAGAGTCACTTGAAGGCATTTTGTATATGTGTATTTACACAAGATCTGGGGGGACATTTAGCTTGGTTTACGAGTCTGAGAGGAAAATACATATACGCATTAAAAAGTTTGCATATTGTGTTTAAAAAAAAATCCCCAATAAGTCTTAAGCCTTCCAAAAACTATGGTCAAATAGACTTAATATAATATTTGTATTTAAATGACATTACGCAGTTTTTAAATGGTTATTATTCTTTTCAGCTGAAAAGACACTTTTTAACCTGGCTTTCTCTGTACCAATCTCAAAGTAATGCTCTTAATTTCAGTGTAATGAAACTCTCTACACTTACGGGTTTGTGTTTTCTTTGGATTTAAGTTAATCCTTCAAGAACCGAGTTAACTTTCTCAGGCTACTGGAACTCCACTTTTTGGAACTGTTATATTTGCTGCTGGGGGAGTGACTTTGGCACCAAGAACTTGGCTCAATAAGTATTTTCAACAAAATTACTAATATTATAAATTTTATAGTTATGAATTATATTTTATTATTCCATTGTGTTTCTCTGAGAAGTCCTGATGCATTGCTGTGCCTTTGTAGAATCACTGGTTCCATAAAATCCAGCATTATTTGAAATCAAAATCTTGTATAACGATGCAACCATTTGGCTTGATGAAATTAAATGCCTGGACTCAAAATAAACTGAGTGGAGAGAACAAAGGCAAAAAAGAAATAAAAGTTGCACTAAGAGTATTTTCTTTCTTTTTCCTTTCTTTTTTTAATAAAGAGTAATAAAAAGCAGGAAGTTTTTCTTAAAAACTGTCTCTTAATGGATACTTTGCTATTGGATGCTCATTGACCTACATTATTACGTTTTTGGAAGTATTTTACCAAGTTATTTACTAAGTAAAGTTAATAAGCTAAAATATTTATTCAGACTTTGAAATTAGCTTTTCAAAATTATAAAGTGGTTTTTTTCTTCAAAATTTCTATCAGGACCTTCTAAGAGTCTCCCATATTTGCCACTGTCCTTCTACTTTCTGTCTCTCTAGAATCACACAGCAGAGCTTGCTCACTTTGTAAAGATTTGTTATGGGATCTTTGGGGTATTACTTCACCAGCTGGAAACCTCTGTGGCTGGCGGCGCCTTCTGCCTGAGTATTGCCAGTGCTCGCTAGGCTCCTCTCCGCCCACTTGACCTGGCAGGCTGCGCTCAGCTTGCACTACTGGCCTGAATTCCACACCTGCCAAGGGTGAGCCAGGCATGGAATGGCAAGGGGTGTGGGGGCAAGTGAGCATGGGTCCAGCCTCTACACACAGCCAGGCATGCTGGCCGCTAAGGCAGGGTGGGCAGCTCCAGGTGCCGGCACAGGTGCTGGCTCCCTGCAAGGCTGCAGCTGGACAAGATGCACTGCACGTGGCTCCCGCTGTGGGGACCTGCATCTGGACAAAGGGAACACGATGGTGTCTGGAAGCTTGGAGATGTCAGGAACTGCAGAGCCCCAGAGAGGGTGCCACAGCCCTGGCTCAGGGAGCCCCTAGGTCTGGGCTCCCCAGAGGGCTGCAGCTCTTCTCTCCTTCTCATCACCTGCAAGGTAGTAAGCTGGCGGGCATGTTTAAGCCCTGTTTGTGTTACAGCTCTTTCAATCCTGCCCATTTGGTGGGTCCCAAGTTCTTGTTCCGCATCCAGGAAGAATGAGGTATGTGGACAACTGGAGGGTGAGCAAGGCGAAGAGGAGCTTCACTGAGCACAGAACAGCTCTCAGGAGACCCAAGTAGGTAGCTCCTTTCCATAGGTAGGTTGTCCCAACCAGTGCCTCCAGCTCCCAGCTCTCAGTGGGGAAGTGACCTGCAGTAGCTCTTTTCTGCAGGCAGGGAGACTCCAAATGGGTAGTTTGTTCTTGCAGCTGGTAGTCCTGACATCTCTCTGAGTCTGGCTGAGTCTGGGTTTTCTTTATGGGCTCAGAAGGGAGGAAGTGCATGTTGATTGGTCCATGGGTGGCCGTAGGCCAGGGAAAAAGCACGTAAGTTCTCACTCTGGGCTGCAGCCTCCACCTGGAGCTGATAGCCCAGCCCCCAGGCTTCAGGCCATCCCTGGCTTGAGGGTGAGGTTTTACCAGGAACCCACCCCTTTCTGCCAGGAGTCTGAGTGCCTCCTGTCACCATCTACATGTTGTCCACCATGCACAAGCTGTTCATACTGAGGGGCACCTGTAGGTTTGTGCTGAGGGACACCCAAGCCTGCCTTGGCCTCCCTCCCACGATTGTCAGTGCCCGAACTCTGGAGGGGGTCAAGGCGGCAGGGGGCTGGTGTGTCTGCACCACCCAAATGTGTGCACAACCAGTGGGGTTGTGACAGCGCTCGGGCTCAGCCACAACTTTGCTCTGGTCTGGAGCGGGTGCCAGGAGTGGGGAAAGGCCAGGGAGAAGGAGCAGGTACCTGCAAGCCTGTCTAGGCAAGAGGGCTTCCTGGGCCCTGAGAATGCAGGGACGCCCAGGTCCAGAGCCACAGCTAAGCAGCTACGGTTGTGCCTGGGAGTGTGGGGCTTCTGCCTCACCAACTGGGTAGGGGGCAGAGTTCCACCTGTTACTGGCCCCACCAGCTACACAGCATGCAGCCCCAGCAACACCTCTGCCTGCTGTAGTCGGCATCTTTGCAGAGGTGACTCTGGAAGGGACACTGCTGCCATGACTTTGACCTACATATGTATGGAAAACATGTTATGTATTCATTTTATATTTCCAAAAATATTTTTATTATTTTGTATTAAAGTTTCAATAGGATCTGAAAAGAAATAGTTAGGAATTCAGATTTTTGAAAAGAATGCTGCTCGTTAGATAAATCTGAGCTCTTGCATTTGCTAATCACATTGATAATTTAGAAAATTAGTAGAGAATATATATATACACACACACACACACACACACATATATATATATATTTAATTTTTTGAGACAGGGTCACACTCTTGTCACCTAGGCTGGAGTGCAGTGGTATGATCATAGCTAATGCAGCCTTCACTTCCTGAGCTCAGGTGATTCTCCTGCCTCAGCCTCCTGAATAGCTGTGACTTAAGACATGTGCCATCATGCCTGGCTAATTTTTTGTATTTTTAGTAGAGACGGGGTTTTTCCATGTTGCCAGGGTTCAAGTGATCTGCCTGCCTTGGTCTCCCAAAGTGCTGGGATTAGAAGTGTGAGCCACCACACCCAGCCATATTTTTATTCATTCATATAATGAATGAATGGCATCTGATTTATGTTTCATGCCAGACCAATGCTCCAGGGTCTTGCAGTGATTCCCACATATATTATGTCAATATCTGGCATAATAACACTGTCTTATAGTAACAATGATAGAATCTATTTATGAGGATATTTTAGATAGTCAGTGAGCTATAAAATCTACTTGATTGAAGCAGATTGTAAACCACAGCTATTGTTCCGTTGGAATAATCAAAGCATCAAAAATTATGGCTTAAGGACTTCTCTATTTTGTGTCAAAAGGGAACTAGGAATATGTTCTCATGGAAATGAAGTGAACAATAATTCTCTTTCTTTCCCATATTCACTTTTCTGTTTGTCTCTGAGTAGAAAATTATCCCGTAGACCCTAATGGTTTACAAAGCTGTTTAGAGAAAAAAAAACTTTTTTTTTTAGATGGAGTCTCACTCTATCGCCCAGGCTGGAGTGCCACAGTGCGATCTCGGCTCACTGCAACGTCCACCTCCTGGATTCAAGCAATTCTCTTGCCTCAGCCTCCCGAGTAGTTGGGATTACGAGCGCCCACCAATATGCCCAGCTAATTTTTGTATTTTTAGTAGAAGTGGGGTTTTACCATGTTGGCCAGGTTGGTCTTGAACTCCTCCCCTCAAGTGATCTGCCCAGCTCAGTCTCCCAAAGAACTGGGATTACAGGTATGAGCCACCGTGCCTGGCCTTAGAGAAAAATTTCTGCCAACTGATTACAAGGTGATTGGAGTTACCTGTAATTGGGATTACAGGTAAGAGCCACCGTGCCTGGCCTTAGAGAAAATTTCTGTCAACTGATTACAAAATGATTGGAGTTAACATCGTCATCCAGAGGAGAGCAAATCCAACATGCAAAGGGCATAGATTCCATCTGGATGGATTTATTGGTTCCACTGATAAATTACAATGACATATTTGGCATTTACCATGCAGTCAGTGTGGGAATGCTTATAATTATAAGCTAATTTACTGACCATATCCTTGCAACTTATTTGGACAGATGAATGTGGTAAGATGTCTTAGTCTGTTTTATGTTGCTTATAACAAAATACCTAAAACATGAGGTAATTTATAAAGAAAAGGAATTTATTTCTTACAGTTAAAAAGACTGAGAAGTCCAAGGTCTAAGGGCTGCATTTGGTGAGCGTTGCCTTTTTGGTAAGGACTCTGCAGAGTCCTGAGGTGGTGCAGGGCATCACGTGGTGAGGGAGCTGAGTATGCTAGCTCAGATGCCTCCTCCTCTTCTTATAGAGCCACCAGTCCCACTCCTGTGCAAACCCAGCCATTGACCCATTTATCCACTAATCTATGAATGAATTAACCCATCCCTCATGACCCAATCACCTCCTAAAGGCCCACCTCTCAACACTGCCACGTTGGGGATTAAGTTTCAACATAAATTTCAGAGGGGACAAACATTGGAACCATGGTATAGGATAATGTGCAAACAACCAGTGGATTTCCCATTCTCCATTCACCCTCATTTGTATACTTGAGACCTGTGACCCAAACCCATTTTGGCCAGCCAGAGGTTTTTCAAAGGGAAGCTGTCATGAATAGCTTTAAGACAGAAAAAAACTGGGAAAAGAGGTGACTGGGCAGAAGCAGCCACCTACTCCACCACCATATAAGTTCATCTTGTTAAGCTGTGGAGGGAAAGAAAGAGTTAGAAAACCATAATTTTAGAAAGCATAGAAAAGGAGAATATTACAGCATTTCTGATTACATTTAGGAATGTAAGCCTGAGAGTAGAGAGACTAAATGTCTCCTTTCACTGGAATCCCAGAAATTGTAGTCTTACAGATGTGTCCTTGCCATAGAAGTGACAACAGGCAATGAAGAGAGCTGTTGAGAAACTGTAAGTGGCAGAGAGGGCTAAAAATAGCCCTAAATATCTTTTCATCCCAAGAGAGCAGCTAAATTTTCTCAGTGCCTTAGTAAAAGGCATAGAAATTTGCAAAGCAAGAAATCCTACTTTCCAAAAAGGCCTTACACAGGTGACATGGGTTAATAATTATGTTCTGTCAGATATCTATTGCTGGGTTACATTCCTGCCCTCCAAAACCTAATGGCTTCAAACGACAACCATATATGTGCTCATGATTCTGAAATTTTGCCTTGGGTAAGCCAGGCTATATTCTGCAGGCCTCACCTGGACTTACTCACGTAGGCTGAGCTTGACTGGGGCCAGGTAGTGAGACTGCATCGAAGGTAGCCTCACTCTCATGTCTAGGGTGTTGGTGTTGGCTATTGCCTATATAATCAATGACGTGTGAAATCTCTTATCTTTCAGAAGTTGGATCCAGGCTTCCTTAAACAGCAAGGGTAATTTCCAAGCATGTAAAGAAACAGCTACAAGTGTTATTGAGAATTAGGCTCTAGAACTCATATAACACTTTTTATCATATTCTGTTAGTCAAAACGAGGCATTTTCAAGGAATGGGGAACTATTCTACTACTTAATGGCAAGGAGTTGTAATGTTTTTGTGGCTGTATTTCATATACCACAGACCACTCTCTGGCTACCATTATTTACATTCCTCCCATGCAACACATGCTGATCCCTCCTACAAAAGTCTTATCTCTTGAAGTGTTTAGACTTGTACAATGCATTACAATGGCTATGTCCCACATATGGCTACTGGGCACTTAAAATATGGCAGGTCTGAATTGAATTGTGCTGTTACTGGAAATACAGGATTTCAAAGACTTAGCAAGAAGATCGTAAAATATCATTTACATACTTTTTATGTTGATTATGTGTTTAAATCATAATTGGACACATTAGGTTAAAAAATATATTTTAAAAATTATTTTCACCTGTTTTTAAGTTTGCTCACTTTTTTATGTGCCTACAAAAAAAATCACGTAAGTGGCTTGTATTATATTTCTATTGCATAGCATAGATTTAGACCAGTGGTTGGTGAACTTTTTCTGTAATGGACCAAATAAATATTTTTGGCTTTGTGGATCACACAGTTGCTGTCGCACCTATTAAACTCTCATTGTCGTACAAAGTAGCCATAGATAATATATAAACAAATGAGTATGGCTGTGTTCCAATAAAACTTTATTTACAAAGATAGGTGACAGACTGGATTTGGCCTGTGCTGTAGTATTTTGTTTCACTTGGCTTAGATTGTTAACATTTAACATAATTATTGATATGGTTGGATTTCATTGTACCATTTTGGGGAGGGGGGGTGTGCTTGCTTTTTCAATTTTTTGCTTATTTTCTCCTTTTACTGCCTTCTATTGGATTGACAGTTTTTGTTTTAGTATTCCATTTTAATTTATCTATTGTCTTTTTGGTTATATCTCTGTATTTTAAAAGTAGAATTATGAGGTTTATAATATACATACTTAAACATTTATAAACATCTAGGGCTAAATACATTTGTCTTAGATCTTTTTATGTTAATCCATAGATCCTTTAGGGTATAGTTAGTTTTTTAAAATTTTTTTCTCAGTTCTTTATGTGAATACTTTTTACTGACATAACTTCAGATTCACAGAATCTTTATCACTTTGTTCTACTCTTAAGATCATTCATTGACATTTTTATTTCAGGTCTTGTATTTTTTTTAAGTCCTTTTCACTTCTCTTTATTATAGTGTATATATCTCTATTGTGATTTTCTATTTCTCATTTTTTTTTTTGTTTTCCTTTGTTGTATGGATATAGTTATTATAGCTGCCATTCTGTTAAGAATTGGTCTTTGTCAAGTAATTTGGATTTTATGCAGAACATTGTAAACGTTATGTGTGTAGATTCTGGCTTCTGTGAGATTCCATTGGAAGATACTGTTTTTGCTTTAGCAGGTCATCAACCTAATTAGTTGCAAATTATGAGCTTTGACTCACTTTCTGTGGGTGGTGCCTTCCATCTCTGTTCAGTTTTCTAAGCCTTTGCTATCCTGATTTCCGTCTGTCTTGTGCATGTGTGGTTCAGAACCTAGGACAAGACACGTGTGAGTTCATACACAGAGTTAGGAGAAACTCTTTTATGGCTCTCTTTTACTCTCCTGCCTGCTGGAGCTTTTTTTCCATGACTCATCTGGCAAAAAAGATGGTGGGGTTTTGAGTTTTAGGTGTCTGCATCGTACTACTCTCCAACAGGGGTCCACTTGTGGAGCAAAAATGGAAGAAAAAATGTGAAACTTACTCCTGTGTGGATTATTTGTTCAGATTTCTTTCTTTCTTTCTTTTTTTGAGATGGAGTCTTGCTCGATCGCCCAGGCTGGAGTGCAATGGCACGATCTTGGCTCACTGCAGTCTCTGCCTCCCAGGTTCAAGAGATTCTCCTGCCTCCTGAGTAGCTGGGATTACAGGTGCACACCACCATGCCCAGCTAATTTTTGTATTTTTAGTAGAGACGGGATTTCACCATGTTGGTCAAGCTGGTCTTCAACTCTTGACCTCGTGATCTACCCACCTTGGCCACTTCTTCAAGTTTTAACTCCCCTCCCCCTTATGTTTCAGAGACCCTCAGATAGCTCCCGCTGCTCACCCAGAGTTTTAAGTTGTAATCAGTAGAAAATTGGCAGTAGGAAACTTCCACTGCCATCTTGAAGCCAACATCAACTTTATTATTCAATTTTTTTCATTCTTCACCCACTTTTCTGTATTTTCATCTACATATGTCGTTAGCTAAAAAGAATTGTTCATATCTACACTGAAAGATTTGTCATTTCACTATAGCATTGTTTACATTTAATGTAATTCTTTATACATTTAGATTTAAATCTACC
The DNA here is from genome assembly GCA_036589455.1 of Ateles fusciceps. Classification (NCBI taxonomy): domain Eukaryota; kingdom Metazoa; phylum Chordata; class Mammalia; order Primates; family Atelidae; genus Ateles; species Ateles fusciceps. The sequence continues at coordinate 8,354,379 of JAZHEH010001022.1, forward strand.
ATCTTATTTTCTACTTTCTACTCATCTCCAGTATTCTTATTATTTCATTTCCCCTTTAGTTCAGAGGTGACTTATTCACTTTCCACTCATTTGGAATTACACTTGAAATTAGAAGTGCTATATTGAACTATCAATTCACTATTAATTAAAACTTTCACCATCCTTCTGGACAGTAAAAGTAATTTTAATGCTCATTTTTATTGCTTTATAAAGTTTACATACCTTTACCCACATTTTAATGACCTTTTATTTGCTTTGTATTCTTTTTACATCTTTCATGTTTTATCAGTTATCATTTTTACTGTGACTTATGAACATTCATTGAAATTTCCTACTAGTCATAAGCTTCATTTTTTCTTGTCCTAAAATTACTTTTATTTCTTTCTTACTTTGAAGTATCCTTTTGCTGAGTATACTGTTTAAGATTAATAATTATTCAGTTCATTAACAATATAATTTTGAGAAGTCAACTGTGAGATGGACACTTTTAAAAAATAGTCTTATCTTTATTTCCTCTGAGTTGTTACGATTTTCTTATGTTTTTTGCAGTTTTACTATGGTGCATTTAAGTACAGATTTCCCTCTGATTATTGTGTTTGGCATTCATTGGGTTTCTTGGTGGTATAGATCAATAGCATTACTATTTTATGTAAAATTTCACATATTATTTAATAAAGTCCAATCTCCAATTAATTTTCTTTTTTTTCTAAATCTTCTGCCAGCTTCTCTGTATTTTTTATCTTTTTGACTATCAATATTGGATATTTCTGAATAGTTTCTTCTGCCTCATTTCTCAGTTGACTAATTCTTTCTTCAATCATATCTACTGCTCTAATTCACATAATTAAAATTATTATATTTTTTCAGTTAATTATTTTCTGTTCAGTTCTTTCTCTTCTCTATCATGTCACATTTTGTAGTTTCTACTTGCCTACCAAATTTTTAAATCTTGGTGTTACTTCTGTGAGCATTTTAAGTATAATTATTTCATGGTTTGAGTTTGATGATTCCAATAAGTAACAGTTTTGTTTTGTTTTTTGGGGTATGTGTGTGTCTACTTTTTTGACTATTGTGTCTGTTTTTACTCATTGCATTATATTTTCTTATGTATCTGCTTTTTTTGACTCTGATAATATATTAAAATTATTTGGAAAAAATTATGTTAAAATAATTTCAGGAGTTGAGCTTCCTTGACCTAACAGATGATGGGATGCTAAACTGGAAGTTCAAAGAGGGGCTTGCTTAGTTACAGTTTATCCTTTGCAGAGGTGAGTTACCAGTGTTCTCCATCCTCGCAAGTTGCTGATTTTGAATTCTCTTCCTCCAGTCCCGCAAAACCACCAAAAGAACTGCTCAGCCTTTCAACTGCTTCTTCAGAATTGACCAATGGTTTTAGGGTAAGTATGATGAAGCACCTAAGCATATATATCTGATTTCTTATCTTTTTCTAGATCTTGGCCCAGCAAGTGCTGGTGTACCTTGTAATCCCTTTGATATTGTTGAGAAAAATTTTGTCTATAGTCCTACGATTATCATTCCTCCTCCGGTTTACGTGTAGCATAATTTTACTACTCTTTTTTATCTTCTTCACATTAAGAACTCCATTCATAACTTAAAATTTATGATAAATTTCAGTGTTAGGGAAATATTACAGTGACTGACATTTGTATCCAAGTTCACAGAATTATTTTAGAGAGCTTCACAGACATCTTTATTACACACATCTGTTTGTAAGATTTCTTTCTAAAAATTGTTTAAAATGTTTAAGAGAGCCAGGCGCAGTGGCTCATGCCTGTAATCCAGCACTTTTGGAGGCCGAGGCAGGCTGATCGCAAGGCCAGTAGTTCGAGACCAGTGTGGCCAACATAGTGAAACCCCGTCTCTACTAAAAATACAAAAATTAGCCAGCCCTGGTGGAGCATGCCTATAGTCCCAGCTACTCAAGAGGCTAAGGCAGAAGAATTGGTTGAACCCAGGAGGCAGAGGTTATGGTGAGCCGAGATTGTGCCACTGCATTCTAGCCTGGGCAACAGAGTGAGACCCCGTCTCAAAACAAAATTTTAAAAAATGTTCAACAATCTAGAATTTATGCAAAAAACTGAGACACTGGGATATGCAGGTCCTTTAGGAAGGCAATGAGTAAGTATTTCTAGTAAATTATCGTATATTAAAATAACTTTCAGAATTTTAGGTATTATTATTAGCTTTTCATGAAAGTTTTAGATCAATGCATTGGCATAGTTTTAGATATTTGAATGAATTCTCTTTCCCTGTTTGTGTTAAACCTATTTCTTTCATTCTAAAAGAGCTTAACTATAAGATTTTATCCCACTTTTTAAAAAAACTTTAAATTCTATCATAGTAACAACAGATCAAGTAAATGGAATTTTGAGAAGAGTTTTCACTATCTACTTCTAATGGGCAAAAGACTGCAAATCTACCTGGACAAAGCAAAAAACTGGAAAGCTACTTACCCTATAACAAGTGAGGATTAAGATAGGAGCTTGGACTTGCCACTGCTTTTCAAAATCACATATGGTGCATTCCAAAGGCACTGTCTCTTTAGCAATTCTTTAGTACAAGATTGTCTTGCACAGAAGTATATTGTAAATGTTACATGATTCCCAATATAGCATCCAGCTACAGTCCTGGAAAAGCTTCTATTTATATCTCTTAGAAACAGCTTTTATCAGGAAATGGTTTGCCTTCCTCATTCGCCTTCTTATAATCTTCATGAGAATATATTTTCTTCTGTGATACAGAGAAGGCCTAGAGCTTTCTTGTTAAAATAAAATGTATGATGGAATGATTAGACACATATACTGTAATTAGGAAATAAAAAGAAAAGGTAGAATCACTGCCAGCTGCTGCAGAACCCCAAACTGAGAGATTCAAACTGAGATACCACATTCATTTAAAACAAATTTTACCCTGTAGTGGACTCATGAGAGCATTCAGTCTCATGTTTCTCTTGCTTGGTTTTGGTGAACTCCTTTAACTTTTATCTGACTATTTATTCCCTTAAACAAAACTAAAGTTTTTGAGGATAATTTTGCACCAAATAAATGATATCTTAATGTAATCAGGCAAGAAGAAAAAAAATCACTTTTATGACATTTGGTTGGCCCTATTGGATTTTCAATAGAAGCAAAAACTGTAAGTCAAATTCTGCTGGTTCCTGATAATTATAATTTTACAAGAAATGTAAGCACAATATATTTAAAATAAAAACTTATACCAGTGTTTTGCTTCCCATTTTCCCCTTTACTGATCTGGATTTCTCTTTCTTTTAGAATGAATGGCTTAGGATCAGAAATCTTCATGATTTGGGAATGATCTGCATGTTTATTTTGTGAAAAATGATAGAAATGAAGCATTAATATAAATCAAAAGGTAAGAGTTGAAAACAGAATGGAAATATCCTTGTAGGATTTAATATTTAATCAGCACAATTAAAAACTAAGCAAGGGGAAATATACAAGGGAATAAAGAGTTAAACTCTCACCCCAGTTTGGATCAATTGTGCATGTGCTGGAGATTTCCGGAGAAGAATGTTTGTCTTGTGCATAAAGACAGTTGGGAAGAGGGGGGTGAGCAGGAGAAGCCACTTGGGAAGAAGGGCTACACGATATATGCACCAGTGAAATTTCAGCACGTAGAAAGCGTATAACCATTCTTAATCACGTATAATGAAAGATTGGTACTCAGGCCAAGAAAAACTCTTTTAGCTTTAGAAAGAGAGATCAGCATGGCACTTTTGTTTTTTCTTTGTCTTTCTGCTTTAGTGGTGTGATTGGCATTAAATATCAGAATATTGAATACGCACACATACACACACAAACACACACACACACGTATATAGTTGTTTTGTTGTTGTTTCTTGAGATGCAGTGTTGCTCTGTTGCCAGGCTTCAGTCCAGAGTCCAGTGCTCCAGTCTCGGCTCACTGCAACTTCTGCCTCCTGGGTTCAAGTGATTCTCCTGCCTCAGGCTCCTGAGGTAGCTGGAACTATAGGCATCCACCACCACACCAGCTAATTTTTGTATTTTTAGTAGAGACAGGGTTTCACCATATTGGCCAGGATGGTCTTGATCTCTTGATCTTGTGATGTCCCAGCCAAGCTTTAATGTGGCAGTTCTTTAACTCTTCATAACAAACTTGAGGCCAAAACTATTTTGGAGCTGATGAAACTGAAGCATATGAGAGGCAAGGTTCTCTTCCCAAGATGACATGGCTACAAATGGTGTCCTAGCTCTAGAATGTGTTTCTTCACCACTTATGTCAGACTCCAGGTGACGCACCCTACTTAGCCTCAGTGACTACAAGATCATGTGGGTCATTCTTGCCACATCTTTCAGAATTGCCTAGAATCCTTAGGACTTACGATTTTGAGAACCCTTTAGCGTTAGTGAACAAAACCTCACTTGCCTTTGTGTTTTTTTGATTTAAAAACATAATTGAAGACTTCCTTCATATTCCATTATAAAGGAATTTTATGGTCTTCTATAACATGTCTTACATGACAGGAATAGTATTCCTCTTATGAGAATCCTATACCCATACCTTCCTTTATCCTAAGAAAAGGACAAGAAGGTAGACCAGCCTACAGCTAAACATAATAGATAAATATATTCTGTCCTCTGGTGTAGAGTGCGTTTCTGATATCACTATTCTCCAGCGAGGAGATGCTCATACGAGACACCAGTGATCTTAATTATGCTCAGAAATCTGCAATACCACACAAATACACACACACGGAGGGGAAGCATTAACGTAGTCAGAAAAGAAAAACTCAGATAATCTTTAGAAGATGATTAAAAACAAAGGAGAGTCAATGCCCTTGAACTCTAAGTATTGACTTTCTTAAAAAGCTGTTGGACGAAAATGAGGAATGACTGTCATGAGTGAGAGTGGTATAAATTGTATCAAGTATTTTGGTGGCAGAAGCTCAACTGTTGTGCAGATGAGTCAAAAAAGAGGTAAAAATAGAGTTGCTAGTGCGCTTAACGGAAAACTGATTATGAGTTGAAACTCTTAGCTTTTGGTACAATATTGGTTGCCAAGATTATAGTTAGTTTCAACAGCCCAACTCTATCAACAAATCCCAAGTATTGCATCAGGAAAATGGGCCAAGTTATGATAAAGGCACTGTGGGCTTACCTTCTCCACAGATAATGAAATGAGAATGCAATAGGGAGACTTTAGAACAAACCATATTTTGTTTTTTTCAGAATATATGTTGCCATTAGAAGAAAAAGACTACAGCAAAACCGTGAAAGGGTCAGAGAAAAATCCTATATCACCATTATGTGTGCCTTTACTCACATTACTTTCTCTACCTGGAGTGTCTTCCCTTCTTGTCTACCTGCAAAACTACACTAATTTTTAAAGTCTATCTTCTTGTAACACTTCCTTTATGAAGCCTTCTTATTTTCCCCTTGGGCATTCTCTTCTTTGTACCTCATGCTTGCCTATAAATACTTCTGTTGAAATGTTACCTCTTGCTGATTCCCTTCTAAAGATCAGGCAGAATGCAAAATACTTTTCACAGACATACACAGTCCTACAATAACCCAACAGTTTACTCCTGATTACAGATGGAGAATCTGAAAATCTCACAGACGCGATGTAACTTCTTCAAAGTCTGACATTCAGAAATTTAAGGCCAGGGGCTGAATCTACATGTATCTCACTCCAACATTTACGTGGTTTTAAAATCACCTCAGTCATCCCATAGACAGGTTTTTTTTTTTATAAACATATAAATTGACCATATTTAAACATGGAAATAATTCTGATCTTAATGTTTGAAACTTACATTTGTTTTATCTGAGTTCCTTCCTCAGGAAGGATTCCTAGACCTCTCAAAACTTATCAAAGAACTGAAACTCACCACATCCTCACATCCAGACCATGAGAGGCCCAGTGCCTCACTCATCATGATTGCTTCCTGCCTGGTTCCTGTTTTCCCACACACAGTTACATTTCTTCTCTAGTACATAAACCCCCAATTTTATTTGGTCAGGGGATAGAGACTGATCGTCCGTCTCCTCAGCAGCAGCACCCAGTTAAAGCCTTCTTCCCTGGCAATACTCATTGCCGCAGTGATTAACTTTCTGTGTAGTAAGCAGCAGGACCTAGGCCAAACCCCTGGTGTTTCACTAACGGCTTTCTAATGCCAGATTGTTCTATTTCTTTCCCATATCTTATACTGCGAGAAATTGAGGACAAAAATGTCATGTATACATTCCTATAATATCTAGAAAGCAAATAATGGGTGTTCAAAGACTATTTTTAGCATGAATGTTTAGAGCAGGACCACTATTCCAGGTGGGTACTGTAGGAGCTGGAATTCCATACAATTGAAATGGGGTAATGTATGGTCAGAACAACTGCTTTAAGAATATATTAAGAAAACATGACAAAATCAGATTCAATTATAGAATCTTATGAAAGAAGATACCAGTATAATGGCATACAAGGTAGCACATCTTTTTAAGGACAGGGCTATCTGAAATATAAAACGTTTACCATAAACAGTCTAAAGAATCTGAAAATATTGGATGAAATCTCTAAGAAAAAACACCAACTGATATAGTTTGGATCTGCCTTCACCCAAATTCCATGCTGAAATGTAATCCCCCAATACTGAAGGCAGGGCCTGGTGGGGAGGTGATTGGATCATGGGGGTAGTTTCCATTGGTTTAGCACCATCCCTCTCATGGTAGAGCTTTCATGCAATCCAGTTGTTCAGAAGTATGTGGCACCTCCCCCACCTCTCTCTTCCTTCTCCTCTGGCCATGTAAGACATATCTGCTTTCCCTTCCCCTTCTGCCATGACTGAACGTATCCTAAGGCCTCCTCAAGTGTCATGCTTCCTGTACAGCCTACAGAACTGTGAGCCAATTAAGCCTCTTTTCTTTGTAAATTACCTAGCCTCAGGTATTTCTTTATAGCAGTGCAAGAACAGACTAATATACCAACTATAGTAATAGAGTGGTGAAAATGTATTAACCTGAAAAATGTTCAAATTAAGTCATGTCTTTACATAAATTATCATATAAACACTACTTATAAATATCAATTTACTATGTCAACATTTAATGCCTACTCTATGAGAGTTCCAACTAAGATTAAATCTTCTACGTGACAGTCTAATATGACAAATGCTATATTAGTCAGGGTTCTCTAGATGGACAGACCTAATAGGATAGGTATGTATAAAGGGAAACTCATTAAGGAATATTGACTCACATGATCACAAGATGAGGTCCCACAATAGGCTGTCTGCAAGCTAAGAAGCAAGGAAGCCAGTCCAAGTCCCAACAACTCATAAGTAGGGAAGCCGCCAGTACAGCCTTTAGTCTGTGGTCGACAGTTCAAGAGTCCCAAAGCTGAAGAACTTGGAGACTGATATTCGAGGGCAGGAAGTATCCATCACAGAAGAAAGATGTAGCCCAGAAGACTAAGGCAATCCAGTCTTTCCACGTTCCTCTGCCTGCTTTTATCGTAGCTGTGCTAGATGGTGCCCACCCAGATTGAGGGTGAGTCTGCATCTCCCAGTTCACTGACTCAAATGTTACTCTCCTTCGGTGACACACTCACAGACACACTCAGGAACAATACTTTGCTGTTGTAATCCAATCAAGTTGACACTCAATATTAACCATCACACATTCAAATATACTTCTGCTTACTAAATGACAATACCTACAATATAAATGATTATATATATATGATTGTACCTACAGATGAGTTATATATATAACCATTACAAAGTTAAGTGATAGATTCCTTGCCCCTAAAGAAATTAAAGTTTTGTAATAGATGTCAAACATACAAAGTAACAGAGAATGTAGGCTAGAGTTGTGTCATGCACCGTTCTGAATCTGTATAGAATAGAAGAATGAGATTATCCTGATTTAAACTCATCATTTGGGGTGACATTAATGGTCAGTCATTCACAGTGTCAGTGTCTCCATAGAAGAAACTTACAGAGGGCATTGCCAAAAAGACACCATTTGACCTGAAGAAATTGGGAAAAGCAAAACACATTAGTATAATTGAAGTAGCTGAACAAAGTTGTTAGAAACCTGAAAACTCTTGACATGTTCATGGAAGACTGAATTGTTAACTATAACTGGAGAATAAGGTACAGGGTGTGGAATGCCAGGAAGGGCTTGGATCACAGAGAACAATATATTGCATGCTAAATGAAACTGAACTTTATCTTGTAAGGTGTCACTCAAGAATTTTTGTGTGTGTGTATGTATGTACAGGAAGTTAGTTTTTCCTTTTAGAAAGTTTGTCTATGATAAGGAGGATTTATGATGTGAAGATTGGTAAAGTTCAGTTGATTTGAGCCTATGTTGCCCCATTTCAGTTATGTAGAATTCTAGCTCCTGACGTACCTACCTGGAATAGTGGAATTGCTCTAAACACTCATCCATTAAAAAAATAGTTTCTGCACACCTGTTATTTAGTTTCCAGACATTATAGGAATGTATAGAAGATTGATAATGGAGAAGAAGAGAACTTCAGTTAGGGAAAAGCATAAAGACTTCCACATGGTGGAAGGAGAAATAGAAATAAAGAGTCAGGCACCAGGAATATCAAAAAAGTAAACTCAGTTATTCTGAGGGCCTATTTACAAATGGCCTCTGAGGGAGAGGGAGCAGTCTCAGATGGTGTCTTAGTTCAGGCTGCTTTAACCGTGTACCATGGACTAGGTGGCTTATAAACAAGAAAATTCACTTCGTACAGTTCTGGAGATTGGGAGTCTAAGATTGGAATTCCAGCATGGTTGGCTTCTGGCAAGGGCTGCAGACTGTCCTATTCTCATTGTATCCTCACATGGTGGAAAGAGCGAGAGAGCTATCTGGGGTCCCTTATATATGGACACTTATCCCCCCAATGAAAGTCCACCCTCATGACCTCATTACCTTCCAAATACTACTATATGAAGGATTAAATTCCAACATATGAGTTTTGAGGGTCACAAGTATCCATTCTAGTAGAAATGGCTTTTGGTTTTCTGACTTGAGTAGGTTGCTCTTCATTTATGTAGAAACATAAGAAAAGCAGTAGGATATGGGGAAGGCAGGGACAATGCATTGATGGAATTCTGCCTCATGTGGAACATGCAAGTTTTTGAGTAATACAGATTTTTTTTTTGAGATGGAGTCTTTCTCTGTCACCAGGCTGGAGTGCAATGGCACAATCTCGGCTCACTGCAACCTCCACCTCCTGGGTTCAAGTGATTCTTCCGTCTCAGCTTCCTGAGTAGCTGGGACCGCAGGCACGTGCCACCACACCTGGCTAATTTTTGTATTTTTACTAGAGACAGGGTTTCACCATGGCCAGGATGGTCTCCATCTCTTGACCTCGTGATCCGCCCACCTCGGCCTCCCAAAGTGCTGGGATTATAGGCGTGAGCCACCACGTCCAGCCATAATACAGATCTTAATCCGTTTCTTGGTTGTTGTTGGCTGTGTGACCTTGGGAAAGTTGTTGAAGGAATTGAGTCAAATTGAGAGAGACATCAATTCAGCATTTTAAGGAATAGATACAGTTACTAAGTTACCTAATGAAACATTGAATAATTAGAAAAGAATTAAGGTTAAGAGATTCTTTTTACTGAGCCTTTAATACTAGTTAGTATATGTCCACAGTCTAATTTCATAAGCTTTCTCTTTACTAATATTTAGCGAAATTTAATTCCAGAGTGTCAATCAATAGAAAACCTTAATTAATTGCTATTTGGCACATTATAAAATCTCTACTATCTACATTAATATTAGTAGATTGCTATAATATAAATATCTCTATTTAAATCTGTATACTCTGAAGAAGAGTAGTAAACTGATGAATTATAGTTTAAAATATTTTTTGGTTATAATGCAAAATACAACCATAAATATGATCATTGCCCTTAAGTGAAAACAAGGCAGATGAACAAAAAACAGATATATGCTTAGAACAATTAAAAGAAACCACAAAATTCCATTCCTAAAAAACTTTCCTCTTTTCCAGGAAACTACAGTAGAAAAGATAAAAAGAAATAAGACCATCTTTTAAAAAATACATAGAAAAAGTGATTGCAAAGTCAATATTTAAAATAGCAAAAATTGGCTGGGCGTAGTGGCTCACACCTGTAATTCCAGCATTTTGGGAGGTTGAGATGGGTGGATCACCTGAGGTCAGGAGTTCTAAACCAATCTGGCCAACATGATGAAACCCTGTCTCTACTAAAAATACAAAAAATTAGCTGGGCATGGTGGTGCATGCCTGTAATCCCAGCCACTGGGAGGTTGAGTCAGGAGAACCTCTTGAACTCTGGAGGCAGAGGTTGCAGTGATAGGAGATCACGCCACTGCACCCCAGCCTGGGTGACAGAGCAAGACTCAGTCTCGATAAATAAATAAAAATAAATAAAATAGCAAAAATGAAGGAATTTGTCCTGAAAACCTGACTGAATCAGTCAGGAGCAGGTATTGGAGTTCTCATTTAGTACAGGGTAGCCAGATATAGAGAGCTTTACAGGAGAGTAGATTCATTTTAATTGGAACAGGCCCCTGAGGAAAAAGAAGTACGTCATTGAAGTTGCTATCTAGACTAACAGTGACTTTGAGTCTAGACTACTCAGTGAAGCAATCATTTTCGTATTTCATTAATTCTTCTTAAAAATAAACTTAGTCTGTATTCTCTGGAAACAAAAACTATAAAACTTGTGTATTTAACGGGAAGTGAATGTGTATGTTATGAATTCATTTGTCTGGAAGTCTGGAAAGTATTACTGAATGTGGTGAACATTTATTAATTTCAGCAACAACGAAAAAGCACACAGGATCAGCAGTGAATGAGACAAAAGTCTCCTAGGAAAGAGATTAGATTTCATCACCTATTTATGATCATTAACTTGCTACAAATTAAATAAATTTAGCATATAGTAAATCTTCACATATTCATTGAATGAGTGCAAGATTTTGAAAATACGTAAAGGACAGTGATAATTAAGCTAGATGTGTAGCATTTGACTATTATGTATTCATAGGAGTCTGTTCCTTGGCCGCAATCCCATTTATTCAGTCATGACTTTTATCTAGCCATTAGTCATGGATTGATCTCATGTTTCAGAACTTATAGCATATCTAGTATGATACATTAGAAGACACCCTCCATTTGTAATCGTGTTTATATCAGAAATTTATGACTGCCTTATCAAATAATAAAAATAATTTATAATTTTCCTTTTGTTTCAATATGTAAATTCTTTTTCCTTGCTCCAAATAGTATAGGTTATAAATCTGGTAAGACATGTATACATAAGTCGGGGGTGTGTGTGTTTTCTAGGTTGAATTAGTTTATGTAACTATCTATATTTAGAGATTTTTGGGAGCTCCTAGAGAAGGAACATTTTAAACAATCATTTTCTTGTAAATAATTTTCCAGGAGGCAAAATGAGGTTTTGTCCTATCCTGTACATAACAGATAAATTATGTTTTGACTAGTAGTTTTTTTTTATTCACCAACTGGTTCTGCTTCTAGAGTTATGACTTTTAAATATTATCCATGCACTAAATGTTCTCAATATTCAAAATAAAATTTAATGAGATAAAATGTGTACGTTTCTGGTTTGTAAGCTGTGTAGCAATTATTCTTATTGTTTCTGACAGAACAGTCTTATTCCTCATGCCTTGTGTATTCCCATTTCACCCATTCTTTAGGGTTTATATTTCTTCTAGTCTGTGTTCTTTTCTCCTGTCAGAGAAGCCAGGCAAAATGAAAACAAGCAGTGATTAATTTCATTTTAATATAATTCTTACACCAAAAAGTATGAGAAATATTTAAATGAGCAGGGAAAAAAAATCAACCTTGATTTGACAAAATAGGAAAGTGAATTTTAAAGTACATGGGGCTGTGAAATCAGTAGTCATATTTTATTGTTCTCAGGTTCTCAAAATCGTTTTATTTCTCAGAACTAGGACTTAAAGAAAGACTTATCAAGGTAAGTGGTGAGTTGTCTTGCTCTCCAGCCTGTTGACCTCATGAAAATTGTGAATACAAAATTCAAATTGCACAGTGTCCCAAATATTTGGATTCTAAAACCATTAAGATGGATTGATCTCCTGTTTCAGAACTTATAGCACATCTAATATATGCTATATAAGTATGCTATCCTTCCAACCCGAAATTCTGTGATTCTACAGTGAAACCTCTTGCATTTGATTTGAGGGAGGAGATATCTTTATTCCTTGTATGTGATGTGTTAAGCTGATGGTAAATAGTTGTTGTTTGACAAGGGGCCATGTTGACCAGAACTGTGTCTGGAGCTATAGTTGAAAAACCAAGTTTGTGCTGGGATTCCAAGTGTATCTGTTTTGGAATCAAGTTACACAGTAATGTTACTGTAGTTATATTAATTTACAGTGATTGTAGATTTATACTACAGATTCTCCTCCTAAAACATAGCCTGAAGAGGAAAACCCCTTAGCTAAAATTAATCGCTTGGGAAATTGTGCTTGCTGGCAGTTAAGGGGTAAAAGAGGCAAGGTGGAAAGGAAATCTCTGATTCTTCCACCTTTATCACTGTTCACATTCAAACGATGACAAAGTCATGCTAATACTTCCTAAACATTCCGTAAGTCTGGCTTTCCTTTTATTCTTCATCTCACAATTACTGTTGGTTCAGTCTCTTATCCACCTCTTCCCTGGACTCTGTACCATATATATAAGTGTTAATTTTTTTCTTTGCTTACGTTACTTTCTTTGCCTAGAATATTTCCTTCTTCCTAATTACTTTATCCTGTGTCTGATTAATTCCTTTACTCTTTTAAGTCTCAATTCAAGAGATTCCTCTGAGACTTAGTGTCAGCTCTTTTGCAAAAGACTCCCTATGTCCCTTAGGAAGTTTAGGGCCCCTTTTCTGTTCAATATCATGGGTATAGCATGCTCACTGCCCTCACTACCTTGCATTCCACCCTTCTTGAGAAGAGGGGATCTGTGTTAGTTATCTCTGCGTTCTGTGAACATAACAAAGTACTTGCTCCGTAATAGTTGCTCCATAAACTATTTCTTGAGGGCCTAAAGCTTGTCTGAATTTCCACTCTATAACATCACTAGAGTCAGCTGTTCTTCCACAAATATTTCTGATCTAAGTTGTATTATCATTCATCTCTACACTGTTATCTAGCCATATCATCTCTCCACTTTCATTACCTTTTTATAATTTTCAAGGAGCATTCAGGGTGAATTTAAAACTCTGATTTATCCTTATAATACCTGTAAATCTGGCCTTTGCCTATTTCCCTTTCCAACCTCCCCATTCTTCACTCTTCACATGCGTCTCTGAGACAGATGTATAGAACTACTTGTGCTCTCATAATTAACCTGTGTTTCAAGCTTGTATGACTGCACATACAATTTCTCTTTTGCCTAAACATCTTCCTTCCATTGCCTCCTTCCTTCATCTAAATCCTGTCCCTTTCTTGAATTAGCAACTCCCTTGGGAAAGACTTCCCAGAGCCACTTCTACTCACATCACCTCCCCAAATCTAAGCTGCTGCTGTCTTGTGTGTTCTCATTGCACCCTGTACTTTTTCTGTGATGTGCTTATTACACTTCACCAACTTTGTCAGTTTCTGTTTCCATTTCCTTTATGTAAGTATAGGCTCCTCAAGGGAAGAGACGGTGTCTGCTTGGACCTGTGTTTTTGGTACTCAGCACAGTATTTAGCATCTACTATAAGCTCAATTGCAAAGGAGAGAATAGAAACAGAGAAAAAGAGAAGGAGAAGAAGAGAGAGGAAATGGCAGTGGGCATGCACTGATTTCCAGATATTTGTAATCATTCCAAATTGTGAATTTGTTTTTTTATAAACAAGAGTCTCAGTAGCTGACTGATTACTGTCCTCTCTGTTTCTTTCTAAATACTTTATAAAATAAAAATTAGTTTTACAATCAGAATATATTTGATCCTCACAAATGAGTAAAAATTTTTGGATATTTCTATCTTTAAAGCTCCTAAAAGTTCATGAAACTATGAAGTAAGAAAACCAGAATGTGAATCCATCTGACTTACATAAATTGGGATTATCTGAGACCCTAAAGAAGACTAGGGCCCAGCGAAAAATGAAAATATGAGTTTCTTTGTTCAAAATTATTCAGAATTTTAAGACAGCAACAGCAAAGTATTAACAAGTTTAGAAACCTTCTAAGTGCAAGGCTCTGTGCAATGGCACAGGTCATATACCATGCAGCTGGCTTTGACATGCCATTCTATAGTTCTAAGGTGCTCTTCTGTTGAGTGCTAAGAATGTTGCTGGCAGCACATTTGCCAAAAGCAAGTATTTTCTGGTTGGATTAGGCAACATCTGCCTTGTTGGACTATAAGAGCGAATATATTAACAGTTAAGGACCAAGCACAATGTGGATAAATGTTTTGATTATCTCATGAATCCTCACAATAACCCTGCACATTCGCTATCCCTTCTGTCTAAGCCACCTTTCTTTCAAAATCTCCTTCACCCAAGTGAGTCCTGTACCTCTCTTAAAGCATCAGCTACTCTGGGAAGGATTTCTTCAAGCCCATTCTTCCACCTGGTCTAAATCATTATCCTTCTATGTATTGCACGCTCTTCTGCCTCTAGTGGGTCACTCACGTTGATTTTACTCCGTTTATGTAAGAGTAAATCAAGGCTAGGAGAGTAACATAGCTAAGAAATAAATACTGTTGGATAATTTAGGCTGCAGCTCCTTTCACTACTAACTCAGCCTTCTTTTATGCTACTCTAACCTGTTGCAGTTCACTTGTCCACTTAGTGTTTGGCATTAGCCACCCTTGCCATCTCACCTTTTATCCCCCTAGAAGAAACACACTGAAGGTTGATGGAATATAGCTATTTTTTTAGGTAGAAAGTGGCACCCTATCACACATACGTATCTGACCTGGGCTTTGTGATCTGGTGAAGGTATATGACCCAGTGCATGTGAGGGTAAGTAGGCATTTTTATGTCTCCAGAGTTGGGGAGCAAAAAGATGAGCTTAGAACATTTGTCTATCTCATTTATCTAAGAATAATACTCAACAAGCTTTCCTATGAATCTGAAAAGGAAGGCCAATGTTTCACACTTTCTGGGAAGCTGGAAGACAATATTCGCATTACTTGCAAGACTTGATTTGCTAAAATGCTAAGTGCTCTTTTTTCTTTACTTTTCTAAAGTGACAAATAATAATTGTACATATTTGTGGGGTACATAAGGGTGTTTTGGTACATTAATGTCATATTGGAACTGTTTCAGTGGCAAAATAGACATTTTACTATGATATAATTTTTTTAAAACTTGACTACAATTTAAATATAAAAAATACATATTAAGATGTAATGTATGGGTCTCTACCTTTAAAAATGAGACTTAATATACAGAGCAGCAGAGTAGAGATTAGTACTCTGCATGTTACAGAAGGTATGTGAAAGGCAAAACAGCATCTTGAAATGTGTGAACTGTGGAACTATGATCAAGTGAACATTTTTCATCATTTAACTGGCTTAATTAATTGAAAATGAGGTAATTGATTTTTAGAAGGTGTTTAAAAAGTGTGGTTAAGGATGGAAACTTTATAAAATGAACTCATAAATCTTTGATAATCCTTAAACGGAACAGGGAAGTGTTGGTTTCAGTGAGCTTCATATTAATCCTGTAAGCCCACATGAGGTTAAAACAATGAGACTTGTTTGTAACCAGGTGCTAATTCTTCATAAACGGTAGTGTGGTTCATAGTAATACAGAATCTAATGTGGGATTAATTTAAAAATCAAAAAAAATGTTAATTATTTGTAGATACTTTTCTAGTATATTGGGAGGAAACCTCAATGAAACGAAGGAGATTCTACATGGGCATTCTAGGAAATCTCACTAGCTGTTAAATAGCCTGTCTCTAGAGGATTTTCGGCAGGTATCTCCATTGTGACTAGAGGAGGAGCATTTACATCTTAACTATAAGGAAATGTGTGTGGTTGAGACTGACACATCTAATAAAGGACTGATTTGCTATATCTGCCAAGGTCTCTTGGCAAGGGCTTTGGATCCAAATACTAAGATTTCCTAACATTTCCTGAATGGGTACTCTTTCACAAGCATAGCAATATTATTGCCTATTCTTCCAATTCAACCACTTAACTTCTCCTTCAGTATGATTGTAATGGGGTTCATATTTTGAAAAATTTAACTACGCATTCTTCTTTAGCTTTCCAAGCAAATAACATTTATTATAGTTGTCCCAAGAATTTATCAAACCTGGAGAAGATTAAAGTATGTTATTGCGAATGGAATGATGTAATAATTTCTGACATGGAAAATAAGATTTTAAAAATTTCTTGTTTCCTTTCACTGTACCAGGAACGCTGTTGGATGAAGACAAAGGGAAGATGTTACTCATCCAGCCAAAAATGTGTGTCCTTATTTTTCCTTCCTTGGGCTGCTGCTCTAAGACATAAAAAAGAGTAAATAAATGAGAGTAAATGAGGCCAGAATTTAATTTTTATGCCCACTTCTCACTCGAAGCTCTGAGCTTTGCAAGCTACTCCTTACATGACCTTATGAGATACATGTTATTCTTATTTTTACAACTGAGGCAAGCGGAGATGAATAATTTACTCAAGATTACACAGATGGCACAGAACCTGGATTTGAACCCAGGACAGTTTGATTAACCACTCTTAATCACAATACTGTATTTCCTCTCTGTACTGCAGTGGGGAACATAGAGGTGCTAAAATTTTAAAAACTTAATTAAAATTATGAAAAAAATGAAGGTCCATAAATTTTCACACTTTTACATTCCTGGAATAAGTGACTTTCTGATCATGTTTTTTTAGTTGGTGTGATACTAGGGTATAGCATTTACTATGCTGGTTTAGTAATGTATTAAAATCTAATACAATTGTGTGTAGTAGAAACAAAAATTTTAAAATGTAACTTGGACTTCTCTGTGTCATGCTAAAAACAATTTGAAGCACACTTTTGCTCAGTTGCATCTAAGCTAAACATGTTTTTTTCTTATGTGGCTCTCTTGAATAATTTTGTAATTATTTGAGGATTGTGACTAATACTAAAATTTCTGGTCTTGATTTATCAAGTACCCTAAACATTCATAATAGATTTGTAATTTCCTCAGAGTTTCAGAAATTAAATTAATTGCCATTATGAAAATGATCTTTGAAGCTCTTATAGGTAGGGCACTTTGTTTATATTCTTGCCATTTCCTGAGAAATGGTGTAAATATTTCATAATTATTTTGGGAACCAAACTTTTTATATATAGGCATATTTTGCGTCTTTATGTCATCCAGTCTCACTATACAACACATAAATTATCTCTTTCATCTAGATATTATTTTTTACTTTTAGATACTTAGCTCTTTATTTGCATGTTTTAAAGGATATTATTCCACAGCAGTTTATTTGAACTAAATGAGATATTTCTGACATCAACTTTTAAAACTTGATGGTTTGTTTCTCCTGTATTTATTTTTTGTAGACTAGCTGTCTCTCGTTCAAGGTTTGCTTTTGCTTGTAAACCTATAGTGTTACAATTAAATGATGTAGCAGTTCAAGTACTGTTAACTACTCTGGATTAAAATGCTCTCAGGCAATTAAACCGCAGTTGTAAATCATTGGAATTTGGAAAAATAATCAATGTCATATGATAGTTGCATGACACGTGATGGATCTGATTTTTAATATATGCCATCTTGATCAGAAAATGAAGATAAGCTTTCTATAAAATTTCATGCATAAATAGAATTAGGCAGAGGAAGGAAGAAAAGACAGAGAATATGTGATTTTTTATTTCCCAGAAAACTTAGGGGAGGCAAAATTCAACTCAGAAAAGTGATAAAACTGCAACGATTCCATTTATTCAGTTACACACAAGTCATAGTTTTTGTTTTACTGTGATTAAATGAATAAACATTGTATTTGATAAAAACAAGTAAAAAAAAAAACCAAAGTCATACACAACTTGTGACTCAATTAAATACTCCAGTATTGCCTTCCCCCTGCTTAGCTGGTATTGGTGGGACTTCCTCTTACCTTTTTAGCTGTGCCCCCCCCTCCATATAGATACTTTATTATCACCAGTCATTTGCTATATTGTTCAAGATTGTTTTGGTTTATTTCTGCATATCTGTGATTATATGCAAATAAGGTCAAAACAAACATTGGTGTTTTTATTTTTTAGGAAAATCTTCAAGAGTTGGACTGGTGAATCATGCTATTGCCAATAATCGTCATGTAACATAGCTGAACGCTTATCATCCTCAGTAAATAATCAAGATGATAAGAATTATACAAGATGTAGTATAGATTGTTACACTTGTGAAAGTAAGTTGTAGGCTGTGTTATTTAGGATTAGGTTTGCCTGCTACTGACAGAAATCTCCGAATAACAATGTCTTAAACAATACGGAGGTCTTCTTCTTCAACTGTAATCTAGTGTCACCTGTAGTGCCACCTGTACAGAGATAACATGCGGGGTCTGTGATCGTCAGGGATCCAAATGCCTTCTGTCTTGGTGCTGGTCCACAATCACCAGGTGGCGTCCATCTCACGGTCTGCTGTGACTGATTAAACTCCAGTATCTTATTGATGTTCTAGCCAGCAGAAAAGAAAAAGAACCCAACAAGGGCAAGACTGAATTACAAAGAAAGAAGGAGAAAACATACATTGGAGGACTACTGTCAATCTCTGCCACAAAAATAATCAACCTACATTGTCTCAATATATGAAATTTTAAAATATACTACTAAATTTTAAAAATTATTTGTATTCATATTTTCAACAGTAAAACTACGGAGCATTCTGTTGTTTGTGCCAATTGTTATGCCAAAAAATTTAGATATAAGAAGAGACATTGATAACACAAGGTGTTTCTAATCGGAAAGTAAGTCCCGGAAAAATGTAGAAAACAAGACAGATGTGAAATGTGCTTTACATTATTGTGATTTTGAAATCTATTTTGTGGAAGAACTGTGCTTATAAAGAATTGAAACGACTTAATAGAGGTTAAAGAAAGGAGGACACAATTAAATTTTATGGTTAGAAGATTGCATTTCCTAAAAAAAAATGTTTGCTATTGAGAGGGCATGGCAGTTCTATGACAGCAGGAATTTTTGTTCATTTGGTTCATTTATATTTTTGGGAACTAGAAAAGTGCTTCAGAGGAGCGGCTAGATAAATGTTGAATTAATGATTGATCAATTGGTGGATTAAATTAGAGTAAAAGATGAAGAAACATTTCAACACATAAATTACAAGCATATTGACAAAGAGAATACCTTTAATACTAAATTTGAAAATTCATCAAACATAGTAATGACATCAGTTTTTCCTTAGCTTATTCATTAATACGAGAAAATTTTGTGGGGGAAAGAACAACTTGAGTACATATAAAACCCACTGAAAATGTCTAAACATATCCTAATTTAAAAGACGCTCTTAAATTTTATTAAGCTAGGAGAGAAGACTTGAGACTAAGCAAGAATTTATTTGTAGCAAGTCACAAAATAAAAATAAAATATGTGGCCTCTACTGCAACAGTCATAAAATTGCGGAAATTTTAATGCCGTTCTTTCTGAATTTAAAGAGAAACCACAGAGGTTTCCTCATCATTATGCAAGTCTTTTCCATTTATGAGTGATAATGTTTCATGAGTAAGTTAAAAAGTGAAAACTCTAAATACTGTATGTCTTTATATGCTAACACTCAGAACTATGCAAAGATAAACACTTCCTCACAATATGTAAGCAGAAGAAAGGCATTAGAAATAAGCTCTGCAAGTTGTAAAACATGGGTTGACATGTACTTAATCTTACATTATTGGTGTAATTAAGACACATCTGGAGATTACGGAGTCTTGAAATATGCAGATGACTGGTGAATTCAGTGTTTGGCTGACAGAGATTTCAAATTTGAAATTATAATTTCTTTAAAATGCTTTTTTTAAAAAACATCTTCTGTTGTTGTGATTAGAATTCTTTTTCAAGAATAGAAATGCAAATATATTATGGACCCTTTTCTTGGCCTTCAATAGAGAGCCATGATTTTATTTTTTTGTCAAATAGTGACAATACATATTTTAAATATATTTGGGAAAGAGAGGAACTATATGTTGCAAACTAATCTCTATCTAAATCTTTCAAAGTACACATGCCCTCACTTCAAAACAGTCAATTCATAATGAATTTTTCTTACTTCAAGGAATGAACTCATATCAAGTAATGTTAAGGTGTTCATTGAGAGCAGGGTTTAGTCTGTTTATTCACTCTATTCTCTGCACCTAGAACAGGTTCCTGGCACATAACAGATGCTTAATACATATCTGGTATACAGGTGATTGAGTGAATAAATTAATAAACGAATGAACAGCTAATCACATGCATATGTAATCCCAGAATTCCAATTTTACTAAAATTCTGCAAATTATAACTTCATCTATGAGTGTGTCAACATAATTAAGTTTTGCATTTGATGTATTTAAGGTGCATTCATCATAACGCTCAGAGCTGGCATTGAATGTTTGGAGTTGGCCAGTTGCTACAGCAAGAACAAATAATTCACTTCCGTTCTACTTTATCCTTAAGAGTACTTTAAGAATACCATGGAGAAAAATAAACTTAGTGCCTGCCATTAATAGACATTGGGAAATAATTGGTAACCAAACTGATGAACTCAGAAAGGCTCAGCGGCTCTGGGGTGAGATTTGCCACATGGCGGAGAAAAGTGATGCTTTATTAATCATACTTCTAATAACTTGTTGCAATTTCATATATTTCCATAATTCACATTTCTGATTTTAGCCTGTCACTTCTAATATATATTGCTTTGTTTATAAGTTGATGCCATGATAACACTGTTGCTAAGAATGACATTAGAATGACATTAGCATTTTATTAAAACCTTCAAGCATTATTAAATTAATAACCCATTTGAAAGATAGTAGAAATTTCTCATAAAGCTTTTGTTTTGTTTAAAGTCCTTGCTTACAAGTAACCACTATTGCCAGTTCCAAGCAATCACCACTATATCATAGACAAACCTGAATTTTAAGTATTAGAATTTAGCCCATTAGGCATCTTGAGAATGAGAATATAATCCTTAATTTAAATTAGTTGGAGAAATAAAATTGCAGAATGAGACTGATGGCCAGTTTCTAGAAAGTAGCATACCAAGATACTTAAAGGAAACCTAATGACATTGTGGTGTGGCTGTCTGCTGCAATTATTCCCCCTGTCATTATCAGTGGACGCTGGTGCCAATTTTCCTCACTTCTAGTCATTTATAAAGTCTGTTAATTTTATAGTGCTGTGCCTAGTCTGTCTTGCAGACTCTGGCTGAGCAATGAATGAAAAGGAGTATGCAGACACTGGTATTTTGCCTGTGAGCACGGCTAGGGGACTGCACGGATTAGCACTGCTGATGAGAAAGTGCGGGCCCTGATAAGTTGGAGATGCTCATATTTATTTTAGTGCAGATTTAATGACAGAGGCTTGGAGCAAACACCATTTGTGGGTAATTAACATTGTTGACCCCGGAGGAGGGGGCAGTCTTGCTTGCGATGATCAAAAGTTAGTTTCTAGAGAAATAAATAAACAAACTTATCTAGATAAATTCTTTTGTACTCTTTTGCTATCTGCTTTTTGCTATTTGCCTCAGAGTAAGAACAGCCACCTTCAGCTTATTCTTCTCTGAAGCTTTACAAAACCTCCCAGCCTTCTAAGAAAGTTGTCTTTTCTCTATATTTTTCCCACTACCTTGACTAATCTCCTACAGAATTGCACTTCCACTCTTCTCTCAAAATTTATGTTCTTCTGTCTGGAATTTATGCGCCCTTCTGTCTGGAAGCTTTTGCTTTTATCCTTCATTTTGGCACTTCTGTTTTTTAGTAGTCAGTATTTGTTGGGACTCAGTTTCTGGCTTGGCAAACACCTCATGTTTTCACTCATAGGCAGGTGATGAACAATGAGAACACTTGTGAACAGGGGGGAGAAAAACACTTGCTGGGCTAGGTGGAGGAGAGGGGAGGGGACAGTGTGGGGGGTCAGGGAGGATGGGGAGGGATAAACACCGGGAGAAATGCCTGATGTAAGTGACAGGTGGGTGGAGGATGGAGACAGCAAACCACCATGGCATGTACATACTTATGCAACAATCCTGTAGGATGCAGGATGTATACATGTACCCCAGAGCCCAAAGTACAATTAAAAAAAAAAGAAAAATTTAAAGACATTACCTAATTTACTTAGTAACACTTATGTTTCCTCTTCATATAATCACCAATTATTGATTTCATATTATATACTTTAATCTGAACTGACTTTTTAATAAAATTTTTTAAAACTTTTAGGTTCATGGGTACATGTGAAGGTTTGTTAATAGGTAAAATTGTGTCATTGGGGTTTGTTGTACAGATTATTTCATCACCCAGGTACTAAGCCTAGTCCCCAATAGTTATTTTTTCTGATCCTCTCCCTCTTCCCACCCTCCAACCTCCAACAGGCCTCATTGTCTGTTGTTCTCTATGTCTCCATGTGTGGTTGTAATTTAGCTCTGACTTATCTAAGTGAGAACATATGATATTTGATCTTCTGTTCCTGCATTAGTTTGCAAAGAATGATGGCCTCTAGTTCCATCCATGTGCCAGCAAAGGACATCATCTTGTTCTTTTTATGGCTGCATAATATTCCATGATGTATATCCAATACATTTTCTTTGTCCAATCTGTCATAAACGGGCAGTTAGATTGAATCCATGTCTTTGCTATTGTAAATAGTGCTGCAATAAACATACACATGCATGTGTCTTTATGGTAGAAAAATTCATATTCCTTTGGGTATATATCCAGTAAAGAAATTGCTGGATCAAATGGTAATTCTGTTTTTAGCTCTTTGAGGAATCACTACACTGCTTTCCTTAATGGTCGAACTAATTTACACTCCTACTGAGAATGCATAAGTGAGTATATAAGACAATGTATAAGAGGCTGTTCCCTTTTCTCTCCATCTTCACCAGCATCTGTTATTTTTGCCTTTTTAATAAGAGCTATTCTGACTGATATGAGATAGTGTCTCATGGTTTTGACTTGCATTTCTCTAGTGATCAGTGATATTGAGCTTTTTTCCATATGCTTTTTGGACACAAGTCCTCTTTTGAAAAGTGTTCATGTCCTTTGCCCACTTTTTAATGGGGTTGTTTTTTTAAATTGTAAATTTGTTTACATTCCTTACAGATACTGGATACTAGATCTTTGTGAGATATGTAGTTAGCAAATATTTTTTCCCATTCTGTAGGTTTTCTGTTTACTCTTTTGATAGTTTCTTTTGCTGTGCAGAAAGTCTTAAGTTTAATTAGGTCCATTTGTCCACTTTTGTTTAGTTGCAATTGTTTCTGGTGTCTTTGTCATGAAATCTTTGCCACTTTCTATGTCCAGAATGGTATTGTCTAAGTTGTCTTCCAGAATTTTATAATTTTGGGTTTTACATATAAGTTTTTAATCCATCTTCATTTGATTTTTATATATGGTGTAAGGAGGGGGTCCAGGTTCAATCTTCTGCATATGTCTAGCCAGTTATATGAGCACCATTTATTGACTAAAGAGTTCTTTCCCCATTGCTTGTTTTTGTTAGCTTTGTCAAAGATCAGATGGTTATAGGTGTGCAGCCATATTTCTGGACTCTCCATTCTGTTCCATTAGTCTGTATATGTTTTTATACCAGTACCATGCTGTTTTGATTACTGTAGTCCTGTAGTATAGTTTGAAGTCAGGTAACATGCTGTCTCCAGCTTTATTATTTTTGTTTAGGATTGCCTTGGCTTATCAGGCTCTTTTATGGTTCTGTATAAATTTTAAAATAGTTTTTTTCTAGTTCTATGAAGAATGTCCTTGGTAGTTTGATAGTAATAGCATTGACTCTGTAAATTGCTTTGGGCAATTTGGCCATTTTAATGATATTTGTTCTTCTGATCCATAAGCGTGAATATTTTTCTGTTTGTTTGCATCATCTCTGATTTCTGTGAGCAGCATTTTATCATTCACTTTGTATATATCTTTCACCTCCCTGGTTAGCTGTATTTCTAGGTATTATTTTTTGTGTGTGGCAATTGTGAATGGTACTGTGTTCTTTATTTGGCTCTTGGTTTGGCTTTTGTTGAAGTACGGGAATGCCAGTGATTTTTGTACATGTATTTTGTATCTTGAAACTTTGCTGAAGTTGCTTCTAAGGTCAAGGAACTCTTGGGCTGAGATTATGGGGTGTTCTAGATATAGAATCATATCATTTGCAAACCAGAGAAAGTTTAACTTCCTCTCTTCCTCTTTAAATATGCTTTATTTCTTTCTCTTCCCCTGATTGCTCCTGCCAGTGCTTCCAATACTATGTTGAATAGTAGTGGTGAGAGTGGGCATTCTTGTCTTGTTCTGCTTTTTAAGAGGAATGTTTCCAGCTTTTGCCCATTCAGTATGATGTTGGCTGTGGGTTTCTCATAGATGGCTCTTATTATATTGAATTATTATTCTTCAATACCTAGTTTATTGAAAGTTTTTAACATGAAAGGATGTTGAATTTTATCAAAAGCCTTTTTTGGAGCT
The DNA here is from genome assembly GCA_036589455.1 of Ateles fusciceps. NCBI lineage: Eukaryota > Metazoa > Chordata > Mammalia > Primates > Atelidae > Ateles > Ateles fusciceps. The sequence goes on from JAZHEH010001022.1 coordinate 8,379,021, forward strand.
ATTGAGATAATCATGGGTTTTTTGTCTTTAGTTGTTTATGTGATGAATCACATTTATTGATTTGCATATGATGAAGACCAACCTTATATTCCAGAGATAAAGCCTATTTGATTAGGGTGGATTAGCTTTTTGATGTGCTACTGGCTTCAGTTTGCAATTATTTTGCTGAGAATTTTTGTATCAAAGTTTATCAAGGATATTGGCCTGAAGTTTTTCATTTGTTTGTTTTTGGTTGTGTCATTCCCAAGTTTTGGTATTAGGACGATGCTGGCTTTGTAAAATGAGTTGAGGAAGAGTCTTTCCTCCTCAATTTTTTGGAATAGTTTCAGTAGGAATGATACCAGGTTCTTCTTTGTACATCTGGCAGAACTTGTCTGTGAATTTGTCTAGTCGTGGATTTTTTTTTAGTTGGTAAGCTATTTGTTACTGATTTAATTTTGAAGCTCATTATTTGTCTGTTCAGGGAATCCATTTCTTCCTTGGAAGGGTGTAAGTGTCCAGGAACTTATCTATCTCTTCTTGGTTTTCTACTTTGTTTGCAAAGAGGTATCAGTATTAGTCTCTAATGGTTGTTTGTATTCTGTTGCATCAGTGGGAACATCCCCTTTTCATTTCTATTTGTGTTTGTCTGGATATCCTCTCATTTCTTCTTCATTAATCTAACTAGTGGCCTATCTTATTACATTTTTCAAAAAACCAACTCCTGGATTATGTGATCTCTTAATTGTGGTTTTTGTGTCTTGATCTCCTTCAGTTCAGCTCTGATTTTGGTTATTAATTGCTTTTTGCTAGGTTTGGGGTTGGTTTGCTCTTGCTTCTCTAGCTCTTTTAGTTGTGATATTAGGTTGTTCATTCGGGATCTTTCTAACTTTTTGATGTGAGAGTTTAGTGCTACAAATTTACCTCTTAACACTGCTTTAGCTGTGTCCCAGGGATTCTGGTATATTATATCTTTGTTCTCATTAATTTCAAAGAACGTCTTGATTTCTGCTTTAATTTCATTATTTCATCAAAATTCATTCAGGAGCAGGTTGTTTAATTTTCATATGATTCCATGTTTGTGAGCAGTATTTTTTAGTCTTGATTTCCATTTTAATTGTGCTGTTGTCCAAAAGTATATTTTGTGTGATTTCTGTTATTTTGCATTTGCTGATGATTGTTTTATGTCTGATTGTGTTGTTGATTTTAGATTATGTGCCACATGACAATTTTTCTAAATGTATATTCTGTTGTTTTGGGGTGGAGAGTTCTGTAATGGTCTATCAGATCCATTTGGGCCAATGTTGAGTTTAGGTCCTGAATATCTTTGTTAATTTTCTGTCTCAATGATCTGTCTAATACTGTCAGTTGAGTGTCGAAGTTTTCCACTATAATTATTGTGTGGGAGTCTGAATCTCTTTGCAGGTCTCTAAGAACTTGCTTTATGAATCCAGTTGCTCCTGTGTTGGGTGCATATATATTTACAATAGGTAGGTTTTCTTGTTGAATTGAACCCTTTACCATTATATAATGCACTTTTTGCTTTTTCTTATCTTTGTTGGTTTAAAGTCTGATGGGTTTTGTTTGTTTGTTTGAGATGGAATCTCACTCTGTCTCCAGGCTGAATTGCAGTGACATGATCTTGGCTTACTGCAATCTCTGACTTCTTGGTTCAAGTGATTCTCCTACCTCAGCCTCCTGAGTAGCTGGGATTACAGGCATGTGCCCCCACATCCCGCTAATTTTTGTATTTTTAGTAGAGATGGTTTTAACAAGGTTGGCCAAGATGGTCTCAATCTCCTGACTTTGTGATCCACCTGCCTTGGCTTCCCAAAGTGCTGAGATTACAGGCGAGAGCCACCACACCCGGCCCAAAGTCTGTTTTTTTCAGAAATTATGATTGCAACTCCTGCTTTTCTGATTTTGATTTGCTTGGTAGATTGTTCCTCTATCCTTTATTTTGAGCTTATGGGTGTCATTGCAAGTGAGATGGGTTTCTTGAAGATGGCATACAACTGGGTCTTGCTTTTTATCCAGCTTGCCAGTCTGCCTTTCAAATGGGGTATTCAGCCCATTTACATTCAAGGTTAGTATTGATATATGTGAATTTGATTCTGTCATTGTGTTGTTAAATGGGTACTATACCAGCTTGTCTTGTGGCTGCTTTGTAGAGACACTGTTCTGTGTGTTTAAGTGTGTTTTTGTATTGGCTGGTATTGGTTTTTCTTTTTTATATTTAATGTTCTTTTCAAGATCTCCTGTAAGGTGGGTCTTATGATAACAAACTCCCTCAGCATTTGTTTATCTGAAAAGGATCTTATTTATCCTTTGCTGAGGAAGCTTAGTTTGGCTAGATATGAAATTCTTGGTTGAAGTTTGTTTTTCTTGAAGAATGCTGCATATAGGCCCCAGTCTCTTCAGTCTAGTAGGGCTTCTGCTGAAAGGCTGGTTACTAGCCAGAAGGAGTTCCTTTTGTCAGTGACCTGACCTTTGTCTCTAGCTGCCTTTAACATTTTTTCTTTCATTTCAGCCTTGGAAAATGTGATGATTATGGGTATTAGGGATTATTTTCTTGTGCAGAATCTTACAGAGGTTCTCTCTCTTCCGGAATTTGACTGTTGGCCTCTCTAATGAGGTTGGGGAAATTTTCATGACAATATTCCGAAATATGTTTTCCAAGTTTTTTGCTTTTTCCCTGTCCCTTTCAGGGATGCCAGTGATTTGTATATTTGGCCTCCTTACATAATTCCATACGTCTTAGTGGTTTTGTTCATTGCTTATTATTTTTTATTTTTGTCTGACTGTCTTATTTCAGAGAGTCAGTCTTCAAGTTCTGACATTCTTTTCTCCGCTCGGTCTATTCTGCTGTTAATACTTGTGATTGCATTGTGACATTTAAGTTCCTTTTTTATACTGGCTATTTTGTTTGTCAGCTCCTATTTCATCTTATTTTGATTGTTAGTTTCCTTGGATTGGGTTTTGCTGTTCTTCTGAATCTCAGTGATCTTTATTCCTCTCCATATTCTGAACTCTATTTCTGTCATTTTAGCCAACTCAAGCTGCTTAAGAACCCTTTTTGGAGAACTACTGTGGTTGTTTGGAGGACACAGAAAACTCTGGCCATTTGAGTTGCCAGAGTTCTTCTGTTGTTTTTTTCTCATCTCTGCATGTTGGTATTCCTTTAACTGCTGGGCTGTTTCTAACTGAAGTAATCAGGCAGGGGCAAGGCAGTCGTGCTGAAGTCCCAGGTCAGGTAGCCCTCCCTAGTGAGAAGTGTGGACTGGGACCTGCATAAAGAACAGTCTGGCCACTTTTTTGTGAGGTGGGTGCTCTGTGCTGGGGTTCCAGACCAGCAGCTGGGCTTCATGGACTCCTCGAAGCCTGGGAGGCAGCAACGGTGAGGGCTGCAAGGCAGCAAAGACCTGCCCCTCTCACTGGGAGATCTGTTCCAGGAAATTGCAGAGCTGCTACTCACTCAGTAGTCCCAGCAGGGCGTGGCTAGAGACCCAATCCTGGAGGACCTGTCCAGTAAGAAGGTACAAAATTTGGGACTCATGTAATAACCAGCCTGGCCACTTTTCCACAGGGCTGCTGCGGTATGCTGAGAGTCCACTTCAGCCCCTAGTTACCTCAGGTTTTTCAGTACTTGAAGCCTGCAAAACAGCAAAGATGGCAGCCTACTACTTTCTTTGGGAGCTCCATCCCCACGGAGGTAGGAACCTATATCTGGCCTGAACACATCTGTGGGGGTGGATGTCATCCTCGGTTTGGAGATTCTGCCCAGTAAAGAGAAACAGGATCCAGGCCTTGCATGAAAACTCAGTCTGGCTGCTTCACTACAGAAGGGCTGCACTGTGCTGGGGAGCGATTCATTCCATAGTTTTCTCAGACTCCCTAGAGCCTGAGGCAACAGTGGCTAAGGCTGTGAAAGAGCAAAGATAGAGGTCCAACCCCACCAGCTGGGATGTCCGTCTCAGAGAGACTCAACTGCTGCCAGCTGGAAAACACCAGCAAGGAGGGCTGGTGACCTGTCAGGTGTTCCCACTGAGTGAGGAGAACCAGGGTCAGAGACCCACATGAAAAGCAGTCTGGCCACTTTTTCTTAGGGCATCTACACTGAAGGCAACAATGGCTAAAGCTGAGAAACAACTAAGATGGCAGCCCACCCCCTCCCAGAGAGGTGCAGTGCTGCTACCAGCGGCTTACTGGAGTTCCAAGTCAATGAATCCTGTGAAGTGCCACAGAAGTGGGGCCTGCAGATCATCACTGCTCAGCCTTCTGGAATCAGCTGCTTTCCAAGGGGTATGTATGAGGGTCTAGCCTCCCACTTTGCCAGAGTTGCAGCCACTTTTGCTGGGAAGCCTGGGCATCTAAAGCTCCCAGGGCTTCCTGTGTTCCTGAATGGGCTGCTCTGTCAAGACTCCATGTAGCTCTGTGAATCAAACTGCAAGCTCTGGTGGAGTGGGTCCATGAGGGGATCTCCTGACATAGGGGTGCAAAGATGCATGGCAGAAGCACGAGCGTCCGGGGTTGCTCACTCACTCACCGCTTCCCTGAGCTGGGAAGTGTCCCTGGCTTGGTAGTTGTACTGCCTTGCTTTTCTCCATTCTTCATGGCTTGAATTGTTTTCTTGATGAATCCCAGTGCATCCACCTGGATGTTTCAGTTGAAGGTGCTGTATTCACTCACTCCTATTTCTCTCCGTGAGAGCAGCAAACACTAGCTGCTTTTAGTTGGCCATCTTCCCCAGGTTTTACATTTTCAATCCTTATTCAATTGAGAGTTGTTTTTTAAAATTATGATATACAAGTCAAATTTATCTTTTCTCATAACCGGTAACTTTTTTTTAGCTCCATTAAAGTGTCTCTTTTCTCATCTCTGCATATACCAAACTTCCATACTTGAATATATCTGTTTCTGGGCTTCTTTACTCCATTGGTCAACTTGACAAGCACTATGCCACCCACTCTGTTAATTATCATAGTTTCATCTCAAGCCCCAGTTGTTAAAATTTCTTCACATAATTTTTAGATTAAAGAGATTCTTCATAATATAATCCATAGATTAAATATATTTGAATGTGATATTATCCATCTTATTTTCCTTTCAAAATATGTTTCAAAAGTAGTGAAATTAATTCTGAAATCAAATATTTATTGAATATTCTAAAATGGAAGAAATTAAAATTCTTTCTTAGTATTGGTACCTTTGGGATTTTACTTATAGAGTGATTGATTTTTAAATTAAAAAACCCACAAGTTTTAAATTCTAAGGTAGTATTCCCTAAGGCTACTTACTGCTTACTGCCTATTTCTCCAACTGTAAAATGGCCTGATGCAGTACATACCTCAAAGTGAGTTTTTGGTAATAAAAAATAAAAGATTTAATATCTTTTAATTAAATGGTATTCACTTATTTAGCATTTACAAAGATATTTTTGATATTTATGTTTCAGCACATTAAAAAATTTAGTTTTCTTTTGGTTTACATTCAGTGTAGTTTCTGATATGTTCATTTGCCTAGAGAGGATTCTCATAAGGAGAAGAAAATTACTGTAATCTGATGACTGCACTTTTACATATCCAGCATCACTTGAGGGGGAGCCCAGATATGCTTGAGGATGGGCAGTAGAGTATGGCTTCAGGTCATTAGTGTAAACTTTCCTCTAACCCACTCTATAGTCTAGGACAGCCTAAAAATTACACAGATGTTTTTGGATTTAATTAGCACTAACTCTGAATGCAAAATGAATTGTTTGGAACCTTTAATACCATTGAATTCACTTGTTTGAGTGAGTTTTTGAGAAGTCAGATGATAACTATAATTTTGATATAAAATCACACCCTGAATTCATCCCCCTGTTTATTCTCAGTTTCTCAGTATAAAGATGAGATAGATATATCGACAATCAGCTGAATCCTCAGTTGGCATTTTGACAATATGATAAAAGTCACCTGGCAGAATAGCCAGATGGAAACTCCTGGAACTTCCATCCTGACCAAAATAGTAGCTCCACTGCAATTCCCATTGACTAAATGAATTCCACTCTCTCTGCCTATTTTACTTAATCCAAGTTCAGAGTCTCAGATGGAAGCCTTTGCTTGGAGAAGCCCAGGTTTTGGGCCAATGCCCTTGATGCTGGTGGGAGACAGATAGACAAGCGGGTTTTGGCTCTTTTCAGGTTCTGTGGAGAGAGATTGTTCAACAGAACATATACCATTGCGAATTCTGCAGACGTAAAAGGTAGGTCAGATTCTAGGCAGCCAAAGTCATAAAAGTGTAATTTGCCCAAGATCACAGAGCTAAGTGAAAGAGTTGAATTCATTAACTCCAAATCTTTCTACTCTACAACACTTCACTGTCATCTTTTTACCTTAAAGACCAATCGTAGATATTGTATATGATTAGGTAAATAATGATAACACTTTGGATTTAGATCTCAAAAAATAACAAATTTGGAACTACTTTAACACTTCTATAAACTAAAAAATTAGTAGTTTAATAAAGTTTATTACTTTATTTAACAGATAGCCAAACTGAGTTAAAGATAAATTAAATGACTTCCCTATGGTCAAACTGTAGTAGATTTAGCATTATTTGTTTTTCCTAACTCTGTTTCAACACATTAGTATCCATTACCTGCCTTCTGAAAATAAAGGATATGGTCACAAACTAAACACATTGAGATTTTCTTCCCCAGAAACTATTTGTATGATTTAGGGATTAGTAATAGGAAAACTGAAATTTAGGAGATGTAGAAAATAGTAGATTTAGTCAGACTGGGCTATGAGAAGATTAGAGCTGAATTTACTTATCACAGCTTTAAATAATACAAGGTCCAGCTTAGTATGTGTCCCTCTCATAAATGGAAAGGTACTTTTAAAACTTCTTGGCCTATTTCCGCTTTAATAATCCAACACCATCTGTGAAAACAAAACTAGTATTATAGGTCTCCACTAAATGGATTATATGTTTCTTAGCTGACACCTGTTCAGAGCACTTAGGTATTAGGTGACTCAGAGATTGAAAACACATTCCTATCGATTGGTTGAGCCTAGATAGAAAATGTAAATGCCAGGAAACAGTGGCAGTTTTGGAGCAAAAATATGATGAAAACATATTAGATATTTAATTTTAAGCTCCTTGAATTTGAGATTATCAAAGAGAAAAGGAAATTGGTTTGTATAGAAAAGCACAATTTATGAAATGCTTTCACAATTCAACTCCATGGTGAAGCACTGGATACTTTTATGCCCCCCCCGATCATGTAGCTATGTTGTCATATATTATGAGCTAGTAAGTCACGGCATCAGGGAGGGGTTCTTGGCTTGGCTGAATTGCACAACTTGGGGACTCTCTACAATATTGGGCATACATGGCCTACCTGGCTCAATGTGGTTGCCCTGGATTGAGCACAAGAACTTAAGTGTCATCATGCAGCCCAGGGGTTTATTTTTTACCTCAATTTGGGCTGTCCTTGGCCCAGAGAGGAATCCGGAATGAAGACAAGCAAAGACTTGAGTTTTGTTGTAATTTGACTTGTATTATAGCAACACATTGAATTTTTAAAAACAAATTTAGTAATTCAAGAAACAAACAGCAAAAACTATATAGGAAGGAATACTAGTTGCAAGAAAATGTAGCCCATGCTCCAGTAATGCTTTGAAATTCACAGAAACCAGAATTATCCTGGACTCTGATATAAAGAGAATGAATGCTTTTTCCAAACTTGCATTTTATTGCATACATAGACTGACATGGACTGGTACACTATAGATGGCCCAAGACCTAGAAGCAAACACTCCATCTCATGAAAAGGCAACATGTTTTATGATAAAATGTTGAACTAAGAAATAGTGTAACTTATCATGTTTCTTAAATATTTAGGGAGCAATAGCATAAATATTTCAGTGAATATGGCTATGGAAAAATGCATGAAGAAAAATTAAAGCAGAAGTGGGCAGAGGGCAGAGGTAGATATTCTTTGTTCTTCAGGACCAGAAGAAAAAAAAAGAGTAAAGCAAAGCATTCCCCAGAAACAAAAAAGCACATGGAAGTTTTTCCTACACGTTCTTTCTCTATCTTGCTGAGAACCTTACTGCCCAATATATGGTCTTGTGAGAAAATGTTTGGTAAGAAATGACTTTATACTAACATGGTTATTAGTCCATTTTCACATTGCTATAAAGAAATGCCTGATACTGAGTAATTTATAAAGGAAGGAGGTTTAATTGATTCAGTTCAGTGTGACTGGGGAGGCCTCAGGAAACTTACAATCATGGCTGTAGGGGAAGCAGGCACCTTCTCAGGGTGGCAGGAGAGAAGTGAGAGCACAGGAAAAACTGCCCCTTTTAAAACCATCAAATCCTGTGAGAACCTCCCTCACTATCATGAGGACAGCATGGGGAAAACCACCCCCATGATCCAAACACTTTCCACTAGGTCCCTCCCTCAACATCTGGGGATTACAATTTCAAGTGAAATTTAGGTGGAGACATGAAGCTAAACAATATCATATGGTGAAGCTAGATATGTCTATAGGTCCTCCATCTAGGTAATGGATTTGTAATTTGGTGTGCTGATGGGGAACATATTTTGGAGTAGAGACTCCAGCACTTGTAAGTTTAATAAAAAAGTAAGAGAAAACAGAAATGGTCGTTGGTCCTGAAATATAATTGTCCTTCTCGTTAATCAAATCTCATTCATGGTTTAGCTAAAGAGGAGACACAGAGAGGTAAATCTCTCAAAGCAGAAAAATGTTTGGAAGTGGCCATTGTGAGACATTTTACTCTAGTACAGTGCATCCCAGCCTTTAGTGTTTATGAGAACCACATGAAGTCTTGTAAAAAATATAAATACTTCTGTTTCATCAGCAGAAATTCAGATTAGAGGGTCTAAGGGAGCCCCCAAAATTTTAATTCTTAACAAACTTCCTGGATATTCTGAAGCATGTGGACTTGAGAAACACATAGTAATCCCCAGATCCACAAAGCCCAGGATTTCTATTTCGTTTAGCAGTGGCTAAGCTATCAACAGCATGTATAACACAGCTCTGGAACCGAAAATTTAAGACGGAGGGGGAAGAATGTGAAAGAAATTGCAAGGAGCTGAATGAAAATGGCTGTCAGAATTGTGACAGCTGATTGTTTTTCAGATAGTTTGTATCTTTGGAAATGTGTCCATTGATCATAACATTAGCACTAATGGTTGGTAGCTGGATGTTTCAGTGAAGTCCTTTGTCAATTACAAATGTTTGTACAGAAGTAGGTAGAATTCAGTATTTTGGGAAACGTAAATATCCATCTAAAGAGGTAGTATTTGAATATGTTAACAGAACATGTAAAGATGGAAATATTTTTGTATCTCAACTTACAAGGCGTGTCTATTTCTGCTGTAGATTTTCTGAAGGAAACATGTTTAGTATTTTTTAACTATTTGCTTATAGTTCCTAAAATAAAGTGCTCCTTTTTAGAGAATTGAAAACAGTAACTATGTATAAAGTTATCTTATAGTTTTCTGGATACTAGCCATCAAAGAGTTCCTGAGCTGGTGTAGCCTGTGGACTTTATGGACTAAATCAGGACAATATTAAGTAAAAAAAAAATCAGACAAACCAAAAAGTACAGAGAAAACTCTATCGTAATATGACTTTTTCTTTGTAGAAAAGAAAACGACAATATTTTTTAAGACTGTTAATATATACACCATTGAAATTGCTTTCAAAGGAAATTAAAAGGAATAGAATGACATGCTAGTGAAATAAAATATGTTAGAATAAAGTAAAGAATAGATATGTTAGCATAAAACATAGAACAAGGCCTAATGCAATGTGCTGCACGGAAAAATTAAGTTCGTTGAAAGAAAAAACAGAAGGAATATAAGAAATTTGGCAAGTAAAAGACAAAAGGGATGGATTATAGAGAATGACCTTCTAAGTCCCAATAGAGAGAATAAGAATGTTCTCTGAAGATTGAACCCCATTGGGTAATTGGACTGAGTTGGTTTCAAGTTGAGGCCTTAAAGAAAAAGAGAACCAATGATTGTGAGATTATAGAGCTGGCAGTTGTTTAAAAGATGAGTTATGTTCTGCTTGACACCTCTCCCTGAAGCTACTGTGATGCTGTTGTAGGCGTCACATAGAAGGGGCTCTCTGGTCCCTATTCGTAAATCACAGGATACATCTTTAATAATATTCCCCAGCACACTTAATTAATACCTAGTAATATGTCCCACTCTATGTCATGGTCTTAAACTTCATTACTCACTATCCTATTTTTACCTCAGCCTCATACTCTGGACTTCACAGTTACAGTAAAGCTTTGGCTGTGACCATGCTCTGCTCTCCACATTTGATCCAGTCCTCGGCTCTCCACATTTGATCCAGTCCTCGGTACCCTCATATTATGACACACACCCAACTGCTCATGGCTAGCCTCCAACCCACTTTGTTTTTGCCCTGTGAACAAGACTTACAAAAATAAGTTCAACCTATTAATTGTGAAGTTAAATAAATGAAGCGCGGTAGAAGTTAGGTAGCTTCCCAAAGCTATTCACCTTTGGGCCATTTCTACTTTCTTACTTTTTTATTAGGCTTAGGAGTGCTGAAGTGTCTCCTCTAAAACATGTTTCCCATCTGCATATTCAGCTGGTTAGCAGACTATCCTGGTCTAATTACATCCATTCGTTATTTTCCCACCAACAATTCTCTCTCTTTAATGCTAATATTGCCTTAACACACCTTGCAGATACATAAGTTCAAAATCTGGTCCTCCCTGGCAAAATTTTTAAAAGAATTTTTATTATTTGCAATTCCTAAGTAATAACATGTTAGCCTTTTTTGCATACAAGTGCTACTGGGTGAAATGTATGTTCATGCCTCCTCTTTTCTTAGATACTGCTTGCTGTTATTCATACTGCTGAAATATTTAAAGGCATTCTGTTTTACTGAAGACAGCAAGTTTAGAATGTGTGAAATATGTTGCATGTTTTAAAAGCCAGAATAATGCTGGAATGCATAAACATGCTTAGTATAAACAGTTCACAAAGTACAGTATTCCTGTTTTGTCCAGTGGGAGTTAAGCTCATAAAAATGCATGCTACATAGCCCTAGTATCTAAAATTTAAGAAAAAGGTGGAGAACCTGAATGGAATTGCATGGGGCTAAATTAAAATGGCTGTCCATATTGTGAAGGCTGATAGAAACTGACCATTTCAATTTTACTCTACACTGTATGGGTTCAGAGTTACCATTGTCTTTTGAAGTAGCATCATCACCTTAAATGGCTGTGTCTATTTGGCATTTGTGAAAGCATGAAGATTCTCAATTCAGGTCTGGCCATGCTATCTTGGTATACATGTTGCAGATGAGAAATTGTGGCATACAGCCTCTGCCAAGGTGGAGGGAAACTGTGTTTCTAAAATAACAGAGGCAAAGATGAAGGCATGCGTGAAGCACTTTTGATATATATATTCAAGGTTTTAAAATTCTGGGCAGACTATCAAAATGTAACCCTATACATAATCCTAAAAAAAGCATAAACATACTATTTCTTTTTTATTACCATTTTCACTGATTTTTCCCCAACCTATAAACACTAAGAACATTTTCCGGGCTTCAGTGTTTATGAAATTACATATCCTAGATGCTTTCAGTGTAAATTGACCTCTAATAGAATCCTAGAAGCCCAATTTAAGTGCTCAGATTTCTATTCTGGGTTCTAGTAATATAAAATATGAAGTTTCCAGTAAATTTAAATGATTGCTATTGTGTGTACCCCGGAGTATAAAAGTCATTGCCTTTTATGCTCAGTAGCTTCCATTAGTTTTAGCCCATCTGCAGAATTTTGGGAAAAATGACTGGCATCACAGAAATGCCACTTGACTTATAAGATTTAACAACTTGGGGAAAACAATCTTAGGCAGAATGAGAATGAATATGGTGGGCTGGGGAGGTGTGGGGCATGGGGGGTTGCCTGGAAACCAGAGAAATGAGAATAGCTGAAGGAGAAACTTTCTGGTGTGCTTTAGCAATTACTGCCAGAGCAATTGTTCCACATTTGCAGTTTATAGAGGTGAGACTTCAGGAGCATATAGATGAGAAAGTGTTACTGCAAGTGACAGCTTAAGCCACATATATGTACATTTTCACCAAGTCCATGCATTCAAAATCAAACCTGGCATGTACAAATTCACCAAATTTCAAGAATGGCATTTTGTCCTTAAAAGTTATTTGGTCAGCTACTGATAACTTGGACCCAAAATACCACATGCACTGTGTAAAGGGTGGCCACTGAACATACTTTGTTGTCAAACTGATGACTGCATTTTTCAGGTAGAAATGGAGAAGCATTTCTAAGCTCCCAACTTAATTTCCTATAGCTGTTAATCATTTTCTAAACCAGATTATTTTATTACCCTAAATTTCAATTCTAAAAGTAGTGTATAAATACCAATCCTAAAAGTCATGCATTACAGTGCAGTATTGGAGGTAGGTTTTGGGATATATATTATACCAGCCTACCCCGCCTGCATTTTTAGCCTTCTCTGTGTCTCAGTGCCTTTAACATTGAACCCATTGATAGTGTCCAAATTGAGCTGTCAGTGGTAAAGCTGGGAGAGGTAAAACAGGAACCAGAAGAGAGTAATTCAAGATTTAGAGAAGTATCAAAGATCGGTAATGAAATGACAAGATTGTGAGGAAGGCAGACAGTGGCAAACTGTCAGCATTTTGGTAATGTTTTTATGTTCAGCAGTCGTAGGGTGATACAGAGTCCAGAGAGGGATGCATGGAAGCCCATGAAAGAACAGGCATAAATGATAAAATTACTACAGATCATTTATTTATGCTGCAAAACTCACTAAATATTTTTAGACTTCATTTGGCCACTCAGTAACATTCATGCAGTTGACTGATCTTTTTCAGAACCACAAGCATTCTAGATGATACTTTGCATACCTTATTTTATTAAATATTCCTAAGAAGACTATGTCCGCTTCAGCTGGGTGCGGTGGCTCATGCCTGTAATCTCAGCACTTTGGGAGGCCGAAGCAGGTGGATCATGAGGTTGAGAGATGGAGACCATCCTGGCTAACATGGTGAAACCCTGTCTCTACTAAAAATACAAAAATTAACTTTACAGACTATGCCTGTAGTCCCAGCTACTCAGGACGCTGACGCAGGAGAATTGCTTGAACCCGGCAGGCAGAGGTTGCAGTGAGCGGAGATCCTGCCACTGCACTCCAGTCTAGGTGACAGACTGAGACTCTGTCTCAGAAAAAAAAAAAAAAAAAAGACTATGTCCTATGTCCTATGTCAGCTTCTGTTTTATCCCCCACTTTTCATGTTGAAAAGACTGAGGCTCAGAGAGGTAAAGCAACTCACCCTGCATTACACATTCAGGTCTGTTGGACCCTAGAATCCTAGACATTAATGAGTGTACTTGGTTGTGTCTTTTTTATCATATTGGAAAGGAAGTGAAGACGTTAATGGGGATGTATATGGATGATAACAGGGATTAGTAGAGTTGATGTCTCTATGCAACGTAAGATCAGGTTTAAAGGAATAGTTGAGCAAGCAATCTAGAAGCACAGAAGCTTGGAGGTCCCGTGGGAAGTATTAATAGACAGCAAAAGAAAAGAGCAGGTGCAGAGATAAGAGGAGAACATCGAGGACTGAAAGAATGAGAAGAACTGAAAGAACATCAAGAACCAAAAGAGCAAGTTACTGAGTGCGTCATTCAGTTGAATGTTGACATCACGGTGTTCTCAAAATGCATGTATAAGATGAGCCATCAGAGCATGAAGGAAATGAATGTTAATCAAATACTAGTTAGATAATATTAGTTGTGAAAAATAGGTATATTAATTTATCAGTGTTAAACATATAAATTGATCCTAGTGGTGCTGGCAGCTGCTACTGTTGCTGCTCTTCTGATTTTTCTCCTCCTACTTCTTCTGATTCCTCTTTCTATTCCTCTCCTTCTTCCTCTTCTTCGCCTCCTCTTCTTCCTTCTCCTCTTTCTCCTTATTCTTCCTCTTTCCTTGGACATACATGAAGCATTCATATATAATGTACATTTCCCAATATATCCTGAAAGATAAGCAGAAATTTTACAACCTAGAAGGGCTGGTAGTGTATCATGGTTTACCTGAGCCTAATGAAGTGAACTTAAGAATTCTAGTATCTGGTTTTAACTATAGTAACCCTTTTCCAAATGGACAAATGGTTCTAAAAGGTTGCTGAAAAAAACTATGGATTCACAAAAATTAACAATGCAGGGACAAGCAAAGAAGACAATGGCAGAGCTGCTGTAATTTCTGCTTCTAGCACAAGTCCTTGGTTGGCCACATTAGAAAGTAAAATACAGGTGATTCATCCTACCGGTACATTCATACCACGTTGTTCTTACTGAGAACACTCATGGTTTTGTACATTAAAAAATAATATAAATTTATGTCATTTTTTTGCTTTTTGAGATTTAGGATTCACCTGTCGCCATGGAGGGAGGCCTAATAGATGTGGGATGGTCTGCATTGGGATGGTCCCATGAGCAGTGGCAGCCATGGAGGCCGATCTCAGGAATTGGCATCCTTAGTCCAGCAAGTGGAGTAGGTGGTCGAAGTAGCCAGTTAGGAGCAAGCAGGCACATATAACATTTGTCCTGTGGGGCAAGCTGAGGTGGTAGGCAGTGGTCCTGAGCATCGTGGATGTGCTAGGCTATGCTTCACACTTTACACAGAGTCAGCAGTGGATTGTATGAGGAGAAGTTTGGATTTCTGTTTTCCTTTAGGCAGAGAAAAATTATTTGTTTCTCCCATCAATGGCTTTTAGATGGTAGAAAAGTTTACTGGTTTAAATTACTGTCTTCTCCCTCCCTGCTAAAGATATATTCAAATCCTAACCCCGAGTACATGTGAATGTGACAGATATTTATTCGGAAATAAGCTCTTTGAAAATGTATATTAAGTTAAAATGAGGTCATAGTGGATTAGGGTAAACCCTAATCAAATGACTAATTTTCTTACAAGTAAAAGAAAATTTGTACACAGAGACAGACCTGTAGGGGAAAATACCATGTGAAAATGGAGGTAGATGTTGGAGTGATGCATCTACAAGCCAAGAAATGTCAAAGATGGCTTGTAACCATCGGAAGCTAGCAGAGAAGCATGGAACAGATTCCCTTTCAGAACCTCCAGAAGTAACCAACACTGCTGACATCTGGATTTAGGATTCTAGCAGCCTCCACACTGTGAGAGAATAAGTTGCTGTTTATTTTATTTTATTAAGTCCCAGGATACGTGCGCAGGATGTGCAGTTGTTACACAGGTAAACCTGTGCCATGGTGGTTTGCTGCACCTATCAACCCATCACCTATGTATTAAGCCCTGCATGCATTAGCTGTTTATCCTGATGCTCTCCTTCCCCACCCTCTCCACAGGCCCCAGTATGTGCTGTTCCCCTCCCTGTGTCCATAGTTTCCATTTTTTTAAGCCATTCAGTTTGTGGTAATTTGTTTTGGCAGTCCTAGGTAATTAATATAGAAGGGTAGAGATTAACTTTCTATTGTAGGAGGAGGTTAATTGATTTGCCCATTACACATCACCATTAAAGGGCAGATTCAAGGCTGGCTATATGAACTTGGATGTGTTACTACTAAACTTGGACTTTTATTTCATCTAGGAAAGGAATGGGCTACAACCTTGGGGCAGTTTCCAGTTTCCATAAACTTCATGTCAAAAATTGTGTACTTCAGTATGCTCCTCTTTCTCTTCTTTCCTTCTGATAATAGAACAATGAATTATTGTATGCCACTCTGTTTTGAGCAGGAGTTAAAACATAATTATATTAATACATTTTTAGACTGGGGTGCTCAAACATTAGCATGCATCCGAATTACCTATAGGCCTTCATAAACACACAGTGCTGGATCCCACCCTTCAGAGTTCCTACTAAATAGTTCTGGGAAATTGCATTTATAACAAGTTTCCAAGTGATGTTGGTGCTGCTGGTCTGAATACCACATTTTGAGAAACACTGCTCTAGTACCATGTTTCTTAAGCATCTTTCTGATTTTAACCAGAATCGTTGTGATGTTCTCGTATGAGAGCGAAGTGAACTAGTAGCAAGGCAGGGCATATAGCGTTAGAGCTGCATATATGTTGGTAGACTTGGTGGGAGAAGATGATGGAATTATCTTCGCATTGCTTCTATTTGGTAGTAGAATAGGGAGTCAGCAGTTGAGAATGAGGAGAGCAGGAAGAAGTACAGGATGTTTGAAAGTAGAAGACTAGCTATGAAACTGTCAACATGAAGAAGGGGGAGAACTGACTGATGAGGAAATGTGGTAACTTTTCTAGGCACTTCCAAAAGCTTACAGCTCATGGTTTGAAGTGAGACTGGTTGGCAGTGTGGCTGTTTTTTTTTTTTTTGAGATGGAGTCTTGCTCTGTCACCAGGCACCAAGCTGGAGTGCAGTGGCGTGATCTCGGCTCACTGCAACCTCTGCTCCTGGGTTCATGCAATTCTCCTGCCTCAGCCTCCCAAGTAGCTGGGACTACAGGCGCACGCCACCAAGTCCAGCTAATTTTTGTATTTTTATTAGAGACAGGGTTTCACCATGTTGGCCAGAATGGTCTCAATCTCTTGACCTTGTGATCCACCTGCCTTGGCCTCCCAAAGTGCTGAGATTACAGGCGTGAGCCACCGCGCCCAGCCCAGTGTGGCTGGTTTTTAATCAAGCATAGGAGCTGCTTATGTGCAGTAATAAAGTGTACAGAGATTTAATCTAACTAGAGTTGGGCTTTTGTCAGGCAAATGCAATGAAGGATGATGGCAACGGAGTTGAGCATATACATAAAGAAATGACAATGGTGATAGACCATGGGCTAAGATGGGAAGGGAGGGAAGGGAGGCCTGAGTGGACAGTGAAAAGGCGATCAAGTTAATGGACTAGATTCAAAGTTGGGATGAACAGTTGTTGAAATTGGGGTATTGGAAATATAGGAGTCAATGGTTAGATGCTTAGATTTTGATTTTTGTAGATAATAGAGGCATGTCAGTAAATAACGCACTTAGTTGCCTGTAATCGCAAACATAATAAGGCTGTCTTTATGGGTAAGTCTTTAATTTTGACACTTATCAAGAAGTCTCCAGGTAGACAATCCAAGGCAGTTACTTATTGTTGCCATCAATGACTCAGTTTTCCCCTCCCTGTCTCCCTCTTTTTTATATAGAGATGCATGTGGTTTGTTTACATAATTTTTATTTTATTTATTTTTAGAATTTTGTAATCTGTGTTCATAAGAGTGATGAAACTACATATTTTTTCTTTGCCTGTCATATCTTTCTAAGGCTTTGATTTACTCATACACTAACGTCATTAAAGAAGCTGTGCCATTTTTTTTGTTTTGTTTTTGTTTTTCCCCTATTCTCTGGAAGGGATTATGTAAGAATAATGTAATTTTTTTCCTATCCTAAGAATTATGTAATTTTTTCTTAAGTGGCTGGAAAAATCCCCTGGTAAAGCCATTTGAGTCTGGAGTTCTCTTTGTATAATGTTTCTTAAAGTTTCAAATTTATCAATGCAGTTGACTCTTGAACAATGTGGGGGTTAGGGACACAAACCCGCATGTGGTCAAAAAACTATATATGACTTCTGAGTCCCCCAAAACTTAACTATTAGTCACCTACTGTTAACTGGAAGCCTTACTGATAACATAAATCGTTGATTAACACATATTTTATATGTCATTTGTATTATATACTGTATTCTTACAATACAGTAGCTAGAGAAAATAAAATGTTATTAAGAAAATCATAAGGAAGAGAAAATATATCTACTTTTAAGTGGAAATGGATCATCATAGAGGTCTTCATTTTCATCTCTTCAAGTTGAGTGGGCTGAGGAGGAGGAGGAAGAGTGGTCCTTGCAGTCTCAAAGGCGGCAGAGGTGGCAGTGGTGGAAAGGGAAGTAGGAGAGGCAGGCACATTAGGTGTAAATTTACAGAAATACATTGTAATTTCTGTCTGACTTTGCACTTTCTTTCTACAAAAATGTTTCTATATGGTACCAATTCTTCATCCACCATTTGCCTTAGTTTCAATGCTTATATCATGGAAGTGAAAGAAGTCAAAGGCAATCTTGAATAATTGGAACCATTCTGCCAAATTGTCTAATGTCAATTTGTTTTCTGACACTACTTCTTCTATGACTTCTTCCTCACTCTCTGGTACTGGTTGAGAAGCAGTCATCTCCATAATGTTGTCTTCTGTTAACTGCTTGCATGTGGTTTCCATTAGCTCTTTAATTTCTCTAAAACCCATATCTTGAAATCCTTCATTCTCTACCTGCTTTCCATCTTCACAATCTCTTTTATGATTTATTTGATTGGCTCTGTCATAAATCCTGTGAAGTCAAGCACAACACCTGGACAAAGTTTTCTCCAACAAAATTGTATTGTTTCAGGCTCGATGGCTTTCATGGCTTTTTCTACAACAACAATGGCATCTTCAATTGTGTAATTCTTCCAGACTTCCATAATGTTTTCTCTATCAAGCTTCTCACCTATGGTGTCAATTTTTTTTTCCATACAGTGCCATGTGCAATGAGCCTTAAAGATCCCATGACCCCATGATCTAGAGGCTGAATTAGAGGCATTGTGTTTAGGGGTAAGTAGACCACTTTAGTGCCTCTGGTGTTAAACTCATGGGGTTCTGGGTGGCCAGGGGCATTGTCAAATATCAAAAGAACTTCAAAAAACAGTCTCTTACTCTGAAGGTATATTCTGACTTCAGGGACAGAGCAGTGACAGAATCAATCCAGAAAACGTGTTCTTATCAAGGACTTCTTATGTACAACCCAAAGACTGGCAACTGGTATTTTTTGTTTCCCTTCAAATCTCAGGGGAAGACTTGGCATGGTGGCTTATGTGTATAATCCCAGTGCTTTGGGAGGCCAAGGTGGGAGGACTGTTTGAAGCCAGAAGTTCAGGGCTGCAGTGAGTCATGATTATGCCACTGCACTCCAGCCTGGGGAACACAGTGAGACCTTGTCTCTTAAAACAAAACAAAGCAAAACAAACAACAGCAAAAACAACTAAAACCTCAGGGCTTAGGAGCTTTATAGATAAGGGCACTCCTGATTGTAAACCCAAACGCATTTGTACAAAACAGTAGTTAGCCTATTCTTTTCTGCCTTAAATCCTGGCGTTCACTTTTCTTCCTTACTAATAAATGTTCATTGGGGCATTTTTTTTTTCCGTAATAGGGCACTTTTATCTGTTGTTCAGGTAAATATCCTTTATCTTCAACCATTTTATTTTTTCTTTTCCTTTTTGTTTCTTTGTTTCAGACAAGGCCTCGCTCTGTTGCCCAGGCTGGAGTACAGTGGCACGATCTGGGCTCACAGCAACCAATGCCTCCCAGCCTCAGCCTCTCGAGTAGCTAGGACTTCAAGTGCCTGCCACCTCGCCTGCTATTTTTTTTTTTTTTTTGGTAGAGAGAGGGTTTCACCAAGTTGCCTGAGGCTGGTCTGAAACTCCTGGGCTCAAGTGATGCACCCACATTGGCATCCCAAAGTGCTGGGATTACAGGGGTGAGCCACTGTGTCTGGCCTATCTTCAATCATTTCTTAATGGAATCTGGGAACTTGTCAGTTGCCTCTTGACTGGTAGAAGCTGCTTTTCCTATTATTTTTACATTTTAAAAGCCAAACTTCTTTCTAAAATTGTCCAATCATCCTTTGCTGGTACTAAATTCTCCAGTTTTCGATCCTTCACTTTCTTTTTGCTGTCAGCTGCATTTTCAATGAAAGTTAAAAGGGTATCTCACAAAAAGTGTAAGACTTTTGCACCTGCTGGTGTAGCTGCAGCTATGGGTTCACAAGTTTCCTTTTCATTTTTTCAATGGTCCTTATGCTGGATTTATTTCTCTAAATGGCAGGCTACTGCAGTTGCAGATCTCAATCTCTGATGCGTATCAGGCAATTCAACTTTGTCTTGTTATGTCATGACTTCTGTGTGCTTCTTGGGAGCATTGCCAGCATCACTAGTGGCACTTTGTATGGACCACATGGTGTGTTTCAAGGTTTAAAGTATTTCAAGGTTTAAAGTATTGCATTGTAACACAACGAAAATATGTGAGAACTGCCAGTAGCCATTTTTTTCCTGTGATGTGCAATTTACTGTCGAGACAAACTGCTCATGCAGAGATGATTAGCGTCACAAGACATTTAAAATGGATACTTGCAACACTTGAGCTCACTGCAATAGCCATGGAAGGTGGCTATGAAACTGTTACAGTAGTACAGTATGAATTACAGTTAATTTCATGTCATTTTCATGTGCATCTTTACATTTGTTTATGTTTCCCTTGACTGCAAACGGAGCCATGAATGGTGTATGTTTGTGTACATAACTAGTTAAACATAAAGCTGAACTTTGATAAACTTTAACTTCTTATAATAGCTTTCTGTATGTTTTATGGTGTTAAATAAGTAGACTAGTATCTACATATATTTTCTACGTTCAAGACATACCTAACTTTTTCTTATATTTGTTAAATATTTGAGAGCTTTTGTTAAATTGCCACAAATCTCCACAAATATTTTCAAGTATATTTATTGAAATAATATCTGCGTATAAATGGACCCATGTAATTCAAACCCGAGTTGCTTAAGGATCAACTGTAGATAAAACTATGAAGATTTCATATTTGCTTTTGTGCTAATTTTGATACATTTTGTTTTTTTTAAAAAAAATCTTCATTTTTAAGATCAAATTTGTTGTCATAAACTTGCTTATATATCCTAGGATAAGATGTGGTTTCTTAACCAGAAGCATCAGTATCTTCTGAGATAGTGTTAGAAATGCAAGTTGTTAAGTCGTTTGCCAGACCTACTGAAAAAGAAGCTCTAGGGATGCGCCACAACACCTTGTATTTTAAGAAGCCCTCAGGTGATCCTAATGCATGCTAACATTTAAGAACTGCTGCTCTGTTAAACTTTAGCAGTACCCACAATGTGGGTATGCAGTCTTTTCATGATTACTTTATCATAATATTATTCTTTTTATTTTAATTTTCTACCATGATTTCTTTTTGATAGGAGGATTATTTAGACAGGTTTTGCTTAATTCTAAAATATTTGTGGATTTTTTTGTTTTTTATTTTGAATTTAATTTCGTGATGGTCACAAAATGTATTTTGCATGATGTTTGTTCTTAGAAATTTGTATACATTCATTTTTGGTACTGGTTTCATGTGAACTAGAAAAGAATGTGCGTTCTGAAGTTTTGAGTACATCACTGATATATATTAATTAGGTCAAGTTTGTTAATGTTCAACTCTTATACATGCCTACTTCTTTTACCTCTTATATGGATTTCCTTGTTTTATCTCTTTCTGAGATAGTTACGTTAAAATTTCCCATTTCAATTAGAATTTGTCTTTTTTTGGTTTTAGTTTGTTAAATTGTATTTATCTTAAGGCTACATGATTCAATGCATAAAAATGTAGAATTGTTATATTTTCTTAGATGATTGACAGTTTTATCACAGAAATGGTCCCCTTTATGTCTAATTGACTTACTTTTATTTCACCTGATGTTAATATAGCTATGACAGTTTTCTTTAAGTTAGTGTTTCATGGTGTATCCTTTTGAGATTAAAAAATTTTACATGTCATAGTTAAGGTGTGTCCCTCAAAAGCAGTGTATAAGTAGGTTTTGGGTTTTTTCAGGCTTAAAATTTTGTCTTCTAATTGAAGTATTTATTTCATATTCATAAATCTACCATTTTATATCTATTCCCTATTAATTTGATGTCTATAAATCTTGTTTTACTTTCTCTCTTCTTAGCTATTTTTTTTTTGCCTAATTTTATTCTTATTTTTTCTCTTGGCTGATTAGTTTTGCTTCTTAAATTTTTATTGCACTTTTAGTAGTTAACCTATTGCAATATCAATTCTTGATTTATTAGAATCTTCCATATATTGGTACTTAAGGCAATTTCCCAAAAATGTAAGAACACTAAGTACTGTAATTTCATTAATCCTTTTCAAATTTTTGCACTATTGTTATCATGTATTTAATTCTATAAACATTATAAATTCTATAAGACATTATTATTTTGTATGTATTTAGATATGCCATATATTAACTTTATTACTGTTTATTTATTTATTTAAATATCTACCTCCCAGAAGAACTTCCTTTAGTGTTTCCTTACATTTGCTTAGAGTAGGTTCACTGCAGACAATTTTTCTTTAAAAAATTATTGCGATAACATACAATTTATCATCTTTACTATTTTTAAGTATACAGTTATGTAGTAATTAATATATTTATATTCCTTATCTTAAAATTTTCATGTTAAAATTTTAAATATTTAAATTTTTTATGTTTTTTTTGAGGTGGAGTTTTGCTCTTGTTGCCCAGGCTGATGTGCAATGGCATGATCTCTGCTTACTGCAACTTCAGCCTCCCAGGTACAAGCAATTCTCCTATCTCAGCCTCCCAAGTAGCTGAGATTACAGGCATGCACAACCATGCCCAGATAATTTTTTTGTATTTATTAGAGACAGGGTTTCATCATGTTAGTCAGTCTGGTTGTGAACTCCTGACCTCAGATGATCCACCCGCCTCTGCCTCCCAAAGTGCTGGGATTACAGGCATGCACCACCGTGTCCAGACTAAAAGATTTTTTTAAAGATAGTTTTGCCCTTTGTAGATTTCTAGGTTGGCAGTTATTATCTTCCAATATTTTGGCATACATTTTACATTCTCCTTCAGCTTCCATTGTTACTTTAGAGAAGTCATCTAACACTCTTATTGTTGCTTCTTTGGAGGTATGATGTCTGGTTTTTCTGGCTGATTTTAAGATTTTTTTTTGCTTTGCTCTTGGTTTTCAGTAATTCTACTGTGATGTGTCTCAATATGGTTTTCTTTGTATTTATCGTAGTTGAGATTGTAGTATTTCTTATATGCAGCATGGCTTCTTTTCCCAGAGATTATGACTCCTCATATCTTTTCTTCCATGTCTTCCATCAGTTCTCCCGCCCCCTTATCTTATCCTGCTCTTCTGGTTTTCAGTTTGACAATTGGACTGACACAGGTTAAACCATAGTCAGAAGTGGAAGGCTTAGGCATTTTTCGATGTTTTGCTCTACTGCCCTCAATATATTGGCTTTGATCCTTATGCTTCTTATCTCATGGTTCCAGTAACTGCTGCAACTCCAAGTCACGGGTCTGTGCTCCAGGCAACAAGAAGGAGAAAGTGAAAGAGGCTGTGAACTTCCATTTATACTTAATGTGGTCACCATGCAGGACCCTAGAATAAAGCTTTTAGCTTCTTCGCTCTCTACTGTAGATGCAAGCAAGGGAGAGTTAGAAATGATCTTTGGATAGCTAGTTGTCAACATCTGCCACAAAAATTACTGGCAATGACAATATCTAGGTTTCAACAATGCAAGTGGGTGGCTGAATTGGGATAGCAGGTAACATCCTTGAGATTAAGAAAGTTAAGAACTGAAAGGCTAAGATCTAAAATGAACATTCTACATGAATATTGAAATCACCATTGGTGAGCCTCAAAGTGGGGAAAGTAGAATGGAAGTGAGACTTGAAAAATTACCTGTTGAGTACAATGTTTACTATTTTGGTAATAGGTACAGTTAAAACCTAAATTACACCACTATGCAATATATCCATGTAACAAACCTGCATATGTATGCCCTGAGTCTGTAAAAAGAAAAAAAAGCAAGAGAGATATGTTTATAAAAGTAGCAAAAACAAAACTGACAACTGATAAAAGTTGCAATGTAAATGCTACCACATCCCTGACTCCTGGGTGGAGTTATATTCAGTATGGATTCTCAGAGGGTCTTTAGAAAGCGTGTGTACAGTAGCTCACAACATAACTGATGTTTGCATCCTTCATTGGCTTTCTCCCTTCCCTGTCTCATTTTCCATACCCTCTAAATTGTGTTTTCTGCAATCTCTGGAATAAACTACATATAAAAGAAGAGAAGGAGGAGAAAGACAGGGAGAGGAGGAGAGGAGGAGGAGGAGGAGAAGAAAAGGAGGAAGAAGAGGAGAAGAAGGAGGAGGAGGAGGGAGAGAGAAGGAAGAGGAGAGAGAACAAAGTAGAGGAGAAGCAGGAAGAAGAATAAGAGGAAGAAAGAAGAAAAAAGGAGGATGAGATGGAGGAGGAGGAGAAGGAGAAAGAATAAGAGGGAGAAAAAGAAGGAAGAGGTGGAGGAGGAGGAGAGAAGAGAAGAAAATAAATCATCAAGAGTCAGATGTAATAAGGAAAACAGTGATTTGGTGCTAATACCTTTAATACCTATGATGGGAGATTACTTGAAAAGAGGAGTAAGAGATGGCATTGTCTGATACATATGTTTATAAGTAGCTCTCTCTCTGTGTGTGTGTGTGTGTGTGTGAGGAGAGAGAGAGAGAGAAAGAGAGAGAGAGAGAAAACAAAAGATAGAGAAATAATGGTCTAGAGCAAGAAAGATACCATGTATTTAGGTACATTTTCTGAACATTACATCACTTACTCTCCTAACTGAATCAAACCTGAGTCTCCTTGAAGACACTACTTCTGTTACAGTGCTCTCTTAACTAAAGTCTTCCTTAAATCCCCACCATTGATGTGGAAGTAGCAAAGGTTCACTTTGGTTTTACTTGCTACTTTTCTTATGTCTCCCTCTTACACTACAAGTCACCAATATTAAATCTGTCAAATTAACCACATCCTACCTCACCTTTTTAGAGACAACTGCAGAACTCACTAATCACTCTTCATTATTTCCCGAGCAGTTGAATTTCAGGTTTGAGGGCACTGCCTCTAACACTGCTCCTGTCTGCATTTGTCTTAGTGATTGCCATATCAACATCTTTCAGTATCTTGGTTTTTCAATTCCTAAATCTCCTTTCTTCTAATTATTTTGTCCTATATCCTATCTTAGCCAACTACTGTACTCTGGGTCATAATGTAAAACTTATTGCCAATAACTAAAATCTTTTGATAATTACAACTTCAAGTATTCTGTTTTCTGACACAACTTCTCGTCTTTCTAGTTTATTTCTGTTGTTATTCCAACTCCAAAGATTATTTCTACTCCACCTAAATCTACCACCTTCTTACTGTCCCTCACCCTCACTGAAATCATTCTTCTCTCTTGTTCAGCATGATTTCAATTGTCATTCACTATAAGAAATAATGACCTTGTCTTTCTGTCCTTCTGTTGTGCTTGCCAGCCATAATCCCCAACTCTCTGTTTAATCAGCACATATCCAGGTGAATGTGCTGGAAACAATAGGAAACCATGCTGACTGCTCTCAGTTTAAATTCATGACCATAAAATCGTAAGTGTATCCTTAAAGCCACCCACAATCTTAAAACATTGCTGTAAACCATTCATTCCACTAAGCTAGATTTTGATTTTATATCTTTTCTCTGCACCAATATACAAAACTTCCTCTCCTACCTTACTTTTAGCTAATGATGTTGCTTCCAATTTCACCAGGAAAATAGAAGTCATTAGAAAATAATTCTGCACACTCCTAACACCACATCTCCCAAATCTACCTATGTTAGTCCCCATTATTCCTTTTTTCCTGCAACTGCAAGAGAATTATCCACATGCCTATCAAAGGTCAACGTTTCTACGTGTGCACTAGATTTCATCCTCCTTGCTCAAGAACCGAAATATACTGAAGTTTCACATTTTCAAAAAAACTTTCTTGATACCACATTCTTTGTATCAGTTAATGTATGAGAAATTGTCCTGAAATGTACTGGCTTAAAATGTACTGGCTTAAGTATTAATTCTCTCTTGAACCTACCCTACTCAACACTTTTACCCATCACTCCACAGATGGATTTTGCCAAAGTCACCAATGACCTCCATGTAAGTGAATCTATTTTCAGCTATTTTCTTTCTTAACCTTCAGCAGTTGGTTGATTACACTTTCCTTTTAAAATACTTTCCTCACTTAACTTCTAGGATGTCACATTCTACTGTTTTCTTTTTTTTCATATTATTGAATTCTTTTCTTTTTCTTTGCTGATTACTTCTCTTCACTTTCTAAATATGAAAGTGGGCCAAGGTTCAGCCCTTGGACATTTTCCCTATCTACATTGATTTTCTGTGTGACTTCATTTAGTTTTATTACTTAATCTGTGTTCTCTTAACTTCCAAATTTATATTTCCAGCTTGGACTTAATACTCAAATTCTAGACACTTTTATCAAGAAGTTTACTTTTATATGTCTAATAGGTGCTATGTATGTAACATAAACAAAATAGACCTTCTTATTTTCTTCCAAACCTACTTCTCCAGAGTACTCCCCTTCTATCAGCTAATCTTCTTAAATCTTTTAAAAAATTATTCAGAACTCAATGTTTTCTTAACAACCAAATTTAAATATTGTATGTTGCCTGGAGTATTACAATTCTCTCTCAGTTGGCTTCTCTGCTTCTGGATTTACCCTCTTTTAGTTTGTTCTTAACAAATAAGAATAGTCCTTTTAAAACTAAAGTTTACCTCATTAACAATTTGATCAAAACCCAATAAATATTTCTTGAATGAACAAATACTAGGAAGACTGAATAGATTTTCCTATTTTTGGACATTTGGATTGGTACTTCTCAGAATTGTTCATATCCATGATCAATTAAAACTTTTTAAACCAAAAACTCTTCAATATTAATCAATCCTTTATCTTTAATAAGTATTACAAATATATTTGCCCAAACTATGGTTTGCCTACTGAGTTTTTAATAGTATTTTTTCACCCATATATTTAAAAATACATACAAAACGTCATCCCAACTCCTAGATTATACAAACACATTTTCTTAATATTATTATTTTGAATTTTACATTATTTTAAAAGTTTATTTGAAAATTTTTATATATGGTACAAAACAGTTAAGATATGAAGATAACTTATTGTACCATCATTATTTATTTTATAAACTATTCACACAATTTTTCATATATTTATTTCTAATTATATTGGTTTTCTCTTTGTTAACAGGTAATGTCAAGTTCCTTTTCAATAGTCTTGGAATTCATGATTGCCATTTTAGAAATTTGTTCTTTCTCTAAAACTTAAGATATCTTTATATAGCTCTTCTTCCCCCTCTCCCAAAATAAGAGAGTTGGGATTAAAATTGGGGAAGTATTACACTTTTATATTGATTTTAGGATAATTTATATTTTCCATTCAATAACATACTTAAATTTGTTCAGATAATATTTTAAAACCCCATAAAACTTTATACTTTTGTTTGTAACTCTTTTATTGGAATTTTTACCATTTACATTTTTAGATAGTTATTGCTAATATGAGAACACAATTTTATGTATTTACCTTGTATCTAGCTACCTTACCAAATCTTTTACTAAATGCCATCTACTAAATTTTTAAGTATACAACCATATTATCTGCAAAGTATATCATTGTATCTCATTGTTTCTAATATTTATATTAGTTTTTAAATTTTACTTTATTATTGCATTCAATAAGCCCTCCCAAAAAGTTTAGTTAATGATGGTAATGGCAAGCATCTCTATTTTTTTCTCTGCATTTAATAAAAATGCAACCACTCAGACTGTTGCCTACCTTTCTTTAAAGCTGAGTAATCTTTTCCCTATATATTAATAATTTAATTATATATATATATGTATTTTATTGTACTTTAGATTCTGGGGTACATATGCAGATCATGCAGAATTGTCACAAAGGTACATACATGGCAATGTGGTTTGCTGCCTCCATCTTCCTGTCACCTATATCTGGAAATTCTCCCCATGTTATCCCTTCCCAAGCTCCCTACCCTCCACTGTCCCTCCCCTAGTCCCCGCAACAGACCCCAGTTTGTCATGCTTCCCTCCCTGTGTCCATGTGTTCTCATTGTTCAACACCTGCCTATGAGTGAGAACATGCAGTGTTTGATTTTCTGTTCTTGTGTCAGTTTGCTGAGAATGATGGTTTCCAGATTCATCCATGTCCCTACAAAGAACATGAACTCATTGTTTTTCATGGCTGCATAGTATTCCATGGTGTCCAGTCTATCATTGATGGGCGTTTGGGTTGGTTCTAGGCCTTTGCTATTGTAAACAGTGCTGCAATGAACATGCGTGTGCATGTTTCTTTATAATAGAAAGTATTCCTTGTCCAGTCTATCAACAATGGGCATTTGGGTTAGATCCAGGTCTTTGCTATTGTAAACAGTGCTGCAATAAACATACATGTGCATGTGCCTTTATAATAGAATGATTTGTAATCCTTTGGATATACACCCAGTAATGGGATTGCTGGGTCAAATGCAATTTCTATTTCTAGGTCCTTGAGCAGATCGCCACACTGTCTTCCACAATGGTTGAACTAATTTACACTCCCACCAACAGTGTAAAAGTGTTCCTGTTTCTCCACATCCTCTCCAGCATCTGTTGTCTCCAGATTTTTTAATGATTGCCATTCTAACTGGTGTGAGATAGTATCTCAATGTGGTTTTGATTTGCATTTCTCTAATGACCAACAATGATGAACATTTTTTCATATGTTTGTTGGCCTCATATATATCTTCTTTTGAAAAGTGTCTGTTCATGTCCTTTGCCCACTTTTGAATGGGTTTGTTTGTTTTTTCCTTGTAAATTTGTTTTAGTTTTTATAGATTCTGGATATTAGCCCTTTGTCAGATGGGTAGATTTCAAAAAAATTTTCCCATTCTGTTGGTTGCTGGTTCATTCTAATGATTGTTTCTTTTTCTGTACAGAAGCTCTGGAGTTTAATTAGGTCCCATTTGTCTATTTTGTCTTTTGTTGCCAATGCTTTTGGTGTTTTAGTCATGAAGTCCTTGCCTATGCCTATGTCCTGAATGGTTTTGCCTAGGTTTTCTTCTAGGGTTTTTATGGTGTTAGGTCTTATGTTTAAGTCTTTAATCCATCTGGAGTTAATTTTAATGTGAGGTGTCAGGAAGGGGTCCAGTTTCTGTTTTCTGCACATGACTAGCCAGTTATCCCAACACCATTTATTAAACAGGGAATCCTTTTCCCATTGCTTGTTTTTGTTAGGTTTGTCAAAGATCAGATGGTTGTAGATGTGTGGTGTTGCCACCAAGGCCTCTGTTCTGTTCCATTAGTCTATATCTCTGTTTTGGTGCCAGTATCATGCTGTTTTGATTACTGTAGCCTTGTAGTATAGTTTGAAGTCAGGTAGCGTGATGCCTCCAGCTTTGTTCTTTTTGCTTAGAATTGACTTGGCTATGCGGGCTCTCTTTTGGTTCCATATGAAGTTTAAGGTGGTTTTTTCCAGTTCTGTGAAGAGGGTCATAGGTAGTTTGATGGGGGATAGCATTGAATCTGTAAATTACTTTGGGCAGTATGGCCACTTTCATATTGATTCTTCCTAACCATGAGCATGGAATGTTTTTCCATCTGTTTGTATCATCTCTTATTTCGTTGAGCAGTGGTTCGTAGTTCTCCTTGAAGAGGTCCTTTACGTCCTTTGTTAGTTGTATTCCTAGGTATTTTATTCTCTTTGTAGCAATTGTGAATGGGGAGTTCACTCTTGATTTGGTTCTTTTTCTGTCTGTTATTGGTGTATAGGAATGCTTGTGATTTCTGCACATTGATTTTGTATCCTGAGACTTTGCTGAAGTTGTTTATCAGTTTAAGGAGATTTTGGGCTGAGACAATGGGGTCTTCTAAATATACAATCTTGTCATCTGCCAGATAGAGACAATTTGACTTTCTCCTTTCCTAATTGAATACCCTTTATTTATTTTTCTTTTTTGATTCCTCTGGCTAGAACTTTCGATGCTGTATTGAATAGGAGTGGTGAGAGGGGGCATCCTTGTCTACTGCCAGATTTCAAAGGGAATGCTTCCAGTTTTTTCCCATTCAGTATGATATTGGCTGTAGTTTTGTCATAAATAATTTTTATTATTTTGAGATATGTTCTGTTGATACCTAGTTTATTGAGAGTTTTTAGCATGAAGGGCTGTTGAATTTTGTCAACGGCCTTCTCTGCATCTATTGAGATGATCATGTGGTTTTTGTCTTTGGTTCTGTTTATGTGGTGGATTACATTTATAGACTTGCATATGTTGGACCAGCCTTGCATCCCCGGGATGAAGCCTACTTGATCATGATGGATAAGCTTTTTGATGTGCTGTTGCAATTGGTTTGCCAGTATTTTATTGAAGATTTTTGCATCTATGTTCATCATGGATATTGGCCTGAAGTTTTCTTTTTTTGTTGAGTCTCTGCCAGGTTTTGGTGTCAGGATGATGTTCGTCTCATAAAATGCTGTGAAAGGATTCCCTCTTTTTGTATTGTTTGGAATAGTTTCAGAAGGAGTGTTACCAGCTCCTCTTTGTATGTCTGGTAGAATTCAGCTGTGAACCCATCTGGACCTGGGCTTTTTTTGATTGGTAGGCTATGAATTGCTGTCTCAACTTCTGCCCTTGTTATTGGTCTATTCAGGGTTTCAACTTCTTCCTGGTTTGGGCTTGGGAGGCTGCAAGTGTCTAGGAATTTATCCATTTCTTCCAGGTTTACTGGTTTATGTGCATAGAGTTGTTTATAGTAATCTCTGATGGTAGTTTGTGTTTCTGTGGAATTGGTGGTGATATCACCTTTATCATTTTTTATTGCATCTATTTGATTCTTCTCCCTTTTCTTTTTTATTAAGCTGATTAGTGGCCTACTTTGTTGATCTTTTCAAAAAACTAGCTCCTGGATTTATTGATTTTTTTTGAAGGATTTTTTGTGTCTCTATCTCCTTCAGTACTGCTCTGATCTTAGTTATTTCTTGTCTTCTGCTAGCTTTTGAGTTTTTTTTTTTATCTTGCTCCACTAGCTCTTTCAATTTTGATGGTAGGGTGTCGATTTTAGATCTTTCCTTGCTTCTCATGTGGGCATTTATTGCTATACATTTTCCTCTAGACACTGTTTTAAATGTGTCAAAGATTCTAGTACATTGGGTGTGCATTCTCATTGGTTTCAAAGAACATCTTTATTTCTGCCTTCACTTCATTGTTTCTTGAGTCAACATTCATGAGCCAGTTGTTCAGTTTCAATGAAGTTGTGCAGTTCTGAGTTAGTTTCTTAATCTTGAGTTCTGATCTGATTGCACTGTGATCTGAGAAACTGTTTTGATTTCCATTCTTTTGCATTTGCTGAGAAGTGATTTACTTCTAATTATGTGGTCAGTTTTAGAGTTGGTGTGATGTGGTGCTGAGAAGATTGTATATTCTGTGGGTTTGGAGTGGAGAGTTCTGTAGATGTCTATTAGGTTTGCTTGTTCCAGATCTGAGTTCAAGTCCTGGATATCCTTGTTAATTTTCTGTCTCGTTGATCTAATATTGAGGGTTGAGTGTTAACGTCTCCCACTATTATTGTGTAGGAGTCTAAGTCTCTTTGTAGGTCATTAAGAACTTGCTTTATGTACCTGGGTGCTCCTGTATTGGGTGCATATATATTTAGGATCGTTAGCTCTTATTGATGCATTGATCCTTTTACCATTATATAATGCCCTTGTCTCTTTTGATCTTTGTTGCTTTAAAGTCTATTTTATCAGAGACTAGGATTGCAACTCCTGCTTTTTTTTTGCTCTCCATTTGCTTGATAAATCTTCCTCCATCCCTTTATTTTGAGCCTATATGTATCCTTGCATGTGAGATGGGTTTTCTGAACACAGCACACTGATGGGTCTTGACTTTTTATCCAATTTGTCAGTTTGTTTCTTTTGATTGGGGCATTTAACCCATTTACATTTAAGGTTAATATTGCAATGTGTGAATTTGATCCTGCCATCTTGATGCTAGCCGGTTGTTTTACCTGTTAGTTGATGCAGTTTTCTCATTGTTTCAATGCTCTTTACCATTTGGTATGTTTTTGGAGTGTCTGGTTCTGGTTGTTCTTTTCTATGTTTAGTGCTTCTTTCAGGAGCTCTTGTAAAGCAGGCCTGGTGGTGATGAAATCTCTCAGCAATTGCTTGTTGTGGTAAAGGATTTTATTTCTCCTTTGCTTATGAAGCTTAGTTTGTCTGGATATGAAATTCTCGGTTGAAAGTTCTTTTCTTTAAGGATGTTGAATATTGGTCCCCACTCTCTTCTGACTTGTAGGGTTTCTGCTGAGAGATCTGCTGTGAGTCTGATGGGCTTCCTTTTGTGGGTAACCTGACCTTTCTCTCTGGCTGCCCTTAGCATTTTTTCCTTTATTTCAACCCTGGTGAATCTGACCATTATGTGCCTTGAGGTTGCTCTTCTTGAGGAATACCTTTGTGATGTTCTCTGTATTTCCTGGACTTGAATGTTGGCCTGCTTTGCTAGGTTGGGGGAAGTTCTCCTGGATAATACCCTGAAGAGTGTTTTCCAGCTTGGATTCATCCTCTCTGTCACATTCAGGTACACCTATCAAACATAGATTAAGTCTTTTCACATAGTCCCATATTTCTTGGAGACTTTGTTCATTCCTTTTTACCCTTTTTTCTCTAATCTTGCCTTCTCAGTTTATTTCATTGAGTTGATCTTCAACCTCTGATATCCTTTCTTCTGCTTGGTCAGTTCGGCTGTTGAAACTTGTGTATGCTTCGCGAAGTTCTCATGTTGTGTTTTTCAGCTCCATCAATTCACTTATATTCCTCTCTAAGCTGTTTATTTTCATTAGCATTTTTTCAAATCTTTTTTTCAAGGTTCTTAGTTTCTTTGCATTGGGTTAGAAGATGTTTTTTTAGCTCACGGAATTTTCTTATTACCCACCTTCTGAACCCTCTTTCTGTCAATTCATCAGACTTATTCTCCTTCCAGCTTTGTTCCCTTGCTGGTGTGGAGTTGTGATCCCTTGGAGGAAGAGAGGCCTTCTGGTTTTTGGTGTTTTCATCCTTTTTGCACTGGTTTCTTCCCATCTTAGTGGATTTATCTACCTGTGGTCTTTGTAGTTGGTGACTCTCGGATGGGTCTCTGAGTGGACATCCTTTTAGTTGATGGTGAAGTTATTTCTTTCTGTTTTTTAGTTTTCCTTCTAACCATCAGACACCTCTGCTGTAGGCCTGCTGGAGGTCTACTGCAGACGCTGCTTGCCTGGGGATCACCCATGGGGGCTAAAGAACAGTAAGGGTTGCTGCTAGTTTCTTCTTCTCTTATCTTCATCTCAGAAGGGTACCTACCAGATGTCAGCCTGAGCTCTCCTTTACAAGGTGTCTTTTTGCATATACAGGGGTCAGGGAGCTGCTTGAGGAGACAGTCTGTCCCTTATAGGAGCTCAAGTGCTGGGCTGGGAGCTCTGTTGTTCCATTCAGACCTTCTGGATAGGTATGTTTAAGTCTGCTGCAGCAGAACTCGTAAATGCACTTTTCCCCAGGTGCTCTGTCCTGGGAAGGTCGGGCTTTATTTATAAGTTCCTGACATGCTGCTGCCTTTTTTCAGAGATGCCCTGCCCAGCAAGGTGGTAGTCTAGTCTAGGTACAGTCTACCAGCAGAGGTGTTACTGAGCTGCTGTGGGCTCTGCCCAGCTGCTGTGTGAACTTCCTGTTAGAACTGCCTTGGTAATGGTGATAATTTAATTTTTTATATTTGTATTTAGTTTCTTTTTTTAGTAAGAATGGTAGCTTATTATGACATTTGTAGTTTTATATTATTGACGTGATTATGTTGATATGATTATGCCTTCCATTCATTATTGTCTTTTAGATATCCAAATTTATTTCACTTTATTAATAATTCTTCACAATTAACACAAAAATACTGTAGTAAATAAAAATTAATGCAGTTCTTTCCAGTCCTTACTTCCAAATTCAACTTCTAGCTCATTTTACATATTTCCAAATAATCTCCTTGCCCAGATAAACAAAATGGCTGGCTCATGAGAAAGGCTTTTCTTAAATATTGTAAACTTTTTTGGAAGGCAAATGTAGTTTAGCACTTTTTTCCTGGTTAACTTAATAAAATTATTTAGCACAGTGCCTCATACATGGTAGGTACATAAAAATCATTTTTTCCTTTCTTCTTCTTCTGGACAACTATTTCTGTTTCTCCTATCATTGCTTCTATAGCATGACATCAAGCTCCTACATTGTGCTCTTACTTTTTTCTGCATTTGTTCTAATTATTTATGTTTTCTCCTTAAATGTCACTTCTGGAATGAAAACCAGAGCTCTATATGTGGTGTGATCAGTAAGAGTAATGTTACCTCCACATATTAATGTAACCTAAGACCACCTTATTATTTTTTTTGCAATCATGTCTTTTGTTGCCATATATTAATTTGTCCAGCAATTTTTTCATATGAACTGCAGTTTGGGGACTTTTTTCCATAGTGGCTAAAAATACTGCCTCAACTTGAGCTTTTGTAAAATCAAGCTGAAATTTCTCCAGTTCCAAGATATTTGACTTTGGGCAAATTATTTAAGAGTTATAGTTTTATCATTTGAATAATGGAGTTATTTTCAGTACTAGCAGTTTAGAGATATGACCTCTGTGTGTGTGTGTGTGTGTATGTGTGTGTGTGTGTATTTATGTCTGTATCATCTATATAAACAGATATAGACATATAGATGATATAGACATAAAGATATAGGACTGCACATAATATTCTTAACATTATTCTGGGACATTGTAAGCTATAAATAAATATTTATCAGAAGCAGCAGCAATAACCATATTATTATTATGTTTTTAATTCACTACCCATGCATTTGTTTTCCTAAAATTAGTATCTTGTATATTTTTAAAATTTCATTTTACTCTTTCTGGTACCTAAAGGGCATTGTAAAAAAATTGGAGAGCTTTTTGTTTAAAGTTGTATCCAATGTTCTAATGTCAACAGGCTTTCACAGTGAGAAATGGTACTGTCTTCTCTTTCAGTTATTTTATCAGTGGAAATGCTTCAGATCTTTCTGAAATGCTGGTGCAGGTAAGATAACTGAAATTAGCTTATAATTAGAGCTAACAGTTATTCCTGTGCACATATTTTATCAAGAATTTGAACTACAAGCTTGGCATTTGTTTTATATTGGTGCTATTTATGCTAAGTCTCAGCAAGTATAGATTTGCTGTTTTAAGTAAATACACATCTTTACACCTGAAATCTAAGATTCCTTTTAGGTTGTTAGGTAGAAAATATAAGTTGTATAAGCAATTAGATCTTTAAAATGACTTTACATCTGTCTACTTTCTTCCCATATGTACCATTTATACTATATAATCTGTATGGGAAAGGAGGCATTTCAAGGTTAAAAAGAAAATAATATAAATTTTGGATTTAATGTTTTGATCTTAACATATTTGTGTCTCAGCAAAGAAGACAATTAGAAATGTAACAAGAGGGTTCTATTTGATTCGTTTAATAAATAGAAAGTGGTACCCAGAGTGAGGCTGGCATGTCAAACAATTGAGAGCAATACCACTGTTTGTCTATGAGTATGTGTTTGAATTAGGATCTGTTTTTTAATGGATGGTCTATTTATACAGTAACATTCCTTGAAGCAATATAAGCAGATTCATACTTTTTTGCTTAAAATTACTTCTTCTCTTTTCTGGCTATAACTACTTCCCAACTTCTCCTTGATATTTTCAATCACTTAAGAGAAGATTAACATAATGTAAGTCCTGTTTCTCATGACTATAATTATAAGACTAGTTCTATTTTCTTGTAGAAAAATTCCTACACTTTACTGATGTTTTGGCCCATTATTATAAACTCTGCTGCCTGTGGAGCAGGAACCATTCTGACAAATTGTCTCTTTGGGAACAGAAGTATATTTTATTGAGTCAGTTATCTTGATAAATCATGTTATATTTGAGTTTTTGTAGTTTTGTGGATAAACATTTTTACTTGGAATTCCTTTGTTGTTCACTATGTTAGCACTCATGATTCAAACAATCCTTGATCTTGTCATTAGTAGTATATGTAGAGAAGAACTCATTGTAGGAATTTAAGAAGTGACTTTTCAACACAGCTTCTCTAATACAGTATTTCATACCCCAAACACAATTCAGAATAAAAATAAGAATTGATTAGAAAGACTTAGCACAAAATCCAACAGATTACATATAAGAAATATTGATTAGAACGTATTCTACCAGGGTCTAGAGATGATGTTTATGTCCCAAATGTTGATTTTAAGTTTATTAGAAATACCATCTATTAGTAAAATTACATATTTGACAGTGAGATGAGAACATTCTGAATATGGACTCAGATACCAAAATATGTTAATAGCATAAAATAGAGACATGAACCAAGAAGGTGATTTCACCAAAGACACAAGAAAAGTTAAACCACATACATTTTGCACTGTAAACTAAAATAGACTCTACAAAAATATTTTGCTAATAGAGAAATGGGTGATCAGTTTGTTGTTACTTTTTTGTTGATGTTTCTAGAATAGTTATTGTAGTTACTTAATATCTACCTGTAGTGCAATTGTATGTTGTAGAATTCTGTAACAACAAAAGGCCTAAACTAAGGGGATGATTTAAAAGAAAAATAAACATTTCAAAATTCAAGTAATTTTTCAGGAAATACTGAACATACATCCTATAATTTTTTTTAAAACTTGAAAATTCCACCTCACATTTTTCACCTTTGTCAGTTATTCAAGACCTATTAGAGACCACACAACTTTGAGCTTTGAAAGAAACCCACAAATACGTAATTTAACTCCTTGTGTAGCTAAGGAAATAAGACTAAAGAGATTAATGATTTACTCAACATCAAGTTACATGCAAGTCAATTTTTAACCTAGGTTTCCAAATGTCCAGTCCGATGCTTTCCCCACTATTGCCTGGGAGGCATCACATATTATTAAGTTTGTTTTGTGTTTGCTGGATTGTATTTAGCATAATTCTGGGGCTTAGCAGAGATTCAATTAATGCTTCTTACATATATAAATGAAAAGTGGCCTGGAGGTAACATAAGCCAATATTCCATTTTTCATCATCGCTTTCATCAACAAATCTTATATTTATTACTGGAATCTATTGTACACCACAAATCAAATGTGCATAGCAAAATATATATATATATATATATAAAACCTAGCCCAGCCCAATTGATCTTGAACTTCTCTGTGCTTGTTCAACAATTCTGATGCAGAGATGAAAAAAAAAAAACCTGTAAGTTTTATTTTGGGGTAACAAGCTTCAGTCCAGGACTGAAAAGAGATCATTGCAATCTGCAAAGTTCAAGGGTGTATAATTTTGGGAGTTTAGAAACAATTCATAGCTCTTGTTCTCGGGAGCTCTGCAAACAAACATGCCAAAGGTATATCAGATTGCCTTCTAGTACAGGGAATAGCAAGTAACAATGACACATTGACTGTTACTTATTAAAATTATTTCCATAATGATACAATGTTAGAAGACAAAATCGGCTGCATGACCTGGCCTGTACAGAAGATTGAATTGAATGCAGGATGTTGGGTCAGAGTGGAGTAGAGTTTTACAAAACAGAATAAAAGCAATACCTAGGAAAGCTGTTGTGGTAGGACAGATCATGAGTTCTGAAATAAGAAGATCTTAACTTGAAATGCTTCTTTGCTCTACAATTTAGACAACATAATCTGCTGAGCTCAATTAGCTCATGTATAACCTGGAGTGAAGATGCCTATCTTGTAGGGTTATTGTAAGGATAAAGCAGGATTATGGGGAGAACCAGCAGGTGTAGGCATTACCCACTTTTGTGGTGTTGTTTCAAATATATTTTTTATATTTTAGGTTGTGTGTGTGTGTTTGCGTGTGTGTCTTCATTACTACACTGAACAGTTTGACCCTAAGTAACTAACAAATAGCATTCTAGAGGTGTTTCAAAGATATTAAGGAGGTCTAACCTTCTAGATGTTAAAATACAAATTTTATAGTGGTTCTATTTCCTTC
This sequence comes from Ateles fusciceps, assembly GCA_036589455.1. Lineage (NCBI taxonomy): Eukaryota > Metazoa > Chordata > Mammalia > Primates > Atelidae > Ateles > Ateles fusciceps. The sequence continues at coordinate 8,416,889 of JAZHEH010001022.1, forward strand.
AATGGAAATTATTGAAGAAAAAAATAGCATGGAATAAGGAAATAATAAAACTGCTTTGAAATGATGAAGTAAAGAAAGTAACTTGAAAAAAATGTGTCTGGAGGCAGGTTACAACTTGAAATACAGTTGCTACGTCCGTACAGTGCAGAGTAGTAGAGTGTATCCGAAGTGCAACCAAAGTAGTCTAGCACACCTCAGTATCACAGTATCCAGTAGTGTCCCCCTCTCTCCTCTCCCCCCCACCTCTCTCTTTAAGTGCCCTCTGTCTCTTCTCTCTCTTTTCTCTCTCCTTGGCCTTCTCTCTCTCTCCTCTCTCTCCATACACTCTCTTTCTCCTCTCTGACTCCTCTCTCCTTTCTCCTCCACCCTATTCACGGGTTGGATAAAGTTTCTGATTTATTTGACAAAGGATACAGCTATTCAGCTAGAATGCAGGAGCCACTGAGAGCAAGGACAAAGGCAGCAGGCCTTGACAGAACTTCTTGAGACCCACCAGACTCTCAGGTTGGAATGCTAGGATGTGTTCTCAGTGTTAGGGAGCTTCCATGTGTAAGGCAGGGCCTCACTAGATCTGAAAATCTTCGTATATGGCTGTAGCATCATTCTTTTTCAGTAGGGCTTACAGTGTTCTTTAGGGCAGCATGTAGACTTAATATTTCTATTAGAGGGAATGCTTGCAGACAGTACAGTAGGAGTCAAATTCTTACCCTGTGAAGAGCAAAGTGGCTGATTTCTCTCCTTATGTCAAGATACATTCTGGATAATCCATTCCCCACAGTTATAGTCTGACTCTGGATTTTGGAATATCTTTTTATGAAATGGTTAGGTCTGATAATGAATTGGGTCTTAGGACTAGAATCTTAAGTTCATTCCTAATTTTTATGAAGTCACTAACCTTTTACATATATGCTTTAAAAAAGCCTATCTATGAACAGAAACTCAATCTTGTGCTGATCACCTTATAGAAGAACAAAACTGAATATAAAACGTACATAATTTGTATTGGTCAGTATATAATGCATTAAAAACAGATGGATTTTTTTTTTAGCAAACTTTGTACTACACTCCCCTTTTTAAGGTCATCAACTTGTTCCCCTATTAAATGCCTAAATCAATACTAATTATATTCTAGCAGCCATTTCTTCATGCTGACTTTTTATTTTTATCCTCTTATTTTTTCCCATAAGTCACCTAAATTCTCCTCTAGCTTTTTCTCTTTCTCCCTTCCTTCCTCCTTATTTCACATGATTCGAATATCAAAAATAGAAAAAGTTATTCAATGGAACATTACTTCCCCACTAGTTCTCTTTTTCTCAGTATATATCTTGCCTCCCTCATTACTCAGGTAATCAATATTACTTGTTTCTTTTTCGACTTATAAATAATTTTTATATAAATACAAGCCAATAAAATAGAAAATTTCACTTCCTCTTTTAAAGTTTTAGTAATAGTGTATTACACACATTTTTATTCAACAAGACATTGTATTCAATCTTCTGCTGTTAAGAAGAGTTGCAATAATGCATCATTTCACATACATTCAATTGTATCTCAGGAAAATTCCTAGGAGTCACTTGATAAATTACCAAAATGCTCACCAGGGATGTAGTACCAATTTACACTCTCATCAGCCATGGATTAAAATCTATTCCAAAATTCTTCCCAGTTGAATATGTCGTGAACTTTTGGATTTTTGCCAATCTGAATGGGAAGAGGAAAACAATATATTTTTTCAGTGTTGTTTAAACTTGTATTTCTCTATGGTGAATAAGGTTAAGTATCTTTTAAAATATTTTTGAAAACGATTTGCTTTCCGTGAATTGTCTTTGCATATTCTTTGCCCATTTTTTCTTTTGGGCTATTGATGATTTTCTTATTAATTGGTAGGTCTTTGCATGCCAGGGAGATTAATTTTTTGTGACAAAAATTGGGAATATATTTATAAATTTAGTTTGCCATTTGCTTTTTTGACTATGTTGATAATGTTGATTTTGTTTTGCCATGCAGAAATTTAATTTTTGTGCAAATGTATTTATTTTTTTCTCCCTACAGCCTCTGAATATTACATCATAATGAGAAAGGTTTTTTTCCCTAAACTGAGGCTATAAATTACTTCTTTCATGTTTTCTTCTTTGGTTTTGTATTCCATAATGAATATTTAACTTACTTAAATATTTCTTTTAGGGCAGGTGTGGTGGCTCACACCTGCAATCCCAGCATTTTGGGAGGCCAAGGTGGGTAGATCACCTGAAGGCAGGAGTTTGAGACCAGCCTGACCAATGTGGGGAAACCCCGTCCTTACTGAATACAAAAAATAAGCCAGGTGTGGTGGTGCATGCCTGTTATCCTAGCTACTTGGGAGACTGAGGCAGGAGAATTGCTTGAACCCCAGAGGGGGAGGTTGCAGTGAGCTGAGACTGTGCCATTGCACTCTAGCCTGGTCAACAAGAGCAAAACTCCATCTCAAAAATAAAAATAAATAATTAAATAAACACATATTTCTTCTAGTGTATAGTCCATATTCTGAGCTAGGCATCCAACTTTATTTTTTCTCATTGGCTATCTAGTTGTACCTACATCTTGGTATTATTAAAAAGTCTATCTTTTGGAGACTTCCACTCCTGGGAAGACAGAATAGATGTAACTTTCCCCCTTTCTCTCCCTAAGGACAACTAAAGTTCTTGGACACCATTTGTAAACTAAACATGAGAAGACTCTGACAAGTAGAGAGAAAAATCTAATAATAATGTCATTGGAGCCCTGGAGTGAAGGATAAAGAAGGCATTGCTAAATAATTACTTTAATAAATAATGGCTGACAATTTCCTAAATTTGCCAAGAGCCATAAACCTACAGGATCAGGAAGCTATGTGTATTCCAATTATGGTAAATCCCCAAAAATCCATACCAAGATATGATTCTCAAGCTTGTAAAAACTAAAAACAGGAAAGAAAATCTTGAAAATACCACAATTACATTTTCCCTATAAGGCGAAAGTAATCCCAATGAGGGTGAATTTCTTATCAGAAACCAGGAAGGCCAAAGGGATGACATTTTGTTTCCCTCAGAATTCTATGAACAGCAAGCATGTAATTTGGGCCTTTAGATATATTTAAGATATGTTTTCATATTAAGATGAGTCTACTTAACACTGCATTTTAAAAGATTTTATTCCAAGAGTGGGATTTCTAATTGTCAATCTTTGTAGAACACTTAGTTTAATGCTGCGGTTCTCAAACTTTTTGGCCTCAGAACTTGTTTATAATCTTAAAAATTATTGAGAACCCCAAAAGGCTTATGTTTAGTCTGTATCTGTCAATATCTTCTATATTAAAAATCAGAACTGAGATTTAAAAAATATGTATTAATTTATTTCAGAATAACGATAATGAACTTATTACATATGAACATAAATTCACATATTTAAAGGTACACTTTTCAAAGCAAAAATGTCTCATGGAAAGATTGGTGTTGTTATACATTTGCTAATCATTTCAGTGTCTGACTTAACACAGCAGGAGTCGCATGTATGTTTCTGCATGCAGTCTGTTTTGGTATATTATTTTGGTTCAAGTTTATGTAAAAAATCTGGTTTCAGATATATTGCTACAAAGCACAGAGTATTTGAATAGGCTTTTCAGGTAATTGTAAATATCTTTATTTGACATGTCACTAAAACTCAACATTAAATATTAATATTTAATATTTCTTAAGTATTAACCTATATGTGGAATATTAAACCATATCAATGAAATTTGGGTATTGTGTTACATTAAAGTACATTGTCCATTTTGCACTCCAAATGGATCTTTTATGTATTTGTGTTTTTGTGAAATCACACTTTGGTCACTTGAAAAATAAAGGTTCACTGACTTACACAGATTTTCTAAATATTGACGTATTTTATTAAATAATTTAAAGGTCATGTTTATTAACATCATCAATGATCTCATCAGAAAAATCTTTGCATATTGGAAAACTGAGAAGTTCAAAGTAGTATATATAATTTTTTCAAGATTCTAATTTCTGCTTAGTGTTTTTTCTTTAACTAATAGGCTCACTTTGTTTATTTTTGAAAGTTTGTCTGCTAAATATGAGAGTCAGATTAACCGTGGGCTGTCAATTATTCTTTCAAGTAAAGATGGTGCTTATGAAAAAAAATCTGGTTCCACTTACAGCTGAAACAATTGTCCAAGTACATTTTCTTGGGATGATTATTACTCCTTGATATGTAGAAGTATTGTGTGTACCTCCATTTTGTTTTACGGAAGTTTGATAAGACATTCCTCAAGGATTGAAGTATAATAAAGATAGGATTTTTAGAATGTTTTAAATTTTAGTGGGTATATAGTAGGTGTATATATTTATAGAGTACATGAAATATTTTGATACAGGCATATAATATGTAATAATCATGTGATAATAAAGGAGATATCCATCCCCTCAAGCATTTATCCTTCCTTTGTGTTACAAACAATCCAATTATACTCTTTTTGTTATTTTAAAATATAAATTATTGTTGTCTATGGTTACCCTGTTGTCCTATAAAAAACTAGATCTTATTCATTCCATCTAGCCATATTTTATACTCATTCAACGTCTCACTACCCCACCCTCCCTGGCCCCACTACCCCACCCTCCCTGGGCCCACTACCCCACCCTCCCTGGCCACACTACCCTTCCCAGCCTCTGGTAACCATCATTCTACTTGCTATGTCCATGAGTTCAATCGTTTTAATTTTTAGCTCCCACACATAAGTGAGAACATGCAAAGTCAGTCTTCCTCTGCCTGGTTTATCTTATTTAACATAATGACCTTTGGTTGCATCCATGTTGTTGCAAATGACAGGATCTCATTTTTTTTTTTAAATGGCTGAAAAGTACCTCATTGTGTATATGTACCACATTTTCTTAATCATTCATTTGTTTATGGACATTTAGGTGCTTTCAAATGTTGGCTATTATGAATAGTGCTGCAATAAACATGGGAGTGCAGATACCTCTTTGATATACTGATTTCCTTTCTTTTTGGTATGACACTTAGCAGTGGGATGATGGATCTTTGGTAGCTGTATTTTCAGTTTTGTGAAGAGGCTCCAAACTGTTCTCCGTAGTGATTATACTAATTTATATTTCTACTAACAGTACTCAAGGATTTCCCTTTCTCCAAATCCTTTCTAGCATTTTTATCACCTGTCTTTTGGATAAAAGCCATTGTAACCATGGTGAGATAGTATCTCATTGTAGTTTTGATTCGTATTTCTCTGATGATCAATGATGTTGACCACCTTTTAATGTACTTGTTTGCCCATTTGTATGTCTTCTTTTAAAAAATGTCTATTCAGATTTTTTTGACTATTTTAAAATCAGATTATTAGATTTTTTTCCTATATCATTGTTTGAGCTCCTCATATATACTGGTTATTAATCCTTTGTCAGATGGATAGGTTGCAAATATTTTCTCCCATTCTTTGCATTGTCTCTTCGCTTTGTTGATGGTTTCCTTTGCTGTGCAGAAACTTTTTAACTTGATGTGATCCCATTTGTCCATTTTTGCTTTGGTTGCCTGTGCTTGTAGAATATTACTCAGTAAATTTTTACCCACTCCAATGTCCTGAAGACTTTCCCCAAAGTAGCTATTGTAAATGGAATTACATTCTTGATTTCTTTTTCAGATTGTTCACTATTGGCAGATAGAAATGGTACTGATTTTTGTATATTGCTATTGTCTCCTACAACTATACTGAATTTGCTTATCAGTTTTAATATGTTTTTGGTGGAGTCTTTAGATTTTTCTAAATATAACATCATATTATCTGCAAACAAGGATAAGATGACTTCTTTCTTTCCATTTTGAATGCTCTTCATTCTTTTTTCTTTTCTGATTGCTCTAGCTAGGATTTCCAGTACTGTATTGAATAACAGTAGGTTAAAGTAGGCATTCTTGTCGTGTTGCAGATCTTAGAGAACAGGTTTTTCCCATTCAGTATGATACTAGCTGTGGGTCTGTCATATATGGTTTTGATTATGTTGAGGTATGTTCTTTCTATACCCAGTTCATTGAAAGTTTTTATCATAAGGAGTTGAATTTTATCAAATACTTTTTCAGCATAAGTTGGAATGATCATATGGTTTGTGTCATTCATTCTGTTGATATAATGTATCATATTGATTGATTTGTGTATATTGAATCATCCTTGCATCCCTGGGGTAAATCTTACTTGGTCGTGATAAATGAGCTTTTTATGTGTTGTTGAATTTGATTTGCTATTTTGTTGGGGAATTTTGCATCAATGTTCACCAGGGGTATTGGCCTGTAGTTTTCCATTTTTAAAATGTGTTTTTGGTTTGGCATCAGGGAAATACTGTACTTGTAGAATGAATTTGGAAGTACTCTCTCCTCTTCTATTTTTGGGGGATAGTTTAAGTCGGATTGGTATTAGTTTTTCTTTAAATGTTTGGTACAATTTATTACTAAAGCCATGAGGTTCCAGTCTTTTCATTGCTGAGAGACTTTTTATTAAGGCTTTGATCTTGTTTCTCATTATTGGTCTATTCAGGGTTTGGATTTCTTCATGGTTCGATCTTGGTAGGTTGTATGTATCTAGGAAGTTATCCACTTCTTTTAGATTTTCCAATGTATTGTAATATTGTTGTTTATATTAGCCTCTAGTAGATCCTTTGAATTTCAGCAGTATCAGTTGTACTGTCTCCTTTTCCACCTCTGATTTTATTTATTTGGGTCTTCTATATTGTTTTTCTTAGTTAGCCTGGCTGTTTATTGATTATGTTTTTGTTTAATTGATCTTTTGTATTGTTTTTGTTTCAATTTCATTTATTTCTGCTCTGGTCTTTGTTATTTATTTTCTTCTGATTTTAGTTTGGTTTGCTACTACTTTTCTAGCTCTTTATGATGCGTAAGTAGGTTGTTTATTTGAAGATTTTCTATTTTTCATGTACTTACAGCTATAAACTTTTAATATCGTTCTTCCTGTATCCCATATGTCTTGGTATGTTATTACCCTTTGCTTCAAAAATCTTTCAATTTTTTTCTTAATTTCTTCATTGGGCCACTTCATTCAGGAGCATATTGTTTAATTTCTATATGTTTGTATAATTTCAAAAATTCTTCTTGTTATTGATTTCTAGTGTTATTGTGATCAGAGAAGTCATTTCATGTAATTTCATTATTTTGAATGTTTTAAGACTTATTTTGTGACTTAACATCTGGTCTATCCTTGAGAATGATCTATGTTCTGAGAAGACAGTGAATTCTGCAGCTGTTGGATGAAATGTTCTATAAATATCTATTAGGTCTGTTTGGTCTGTAATGCACGTTAAGCCTGCTGTTTCTTTGTTGAATTTCTGTCTAGATTACCTGTGCAATGCTGAAAGTGGGAGGTTGAAGTCTCCAGCTATTACTGTACTGGGGCCACTCTTTCTCTTTAGCTGTAATGATATTCGCTTTATATATCTGGATGCTCCAGAGTTGTGTGTGTATAAATTTACAATTGTTATATTCTCTGTTGAATTGGCCCTTTATTACTATATAATGATACCTTCTTTGTCTTTTTAAAAGTTTTTTTCTTCAAATCTGTTTTGTCTAATACAGCTACTTTTGCTCTTTTTAAATTGCCATTGGCATGAAATATCTTTTTCCCTCTCTTTGTATTCAGTCTATATGTGTCTTTATAGTTGAAGTGTAGTATGTTTAATATAGGCAACAAATCACTGGGTCTTATTTTTTTCAATCCATTCTCTGTCTTTTGATTGGAGAGGTGTGTCAATTTATATTCAATATTCTTATTAATAAAATTTTGCCATTTTTGTGATTTGTTTTCAGGTTGTTTTGTGGTCTGCTCTTCCTTCCTTCCTTCCTATCTTCCTTTTTAGTGAAGGTAACTTTCTCTGGTGGTATGATTTAATTTCTTGCTGTTTACGTTTTCTGTATTCACTGTATATTTTTTATTTGTGGTTATCATGAGGCTTGCAAATACTGTTTATAATCTATTATTTTAAGCTGATAACAACCTAACAATGTTTGCATAAACAAATAAACAAGGAAAAGGAAAACTAATACAAGCTGTATACTTCAACTTCATCCCCTTGATTTTTAACATTTTGTTGCTTCTATTTATATCTTATTGTACTGTCTGTGTCTTGAAATAGTGTAGCTATTTTTGATTGGTTCATCATTTAGTCTTTCTTCTTAAGATAAGAGTAGTTTACATACCACAATTACAATGTTATAATATTCTGCATTTTTCTGTGTACTTACTATTACCAGCGAATTTTGTACCTTCAGATGATTTCTTATTGCCCATTAACATGCTTTTCTTTCAGATTGAAGACCTCCCTTTAGCATTTCTTATAGGACAGGTCTGGTGTTGATGAAATCCCTCAGCTTTTGTTTATCTGAAAAGTCTTTCTTTCTCTTTATTTCTCTTTCATCACATGAAGGATATTTTTACCAGATATATTATCCTAGGATAAAAGTGTTTTGGTTTTTTCTCCAGCACTTTCAATATGTCATGCCACTCTCTTCTGGCCCGTGAGGTTTCCACTGAAAAGGCTGTTTTCACATATACTGGAGCTCCATTGTATGTTATTTATTTTCTCTTGCTGCTTTTAGTATCCTTTCTTTATCCTTGACCTTTGGGAGCGTAATTATTAAACGTCTTGAGGTAATCTTATGTTTGTCAAATCTGCCTGGTCTTCTATAACCTTTTTGTATTTAAATATTGATATCTTTATCTAGTTTTGGGAAGTTCTCTGTTATTTTTCCTCTGAAGAAATTTTCTACTTCTCTCTCTCTTTACCTCCTGTTTAAGACTAATAACACCTAGATTTGCCCCTTTGAGGTTATTTTCTAGATATTGCCCAGGGCAAGTCTAGAAATTTCATCCAAGACCAAGATATCTTATCAGAAACCCCAAGCACCTGCTTGGTTCTCTACCCCTCTGTGACTGAGATAGTACCAAAGCTTCAAGACAAAGAATCCTTTACTCTTCCCTCTGCTTTTTTTTCAAGTAGAAGGAATCCCTCCTCATAGTCAATGCAGTTGGGAATGTGCTGGGTCACACTTGAAGCCAGCATGTCTCTGAGTCTCATCCAAAGTACTATCTGGGTAACACTGCTGATTATTCAGGGCCAAAGAGCCTTTTAGTTAGCAGGTGATGAATCCTGTCAGTACTAGGTCCTGCCCTTCAAAGAAGCAGGTTTTCTTCTGGCCTAACGTGTGTCTAGAAATGTTGTCCTGGAGATAGAGCCTGGAATCGGGGGCCTCAGGACTCTGCATGGGGCCCTAATCTACTGTGGCCGAACCTGTATTGGAGTTTGAAGATGAAGTCCTCTTTACTTTTTCCTCTCTTCCCCTCAAGCTGAAGAGTCTCTTCCAGATCCATGGGCTGCACAGCCTGGGATTGGGGGAGAGGTCGCACAAGCACTTCCTTGGCTACTTTAGCTGGTGTCTCACTAGGTTACATGACTCCCAAGTCTACTGGCTCCAATCCCAGCACAGCACCAGGAATTGCCCAAGAATTGCAGTCCTTGTGGGCTAGACTGTCCCAGATCACTTTAGCTTATGGTGGCGAGGCTTGCCAGAACTCACTTTCCGACTGCTAGGATGGGCAGTTCCTCTGGCTAGCAGTAGTCTAAATAGTCCCTCTGTCTGCGCTGGCTGAGTTGTGCCTGGTGTTTCCACTGTGACAGAGCAGCCCTGAGTTCCAGTGAAAATTCCCACAGTCAGTGGACTCTCTCTCCCTCAACTGCACAGATTTCTCTCTATGCCATTCGGGGTGCTTTTGGTGGAGTGGGAGAAAGGTGGCATCAGCAATTCAAGACTGTTTTTCTTATCTTCTTCAGTGATTCTTTCAGTTATACGAAGTGAAAACCAGGTACTGTGATCACTCACTTGATACTTGGTTCTGATAAAGATGCTATTTTGTGTGGATAGTTGTTCAGTTTGCTGTTCCTGTGAGGAGGACAATCAGTAGAGGCTTCCATTTGACCATCTTGCTCTGCCTCATCTCAAAATTCAGAATTCTTACAGCTTCAAGGACATACTGAAGTTCATCTGAAAGTTTATTTGTGTGTGTGTGTGGGTGTGTGTGTGTGTGTGTGTGTGTGTGTGTGTTTAACTAAAAACGCATGACAGTGAAGTATGCAATGAGTACTGTTATAGTTAGGTGTCACTGCTTTGATTTCTGCTAAAATGTAAGATTGGCAATATTGGTAATATTTGGCCATATCAGTACAAATATCTACCCAGTTAGAAGGGTAAATACCATCTTCGTGTTATTATAAAAATATTTTGAACTCATGTACCTCCTCAAACTGTTGCTGGGACTCCCAGATATCAATACTCTGAGAACTACTGATCTAATGTTTCTTTAGTCAGTTTCTATTTGTTCTCGACTATAAGCAAGCATAAAAGTAATATACTTCCACCTCTCTCTCCCACACTGACTTTAGTCAATAGTACTATCTTCTTCATATTTACCTTTGTATTGCTAAATATGCTTAAACATCTATTAATTGATCTGCCAGCATTAAATGATATCCTTTGACTCCAGAGATTAAATATGAGGTAATCAGCAAATTTACTATACTTTCAACCTTCATCCTTCTTCCTCTCCAAATTTCCATTAGTTCTATCATTTCTACATTGTCAGGGTGTAAACATTACATTCTGTTCTGTTGCTTCGGTTCCTATCTCTGCTTTAACCTTAGTGCTTGTTGCCAGTTCATTTGCTGTGGTTTCAATATTTGCCTCGTCTGGCTGAAGTTCAGCCTGTAGTTTTTTCTCAAGAAATATTTACGAAAATACTACTTCTGAGATTTTATATGTGCCTTTTGAAAGATGCTTTGGCTGCATATTAAAACCTCTGTGCAAAGTTTCTTTTCTTGAATATCTTGCACTTATGATATTTCCTTGAGGATTTTTCTTTATTTTTGAAGTCTGATATCTTTGAGAGGATTTCTTGGGTTGATAATTCCATTCAATTTTGCCTGATCCATTACTTTGTATCTCTTCTTTAATCTCAGTTGTCTATATACTGGAACTTTTAAACTTTATCTTCTTTTTCTATGTTTATGTCCAAATTTTTTATTTTTTTATTTCTTTTTCCCCAGTTTCCAAATTTGTACTCTCTATATGCCATGTTATATTTTTCCTTGAAAACTTAGAGGAACACTCTACACTTTATCAGGGAAAATGCTTACAGTCATAGGATTTTTCTTCTTTCTCTTTCTTTCTTCTTTCTTTCTTTTCTTCCTTTCTTGCTTTTTTTTTTTGAGACAGGGACTCCCTTTATCACGCAAACTGGAGTGCAGTGGCACAATCATGGCTCACTGCAGTCTCAACCTCCCAGTCTCAGGTGACCCTACCACTTCAGCCTCCCCAGTGGCTGGGACTACAAGAGTGTACCATCATGCCTGACTAATTTTTGTATTTTTTGTAGAGACAAGGTTTTGCCATGTTGTCCAGGCTGGTCTTGAACTCTTGGGCTGTAGTGATCTGCCTGTCTTGGCCTCCCAAAGTGCTAAGATTACAAGTGTGAGCTACCATACCTACTCCCTTTCTTTTTCTTAGGTCAAGCCCAGCAGAAACATAAACCATAGGAAGTCCTAGGAAAAAGCAATTCATCATTGCTAAATAGTATCTGACATCCTAGACAATTCAGTTTCTTAATGATGTCATGAGAGATCCCATTTTCAGGAACTTAGAAACAGATATAGAGACTCATATTTCTTTTTCCTCAACATTGATGGTGATAGTGGTAGTGCTGGTGGGAGCATTAAATGTGTCTGAAGCTGCAATTCCGGTAGGGTTTTCAGCTTTGCATATTCAATTTTTATTTGGGTATGAAATCCAAAGGTGTAGCCTTGTAACCATAGATCCAAATTTGGATCTCCAATCCAGTTTAGCTATAAAAAAGCTAGCATTTAGATCTGTCAGGCTCTTGTATTGAAATCTCAGTTTTTTCTGAACTTACCTGAGTATAAAAGGTAAGGTGAGAATCCCACTCCAAATCTCAAAACTCTTGTTCAGTGTAACTGCTTCCTCCCAAGCCTCAATTTTTTCAGGTGTAAAATCAGACTTGATGTATTTAGTGAGCTAAGTTATAAATAGCTCCTATTCCAATGCCTAGTACATATTTGCTTAATAAAATATTAGTACCACCCTCCTCCTTCCCCCAAATAGATACCATACTTTTTTCTCAAAGAAAAGAGAATGGTTATTTAGGCTCAGCTGTGGTTTCAAAAGTTGAGTTGTAGAACTTTTTTAATAGATATTTTGTGAATATTATGCTCAGTCACAATCTTTAAGGCACTATGCTAAATTCTTGAATTGAGTGAAAAGAGATATTGTCTTTCTCAAAAAGCTTGAGGTAAGTATGTGTAAATAAAAGATGAAAAAAAATGGCTATGTAATGTGCTAAGTGGTTTTTTTTACTTAGGAACACCTAGAAAGCTAAGGGGAAAAAAGATAGGGTGATTAACAGACTGAAAGCTGAAAGAGTAGAAATGCTTCCCAGAAAAGGTAGAATTTCAGCTTCCGGAGGAAAGTGTTGTAGAATAACATGAAAGATGTTAAAGCATTCCAATAACTCTAGGTAATTCAAGATGATGGGAAAAAGAAAGCATGGGAGCAACATGGGGAGATGATGTTGGAAATGCCAGCAGAAGTCATTTACCGAAAGGCTTTCTGTGATGTGATTAAGCCATTGGGGTTCCATGCTAAATCCACAGTGGACTCAATAAGGATTCTAGCAGGAAAGGAAGGAAAGTAATCATTTTGCTATTTCTGAAATTTCACTCTGGTTACAGCACAATACAGTAGACTCAGTGGAAAATAAAAAACAGAATCTGGGACATTAACTATAAATCCAATGAGGAGTTGAATGAGAAATGTTGGACTAAGGCAGTGGGAATGAAGTAGAACTGGAATTCTGAATTATTAAGAAAGTATAGTTGTACAAACTTAATGATTATTTAAGTGAGGAGGATGAAGGAATGAGAAAGTCAAGAATATATCTAGTTTTCTGACATAGATGACTCAACTGATGATTAGCTAAAGATTTTGGGGGAAAAGATAAGGTTTTAGTGTTGGATATGCTTTTTGTTTAACTTTTTAAATAAACTATTTTAAGTAGGCTTTTAAAAATTGTTATTTTTAGTTATATGTAATACATAATATGACATATTCTATATTTAAATTCATTAAATAGTTGCTAAGATATTAAAGGGAGTTCCCAAATATCCAGTTTTCCCTATTATAAACATATTAGTATGGTACATTTGTCACAATTAATAAACCAATATTGATACATTCTTATTAGCTTAAGTCCATAATTTGTTCAGATTTTCTCAGTTTTTACTTAATGTCATTTTTCTATTCCAGATCCCATCCAAGATAACACATTACATTTAGTCATTATGTCGCCTTAGGCAGCTTTTCACTGTGACAGTTTCTCAGACATTTTTCTTGGTTTTGATGACCTTGAGAGCTATGAGAAGCGTTAGGTATTTTTTAGAATGCCTTTCAACTGGGGTTTGTAATGATTTTTTCCTCGTGGGTTTTGGAGACGACCACGCAGGAAAAATGTCATTCCTGAGATATCGTATTAGAGTACATGCTATCAACATGACTTATCACTGTTGCTATTAACCTTGATGACCTGGCCACAGTAGTGTTTGTCAGGTTTCTCCACTGTAAAGTTACTCTCTCCCTTTTTTTCTACACTGTATTCTTTGGAGGGAAATCACTATCCATAGCCCATACTTAAGAAATGGGCAGTTATATCCCACTTCATTGAGAGAATAAAATCGACATAAAGGAATTCTTCTGCATGATAGACTTGTTTCTTCTCTGTTTACTTAATATTCAATCATTTAGTTATATAATTAGGGACTCCTGGCTGTTCATTTTATATTTTGGATTATAATCCAATACTACTTTATTTTTTCTCAAATTGTTGCAGCTTCTATATCCTACTGGGGGGGAAATACACATATCAATGTTTTTTTTTTTAGTATTTCCTTATATTTTACCATTATAAGATACTCCAGGGTTATTTTCTTTCTTTTCTGCCCCAGTCCTATAATCAGCCATTTCTCCAAGGAGCCCTGGTTCCTTTTGTAAGAGAGCAAGGAAATATATGTGTGTATACTCACCTGTTGACATACACATATTTATAAATATTTCTAGAGGAATTCATCTGTGTCTACATTAAGCTAACATGAGTTTGTCATCTAATACCACATTGATTATTCTAGATTTCCTCCCTTGCTTCTCTCCTTTTCCACTACAACAGTGAAAAACCTGGTTCCCACCTTCTGCCATCAATTACGTAATTGTTTAATCCTACTATACAAGCACAGTGGTTTCAAAATTGTTAAGCTGTATCCCCATGGGAAACAATTTTGTTAACTAGAAGATAATGCTTATGTGCAGTTCATTTTTCCTCTATTTTTATGACTTGTTTCTAAAGTTACTTAAGTCAGGATCCCTCTTCCCCATCTACTTCAGTGATATTGCTTCACATATTTGCAGTACAGTTAGACATTTTTTCTGTCAAAATCTGCATTCAATCCAGGATCCCAACCTCCTATGTGATTTCTTAAACTTGCGTTAATTGATGTTTACTCTTTCTGCTGGAAAGGTCTACAGGTTCTAATGCTTATGACAAGCACATAAATACACAATCCACCATTATAGTTATTTTACAGAATGGCTTCACTACACTTAAGAAAAATACCCTGTGATTCACCTGTTCAACAGTTCTCCCAACCCTGAGCCCTTGCCAATCACGGATTTGTTAACCATTTCTATACTTTTACTTTTTCCGGAGTGTCATATAGTTGCGATTATAAAGTATGTAGCATTTTCAGGCTTCTTTCACATAGCTTAGATTCTTTCACTTAGCAATATGCATTTAAGGTTCTCACATGTCTTCTCATGGCTTGATAGCACATCTGATTTAATCACTGAATGATATTCCATTGTATTGATATACAGCAGTGCCCTGCTTACCTGATGTTTTACTTTTCTTGATCTCAGTTACCCACGGTCAACTGTGGTCCAAAAGTATTAAATGAAAAATTCCAGAAAAAAGCAATTCGTAAATTTTAAATTGTGTGTTCTTCCAAGTACTGTAATAAAATCTCACACAGTCTTGCTGAACCCCTTCTTCATCACAAGAAGGATGAGTTTCAGTACAATCAGATATTTTGAGAGAGACCACATTCACATAATCTTTATTACAGTATATTATTATAATTGTTCTATGTCATTTCTAGTTATTATTGTTAATTTCTTTCTCTGCCTAATTTATACACTGAACTTTATCATAGATATAGGGTTTGGCACTATCCATGTTTTTTGGCATCCAATGGGGGTCTTGGGATATATCCCTTGCAGATAAGGGACTACTACTGTACTTGGGTTTGTTTATCTATTCCCTTATTGAGAAACATATTGGTTACCTCCAGTTTTGATGATTGTGAATAAAGCTGCTACAAAAAATTGGATGCAGGCTTTTGTGTGGAAAGAGAGTTTTCCAACACGTTGGGTAAATACTGAAGGGTACAATTGTTTGGTTTTCTGATAAGACTATATTTAACTTTATAAAAAAATTTCTAAGCTGTCTTCCGCAGTGACTGAATCATTTTTGCATTCCCACCGCAATGAACAAGAGTTTCAGAGGTACATACAAACAATGAAGTAATATTCAGCCATAAAACAAGAATGAGGTCCTGTCATATGCAACAACGCAGATTGAACTGAAGGTCATTATGTTAAGTAAAACGAGGCACAGAAAGACAAACTGGGCGTGTTTTTACTTATTTGTGGGAGTCAAATATTAAAACAATTGAACTCATGAAGATAAAGAGTAGAGTGATAGTTACCAGAGGCTGGGGAGGGTGTTGCTGGAGAAGTGGAGATGGTTAATGGGTGAAAAATATAGCTAAGAGAGAACAAATAAGATCTAGTATTTGATAGCACAACGTGGTGACTAGAGTAAACAATAACTTATTTTACATTTCAAAATAAAGACTATAATTGGATTGCTTGTAACACAAAGAAAGGGTAAATATTGGAGGTGATGAGTACTCCATTTACCCTGATATGACTATTACACATTGTATGCCTGTATCAAAATATATCATGTATACTGTAAATACATATATATGTATATGTACCCACAAAAATTAAAAATTGAGAGTTTCTGTTGGTCTGAATTCTCACCAGCGATTGGTATTGTCAGTTTTTTAAAAAATTTACTTGACCTTTTCTAATAGGTATATACTAGTATCTCATTCTTGTTACAATTTGCATTTCTCTAATGCCAAATAATGTTGAAAATCTTTCCATATCTTTATTTACATCTGTTTATCCTGGTAAGGAGTTGGTCAGATCAATATTAAATGCAGTTGTTTGTTTTCTTTTGTTGAATTTCAAGACCACACTGTATATTTTGGATACAATTCTTTTATCAGATATGCATTGTGCAAATATATTCTTCCAGTCTGCAGCTTATCTTTTTATTCTATTACCAGTGTCTTTTGCAGAGATGAAGTTTTACATTTTAATACATTTTTACTTAACAATTTTTTATATCATTGATCATTCTTTTAGTATTGTATCTAAAATCACATCACCAAACCCAAGATTGAGTAGATTTTCTCCCAAGAAAGTTTTATAGTTTTGCATTTTACATTTAGGTTCATATTTGGTTTTGAATAAGTTTTAATGTAAGGTATAAGATCTATGTCTAGGTTTGTTATTTTGCTTATGGACACGTAATTATTCCAGCATCATCTGTTGAAAAGCTGTCTTGTCTCCAATGAATTATCTTTGAATGTTTGTCAAAGATCAGTAGACTATATTTGTGTGATATGTCTAGCTTCTCTCTGTTACATTGATGTATGTAACTAGTCTTTCACCAATACTAAGATAATTTGATTATTATAGCTTTAAAGTAAGTCTTGAAGTCAGATAATGTGAGTCCTCTTTTTTTTCTTCAGTTTTATGGAATTTTTTTAGGTGTCTAGCCTTTTCATATAAATGTTAGAATCAGTTTGTTTATATTTACAAAATAGTTTGCTAGCATTTGGAATTGAATTGTATTGAATCTGTAAATCAGGTTGAGAACAAACTGACATCTTAACAATCTTGTGTCTTCCAAATTATTAAGACGGAATATAATCCCATTTATTTTGATCTTCTTTGATTTCTTTCATGAGATATTTGTAGTTTCTGCATATAGATTCTGTATATATGTTATTAGATTAATGCCATTTTTGGAAGACTATTACAAATGGCATTTTAAAATTTCAAATATTAATTGTTCATTGTTGTATAAGAAAACAATTGACTTCTGTATATTGACCTTCTATCTTGTTATACTGGCTTACTAGTTTATAGAGATTGTTTTGTAGATTCTTTCAGGGTTTTCTACAAAATCATGTCATCTGCAAATAAACACAGTTTTATTTCATCTTCTTCAAATAGGATATTTTTTATTTCTTTTTCCTATATAATGCACAGTGAAAACCTCCAATATTGAATAAGAGTGGTGACAGAGAATATCCTTGCCTTATACCCTGTCTTAGGGAGAATGCATTTGGTCTGTCGCTGTTAAGTGGTATGTTAGCCGTAGGATTTTTTGTAGATTTTTTCAAGCTGTTGAAGTTCTCATCTAGCCCTAGTTTGTGAATAATTTAATCATAAGTTGGTTGGATTTTATCAAATGCTTTTTCTCTGTCAATTGACATAATTATTTGATTTTTCTTCTTTAACTTGTTAGTATGGTAGACCACGTAAATTGATATTATAATGTCAATGTCAGCCTTGCATACTTGGAATAAATCCTACGTGATTGTGGCATATAATTGTTTTTATACACTGCTGTATTAGATTTGCTAATATTTTGTTGAGAATGTTTGCATTCATGTTCATGAAAACTACATTAATCTGTAGTTTTCTTGTTATGTTTTATCTGGCCTTGTTCTTTTGATGTATTGCTGACCTTATGAAATGAGTTGAAAGTATTCTCTCTGCTTTTATTTTATGGAAAAGATTGTCGATACTTGGCATTATTTTTTCTTTAAATGTTCGTGGGGAACTCATTAGTGAAACCATATGGGCTATTGTGCTTTATTTTTTGAAGGTTATTAATTACTGACTCAATTTCTTTAATAGATGCAACACTATTAAGGCTATCAATTTCATTTTGTATGAGTTTTGGTAGTTTGTTTTTCAAGGAATTGGTCCATTTCATCTAAATTAGCAAATTTGTTTGCATAGAATTGTTTATATAATTTCTTTGTGATCATTTTAATGTCTATGATATTGGTAATGATCTATCTTGCATTTCTCATGTTGGTAATCTGACATTGGTAACACAAATACCAATCATAGACATTAAAATGATATTATAGACATTAAAACACTTTAGTGTGTCTGTGTGTCTGTCTCCATCTCTTCATTTCTCTTTCTTGTCTGGGCTGGTTAGAGTCTTATCAATTTTACTTATTTTTTTTTTATTTTTTAAATTTCTTTATTTAATTGTACTTTAGGTTCTTGGGTACATGTGCAGATCACGCAGGACTGTGGCATAGGTACACACATGGCAATGTGGTTTGCTGCCTCTATCCCCCCGTCACCTACATCTGGCATTTCTCCCCGTGTTATCCCTCCCCCACCTCCCCCACCCCTCCACTGTCCCTCCCTTGCCCCCCAGCAACAGAACCCACTGTATGATGCTCTCTTCCCTGTGTCAATGTGTTCTGATTGTTCAACACTCACCTATGAGTGAGAACCTGCAGTGTTTGATTTTCTGTTCTTGTGTCAGTTTGCTGAGAGCTGTGGTTTCCAGATTCATCTATGTCCCTACAAAGGACACAAACTCATCATTTTCTGTGGCTGCATAGTATTCCATGGTGTATATGTGCGACATTTTCCTTGTCCAATCTATCGTCGATGGGCATTTGGGTTGGTTCCAGGTCTTTTTTATTGTAAACAGTGCCGCTATGAACATACATGTGCATGTGTCTTTATAATAGAATGATTTATAATCCTTTGGGTATATACTCAGTAATGGGATTGCTGGGTCAAATGGAATTTCTATTTCTAGGTCCTTGAGGAATTGCTACACTGTCTTCCACAATGGTTGAACTAGTTTACACTCCCACCACCAGTGTAAAAGTGTTCCTATTTCTTCACATCCTCTCCAGCATCTGTTGTCTCCAGATTTTTTAATGATCACCATTCT
The DNA here is from genome assembly GCA_036589455.1 of Ateles fusciceps. NCBI lineage: Eukaryota > Metazoa > Chordata > Mammalia > Primates > Atelidae > Ateles > Ateles fusciceps. Next base: position 8,436,168 of record JAZHEH010001022.1, read on the forward strand.
AACTGGCGTGAGATGGTATCTCAATGTGGATTTGATTTGCATTTCTCTAATAATCAGTGTTGATGAGCATTTTTTCATATGTTTGTTGACCTCATGTATGTCTTCTTTTGAAAAGTGTCTGTTCATATCCTTCTCCCACTTTTGGATGGATTTGTTTGTCTTTTTTTTTTTTGTACATCTGTTTTAGTTCTTTGTAGATACTGGATACTAGCCTTTTGTCAGATGAGTAGATTGCAAAAATTTTTTCCCATTCTGTTGGTTGCTGGTTCACGATAATGATTATTTCTTTTGCTGTATAGAAGCTCTGGAGTTTAATTAGGTCCCATTTGTCTATTCTAGCTTTTGTTGCCAATGCTTTTGTTGTTTGAGTCATGAAGTCCTTGCCTATGCCTATGTCCTGAATGGTTTTACCTAGGTTTTCTTCTAGGGTTTTTATGGTGTTAGGTCTTACGTTTGTCTTTAATCCATCCGGAGTTAATTTTAGTGTAAGGTGTCAGGAGGGGGGTCCAGTTTCTGCTTTCTATACACTGCTAGCCAGTTATTTCAACACTATTTATTAAACAGGGAATCCTTTTCCCATTGCTTGTTTTTGTCAGGTTTGTCAAAGATCAGATGGTTGTAGATATGTGGCATTGCCACCAAGGCCTCTGTTCTGTTCCATTGGTCTATATCTCTGTTTTGATACCAGTACCATGCTGTTCTGATTACTGTAGCCTTGTAGTATAGTTCGAAATCAGGTAGCATGATGCCTCCAGCTTTGTTGTTTTTGCTTAGGATTGTCTTGGCTATGCAGGCTCATTTTTGGTTCCATATGGAGTTTAAGGTATTTTTTCCCAGTTCTGTGAAGAAGGTCATTGGCAGCTTGATGAGGATAGCATTGAATCTATAAATTACTTTGGGCAGTATGGCCATTTTTACGATATTGATTCTTCCTAAACATGAGCATGGAATGTTTCTCCATCTGCTTGTGTCCTCTCTTACTTCCTTGAGCAATGATTTGTAGTTCTCCTTGAAGAGGTCTTTTACATCCATTTTTAGTTGTATTCCTAGGTATTTTATTTTCTTTGTAGCAATTGTGAATGGGAGTTTGCTCATGATTTGGCTCTCTGTTAGTCTGTTATTGATGTATAGAAATGCTTGTGATTTCTGCACATTGATTTTGTATCCTGAGACTGCTGAAGTTGCTTATCAGTTTAAGGCGATTTTGGGCTGAGATGATAGGGTCTTCTAAATATACAGTCATGTCGTCTGCAAATAGAGACAATTTGAAATCCTCTTTTCTTAATTGAATACTCTTTTTTTTCTTGCCTGATTGCTCTGGCTAGAACTTCCAATATTATATTGAATAGGAGTGATGAGAGCGGGCATCCTTGTCGAGTGCCAGATTTCAAAGGGAATGCTTCCAGTTTTTGCCCATTCAGTATGATATTGGCTGTAGGTTTGTCGTAAATAGCTTTTATGTTTTGAGATATGTTCCTTCAATACGAGTTTTTAGCACAAAGAGCTGTTGAATTTTGTTGAAGGCCTTCTTTACATCTAATGAGATGATCATGTGGTTTTTGTCTTTGGTTCTGTTTATGTGGTGGATTACATTTATAGAGTTGCATATGTTGAACCAGCCTTGCATCCCTGGAATGACCCCTACTTGATCGTGATGGATAAGCTTTTTGGTGTGCTGTTGCAATTGATTTGCCAGTATTTTATTGAAGATTTTTGCATCTATGTTCATCACGGATATTGACCTGAAGTTTTCTTTTTTTGTTGAGTTTCTGCCAGGTTTTGGTATCAGGATGATGTTGGTCTCATAAAATGATTTGGGAAGGATTCCCTCTTTTTGGATTGTTTGGAATAGTTTCAGAAGGAATGGTACCAGCTCCTCTTTGTACATCTGGTAGAATTCAGCTGTGAACCCATCTGGACCTGGACTTTTTTTGGTTAGTAGGCTATTAATTGCTGCCTCAACTTCAGCCCTTGTTATTGGTCTATTGAAGGTTTCAACTTCTTCCTTGTTTAGGCTTGGGAGGGTGCAAGTGTCCAGGAATTTATCCATTTCTTCCAGGTTTACTGGATTATGTGCATAGAATTATTTGTCATAATCTCTGAGTGAAGTTTATATTTCTGTGGAATCAGTGGTGTTATCCCCCTTTATCATTTTTTATTGTATCTATTTGATTATTCTCTCTTTTCTTTTTTATTAATCTGGCTGGTGGTCTGTCTATTTTGTTTATCTTTTCAAATAGCCAGCTCCTGGATTTATTGATGTTTAGAAGGATTTTTTTGTGCCTCTATCTCCTTCAGCTCTGCTCTGATCTTAGTTATTTCTTGTCTTCTGCTAGCTTTAGAAATTTTTTTTTTTATCTTGCTCCACTAGCTCTTTCAGTTTTGATGGTAGGGTGTTGATTTTAGATCTTTCCTTGCTTCTCTTGTGGGCATTTTATTCCTATAAATTTCCCTCTAGACACTGCTTTAAATGTGTCCCAGAGATTCTGGTATATTGTGTCCTCATTCTTGTTGGTTTCAAAGAACATCTTTATTTCTGCCTTCATTTTATTGTTTATCCAGTCAACATTCAGGAGCCAGTTGTTCAGTTTCCATGAAGCTGTGTTGTTCTGAGTTAGTTTCTTAATTCTGAGTTCTAATTTGATTGCCCTGTGGTCTGAGAGACTGTTATGATTTCCATTCTCTTACATTTGCTGAGGAGTGATTTACTTCCAATTATGTGGTCAATTTGAGTAGGTGCAATGTGGTACTGAGAAGCATGTACATTCTGTGGATTTGGGGTGGAGATTTCTGTAAATGTCTATTAGGTCTGCTTGGTCCAGATCTGAGTTCAAGTCCTGGATATGCTTGTTAATTTTCTGTCTAATTGATCTGTCTAATATTGACAGTGGAGTGTTAAAGTCTCCAACTATTATTATGTGGAAGTCTAAGTCTCTTTGTAGGTTGCTAAGAACTTGCTTTATGTAACTGGGTGCTCCCGTATTGGATGCATATATATTTAGGATCATTAGCTCTTCTTGATGCATTGATCCTTTTACCATTATGTAATGCCCTTCTTTGTCTCTTTTGATCTTTGTTGCTTTAAAGTCCATTTTATCAGAGACAAAGGTTACAACTCCTGCTTTGTTTTGCTCTCCATTTGCTTGATAAATCTTCCTCCATCCCTTTATTTTGAGCCTATGCGTATCCTTGCATGTGAGATGGGTTTCCTGAATACTGCACACTGATGGGTCTTGACTTTTATCCATTTTGCCAGTCTGTGTCTTTTGATTGGGACATTTACATTTAGCCCCATTTACAGTTAAGGTTAATATTGTTATGTGTGAATTTGATCCTGCCATTTTGATGCTAGCTGATTGTTTTGCCTGTTAGCTGATGCACTTTCTTCATTGTGTCGATGCTTTTTACAATTTGGTATGTTTTTGGAGTGTCTGGTACTGGTTGTTCCCTTGCTTGTTTAGTGATTCTTTCAGAACCTTTTGAAGGCAGGCCTGGTGGTGATGAAATCTCTCAGCAATTGTTTGTTAGTCAAGGATTTTATTTCTCCTTTGCTTATGAAGCTTAGTTTTTCTGTATATGATATTCTAGGTTGAAAGTTCTTTTCTTTAAGGATGTTGAATATGGGCCCCCACTCTCTTCTGGCTTGTAGGGTTTCTTCAGAGAAATCTGCTGTGAGTCTGATGGACTTCCCTTTGTGGGTAACCTGACCTTCTCTCTGGCTGCCCTTAGCATTTTTTCCTTTATTTCAGCCCTGGCGAATCTGATGATCATGTGCCTTGGGGTTCCTCTTATTGAGGAATACCTTTGTGGTGTTCTCTGTATTTCCTGGACTTGAATGGTGGCCTACCTTTGCTAGGTTGGGGAAGTTCTCCTGGATAATACCCTGAAGAGTGTTTTCCAGCTTGGATTCATTCTCTCCATCATATTCAGGAACACCTATGAAATGTAGATCGGGTCTTTTCACATCATCCCATATTTCTTGGAGGCTTTGTTCATTTCTTTTCATTCCTTTTTCTCTAATCTTGCCTTCTTTTTTTATTTCATTGAGTTGATCTTCAATCTCTGATATCCTTTCTTCCGCTTGGTCGATTCAGCTATTGAAATTTGTGTATGCTTCCTGAAGTTCTCATGCTGTGTTTTTCAGCTCCATTGAGTTGTTTATATTCTTCTCTAAGCTGTTTATTCGAGTTAGCATCTCATCTAACCTTTTTTCTAGGTTCTTAGTGTCTTTGCATTGGGTTAGAACATGTTCTTTTAGCTCTGAGAAGTTTATTACCCACCTTCTGAAGCCTGTTTCTGTCAATTCATTAGATTCATTCTCCATCCATCTTTGATCCCTAGCTGGTGAGCAGTTGTGATCCTTTGGAGGAGGAGAGGCGTTCTGGTTTTTGGTGTTTACATCCTCTTTGCACTGTTTTCTTCCCATTTTAGTGGCTTTATCTACCTGTGGTCTTTGTAGTTGGTGACTTTCAGATTGGGTCTCCTAGTGGACGTCCTTTTTGTTGATGATGAAGTTATTTCTTTCTGTTTCTTAGTTTTCCTTCTAACAGGCCCCTCTGCTACAAGACTGCTGGAGGTCCACTATAGAGCCTGCTTGCCTGGGGATCACCTGTGGTAGCTGCAGAACAGTAAGGATTGCTGCTGGTTTCTTCTGTTACCTTCGTTCCAGAAGGGTACCTGCCAGATGTTGGCCTGAGCTCTCCTTTGTGAGGCATCTCTTTGGGTATATGGGGGTCAGGTAGCTGCTTGAGGAGACAGTCTGTCCCTTATAGGAGCTCAAGTATGGTGCTGGGAGCTCCATTGTTCCATGCAGAGCTGCTGGGCAGGTACTTTTAAGTCTGCTGCAGCGGAACTCATAACCACCTCTTTCCCCAGGTGCTCTGTCCTAGGAAGGTTGGCTTTATTTATAAGTTCCTGTCATGCTGCTGCCTTTTTCCCTGCCCCACACCAATTTTATGTATCTTTTTAAAGAACCGTCTTTTAGTTTGCAGATCATCTGTTGATCTCCTGTTTACAATTTCATTTTTTCTGCTCTTATTTTTATTTATTTCTCTGTGAATTGTATTTAAATTGTTCTTTTTCTCCAGTTTTCTGAGGTGGAAGCTTAGTTTACTGATTTTAGATTTTTTTTTTTTAATAAAATATGTCACTAGTACTGTAAGTTTACCTCCAAGAACTGCTTTTGCCACATTAAACAGATTTTGGTAAAAGGTATTTTCATTTTCATTTACTTGAAAATATCTTTAGAATTTCTCTTGAGACTTTATTAACCCATGAGTTTTGGAAGTGTGTTGACTAATATCCAGTTACTTGTGTTTTTTCAGCTATGTTTCAGTTATCAATTTCTAGTTTAATTTCATTGTGTTCTGAGAGTATACATTCTATGTTTACTATTCTGTTAAATTTGTTAAGGTGTGTTTTATAGACCAGAATTTGATTCATCTTGGTGAAGTTTCATGTGCACTAAAGAGGAATGTATTTTCTCCTGTTGTAGAGTGAAAGATTCTATTAAAAAAATGGCAGTTAGGTTAAGAGGAATATGAGGATGTTACTGAAAAGAAACTGAGATAGAATCTGATAATATGTGCAACGAGGCTAGTAAATGAATAGATCAGGATCTAAAATGAAATAAGTCAGGAGCCAAATTGTGGAGCTCATGGTCACTGGCCTATGATTTTTCCCAGAAAAAGGACTGGAAAAAAAGAGTGGACAAAAACTGAGAGTTTTCAGAGTTGGAGAGTGGCAAGTGTATTGACAATGACATAGTAAGAGAATGAAGACATTTCATGTGTGAATGTGAGTGTGTGTGTATTTCATGTTTGAGAGAATTTGGAAAAGAAATATGTTCAAAAAATTTTAAAAACATTGGCTTTTGTTGGTATGTGTAAGTGATAGTTAACCTAAATACTTCCTGAGCTACAAACTGAGAAATTGATTTCTTATCTTTTCCACACTGTTATGTCCATTTGATTGCCACTTTGAGATAGAGATCACATATTATTAGATAAAGTACAGCAGTATGATTTAACACTAATTTATTTCTGCCTTGGGACTGGATACCAGAATTTTGCCCCATTGTGACCTTTTACCTCTGAGTCCTTGGCATTCTTCCGTAATCCCGTTCCGTAGTATACTCTCACACACCCAATTCCCTGTTTTTCCACAGCTTTATTGCAGTTAGTTTCAATCTTATTTCTTCTCTAATGGTTCTTCTCACTAAGCCTTCAAACATTTTCCCCAGTTCTTTTGACAACCTCTGTTTTTGCTAGCATCAATTTTCTCTTTAATCTCAGTCTAAATTTTTCTTTAAATAATATTCTACCTCTTTCACTAAACTGTTACTTGGACTACACCAATTATATCACCTTTTGGGATCTGCTACTATCCATAGCCATCTCTAATCTAGAAAGTTCATACCATTTGATGATAACTGCATTTAACATGCTTATCTTTATCACAGTGATTGGGTACTGTCTTTCTTCTGATTTCTCAGGGACTTTAACAACTAAATCACTATAATCCTCTCTAGTATGTGATACTTAACAGCTTTCAGTGTGTCTACAACTGGTACACTTGATACCCAATCTTCTCATTTTTTGTGACCTTCTCTGTTTTAATTGTCATTGCCTCCTCTCCATGTTAGCAATCCACATACTTGGCTATACCTTACAAGTTATTATCATCCCAAAATAATTTTAAACAAGTTTTAACATATGAAATTCTCCTGGCCTTTTATTTTTCTGCTTTTGACATGATTCCACTTCCACTGAACTTATCTTTATATCATGTCAACCTCCAGGACCTTGGCTTCTTATTCATTTCCAATTGGAGTATCTCTACGCCAATTATATTCACTTTTTAATGCACCTAGCCTAAGCTTCTTGACTTTCTGTTTCAACCTTATTCTCACTTTCACTTTTGCTATTTTGATTACATCTCTTACCCTGCCCTCTGAATCATCAGCAAGGGGAAAAACAAGCTACATCCTTTCTCCTTCCAAGGCACTGATTGTTAGTGACAAATGTTACCTAAACAGGATAATTGGTTCCATCTGAAATCCCTTAGGGATGCTCACTATTTGTTTTCCTCTTATCCAATCCAATTCCTTCTTGCCACTCCTGTCATTTTGTCAATGCATATATTACACATTGTAATTTTCTGTTACTTTATTCAAGTCCCTAAGCATGACTCCCTTATTCACAACTGATATCTTCCTAATTTTTTAGAGAGATGACAACTAATATGGCTCTGTATTTACTCACATCTTCTTTCATCTTTTCCAAAAATTAATTATTTCCACTTCTCTGATTTATGCCTCTTTAAATCTTTTCTCAATAATTTTAATTAAAAATGTTAATTATTATTTTCACTTTAAATCTTTTATTTCATTTTGTCTCTTGATTCTTTTTCTTAACCTACAAACATATTGAAGTCTCACTTTGTTTTAAAAGAACACTTCTTTCCATGATCTTTTTTACCTATTACACCACCTTTTCTTTTCTTTTCATTTTGAAAGTGTTATCTACATTTTCTTCTGCCACTGAAAGAGAGAGAATTTTGACAACAATGTGTGGATTGGATGAGTTGTCAGTGATAGTTGCCTTGATTTTCTGCCACTGATTATTAAGTCTCCAGTAATCGAGCTTCAACTCTTATAACTTTATTGTAACTACACTCTTGATACTTGTCGTTAATCTCCTAATTTGTAAACATAATGATGAGAAGATAATATTTTGCTATCATGCGCTAATTTTTCTATTCTTATAGGTTCATGTATGAATATGACATATAATCACACAAGGAAAAAATATAAAGAAGCTAGAGATTTAAATATTGCTGTACTTATCATCTGTGTGATAGTTACTTTAACATACCTTTATTCTCAGAACTGTAAGCAGGATCCTAAAAGCAAGACAGATGTTGGCTCAAATCTCCGGCTCTTTTACTTACTACTTTTGACTTTAGCAAACTACTCTTAGCTATAGTTTTCTCATCTGTAAAGTGTTTATAATATCCTTTCCCAGAGTGGCTGTGATATTAAATAACTGTACAGAAATGCCTTGCTCTCCAAGTAAGCACTGAACAGAAGTCGTTTCCTTTTTTATCTCCTGCTTTTACCTCTCCCTTTAAGATGGATTTGCTTCCCATGATATGCCTTATCATATTTTGTACACTCTACTTTTTAAGCAACAGTGAGTGACCGATGAAGACGTTTCTACAATTTCCCCTGAGATAGTGTTTCACAGATTAAAGAGATCTCATTGCCGTGGAATGTTTCCTGATCTTTGGCTAAAGTAAATAGCTCACCAGGACCATATATAGAAAATTATGATGAGCTGAGTTTATGACTTGATACTTTTTCATCAACTATGGACAAAGAAAAGTTAGGTTTCATTTTAAAACACTGTCTTGAGCCACTATCGTTCAATTGTTCTTAATATGGTATTCATTTTCTTTATTCACATGATGAGAACTAGCTATTTCCCTAGGTGAATTTTAAATTAACATGTAAGTTTCTAATCTTTTTAAATACTGTTTTAAAATGTCTCTTCCTCTTGATAATTACAGTACCCTCTAGATAATATTTCATATATTGTTTACCCCTTGTCTATCTTCACTATTCCTTGTTTATCTCCACTGTTCCCTAAGTTCTAGCCACTTGCTCAGTAGAGAAGTTTGGCTGCCTTCCTATTTGCCTTCCTCATCTTCCATTGCTGCTACCTTTCTTAGCCTCACCAGGTAAGGTCTGGGTTTTGGCACAACCTTCATCACGCCCACCAACGTGGGAACCATGGTGGTTTTGGCACGCAAGTTTAACTTAACTGGACCAACAGAGACTCTACCTCTTTATACCACTTTCCAATTCAGAAACACATCAACTCTGACCGTGGGATCTGGTTTCCTAGAGTGCCCAGGTACACAAGTGGGAAATGCAGAGGCATTAATGCCCATGCAATGAATTGAACTTGGACTCACATAGTACAGGACATTGAAAGGGCTAATATTCAAACTTTACAATTTTATCACATCTGTGGCCCTCTTTCCATCCCATCATATTCAGGAGATGAATTTTTACCTCTGCTTCACGTAGAAAATTCATTATTTTCAATTTCTAAAATATATGAGTACCCACTAGTGGCCGGCAATTATTATTTAGCATGGAACAAATACAAACTATATCATATGGGAACTCCCTCAGTCTTCTACTGCCAAATCTACAAATCTGGTTATATCTGCTGCCACTCTCCCTCATGTCCCTTGTTTATCTTCGATAAAACTTAACATTATGAATATGACTCTAAATAAAAACTAACAAGGCATTTTATTATTTTATAGTATAAAGTTTTAAGATTTTGTATGCAATGCTGTATTTCGACCATCATTTCTTGGCCAATATTCACTGAATATATATTTGTTCCTTTATATTCATTAATCTCATTTAGACTTCTGGCTTTGGAATTCTGGCTTAATGGAGTTGTCCTTCAGCTTTAAATAAGAGAGCCTTAATGGTCAACTTTTTGCTATGTTGATTTTGCTATACAGTTTCACCATATTTCCTTTTCAGTATGTCCTAAGATAAAATTTGTTATGGACTTGTGTTTAATTAGGCAAAGTGAAATGAGGTAATTATTTTGTGACTTTGATCAATGGAAATAAACACTCTGGATAATTCAAGCCCCATCTCCCACTTTTTCTTTAATAACATTTACAGAAAAGTCACAGTGAATTTTTAGGTAATTGTCTGTCTTCTGCCTGAGTAAACATAGCTAATGGGTCTGTTTTACATAATAAAATGTTATGGAAAATTTGAAACATAAGCCTGACAGGGACTTCCAGAGGTCATCTGGAGCACTTCACTTCCTCTAAGCAGGCTTCCTATAAATTTTTCTTTTAAAGAGAATGCCTGTTTCTTGGTTCAGATTTGCAGATGACACACAGGCTGAAAGATCTAGAAAATACAATTGTGAGTTAAAATAATGTTCAAGAAATTGGGATGCTCTGTCAGCTTTATAAAGGTGAAATTAATAGGAATAAATAAGTTCTATATTTCACTTCAAGTTTCAGTCATATATGTGCAAAGTGAGGGACAGGAATAGGGAGGAATAACAAGGTAGAAGGAAGAAGGTGGCTGGGATCAAAGCTTGTACAGTGGCTATGTTTCAGAGTGTTAAACTGATGCGCTGGTTTCTACCTCAGCCAAGTCAACCATTTATCCTCCCAATCTAATGGGAGAATGTATGATCATCTGCTGCTGAGAGACAGTTCACCAGGGAGAAGACACATGCCATGTACTTAGCTTATATGTTCAACTGACACTATCTAATGGAGTGTGAACTGAAGAACAGTCTTTCTTTTGCTTCCTCTTTTCCGATCTAAAAGACTCTCAGCTACACAGAAGCATATGAGCTCAAAGAGAAAAAGTAAGTTAGAGCTAGGAGCAACATGTGGACACATGAGTGGGTGATTCCTCGTGAGATCCAGGATTGGTAAAAAAAAAAAAAGTGGTGCCTTTGGGAAGCCAGGGTGGGTGGATCATTTGAGAACAGGAGTTCAAGACCAGCCTGGCCAACAAGGTGAAACCTTGCCTCTACTAAAAATACAAAAATTAACCCGGTGTGGTGGTGGATGCCTGTAGTCTCAGCTACTCAGTGGGGAGGAGGTGCTGAGGCAAGAGAATCATTTGACTTGGGAAGTGAATGTTGCAGTGAGCTGAGATCGCACCACTGTATTCCAGACTGGGTGACAGAGTAAGACTCTGTCTCAAAAAAAAAAAGGAAGAAAAAATGGTTGTTCCTTGTGCATCCCTTTATAAACTCAGTGTAGTTGGGAATTTTGATTCTGTTATTCTTATTCATATTAATTATAAGCCAAGCATTACCTGTACTTCCCATATCCAAAAAATAATCTCACATTTGGGAAGAAGGTAAGAACTTGTCTGAGTCCATCCTTGATTAGTGTCCTTCTGAATTATGTGTTCCATCCACCTTGCCTGCATTTCTGTGGGACCAGACCACTGTTGATTTTACTCCTGATCTCATCCTAAATTAATGAATAGCAGAGTTTTTAATGGCAACTATTTATATGCTGCTACTTGCATAATAGCATCTGTATGGGAAGGTCATCATGGGGCACACTTCCCTTCTCTTAATATCCCTGTCTTCTCTTCACCACACCACCAGGTAAAGTTGTGGTTTAATTAGACCTGGCTGAATGGCTGGGGTAAACAAAGGAAGATGCTCTTCTGGTTTTCGCGTCTCCCCAGATTTTCTTAACCTACTATCCCCTGCGTTCTAGCCACTTGCTCAGTAGAGAAGTTCAGCTGCCTTCCTATTTGCCTTCCTCATCTTCCATTGCTGCTACCTTTCTTAGCCTCACCAGGTAAGGTCTGGGTTTTGGCACAACCTTCATCACGCCCACCAACGTGGGAACCATGGTGGCTTTGGCACCCAAATTTAACTTAACTGGACCAACAGAGACTCTACCTCTTTATACCACTTTCCAATTCAGAAACACATCAACTCTGACCGTGGGATCTGGTTTCCTAGAGTGCCCAGGTACACAAGTGGGAAATGCAGAGGCATTAATGCCCATGCAATGAATTGAACTTGGACTCACATAGTACAGGACATTGAAAGGGCTAATATTCAAACTTTACAATTTTATCACATCTGTGGCCCTCTTTCCATCCCATCATATTCAGGAGATGAATTTTTACCTCTGCTTCATGTAGAAAATTCATTATTTTCAATTTCTAAAATATATGAGTACCCACTAGTGGCCGGCAATTATTATTTAGCATGGAACAAATACAAACTATATCACATGGGAACTCCCTCAGTCTTCTACTGCCAAATCTACAAATCTGGTTATATCTGCTGCCACTCTCCCTCATGTCCCCTTACATTTCATCCACCATGGCTGAGGCCGATGGGTATGTGGAGCTGCAAGGAAGGCTGAGAAATTAACACATGGAAAGGCAAATGGGGTTTTCATGATTGGTTTTAACCAAATGATGTTTATTTTCTGGGAATTAGGACATTGCTCCTATGTATAAAATCAGAGATTTGTTAACAAAACAGGTTGTAGAACTATCCCTGTAGGTATAACAAGGAGGGCATCTGTGGCTGAGGATTTGCATCACTGTTGCATTTTAGGAGCATGCTCAATCATGGCTCAGAGGCATTGTTTTATGAACCTGTATACCTTCCGTATATTTCTCCAATTTTAGACACAGTGCCTTGAATGTTCCAAAGCTTGCAAAATTGAAAATACTGGTTGGGTATGGTGGCTCACACCTGTAATCTCAGCACTTTTGGAGGCTAAGGCGGGAGTATACTTGAGACCAGGAGTTGAAGCCCAGTCTGGGCAATATAGTGACTGCACCTCTACAATTTTTTTTTTTTTTAATTGGCCAAGTGTGGTGGTGCATACCTGTGGTCCTAGCAACTTGGGAAGCTGAGGCAGGAGGATCCCTTGAGCTCAGAAGTTTGAGGCTACAGTGAGTCACGATCATACCACTGCACTCCAGCCTGGCGAGTACAGTGAGACCCTGTCTCTAAAAAAAGTTGAGAAAAAAAAAAAGGCAAAGAAAATCTTAAGCAACAGTCAAAACTGCAGTAGATTTTGACTCCCAATTGAGAAAGAAACATGCCAACATGTGTGCCATCAGCTGTTTCTCCCCTAGAAAAATAATAATTTCTTAGGAATTTGTGAGGCTGTTGCAGTTAGACTGTAAAGCAATTTCTAGGTGATGATGTAATGAGGAAACCTTTAATACTTCCTCAATTTGGCAAATCTTTAGAATGCTAATGTCTAGTTATCCCACTGTAACAACCAGTTCAGAACTAGGCATTATGAAATTGTAACTCAAATTGTGGTGAGACCTCCACAATGATTTTCTGTGTATTCCAGAAACCATAATGGTTTGGGTCTACCAGACCACAGTTATTTACACTACTTTTCTGCTGGTTTGATAATCATGGTGGACATTTTTTCCTGATCCAACCTAATGTGAATATTTTAATCTGAGCTGTAGCTGACTACTTAACTGCAGATTTGAAATCTTGGTTGATAATTCCTCAGGGATAGCACTTGTAAAACTAGGCCCCGTCAACGTTCAGTCTTCAGGTAGAGCCATATTAAAAGGCAACACACATGAATTCTAGAATCTATGAAGAATAATGTCAGTCTTCAAGGCGGATTTTTTTTTCAAGGGAGCAGGCAACATACTACACAGCAAAAGTAACACTCTTTAGACATTACTCCACCCCTGTCTTTAATTTTCACTCTCATATGAACCAGTTAAAAATATTCCCTTTCTCCCTGGCCACCAGGCAGATGCCCTCACTCATTTCTGCATTTTCTACAACAAGCATAGATACAGCATTATACTCAAACTCCTACTGCCCTGAAGTCTCATCTTCCTGGCTGCACTCATCACATCTAATGTGGAACTGCTCTTGTTGTATAATATGTTCATAGATGGACCAGGCATTGAGATGGGATTGATGGTGCAGGATTGCATAAGAGATCAACACCAGGGAAGGAAGGCAGAAGAACTAGATAGAATTGGGCAGAGAAGCTGAACTCTGGCACAGGTCTAACAAAGCCTCTGCCAGCCCAGTAAGGAACTCTGAAATAAGTGTTGACCACTGGAGTATGCCTTAAGATGTCAAGATTGATATATCCAACCTCACTCCATGACTAAGTGTGGAATATCCTGGGAAAAACTTGACGTCGGCAAAGCAACTCTCTTCAGCTGGGGATAACTACTAAGGAACTGCAGCTGAAGACTCTCTGCTGCCCACACTATCTTCAGGAGAACAAAAAGAACTTTCTTGAAGGGTGAATCTGGGCAGTATATCTGTTTTCCCACAGTCAACCCTTGTGCTGCTCAAATCTTCTTCTCCATAGAAGTCAGTTGATGTTAGAACTAATGTTTTCTAGTCTTTTTCCTTTTCCTCTCATGTTCTTAAACAACTAGCCAGGACATGCATCACTGCCTATGAGCCTATGTATCCTAACCAGATTCAGTGCCCCTCCTGGTTCACAACCGGTGAAAGTTTAAACAGTTAGATTGCTACCTCATGCCAGGGGCTGTCTGTGATCTATTACTGTCAAAATGGGCTTCTCATTGTCAACCAGGTAATGAATGATCAGCTCCCAAATTCTATCTTATCAATTGCTTGTTGAACCACTACTTGTACCAGTGATCACAGGGGTTGCGTTCTCTAGAAGCAGACACTGAGACAGAGTTCAAAGGGCAAGTTGTTTATTAATAATGATCAGCTGTGTTGGGAAGGAGTTCAGCAAAGGAAAAAGTCAAATCGCAATGCAGAGCTGGCAGAACCTTAGTCCTTCAAGGAGCTCTTGAATGAATATAGATAACCAGAGGGTTACATGTTTGGGCCAAAATAGCTGGTCTTTCCACTCCTGCCTCACTCTGTCACCAGTTGCAGCCTGCCCCTGAGAAAGGCATGACTTTAGATGAGGAAGTCTCTTTCGCTGCATCCAACTGGAAGGAGCTGACAGCTGTAGGCTGTTGCTCACCACTCTTTCTTCAGCTGATCAGTAAGTCCTTGAAAATAATTCTGGTTCTTTGTATTTGTTTCTACTGCAGTTGTGCTGGGGCAGAGACAAGTTTCTGTTGAGGCAAAGAGGAGAAAGGAATGTTTGGTGAAGATGGTGCAGGTAAGATTTATTTTTCATGAATTCAAAGTTCAAAAGGGTAATATCAAGGACCTGGGAGAAGGAATGGAGTGAAAATTTGAGTCAGAAAAAGAAAATCCAGAACATTATGGGTGTTAGAACACAGGAGAGGATAGAGGTTTTCAGTTTGAAAGATGACGAGAAAAGTAGAAATAAAGGGTATTGTTCATTTCCACATTTCTAAGCCATTTGGCCCCATGATTGTAATTGCAGCTGTAAAGGGAGGTGAGGCAGTTTTTTGTGGAGTTAGATCTATTTGCTCCTGGTCTAAAAAGTAAATGGCAGCAATGAGCAGCTGCACATGGGCCAGTAATTCTGGGTCCTGCATGGATATTTAAACTCAGGGCATAGTGTTAATGTTTCTGTGTCCGTATTTTAATCCTCTTAGCTGACTTGGAAGATTTAAGTCTAGACTTAACAGAACCTGCCAGAGCTGATGGGATAATGTAGAACAGATTTGCTATTCTCATACATACAAGAGATGCCAGTTCTCTAGAGCCTTAATTTTAACACGGAGCTTAACATCCCTTAGGTCAGCCACTAATTCATCAGAATTAAGAGGAATGAATGGGTGGACTTTTCTTTGTGGTAAAAAAGTTAATAATAAAACTGTTAGTGTGCACTGTATGCAGACATCAAGACCACTCGGATATTTGCCATGTGGCTTATAGCCTGAAAAAAGTATTTTTTATTTTTATATCAATTATCACTTATATATATGAATATACTTTTTAAAGAAAGATAGTATACTGCTCTATGAAATTCCATTTTCATTTAACAGTAGGTGAATTACATCTTTCTATGTCAACAAATATGTGACTAAATTAAGACCACTTTATTTTATTAATGACCACTTGTATTTCATTATATATTTTTGTCATAATGCATTTAGAAAGTCCTCTGCATTTAGACATGTTATATATATATATATATATATTTTTTTTTTTTAAAGTCTCTGGTGACTCTTAGTCCCTTTATGACTGTAGTCTTATACAATTACTTCTTTACCTTGAATATCTAGAAGTTGAATAGTTGAGTCAAAGTATCTAAATACGTGTTAAAACTTACCAAATTGCTCTCCAGGAAAATAGTCTAAATGTATACCTGACACAGAGTAAGGTAAGAATGTTCTACAACCTCTCCAGTATGGTATTTAAGAATTTATTCATTTCTGCCAATCTCATGCTCAAATATTGTATCCCTTTTTAAAAATTTTATGTTATTAGTGAAATTGACTATTTTGTCATGTGTTCTTTGAAAATTTATTTAAATCTTGTGAAATTACTTCCTGTCTTCTTAGCTTATTTATTTGTATTTTTGTCCTTTTTTTTTTAAAAAAAAAACAATGTACATATCAAAGATATTTCCTCTTTGTCTTTATGTATATATTATCTTTTTCATTACTCTTTTTTATGTAAAAGTTTGTATTTTAAATTAAAATTTTAAAATTTAAATTTTCCAATTTAAACCAAACTTTCTTCTCTTGGTTTTTGCTATGGTCTAATGCTTAAAACAATCTGCTACATTCTAACGTGATGTAAATACTTAGTTTATAGTTTGTTTTTCATAGTTAAAAATTTTAATACATCTGAAATTTAGTGCCAGATTTTAAGACATCTGAACATATATTTTTTTAATTAGTGAGACACTTGACCCAATAGCATTTATTGAAGAATTAAATTTTTTCACATTGTTATATACTTGGTACGATTGTGGTCTTTCCGAATCTTCTTATATTAATCTGTCTCTATATTCTACCCTCATAATTACACTGCTTTAATTGCTGTAGCTATATTATATATTTTAATATCTTAAAGAATAGCTATTAATGCATTCTTTATATTAAAAGTTGCAACTCAAATTTTTAGAAATTGCAATGCTTACTAGCTGAAGCAAACAGTTTAAGCTCATAGAATCCAAGAAAGCTTTGACAACTTTGCTTTGATACTTTTATCAAGCCAGCAAGTTCTCAAGAACAAGGGAAGCTGGAAGGAGATCCTAAGGCTCTGCCTCCCTGGACATGCCAGCCTCATTTTCTCACTATTCTTATTCTTATGTCAACATGGCTGTTGACAGCTTTTAGTTTAAGGCTTTAACTATCAGACTGAAACTAATTTCAAATTTTGTCTATAGGCTTGTTAAAATTTTCTGACAAGGAACGTATTAGCTCAGTTCAGGTTTGGCATCCACCATTTTGCATAGTCCATACAGGCAAGTACCTGTAAGGACGATTATACCCTTGGCGGAAACTTTGTAATGAGTTTTGGAATACATTAGTAGGTTCATAAATTATAAACAAATTGTTTTGAAGTTACGGTTAGAATTGTGTTTCATAAAATATTTTGACAAAGAAAATGCAACATGTCTAAGTAATCATGACAATGCTTTTGTTTTCTCTTGTTTTAATATTAAGTTTGCTGTTTAAAAAGTGGGTCTGCACGAATGGTTTAAGTGTTTGAAGTACATATTTGGTATTGGTTATGAAAGAGTGCCTTTAAGCTATGCGAATTTGTTTAGAAGTCCAGAAGTTTTTTATGACATGACAATGGGCAGCCATGACCTGGTCATATAAATTAGGCATCCAGACTCTACCTACAGTTGTAGAGTAGTGAAGGAAATACCTCCTACATATAAAACCGGAAGACTGGAAGAGGCAATAGGGATTCTTTCATTCATTTATTATTATAAAATAGGTTGGTACAAAATTAATTGTGGTTTTGCCATTAGTTTTAATGACATGCAAAAAAATTCAGTTTTCATCAAATTAAAACAAGAAGTGAGCTTTAATTATGACTTCCATTTTTACTACCATTCCATGATTCTTAACCTTCAACAAATCTTTCTAGCTGTCATAGCATTGGTTCACAGTCTAGTCTTTTCTTGTCAGTCTCATCTTCTAACCTGTCAGCTTCTTAGGTCAGGGACTTTCTGATTTCTCTTTGAATGCTAAGAAGCAAAACACTGTTTTTAAACATGTTGGTGCTCTATATATGCATTTTATAAATAACTTAAAAAATAAGGATAGCATAGATATAACAGAACTTAGAGTGGACTAGAAACTAGGTTACTTATTTTTACACGTTCAAGTATTTTACATAATTACATTTTATATGAATTTTTTCCTTAGGCCTTTATCCCTTTCTTTGCTGTAGTCTACCAATTACTCATATGCTGCAAGTCTGGTAGAGAATATAACTCGTATATTTTTCTATTGAACTGAGGCATTTTTTTTCCCTGAAGTGTGTTTGCTGAATAGAAAACCTAAATATCACGTATTAATTAATAGATGTTATATGCAGGATAATATTTCATAGTATAGTATTTCATAGTGGGAGAAGAGTTCGCTAAGATATAATACACAATATTGCCAACTTAACCTCACATCAAATGAGCAAACAAGCATAGGCATCCAAAGGCTTTGGGTGGGTTTATGTGCTCTTTGAAAATAAATGCCCTCGAGATTAACAGTCTATGAATTTGGAACTTAGATCTAGCTCCTAGGATGAAGATAGATTATCAAAAATATACTTTCAATGATAAGCTTCATTATAGTATATTTTATATACAAGCAAGTGCACATGGGTGCAACTGGGTAAGTTTTGACATACGTGTGCACCTATGCAACCACAAATCATCCCCCAAAGTTCCCTGGTGCCCCTGGTTCCCTAGTGTACCTCTTGTCTTCCCCAGTCCCCCTCCCCAGGCAACCACTTATCTGTCTCTGTCACTATTGAATAATTTTCATTTCTATAGTTTTCTATAAATAAAATCATATGTTATGTATTCCTTTTTTTTTTTTTTTTTTGGTCTGGCTTCTTTCACTAAGCATGATTAAGCTTCACCAATGTTTTTTATATATTATTTTTTCAAGATTCACTCATGCTTCTTTCACTAAGTATAACTATTTTGAGATTTATTCATGTTTTTTATATTTCATTAGTTCATTTCTTCTTATTGCTAAGTTTTATTTTATTGTGTAGATATCCGCAATTTGTTTATCCTTTTACCTGTTTGTGGACATTTGAACTGTTTCCAGTTTTTGGCTGTTACAAATAAAACTGCTATGTACTTCATATGTAAGTCTTTGTTGGACATTTACTTTCTTTTCTCTTGAATAAAATATCTAGGATTTGGATGGCTGAATCATACAGTACACGTTTTCTCAACAATTGATTTATTCATTGTTTGTTGGTTTATTCATTAACCTTTCCTACCCCTCCACCAACTACCACAAGATTAGCCGTTCTAACAGGAGGGTAGTGGTATCTCATTGTGGTTTTAATTTGCATTTTCCTCATGACTAATGATGTTGAGTGTGTTTTCATGTGCCTTTTCCACCATCTGTGTTAGTTTCCTTTGACTGGTGTAATAAACTATCACAAATTTGGTGGTTTTAAAGCAACAGAAAGTTATCTCTCACAGTTCTTGAGCCTAGCTGCCTAAAATCAGTTTCCTTAAGTCAAAACCAAAGTGCTGGCAGGGCACAGAGGCTCTATGGGAGAGCTGCAGGGGAGAATTTCGTTCCTGCCCTTCTAGAGTTCAGCGTAACATTCCTTGTATTCCTTGGTTTATGGCCTCCCCCTCCATTATCAAAGCCAGCTAGGAAGCAACTTTCTGTCTGACTCTGTTTTTGTCACATGGCCTTCCTCTCTTTTTGGAGTCAAAACATCCTTTGTCTGCCTCTTATAAAGAGACATGTGATTGCATTTAGGGCCCATTTGTTTAATCCAGAATAATCTCTCAGTCTCAAATTCTTTAATCATACCTGCAAAGTCCTTTTTTAATTTTAATTTTGCCATATAAAGTAGCCTTCACAGGTTCCGGAGATAAAAGATGTGGATAAATTTTGTGAAGCTGTTTTTCAGCCTACCACGCCATTTATTATTTCTTCTTTGGTAAAGTATATGTTCAAATCTTTGGCTCATTTTTGTTTGTTTGTGTTGTTTTCATCGGGCTGTTCTCTTTTAATTCTGTTTTGAGAGATTTCTTATATACTCTGGATATGAGTTCTTTATAAGATATACCCTTTGCAAATATATATTAGCACGCCCAGTTGGGCTTGTCCTTGCATCATCTTAAAAGTGTTTTTTAAAGAGCAGAAATGCTTAATTTTTTGGAGAAATTTTATTTCAGTAGCTTTGGGGTAAAGCGGTTTTTTGTTAAATGGCTGAAGTATAGAGTGGTGAATTGTGAGAAGTATACATTGTACCTAATACATAGATTTCTTTATCCCTAGCCCCCTTTCCACCACCTCTCTTCCAAGTTCCTAAAGTTTATTATATCACTCTGTGTGCCTTTGCATACTCCTAGCTTAGCTCCCACTTAAAGAGAGAACATAATTTTTAAGTTTTTCCACTCCAGTGTTAACTTCACTTAGAATAATGGCCTCCAGCTTCATCCAATTTGCTGCAAAATACATTATATCATTCCTTTTATGGCTGAGTAGTAGTCCATGGTGTATACAGATACCACATTTTTCTTTATCCACTCATTAATCAAATGGGCACTTAGGCTGGTTCCATATCTTAGCAAATGTGAATTGTGCTGCCTTAAACATAGGTGTGAAAGTATCTTTTTCATATAATGACTTCTTTTCATTTGGGTTGATACCCAGTGCTGGGATTGCTGTGTTGAATGGTAGATCTACTTCCAGTTCTTTAAGGAATTTCTATACTGTTTTTCATAGAGGCTGTACAAACTTACACTCCCACCAGCAGTGTATAGGCATTCATTTCCCCATGTCCATGCCAACATCTTTTTCGACTTTTTAATAATGGCCATTCTTGAAGGCGTAAGGTGGTATCTTACTGTGATTGTAATTTGCATTTCCCAGATGATTAGTGATATTGAGCTTTTTTCATAAGCTTATTGGCCATTGGTGTATCTTCTTTGAGAACTGTCTATTCATGTCCTTTGCCCACTTTTTGAATTATTTGAAACAAATTTGAAAACAAATTATTTTGAATTTGGTTTTTGCTTATTTGTTTGAGTTCCTTGTATGATTCTGGATACTAGTCCTTTGTCAGATGCATAGTTTGCAAATATTTTCTCCCATTCTGATGGGTTTTCTGTTTACTCTTGATTATTATTTCTTTTGCCATGCAGAAGCTTTTAGTTTAATTAGGTCCTATTTATTTATTTTTATTTTTGTCACATTGGCTTTTGAGGTCTTATTCATGAATACTTTGCCTAAGCAGATGCCTAGAAGAGTTTTTCCAATGTTGTCTTCCAGAATTTTTATTATTTTACGTCTTATATTTAAGTATTTGATCCATCTTGAGTTTATTTTAGTATAAGGAGACAGACAGGGATCCTGTTTCATTTTTCTATATGTGGCTTGCCAGTTTTCCCAGCACCATTTATTAAACAGGGTATTCATTCATCAATTTATGTTTTGTATGCTTGTTTAACATCAGTTGGCTGTATATATTTGGCTTTATATCTGGGTTCTCTATTCTGTTCCAGTGGTTTATATGCCCACTTATTTTTACCAGTACCATGCTGTTTTGGTAACGATAGCCTCACAGTATAATTTGAAGTTGGGTAATGTGATGCCTCCATTTGTTCTTTTTGCTTCTGATTGCTTTGGCTACTTGAGCTCTTTTTGGCTCCATATGGATTTTAGGATTGTTTTCTCTAATTCTGTGAAAATAATGTTGGTATTTTGAAGGGAGTTGCACTGAATCTGTAGATTGTTTTGGGCAGTATGGTCATTGTCACAGTATTGATTCATCTAATCCATGAGTGTGGGATGTATTTCCATTTGTTTGTGTCATCTATGATTTCTTTCAGCAGTGTTTTATAGTTCTCCTTGTATAGATCTTTCAGCTCCTTGGTTATGTGTATTCCTAAGTATTTTTATTTTCTTTTGAAGCTGTTATAAAAGGGATTGAGTTTTTATTTGGTTCTCAACTTGGTCGATATTGGTGTATAGCAGTACACCAATGTGTGGAATTGATTTTGTAACCTGAGAATTTACTGAATTTGTTTTTCAAATCTAGGAGTCTTTGAAGGAGCCTTTAGGATTTTCCAGGTATACGATCATATCATCCACAAACAGCAATATTTTGACTTCCTCTTTTTCAATTTGGATGCCCTTTATTTCTTTCTATTGCCTAATTGCTTTGGCTAGGACTTCGAAAACTATGCTGAATAGGAATGGTGTAAGTGGGCATCCTTGTTTTGTTACTGTTCTCAGGGGAAAATGCTTTAAACTTTTCCCTATTCAGTATGATGTTGGCTGTGGGTTTGCCATATATATGGCTTTTATTATTTTGAGGTAAGTTCTATGCCTAGTTTGTTGAGAGTTTTTATCCTAAAAGGATGCTGAATTTTGTTGAAAGCTTTTTCTGCATCTCTTGAAATGATTACATGGTATTAAAATTTTAATTCTGTTTATGTGATGTGTCTCATTTATTGACTTGCATATATTAAATCATCTCATCATTCCTAGGGGTGAAACCCACTTGATCATGATGCATTATCTTTTGATGTGGTGTGGGATTCAGTTAGCTAGTATTTTGTTGAAAATTTTTCATCTGTGTTCATCAGGGATATTTATCTGTAATTTTCTTTTCTTGTGTCCTCTCCTGATTTTGGTATCAGGGTAGTACTGGCCTCATAGAATGATTTAGGGAAGATTCTGTCTTTCTCAATCTTTTGGAATGGTTTCTGTAGGATTAGTACCAATTCTTCTTTCAATGTATGGTAGAATTCAGCTGTGAATCCATCTGGTCGTGGGCATTTGTTGTTGTTGGAAATTTTTAAATTACGGATTCAATTTTGCTGCTTGTTTTTGGTCTCTTCAGCGTTTCTATTTTTTCCTGATTTAATCTAGGAAGGTTGTATGTTTCTAAGAATTTATCCATTGCCTCTAGGTTTTCTAGTTCGTGTGCGTAAAGATGTTCATAGTAGTCTAAAATGATCTTTTGTATTTCTGTGCTGTCAATTCTGATGTCTCCAGTTTCGTTTCTAATTGAGCTTACTTGAATCTTCTGTCTTCTTTTCTTGGTCAATCTAGCTAATGGTCTATCAGTTTTGTTTATCTTTTCAAAGAACCAGATTTATGTTGCATTGATCTTTCGTACTGTTTTTGTTTGTTTAAATTTTATTTAGTTCTGCTCTGATCTTTTTTATTTTCTATTCTTTGGCTAGCTTTGGGTTTAGTTTGCTCTTGTTCTCTAGTTACCTGAGGTGTGAACTTAAGTGGTCAGTTTGCTCTTTCAGACTTTTTGCTGTAGACATTTTGTCCCACAAACTTTCCTCTTAGCACTGCTTTTGCTTTATCAGAGAAGTTTTGATAATTTGTCTTAATATGTCACTAAATTCAAAGAATTTTTATATTTCCATCTTGATTTCATTGTTAACCCAGAAATCATTTTGAATCAGATTCTTTAATTTCCATATATTTGTACAGTTTTGAGGGTTCCTTTTGGAGTTGATTTCTAGTTTTATTCCACTATGGTCTGAGAAGATACTTGATGCTATTTTGATGTTTTAAAATTTATTGAGACTTGTTTTGTGGCCTATCATGTGGTCTGTCTTAGAGATTGCTCCATGTGCTGATGAGAATAATGTCCATTCTGTAGTTCTTGGGTAGAATGTTCTGTAAATATTTGTTAAGTCTATTTGTTCTAATGTGTCATTTAAGTCCACTGTTTGTTGACTTTCTGTCTCAATAATCTGTGTAGTGCTCTCAGTGGTGTATTGAAGTCTCTCGCTATTATTGTGTTGCTATCTCATTTATGAGATCTAATAATTGTTTTATGAATCTGTGAGCTGCAGTGTTCGGTGTATAAAAATTTAAGATTGTAATATTTTCTTGTTGGATTGATTATTATGTCATTATATAATGACATTTGTCTTTTGTCATTGTTGTTTTGAAGTTGTTTTGTCTACGAATAGCTACTCCTGCTTGCTTTTGGTTTTCATTTGTGTGGAATATTTTTTCCACCCTTTACCTTGAGTTTATATGAATCCTTCTGTATTAGTTGAGTCTGAAAGACAGTAGATATTTGGCTTGTGATTTATTTTTAGTCTATTTGGCCATTCTGCATCTTTTAAGCAGAGCATTTAGGCCATTTTCATTTTACATTAGTATTGTGATGTGAAGTACTGTTCTTTTTGTCATGTTAATTGTTACATAGATAGCGTCTACGTTTTCTTACCTTACTCTTTTATAGACCCTGTACGTTTTAAGCTTTCAAGAGGTTCTATTTTGGTGCATATCAACCTTTTGTTTCAAGGTTTAGAATTCCTTTTAGGATTTCTTGTAATGCTGGTTTGAGTGTGATGAATTTCATCAGCATTTGCTTGTCTGAAAATAACTTTGTATCTCCCTCATTTGTGAAACTTAGTTTTTCTTTTAAATACAAAATTCTCAGCTGATAGTTATTCTGTTTAATGAGGCTGAAGATGAGGAACCCAATCCTTTCTGCTTTGTAAGGTTTCTATTGAGACATCTGCTGTTAATCTAATAGGTTTTCCTTTATAGGTTACCTGATGCTTTTGTCTTACTGCTTTTTATATTGGCTTTAGATAGCCTGATGACTATATGCTTCAATGATGATCTTTTTGCAATGAATTTTTCAGTTCTTTGAGCTTCTTAGACTTGGATAGTCAAATCTCTAACGAGGCCTCGGAAGTTTTTCTCAATTATTCCCTCAAGTAAGTTTTCTCTTCTCCTTCAGGGACAACAGTTATTCTTAGGTTTGGCTGTTTTACATAATCTCATATTTATTGGAGATTTTGTTCATTTCTTTTGATTGTTTTATCTTTATTTTTGTCTGATTGGGTTAATTCAAATGCTTTGTCTTCAAACTCTGAAATTCCTCTACTTGTTCTAGACTATTATGAAAACTTACCACTTCATTTTGTAAGTCCCTAACTATGTCTTTTATTTTCAGATGTTCTGATTGGTTTTTCTTTATGATATCTCTAGAAAATTTTTCATTCATATCCTGAACTGATTTTAAAATTTCTTTATGTTGTTTTTCACTTTTCTCTGGTATCTCCTTGAGTAGCTTAATAATCAACCTTCTGAATTCTTTATCTGGTATCTTTTTTTTTTTTTTTTTTTTGAGATGGAGTCTCACTCTGTCACCCAGGCTAGAGTGCGGTGGCCGTGATCTAGGCTCACTGCAACCTTTGCCTCCGGAGTTCAAGAGATTTTCCTGCCTCAGCTTCCCAAGTAGCTGGGATTACTATGCCTGGCTAATTTTTGTATTTTTGGTGGTATTTCAAAGATTCCATCTTGGGTTGGATCCATTGTTGTGATCTTTTTGGGGTCTTATAGAACCCTGTTTTGTCATATTACCAGAGTTACTTTTCTGGTTCCCTGTCATGTGGGCAGACTATTTCTTCTAATTATTCTTGAATTTATGTTTTATTTGACTGTGCTGTTTTTATTTTTTCCACTTAAGGATGTGAATTTAATGCTTATAGTTAATTATAGGCTAATTTGATTCTTGGTGCACTCATGGGTAAAGACTCTGTATGAGTTTCTTGGTTATAGAGAGTCTTTGTATAATGGCTTTCTCATGTGCCACTTGTAGTAGCAATGTGCTCAGTGTGTGAGCAAGTTCACTGTCTCCTATGATGTTGGAAGGGTAGAGGTCTCTTGAAGCTTCCCATACCCCTGTGGTATGTACTTATTTGCTAATTTATTATTCCCCGATATTTTATTTATTGGTTTGATGGTTCAGGGTTCAGGCTAGCAGGGGAGGTGTCCCTGGGTAGGAACTGGTTGTGGCTAAAGCAGGTGGGCAAATGCAATATTCAAGAGTGAGCAGAGGTCCCAGCCTTGACAGAGGTTGCTGGAGGAGCTTTCAGTGAGTCACACTGAGGTCTTATTGGGGGGAAGAGTTGGAGCCACCTCAGCTCCCCTACCAGGTCAGGGAAAAGCTATCTTCCTCTCAGACACACTCCTGTCTCAGCAGTGCTCTGGCTATTCAGATCAGAGAGGCACCTCTTTTCATCTGTAAGAATGTTGACATTTTAAGTAGAGAGGAACTGGGACTCAGTCGCTCATACAAGCCTGAATCCAGAAGGTGCTGCTTCTGCAGGGATGCAGTCATCCTGACATGTTCCAGAAAGGCTATCTGTAGTTGCACTCATGCCAAGTTCCCGTGGGAGAATCTCCAGCTGTGCCTGCAGTGATGTACGAGGGGGGAAAGATATCCCCTTCTTCAAGACCCTTCACACACACTAGGGCTGTCTGATTGTTGGGTTACAGCTGTAGTTTTCCTGCTGAGTCCAGCACTGCAACTGTGCCTCTGATGAAAGAAACTTCCTGCCAGCAGAAAGGTCTGTTGCTTATGGCCTACCATCCAAGTTCTTTTCTCCCATGGGGAGTTGCCTTGACATTGTGTACTCCCCCTTCGCCTAGTAGTGAGAGTCCCTGTGGGCCAGACTACTGTGAGTGTTGTTGCTCCTCTGGGTCTAGCCACCCAATGAAATTGCCATACTCCAGACTGGTGCTGGGGAATGTCTTCAAGGGATCCAGTGATGTGACCTGTCTTCAAGTCTCCCAGCATAGGTAGCAGCACCAGCTCTAATGAAGGTGGCAGGAGAATGACATTAGACTCTGTGAGATTCCTTGGTTATGTATAGCCTTAGTATATTGACTTTCTTGAACACTGGTTATAGTGATAAAGAACTGGTCATGTGGACAGACTCAGGACCTCCTGGCTAGCCAAAGTGGTGGAAGGCGTGGTGATGTTGAGGTTGCACTGCAGTCTTCTTCTTGAGGACAGTGTTATTCTACCAGGAGATGCTGTAATGGACTATATTTATTAGCCTTCAACCAGGAGGTAGTGCTTTCAAAAGACTACTAGCTGTGATAGTAGCAGTGGGTTTTTGCTTGCCTTGTGTTGTCTGGGATGGAGGGTATTCTGGTTTCTCAAGCAATGGGTGGGGCCATATAGTTCCCAGAAGTTTATGTCCTTCTGAGACATAAAGGCAGATGGTAGGGCAAAGCCACGTAGGGGCTGGGTCAGGTGAGTTTGCACTCTGAGTCTCTACATGCAGGGCAAGTAGCAGCCCCTCTGGGTGTTGGAGGACGGACGTGGTTCTCAGATCAAACGTTCCAGAGGGGGAGTGTTGCTGCCTCTGCAGCACAGAAGGGTTTGTGGAGGGAGTAGGGAATATCAGGTGTCAATAAGCCCCACACAGATCTCACACACTCGATAAGGCAGATCCACTCCTGCAGTGTTCCACTGGCAGCCGTGAGCTAATTTCCAGAAAGCCTGCACTCAAAACTTGTCACTGCCTCAGGTCATAAGCTTTTCTTGTTGAGAGAACAACCTGGCTTTCAAGCCATATCACTCCAGTCCATCCACAAAGATGGGCACCCAGCTCCTGCACTCATAGCTGCAATCCACTTTTCACTCACCTCCTGCTGCCCCTGGCCAAGGGAGTTTGTTCCCAACAGAGGTATATCATGAAACCTAATTGGGGGGTTCTTTCAACCTACAACCACTGCCTGAACTATTTGGCTGACCTCCACAGGGTTCCTGGTGAGAAACAATAAGGAATGACTTCCCTTGGTTCATGCTGGAGACTGGGAAGGCATGCAAGGGTCTTCTCACAGCTGCTCCTACTTTTATATCCCATGACCCTTCCCAAGTCAGTTCCTGCACGGGGTAAGGATAAGGCCTTCCTCTGTGGCCTAGACTTTCAGGCTCCCTGGTAGGGGTACGTATCCTAGAGACAATCTCTCCCTGCTTATACTCTGGTGATTTGCAGCCCTTTACCTGACTCAAGGTGTAGACTGTGGTGGTATAGGCTGCAGTGTGCTGTTTTTCTTCAAAGAGTCTGTGGATTCCTTCAGTTTTCCTGTTTAGTTCCCACATTGTTTCTTGAAAAAAAGTTCACAGTGCGAATATCTACACATTATTTTGTTCCTTCAAGTGAGAGAGGCATGCTAGCAATGCCTCTAATCTGCCATTTAGGAAAAAAAATAAAATGTTTAATTTCAATTAAGCCCAATTCATTAATTTTTTAATATGGATCATGCTTTTGGTGTTCTAAGAAATCTTTGACAACCCTAGATCAGAAAGATTTTCTTCTAGAAATTTTAGTTTTAGGTTTTACATCTAGACTGATAATCCATTGTATGTTAACTTTCATATGTGCTACTAGGTATGGATCAAAGTTCATTTTCTTGCCTATGGATTTCCAATTGCTTGAATACCACTTGAAAAGCCTGATCTTTCAGCATCGAATTGGCTTTGCATCTCTGTGAAAAAAGATTTGTTTATGTGTGAATCTATTTCTGGATGCTCTATTCTTTTCCATTGATATGTCTATCTTGATGCCAATGCCACACTGTCTTAGATTACCATAGCTTTATAACGAGTTTTGAGATCAGGTGTTATAATCCCTCTGATTTTGTTCTTTTTCGACATTTTTTTGCCTATTCTGTATCCTTTATATTCTCAAGAGAATTTTATAATGTTTGCCAAATCCTTTCATAAAATAAAAACTAAAAATGAAAGGTAAATCCTGTTGAGAATTTTGTATGGTTGTGTGGAATTATAGATCAATTTGAGAAAAACCGATGTCTTAATAATATCTAAACTTCTGACCTATTAACTAAGTATATCTCTCTAAGTATGCTTTTAGTTTTCAGAGTACTGACATTTATTCCTACATATTCTTTATCTATTCCAAATACAGTACCATTAAAGAAAACAGGGTTGTGATACCAACAATAAAACTTTAAACCTTCTCTATATTTCTCTGAAGTTGCATTCTATTTGGCCAAAATATATACTTTGCCTTTTGGGATGTCTTTTTATTATTTTAAAAGGATTTCTGGCAATATGTCTTTGTTCAATTAAAATAACCATTTTCTTATCCTTGATTTTTATAGCATTTGACTCAGTTCATTTCTTATGAGAATTTTTACACACTCATATATGATTCTCATTTATTTTTACATCATGTTATTTGTGAAGTTAAAGATTTGGCAGTTAAATGGCTTAAGTTTTTCAGATTCACAGCTGGTCATCAAAAAAGCCAAGTGTAGAAGTGTAATACTTATTTCTTTGAATTATAGGACACTAGATTGTGTTCCAGTAAATTAATTTTGATTTTATTCCCTATTTTTTAGGGATGATGAATTAGGGCTTTGAACAATGTGAGAATAAAGTGCATTTCTTATCTACTTTGCAGTTCAATTAGCGTAAAGAAAAAATTTTCCTTTTACTGATTCTTAGAGGTTATCAAACAAAAATCTTATGATAATTGCCATCCTACTTATTAAAGGGCAAAGCCCAGGGTTATGATCTTATGGGCAAGTAGTCAGTTTTAAAGAGACCAATATAAATTTGTATAATCATTCCTCTAATTGTTTTATTACAATGTTTATTTTTTCCAAAGAATTGAGATAAATGGTAACTGGTACTACCTATGAGCAAATTAGTTTAACCTAATTAAATACCATACATTTCAACAATGTAATTACTTCAGAGGTGCAGTTTTAGCAATTGAAGTTAAATATTTCAGTATGCCTAAAGTTTCAAATATTATGCCATGATGCATTCAAAAATGATTAAATTCTTCTCACTAAAAATGCTTTCTATTTTATACATTTCATGGAAATACCATTTTAGGTTGCAGCATCTTATGATGGTTTCTAAGGTAATGTTGGTTTTATCTTTGATGCAGAAAGCAACTGCCACTGCGAATTGACTAAGCTTTTTGTTGTCAAAGGTTACTACTATTTTTATACCACCCTGGTATGCTAGTAAATGTTTCTCACTTCATTATCATGCCAAGGCCTTTTTAATATTGCTAATGCACGATGAAAATATTTATTCACTTTTGGTTTGGATGTTTGTGAGCATGAATGATTGTGGGGGAATCAAACGTAGTTGTTAAAAAAGGGTTTTCACTGATGAATAACAAAATCCCTCAGAGCTATGGGCACATATATTTTAAAAAGGTACCTTTATTTGATTACCAGCAGTCATTTGTAGTGTGTTCCAGTTGCTTCCCCATTAACTGACTTAAAAAAATAGTCATTAAACCAAGACTTCTCCAGCTTTCTAAACAAGACTGAGTTTTATTTAAATATAAATTCAAATTTATAAAGTATTCTTAAAATAATTATGTTTTTAGCATGTTGACTAACTTGGATTGTTATGTTGCTTTTTGCTAGGTCAGAAATAAATATTTTAAATATATGGCAGAAAACCTACCTTGAAAACTCCTAAATGACCCATTATTAAAGAACTTACTTTTAATAATTAGACACTGAATTTGTTTAGATGTCTACTTCAGAGTTTTCTAAAATATGAAATTCCCACAGTTTGACTTTCCTAACAATGATGGACCTGTTCTAACCTGCTTTACTTGAATTTCTTTCTAAGTTGCTTTCAGGGCAAATGACTTAAATCACTGTGTTGTTCAGATTGTTAGTATATGATGATTTAACCCTGAAAACTCTAGTTAATTTTGGCTTCATTCCAAGTCACCCTGAGATAGACATAGGGTACACTTTGTCTTTTCTGAAATCATGAAAACTGTAGTTTCAGGTTATGTTCTACCTGCTTCAAAATAATAATCTGTCCTATCGACTGCCTTCATGCATGAACCTATAGAGTGTTTCCCATGATTCCTTTAAAACTAAATTGGGAACGTGTTCTGATTTCAGTGGATATTCATTTAAGTGTATGGGTTTGCATGCTGTTGTTATATTTGTTTTAGAAGTGAATTTTCACAGGAAACTAGCAGTGTTTCCCTGTAAAATTTAGGTCTAATTTCACGTAATTATTCCTGCCTCTACTTTTTCTCTAAGTGTGTAAAATTGAACACACAAGTGCTTATTTGTACTCCAAGTTACTAAGTAGAGTTTCAAGCCAAGAGCTTCTAGCATAAAGCAGTCTCTTTTGTTAGCATTTGAATATGGAAGCCAGACTACGTGAAGAGTATATTTTAAGATTAACAATGTTTTGGAAGCACTTTTAAAAGAAATCTTATGACTACATTTACAACTCTCATGCTTAAATCAAAGGACTTGCCTTGCTGAAGAAGATCTGAGAGATAAGAATACATAAAGCCTCAGTGGTAAATCAGTTTGACATAAATAAGGTTTCAAAATATTTAAATTCAGTTTAACTGGGTTTTTCAGTTTACAGAATGCCAAATGCTTTGTTTAACAAAACATTTCATGATATTTCTCTAAAGTTTCAGTAGAGAGAAAACCAGAGAATAAGAAACATGACTTTTGAAATTTAGAAAATCAAATCAATTATGTATTAGCAATTTTAATGGAAATGAGTATTTTTAATTTTCTGTTTTGAATCTTTCATGTATTCTCAACAACTTTTATAATAACTATAATATTTGAGATTTTGGGGGTGTTATATTTGAAAACTCTCCTAAGGCCATTTTGGCATAAATAGATGTTTTTATCTCTCTCTCTCTTTCTCTCTCTAGATATGGGTAGATAATTACTTATCTCGTATATAAAAGAGATGCCACATACCTCCTGGTTGATCATTTTGAAAATTAATTTAGAAAACTTAGTTTAAAATATGGGTTTTGATGATAGCCTATAGGCCCAGAAATGTTATTTATATGTGTGTGTGTGTGTTTAAACACATGCGATATATATGCTTTATCTTAGAAAATATCCTTTCAAAAATATAGAAACTTATAAAACTAAAGTTACTTTGAAAGTATATGTTTTTAAAAATAATATAACAAACTATCATTCAATTTATTATGTGTTAAATCCACATTTCAGATAAGCCACAGTGAGTTTATATTGTTTTGTGATGTCTCATCCAAAAGAGACAAAGGAGACTAAAAGAGAGGATAAGGGTTTTGGGGACATAATGATTCTCAGTCCCCAAAAGTCTGGGTGAAATTTTGATGCTATGGGGTGAGTATCTGAGCAGGAGGCTCTACTTTCTTGTGAGACTCCCACAAGATTGACTTGATTCTTCCAATCTTCATTTCTCTAGTTCTTGTGACCCTTGGCTTAACATCAATGGTCAAATTAAATTCTTTAGGCCAGGAGAAATAGAGATGGCCCTTACAGGCATCCCCCCCAAAAAACAACCTTAGTATTTTATCAACCGGGAAAGCAATACCACAGATGGTAAAAGAGAAACAACTTTCTAAAAAAAAAAAAGAATAAATTTCAAGCGTCAAACATGATAAAGAAGCACAAAAAAAAAAAAAAAAAAAAAGGAAGAAGAAAGTCACAGAATTGGCTGATTTGACGGTCATTAGCAAGAATTTTCTAAATCTACAATAATGATATTTCAGTAATAAGTACTTTTTGATTAGATGGTATAATGTCAGTAGGATAGACTAGCCAAAGCAGTGCTGATAGCAAGGCATTAAAAGACATTTAGGGCCTGGGGCCAGGTGTGGTGCCTCACACCTGTAATCCCGGCACTTTGAGAGGCCGAGACAGGTGGATCGCTTCGAGCCCAGGAGTTCGAGACCAGCCTGGGTAACATGGTGAAACCCTGTCTCTAATAAAATCACAAAAACTAGCTGGGCATGATGGCAAGTGCCTGTAGTCTCAGCTATTCTGGAGGCGGAGGTGGGAGGATGGCTGGAGCCCAGGAGGCAGAGGTTGCAGGAAGCCAAGATTGTGCCACTGCACTCCAGCCTGGGTGACAGAGCCAGACCCTGTCTCAAAAAAAAATGAAAATAAAATGATTATTCTTGGGCAGAACATAGAATATTTGTTAAACTATTTGTTAGAGGAGTTTTAAAGAAAAGGAAGAAAGAAAGAAGAATAAATAAGAAAAAAAAGGTTCATTTAAAAACCCCTACTAGATGCTGGAACAAAATATAAATTGAATAAATAGTAAAAATAAATGAACCTATTTTAAGATAGATAGTATTTTTGAGATGTTTGTACTCATTTCTTACTAAGAATCAAGTCAGCAATTGGGGGGAAGATAGATACATAACAAAAATAATTCACTTATTCAAATTTATTTTTGTCAGTTTACAGAATAAGAATGCAAATGTCTTGGATTTCATATCCAGCATTTAGCAGTATATTTTTAAGCGAGCTGGAAAAAATGCTGTTTCTGGGATAACTAAAATCTTGCGAATGAAAATTCGAGATCAAGTAATCAGTTGTGCGAGGTGGTGGTTCACACCTGTAATCCTAGCAATTTGGAAGGCTGAGGCAGGTGGCTTGCTGGAGCTCGGGAGTTCAAGACCAGCCTGGGCAACAAAGTGAGACCCCATGTCTGCAAAAATAAAGGAAATCATCCAGGTGTGATGGTGCACATCTATAGTCCCATCTACTTGGCAGGCTAAGGTGGGAGGATCGCTCAAGCCCAGCAGGTCGAGCCTGCAGTGAGCTATGATCACACCACTGCACTCTAGCAAGACCCTGTCTCAAAAAAAAAAAAAAGAAAAGAAAGAAAAATTTCACTATATTGCAACAAATGTTTTTGTTGGCAAAAGCAATTTTGATATAGACAAGAGAGTCCTCTCCTACAGTTTTTCAGAGGGTTTTCTCTCTAAAGATTTATATTCTGGAGGCCTAAAACAAAAGTGAAAGTAGACTGAATTCTTTCTGTTTTCCTGTCTTTTCTCTTCTCCCTTTCGGCCTTATCACCAAATATTTATTTCTGGGCACTGGGCTAGGTGCCATGGAACGAGAGATGAATAAGACATAGTCCCTGCTATCAAGAGGTTAATCATACAGTGGGAGAGAGAGAATAAATAAAAACAGTGAATAAAGTGTTGTGGCTTTTTCATAAAAATATGTACCTATGGGGGGAAAAGAAAGAAGCAGTTAATTATAGATTTAGTCTGCTTTGTCTCTTTTGGATGATAGTTTAGATGACTATGAGCTTGTATTTGTAAAGTGGACAAAGTGAAAAGAGTGTTCCAGGTGGAAGCAACAACGCAAACAAAAGCAAAGTCTTAAAATAACAAGTGTGTGCAGAATGATATAAGTAATAAGTAATTTGAGTAAAGCTGTGATACAGAAATGCTGGGAAGGAAAGAGCGTGGTCCCTTTGAATGACATGGAAATGGAGAGAGGAAGTGCTGGGTAAAGGAGGGTGTGGTCCCTGGTTAGGGCTCTACCCTCACGGAACCTAGGTGAGGTCAGGTACTCCTGCTTTCATGCTCAAATGTTGCTTTTTCCAAGACCACTCTGGCCGGCCAAGCCCCTTTCTCTTCCCTCCCACTTCCCGTCCCCTTCCCTTCCCTTCCCCCTTCCCCTTCTTTCCCTTCCTCTTCCCCTTCTTTCCCTTTCCCTTCCCCTCCCCCTCCCCTTTCCCTTCCTCTTCCCCTTTCCCTTCCTCTCCCCCTCCCCTTCCCCTTCCGCTTCCCTTTCTGCTTCCCTTTCCCTTCCCCCTCCCCTTCCCCTTCCTTATCCCCTTTCACTTTCCCCTTCCGCTTCTCCTTCCCCTCTCCCTTCCCCTCCCCTTCCCTTCCCTCCCCCTCCCCTTCCCCTCCCCTTCCCCTTCCCCTTCCCCTCCCCTTCCCCTTCCCCTCCCTTCCCTCCCCTTCCCCTTCCCCTCCCCCTTCCCTTTCCCCTCCCCTTCCCCTTCCCCTTTCCCTTCTCCTCCCCCCTCCTCTTCCCCACCTCCTTTCCCTTCCCCTTCCCCTCCCCTCCCCTTCCCCTGCCCCCCTCCTTCCCCTTTCCTCCCTTCCCCCTTCCCATACCTTTCCCCTTTTCCATCCCCTCCCCCTTCCCTTTCCCTCCCCCTCCCCTCCCCTTCCCCACCTCCTTCACCTTCCCCTTCCTCTCCCTTCTCTTCCCCTTCCTTCCCCTTCCTCTCCTCTCCCCTCCCCTCCCCTCTCTTCCCCTCTCCATCCCATCCCATCCCATCCCATCCCATCTCATCTCTTTCTGTCATCTT
The DNA here is from genome assembly GCA_036589455.1 of Ateles fusciceps. Classification (NCBI taxonomy): domain Eukaryota; kingdom Metazoa; phylum Chordata; class Mammalia; order Primates; family Atelidae; genus Ateles; species Ateles fusciceps. Next base: position 8,470,736 of record JAZHEH010001022.1, read on the forward strand.
TGTTGTTGCTTGTCCTGGGAAAGCCTATGCTGGTAAAAGGTGTTTGGGCCAATTTGGGAAAAGGAAACTTTTTTCTTTGTGTATCTATTTATTCATTCAACAAACATTTATGTAGTACTGCATTATGTCCCTGGGGAAATGAAGAGAAAATGACCTGATTTATGGTCTTGACTATTTTACAGCATAGTGGGGAGAAGATATAGGAACTACTAGTACACAATATAACAATTCCATAATGAAGGTATACATGAGCTGCAGAGGAAATGCAGAAGATAGTAAATGCTTGAGATCAGACTTTTAAAAAATGAGTATTTTCTGTGGGGGAGAAGAAATTAGATGGAATAAATACATTTTATATTCAAAATTTCAGACAAATTAGGGAACCTGACATTTTGAAAGAAAAACAAATGGCTTATAACAACTTGAGGAAGATAGATGAGGGATGAAACCATGTAAGGTAAGTGAGGGCCAGATTTGGAGAGGACTTCATGACAAAATTTTTGAGAGCTATGACCTGATCAGAATTGCATGTGCAGAGTGAAGAAAAGGAACTAACATTAGTTAAGCATTTGTGCTAGCACTGTAATGACGATTTTTACCTTACTATTTTTCTTTTTTCTTTTTTTTTAAGAGATGGGAGTCTCTCTGTTGCCCAGGCTGGAGTGCAGCGGTGCAATCATAGCTCACTGCAGCCTCGACTTCCTGGGCTCAAGCAATCCTAACACCTCAGCCTCCCCAGTAGCTAGGGCTACAGGCACATGCCACCATATTTGGCTGACTTACGTATGTATTTATTTATCTGAATAGACAGGTTTCACTATGTTGCCCAGGCTGGTGTCAAATTCCTTGCCTCAAGTGATCTCCCCCCTTGACCTCCCAAAGTATTGAGATTACAAGCATGAGCCACCACCCCAGGCATGTGATGACTCCTTTGGATATAATACCTCAGTATGATGCAGTGGGAATAACACAAGTTTGAGTCCAGACAAACTTGGGTTCAAATCTTAGATCTTCTTCATTAATTTTAAAAGTTGGGCCAATTCCTTAAGTTCTTTGCACTCATACCCTCTTCATAATGTTTACCACATAACCTGCAGGCTTCTTATAAAGAACAGATACTAGCTGTAAAATGAATGACATAGTAGGTATAGCTATATTATTACTACTAGTAAACATTATTAGAAGCAAAATTCAAAGCCATGCTTCCTTCCGAAAAATACACTTAACACAGACCTAGTCAATAGGAGGTTGCAGTCTTTTGGCCAGAGTGCTTTGTTTAGCAGTGAACACATAATTCATTCTGAGTACACCAAAGTTAACCCCGAGAATTACATGGGAGATGTGATCTGACAGCTGTGTTTTTCTGATATACTTACAGCCGTGAGGATGTAAGTGTAAAAAATCACTTTTTACCACCATGAAGCATGAACCAGCCAAGAAGTAAAGCCAAAATAGAAGGAGTCAGTGAGGAAAATGAGAGTATGTCCTAGTTCAGCTGCACCTAAGTCAGCACAAGCGATGAGCTTTTTTTTAGGTAAATAAGCTGAATACTAGTAATAATTACAATAATAAAGATAGCTTTTCTTTAACTCAACTTGCATCGAGTCTTCAGTCACTTGTATCCAATCGTATACTGACTAATTAAATTGTAATGAGCAACCTAGAAACTCACTTGGGAATAGCAATAATGTAGAGTTTGAAGAGTTTTCATCAATAAGGGAAAGAAATTAAATATGAGGAAGTGAAGACAGTCCATGTAGACTGCTTGTTCTAGAAACGGATCTATTTTTAAAAAATTAAAAAGGAGAAGGTTCAGTAGCTAGAGTGGAGGCAGAATCGAGGAAGTATTTATTCCTAAGCTGGGAAAGACTTGAGCATGTTTATGCACAAAGAGACAGATGTCAGTGGAAAGGAAAAGGTTGACGATACTGAGAAGAGAGTGGATAATTAATGGCAGAAATCCAGGCAGACACAGAATGTGGTGACTATTTCTGTTGCCATGAAATCTCTAGTAAGGTCTAGGGTCTGCTCAGATTGTAAATTTGACTAAAAGTGTTCAATATGTTTATTTGATATATATACATATATATATGTATATAATAAGTATATGAATAAAAATATTTTTATATATTATATATTTATATTAAATATATAATATATATATATATAATTTTTATTTCTATAAAATAAAAATATTGAATATGTATATATCTATGTCTATTGGCTTTTCAGCTTGTCTAATATTTTTATGTCTCCTCTAATCTTGTTTACTGTCTTAAAATCAAGTGAAGTCTGATAACACCCCCTCTGTCCCCACCAAAAGCAAACAAACACAAAAATAAACAGAACTAAACAAACTAAACTTCTCTATTCCAATTAGTAGAAATCTTCATGGCCAAAGAAAATCCCAGGATAACTAAAGGCATCTCAGAACAGTCATTTTGCAGGCTTTCAGTTTCTGCTTTACTTTTTTGCCTGCAATTTTGCACAATCAAATGCACAAAAACAATGGGAAAGGCGGTTACGTCAAACGTACGAAAGAAATGGCAGAAATCCAGTGGGAAAGACATGCCCTCCACATTTGGCAGGAGCCGTTATGGGAGGCAGTGGCTTTGCAGAGTGATGAGTCACACTTGAACAGAGGCTCTGGAAGGAATTAGTTTGAGAGAAGGCTGGAGAGCTCCCTGAAATGTACGAGTGCCTCAGGCCATTAGCAATGTGTGTGTAATCACAGTGAGACAAAGGGAACCCTGAGATCCACAGACTTTCTTTCAGGAACCAGTGAAGTGTCCCTAGCTGCTCTTTCCTCCCTGGTGGGTGTAAAACCACAGCCCTTCTGTTTTAGTGAGAAAACATTTCATGAGGATCACTTTTTAGAAAACTTTATCTGGGCCAAATAGTGTAATATGAGTGTAAAATACGTAAATAGATAAAGCAAAACATGATTCTGAAGAAGAGATTGATCTGCTCAAAGGTCAGTTGGGCCACAAAATTAATGAGCTTGAGAAAGACAGGACAAGAGATGGGAGAGAAGAAACCTGTGTGTTTAACTCTGAATCAGTTAGCAAAAACCGGTAAGTGTCTGACTGGCAGCAAGTTAGCTAACATATGGACGAACTCTAAAATAACCAGGCATAGAACAGAACCAAATTTAAATATCAGACTTATCTATTCAATAGTATTGCAAATATCAAATGCCTTGTACTATAAATCCAAAGCTCCCGATTCTTATGCTAGTAAACTGCTGAATATTTAATATCTTTAGCAGCGGTGGGCCATCTTTTTAAATAATGTTAAAAATAAATAAATATGAATCTCTATATACATAAACAGCAGCTAAGCTGCTGATGCTGTTAATGTACAGTTTCATGGTATTCATATAACTTTAAGAACAGTAGTAAAATGCCTATTTTATATCAGTGAATTACATTATAAGTTGGTAATATAGAACCTTGCTCTTAGCCAAAAGGCCAAGAAGCAATAGGCTTGTGATATGGAATAACATGACTATTTGTTACATTGTATATTCAGATTTGGCCAGAAGATAAAAAAGAAGTGAGGTTTTTATAGGCTGAATTATCAAAATGTCACCTAAAACCCCACAAATTGGTTTTTAAGTGAAATGCTATGAAATAAATAAAATTCTCTAGTAGACAAAATGCTGTTGAGTTTGTCAGTTGGTTTATAAAGTACGATGTGATAGAGTATTGTGTTTCTAAAGCATTAAATAATAGATCAAATGCTTTGTCTATGGAAAGATAGATCAGTGCTGGGTCATCAAAAATGGATTAAAAAACAGTGTAGAGGCAGTTGTGCGATAATGTCAGAATACAAGTTCAGAGTGTGCCAGAACATCTGCTAATTTCTAGCTGTTATAATATAAAGCTTCTTTTTCATTTCAAAAGACCAAAAAGTACTTGAGATGAGAGGAGGGAAATATCTGTCTTCACTTTGGGAACTTACAGTGAAGACACAAAGCCCTTACAACACAATTGTGATAAGATGACTTGAACATTTCATTATTCTACTTTCATTTGCTTAGGAGAATAACCTTGACACTAAATTAATGTAGAATAAAATGGAAGTTTTTACAAAGTGTAAACATCTCTACCCTGTGATGAGAATGATGTCAGCAAAACTAGCGATCTGAGGTCAACAGTGAACTATGAAAGGATGTCCTCTAACGGCAATTGAAGAGCGAGGGCTGGTTCGGCTTTGACTTTTACAAATTGCTAGAGAAGCGTGTTCTGTGTCTCTCCTGCCGTTTGAAAGGCACGTGTGTACATGAGAGCTGATTGTGTCCATTCTCCCTTTGCATGATAATTCTTGGCCTTTTGCCTGGTTTACTTTAGAGTCTGTATTACCTCATTATTTATAGTTTTCTCCAATGTCCTGCCTTGAAGAGCTTTTCCTGAATGTGATTTTTTTTCTGTCTCTGTCTTCAGTGTTGGCCATGCACAAATCTAATAAAGAACGTCAAAGTATTACCATTGAGGATGTGATAATAATGACTTTTGCTTGGAGATGGCAGCCAATTAATGCAGTATATCTAAGGAGGCCTTTTGAAAGACTGAAATACAGTTTCTCCATTTTACAGATGAAGAAACTGAGGTATATTTTTAAATGGAAGAAATAACAATTTTAATGGTCAGATGCCAAAATATTAAGGCAAATTAGAAGAGCTGACAAATAGCATCTGCTATTAACTTTGTAAATTAAATGGGATTATTTCCATTTGCTGCTAGGTGCCAGGGCTGGGATTTGACCCCAAGCCTGTCTCTCCATCCAAAGTCTGTTCTTTATCATATCACACAATGCTGCCACCCCATTGAAAAGATGAGTTTATTATGTTTTTAAGTAGTAGATTGCTTTTAAAGCATTTTTATTAATTATTATTTTATCCTCAAAGAATCTTTTCAGTTTAATAGGTGTTATTAACTTTTTTTTTATAGAAAAAGAAACAGGCAAATGAAGACCCACTGACTTGCTTAAAAAGGTTAATCACATTTTGAGAAATAAAATTCAGTTCTTTTGTGTTGAAAGACTGTACCATTTACATTAGTTCGGGTTGTCTGTTTCAAGTGTTTATTTTTGGATAAACCCAAAGCAGTTAAGGTCAATGATACATGTATCGGGATTTCCACAAATAACCACACAATTTTACATGCCATTACTAAGGCTGTTGGTAAGAGGTACTATTATACACTGTAAAGAAAAATACATTTAAATGTTTCCTGAGAGCAGGAACCCTACATCCTCAACAACTAATATAGTGCCTTGGCAAATAGTAGGTATACAAAAATATTTTTCAAATGAATGAAGAATAACATTCACAGAGAGCTCGTTAGTGAGGATAAAAATGAATAGACCGCATTGATTTGCAGTTGAAATTGCAAACTTCTTAGCTTGTCTGTGAGGCCCACTGATGAAAAAGAAAGAGGATACCTTCTCTCAAAAAGCTTCACTGGGAAAATATGGTCTGAGAAATAATTTTTAATTTGAATATGCACATAATCCAAATTCATCTATACACTAAAAATTCCATAAGTGGTGCATCCACTATTCAGTGGATACACCAAAAATGGCCTTATGTCCCTAAGAATTTGTTAATTCTTTCAATCAATAATTAAACAATGTGCCTACAATGTGTTAGTCATGGTTCTAAATAGTAGAAAAATGGCAATAAACAAAATAGAGAAAAATGCTTTTCTCATAAACCAAATATTCTAGTATAAGAAGTGAGAATGAACAAATAGTTAAATATATATTATGTTAAAACAATGAAGAAAACAAAGCAGGAAATTAGTACTAGTGTGTATGTATGTGTGTCTATATGTAAGTTTTAAATACAGTGGTGTAGGAGGCCTCACACATAAGATGACATCTGACTGAGGATATGAGGGAGGAAAGAAAGACGTAAATATTTGGGGACGGGGGAGATGATGGGAAAAGAATTTTTGAAAATGGACTACTACATGCAAAGTTCCTAAGGCTGGAGTGTGCTTATGTTGTTAGAGAAAGAAGGGTGGTGCTGGGAGAGGGAGCATGGTACACAACAAAGTCAGGGTGGTCAGATGGATATAATATAGCGCCTCACACATGATTGTAAGGGCTCAGAATTTTCTCAGCATGGGAAATCGTTAGTGGGCTCTGAGCAAAAGAATGACATGATTTAATTTGTGCGTCATAAGAATTTCTCCCACTACTGACTGATTTTTAAATGGAACAGGGCCATGAGTAAAAGCTATTACAATGATCCAGGTGAGAGATGATGGCAGCTTGCTAGATATCAGCAATAAAGTGGTAAAAAGTGGTTATATTTTGGATCTGTTGTTGAAGGCAGAATTGCCAAGATTTGTCAAGGGACTGGATGTGGGGCAGAAAAGAGATTACTCAAGGGTGACACAGAGGTTTTCAGCTTGAGTAACTGGTAGGTTTGAGTTGCCATTTACTGAGATGGGAAGGACTTGAGAAGGAGATTTAGGAGATATGGAATTCAGTTTGGAGTTGTAAAATAGGAAGCTGGGTATGTGAGGCTGGAGCTCAGAGGAAATGTCCAGGTCTGATATATAAATTGGAGACTCATCAGCTCATCAGCATATAGATGTTGTTTAAAGTCTTGATACTGAATGAGCTCACCAGTGAAAGTCCGCTTGATAGATAAGAGAAGTCCACAGATCAAGCCATTGCGAGAGTGGGGACAAACACTGAGAAAGAGCATCCAGTTAAGTAGTAGAGAAAGCAGAATTTAATATTTAAAAGCCAAGTGATAAAAGTGTTTTAAGGATATTGATCAGTGGTGCCAAATGTTGCTTAAAGATCATGGAGGTGAGAACAGAGAACTCATCAAAATAATTAACAATGGGAGATCATTCCTGACCTCAACAAGAGCTGTTTCAGTGGATAGATGAGACCTCATGTGGTATGGCTCTTTGTACTCACCCAAATCTCATGTGGAGTTGTAATCCCCAATGTGGGATGTGGGGCCTGATGGGAGGTGATTGGATCATGGGGCCAGCTTCCTGTGGTTTAGCATCATCCCCCCTTGGCACTGTCCTCACAATAGTGAGTGAGTTCTCATGAGATCTGGTTGTTTAAAAGTGTGTATCACCTCTCTCGCCTCTCGCTCTTGCCCTTGTTCCCACCATGTGAGGCATCTCACCCCTCCTTTGCCTTCTGCCATGATTGGAAGCTCCCTGAGGCCTCCCCCAGAAGCAGAAGCTGCTGTACTTCTTGTGCAGGCTGCAGAACCATAGGCCAATTAAACCTCTTTTTTTTAAAAAAAATTACCCAGTCTCAGGTTTTTCTTTATAGCAATGCAAGAATGGACTAAAACAGGGCCAAAAATCTGACTTAGATTGGGTTAAATAGAGAATAAGAAGAGAGGAATTGAAGGCAAAAATAAATATACAATTTTATATTTTGATAAGGGAAGAGCCAGTGGGTTAGTGAAGATAACAGGATAATGGACAGGGAGTGTCCGTGTGAGAACATCTACCAGCACACCTACTATAGTATGATCACAGCAGAAACATCAGCCGTCATGTTATACGGCTGTGTGGAAATCTATGTCCTTGGTCGGGGGGTAGGAGGGGGAGCATTTCTCAGAGTAAAAAGATGAAGGAAAACTTAACTGACACACTTGAAGATATAGGGTATTTTCCTGGTGACTGACCCTTTAGTCCAGTGGGCCTAATGAATGGTTTTAGGAATTGGATAATATTAGGTGACAAGGTCAGGTTAGGAGATATACAGAGCCACATGGGTTTGGGGTCCCAGAGACAGGTAATGACCTAGGAGTCAAGGGCTTCTCTGACTGATAGTAACAGATAATCTAAAGCAAATCATATGGACAAGGCTGTGAGTAATGGAGATGTGGGAGGAGGAGATGGGAGTATTGCCAGGAATATACAGAGCGCTGGGGCATTCGTTATGTGATACCAAGACTTGTCCAAGTTTTTCTTCTTTTTCTAGATGGTAGATTATTTTAACCTTCTACCTGACTCCAGTTTTTTGCATTGTACTATATAATAGTCATTTAGTAAATATTTGTTGAAAAAACAGAATAGAGAAATAAATATATGATTCCAGAAGATGATAAAATGCTGAATAAAACTTCATCTGGAATGGCATGGAGTAACATGTGGCAGACCAAGACTCCCATTAAAAACAAATAGAAAAGCCAGGTAAGATGATAATCAGTTTGATGACATCAAAGGTTTATGAGCAAATAAATACTAGAAGGACTAAGTCAGGAGATTTGGATTTGGAGTACATGGATTGTGTGGCTGATTTTCTCATCAAAACAATTGCTAGATTCTGGAGCTGCACCAGACTGAAGACAGCAAAGGAACTGATGTCAAATATCTAATAATTCTTGAAATACCCTCTTGTCCCCCCTATTATTTTAGGGGTATACAGTCACTGGAATGAATAACTAAGGACCCTTTGGGAGGGATATAAGGGAATCATCACAGTACATACTTGCCATTATGTTACAGGGTTCTTCTTCCTGTGGATCCCTGGGGCTCCAAATCTGAAAATTGTCTCAGACCTGATAACTGAGGAAGGACTTACTTCATTTGGGAAATCTCCCTCATCTTCCTACCCCCTCCATCCATGCTTTGTTGTTCTTACTGATTTTAAGCAGAACCTTTGCTGGCTGAATATTTCTTTTTCTCATAGGGATGGCATATACTATTATTGGGCTACGTGGTTCCCTGTGAGTCAAGCTTGCTTTGCTTGGCTCCTACTTCACTCATCTTTCAACCTTGCTGGTCATTATGGTAATTGTATAATCATAATGCTAATAGTAATTGCTTAACTTATTATTAAGCCCTGCCACTTGGTCTCTATTATTTGGATGGGAAAGCCCAAGCATCATCCTCATGGTTATAAATGAGCCCAGCTCTGTGACTGCCTTTCCTACTGACTTTTCTACTTTGCAGAACAAAACATCTTCTGAATATTTTAGTGATGCTGGTGCCCCTCATGTCAATGCATGCCTCAGGGCCTTCATAAACATGTGGTCCTCTGGGCCTTCTTGTAGAATATAATCTTCTGATGAATCTTTCAGCCTCACCTAATATATGTATTGAGGTATGCCCATTTCTTTCAGCCTCTCTTTCCCCTTCCTATACTGTCAGAATAATTTAAGCATTTTCACTTTGCTGAGAGTTTTTTACTCCTTATGAGCCCCCCAGTGAGTTTTCTCCCCATCTCCAATGTCCTAACTACAGCATCTAGTCCTGCTATGATTTGAACGTTTTGACCCCTTCAAAATCATGTTGAAACTTAATGCCCAATGCAACAGTATTAAGAGGTATCACTTGTGGGAGCCGATTGAGTAATGAGGCCTCTTCCCTTATGAGTATGATTAGAAGCCTCTGTATAAAATAACACGACAGAGGGAGTTTTCCCCCTTCTTGCACCTTCCAGCCCTTCTGTCATGTAAGGACATCTAGATGGTATCATGTATGAGAAATGGACTCTCATCAGGCAGTGACCCTGTGAGCACCTTGATCTTGGACTTCCCAGCCTCCATAACTATGAGAAATAAGTTTCTGTTTTTCATAAATTACTTGGAGACTTCTGGTTCCAAACCAGTGGCATAGACACAAGCTGGCTTTACTCCCCAATGCCTTGTCCCCAAAAAGACCAAAACCAAATATACAGCACTGAGATTATCAACCTTAATATACCAAAACTCAAAAATGAGGATAACTCAATTTCCTGGGCCACAGAGAATTAAAAAAAAAAAAACTGAGCAGATGGTAAGAGAATCAGATTTTCATGTCTATGACACCCTCCCATCATTCTGCCTGGCACCAGACATGTGAAAACTTTTCCCTAACTCATGGCTTCTATGCTGGAAAAGTGAGAATAAGGTGAAAAACCAGCTTTTCAATCATCCTGGGTTCTTTAGCAGGAGACTTGTCCATGCCTCAACCCAAGGGAAGCATTGTAAATACCTGAATTGACATATCCCTGAGGACAGCCAGAGACAAAAGGGGAAAATGAGACTACCAACCCCAGCCCTGGAAACTCTGCTCTGTAGCTCTGTCAAAGGAGACACCAAATCATAGTGGCTGTTTGGCAGCATCATTCTGTAGGAAGTATGTACCACAAGTCTCCTGGGCATGAACCACTAGCCAGCCTTTCCACGTGGCTAGGCCTCCCTTTGGGACCTCCCCAGTTCTAGATAAGGCAGCACTCTGGTTACTAGAGCCGTGGGAAATCTGGGCTTTAGGCACCATCTAGTGCCAAAAAGGAGGCAGTGACTTAGAGAAAAAATATAAGACATTCAACAGGTAAATAACAAAGAATCTCTAAGCAAACGTAACCAATAGTAACCAAAACAAACCAGAGAGGACTGGAATAAATAATCCTTAAATGTAAAGACGCAGAGGTATATCCATAAGAAACAATAGCAAAGAAAGGATGATGACCTCACCAAATAGACAAAGAAAATAGTGACTGACGCTAACAACATAGTGATAATATAAGCTCTCTGACCAAGAATTCAAAAGAGCAGTTTTAAGGAAACTCAGTGATATAGTTTGGATATTTGTCCCCAACCAATTATTATATTATATTGTAATTTCCAATGCTGGAAGAGGGGCCTGGTGGAAGGTATGTGGATCATGAGGTGCTATGTTCATGATAGTGAGATCTCACAAGATCTGGTCATATAAAGTGTGTGGCACTTCCTTCTCCTGTTCTCTCTCACTTGCTCCTGCTTTCACCATGTGTAAGGTGCCTTCTCCCACTTCGCCTTCTGCCATTATTTAAAACTCCCTGAAGCTTCACCAGAAGGCAAGCAGATGTCATACCATGCTTCCTGTAAAGCCTGAAGAACCATGAGCCAGTTGAACCTCTTTTCTTCATAAATTACGCAGTCTTGGGTGTTTCTTTATAGCAATGCAAGAATAGTCTAATATACTCAGTGATCTCCAATATAACACAGAAAAGCAATTCAGAAATTTATTAGAAAAATTTAACAAAGAGATTAAATAACTTTTAAAAGTCAAACTGAAATCTTAGAACTGAGAAATACATTTGCTGAACTAAAAATTTATTAGAGGCTTTCAACAGCAGAATAGACCAAGAAAACAAAGAATCAGTAAGCCCAAAGACAAGCTGTTGATATTACACAGAGAAGTAAAATAGAAAAAAATGAAAATTAATGAAGATTTTCTACAGAATATATAAACTTACCTCAAAAAACCAAATCTGAGAATTATTGATGTTCAAGAGGGAGTTGAATAGGGGCAAGGGATAGAAAGTTTATATAAAGAAAGAATAATAGAAAACATTTCTAAGTTTAGAGAAAGAGAAATATCCAGGTACAGAAAGATTAGACGAACAGATTCAATCCAAATAAGACTACCCACCAAAATATAATAATAAATCTCTCAAAGGTCAAAGACAAAAAGGATTTAAAATGCAGGAACAGAAAAAAAAAAGGCAAACAACTTATGAATAAGCTCCAATTCATCTCACAACAGACTTCTCAATAGTCACACACACTTGGAAGTAGGGGGACAATATTTTCAAAGTTCTGAAATTAAAAAAAAATCTGTCATTCAGTAATACTTTATCCAGCAAGCTATTCTTTATATAAGAAGGAGAGATAAAAGGCTTTCCCAGATAAACAAAAGCTAAGAGAATCCACCATTACCAGACTCTCTTACAAAGAAATGTTGAAGGGAGTTCTTTGATCAAAGTTTTCTTTCCAAAAAATACACTAATGTGCACAAAGAAATTATTTGAAGACATAAAATCCACATACGAAATTAAACACAAAGACAAACCCAGAACTTCAGTGCTGTAATTGTGGTGTGCAGTCCCCTTACAATTCTAGTAAGAAGCCTATAAAATAAGTAAATAAAAAACAATAATAGCTACAGCAATCTGTTAAGATATAGGCAATATACAAATATGTAAATTGAGACAAAAGTCAAAAGGTGGGGGACTGAGTTAAAGTGCAGAGAAGTTTTTAAAGATTTTTTTGTTTGCTTTTATTTTTTGTGATCTATGATAAGTTATCTAATATAAGTTGTTATATCTATAAGATATTTTCATAAGCTTCATAGTAACTACAATGCAAAAACCTATAACAGATACACTAAAAATTAAAAGCAACGAATTAAAACATACTACCAGGGAAATCTATATAGCCATGAAGAATAACAGCAAGAAAGGAAGAAAGAGATGAGATAAAAACAACCAGAAAACCAGCAACAAAATGTCTGCAGTAAGTCTTTACTTTCTAGTAATAATACAGAATATAAATGGGCTTAATATTTCAATTAAAAGACATAGAGTGGCTGAATGGATACAGAAGCAAGACTCAAATATGCTGCCTACAAGAAATCCATCTCACCTATAATGACACACATAGACTAAAAGTTAAGGGATGGAAAGAGATATGTCAAGCAAGTGGAAATCAAAAAGAACAGAAATTGCTATTCTTAGATAAAATAGACTACAAAGTCAAAAGGGACTACAAGTCAAAGAGAAACAAAGGTCACTGTATTATGATAAATGGGTCAATACAGCAAGAAGATATAACAATTATAAATAGCTATGCACCCAACACCAGAGAACCCAAGAATTCAAGCAAACATTAAAGGATCTAAAGAGCGAGAAATACTGGAATGCTATAGTAGGGTACTTTCATACCACACTCTCAGTAATGGACAGATCATCTAGATAGAAAATAAATAAGGAGACATTGGAATTAATCTAGACACACTAGACTACAGAGGCCTAACTGATATTTAGAAAACATTTCACTCAATTGCTGCAGAATACACATTCTTTTCATCAACATGCACAACCTTCTCCAGGATAGACCATATTTTAGGCCACAAAACAAATCTCAACAAATTTTAAAAAGTAGAAATGTAGTATATTTTCTGACCATACTGAAATAAAACTAGAAATCAATAACAAGAGAAACCTTGAAAACTACACAATCACATGAAAGTTAAACAAAATGCTTCTGAATTACCAATGGGTCAATGAAGAGATTACAAAGGAAATTTAAAAGTCTCTTGGAACAAAGGAAAATGGAAATACCACACTCTAAAATCTATGAAAGACAGCAAAACAGTACTAAGAGGGCAATGTTTATAACAATAAATGCCTACATCAAAAAAGTTGAAAACCTTCAAATAAACCACCAAACAATCCACTTCAAGAAACTAGAAAAGCAAGAACAAAGCAAACCCAAAATTAGTACAGGAAAAGAAATAACAAACATAAGTACAGAAATCAATAAAATTGAGAAAAAAACAGAAAACCAAATATAAAACAAAAAGTTCTGTTTTTTTTTTAAAAGAGAAACAAAATTGACAAATCTTTACCTAGACTAAGACAAAAAAGAAAGAAGAACCAAATAGATAAAATCAGATATGGAAAAGGGGACATAACATATGAGACAACAGCAATACAAAGAATTATTAGAGAATATTATGAACAACTATATGCCAACAAACTAGAAAACCTAGAGGACATAGATAAATTCCTGGACACCTACAACCTGCCAAAATTAAACCATGAAGAAATAGAAAACTTCAACAAACCAACAATGAGTAATGAAATCAAAGCTGTAATAAAACGTCTCCCATCAGTGAAAAGTCCAGGACCTGCTGGCTTCACTGCTGTATTCTACCAAACATTTGAAGAAGAATTAATGCCAATGCTACTCAAACTCTTCAAGAAAATTAAAGAAGAGGGAATACTTTCAATCTTATTCTGAGGCAAACATTACCTTTCTAAAGTAAAAATAAACCTTTAGAAAAAATAAAACCTAGTGTTCAATAGATTAGTAGGGTGACTATGGAAAACATTAATCGATAGATTTCAGAATAGCTAGGAGAGAATAATTGGAATGTTCTAACATAAAGATAAATATTTAAGGTGATGGATATCCCAATTACCCTGATTTGACTACAGATGAATGCATCAAATTATACACCTCCCAAAATATATACAACAAATATATATCAATAAAAATAAGTGGATACAATTACTCAGTGTCAGGTATTTTGTTACATCAATGGAAACAAAGACAAGTCTTGTGCCCCCAGAAAAGTGCACTTATAAGTAAATAAATCATTGCTTATCTAGTCTTACATTATAGTTCCCTTGACCAAGCAACATCAAAATTCAACCCCAGGATTACTCACAGGGTTCACCATTACATTCTTGGTGCAATTTTTTAGGTTGATAATGTTTTCTTCTCTTATCAGGCCAAGTGTATCCACTACCAGGTTATGCTGGTATTTAACCATAATTATCAGCCACACAGCCATGCGAGTGGGGACGGATTCTGAGAGACACATCTGATACTTTATTGAGGAGAGATTCTTGCAGTATCTTCTAACACAGTAGAAGTGCCAGCTCTTGCTAGGGTAGGATGAGCTAGGTCTGCAAGCCCAAAGGCTCACAGAGAGTTGCAGAATTTATATTTCAGTGTCCGCTATCCAGGTGTCTCCATCTCATGTTTCAGAATCTCAGGTTTATTCATCAGGGCTGGGTTCTTCACATAACAAGACTGCTTTGGTTGAAATTTCAAACATCTCTGGAATCCTGCAACTCCAACAACTAAGTCTTCAGCCTCCTCTTCAACTGTGGCTGCCCTCCCAACACAGGTGATAAAAGGATCATTGTGAACTATCAGAGCCTTACAGGGAAGCTATATGGCTCTCACATAGCTGCCAATTGCTTGTTAACAGCCTTCACGCTTTCTGGTGGGTGTCAATATAACCTAGCAATAACTAGCCAACTCTTCTCAGTTTTTAGGCATTTTCTTCCCTGCCTCTTCCATGATTTAAATATCTACATCATTACACCTGTCACAGCATTTCCTTCCACTAAAACATTTTCCCAGTCACCACCGGAGAAATCTCTGGCAACTGAACTGAAACTTTTTGCCAGGAATTATCCTTGCTAATGTATCAAAGAGGATGGTGTCCTCTACACCTGCTGAGAGGTCGGTCAGTGAGCCAGTCTCCCACAGCTCCATCTTGAGACCTGTTTTCTTGGACTATCCTGATACCATTTGTGTTAATTCAGATACTCAAAAAAAATAAAAAAATAAAAAGATGTTAAGGCCATGTCTTTAAACTTGCAAGAGTTTAACAGAGGAAATGCTTATGAGAAAGAGGCCTGAAAAGGCTAAAAGGTCTGTCAAACACAGCTGAGGAGAGAGGAAAGAAAGTTCAGGTGGAAGCATCCTTGCAAGTCTCACTCTCAAATGAAAGAGAGAAGGAAGGATGTCACAACCATGCAGGAGTGTCTCTAGAGCCTATGTATTACGTTATAGAAACATATGACGTATAAAATATAAGTAGATTGTGCTTTACTTAACATCAGGGAAATTAGAATGAGTATATTAGTTGATACAGTGTCTTTATAACAAAATATATATGCTTTCTCTTCCTGAAGTTTAGTCATTCCATAATATTACAAATGTTTGGTTGTCTTTGCTCAATAACCTCCACTCTATGTCTTGTAGTGCATTTTGAAAACTAGTAATAATATTATTTTGCTAGTTAGATGAATGAAGATATAAAAAATTTGCATATTGGGTAGGCACTATCTGATTCACTTGAGAATCAACTCATATAGACATGAGGATATTAATATTGATTTATAAATAAGATTTCATCTTAAATATCTGACTAAGCCTGAAGTTTATCTTAAGTGAAAATTTAGTCTCAATTTAAAAATGTCTTGGTTTGTCAAAAAATAAGTCAAACCATAGACTAGGGGAGGTACATCTGATAAATACTGTTATCTAAAATTAAAAAGAGGCCAGATGTGATGACTCAAACCTATAATCTCAACACTGGGAGGCCAAGATGGGAGGATTGCTTGAGATCAGGAGTTCAAGACCAGCCTGGGAAACCTCCCTATTAATACTAAATATTTTATATTTTAAAATATAAAAAGTATATATTAGCCAGACATGAATAGCATTTGCCTGTAGTCATAGCTGCTTAGGAGGCTGAGGAGAGAGGATCAGTTGAGCCCAGGAGGTCAAGGCTGCAGTGAGCTGTGATTGTGCCACCGCACTCTAGCCTGGGTAGCAGAGTCACCCTGTCTCTAAAAATAAAAATTAAAAAAATATTTAATTTTAGTTTTTAAAAATCTAATTTCAGGTTTAGAAAAAAGAAAAATTTTCCCAAAATAAAATATACAAAGAACTCTTAAAATCCAACAATGAAAAAGAACCCAAATTTTAAATGGACAAAAGTCCTGAATTTTTGTCTCACCAAATAAGATATTCAGATGGAAAATAACCATAATAAAAGATGCTCAACATCATATACCATTCGGGAATTTCAAAACAGCAATGAGGTACCCTACCTACCTTTACAAATGGCCAAAATCCAAGACACTGACTATACCAAGTGCTGATGGGGATGTAGAACAACAAGAATATTCATTCATTGCTGCAAAATGGGTCAGCTGTTTCTTACAAAACTTACCATGCAATTCAGCAATTGAACCCCTTATTATTTACTCAAATAAGATGAAAATTTATGTCCACACAAAAACTTGTGCATGAATATAGCAGCTTCATTTATCATTGCCAAAACTTGAAAATAATCAAAACATCCTTTAGTAGATGAATGAGTAAATAAACTGTGGCATACTCGGGAAATGGAAAACTATTGAGTGCTGAAAATAAATGAGCTATCAAACCATGCAAAGACATGGAAAAAAAAATCTTAAATGCATGTTACTAAGTTAAGGAAGCCAATCTGATAGAGGCTACATACTATATAATTCTAACTATATGACAGTCTGGAAAAGGCAAACCTATAGAGTCAATGAAAAGAACAGTGATTGCCAGAGGTTGTTGGGGAGGGAGAAATAAATAGGCAAAGCACAGACAATTTTTAAGTCATTAAAACTATTCTGTGTGATACTGTAAAGGTAAATGCATGCTGTGAGACATTTGTCAAAACCCATGAACTATGCATCAAGAATGAGCCCTAATGAGATCTATGGACTTTGAATAATAATGATAGGTCAGTGTAGGTTCATCAATTGTAAAAACTTGTGGGTTACTGATAGTGGAGAAGGCTTGTGTGTGGCGGGGTTGGTTGGGCATGGGGTATACATGGAAACTCTGTGTTGTGCACAATTTTACTGTGAAACTGAGCTATTCTTAAAGTCTATTGAAGAAAAAGGAAATTTTCTAGTGGACTTCAGAGAAAGCTGTTCATCTTTGATTAAAAAACATAAGTAAGGATTTAAAAAATGTCTTAAGTCTTGGTATTACCTAAATTTCTGCTTTATTAATAGTCATATGAGGACTGTTTGTTTTGATTTTTGTTCATGGTACTGGTGAGATAGATCAATTTTAGAACTGCCTGGTTTCTCACAAGATCTTCATTATCATTTTGTCTGTGTATTTATGGCAAGTATTCTTCCATTTAGGAATCAGATCTATTAACTTCTACCAAGAAAAATCAATGCATTTTATATGATGGCTGTTGTTGTGTCAGCTTGAATAGTCTGAACCACAGTGCCAAGAAATCCCTCTCAAGTATGTTTAGGGTAAGTTACCAGGGACTCAAGAGATTTGGAGAACTAAAGGGAACAACAGTCATTTTTAGCATACATATACCTTGTTCCAGTTATTCACTTAAACACTGATCTAGGTTCTTTGTGAAGGAATTTTATGGATGAGATTAAAGATTGTAATTGGTTGACTTTATTAAAATGGGAGATTATCTTGTGTAGGCCTGATTTAATCTGTCAGAAAGTCTTTAAGTATGCTGAGGCCTTCTCTCAGTAGAGCCTTTCATTAGTAGACAACAAGCCTCAGCTCCTGCTTCTGGGCTTCCAGCCTGCTCATGATCTTCCCTTCCTGCCTGCCTAGCAGGCTTTGGGGATCCTACAATTATATCAACAAATAGAATTGCATATATGCATATATATGTATATATATGAGATGAGATAAGATATATACATATATCTTATCCCCTACTGAGTCTGCTTCTCTGATTGATTGCTGACTGATACTTTTCTTTCACTGAATATCTAATATTTCATCCAAGTCTGAACTTTGGTTAAATTCAGGATGGAAAAGTAGGGAGGGAAAAGTGAGTTAAAAAATAGGATGGAGGGAGAAAGAGGGAAGGGTGGAGTTTTTATTATTGTACTTTTATGTTCAGATGCTTAAATAGCTTTTTTTAAAAAGAGAGTGCTTATTTTGTTTTACAAATGACTGTTATGTTCAACAACTTTTGACATCTTGTCTAAAATTACATATTAACTATATGTTAGTAGTAGATATCAGTATTGAATCAATAGCTGTAAGAATATATGAAATGTCAACATTTCCCAGAGTGAACCTTTCATTTTGTATCCAGTTTTGGATTATAGGCCAGAAATTTTGCTGCTAACAGGTTTATGCATGATAATTCACCACAGTTTAGTGTAATTAGTACTTTCCTGCAGTGCATTCTCTTATAACCTACTCAATAGCATCCAAGCAAAATAGAAGTTCTCTTTTAATTAGTGCATACTGGAATACCAATGTATTGGTCCATTTTCATGCTGCTGATAAAGACATACCCACGACTTGGAAGAAAAAGAAGTTTAATTGGACTTACAGTTCTACATGGCTGGGCAGGCCTAGAATCAAGGCAAGAGGTGAAAGGCACTTCTTACAAAGTGGTGGCAAGAGAAAATGAGGAAGATACAAAAGCAGAAACCCCTGATAAAACCATCAGATCTTGTGAGACTTATTCACTACCATGAAAACAGCATGGGAGAAACTTCCCCATGATTCAAATTCTATCCCACTGGGTCCCTCCCACAACACATGAGAATTATGGGAGTATAATTCAAGATGAGATTTGGGTGGGGACACAGCCAACCCATCTCATTTTACCCCTGGCCCCTCCAAATTTTATGCCCTCGTATTTTAAAACCAATTATGCCTTCAAACAGTTCCCCAAAGTCTTAACTCATTTCAGCATTAACCCAAAACTCCATAGTCCAAAGTCTCATCTGTGACAAGGCAAGTCCTTTCTGCCTATGAGCCCATAAAATCAAAAGCAAGCTAGCTACTTCCTAGATACAATGAGGGTACAGGTATTGAGTAAATACAGCCTTTCAAATGGGAGAAATTGGCCAAAACAAAGGCATTACAGGGCCCATGTAAGTCCAAAATCCAACCAGGCAGTCAAAATTTAAAGCTCCAGAAATGATCTCCTTTGACTCCAGGTCTCACAACCAGGTCACACTGATGCAAGAGGTAGGTTCCAATGGTCTTGGGCAGCTCTGCCTCTGTGGCTTTGCAGGGTACAGCCCCTCCCTCCCAGTTATTTTCACGGACTGGTATTGAGTGTCTGCAGCTTATCAAGGCCTATGGTCCAAGCTGTAGGTGGATCTACCATTCTGCAATCTGAACTCGGTGACCCTCTTCTTACAACTCTATTAGGCAGTGCCCCAGTAGGGACTTTATGTGGGGGCTCCAACCCCATATTTCCCTTTCACACTGCCCTAGCAGAAGTACTCCATGAGGGCCCAGCCCCTCCAGCAAACTTCTGCCTAGGCATCCAGGCATTTCCATACATGTTCTGAAATCTAAGCAGAGGTTCCCAAATGCCAACTCTTGACTTATGTGCACTTGCAAGCTCAACACCATGTGGAACCTGCCAAGGCTTAGGGCTTTCACCATCTGGCACCATGGCTCAAGCTCTGCATTGGCCCCTTTCAGCCATGGCTGGAGCAGCGGGCATGCAGGACACCAAGTCTCTAGGCTGCACACAGCACAGGGACCCTGGGCCAAGACCACAAAATCCCTTTCTCCTCAGCCTCCAGGCCTGTGATGGGAGAGTCTGCTGTGAAGACCTCTGACATGCCCTGGAGACATTTTCCCCATTGTCTTGTGGATTGAATTTTGTCTTGTGGATTAAAATTACTTACGCAAATTTATGCAGCAGGCTTAAATTTCTCCTCAGCAAATCAGGCTGCAAATTTCCCAAACTTTTATGCTCTGCTTCCTTTTGAAACTGAATACCTTTAACAGCACCCAAGTCACCTCTTGAATGCTTTGCTGCTTAGAAATTTCTTTCACCAGATACACTAAATCATCTCTTTCAGTTCAAAGTTTCACAAATCTCTAGGACAGGGACAAAATGCTGCCAGTCTCTACAACAAGAGTCACCTTCTTCCAGTTCCCAACAAGTTCCTTATCTCCATCTGAGACCACCTCAGCCTGGACCTTATGGTCCATATTGCTATCAGGCTTTTGGTCAAAGACATTCAACAAGTCTCTAGGAAGTTCTAAGCTTTCCCACATTTTCCTGTCTTCTCCTGAGCCTCCCAAACTGTTCCAGCCTCTGCCTGTCACCCAGTTCCAAAGCTGCTTTCACATTTTCAAGTATCTCTTAAGCAACATCCCCCCTCTTCTGGTACCAATTTACTGTATTAGTTCATTTTCAAACTGCTGATAAAGGCACACCTGAGACTAGGAAGAAAAGAGGTTTAATTGGGCTTACAGTTCCACAAGACTTGTTGAATCACGGCAGGAGATGAAAGGCAGTTTTTACATGTCAGTGGCAAAAGAAAATGAGAAAGATGCAAAAGCAGAAACCCCTGATAAAACCATTAGATCTTGTGATACTTATGCATTGCCATGAGAACAGTATGGGGAAACTGGCCCCATGATTCAAATTATCTCCCACTGGGTCCCTCCCACAACACATGAGAATTATGGGAGTACAACTAAAGGTGAGATTTGGGTGGGGACACAGCCAAACCATATCAACCAATTCTCCAATCAAAATAATAAACAAAATGTATGTTTTTATTAAAAATAGTAAAGTAGTAAAGTTTTATATTGAACTATCTCAAAAAGCATATACTATAAAAACAATTTTAACTTTTGGCTTTTATAGGTTTATAATTTTAAGCTATATTAAATGCATGCAGAAAATCTGTTAAACATCACAAATTTGGAAGAAAAATAGTTGATTTTACAATCTGCAATAATAGAATTCCTTTGCTTAGCTAGGCATGGTGGTGCATACCTATAGTCACAGCTTCTTGGGAAGCTGAGGTGGAAGGATTGCTTGAGCCTGGGAGGTAAAGGCTTCAGTTAGCTGAGATCACACTACTGCCCTTCAGCCTGGGCAATAGAGTGAGACTCTGCCTCAAAAAAAAAATAATAATCCATCTGCTTATTGACTTTCCAACTAAGAATGAGGGGAGAGGGGAGATAGTGGTTTCTTTTTTACACAGGTTAAGCATCTCTAATCAAAAATCAAAAATCCAATGCCCACAAATCTGAAATTGTCTGAATGCTGACATGATGCCACAAGTGTAAAGTTCCCCGTCTGACCTTCTGTGACAGTTGACAGTCTAAGCACAGGCATACAATGCAGTTTATTCAGTGTTCCCAAGAGAAAAAAGACCCTCAAAGCCACTTCAATGGTGATATATCTTTTTTACACAGGCCCAGATTTCCCCATCTAAGCATGATCTCAAAGGGAAATAAAATGGCTTGTGTGCAGGCCATATTGGCCAATGGCAAGTTTCCCACTGTGTTACTCTGTTCTTGAATCACTATAAAGAAATACCTAAGACTGGGTAATTTATAAAGAGGAGGTTTAATTGGCCCATATTCTGCAAGCTGTACAATAGTGGCACCAGCATCTGCTCAGGAACAGACACATCACATGGTGAGAGAGGGAGCGAGAGAGAGAGGGGAGCAGGTGGTCCCAGACTCTTTTAAACAACCAGATGTTATGTGAACTAACTGAGCAAGAACTCACTCATCACCAAGCAGATAGTGCTAAACTATTCATGAGGGATCTGTCCCCATGATCCAATCACTTTCTACCACCAGACCCCCACCTCCAATATTGAAAATCACATTTCAACTTGATATTTGGGGAGGTGAAAAATATTCAAATTATATCACCATGATGACCCACATGGGGTAAAAACCCATGTGCCTTTCTCCCTGTGGATTTTTGCCATTTTGTTTGCATATTCTCTGTTCTGTGGTATAAAGATATCATTGAAAATGTCAAAAAGGCCCACAGATACTCCATGAGTAACACTAACAAGAAAAAGAGAAACTGTTCATGTTTATCTGTAGCACGGAAAACCAAGGTGTTGGAGAATGAACAGTAGTGTAAGCATGAAACATTTCACAGAAGAATGTGGTGGTGGAATGACCACCATATATGACCTGAAGATAAACTGTTCAAGTTCTACCTCAAAGTGATAAACAGCCATTAAAGAAAAACACTACATGCAGCTAAAAATAAGGATCTCAATCATGTATTGGAAAGGTGGATCCATCAGCGCCAAGTGAACACATGCCACTTAATGATATGCTGATCATGAAACAAGCAAAGATCTATCATGATGAACTGTTAAAAGGAACTATGACTGTTCAATAAGCTGGCTATAGAAGTTTTTTTTTTTAAAAAAAGACATGGCATTAAATTTTTAGAGATTTGTGGTGGCAAAGCATCTACTGATCTTGAAGTAGAGGAGACATTTATTAACAAAATTTGCCAAGATCATTGCTGATGAAATTTTGACTTCAAAATAAGTCTATAATGATGTTGAAATATCACTGTCTTGTGTTATTGCCCCAGGAAGACACTGACTACAACTGATGAGACAGCCTACAGTAATGAAGGATGCCAATAACAGAATAACTGTGCTGGGAAGTGCCAGTGCAGCAGGCATTGCATAAGTGTAACTTGCCATGATAGACAAAAGTTGCATACTCAGTTTTCCAGGAGTTTATTATTATGCTAACAAAAAAGCATGGATCACCAGGGATATCTTTTTTGATTGGTTTCAAAAACATGTTTTACCAGTGGCTCATACTTACTGCAAGGAAGCTAGATTGGATGGTGACTGCAAAATTTTGTTCTTTCTTGATAACTGTTTATCTTCCAGTGAAAATTCTATCAAGAATAATGTTAATGCCACACGCTTCCCCAAATGGTACTTCATTAATTCAGCTATGTGACCAGGGTATCCTTATATCAATGAAAAGTAAATATAGCAACACTTTCTTGACCAGCATACTAGCAGCTGTGAACAGAGGCACAGGTGTGGAAAGTTTTTTAAAGGAGTAAGGATACCATATATGTTGTTGCCAATACCTGGAACACAGGTTCTAAAGATACAGTCGTGCATGCCCAGGTCAACCTTTGGCCTACAACTACGTTCAGTGATGAAGACGAACAAGGTAGTGAATTTGAAGGATTCTATATATCAAATGAGAAAAAAATGACGTCGGACCTACTTACATATGCAAAAAACTTATCTTCAGAGTGTTAGTAAGCAGGACGAAGTGGATAACAAAGTTTTTATTTGTATTTTTTAAATATATATATTTTATTGCATTTTAGGTTTTGGAGTACATGTGAAGAACATGCAAGACTGTTGCATAGCTACGTACATGACAATGGTTTGCTGCCTTCCTCCCCCATCACCTATATCTGGCATTTCTCCCCATGTTATCCCTCCCCCAACTCCCCACCCCCTGCTGTCCCTCCCCTAGTTCCCCCCCCACAGACCTCAGTGTGTGATGCTCCCCTCTCTGTGTCCATGTGTTTTCATTGTTCAACACCCACCTATGAGTGAGAACATGTGGTGTTTGATTTTCAATTCTTGTGTCAATTTGCTGAGAATGATGGTTTACAGGTTCATCCAAGTCCCTACAAAGGATACTAACTCGTCGTTTTTATGGCTGCATAGTATTCCATGGTGTATATGTGCCACATTTTCCCTGTCCAGTCTATCATCGATGGGCATTTGGATTGGTTCCAAGTGTTTGCTATTGTAAACAGTGCTGCAGTGAACATTTGTGTGCATGTGTCCTTATGATAGAATGATTTATAATCCTTTGAATATATACCCAGTAATGGGATTGCTGGGTCAAATGGAATTTCTATTTCTAGGTCCTTGAGGAATCGCCACACTGCCTTCCACAATGGTTGAACTAAGTTAGACTCCCACCAACAGTGTAAAACTGTTCCTATTTCTCCACATCCTCTCCAGCATCTGTTGTCTCCAGATTTTTTAATGGTTGCCATTCTAACTGGAGTGAGATGGTATCTCAATGTAGTTTTGATTTGCATTTCTCTAATGACCAGTGATGATGAACATTTTTTCATGTGCTTGTTGGCCTCATATATGTCTTCTTTTGTAAAGTATCTGTTCATATCCTTTGCCCACTTTTGAATGGGCTTGTCTGTTTATTTCTTGTAAATCTGTTTTAGTTCTTTGTAGGATCTGGATATAAGTCCTTTGTCAGATGTGTACATTGCAAAAATTTTTCTCATTCTGTTGGTTGCCGATTCACTCTAGTGATTGTTTCTTTTGCTGTACAGAAGCTCTGGAGTTTAATTAGGTCCCATTTGTCTATTTTGGCTTTTGTTGCCAATGCTTTTGGTGTTTTAATCATGAAGTCCTTGCCTATGCCTATGTTCTGAATGGTTTTGCCTAGATTTTCTTCTAGGGTTTTTATGGTGTTAGGTCTTACATTTAAGTCTTCGATCAAGCTGGAGTTAATTTTAGTGTAAGGTGTCAGGAAGGGGTCCAGTTTCTGCTTTCTGCACGTGGCTAACCAGTTTTTCCCAACACCATTTATTAAACAGGGAATCCTTTCCCCATTGCTTGTTTTTGTCAGGTTTGTCAAAGATCAGATGGTTGTAGATGTGTGGCGTTGCCTCCGAGGCCTCTGTTCTGTTCCATTGGTCTAGATCTCTGTTTTGGTACCAGTACCATTCTGTTTTGATTACTGTAGCCTTGTAGTATAGTTTGAAGTCCGGTAGTGTGATGCCTCCCGCTTTCTTCTTTTTGCTTAGAATTGATTTGGCTATGCGGGCTCTCTTTGGTTCCATATGAAGTTTAAGGTGGTTTTTTTCCAGTTCTGTGAAGAAGGTCATTGGTAGCTTGATGGGGATAGTGTTGAAACTGTAAATTACTTTGGGCAATATGACCATTTTCACGATATTGATTCTTCATAACTATGAGCATGGAATGTTTCTCCATCTGTTTGTGTCCTCTCTTATTTCCTTGAGCAGTGGTTTGTAGTTCTCCTTCAAGAGGTCCTTTACATTCTTTGTTAATTGTATTCCTAGGTATTTTATTCTCTTTGTAGCAATTGTGAATGGCAGTTTGTTCTTGATTTGGCTCTCTTTAAGTCTGTTATTGGTGTATAGGAATGCTTGTGATTTTTGCACATTGATTTTGTATCCTGAAACTTTGCTGAAGTTGCTTATCAGTTTCAGGAGATTTTGGGCTGAGTCGATGGGGTCTTCTAAATATACAATCATGTCATCTGCAAATAGAGACAATTTGACTTCCTCCTTTACTATTTGAATACCCCTTATTTCTTTTTCTTGCCTGATTTCTCTGGCTAGAACGCCTAATACTATATTGAATAGGAGTGGTGAGAGAGGGCATCCTTGTCTAGTGCCAGATTTCAAAGGGAATGCTTCCAGTTTTTGCCCATTCAGTGTGATATTATCTGTGGGTTTGTCATAAATACCTTTTATTATTTTGAGATACGTTCTGTCAATGCCTAGTTTATTGAGAGTTTTTAGCATAATGGGCTGTTGAATTTTGTCAAAGGCCTTCTCTGCATCTATTGAGATAATCATGTGGTTTTTGTCTTTGGTTCTATTTATGTGGTGAATTACGTTTGTAGACTTGTATATGTTGAACCAGCCTTGCATCCCCTGGATGAAGCCTACTTGATCGTGATGGATAGGCTTTTTGATGTGCTGTTGCAATTGGTTTGCCAGTATTTTATTGAAGATTTTTGCATCTATGTTCTATGTTTTGCCTGAAGTTTTCTTTTTTTGTTGAGTCTCTGTCGGGTTTTGGTATCAGGATGATGTTGGTCTCATAAAATGAATTGGGAAGGATTCCCTCTTTTGGATTGTTTGGAGTAGTTTCAGAAGGAATAGTACCAGCTCCTCTTTGCATGTGTGGTAGAATTCAGCTGTGAACCCATCGGGACCTGGGCTTTTTTTGGTTGGTAGGCTATTAATTGCTGCCTCAACTTCAGCTCTTGTTATTGCTCTATTCAGGGTTTCGACCTCTTCCTGGTTTAGGAGTAGGAGGATGCAAGTGTCCAGGAATTTATCCATTTCTTCCAGGTTTACCAGTTTGTGTGCATAGAGTTGTTTATAGTAATCTCTGATGGTGGTTTGTATTTCTGTGGAATTTGTGGTGATATCCCCCTTTATCGTTTTTTGTTGTATCTATTTGATTCTTCTCTCTTTTCTTTTTTATTAATCTGGCTAGCGGTCGTCTATTTTGTTGATCTTTTCAAAAAACCAGCTCCTGGATGTGTTGATTTTTTGAAGGTTTTTTTTCCTCTCTCTATCTCCTTCAGTTCTGTTCTGATCCTAGTTATTTCTTGTCTTCTGCTAGCTTTTGAATTTTTTTTTTGATCTGACTCCTCTAGCTCTTTCAATTTTGGTGACAGTGTGTCGATTTTGGATCTTTCCTTACTTCTCATGTGGGCATTTTTTCTATATATTTTTCTCTAGACACTGCTTTAAAAGTGTCCCAGAGATTCTGGTATGTTGTGTCTTCATTCTTGTTGGTTTTGAAGAAGATCTTTATTTCTGCCTTTATTTCATTGTTTATCCAGTCAACATTCAAGAGCCAGTTGTTCAGTTTCCATAAAGCTGTGCAGATCTGAGTTAGTTTTGGGAGTCTGAGTTCTAACTTGATTGCACTGTGGTCTGAGGGACTGTTTGTTATGATTTACATTCTTTTGCATTTGCTGAGGAGTGATTTGCTTCCAATTATGTGGTCAATTTTGGAGTAGGTGTGATGTGGTGCTGAGAAAAATGTATATTCTATGGATTTGGGGTGGAGAGTTCTGCAAATGTCTGTTAAGTTTTCTTGGTCCAGGTCTGAGTTCAAGTCCTGGATATCCTTGTTAATTTTCTGTCTTGTTGATCTGTCTAATATTGACGGTGGAATGTTAAAGTCTTCCACTATTATTGTGTGGGAGTCTTAGTCTCTTTGCAAGTCTTAAGAACTTGCTTTATGTACCTGCATGCTCCTGTATTGGGTGCGTATATATTTAGGATTGTTAGCTCTTCTTGTTGCATTGATCCTTTTACCATTATGTAATATCCTTCTTTGTCTCTTTTGATCTTTGTTAGTTTAAAGTCTATTTTATCAGAGACTAGGATTGCATCTCCTGCTTTTTTTTTAATTTGCTCTCCATTTGCTTGATAAATCTTCCTCCTTCCCTTTATTTTGAGCCTATGTATATCCTTGCATGTGAGATGTGTTTCCTGGATACAGCACACTAATGGGTTTTGGTGTTTTATCCAATTTGCCAGTCTGTGTCTTTTGATTGGGGCAATTAGCCCATTTACATTTAGGGTTAATATTGTTATGTATGAATTTGATCCTACCATTTTGATGCTAGCTGGCTGTTTTGCCCATTAGTTGATGCAGTTTCTTCATTCTGTTGATGCTCTTTATCATTTGGTATGTTTTTGAAGTGGCTGGTACTGGTTGTTCCTTTCTATGTTTAGTGCTTCTTTCAGGAGCTCTTGTAAAGCAGGCCTGGTGGTGATGAAATCTCTGAGTAATTGCTTGTTCATAAAGGATTTTATTTCTCCTTCACTTATGAAGCTTAATTTAGCTGGATATGAAATTCTAGGTTGAAAGTTCTTTTCTTTAAGGATGTTGAATATTGGCCCCCAGTCTCTTCTGGCTTGTAGGGTTTCTGCTGAGAGATCTGCTGTGAGTCTATGGGCTTCCCTTTGTGGGTAACCCGACCTTTCTCTCTCTGGCTGCCCTTAGAATTTTTTCCTTCATTTCAACCTTGGTGAATCTGATCATTCTGTGCCTTGGGGTTGCTCTTCTTGAAGAATATCTTTGTGGTGTTCTCTGTATTTCCTGGACTTGAATATTGGCCTGCCTTGCTAGGTTTGGGAAGTTTTACTGGATAATATCCTTAGGAATGTTTTCCAGCTTGCATTCATTCTCTCTGTCACGTTCAGGTACACCTATCAAATGTAGATTAGGTCTTTTCACATAATCCCATATTTCTTGGAGGCTTTGTTCATTTCTTTTCACTCTTTTTCTCTAATCTTCCCTTCTCATTTTATTTCATTGAATTTATCTTCAGCCTCCTTCAGCTGCTGATGTCCTTTCTTCTGCTTGGTCAATTTAGCTTTCAAAACTTGTGTATGCTTCACAAAGTTCTGGTGTTGTGTTTTTCAGCTCCATCAGTTCATTTATATTCCTCTCTAAGCTGTTTTTTCTCATTAGCATTTCATCAAACCTTTTTTCAAAGTTCTTAGTTTTTTTGCTTTGGGTTAGACTATGTTCTTTTAGCTCAGAGAAGTTTCTTATTACCCACCTCTGAAGCCTGATTCTGTCAATTCATCACACTCATTCTCCATCCAGCCATGTTCCCTTGCTGGTGAGGAGTTGTGATCCCTTGTAGGAGGAGAGGCATTCTGGTTTTTAGGTGTTTTCATCTTTTTGTGCTGGTTTTTCCCATCTTTGTGGATTTATTTACCTGTGGTCTTTGTAATTGGTGACTTTCAGATGGAGTCTCTGAGTGGACGTCCTGTTTGTTGATGATGAAGTTATTTCTTTCTATTTCTTAGTTTTCCTTCTAACAGTCAGGCCCCTCTGCTCTGGGAGTGCTGGAGGTTCATGCCAGACCCTGCCTTCCTGGGATCACCTGCAGCAGCTGCAGAACAGTAAGGGTTGCTGCCAGTTTCTTCTTCTGCTATCTTTGTCCCAGAAGAATACCTGCCAGAAGTCAGTCTGAGCTCTCCTTTATGAGGTGACTCTTTGGATATACAAGAGTCAGGGAGCTGCTTGAGGAGATAGCCTGTCTTTTTATAGGAGCTCAAGTGCTGAGGTGTGAGCTCCATTGTTCTGTTCAGAGCTGCTGGGCAGGTACGTTTAAGTCTGCTGCAGCAGAACTCATAACAGCCTTTTTTTCCCCCAGGTACTCTGTCCCAGGAAGGTAGGGCTTTATTTATAAGCTTCTGTCATGCTGCTGCCTTTTTTCAGGGATGCCCTGCCCAGTGAGGAGACAGCCTAGTCACAGTCTTCCAGCAGAGGCATTGCTGAGTTGCTGTGGGGTCCGTCCAGCTGCCGTGTGAACTTCTCTGCAGTGCTGTTTATAGGGGTATAGTTAGAACTGCCTAGGCAATGGCGGCCCACCTCTGTAATGGTGGACTCTGTCTGTAGTGGTGGATTGCTTCAGCAATGGTGGGCTGTCCCAGTAATGGTGGCCTGCCTCGGCAATGGAGGACTACCTTGGTAGTGGTGGACCACCTCAACAATGGCAGACACCCCTTCCTCACAGAGCTGGACCATCCCAGGTTCAGCTGTGCTTGCTGTGAAACTCTCAATCCAGAGTGTTTCAGATTGCTGGTCTTTGTCGGGGTGGGGACCAGCCAAGCCTGATCACCTGGCTCCCTGCCTCAGTCTCCTTTTTTTCAGTTGAATGGGCAACTCTGTCTCCCAGGTGTTCCAGTCACCAGTTGAAACGGCACCCGGATTTGTGTGAGTTCTTGTGTGGACACCCACTGCGCCGGCTGAAACAGCTGCACTGGAGACTCATGGCGCTTTTTCACCCAGGAATCTCCTGGCCTGGCTCCCTGCCTCAGTTCCCTTTTTTTCAGTTGAATGGGCAACTCTGTGTCCCAGGTGTTCTGGTTGCCAGTTGAAAAGGCACCTGGATTTGTGTCAGTTTTTGTGTGGAGACCTGCTGCACCAGCTGAAACAGCTGCACTGGAGACTTGTGGTGCTTTTCCGCCCAGGAATCTCCTGGCTTGGCTCCCTATTTCAGTCCCCTTTTTATCAGTTGAATGGGTGACTCTCTCTCCCAGTCACTCCAGTTGCCAGCTGAAATGGCGCCCAGACCCATGTGAGTTTTTGTGCGGAGACCCACTGTGCCAGCCGAAACAGCCTCACTGGAGACCTGTGGCGCTCCTCTGCCCGAGAATCTCCTGGTCTGTGGGCAATAAAAATCCATCTGGAAATGCAGTGACCACTCACCCTCTGCACTCTCACTGAGAGCTGTAATCCAGAGCTGCTCCTACTTGGCTATCTTGGATCCCTCTCTGGATAACAAAGTTTTTAACATCAATAATAAATCTCCAGTTGTTCATTCATTGTCTGATAGTAAAGTAGCTGAAATGGTCCTGAATCAAAGTGATTATGACAATAGAGACAATGAAGATGACATTGTTAACACAGCAGAAAAAGTGCCTATAGACAGCATGGTGAAAATGTGAGGTCAGTTTATTGAAGGACTAGAGTAATAAGCATTCATACAGAACAGGAAATTATGTTTTTTTAATAAAATCAAAGGGAGACTCCTGAGACAAAAAATCCTGAATAATAAGGCAGATAACTGTGGAGGAATCATTTAAAAATCCATCCAGCAGAATGTCTCTTCAACCCTAAAGGACCTGGTTTCTGGTCCTCAGCTGCTTCTGACATTTCTTCTTACCTAAAAAAATAAAATAAAATGCAACATAAAGTAACCTTTTGATCAAAACACGGCATTGTAGGTAGAGACTCAAAGCCTGCCATTGTTTATTGTTGCTCTTGTGTAATAGCTGAAACAGGTGTTCTGGTGACACTACTCTGCTTCTTAGTTATTCTTAACATACTATTTTTTCACTGTATTAATGATATGCCCTATTTTTTACTGTTACTTATGGTGAATAAGTGTAAGAGAATGATTGCTTATCAGTAGCTTATAAATTTAGTCAAGGATGATGGTGATTGCCAAGGAACCACAGATTATCCATATGAGTGGCTGAGATAGGGACACTGTCTCTTTCTGATGCTTCAATGTACACAAACTTTGTTTCATGCATAAAATTATTAAAAATATTTTATAAAATTACCTTCAGATTATGTGTATGGAGTACATGTGAAATATAAAAATAAATTTGTGTTTAGTCTTGAGTTCTGTCCCCAAGATATCTCATTATGTGTATGCAAATATTCCCAAAGCCAAATTTTGAAACACTTCTCATCCTAAGCATTTTAGATAAGAAGTAACCTGTATTTCTAAGAGGTTGTCAGCTGTATTTTGCTGTGTATCTTTTAAAAATCAAGTATATATGATGTGATCTGGTATTCTCACTGAGAGAATATTAGAATTTAAGACAGTTTAAGACTCAATTCATCCCTTTCTCTTTAGAAAGCACAAAAAATTCTAATCAAGTATCTACAAGATAAGGAATCTCAAAACTGTAACTCCCTTTTTTATTTCTCAAGAGAATATAAAAGAAACAAAAGTGACATCTAAGAAGACTACACAGCAAATCCAACTTAAAGATAGCTTCACTAACAGTTCTTGTTTCTACTCCTAGTTTTATTCTTTTATTTAAAAATGATCTCTGGTTTATCAAAGTGGTTAGGATAAATTTCTTGTCATGTGATTATTTAGAAATTATAAGGCAAGAAAGAAAAAACCATAGTTAATTGAACAGAATAAATATATGGAAATATTTTAAAACTTTATTCTTAACTGTCATGAAAAGCTGTTTGAAAATGTATTTTCCTTTTAAATGACATGGGTAGAAAAATTAATCAAAGTATTTCTAATAAATTTGACTTATCAGCATACACACACACACACTGATAGGGTTTGGTTGTGTCCCCACCCAAATCTCATCTTGAACTCTAGTTCCCATAATCCCCATATGTTGTACGAGGGATCCAGTGGGAGGTAATTGAATCATGGGATTGGTTACCTCCATGCTGTTTTCATGATAGTGAGTTCTCATGAGATCCGATGTTTTTTTTTTTTAAGGGATTTTCACTCCAACTTTGCTCTGTACTTCTCACTGCCACCATGTGAAGAAGGATGTGCTTGCTTCCCCTTCTGCTTTGATTGTAAAATTCCTGAGGCCTCCCCAGCCATGAAGGACTGTGAGTCAATTAAATCTCTTTCCTTTATAGATTAACCAGTCTTGGGTATGTCCTTATAGCAACATGAAAATGAACTAATACAGTAAATTGGTACTGAAAGTGGGTTGCTGCTATAAAGAATGATACTGGAAATTGTGGAAGCAACTATGGAACTAGATAATAGGCAGAGGTTGGAACAGTTTGGCGGGCTCAGAAGAAGATATGAACACGTGGGAAAGTCTGGAATTTTCTAGAGACTTGGAGGACTCAGAAGACAGGAGGATGAAGGAATGTTTGGAACTTCCTAGAGACTTGTTGAATGGCTTTGACTAAAATGCTGATAGTGATATGGACAGTAAAGTCCAGACTGAGGTGATCTCAGATGGAGATGAGAAACTTGTTGGGAGCTAGAGTAAAGGTCACTCTTACTATGCATTCTAGAAGTAACTTGGGTGCTGTTAAATGTATTAGTTTTATGTATTCACAAATACATGGTTTGGAATTGGAATTTGTTTAAAAGGGAAGCAGAGCACAAAAGTTTGGAAAATTTGCAGCTGAGAATGCCATAGAAAAGATAATCCATTTTCTAAACAGAGAATACTTTTCCCATTGCTTGTTTTCGTCAGGTTTGTCAAAGATCAGATGGTTGCAGATGTGTAGTGTTATTTCTAAGCCTCTGTTCTGTTCCATTGGTGTATATCTCTGTTTTGGTACCAGTACTATGCTGTTTTGATTACTGTAGCCTTGTAGAATAGTTTGAAGTCAAGTAGCATGATGCCTCCAGCTTTGTTTTCTTTTTGCTTAGGATTGTCTTGGCTATGAAGGCTCTTTTTTGGTTCCACATGAAGTTTAAGGTGTTTTTTCCAATTCTGTGAGGAAAGTCAATGGTAGCTTGATGGGGATAGCATTGAATCTATAAATTACTTTGGGCAGTATGGCCATTTTTATGATATTGATTCTTCCTAACCATGAGCATGGAATGTTTCTCCATCTGTTTGTGTCCTCTGTTATTTCCTTGAGCAGTAGTTTGTAGTTCTCCTTGAAGAGATCCTTCACATCTCTTGTTAGTTGTATTCCTAGGAATTTTATTCTCTTTGTAGCATTTGTGAATGAGAGTTCACTCATGATTTGACTCTATCTATTACTGGTGTATAGGAATGCTTGGGATTAAAGATTTAAACTAAGGCCTAACACCAACAAAAACCTAGAACAAAACCTTGGCAATACCATCCAGGACACAGGCATGGGCAAGGACTTCATGACTAAAACACCAAAAGCAATGGCATCAAAAGCCAAAATAGGCAAATGAAATCTAATTAAACTAAAGAGCTTCTACACAGCAAAAGAAACTATCATTAGAGTGAACTGGCAACAAACACAATGGGAAAAAAAAATTTGTAATCTACCCATCTGACAAAGGGCTAATATCCAGAATATACAAAGAATTTAAACAAATTTACAAAAGAAAAAAACCAAACAAGCCCATCAAAAAGTTGGCAAAGTATATGAACAGACACTTCTCAAAAGACATTTATGCAGCCAACAAACATATGAAAAAAAGCTCATCATCACTGGTCATTAGAGAAATGCAAATCAAAACCACATTGAGATACCATCTCACACCAGTTAGAATGGTGATCATTAAAAAATCAGGAGACAACAGATGCTGAAGAGAATGTGTAGAGACATTTTTTGCACTGTTGGTGGACGTGTAAATTAGTTCGACCATTGTGGAAGACAGTATGGTGATTCCTCAAGGATCTACAACTAGAAATACCATTTGACCCAGCAATCCCGTTACTGGGTATATACCCAAAGGATTATAAATCATTGTATTGTAAAGACACATACACACATATGTTTATTGTGGCACTATTCACAACAGCAAAGATTTGAACCAACCCAAATGCCCTTCAATGATAGACTGTATATAGAAAAAGTGGCACATATACATCATGGCACATATACATATGTATATGTATATGTGTCACATATAAATATACAAACAATGCAGCCATGAAAAGGATGAATTCATGTCCTTTGCAGGGACACGGATGAACCTGGGAACCATCATTCTCAGCACACTGACACAAGAACAGAAAAACCAAGCAATACATGTTCTCACTCATAAGTGGGTGTTGAACAATGAGAACACATGGACACAGGGAAGGGAACATCACACACTGGGGTCTGTTGGAGGGTGGGAGGCTAGGGGTTAGATAGCAGGGGGTAGGGTGATAGGGGAGGGATAGCATTAGGAGAAATACCTAATGTAGATGACAGGGTCATGGATGCAGCAAACCGCCATGGCACGTCTATACCTATGTAACAAACCTGCACATTCTGTACATGTACCCCCAGAACTTAAAGTATAATAAGAATTTTTTTAAAAAAGATAATCTATTTTCTAAGCAGAAATTTAAACCAGCTGCAGAAATATGCATAAATAATGAGAAGCCAACTGTTAATCACCAACACAATGGAGAAAATGTCTCCAGGGCATGTCAGAGGTCTTCATGGCAGCCCCTCCTATCACAAGCCAGGAGATCTAGGAGAAAAAAAATGGTTTTGTGGGGCTTGCTGCTTTGTGCCGTCTTGGGACTTGATGCCCTGTATTCCAGCTGTGGCTAAAAGAAACCAATGTACAGCTCAGGCCATAGCTTCAGGGGATGCAAACCGCAAGCCTTTGTAGCTTCCACATAGTGTTGAACCTGTGGGTGCACAGAAGTCAAGAACTGAAGTTTGGAAACCTTCGCCTAGGTTTTAGAGGACGTATGAAAATGCCTGGATTTCCAGACAGAGGTGTGGTGTATGGGTGGTGCCTTCATAAAGAAACTCTACTAGGGCGATGTGGAAGGGAAATGTGGGGGTGGGAGCCTCCACATAGAGTCCCCACTTGGGCACTGCCTAGTGGAGCTGTGGGAGATGGGCCACCATCCTCCAGACCTCAGAATTGTAGATCCACTGACAGCTTGTACTCTGGACATAGAAAAGTCACAGACACTCAATGGCAGCCCATGAAAGCAGCCAGGAGGGGAGCTGTACATTGCAAAGCCACAGAGGCAAAGCCACCCAAGGCTGTAGGATTCCACCTCTTGCATCAGCATGACTGGGATGTGAGACATGTAGTCCAAGGAGATCCTTCTGGAACTTTAAGGTTAAATGACTGCCCTACTGGATTTCAGATTTGCATGGAGCCTGTAGCCCCTTTGTTTTGGCCAGTTTCTACCATTTGGGGTGGGTGCCTGTACCCCCATTGTATCTAGGAAGTAACTAACTTGCTTTTGATTTACAGGCTCCTAGGCAGAAAGGACTTGCCTTGTCTCAGATAAGATTTTGGACTTGGACTTTTGAGTTAATTCTAGAATGAGTTAAAACTTTGGGGGACTGTTGAGAATGTGAGGACATGAGATTTAGAAGGGGCCAGGGGTGAAATGATATGGTTTGGCTGTGTTCTTATCCAAATTTCATCTTGAACTGTAGTTCCCATAATCCTCATGGGTCATCAGAGGGACCCAGTGGGAGACAATTGAATCATCAGGGTGGTTACCTCCATGCTCTCGTGTAAGTGAGTTCTTATGAGATCTGACGGTTTAATAAGGGGCTTTTCCTTTTCTTCACTCTGTACTTCTCCTCACTGCTGTCATGTGAAGGACATGTTTGCTTCCCTGTTTTCCATTATTGTAAGTTTCCTGAGGCTTCCTAGGCCCTGTGGAATGGTGAGTCTATTAAATGTCTTTACATTATAAATTACTAAGTCATGGGTATGTCCTTATAGTAGCATGAGAATGGACTAATACATGCATACACACACACACACACACACACGCACACACACATGCACACAAGCTGTTTGACTTACGTTCTTAGAAATAGGTTTAAAAATAAAGTTTTGCTGACAGATAATTTCAGTTTCTGAGAGACTAGATTTAGGTTGAAAACCCAAAATTCATGACATTCGAATTGCTTCTAAACCATTATTCTAAGTTAAAATTGTACAATGTTGTTTCTAAGATGATTTGATATTTTTGTTGATACAGTTTTTAAAATCACATAAACCAAAATACAATTAAAATTTTAAAATGGTTAAAAATTATCCAAAGTAATTAACTACATAGCTATAACTTACAATATAAAATTAAGGTGTCTGATTTAGAGTGAAGTCAAATAACAAACCAACTTCATTGATTAGAGGTTTTAAAAGTAATAACTTTAGGTATCCAAAGTGATCTTCATAGCATTAACTGTTTATAACAGTGATGATAACAGTAATATCTGGATTCTACATGCAAGTACTTTTCTAAAATGGGTAGTACTACAAATTATTTTAGTCCTCTTTAGAACATCAAAAGAATAGCAATGTTTGAAAACTTTTTAGGATAAAAAATCTCATTTTTTTTTTTTACATAAGCAGAGAATTATATGTCTACAGAGTCTCTGAGTCCCATTGTTTGAATCCTTCCATGATGTCAAAGTATGGTTTGCAAAGGTTAAAAGGTGACTTTCATATAAAAATAAGCACACGCCCAAAATCTATTTAACACCTTAATGAACCAGGAGGGTGAAGTCTCCCTTTGTAATCCTAAATTAACTCTGAAGATTATTCTTGATTAAAAAAAAAGTTTGTCAGAGTGTTTTTCCAGTTACAGAGATATAACCAAAGATATTACATAGCTTTTGAATAATCTGCTTCACAATTTATTTGTTTTGTTTTAAATAACTCTTATTTGTTCTTCTAAGACTAGGGGAAAAAAGACATTTATTTCCATCAGGTTACA
Source organism: Ateles fusciceps (assembly GCA_036589455.1). NCBI lineage: Eukaryota > Metazoa > Chordata > Mammalia > Primates > Atelidae > Ateles > Ateles fusciceps. Next base: position 8,507,461 of record JAZHEH010001022.1, read on the forward strand.
TAGGTACTACTTATTCATGTGTATGAATTCTACTGTTAAGGTCCCAGAATCTGCTAAGTGTCAGATCAGCAGGGAATTGATATTTTATGCCACGTATGAGGCTGTGATCTTGTAATCCAAAGAAGGTAGCAGACCAGTTTTCTGGGAGAGCTTTTTAGACTTTGATTCAACATCGGCATTACAGCACTCGTTCCTTAATGATGGGCTTATAGTTCTGATTAAATTGGATTTATTCTCAAATATGAGAAGGTTGTCTTGTACATGATCTTGGCTGTGCAACTGATTTGTGCAATGAAATTCCAATTAAAAAAGATTTCTATTGAACCTTGAAAATAACTACCTTGTCATTAAAATTAAAAGGATGTAGTAAAACCATTTTTTCTGAAGTACTGAAGAAAATACTATTTAAAATGTGTTTCGTCTCAGTCTGCAGAAGCATAATCTAATAAGTTGAGGCTTAAAGATAGGTTAATGATAAGAGGCTGCTTCATATAATCATCATGCATATTAATAATATTGCAGAAAAAACAACACACATGGACACACAATAGATTTTCTTCATCAGTTCACTTAGTACTATGCAATTAATTATTGTCCCTATTGATCTTGGGTCAGTAGTGTGTTTTCATAAATTTGGTGGCTTCTGGAATTTTAAAAAATGCAAACTGCTGACTCAATTGTCAGGTATTATCTTTATAGTCATCTAAGTGATACCAATTAAGTTCCAAAGCCTGTACTTTTGAGTCCATTCCTCAGGTACAAATAACTTAAAAATATACAATACATGACTTTCTGGGAGACTCTGAGACTGTTTCACTTTCTTGAAGAACAAATTTCTGGCCCACAGCAGAGCCTTCTGATAAGCATGAAAGAATAGCATAAGCTACCTGTTGATGATATAACTGAAAGTCTGGGTTTAATTTATGAAGTAACCATCAATATCAGAATGGAGAAGAGGAATATTTTCCATTAAGTTGCATACATAACTGTGTCATGAAAATTTCATCAGTTTCCCCTGATGGTTGAATAAGGGTAAAATAAGCTTTTATTTTTATTTTTATTTTATTATTATTATTTTTTTGGAGACAGGGTTTTACTGTGTTAGACTGATCTCAAACTCCTGACCTCAGGTGATCCACCCGCCTCGGCCTTCCAAAGTGCTGGGATTATAGGGATGAGCCACCACGCCCAGCCAAGCTTTTATTTTTTAATAGAGAGATGCTCCTTCCTCCTCACTTCTTCTCCTTAGCATGTCTTTTTAAAGTATTACTGTCTTGATAAAAGGCCCAGTCTTTTCACTTTACAATGCAAGGTTTTGGCCTTCTGATTCTTGGAACTATAAACCCTTGCCTTCAGAATTAGTTCAGTGGCTCTCTCATGGTATGCATGACATAATCACAGGTATAGCAGTTAAGTCTTAAGAAGATATGAGAAGGTTTAATTGTTTTTCAGCTTTACCATATAATATGTGTGAAATTCTGTCCAGACTTTGTAGACACTTTTGGGCTACCTTTACACACATGTAAATCTGAAATGCTGATTCACTGGTAACTTGTTTTTCCTCTCTTTTCAATATTGGTATCAAAGTTCTTTGGTTGGCTCCCTAAGAGTTTTTAGGCCTTTAGATGTTGCTCTGTGAAGAATAAGATGTTACCATATTTAGAAGTTAACAAATGAGTCTGCCAGAGTTCCAGGGTTGCTGGTAGAAGACACAAGACTTCTGGGTCAGAAATAAAGGACTGTTTCTTACTCACAACAAAGCAAGCAGCATGATCTGAGCCAGCAGTTTTAGTGAAACAGGTTTTTTTTTCTTAAAATGCAAACACATTTAAAAATATTAGAATTTTTGTCTTTTTTTCTGAGACTATTAGAATTATGTCTATTTTTATTACTTTCTATATCAGCACAGACCTCATTTATTTTAGACACATTATATTTAATATATTAATGCTCTCTAGAGTGAGAAAATATTTCATATATAATGAAAGGTCAAAGATTTTATCAGTTGTAGACGGACACATGAGACTTTGTGACCTCAGTCCACAATATTAGATACAGGTCAAAATTCAACAATAAACATGCACACATGCACACACACACACACACACACACACCCCACTCGTCCAAATTCCAAAGTACTTTTTTCTTTCTAATGAGCATGAAATATTTTCTTAATTGATTTCAACTCACAAATAGATACGTACATATCAACAATTAATTAGCAGTTTCCTCTGATATCTATACTCAATTCCCTGATGTTACCAAAGGCTTGTATAACTCCAAACTTTACAAATTGAATGACTTTGTAAGACATGGAATTGTAAGGTGCTTCCTATTTATGAAGTAAAAATTCAATATTGAAATCTACACTGAACACAGTCTCCAGTCTAACAAACACCGCTAGTTTGTTCATAAAAAAAAAATTAAATAGAGACTATTGGGGGGTGGAGTAAGATGGCAGAATGGAAGTTCCTACCTATCATCTCCACTACGAGGACACCAATTTGACAACTGTCTACACACAAAAAAGCACCTTCATAAAAACAAAAAATCAGAGGAGCACTCCCAGTACCTGATTTTAACTTCATATTACTGGAAAAGGCAATAAAGAGGCAGGAAAAACAGTCTTGCTTTGTTGATGCGACTCCTCTCTCATCCCCTAGCAGTGGCAGCATGGTGCAATGTGGGTGGTAGTTTTAGTGTATAGAGCATTTTGGTGCACTGAGGAGAAGGGAAATGGCAGCACACATATTGGATGTATGTAGGACAGAGGTTCTCAATCTTTGCTGTATGTAGAATCACCTGGAGAGCTTTATACAAACATATGCATGCTTGGGGCACACCATATCACATAAATCAGAGTTACTGAGGATAGGTCTCAAGTATCCATCTTTCACAAAACTTCTTCACATAGTTAAATATATAGCCAATGTTTAGAAATATTGATACAATGAGCATTTCAGCTTCTAGACATCAGTATATCTGTTTCTGATATTTCTCCCAAAGTCTTCATATACTTTAAATCTAAAACAAATTGCTACTATGTCATTTTTAAAAAATATATATTCACAAAATTTCTATGTCACTATTTTTTAAGGAAATAAACATGTTCTGCTAATATTTGGAAAACGGTAGCTAAAATATATCTTGGGAGAATATAAGGGCATGTTCCACATGCTGGTCTGAGTGTATAGTAAACTAGACTCCCATATTGGGTTACACCAATGGCTTCAATGTGTGATGGTGGGTGCAAGTGTGTAGGTTAGGGTAGGAAGAGGATACAGGCTAATGTTATTTCAAAGCTGAGAGTAGTTTTTCATGTAAAAGGATGATACATCCTTTCTTAGGAAAAAAATTGTTGTTGTTAATTGACCTGTGGGTTATACAAATGTATGGTAAACATCTTATTCTGGAATGAGAAAGTTTAAGACAATAAAATGTTATTCTTTCGAGAACATAAATGCAAAGGGTTACTTTTACTCTGGAAAGAGTTGCCAGAAATCCTTCTCTCACACACACTTTTTGGTGGATATCTGAGATTGGTGTTCTGATTTCTCTGCTGGGAAGATATAGAGAGGAAGGTATGGTGATCCTTGAAATATGATAGCTTGTAGAAGCACAGTTGAGAATTGTCTGAGGGTACCTGTGAAGTAGCCCAGTCTAAAATCTCTCATATTCTCAATCCCATTTCAAGAGTTTTATTTGTGTGAGATGTGTATATGCTTCTCTCCAGTGAAAATTTGGGTTTTTCTATGCAAACCTTTAGTAAAATCTTGTTAAATCATGTGGCCTGGTCATAGCTGTGCTTTGTGGAGTTAGGGAATATTCTGGGCCCATGCTTGGAAAGTAGTGCCAAAGTGGACAGAAGCAACTGCCATAGGAAAAAGTTTCCAGAAAGCAAGAGAAAATGCAGAGTAGGATGGAGACGTGATGTGGCACAAGGAGCAAGGCATTGGTAGAGGGATACCAGAAATAATTCTGGAACTGGCCAACATTCCTCAGGTTCTAGGAATAGGGGAGGGAGAAGAACGTGTTCCAAGACCAGACATTCAGTTACTGAAGATTGATGGTATCTGTGGTTAAGTGAAGAGTGACTCCTGATAGCTGAAGAAGAAGAGACAACTGGATTGTAATAGAAAAAACTACTTCAGCTTTATAAAAAGGACCATTTGTGCTATTAGTCAACAAACATACATTAATTGTATTAATTGAATACGTTGATAAATATACTTATTAAATATAAATAAATTAAACTGGGCCAGCTATCAAAAATTTTCTTTAATGAGGCATGGCATTAAAATAATAAATAAATACATAGTGAGGCACTTTGTCTAGTACTATATAGATGAAGCTATTAATTATATCTGCAATGGTAAGTCTTTAATGAGACAATTAACAACTTGTATTTTTAAAAATACAAAATGGGTTGTCCTATGCAAGGTGTGCACTTTTATGTTTTAGTTTTATAAAGTTTTTGCTTAATTGTTATTTTTACATATAATATTTCAATTCTATTTCTGGAGGCAATTAAATAAAGGAGATTTATTTTGAAGCTGATCTGTGGAGAATCCCTTTTAGCAGGATGAGAGCATAATAAGAGGAGGTTAAATAGCCAAGACAGCCAATGCAGCCGAGGGTCATCAAAGATCAGCATAGGAAGGAAATTCAGAATATAGAAGCCATCTGGCCTGAGATAATTTAGCAAATTCTCAAAAGGAAATCTAGCTTTTGCTAACTTTAGTTACAACACATAACAGAAATGTTTTAAACTCTTTTAATAAAATGAGTGATTCAAGATTCTGTAGGAGGATATCCTGTAATGCTGTCTTCAGACATATTGGGAATTTCCCATATTCAAATATCCTTAGGTAAAACTAAAAATGAGCAATTGCATGCACAACCCTATAGCATATTCAGTCAGCATACACATTATGAGCACACTTTGTGTAGATGATATTTGGAAAAATGAAATTACAATCAAAGTACTAATTGCATAGTTGAAGTTTTGTTATTGATGATAACCCTATATTATATATGTTCATTTATATTCCCTTTGTTTTTGGTCTTTACCCTTGTTGTCCTCCCAAAGCCCCTCTTTCTTGTATTTATCCCAGGATGGTCCAAGTTTGGAACTGACATTCTCATTAACATTTCTGGTAAAATGTGAGTAGTGACCAAAGAAATTATAAAATTCAAACATTCAATGTTATAGATTTTTAGTTCAATCTTTTAATTTTATCTGAAGATGTAATGCAGTCGGGTTTACAATTTGAAGACCTCAACCTTCTTGGGTTCCATAAAAAAAAATTACATTTTTTCAATAAATATTCACTGAGTGCTTCTGTGTTCCAGACTCTATCTTACATGCTGGAGATAAAGTAGTGGGAAATAAAGAAGAAAACAATACACACTTCCCCTCTGACACTTACAGCTAATAAATGTGTGTATCTATATCTTTATATAAATATATTGTATTAAAAATCAAAATTTTTAGTATAATGCACAAGAATAAACACGCACATAAACTTATATAACAAAAAAGGGGCATTGGTGGTCCATGAATTGGGAGTAAAAATAAGGTATGTATTAAAAAGGATTCCTGAGAAGTTGACAATTGAACAAAGACTTTATGAATTTGTTTAATGTCACAGAATGCTGTTGTATGGGAATGCTAGAATGAAGTTAACAATAGTTTGTTTTAATACATAAGTTGATAGAATCCTAAAAATAGCACACAGCTAGTTGATACCATGACATACAATCTTTCAGAGAATGAAAGCCTTCCCAGTAGTGGGAGGGTTAGAAATTAGTTATTTGATCCAAACCATCCATGTACTCGCTTTAAAGTAAATAAATACAATTGTGGTTACTCATTGAGAATTCCAGATAAAATAACAAGCTCTAAAAATAGATATTTGTGAGAGAAAGGGAAAGATGGCCAAATAGAAACCTCCACTGATTGTCACCTGCCACAGGAAAATCAAAGTTCTCAACTATCTATGCAAAAGAAAGCACCTTCATAAGAACTGAAAATCAGGTGAGCAATCACAGCACATGATTTTAAATTCATATCACTGAAAGAGGCACTGAAGAGGGTAGAAGAGACCGTCTTGAATTACCAACACCACCCCTTCCCCAGCAGCAGGCATATGGTGTGGAGAGAGAATCTATGTGTTTGGAGCAGGGAAAGAAAGTACAATTGTGGTAGTTTTCATGGAACTTGGTGCTGCCCTGTCATAGTGGAGAGCAAAACTAGGATTAAGTCAGCCAATACCCACTCATGAAGGGATCATTGAGATCGGCCCTAGGCAGAGAGAAATCCCCACGTCCCAGCATCAGAACTTGAGTTTTGACAAGCCTAGCCACTGTGGGATAAAGTGCTCTGGGGCACCAAATAAACTTGTTAGGCAGTCTAGACCACAAGAATGCAATTTCTAGGCAAATCCTAGTGCTATTCTGGGCTTGGAGATGGTGGACTTGGGCAGCATTCTACCTAGTGAGACATAGCTAGGTGGCTAAGGGAGTGCTTGTACTACCTTAGGCACAAACTCAGGCAGCACAGCTCACAGCAACAGTGACCTCCTTCCTTCTGCTTGAGGAGAGCAGAAGGAAGAGTAAAGAGGACTTTGTCTTGCATCTTGATTACCAGCTCAGCCACACTAGGATAAGGCACTGGACAGAATTGTGAGGTTCTCATTCCAGGACCTAATTCTTGGACAACATTTCTAGACACACTGTAGGTCAGAAGGGAACCCTCTGCCTTGAAGGGAAAGACCCAGTCCTGGCAGAATTCATCACCTGCTGACCAACAAGCCCTTAGGCCTTGCATAGTCAGTATTGATACCAAGGTAGTACAGTGGGCCTTGGATAAGACTCTGAGACATGCTATCTTCAGGTGAGACCCAGCACGTTTCTAGATATGGTGGTTATGGTGAGACTCCTTTGGCTTGAGAAAAGCAGAGGGAAAAATAAAGGAGACTTTGTCTTACACCTTAGGTACCACATTGGCTACAGGGAAGTAAAGAATTAAGCAGGCTCTTGGGGTCCCCAATTATAGGCCTTGCTTCTTAGATGATATTTCTGGACTTGCCCTGGGGTAGAGGGGGAGCCTACTGCCCTGAAGGGAGAGTTCCAGCCCTGGTAGCATTCACTATAAGCTGACAGGGAAGCCCCTGGGGCTTATATGAACATCTCTGGTAGCCTGGCAGTAGTCACCATGAGCCTACAGTGGTGGTGGCCACAGGGAGAGACTCCTCTGTCTGTGAAAAAGGAAGGGAAGGGTAAGAAAGGTTTTGTCTCATGGTATGAGTGCCAGCTTAGCTGCAGTAGAAAAAGCACCAGGTAGATTTCTAAGGAGTTTTACTCTAATTTCTGGTTCCCAGATGGTATCTTTGGACACACTCAAGGCCAGGGGGAACTCACTACCCTAAAGGGAAGGATGCAAGGCTGGGTGGCTTCTCCAAATGCTGTTTGTAGAGCTTTAGGACCTTGAGTAAGGCTATGCAGTAGCCAGACAGTGGTTACAGTGGGCCTTGAGAGACCCACTGCTGTGCTGGCTTCAGGCCTGATCCAATGCTGTCGTAATGGTGGAGGCCATAGAAGTGCTTGTGTCCCCCCTGCCCAAGTCCAGGAGGCTCAGCATAGAGAGGGAGACTTCATTTATTTGGGAGAAAGTAAAGGAAAAGGACAAGAGTCTCTGCCTGGTAACTTGGAGAATTCTCCTGGATTTTATCCAAAAACACCAAGGTGGTACCTCTATGAGTGTACAAGAACCAAAGCATTACTGGGCTTGGGGTACCCCCTAATGCAGAAACAGCTTAGATCACAACACCCAACTCCCTTTAAATACTTGGAAAGCCTTCCCAAGAAGGAAGGGTACAAACCAGCCCAGACTATAAAGACTACAATAAATATCTAACTCTTCAATGCCCAGATGAAAACCCACAAGAATCAAGATCATCCAGAAAAACATGACCTCACCAAACTAAATATGGCAGTAGAGATCAATGCCAGAGAGAGAGGGAGAGATATGACCTAACAGACAGATACTTCAAAAGTGCTATTTAAGGAAACTCAAAGACATTCAAGATAACACGGAAAAATTCAGAATTTTATCAGATAAATTTAACAAAGCAATTGAAATAATTGAAAAGAATTGAGCAGAAATTCTGGAGTTGAAAAATGCAATTGATATACTAAAGAATGCATCAGAATCTCTTACCAGCAGAATTGATCAAAAGGAAGAAGGGATTAGTGAGCTTGAAGACACATAGTCAAAGGAAAAAATTAGAAAAAGAAATTTAGAAAATGAAATATGCCGGCCGGGCGCGGTGGCTCACGCCTGTAATCCCAGCACTTTGGGAGGCCGAGGCAGGCGGATCACGAGGTCAAGAGATCGAGACCGTCCTGGTCAACATGGTGAAACCCCGTCTCTACTAAAAATACAAAAAAATTAGCTGGGCGTGGTGGGGCGCGCCTGTAGTCCCAGCTACTCGGGAGGCTGAGGCAGGAGAATGCTTGAACCCGGGCAGCGGAGGTTGCAGTGAGCCAAGGTCGTGCCACTGCACTCCAGCCTGGCGCCTGGTGACTGAGTGACACTCTGTCTCAAAAAAAAAAAAAAAAAAAAAAAGAAAATGAAATATGCCTAGAAGATTTAGACAATCACCTCAAAGGGGCAAATCCAAGAGTTATTGCCTTTAAAGAAAATGCAGAGATGATGAGCATTTTTTCATATGTTTGTTGGCTTCATGTATGTCTTCTTTTGTAAAGTGTCTGTTCATATCCTTCGCCCACTTTTGAATGGGCTTGTTTGTTTTTTCTTGTAAATGTGTTTCAGTTCTTTGTAGATTCTGGTTATCAGCCCTTTGTCAGATGGGTAGACTGCAAAATTTTTTCCCATTCTGTTGGCTTGCCGATTCACTCTAATGACTGTTTCTTTTGCTGTGCAGAAGCTATGGAGTTTGATTAGGTCCCATTTAGAGAAATGCAAATCAAAACTACATTGAGATACCATCTCACGCCAGTTAGAATGGCGATCATTAAAAAATCTGGAGACAACAATGCTGGAGAGGATGTGGAGAAATAGGAACGCTTTTACACTGTTGGTGGGAGTGTAAATTAGTTCAACCATTGTGGAAGATGGTGTGGCGATTCCTCAAGGACCTAGAAATAGAAATTCCATTTGATCCAGCAATCCCATTACTGGGTATATATCCAAAAGACTATAAATCATTCTACTATAAGGACACATGCACACGAATGTTCATTGCAGCACAGTTTACAATAGCAAAGACCTGGAACCAACCCAAGTGCCCATCAATGATAGACTGGACAGGGAAAATGTGGCACATATACACCATGGAATATTATGCAGCCATCAAAAACGATGAGTTCGTGTCCTTTGTAGGGACATGGATGAACCTGGAAACCATCATTCTCAGCAAACTGACACAAGAACAGAAAATCAAACACCGCATGTTCTCACTCATAGGCGGGTGTTAACAATGGGAACACATGGACACAGGGAGGGGAGTATCACACACTGGGGTCTGTCGGGGAAAAGGGGAGGGATAGTGGGGGGGTGGGGAGTTGGGGAGGGATAGCATGGGGAGAAATGCCAATATAGGTGATGGGGAGGAAGGCGGCAAATCACACTGCCATGTGTGTACCTATGCAACAATCTTCCATGTTCTTCACATGTACCCCCAAACCTAAAATGCAATAAAAAAAAAAATAATGAAAAAAAAAAAAAAAAGAAAATGCAGAGAATGAAAAAAAAGAGAGAGAGAGAGAAGTATTCAAAGGGATAATAACAGAGAACTTTCCAAACCCAAGGAAAGATACCAATATTTAAGTACAAGAAGGTTGTAGAACACCAAGAAATTTAACCTAAAGAAGACTAATTCAAGACCTTTAATAATCAAACTCCTAAAAATAAAGGATAGAGAAAGGATCCTAAAAGAAGTAAGATAAAAGAAACAAATAACATGCAATAGAGCTCTAATATATTTGGCAGCAGACTTTTCTGTGGAAATCTTACAGGCAAGGGCCAAACTGAAAGAAAAACACTTTTACCCTAAAATAGTATACCCAGCAAAAAGAATATTCCTCAAACATGAAGAAGAAACACTTTCCCAAACAAAAGCTGAGGTATTTTATCAACACCAGACCTGTCTTACAAAAAAAAAAAAAAATTCAAAAGAGAGTACCTCAATTAGAAAGAAAAGGATGTTAATGAGCAATGAGAAATTATCTGAAGGTAAAAACTCATGGTTAGTAATAAGTACTTAGAAAAACAAAGAATATTATAATAATGTAATTGTTAATTGTAAACTCATGTCTTAGGTAGAAAGAGAAACAGGTTAACCAATCAAAAATAATAACTACAACAACTTTTCAAGACATAGGCAGTACAAGAAAACATAAAGGGAAACAAGTTAAAAAGCAATGGGATAAAGTTGAAGTGTAGCATTTTTTATTAGTTATCTTTTTGCTTTTTTTTATGCAAACACTGTTAAGCTGCTGTCTGTTTAAAATAATGGGTTATAACATAATATTTGCAAGTCTCACAGTCACTACCAATGAAAAAGTAAACAACAGACACATAAAAAATAAAAAGTAAGGAATTAAACATACCACCAGAGAAAATCACCTTCACTAAAGGGAAGACAAGAAGGAAGGGAAGAAAGAAGGAAAATAAGACTACAAAACAACAAGAAAACAAATAATGAAATGGCAGGAGTGTGTACCTATTTATCAATAATAATATTAAATTATACTCAACATTGGGCTAAACTAATCAAAAGACACAGAATGGCTGAATGGATATAAAAACAAAACCCAATGATCTGTTGCCTGCAAGAAACACACTTTACTTATAAGGATACACATAAACTGAAAATAAAGGAATGGAAAAGGATAGTTTATACAAATGGAACCCAAAAAGAGCAAGTGTAGCTATACTTATATCAGATAAAAATATTTCAAAATAAAAACTACAAGAAGACACAAAGAAGGTTATTATATAATGAAAAAGGAGTCAATTAAGCAACAGGATATAACAACTGTAAATATATATGCACCCAATGCTGGAACACCCCAGATATAATGCAAATATTATTTGAGCTGAAGAGAGAAATCCCAGTACAATAATAGGTATAAACTTCAACAACTCACTTTCAGCATTGGACAAATCCTCCATGCAGAAAATCAACAAAGACACATCAGACTGAATCTGCATTGTAGACCAAATGGATCTAATAAATATTTACAGAATGTTTCATCCAGTGGCTGCAGGATACACATTCAACTCCTCAGCACATGGCTTATTATCAAGGATAGACCATATGTTAGGTTAAAAAGCAAGTCTTAAAACATTTGAAAAACAATTGAAATAATATCAAGTATCTTCTCTACACAGTGGAATGAAACTAGAAATCAATAACAAGAGGAATTTCAGAAATTATACAAACACATGGAAATTAATATGTTTCTGAATGACCAGGGAGTCAGTAAAGAAATTAAGAAGGAAATTTAAAAATTTCTTGAAACAAATGATAATGGAAACACAACATAACAAAACCTATGGGATACAGAGAAATTAGTACTAAGAAGGAAATTTATAGCTATAAGTGCCTACATCAAAAAAGAAGAAAAACTTCAAATAAACAACCTAACAGTATATCTTAAAGAAACAGGAAAGCAAGAGCAAACCAAACCCAAAATTGGTAAAAGAAAAGAAATAATAAAAATCAGAGCAGAAATAAATGAAATTGAAATGAAGACAACCACAGAAAATCAACAAAGTAAAAACTTGTGGTTTTTAAAAAATGTAAACAAAATCAACAAACCTTTAGCCAGACTAAGAATAAAAAGAGAAGACCCAAATAAATGAAATCAGAGATGAAAAGGAGACATCACAACAGATACTGCTGTAATTCACAGGATCACTAGTGGTTACTATGAGCAACTATTATGGCAATAAATTGAAAAATCTAGAAGAAATGGATAAATTCCTAGAAACATACAAACTACCAAGATTGAACTATGAAGAAATCTGAAAACTGAACAGACCAATAGCAAGTAGTGGGATCAGAGCCATAATAAAATCTTCCAGCAAAGAAAAGCCCAAAACCCATGCCTTCACTGCTGAATTCTACCAGTTAAAGAAAGTCTAATACCAATCTTACTCCAACTAAAAGATAGAAGAACAGATAATACTTCCAAATTAATTGAGGCCAGTATTACCATGATACCAAAAACAGACAAGGACACATCAAAAAAGAAAACTACAGACCGATGTTCCTCATCAATATTGATGCTTAAATCCTCAACAAAACATGAGCAATCTGAAATCAACAACACATTAAAAAATTATTTGTCATGACCAAGTAGTATTTATTCCAGGGATTCAAGCATGGTTCAACATATGCAAATTCATTCAGTGTGGTACATCATATTAATAGAATGCAGGACAAAAACCGCATGATCATTTAAATTGATGCAGAAAAGATATTTAATAAAATTTAACATTTCTTCATGATAAAAACTATCAAAACCTGGGTATAGAAGAAACATACCTAAACATAATAAAAGCCATATGGGACAGAACCACAGCTAGGATCAAACTCAAGGGGAAAAACTAAGAACCTTTCCTCTAAGATCTGCAACATGACAAGGGTACCCACTTTCACCACTGTTATCTAATAGAACTGGAATGAATTTTCTGTCCCATTCTTCTAGCCTATATTATATGTTTTTTGTACCTTAAAATCATTTCCATATTAATTCATATTAATACATTCATAAAGTATTTCCTTATTTTTTATTTTTGGAAATTGCAAAATATTCCACTGTATGGACATACCATAATTTCTTTGATTTATTAATGGAAATTTAGGGTATTTTCTTTATTTTCCTATTATAAATAATGTCACACTGACTAATCATGTACATATGTAATTTTACATGTGTAGTAGTATATGTCTAGGACAGATTTCTGGGAATAGAATTATGGTGCCAAAGGATATACACATTTGAATTTTGCTACCAACTAGCCTCCATAGTAGGGGTTGAATAACTTACTCTCTCACTATAAATTCATGAAAGCTCTTCTCTCTACAGCCTTGCCAACACAGTGTGTCTTGAATTTTAGCTTATTAGATAACTGCAAATTATATAATGTTATAATTTTATAACATATATTATTATAATTGTGTAATATTATATAATTTGCAGTAAGAGTTCTAAGGAGTTGTTGGTTAAGGCTTAGTAGAAGTATGACTTCAGTTTGACCATAAAAACAGTTGGGACTTGAATAAACATAAATGAGGAGGTAGGGCATTTATGGAGCATAATATACAGAGCAGATGGTCAGTGGAAGGAAGGGTGGAAGGAAGAAAACCATCTAAACTAAAATATACCATAGTGACAAAGAAGACAAAATAATAAAAGCTTATTCAGGGAGGTCAGCAGGATACTTAGGGAAGAGTATACCTGCCAGTGTTCTGGCCTTTGGATAATTTTATATCCTCGACTAGAACTTTTTAAAGTTCTAACTGAGACATAGTGACCCATGAATTAAGGTGAGTTGAGTTTTACCATGAACAACCCTAAATTTTGCCTCACTTCTGATTATTCTATTGATGGCACCCTATAATTATGATGCTCATTCTCCCAGTGTCTTTGATACCTTCAATTTTGATTCTACTTTATCTCTTTTTTTTCAGCTTGCTAATAAATATCATGAGGAGGGGACTATTTGTGGCCAGCTTGGTGGCTGGCTACTGCAAACATCAATGACTGTTACATTTCCCAACACACAGTAGTCAGTCATGTAGCCCAATGCTAGTACTATTCTTATTCCATTCTTGGCCAATTTTCAGTTGTGTCTTTGTTTTACCTTTTCCAAATACCTAAAATATTATCATTTCTCTTCTGACCTTACCCAAAGCTTACTTAATATTCAAAGACTAATAGTCAGTATATACACATAAATTAATACTCTTTTCTTCCATACTTACATGCATGTGCTTTGTATAGTTTTGTAGTATTCTATGCATTCTCATCCTATAAACTGTTTTCCTCCTACAACTACATAATACATTTCTCATAATAAGAGATCATTTTTTATTTTTCACTTCCTGTTCAACACATGCTAGTTAGTCAAATGATTTATTGATTCATATACTCAGTACTTTTTGAGCACTGGCTGTGTTCATTAGTTACAGGGCAAATGTATTTGCATAATGAATAAAATCCTTTACAACTCGGTGCTCAGTTGTCTTTTCAGCTCCTGATCTTGAACTTTTTATCTACCTTTAAGCTCTAGCCTTGATAAATTTCTCACCCAGTTTCTGACATATCACAGTTTATTACTACCATACTTTTCCATTAGCTGTTCCCTGTTTTCATGCCGCCTTCCCCAACCCATTTGTTAGGCCAGCATCAGTTCCCCCTTTGTCCTTTGCTTAAGCCTTTCACAGCACATAGGCCAGCTGCTCTAGCATTCCACTAGATTGGGAGGTCTCAGAATCCTGTCTTATTTATACTTGCATACTCACAGCACAGCAATCTTAGAGTGCAAGGAGGGTGTTGTATGAATTCAGGAGATACTATCAAAATAGAGAAGCAGAATTGAGAAGAATCCTATATTTTTGAAATCTGGGGATAAAGAAGCTTTCAAGAAAAATTTATGATGAATAGGAGTGAGAATTCAAAAAGTGTGAAGAAAAATGAGAATGGATGAAGACCTTTGAATTTGTCACATAAGATGCCATTAAAGTATATGCAGAATAATAAAGTATTGCTACTGAAGAACTGATTATAGCTCATTTATTTAAAATTTTTGGCAATAAAAAGAAAGAAATACAAGAATTAAGTAAATATGTCAACATTAGCAAAGGGAAAAATATTCCCAAGATAAGGATGATTAATTTGTTGATTTTAACATCTTCACAAACTTTAATTAGTAGTTACTTTGCATGTATACTTTTTCCACACCTTTGAAGCAAGTCTGAGTCACTATCATTCCACAGAGATATGTTTATGAAGTGCTTCCTAATAAAGTATTTCTTGTGTGTTTTAATTGTTCTCATTACATTTAGCTCACTCATTCTTCAAAACATATCTTAAATTTCACCAACTCCATGAAGTCTTAATAAATACCTCTAGTGGGAATCATTACAAATACCTAACATTACCATACTATTTATTTGAGTTTCTTAGAGCATAAATAATGGAGTCACTAATGTCATTTTTTTTTATATCTAATAGACGTTATTTTTAAAGCAGTTTTAAGCTTACAAAAAAATTAAACAGAAAGTACAGAGATTCCCAAACATTTCCTCCTTCTTTACTCTCATTTTCATATATTATCAACATCTTGTATTGGTGTAGTATGTTCATTACAATTAATGAACCAATATTTTCTTTAAATTTTTTTTTATTCTTTAAGTTTTGGGATACATGTGCAGAATGTACAGATTTGTTACATAGATATTCTCTCCATCACTTTCAGGTACACCAATCAAACACAGGTTTGGTCTTTTTACACAGTGCTATGTTTCTTGGAGGTTTTGTTTGTTCCTTTTCATTCTTTTTCCCTAATCTTCTCTTCATGCTTTATTTCATTAAGTTGATCTTCAATCTCTGATACCTTTTCTTCTATTTGATCAATTTGGCTATTGATACTTGTGTATGCTTTAGAAAGTTCTCATGCTGTGCTTTTCAGCTCCATTATGTCATTTATGTTCTCTAAACTGGTTATTCTAGTTAACTATTCCTGTAACCTTTTTTTCAAGGTTCTTAGCGTCCTTGTATTAGGTTAGCACATGCTCCTTTGGCTTAGAGCAGTTTGTTATTACCACCTTCTGAAGGCTACTTCTGTCAATTAGTCAAACTCATTCTTCATCCAATTTTGTTCCCTTGCTGGCGAGGAGTTGTGATCCTTTGGAAGAGAAGATACATTCTCATTTTTGGAATTTTCAGCCTTTTTGTGCTAATTTTTCCTCATCTTTGTGGATTTATCTACCTTTAGTCTTTGATGTTGATGACCTTCGGATTTGGTTTATGTGTGGATGTCCTTTTTGTTGATGTTGATGCTATTCCTTTCTGTTTGTTAGTTTTCCTTCTAACAGGCCCCTCTGCTGCAGGTCTGTTGGAGTTTGCTGGAGGTCCATTCTAGACCCCATTTGCCTGGGTATCATCAGCAGAGGCTGTAGAACAGCAAAGATTGCTGCCTATTTCTTCCTCTGGAAGCTTCGTCCTAGAGGGTCACCCACCAGATGCCCACAAGAGCTCTCCTGTATGAGGCGTCTGTCGACCCCTGCTGGAAGGTTTCTCCCAGTCAGGAGACTTAGGGGTCAGGGACCCACTTGAGAAGACAGTCTGTCCCTTGGCAGAGCTCATGCTCTATGCTGGGAGATTCACTACTCCTTCGGAGCCAGCAGGCAGGAATGTTTAAGTCTGCTGAAGCTGCCCCCCACAGCTGCCCCTTCCCCAGGTGCTCTGCCCCATCAAGATGGGAGTTTTATCTATAAGCCCCTGACTGCGGCTGTTGCCTTTCTTTCAGAGATGTCCTGCCCTGAGAGGAGGAATCTAGGGAGGCAGTGCAGCTACAGGGGCTTTGCTGAGCTGTGATGGGCTTCACCCAGTTTGAACTTCCTGGCAGCTTTGTTTACACTGTGAGGGGAAAAACTGCCTACTCAAGCCTCAATAATGGCAGACACCCCTACCCTCACCAAGCTTGAGCATCCCAGATTGATTTCAGACTGCTGTGCTGGCAGCAAGAGTTTCAAGCCAGTGGATGTTAGCTTGCTGAGCTTGTGGGGTGGGATCCACTGAGCTAGACCACTTGGCTCCCTGGCTTCAGCCCCCTTCCCAGGGGGAGTAAATTGTTCTGTTTCACTGGTGTTCCAGTGGGGTGTGAAAAATTAAAAAAAAAAAAAAAAAAACTCCTGCAGCTAGCTAAATGTCTGCCCAAACAGCCACCCAGTTCTGTGCCTAAAACCTAGGGCCCTGGTGGTGTAGGCACCCAAGGGAATCTCCTGTTCTGTGGGTTGTGCAGACTGTGGGAAAAGCATAGTATCTGGGCCAAAATGCACTGTTCCTCATGACACCTTCTGTTGGCTAGGGGAGGGAGTGCCCTGACCCCTTGGGCTTCATGAGGCAACACCCCACCCTGCTTTGGCTCACCCTCCATGGGCTGCACCCACTGTCTAACCAGTCCCAGTGAGAAGAGCCAGGTACCTTAGTTGGAAATGCAGAAATCACCCACCTTCTGCATTGATGTCACTGGAAACTGCAGACTGGAACTGTTCCTATTTGGCTGTCTTACCAGCCACCCACCAAGGAACCAATATGAATACATTATAATTAACTAAAGTTCATAGTTTACATTAGCATTCACTCTTTATGTTGTACAGTTTTATAGGTTTGGCCCATGCTTAATGTCATGTCTACACCATTACAGTGTTATACAGAATGGTTTCACTTCTCCCACAAAACTCTCCTGTGTTTATCTCTTCATCCCTCTTTTTCCTAACCCCAGATCTTTCTTACTATCTGCATAGTTTTACCTTTTTCAGAATGTTATTGTCTTGGTCCCATTTCTGCTGCTATAACAGAATACCATGGACTAGGTAACTTAGAAATAAAAGAGACTTATTGGATCTCAGTTCTAGAGTCTGGGGGAGTTCAAAAGCATGATGCCAGCATCTGCTTATCCAACTGGTGAGGGCCATCTTTTTGCATCATTCTATGGTGGAAAGTGAAAAAACAAGTGAATGCACAAGACAGAAAATGGGGGCTGAACTCATCCTCTTATCAGGAGCCCCTTCCTAACTAACCCACTCCCACAGTAACAGCATTAATCCATTTATGAGAAAAGAGCCCTCATGACCTAATCAACTCTTAAACATACTACCTCTCAACGTTGTTACGACGGGGATTAAGTTTCCAACACATAAACTTTGGGAGGTACGTTCAAACTACAGCAGTTATATGGTTGGCATCATACAGTAGGTAGCCTTTACAGCCAGGCTTCTTTCGCTAAGAAATGTGAATCTAACTTTTCTCCATGTCTTTTTGTGACTAGGTAGCTAGTTTCTTTTCAACACTGAATAATACTCACTTGCATGGATGTATCACAATTTCTTTATCCATTCACCTATTGGAAAACATCTTGGTGGCTTTAAAGTTTTGGCAATGATGAATAAAATTGCTATAAATATCTATGTGCAGGTTATTGTTTGGATACAAGTTTTCAACTCATTTGGCTAAATACCTAAGCATGCAATTGCTGGATCCTTTGTTAAGACCATGTTTAGTTTCAGAAGAAACTGCCAAAGTGTCTTCCGAAGTGGCTGTACCGTTTTACGATCTCATCAGTAATGAACGTAAGGTCCTGTTCCTCAACATCCTCACTAGCATTTATATCAATATTCTCCATATTAGCCATTTTAATAAATGTGTAATTGTTTTAATTTATAATTCTCTAATGAGTTGACATTGAGCATATTTTCATATACTTATTTGCCATAAGTATATTTTCTTTGGTAAGATACCTGTTAGATCTTCTTCCCTTTTTAATTGGGTGGTACTTTTTTTTTACTATTAAGTTTAAAGGGATTTTTAAAAATATATGAATATAAGAACTTTATCAAATATGTGTTTTACATATATTTTCTCCCATATATGGCTTGTCTTTTTATTCTCTTAAACTTATATCATATTTATATTATAGTTGAGTATAAGGTCCCGTAGGGTGGAATTTTGTATTAGAAATATTTTTGGTTAAATTTAATTAACTTGGCAAGCCTAATAATATTCACATCAGACTTCCACTTCTGCTGCTGTCACGATTTCATCAGTAAAGTGTAGAACAGTTAAGAGCCCAGTTTTCAATGTTTGCCAAGGGCTCAGCTATTGAAGAGTATATTTTAATATGTAAGAGATTATTTTTCCAAGTGTGTGTAAGTAAATAAGGGCTAATAATTTTACATTTGTAAATGACCAATAATTAACCTGCATATAAAGCTCCCACATAATATAGTATACAAGATTAATATAATTCCTTCAGAGAAACCAAAAGAATTCTTAACTTTTAGTTTATCTTTCTTTGTGGTTTTGATGGCTTCTGTCAAAGTTACTGAAAATATCTTAACATTAATGTGACCTTTTCCAACAACCAAACTACTGAGTAAGTTTTTGTGGAACACAGAAAGTGATGGTTGTTGAGGTAAAATTCCAGAAAGTAAAGGTGAAGGAAAACATGATAAAGTCCCAACAGAAGCGACTGACAAATGTTTCCCAAAATATTAGTCTTCTTGGATTTACTAACCAAATGAGAGTCTGTCCAGTCTAGAAACTTGAAGTCACCTTCCTGAACACCTTAGATCAACCTTATCTTAAAAGTTATAAATTTAGTTATTAGTTTGTTAATCTCCTTTCCAGTTAGTATAGCATAAGCCAACTGGCAAATTATGTTTTTCTCTACCTTGAAAATGTACAAAAATAATTTGTATTGTATATAAGACTATATACTTTCTATTTTACTTTTAAAACATTTTTATTTTTTCCACAACCAGTGGTGGAATAGATAAGGCAGCCATTATTTCTAGTCACTTATCTTACCTATTAGATATCTCTGCCTGAAGGTTCCATGAATCTCCGATTCAACATGATCATCTTTCTCCTGACCCCAGAATCTGTTATATTTTTAAATTCCCTTCAATTAATGACATTAATATATATCCTGTTTTCTATGCTAGAATCTTCAAAGTTATATCCACCTTCAAACCATCTTCTGATTTCTCTTTTTCCTGCCTCCAAGGCCATTCTCTATATTGCCTTTTAGTGTATCAATCTGATACGAATCTTTAGCCTCAAATTTTTGGCTATTTCCCAACTACCTATGTGAAGAAATGTAAACTCCTTTTAATGAAATATAAAAACCTTTCTTAAGCAAGCTTTGATAAACCTTTTCAACATCTTCTTTTCTCTCTAAACCAAAATACAGTCTACACTGACTACATTAAACTCTCACAATTCCCAAACACGACTGTTTCTTTGATTAATACCTGCTATTTTTCTGTCCTTTCTTTCCACCTCAAATGTTTCCTTTTCTGCAAAAGCTTTTTAAAATCTCTGTGACATAATTTATCTTTTCTTCTGTATTCCCACATCATTTTATTTCATCGTATTGTAATTACATTTGTTGTTTTCCATCTACACTTTAAATTTCTTGAGAATTGGAACCAAGCCATTGGATTTTGTGTTTCTGTCAACTTTGCACAGTACCTAGAACAGGGTTTGCAATTAACAGTGATGAACAAATGAAAAACTGATTGAACAAATTAATGAATGATTTGCCAACACATTTTTTCCAATATTAAAAAAAAATTCTGCCTAGAGAAGCTCTAGAATGAGTTATTTCTTATAAATACTCTATATATTTATTAGTTTATTTACAAAATGCATATTATTAAGTACAAGGTTCTATGTTTTTTCAAAAGTAGCGAAGACATATAATACCTGAACCCCACCTTCAGTGAGGACTATGGACTCTGGCAGGCAGATCCAGAAATAACAGACTCAAGTAGAAAGTAGTGGGTACGGCAGCAGAGATTTGTGATTCTGGGAGTTGAAGGAGGACAAAATTACTCTCGGCTTCATAAAAAAAATGCCATTTGCTTTACTTATTACACTATAAGTACAATTCAGACAATAGAGAGGGTAAGAAAACACGTTTTGTAAAGCACGCAGCAGAAGCAAAGGCTGGAGATAAGCATAGTTAGACGAGTTGGGCATGACTAGATTGTGAAGGACCTTAAATGTCAGGCTAAGAGGTCTGACATTTGTTCCAGAAATCACAGGGACCTTTTAAGGTTTCTGGACAAAGATGTGACGTTAACTGTCCTGTAGAACAGTTAATCTGGGATCAGCAGATAAGATGGATTGGAGAAGAAGTAAACTAGTTGTGAAGAGAACAAAATAGCAAAGTGTGAAGCACTTTTATTTGCAGCATTTTTTGCTTATTAGATGTAATAGATACTTGTTGCTTTTGCTGGTAACCTCCATATTTTTATAATCAGAACATTAGCGTTCTGTTCTCCAGAACAGAAATTCTGGAGTTTTAAAAAAATTAGCCAGAATGCAGACTAACCTCCACATTTTGATTATCAGAACATTGATATTCTGTTCTCCAGTACAGAAATTCTGGGTTTTGTTTTAAATTAGCCAGAAAGCAGACAATGTTTTGTTGAGTACTGCCATGATGTGGCAGTACTCAGCTGCTGGGGACCTTCCCACTGCAGCCTGAATATGGAGGCAATCCAAAGCATACGGAGCCATTAGATCTCAGTGATATTTTACAAGTCCTAAATCAAGCTTTGCCTCTATATCTTTGGAGTCATGTTGGTTGAAGTCAGTTTGGGCTAGGTTTCCTGCAATTGAAACAATTTTTGTACACATATTTGTACCACTAACAATCTATATTATTGCATGGGATCAAATTTTGTGGATGAGGCATTTGAGAAGTTTCTTTTCATTTTTCCATCTTAAGAAAGAACTTAAGGTAACCATAGTTCAAGGTTTAGCCATGGGCAACAGTGGTATTTAATTTAGTCTATTTCATGAATAACAGTGACTAATAGATAATTAATGATTAATGAAAGTAAAGAGTTGTCTTGAGTTAAATAACATGGTATACAAAAAACATTTGTAAGCTGTGAAACGTAATACAAAAGTTAACTGTTAATACTCAGTACCATTTTTGTATTGATCTAATATTCATTGCCTCACTAATTGCCTGTTGGAATTTGAAAAGTCTTTCTGGACACTGCTTGTACACATTTAGTTTCTTCATTGTCGTTACACTGACTTTCCTTGTTTGTCTTTCTATTGCTTAAAGTAAAAAAACAATCAGGTAAAACCCATTTTTTTTTTTTTTTTTGGTGAATAAAAATGAATTCATTTTTTCTTAAAGTCCTTAAGAAAACGTCAGCCTAACAATGGAGGTCTTTATTGCTGGGTGTTTTTCTCATGATTTTTCCTCTTCAAACCTTGGGTTTCTCTTTGACTGGCAGTTTTAACATAATCTCTACCTTTATCTAACATTGCCCTATATTTCAAAAGTGATTTCATGAACTAATAAAACAACTTCTAAGCCAACTAAGAAAATTCAATTTAAATTTTAATTTCTACTTTACAAAAACACAGTTGCTGAGTGATACCAACAGTGAAAGTGGAGGTACATAGCAGAAAAGAAATAGGCCCAAAACAAGGATACAGCCGTTTGTAAGACCTTATATAAATATTCCTTTTGGATTAGTCAAAGCTCAGATCCTTCATTCTTTGAAGTTTAAAGTTGGCCAGATTTTTTAAATATATTTTTCAACTTGGGAAATGTATTTTTATTACACAGTTGAAATATTTTCTTTAAGCACGACTTGTCACATCTATTATTTAAGCTTTAAAATTAGCACTTCCTTTCTTTGAAGGAATATTCCATTTCCTCATTTCTTGTCATCTCATTTATTTAAATAAAATTCTTTTTCCTCTGAGTGCCCTGAAATCTTTCAGAATGCCTTTTTTTTTAACCACTTGGAATAATCTTTAATAATATTTACCTATGTCCTGGTTATATCTCCTTTACTTAATTGTTAAGGACTTTAAGAGGAACTATTAATTTCTTCTTGTATATTACTGTATACTTTATTCCCTTCACTGCTTGAAATACTTATTCTCAATGCGTGTGGAATAAAGTGAAAGTGAATGTTGATTTAGTTTATAATAGAATCCTCTAGCAGTTATTTATTTTGTTATAGCCTATTTTTGTTTCTCCTCATCTCCACCAACCCCATTAAAACACAAGCTCCAGTGACTGGGCACGGTGGCTCACGCCTGTAATCCCAACACTTTGGGAAGCTGAAGCTGGTGGATCACCTGAGGTCTGGAGTTCGAGACCCACCTGACCAATATGGTGAAACCCCACTGCTACTAAAAATACAAAAATTAGCTGCGGGTGGTGGCGTGCACCTGTAATCCCAGCTATTCGGGAGGCTGAGACAGGAGAATTGCTTGAACCTGGGAGGGAGAGGTTGTAGTGAACCGAGATCGCACCAGTGCCCTCCAGCCTGTGAGACAGAGTGAGAATTTGTTTCAAAAAAAAAAAAAAAAAAATGAACATAAGTTCCTTGAAGGCAGGGGTCTTTGTCTATTTGTTATTTGTTTCACTGGAACACAGTTCACTCAATAAACATTTACTGAAGAATGCATGATTGAATGAATAAACAATAGTGATTATAAACTTTTGTCATTTTAAAAGCTGAAAGTCATTATACCCTTTAATATACAAACACTATAGTGTAATCTATATTTCTCCTATTTATAACCCCAAAGCTATTAGCCAGAATACAAATTCTTTAGTAAAATTAGTAAGATGACATAGCAATAGGAAAGCAAAGGAAAAGCTTTATTTTTAAAGTAACTTTATGCATCTGAGTTTACTCACTAAATACTTTTCTTTTCCTATCTAGTTTCACCTGGTCCTGTTTCCTTATTCCTTCTTTATCTTCGTCCTTACATCTTAACTGTGCGATTCTTCTTCTTCTTCCTTTTTTTTCCAGACAGAGTCTTGCTTAGTCGCCCAGGCTGGAGTGCAATGGCACAATCTCGGCTCACTACAACCTCCGCCTCCCAGGTTCAAGCGATTCTCCTGCCTCAGCCTTCAGAGCAGCTGAGATTACAGGCTCGTGCCACCACATCTGGCTAATTTTTGTATTTTTTTTAGTAGAGGCAGGGTTTCACCGTATTGGCCAGGCTGATCTTGAACTCCTGACCTCAGGTGATTCGCCTGCCTCGGCCTCTCAAAGTACTGGGATTACAGGCATGAGCCACAGTACCGGGCTGCCATTCTTCTTAATGTTTTCTTTCAAGTCTACTAAATCAGAGAGTGTAGATTGGCCATCTCCTCACCGGCTTTTTTACACTTAGAGCAGTTGCCTGAACAAGAGGTACTGTGAAGTATTACAGGAGAAAAAGGGTAAAGAATAACAAAAGCCAGTGAATGGTGGGATATGAACTGGATTTTGTTGTGAGCTGGAAAAAAAATGCACAGTTGACAAAACGAAAAATTTGTCTTTCATTATAGCACACCAGGGCAAGGTCTCAATCATGAGAATGAAGCTTTTCACTTTTGAGGGTGCTTTCTAAATTGGCAAAACAAAATTAGTCCCCATAAATATATTTATATGTTGACAATTTCAGAAAGAATTAAAATGTATGGGCAATCAAAGTTATACTTGTCTTCGCCATTTG
Organism: Ateles fusciceps; assembly: GCA_036589455.1. Taxonomy (NCBI): domain Eukaryota; kingdom Metazoa; phylum Chordata; class Mammalia; order Primates; family Atelidae; genus Ateles; species Ateles fusciceps. Next base: position 8,531,779 of record JAZHEH010001022.1, read on the forward strand.
AACAACGGTAACAATAAGAGACGTACTCCTTGAAATTGGATTTCAGCTACATTAATTTCCTAAGTTATGTATTGGAAACCATTTCATTGGAGTTATTTAAATGGACAGACATTTCTATAACTTCTAAAATTCAACAGACATAAGATTTGCTGAAGGATCATGGGAAAATGTAGATTCTAATACAGTATTTTGTGTTTGGGGCCTGAGATTTTATATTTCTAATCAACTCCTAATAAGCTTCCAAGTGATTCCAATGATGCTGCTTACTTGCATTTATACTTTGAGTTACAAGGCTTTAGAAATGTTAGTTTTTAAAACATTTTTAAAAGTGATTTATGTTGTAATCCCTAATTATTTTATTTTGGTCTTTCTATTTTTTTTTTTTTAAAGAAATACTTTCAATTGTTTATAATGCTTCTTAACTAAAACACATGATGCATCTGATTGAATTTCAAACATTTATTCTTTTGGGATTTTTTTTTTCCCTTGCTAAACTAAAATGAAAAAAAAATGGATAAATAGTATAATATTCTGGAGTTGGATGAAAAGATAAGCAGGTTTTATCTTTTTGTTTCATAGTCCCTCCACATAAAGACCAGTTTACATCAGTCAGTTGCTGCCTGAGCTAAGAGTAGACTTTTTCTCTTCTCTCCTGTCTCCTAGTTTAGGGCACTTTCAGCAACCCATGTTGCATATGATAGACTCAGTCATATGTTTTCCTAAATGTAGAGTGTTATAAATCTCCTTTCATTTTTCTTCAGTCACATTTTCACCAACATATTCTACTTCCCCTAAGGTAAAAAGTGGAACCCAGGTTCAGTTTTTAGTTTCATTTGACTAGCTAATGAGCTAAAAAATGTCCATGTTCAGCAACGTTGATTAGAAATGTTTTTCTACTAGGTGTTCAGTTTTCAGAAACATTTTAAACCATAACCATACTGTTAATGAATTTTTAGAAACACCATTGGAGACCTTTGTCTCTAAAGTGCCACCTTCATTGTAACTGAATGTTTTCAGGTCAGTGGTGGGGTTAAAAGATGGAATTTAGAGAGATTAAGTCAGTGTAGCATTCAACATTGCTTTAAAGTAATGATGCTAAAAACATATACTTTTGAAAAAAATATGTTATTGTGTAAAAAAATTGGCTGGACACAGTGGCTCATACCTGTAATCTCAGCACTTTGGGAGGCCGAGGTGGGTGGATCACGAGGTCAGGGGTTCGAAACCAGCCTGACCAACATGGTGAAACCCTGTCTCTACCAAAAATACAAAAAGTAGCCGGATATGGTGATGTGCACCTGTAATCCTAGCTACTTCAGGAGGCTGAGGCAGGAGAATTGCTTGAACCCGGCAGGCAGAGCCGAGATTGTGCCACTGCACTCCAGTCTGTGCAACAGAGTAAGATTCCATCTCAAAAAGAAAAAAAAAATCATGAGTTCTGATGAGTTCTGGTTTCTTGGAAATTATAAAAATATTATTCAAAATGAGTTGTAGTCCTAATTTTGTGAAGTAATATCTTCTCTAGGTTTGGTTCTCTATATCATCCTTTGTCTTTTGAGGCCTAAAATGTAAGCCAGTTAGCAAAGTGTTTCAATTTATATATGTTGAAAAATGCAAGCACATTTTACCGAAGTTTACATTGAAGACAAAGGAAACTATTTATCATTAGACTTACGGTGATTTTTTTTTTTTTTATCTTGGGAGAAAAGTATTGTCATTTATTGACATAGTTGCAAAGAGTTATCTAAGCATTTGCTAACAAATGAGTGTTTTATCTGTATTTTTTGATCTACCTAATGTAGATGAGTCTGGCTTTCTTGTAAAGGGTATCTGCTACACTCTGATCATATGACTGACTCCCCCTGTCTAGAGTTTTCCAATGGCTCTCGTAGTTCGAGTCCAGAGTTCTAAATTCTTAGTTTCTTAGCACAATATAGCCTTTAATGTTGTTACAACTCCTACCTCTCTCTAGGCTTATCTCCCCACTATTCTGTCTGTAATCATCTAATTATCCAGTGTTTAGTGGAGATATTTTGTAACCCAATTTTTACTTTTTCCACTTACCTTCTCCAACCATAGTACGTCAAACTTCCCAACTCACTGAATAGTAGATCCCATTACAAAATATGAGTTTATTTACTTCTTTAATACTTTTGATTATTTAAAATATCTCCATTTCAGAATTTCAAGGTCACTTATTTTAAATGTCTTTTACTTCCCACCCCTAAGGCCCATTCGTGGCTTAGGGAGCTTGATTTTTGCTCTTTAACTCCTCTTCTCACTCCCTCACCTTAGCATGAGAAGTGCAAGCCTACCTCTAGGACACTTCCTTTTCCTCCTGTTTCATGGGTCTAGCCCCTTCCCTCAAGTGCTGGGGTAGAGAGGACCAAGGCTTTTGCAATTCACTGTTGGTAGTTGCTGCTTTTCTGGGTAGCAATGACAGGCCATTAAGGCCTCTCTGTGGTTAAAATCCAAATGCTTGAACCTTCCACAGGCCTTCCCCTGGGCCTCTAACCTCACAGTTCCCAGAAGTGACAGCTGGCACCACCTTGGCCGCCTCTTGCTACTTGGGTCCCCTCACCCATCAGTATGTCCTGTTTGTCTGACATTGGACAGATGCCTCAAGTTTTCATTTGTCCACAAACAGCTCACCCATTCTTACCATGCCAAATGTTTGGCTCAGAGGCTTTGCCATGCTATCCATTACCCTTCCCCCATGCCCGGCATATTTCTCCAGGTCTCTTGTTTTTGTGTTCAAGGAAGCATGTGAGGGAAAATCAAGTTCACAATCTGTACATATGTCCAAGCAAGTGGAAAGATACTAGTCTCTCTTTCTTGTCAGGCAAGCCTGATGTCTACAGATGATCCTCTTGGAGCCCCTTTCCAATGGACATTTCTTCTGTTAGAGATGGGGACAATCCTCCCTTTCTTCTCCACAGGAAAAGAAGGAAAAACCTGTTCATATGAACACTACTCTCCCAACTTTCTCTCGCCGCTCTGATTTTCTTCTTTTCAACTCAATACCTCACTGTCCTCAAAGGCCCTGTTGGCTGATTCCAGGGCCCAGAAAAAGCTCCATCCAATATCATATTACTTGGTTCAGTGAGCCTATATGTCCTAAAAAGGGTCACTCTGGTTCAAGACTACCTTCTATCACTCTGCCTCTGTCTTCCCTTTTATAGTTGTCTTAGAAAGTTTACCCCCATGCTTCACCTTATCAGTGACTACGTCTCAATTCCAGTACAATTTATTGCTTCTTTCAATGCATTAATGACATAATGAATATTTCTATAAACATTGATCTAACAATGGAAATTTTTTACTTAGTTGCCTTCTTTCCAAAAGACTACAAGCTCCTTAAGAGCAGGAACTATTTCTTAATGAACTTTGTATCTCTAGCATTTAATACAGAGATTATTGTACAGATTTTGAGAAATGTATGTGTGTTAAAAAAAAAAAAGTAGATAATATAGTATTATATTTAATTATCCTGGCCGGGCATGGTGGCTCATGCCTGTAATCCCAGCACTTTGGGAATCTAAGGCAGGTGGATCACCTGAGGTCCAAAGTTCAAGACCAACCTGGCCAACATGGTGAAACCCCATCTCTACTAAAAAAATACAAAAATTAGCTGGGTGTGGTGGTGGGTGCCTGTAATCCCAGCTACTCAGGAGGCTGAGACAGGTAGAATTGCTTGAACCTGGGAGGCGGAGGTTGCAGTGAGCTGAGATCACGCCACTGCACTCCAGCCTGGGCTACAGAGCAAGACGCCGTCTTAAAAATAAATAAATAAATAAGTAAATAAGTCAATAAATAAGATCATCCTGCTAATAGCTTGAATTGCAGTTAAATAATTAGATACAAATAAAATAAATTTCATGATTTTTAAAAATCACAGAAAAGTGGAATTAATGATGTGCCACCTGTATGTTGCTGAGCAACAAGTATACCAAAAGCTATCGACTTTAAATTTGTATGTCCTTATGACTACTTTTTAAAAAGCATTTGTAGTTGATCATTACGTGCATTCATAAAATAAGGCAAGTAGTGTGGTAAGTCACAACTAGCATAGTTTTTGAAATCCAAAGCCCTGGAATCAAATAAAGTCGGCCACTTATTATCTGGATAACCAGTCCCCATACCTTTCTGAGTAGAGATTAATAATAATAATCTCACCTGGAAGTGAGCATTTCAAGGATTAAGTAACATAATACATGTAATGTCTTCAAAAATCTCTACAGGCATAACTATGTACACCTACTATGTCCCCCACAAAAAATACAACTAAAAATTTAAAAATCTCTAAAGGACAATAGAAAATACAGATATTATTTATCATTTGTGATGTTTCAACATCTCTATAAATCTGGAAAATGTTACCATTATCTTGTAATGTTGGATATTATTGAGAATATTTCTGAATGCATATAGTAGTAAATAACCTGTAGAAAATTTACTGTTTTTTATTAATGTCAGTGGAAAGAAACAGCTAATTCTTGTTCTTAAGATTATGCTATTTTTTTCCCCGATCAAAATGATTAATGATTTTCTTTGTTTTCATCAGTTGTACTCACAAGGCCCATAATACTTGAAGTTTTGGTTCAAGAGCTTACCTAATGTGAAGATGAACAAATGAGTTCTTTTTTTTTATTTTTGTTCTCCTAGTGTTGAGAGTAGTAGACACCATCTCTCCGTGAAAGCAAGTAACCTGTAAAGTTGCTTGATGGATTAAAAAACATACTAATTCTATAAGTAACTTCTAAATCAGTGAGAAACTGCAACTTCTAGATGAAAATTCAATACAGGTCTGTTTTGAAGGTGTTCTCTACAAGTAAAATTGCAAAATTGGGTTTGAAATCACTAAATCTGAGAACTATTTATGGCTTTTACTCTTCTGATATTCCTTTCATCTGGAGAAGTGAAATGGGATATAAGTCTTTTGAAAGGTGTTTTCTTGTAATGCTGAAACTTAAATTTGTCATTCAACTAGGTTGACAATGAAAATTGTTTTAAGTGAAAATAAATGTGTAGAATGAATAGGATTTAAATGTTTTTCTATCCTAGAGAGGGCCATTTGGCTTTTTCAATGATGTATTCTGTGTACCTGAAAATGTTCCTATAGAGATTTTTAAATCAGAAACAAAGTAATATCCTTTAGGCCAGTTTCATAAGCAACGTGATCATATCCATGTGTGTATATTAAATAATTTTAAAGATCCAAATTATTATTGTACACTTCCTGTGGACAGTCTTTCAAGATTATTTGGACTAAGATTATTAAGAGTATCAGATAATATGAGAAACTGTGTTGCAGGAATACAGAGAGAATTAGACAAAACTCTGGGAAATGTATCATGCTAGAAGAAATTCTTTAAATAGGAAAAACTTCATGCTACAGTGGAAAGTTGACAACTGAGTTAGAATAAGCCCAGTTATAATGCCCAGATAAGGCACAGTTCTTTTAAATATACCTAATATTATTTTGGAAGGGAACTAGCAATCCAATATCCCATCTATTAATTTACCTTTACCTTTATTTTAATTGAAATTGTATTTAAGGACAGGCCATGTTTGTATATACATATATGTATGTGTGTATATCTATGTGTGTGTACATCTATATGTTTGTGTGTATGTATATAGATATAGATATATACAGAAAGCATATACCTGGAATTTACTAAAATAATACAATTCAAAGATGGTTTGTTTAAAAGATTATTTGTAGACTATTGATTACATAAAATACTCCAAGATGAAACTTTTCATTAGGCTATTAGGAAGTGGTCAAACAGGGAGAAAGACGTATTTTGGTGAGATACTTAGATGTCATTATAATTATTATTGACAATTTTGAAAAAAAAAATCACCATACGGCCAGGCCCAGTGGCTCACGCCTGTAATCCCAGCACTTTGGGAGGCTGAGGCGGGCAGACCACGAGATCAAGAGATTGAGACCATCCTAGCCAACACGGTGAAACCCCGTCTCTACTAATACAAAAATTATCTGGGCATGGAGGCACATGCCTGTAGTCTCAGCTACTCGGGAGGCTGAGGCAGGAGAATCCCTTGAAACCAGGAGATAGAGGTTGCAGTGAGCTGAGATCTCACCACTGTACTCCAGCCTGGCGACACAGTGAGACCCGTTAAAAAAAAAAAAATCATCATACTTACCATCTTGTCACATAACTGAGAAACTTCTGGTGAGCATTGGTGGCCATGAAGTTATAGGCAGCAGAACCTACTTGAAGAAGTCAGGCTCATTTCCTTTGCCTAGATCTCAATGAGCATGGGATGAAAAGAGTGTAACAGGTTATACTGTTCTTAGAATTGGGAAGTGATGGCTGAGTACAAGTTTAAAAAAGTAACTAATCCTCTCCTTTTGATAATCTGCACATGATCACATCTGTTCTTCCATCCTTTCTATTTTTTTTTACTTTTATTTTTGAAGTTGAAGAGAAAAAAAAGCCAGAACGTCTGAGCAATGCAAGTTACTTCCTCCTCCCTGGGTCAGCATCTGTCTCCTTTCCACTCGACCCTCTTCACTTCGAGCCTTGTTTAGGACCACTAGATCACTACTACTGGTCTAAATTCCCTCTATTGTCCCCAAATACCCATTCCCCCTCTATCTTGTACTTTGCTCAGTGGTGATCCCCACATATTAGAAACCTCACTGCCATCCTGGACACCATCTTACCCTTCTTTGATATTTAAATTAGTGCATACTTGTCCTCCTAAGCAGCTTCTGTTCTCCACTGACATCAGTCTTGGAATATGTCCCAACACTTCTGTTCACTCTCTTAAGAAGATCAAAGGATGAGTCATCTTAGAGAAGTGAGATATAGTACATAAAATTTTCTTGGACAGTGGGAAAAAAGGAGGATAGTCACAGACCACCCAACAAAACCTACTTTTTAATAACTCTTGTGACGTATGTCTTTATCTTTCTCAAAATCAGGCACCACACACTTCCACTTGCCCCCTTTCTTCCCTTACCATCCCCTATGAGAAGAAAAAACTCATGAAATTGTTGCTACTTAGCATGAGTCTAGCAATAAATGAAGTGTGGAGGAGACAAGACCCAACTCTAGCCTGAAACAATGTGCAGCAGACCCTGAGCACAAAATCAACCTGCAGACCTGAAAGCTAGAAATAAATATTTGCAGCTACAGGACACTAAGATCCTGGGTTATTTTGGCAGCACCTGACTCGTGCAATACCCTATAAACTTAAAAATTGGTCTGAATATGAATATGCATTAGATTAAGTAAAGCAAGTAAAATTAGAACAAAGCGGAAGGAGACAGAAAGATATGACTTCTCAATGTTTTAGGTATTTTACATATTTTATCTCCTTTATTCTTACCAACACAATGATATACTTAAGCTTATCCCCAATTTATATGTGAAAAAGCTAAATATACACAATCTTAACAGTAGCTACCTCTGGAAAACATGTTGAGATTGTGTCGGGGGGGAGCGCTACTGGACTGTCACTTCCTATTTGTTTATGTGCTTTTTTATCATTAGAATATATTGATTTTAAAATATGTAGCTCTAAACTTTAATAATTGTAAGTAAGGAAACTGAGGCTGTGTAGAGTTGAGTAAGAAGCAAAACGGACTTAATGCTACACACTAATCCACATTAACTTGTGCACATGAACTATTGATCACTTTCCTGTCCAATGATTTATCACTTTCCTCTCCCTAACATGAGCTGCCCTATTTCCACCTATCCTTATCTCCATCCCTTCTTCTCCTCATAGTTCTTAGTTTAGGTGAAGAACAAGATTGCTCATACTTCGCATATAGTTTGTTAGAACTCTGGCCAATGTGCTTTGAAATGCTAAATGCTCCAGCATCTGGGCTGCAGATGACCCTGCAAGAAGGTGCTGTCTGTACATCGGTAGCTTCCAAAGTTGAAATAACATGAATTAGAGAGCTTTCTTCCCGTGGTTCATTTGCCATTAAAGACTTTGACCCTGTTTTTGTTAGCAGTTCTGCCATGGCATTTAAATTGCACATCTTGCTTGTTGATGTCTAAGAATAGAATTCGGGTGTTAGCACAACTGAGAATGTTTTCTCATTCCATTTCCCAAGAATATGTGGGGTGTGAAGATGATGAGCAGAATGTATTTTCCCATCGTATCTTCCACTGGTAAACAAATCTGGAGAGTAAAACCATTCTTTCAGGCTTTCATCTTCTAACTTCAGAAAGAATTTCTGACATCCCTACCATTAAAAAGAGCAAACATAGGCTTATCATAATATGTTAATTAAATCAGAAGGACCTGAAGAAGGAAAAAACCTCTCTGGAATATGTCACGTTTTCCTACGTGAAATACTTGATTCTTTCTTTGAACAACAGAAGCACTAGATCTTAAAACATTGTATATCGGGTAATTATATCCCACAAACTTTAAGTGGCCAAAGTTACAGTGGCACTGATGAAGGCATAACTTATTTGCTCTTGACACGTAAGACCACAGAATATGAGAAAGCAAACTTACTAAAGTCTCTGATACTCAAAGTAGCATAATAAGTGGAAACTAGGACTTTGAAATTTAAACAAGAAATATATCCCAGAGAAAGGACTCTTGGCTGTCCAAAAAGGTTTTAGCAACCTTACAGGCTTTCGTGATTAATTATTTTAATATGGTGGTGATTGCAATCTTGGCTTGAAAGGTGCGATAGAAGAACACTTCCAAATATTTATACAGAGTAAGTCAAAGTTTTTAATAAAAAAAGGTCATGACTTTCCACTAGGGAGTATGAGTACATAGTCAAATGTATTTGCAACGTCTTTTTGTGCATGTAGTCATTTAACAACAATCTTAACAAAGTACCAGATGACGAGAGAATAGAATTCATATTTTATTTGGGAATTTAAGACAAAAATATATTGCCTCTTTGCTTTCACAACATATAATCAATCTTTGTGATGAAAAAAATGGAAAAGTCTTAAGAAGTAAAATAGCACAATTGAATCTTCTCTTACAGTACTTTTTTCATTTTCTGACAGTCATGTGGAGAGGGGTTTTCTCCCTAGGTAGATCTAGTGCGTTGCTAAGTTCTGCTAAACTGTAGAGGGACTGAGACTGAGCAAGAATTACTATAAATCCCATTTGGTGCGACTTGTGTTAATAGCCAAGTATGACATGCTGATAATACAGTCAAATGACTAAGCGTTTACCTCACATGCCAGCGCATTGTTCATCTAAGGTCATAGTGATATTGACAAGGTGTTAAATAAGAGTGTTACGTCAACTAAAGCAAAAATATGTGGTTTGATAAAAATCACAAACCTTGCTTTTAATGTAATAATTTTGAAGTGTAATATGGAATTTGGGTCACATTTCTCTCAGCAATATCACAAGCCAAGAAGCACAAATGTATAGAGTTTAAAAGATATTTTAAAAAACCCAAATTTTCAGGCGACAGAAATTAAGAAAGCATTTTTGATTAGAGAGTGAAAGAAGATCTTTTCTTCCTCTCTGAGAAGAGTATGTTGATTGTTAGATAGGAGAAAAAAATAAAATTGAAAATACATAATTTTGCCGTGAACTGTCTGTTTAAGCCTTGTATTTTACAAGTATACAATACAAAAATTTGTGTTATATTTTTATTTCTTTATTTACAGTGGCCAAATAAATAACACCAAAACACTTGTGCATGTGTGTAGAGCTAATGAGGTAACTAATTTAATAATTTAAACTGCCATAATTTCAATGACAAGAACATATCAGCTCTTCTTTTACTTTTTAAACTAACATTCAAATGGTTGAAAGGCCTACTGCTAAGGAAAATGTGTATGTTTAAATAATAATTAATAAAATATTTAATAAAATATTTAATGAAATAGCCATCATCTTATAATATCTATTTTAATATCTTTTGAAAGAAGATAAAGTTGGAGGAAAGAATATGTGCAAGGTTATATGCAAAGTCTTCAACTAGTTGAGGGCATTTCATGTTGCGTTGGGGTCAGGCTGATTGTGCACATTCTATGTGAAATAGATCCAGGACCTGTACACGTAGGCACAGTAAGGAGACAGATACTGGCAGCTTTCAAGAGAAGAAAGATCGTAAGGTTTCATTTTGAAGAAGGAGCAGTCACCTTCTCAATGTGAAATTTTCCATGAGTGGGACTGTTCAAGCAGCTAGACTGTCACTCAGCACAGTTGTTGCAGAAACACCTACAGTTTTCCACTAATGGGTTTTTTGGGGGGTGAAAGATGATGAATTGTCAAGGAATAGAAAGTTGGAGACCCCAGAGAGACTCCAAAACTTAGAGAAAATACATCCCTATAAAATTAAAGTCCCATTTCAGAGAAATACATTCAATATTCATCCCTGTATACTTTCTGTGGAAGTGATGCACAATGTTAATGATGTAGAAATGTCTCATTAATAACAGCATCCTTAAGGGCTTAGTTAAGAGTGGAAATCTTAAAACATCAGTGTAGACTGGAACAATAAGTTGTCATTTATTTGCAACATATCAAAATTAACATGCTTATGGCATTGCTGAAAGTTTTGATGATCAATAAAGAGGACTGAATAAAAAAGCAGAATTAAGACAGATTTATCAAGGCTTATTTAACGCTATGTAAGGAAAGAGAGACTGTATCAAAGTATTTCTATATTTCATGTTTATTTAAGGTAAATCCGTATCTTATTTCTGTTTAAGCTCAAGCATAGGAATGCAGATTGTACAAATTGACCTCTAAGTAGGCAGATTTTAAAAGTCATTCCCTCTGGGAATATGAACTAAAAGAAATCGACCCACTTGGGGGCTGCAGTTCTCTAGTAGGGTGGAGCTTGTTGAGCGGAACACAGGCAGGACTGACGCTCTACTTGTCTCTCATTCCAGTACCTTTGGACATTATGCAAATCACACATAATGAAGAAATGGCCTGTGTTAAGTGAATTAATAAGCAAATGAATGAATAGGTAAAAACTTGGGGCATTCTAATTGTTTTCTAGTTTATAGGAAGATGTAATATTAGGAACAAAGGATTAGCCTGAAAAAAATACCTCCCAGAAGACTATAGGGGTTGTTTTTCCCTGATTCAGTGAACATCAGAAAACTTTCTGATTAATTCTTGATTTCTTGCTATCCTTATTCTGGGAGTCCTGTAAAGCAATGATAAATATATTGATTGCTATAGGGTTGCATTCTGTAAAATATAAAATGAATGGCTTTTTCTCTTTCTGTATTGTGGGTTCAGAGAGCAATGTTTTATCTTTTCCTTTTTTTTTCCAGATATAACTTTATTCCACCTTTCAACTTCAGAGTTCCAACTGTAGAGGACTGAGCATTATGTGGAGAGAGAGTTAAGACTTGCTAGGAAAAGTGATGACATGTCCTCTGGTTCATTTCTGGGTTTCTTCCCAGGCTGATTCATAACCTCCAAAATAAGGTTAAGTAATACAATAGGCTTGGACTTGGCACCATAAGGTGTTTAGAAAGCGTTCCTAGATCTTCCCTCAAATATTGTATTGTCTTATGCAGCATAATATTCCATAAAATTCATTACATGAATGTAGAAAATAATTAAATCAATTATTTGAGAATTTGAGTAATGTCAATCAATCACCCATAGATTAAATGAGTGTAAGTGGTTGAGAATAGTGATAGAATGAGTAAAACTAGACAGTTGTTCAAAAAGACTTCTAACAAGTGATCACTGCTTTGTAAAACACTACCTAAACACATCAGCTGATATGCGTTTAACTACGTAAACAATGTATACTTGTTTATATACATGCTGCGTAACTACAGTGCTGCATAACAACAGCATTGTTAACTACAAGCAACGTTTACTTTATTTGGTAGTCTTGCCAATAAAAAAAGTGTAGGATGAATTTTGGAAAAAGGCATCTAAGTGAACAACACAAATGACACAGAGACCATGTGCTAAAGTTAAGGCACATTAATCAAAATCATAAGATATTAGGTTCCTAATGTCTCAGTGTCCAACAGTGGAAGGACCTAGTAAAAATCAGGAAGTACAATTGTGGAAAGTTTAACAGTCTAAAAATGAAGTAAGATATGGAATAGTTTGTTGTTGTTGTTGTTGAAGTCAGGCATAATAACCCAAAAGGCATCAGGGCCGAGACGTCTTCAATACATAAGCAACATGCCTAGAATATCTCAATGGCCCCTGGAGGTATTGTTGCCTTACTAGAGAATTCCACCATTTTGATGATAACGATGATGAATGAAAATGTTTCATTCTGTTCACATTTTTCAAAAAAGCAGAAAGTTTGTAATTTCTGAAAAATGGTTAAAATATAAAGTAAATAAATATTTCCTATTGTTAGAGCAATGTTTTCTTACTATAATAAGAATATGCGTGTGGCTCAGTAGTTAGCTGCAAAAATCATTATAGCTTGGCATCCCCAGGATACAGTGATGAAAGAAATAATACAGGATACAGTGATGAAAGAAATAATAAATAGTAAAGCCACTACGTGATGAATACTCATTCAAATAAAAATGCCTCTGATAATACCCTTTTAGAGGACAGAAATGATATTAAGCTACTTTGAACATCTAGTCCAGTTACAGCTAGATGGGGTGAAGGCCGATTCTGGTAGGCTATGCCTGTGCCATACCAGTTGTTAAACATACTGAATGTCATCTCTCCAGTAGAGCCTGACTCCTCCCATTCAACATCCCTTATGCAGCAGGCCCTCATTTCTGTACCGGCAATACCTCTATGCTAGTCTTAGCTCAAACTTCTCAATGGTTGGCCAAAGTTAACAAAGACACAAGTAACACCCTGTGTGTCATCTTGTAGTAAACAGAGAGGCTTTCCATTCTACCATATGATAGCTGTGGAACCTTGGGTGGCTAATGAGCCTCACTTTCCCTGAGCTTCCTCACTTTTTAGACAGTTTTACTGAGACATCATTCAAGTAATTCACCTATGTATTAGGATTCTACAGAGAGAACTAACAGGATGTGTGTGTGTGCGTGTGTGTGTGTGTGTATGATATATATATTATCTCTATTTATATATATAAGATCTATGTCTCATATAGATATGATATATCTGAGATAAGAATATATATTTATATCATATATCATATCTATATGAGATATATAACATATATATCTCATATAAAGAGAGATTTATTTTAGAGAATTGCTCATGTGATTGTGGAGGCCTGGCAAGTCCAAAATCTTCAGGGTAGGCTGGCATGCTAGGCATACAGGAAAGAATTATGTAGTTCACCTCTAGTTCACCTCCAAAGGCAGTCTGCTGGCAGAATTTCTTCTTGCTTGGAAAGGTCAGTCTGTTTTTATTAAGGTCGTCAACTAATTGGATGAGGCTTGCCCACATTATGGGAGGAGTATTATCATTGATTTACTCAAAGCCTACTGATTTAAATGTTAATTTAATCTAAAAATACCTTTGCATCTAAAATAATTTTTCACCAAATATCTGAGTACCATGGCCTAGCCAAGTTGACACATAAAATTGACCATCATATCATGCAATTCACTCATTTAAAATGTATAATTCAATGACTTTTAGTATATTCACTATATTCACAGATATGTGCAGCTACCATTACAGTTAATCACAGAACATTCTGATCACTCCCAAAAGGAAACCCTGTACCCTTCCTATATCATCTGCCTGTCTCCTCATTTGCTCCAACCACAAGCAAACATTAATGTACTTTTTGTCCATTCTGGAAATTTCATATCTTTTATGACTGATTTCTTTCACTTCACTTACTATTTTCAAAGTTCATCTGTGTTGTAGCATGTATCAACACTTCATTTTTTTTAGGGTTTAATAATATTTTATTTTTTATCTATTCATCTGTTGATGGATAATTGGGTTGCTTCCATTTTTTTGGCTCATATAAACAATGCTGCTATAAACATTCATGTGCAAGTTTGTGTGTGTGTATAGACATATGTTTTCATTTCTCTTGAGAATATACCTAGGTGTAGAATTGCTGAGTCATTTGTTAACTCTAGTTGAATCATTCAAGGAACTTTCAGGCTGTTTTCCAAAACATTTTACAACATTTTGCATTCCCACCAGCAGTGTAAAGTGTTTAAATTTCTGCATCTCCTCACTGACGTTTATTATCTCAGTTTTTGATTCTAGCCATTATAGTGGCTGTAAAGTGGTATCTGGTATCTGTCACTTTATAACCACGATTTTGATTTGCATATTCCTGATGACCAATGATAGCAAAAGCTGGCATCTTTCTATGTGCTTATTGATCACCGGTTTATCTTCCTTAGAGAAATGTCTATTTAGATTCTTTGCTCATATTTTAGTTGGTTATTTGTCTTTTTATTATTGAGTTATGAAAGTCCTTTATATATTCTGAATACAAATCCCCTGCCAAATTCATAATTTGCAAAATATTTCTTGTCATTCTGTGAGTTGCCTTTTCACTTTCTTGATAGTAACCTTTGAAGCACAAATGTTTTAAATTTTGATAAAGTCAAAATTATCTGTGTTTTTCCTTTGTTGTTTATTTCGTATCTAAGTATCCTTTGCCAAATCCAAGGTCATGAACATTTACTCGTAAGTTTTCCTCTAAGAGTTTTATAGCTTTAAGTCTTACATCTAGGTTTGTAACAGATTTTAAGTTAATTCTTATAGATGATATTAGGTAAGGACCCAACTTCATTCTTTTGCATATGGCTATCCAGTTGTTCCCAGCACCATTTGTTGAAAAGACAATTCTTTTCCCAGTCAATGGTCTTGAAACCCTCGTCAAAAGTCTGTTGATTAATGACACATGATTTTATTTCTGGATTCTCAATTATATTCCATTAAACTATACATCTATCCTTGTATCAGTATCACATGGTCTAGATTTCTGTTGCTTTATAGTAATTTTGTAATGTCTAAGTATGAGGTTTCCTACTTTTCTCCTCTTTTTCAGGATTGTTTTAGCTATTCTGTGTCCCCTGTAATTCCATATGAACTTTAGAATTAGCTTGTCAGTTTCTGCAAAGAAGTCTGGTGAGATTCTGATAAGAATTGCATTGGATCTGCAGATTAATTCTAGAAATATTGCCATCTTAACAATATTAAGCCTTCTAATTCATAATCATGGTTGTTTCCACTTATTTTGAGCTTCTTAAATTTTTTAGCAAAGTTTTATTATTTTCAGAGTATATAATTTACATTTGTTGTATTTAATTTAGTCTATGTATGTATGTATTTATTTTTGAGATGGAGTCTTGTTCTGTCACCCAGGCTGGAGTGCAGTGGCACAGTCTCAGTTTACTGCAACCTCCATCTCCTGGGTTCAAGCAATTCTCCTGCCTCAGCCTCTTAAGTAGCTGGGATTACAGGCACTCACCACCACATCTGGCTAATTTTTGTATTTTTGTAGAGACAGGATTTCATTCACCATGTTGGCCAGGCTGGTCTCAAACTCCTGACCTCAGGCAGTCTGCCCGCCTCAGCCTTCCAAAGTGCTGGGATAACAGGCACGAGCCACCATGCCCAGCCTAGTATTTATTCTTTATGATGTTACTGTAAATGGAATTATCTGAATTTCATTTTCAAATTGTTGCAAGTGAAGTCAATTCCTTTGGGAAGAGACTAGTAGCTATCTGTTTTATGGCCTACCTCTTGCCAGGCAAAACTTCTGACCGAGGACTCTAGAGCTGGAGAGGGGGGACAATGGCACAATTCTCCCTGGCTGACACCCTCTCTTTAACTAATTGAGTACTAGATGGAGGTGGGTAGGCAGTAGCTTTCCTTCTCAGCTTGCTTCTCCTGTCATGGAACCACAAGCTTATGAACTAGAGCAAGGTGATAGTGTCCCAGTGTTCCCATTGGCACTGCACTCAAGGTTAGGTCCATTACATGAGTGGGAGCTGGGCATTAGAAGACAGCCCTCACCTCATGACAACACTCACCAGGAACTTAACCTCAGCAACAGGTAGCTGGGGGCAAGATGAGAAAGATTGACATCCTACTCCTTCCTGGAGGAAGGCCCTGTGGTCTTGGCTGCACCAGGTTGAAGTGTATATTTTGGCTGCTAAGTTGGGAGGAGGGGAGAGAGGGAGTGGTTTTGGTTCAAATACAACTGACTTCCACTTTTCTTACAGAATTTTATAGATTTTCTTAGATAGATGTTTATTCATTTGCTGTATTCTTTTAGGGCAATTTACAGAGATTTTAAATGGCTGTGTTTGTATAATTTTCACTAATATCTCAGGGGACCAGGTCTGCTAAGCTCTTCAAGCTGTCATACTACTGTATGATAATACTTTTAAATTTTCTCATTTTAAAAGTAGGGAATATATTTCCTATTTCAAGAGATTATTATGAGAATTAGTTAGAATATGCAGTGTGGTTTTAACAAATGCCTGCCACCGAGTAAGGTATTAATGATTGTTTCCCATTAAAGGTTATGACTATTGCCACCGAGTAAGGTATTAATGATTGTTTCCCATTAAAGGTTATGACTATTGTTGTCTTATTGGTTATCATTGTGATTACCATCCACAGTGCAGTGGTAGGTTGAAAGGACAGGCCCTCAAACAAGGATGCTCGTGATATTATTTGTTTTGTTAAAATTTATTGTGTATATTTTTTATAAAATGGAATGAGGACCCAAGAACCAGCCTTCCTCTACCCTTGCACCAAATAAAAACTAGCAACAATGACATACAAATATTTCTTTGGTTTTTCTCACCAACCCATTCCCCTTTCCCCAAAGGCGAGTGAACATTATTTTTAATCCAACTCATATTGGCTGACAAAACATTTTCAATTTTGCAAACTTGTGATCCTTGGCCCTTATAAATCTGTAAGTGATAATAGCAAATATTTTGGAGCATTTACTATGTTCCAGGCACAATTCTTTGTTTATTAATTCGTTTACTTATCATAATATCCTATGAAGTAGGTAAGGCTGCAAGACCTACATGTTTAACCTCACTGCTACCCCATTTATATAAGATTGTATGCCTATGCCTATGTTTACATATATGCATAGTGAGATTTTTCCCAACATGTGAATAGAAGTTTCCTCTGGGTAGTGACATTTTCTAATTTTTACTTTCTCCTTTCTGTATTTTAAATTTTTTGAATTTTATTTTTTTGCAAAGAGTATGTATCATAACTAGAAAGAGTAAAATAAAAATTCTAGTGCAACTTTGCAGGCAAGAGCAAAGCTGAGTTAAGCTCTTTGTGACAAGCGATGCCTAGTGACAAGGGCAATTAACCTGAACCTTTGTATTACACTATTTTGAAGCTTGCTCTGACTTCAATAGCATGTTTTATTATGTAAAAATTAGAAATCGATCAAAATATGTTCTATTAGTGTTATTAACTGTATTTTGTACCAAATGGGGAGAATTCTGTTATCACTTTTTCTAGCTCTTTTCAAGCCTGACCAAAGCCCATTTTCTGCATTCATAAGCACCTACAACAGTTCACACTGAGACTGATAACAGTTCGTCTTGAGATTGACTAATATTCAAACTCAATTTCTGAAAGGAAGCGCTCAGCCTGCTTGGGGGTTTCTTTGCTTTCAATGTGACATCAGACACCACAATCTTCCTAAATAGTTGAAGAAGGTGAGCTCTCTAGTACTTGCTTTTATCCTCTTCAAGGAAGACCAAAAGGCTGAGTTTTATTAAACAAGAAAATATATAGAAATAAGCCATTCATGTCTTTTGAAACTTCACAGAATATGCAGCTGATATATGTGTGTGTGTGTGTGTGTGTGTGTGTGTGTGTGTGTGCGCGCACGTATGTGATACACACACATATATACACACACACATATATATCAGCTGCATATTTGTGTATATATGTGTGTGTATATATATATACACACTTTTTTTCTGGTTACACAAAAGTAAATAAGGCACAGTTTTGCTATAGGAAAACGAAACATATTGACCCCTGATTCAAGTAATTTCCAGATGAAAATAAGATAAAATAAAACATCTGTTCAGTTACATAATAGCTGAGCCAAAGCTAGTTAAGAATGTGATGACAGTTTTGAATATTAACATATCAATGAGTGTTTTAAATACTCGTAAGGTTTCTTCATTTATCATCCTCTCTTTTATTGGCTAATCTTCTTTTTGTTAATGGGAAAAAAAAACTTGAATATATTTAACTTATGCTAAAGTATATGCCTGTGATCCCAGCCCAAATTTGAAGGTTAAATTGAATGAGTGGTCATATATTATTAGAGGACTACATCCAACGAAAACTTTCAATTAAGCCTCCACTGAAATACCAATTAATTTATCTATCAAATGCTGTTTTAAATTTGTTAAGTGTCAAGGAGTCTGAAATACAAAGTAAGGTGTACATCCTGAAATTATGTACAAGCAATGAATCACACGTTGGCAAAGAATATTATTAGCATGACCCAGATGCATGAAAGACTTGCTAAAGATTGTAATCCAACAATAAAAAATGTGTTTCTAAGGAAAAAAAGACCCTAAACTTTCTAAGATATTTTGTTCATAGATTTCAAAACTGATAGTTCAACTTTTTAATAAACTTCCCCCCCAAACTTATTGCTAATTGAATTATCTAAATCCACAGAGATATAGTATAGAACTGGGATTTCAACTGAAGACTGTTTATAGGAGTAAAACTGTTGAAAACATCCTAAATGTTGAATACTAAGGACTTGGCTAAATAATAAAAGATAAAATAATACAATGAAATATTATCCGGTTGTTAAAGGCATTCTACTTACATTCTACTTACATTGTAGTGGGAAAGCAAGCTATAAATATCTGGTAAAAATTACATTCCTGTTTTAAAATTACAATATTTATACACAAGCAAATAGGTAAAAGGGCATACTTAAATGCTATAACAGCAACTTTGGGAGAGAATTATATGTATTTTTTATTGTCTTTATTCTTCTTTAAAGTTTTTTTTTTAAACTACAATTATCTTAATTTTCTAGGACTTCCAGAACAAAGTACCACAGAATGGGTGACTTAAACAACAGAAATTTATTTTTTCAGAATTCTAGAGTCTGGAAGTCCAAGATCAAGATGTTAGCAAGTTTTGTTTCTTCTGAGGCCTCTTTCTCTGGCTTATGGATGGCTGTCTTTTCCCTTTGTCTTCACATGATCTGCTCTTTATAAGCGCCTGTGCCCAAATTTTCTCTTCTTATAAGAATATTAGTCACATTAGATTAGAGCCCACTCAAATAACCTAATTTTACCTTATTTCCTCTTGAAGACCCTATCTCCAAATACAGTCACATTGTGAGATTCTGAGGGTTAGGACTTTAACATATGAGCGTAGATGAGGGGGCACAAAATTCAGCCTATAACAGCAATGTTACATATTCCTTTTGCAAAGAGAAATACAAGGACTTTATTTCAATAAGATAAAAGTATAAAATCAGCCCTTCCTCTCATTATTCCTACACAAAATTAATTAATTGTTCTTCTTATTTGTGAATCAATCTCTTTGGGCTTTGGTTAGTAAGAGTCTGTCCTTCCAAATTCTGATCTAACCTTTGAAGCTTTGGCCTAGACTTTATGTGGTGATGACATCATGAATATATCCAACTGCAGGCATTTCCTAAGGTGGCTTGCTCAATGTTTTTGGTTAATTTTTGAGCTGCAACAGCTTCCTTAGCCAACAGGCCTCTCATTTAAGTTTTCTCAACAGATACAAAGATTTTAAATTTAATATTAGGGAAAACAGCAATTCCAATCTGACATGTACAAGGAAACTACAGAAACTACAGTAATGTCTTCCAGACCACAGAAAGTAAAAGGAAAATGAATTCAAGGAAAGTTTTTCTGAAGCCAATCAAGACACGTTCCTTTACTTTGCCTGAATGTTCTTAACATTGTGCTGTGTAGACACCACTAACAGTGGAAACTTGAGAAAAAGGTGGGTGAGTCTTGTAGTGATTGAACTTTGGAGACATTCTGATCATAAATCTCCCCTTGGGAAGATATTGCCTAGTTTTTATTTAGTTTAAGAAAGGGTAGTAGTGAGCGAGGAAGGGACATTTTAAAAGGAAGAGCCTAAAGAAATAGCAATAAATGCAGAGAAAAATGAAGTGGAATAATATCTACTGACTTCACTAATGAAGTTGGAACCTCAAAAGAAGGAGAGTTCAGATTTACTTACTGTAATTGAAGACCCGTGGACTACATTTATTTGTATACTTTCTAAAGTATGTTTGAAATAAAAGTCTAACATAAAACACCAAAGTATATGTGTTTACATAAATTCACAAAAGTCATTTTTATTATGTATCTTTTCAAAAGAGTACAGTTGGTTTGGGTAAAATAAATGGGAAAATATTTTTATAACACTCCAGAATCTTTTGTGTCTCCTCTTTTAATGACATATGCTAAGTCAAAATACTTCCAAGTCATTTTTTCAGTGGACTTAACTGCCTAATTATAAATAAAGAGATTCGGGGGGGTTGGAAAAACGGAATATGCCAAACTTAATCATGGTTTCTTACCAACTTCATCCGTGCTTATAAGATAAAGTTTTATTTTATTCTCAGGAACAAAACAGTCAATTAATAAAAATATACACTAATTAGCAACTGGCTTTACATCCATACAGATATGTTTATAATTTATAGTATCTACAGAATTCAAAGAAACTTGAGACATCTAAGATACATTTGACAAGTTAGAAACCTCATTAAAGTATGAATTCAATAATTTAATAAAAGTTATCAATGTAGAAAGTCAAGAATTTAATCTTAAAATTATCTCGAATACAGATTTTCCTTAACAGAAAATTAACTTAACACTGATTCTAATATCAACTTCTCTTTTAATATTTCAAGTGTTGCAGATCTTTTTTTATCGTAAATAAACCTTTAAAAGCAAATCTCTTACAATTTATTTTTCTTCCACTTACATACACTGCAAGCATTTTGCTCCTTGCTCTGCGGCCCTGCTTTCATCACTATATTCCTCTATCTCTTTTAATACATTCAATTGTTTTGATGGCTGGAAAGAAAAAGAACAACAGTTGTATCTACTCTGGACCCCCCAGGGCCTAACAAAGTATTTGTCATCCAAAACAGGACACCGTTCTTGGTAGTATATTTATTTGAAAAACGAGTACCCTCCATGAAAGCCACATTCACAAAAGAAGTTAGCGGGTGGCAACATAAATTCTTTTCTAATTTAAAAAGGACCTGGAAAACTTTGGTACTTCTGATATCTCAGAAACATTACTTGACACAAATTATGGTAAGAAACAAATCACTTAAGTGTAATTGCAGCCTCATGATGCCCCCAGTTACCTACTGAGTCTAGATCTTGTAGGATTTAGAAACCACCTTTTAAAAAAGAACTGAGAAATTTGCAAGAGAATAAGAAAGTAGGCCCCCTGGCAGGATCAAAATGCTTTTCCTCATCTGGTGTGAAATTCTATCTATGGCTGTGGCTAGTTATTAAAGTACAATTGAATCCTAATTTGTGACATATTTCTGTACCATTGTAAGATAATTCCAGAATGTGCTGTGGTGGTTGAAACGAGAGCAGCTGCATTAGGCAACAGGGTGGCCTTAAGAATTAGGGAAATAAAATTGTTTTACAAACTGGGCTGGAGACAATGTCTTGTCCAGAAGCTGTGTTGCATTTGAAAATAGTGTTAGAAGAAGTCAGGAAACCTGAGAAAGTGAGAGTCTGAATAAGAAAACAGGCTCTGAATTCTTCTGGAAGGAAAATTATTACATTAAGCTCTATCTCTTATTCCTTGTAAGGACAGGCAATACGAGCAGTTTTTAGCTAAGGGTAAAGATAAGAAATCTTTCAGTTTCCTTTTAGTTTCTGTTATACCAATGTATAGAACATTTCTGAGTATTCAATAGAGGCACAGAACTTTACTGGGGAAGGATTCCATAATTTGAAATGTACACGAAGACAGCAAATCTGTGTTCTGATTTACTCTCAGGCACCCATAGCTTTGATGAGTCATATATTTATGGCTTCCTGATGTGTATGCTTACATTTAGGCAAGGAAATCAGAATCCATTTCACGTACTGTTTTCATCTTTTTAATGCATCCAAGTAGAATGGAAGCCCCAGCTGGCATTTTTTCTAGTTTGTTCTTTGCTATTTACCCAGCTTTTAAAACAGTGCCTGACATGGACTAGACACTAGATATTCCTTGAGGAAACACATACAGTGAGATCATAAATCCTATGTTAAATATAAATTGAATGTTTCTAAAATTCATTAACCAATTATGATTATGCACTCACTCTACCCACTGCACAGATAATTTTAACTGGTCTGTACCTGTAAATGGTTTAAAACCTGATGGAGACAAACTACATACATATCATGATCCAATATCAACAAATATTTGCCACAACTTTGCAATATGCTGCAGTAGGATGAACTGTCTGATCTATAATGAAAATCATGCTACTGGAGTGTTCAAATAGCCAAGCGAGATGAAAATGCCAAAAAATTTAGGGTTGTCAATAGAACAAATACTGCAGAAAGGTAAAAGAAGGTGAGATGGAGAAGATGCTGTGGGTTTAGCTTTTAAAAGATTCAGTTGGGAACTCAGTGGGAGGCCTAAGGTTATATGTAGTGACTAAAAGCCTTTCCTCCGGATTCAGACTACTTAAGTTCAAATCCCAGGTGTGCCACTCAGTAACTGCCCTCTCTGTGCTTCAGTTTCTAACTAACAAGGATACTTGTGAGGATTAAATGAGCTAAAATATTTGTAATATGTTATGTTTTCTGTTTTGTTTTGTTTTGAGACAGAGTCTCCCTCTATTATCCAGGCTGGAGTGCAGTGGTGCTATCTCAGCTCACTGCAACCTCCACCTCCTGGGTTCAAGTGATTCTCCTGGTTCAGCCTCTCGAGTAGCTGGGACTACAGGTTCGCACCAACTGCGCCCAGCTAATTTTTGTATTTTTAGTAGAGACAGTTTCACCACGTGAGCCAGGATGGTCTCAATCTCCTGACCTCATGATAAACCCACCTCAGCCTCCCAAAGTGCTGGTATTACAGGCATTGCGCGCCCAGACTGTAATATGTTTAAAACAGACATAGTATATTCTATTGCATGTTAGAAATGTTATTGTTATTATAACTGTATAGAAAGGTCCCCAGATATTAGGAGCTTTGAAAGGAGTATATAGTGACGCTTTTCTATTACTCTATCAGTGAAAGAACCACTGGTATGCAGTTCCTTAAGTTTCACTATGCAAATGTAAGGGAAGCAATGTATGTAAGACTTCCTAATCACAACCTCCTTCTGATAAGCAGCTTTCGGCTTGATTACCAGTGATACTCACCTTCAAGTAGTCTCCACCATGTGGAAGTCTCTTCCCAAAATTTTGGTTGAACCTACTGATTTGCACTTTATTTAATATCTTAATTTTTTAAGAGCAGTTTTAAATTGACAGCAAAATTGAGAGGAAGTTGCAGAGATTTTCCATTTACCTCTTCCCCCATATAAGTATAGTCTCTCCCATTATTAACATCCCCCCCCAGAGTGGGCCATTTGTTACGGTTAATGAACCTACGCTGACACAGCTTTAGCACCCAAAGTCCATAGCTTACATTAGGGTTCATTCTGATGTTGTTCATTATATGGGTTTGGACAAATATATAGTGGCATGTATCTACCATGATAGGGTGTCATGCAGAGTAATTTCACTGCCCTAAAAATCCTCTGTTTTCTGCCTATTTATCTCTTCCTTCCCCCAAACCCTGACAGCCACTAATCTTTATAGTATCTCCATATTTCTGCCTCTTTCAG
Source organism: Ateles fusciceps (assembly GCA_036589455.1). Lineage (NCBI taxonomy): Eukaryota > Metazoa > Chordata > Mammalia > Primates > Atelidae > Ateles > Ateles fusciceps. Next base: position 8,555,540 of record JAZHEH010001022.1, read on the forward strand.
AATGTCATGTAGTTGGAATTATACACTATTTAGCCTATTCAGATTGAGTTCTTTCACTTAGTAGTATGCAATTAAGGTTCTTCCAGGTCTTTAGATGGCCTGATCATTCATTACTTTTTAGCACTGAATAATATTTCTTTGTCTGAATTTACCACAGTTTATTTATTCATTCAGTTACTAAAGGAAGTCTTGGTTGCTCCCAAGTTTTGGCAATCATGAATGAAGCTGCTCTAAACATTTATGTGAGGGTTTTTCTATGAATATAAATTTTCTTCTCCTTTGGGTAAATGTCAAGAAGCACAACTGCTTGATTGTGGAATGAGATTATGTTTAGTTTTATAAGAAACTGCCAAATTGTCTTCCAAAGCAGCTGCACTATTTTGCATTCCTATCGGGGATTAGTTTCCTATCATACCTGTTGCTCTGTTTCCTATTGCTCTGCATCCTCACCAGCATTTGTTGTTGTTAGTATTCTGGATTGAACCACCCTAATTGGTATGTAGTAATATATTACTAATGTTTTAATTTTCCTTTCCCTGCTCACATATGATGTGAAGCGTCTTTTCTATGCTTATTTTTCATGTATATATCTTGTTTTGTGAGGTGTCTATTTAGATATTTTGCCCACTTTTTAGTCAGAGATTTTTTTCTGTTGTTGAGTTTTAATAGCCCTTTGTATATTCCAGATTGCAGTCCCTTATCAGGTGTGTCTTTTGCAAATATTTTCTCCAGTCTGTGGCATGTATTTTCATTTTCTCAACAGTGTCTCTTGCAGAGCATAAATGTTTTAATCAATTTCAGTTTATCAATTCCTTCTTTCATAAATTATGCCTTTGTTGTTATAAGTTATTGCCAAATGCAAGGTCATCATCTAGATTTTCTACATTATCTTCTAGGAGTTTTATACTTTTTCATTTTACATGTAGGTCTGTGATCTGTTTTGATTTGATTTTTGTGAGGCATATAATGTCTGTGTCTGGGTTCATTTTTTTGCTTGTAAATGTTTATTTCAGTATTTGTTGAAAAGATTACTCTTTCTCAATTATTACCTTTATTTCTTTGTCAAATATTATGGATCAAGTTGGACAGAATTCACATCTTGACAATATTGATTCTTGCTATCAATGAACACGTAATATGTTTCTATTTATTTAGTTCTTTGACTTCATTCAACCGAGCTTTTGTTTTCTCTCATATAAAACTTGTACATATTTTATTAGATTTATATCTAAGTATTTAATTTAGAAGAATTACTGATATAGTAGAATCATGTTCATTTTAAATTTCTTTTATTCACTGCTGATCTATAGGAAAATAAATGGCTTTTGTATGTTAATCTATATCCTGAAGCATTGCTAAAATTACTTTTTAATTCTGACATGGTTTGGCTGTGTCCCCACCCAAATCTCATTTTGAATTCCGATGTGTTGTGGGAGGGGGTCTGGTGGGAGGTAACTGCATCATGGGGCTGATCTTTCCCATGTTGTTCTGTGATAGTGAATAAGTCTCAAAAGATCTGATGGTTTTGCAAGGGGGGAATTTCCCTGCCCAAGTTATCTTTGCCTGCTGCCATTCATGTAAGACATGACTTGCCCCTCCTTGCCTTCCACCATGATTGTTAGACTTCCCCAGCCATATGGAACTGTAAGTCCAATTAAACCTCTTTCTGTTGTAAATTGCCCAGTCTTGGGTATGTCTTTATCAGCAGCATGAAAATGGACTAATACAAATTCCATGAGTGTTTTTGTCAGTGTTTTTAGATTTTCTACATAGACCATCATGTCATCTGCAAATCAAGACTGTCGATTTCTTATTTTACAATCTGTATGCCTTTTATCTTCTTGTTTTATCAAATTTCTTGTATTATTACATCTGAGACTTGTAGAACCATCTTGAAAGGCAGTGGTGAAAGTGGACATCCTTGTCTTTTTCCTGATCCTAGTGGAAAAGCTCCTAGTTTCTCACCATTAAGTATTATGTTAGCTGTAGGTTTTTTTAGATATTCTATATCAAGTTGAAAAAGTTTCCCTGTATTCCTAGTTTACTAAGACTAATCATGAATGGGCATTGTACTTTCAAATACTTTTTTGTATCTATTGATATAATCATGTAATTTTTCTTCTGTAGTCTGTTGACATGATGAATTACATTAATTGATTTTCTAATGTTGAGTCAGCCTTGTACATCTGCGAAAAATCCTACTTTGACATTGTATTGGTCCATTTTCCCACTGCTATAAAGAACTACCTGAGACTTGGTAATTTATGAAGAAAAAAAGGTTTAGTTGACTCATAGTTCCACAGGCTTAACGTGAAGCATGACTGGGAGGCCTCAGGAAACTTACAATCATGGCGCAAAGGGTAAGCATGGTGGAGCAGGAGAGAGAGAGAACATAGGGGGAAGTCCCCTTCTTACCATGGTGGAGTAGAAGAGAGAAAGAGAGTGAAGGGGGAAATACCACACACTTTTAAACCATCAGAAGGCATGTTGAAAGCCAAGACAGCCTGGAAACCAAGCCTCTTTCACCAGCTGGCCATGTTGTGAAGGTGAAGAAAACTTCCCTGAAGGAAATTAAAAGTACTACTCTAGTGAACACACAAATGATAACAAAGCAAAATAATTTTTTTAATTAGTCTGTTTTGTGAGGAATACTTAAACCTGGGTAATTTATGAAGAAAAGAGGTTTATTTGGCTCACAGTCTACAGGCAACACAAAAGGCATGTGGCTGGCAACTGTTGGCTTCTGGTGAGGCCATAAATTACCCAGGTTTAAGTATTCCTCATAAAAACAGACTAATTAAAAAAAATTATTTTGCTTTTACTCACAGGATAAGAAAAGGGGAGCTGTTGTATCACATGGTGAGAGAGGGAGCAAGAGGAGGGAGTTGTCAGGCTCTTTTAAATAACCAGTTGTCCTGTGAAGTAACAGAGTAAGAACTCACTCACTGCAAGAAGGGCACGAAGCCATTCGTGAGGGATCTGCCCCCATGACCCAAACACCTCACTCTATGTCCCACCTTCAACACTGGGGGATCACATTTCAACATGAGACTTGGATGGGACAAATATCCAAACTATAACACATCTTAATGCTAATATAGATAAAATTTTAGTGGTCCAGAGAGAAGACCGAACAAGCCACAAGATTTTCTTAAGCCAAAGCCTAATCCAGAACAGGCCCCGAACACTCTTCAACTCTATTAATGCTGAGATGAAGAAGCTGCAGTAAAAAGTTTGAAGAATAGATGTTGGTTTATGAGGTTGAAGAAAGGAAGCCATCTCCATAATATAAAGGTGCAAGGTAAAGCAACATTGCTGATATAGACAGCTGCAGCAAATCATTCAGAAGATCTAACTAAGATAACTAATGAAGGGGGCTGTACTAAACTACAGATTTTGAATGTAGATAAAGCAGACTTACATTGGAAGAAGATGCTATCTAGGACTTTCACAGCTAGAGAGAAGTCAATGCCTGGCTTCAAAGTTTCAAACGACAGGCTGACTCTCTTGCTAGAGGCTAATGCAGCTGGTGACTTTAAGTTGAAACCAATGCTCATTTACTATTTCAAAAATCCTAGGACCCTTAAAAATATCCTAAATCTACTCCTCCTGTGCTCTAGAAATGGAGCAGCAAAGCCTGGATGACAGCACATCTGTTTACAGCATGTTTTACTGAATATTTGAAGCTGACTGTTGAGACCTACTGCTCAGAATAAAAATGATTTCTTTCAACATATCAATGTTCATAGACAATACACCTGGTCACCCAGTGACTCCAATGGGAATGTACAAGGAGAGGAATGTTGTTTTCATGCCTGCTAACACAGTATCCATGCTGCAACCCACAGATCAAGGAGTCATTTTGACTTGTAAGTCTTATTTAATAAATGTATTTTTTAAGGTTATATCTGTCATAGATTGTGTGTGTGTGTGTGTGTGTGTGTGTGTGTTTTTCTTATGGATCTGGGCAAAGTAAATTGAAAACCTTCTGAAAAAGGAGTAACCATTCCAGATGCCATTAAAAACATTTGTGATTCAAGAGACGAAGTTAAAATATCAACATTCACAGAAATTTGGAAAAAGTTTATTTGAACCCTCATGGATATCTTTGAGGGGTTCAAGATTTCAGTGGAAGAAGTCACTGCAGATGTGATGAAAATAGTAAGAGAACCAGAATTAGAAGTGGAGTCTGAAGATGTGACTAAAATCCTACAATCACATGATACAACTTCAACAGATGAGGTGTTGCTTTTTATGGGTAAGCAAAGAAAGTGGTTTCTTGAAATGGAATTTCTGGTGAAATGTTGTGAATATTGTTGAAATAACAAAAGTTAATATATTGCATCAATTTAGTTGATAAAGCAGTGGTGAGGTTTACGCAATTGACTCCAATTTTGAAAGAAGTTCTACTGTGGGTATGCTGCTATTAAACAGCATTACATGCAACAGAGAAACCTTTTGTGAAAGAAGGAATCAACTGATGTGGCAAACCCTTGTTGTTTTATTTTAAGGAATTGCCACAGCCATTCCAACCTTTAGCAACCACCACCTGAAGCAGTCAGCAGTCATTACCTTAGAGACAAGACTCCAGTGGCAAAAGGATTAGGACTCACTGAAGGCCCAGATGATCATTAGCAATTTTTTTCAGCAAAAAAGTCTTTTAAAGCTGTTTTGTAACACATAATACTATCGAACTCTTAATAGACTAAAGTATAGTGTAAACATAAATTTTACATGCACTGGTAAACCAAAATTTTCATGTGACTCACTTTATTTTGATATTTGTTTTATGGCAGTGGTCTGGAATATCTCTGAGGTATGCCTGTATTTCTTATTGAGTTTGGCAGATTGTATCTTTGAAGGAATTTGTTCATTTCACCTAGGTTATCAAATTTATGAGTATAGATTTGTTCATATGCTGCTTTCTCATCCATGTAATGGTCCATAGGATCTGTAGAGATATCCCCCTCTTTCATTTCTGATATTAGTAATTGTGTCCTTTCTCTCTCTCTCTCGCTCTGTCTCTCTCTGTCTCTTTTTTCTCTTTAGTTACCCTAGCTAGAAGTGTATCTATTTTATTGATCTTTTTAAAGAATCAGCATTTGGTTTCATCAATTTTCTCTATTGATTTCATGTTTTCAATTTCATTGATTTCTGTTCTGTTGTCTTTCAGCTTTATTGGGGTATGATTGGCAAGAAGAAATGTATGTATTTAAATTACATCATGAGATGTTTTAATTGTTCTAGTTATTATTTTATTTTACTTTGGATTAAATGCGCTTTTTTTTTTTTTTTGCTAAGGCAAAAACTTAGATGATTGATTTTGGATCTTTCTTCTTTTCTAATACATATATTCAATATTATAAAATTTCCTCTAAGCATTGCTTTCAGTAATTTTGCAAATTTGATGTCATATTAATTTCCAAATATTTTTGAATTTTTCTTGAGATTTTTTTCTTCAACCCGTTTTTTATAGATGTGTGTTGTTTACTATCCATGTATTTTTGTATTTTCCCTTTATCTTTCTGCTATTGATTTCTAGTTTAATTTCATTGTTACCTTAGAGCAGACATTGTATAATTTATATTTTTTAAATTGGTAAAAATATGTTTCAGGACTTAAAATGTGGTGTATTTTGGCAAATATTTCATGTGAGTTTGAGAAGAATGTGTGTTCTGTTGTTGTTGGATGAAGTAATCTACTTCATTATATTTACTTGATTGAAGGTGTTGAGCTCAACTATGTCCTTACTGATTTTATGACTGTGGAGCCTCTGTTTTGGATAAAGATGTTGAAGTCTTCAGGTATAACAGTAGATTCATCTATCAGTTTTTCCCTCATGTAGTTTTATGCTCTATTGTTAGGCACATTCATGTTAAGAATTATTGTGTCTCTTTGGAGGACTGATTCTCCTTATATCATTAGGCAGTGTTCTCTTCCTTATTCCTGATGAATTTTCTTGGATTTAAGTCTACTCTGAAATTAGTTGAACCACTTCTGCTTTCCTATTTTTTTCTTTTAGAACTGTTACTGAATATTGATAAATTAAGATTGTATTTATGGGACAGAGAGTAATGTTAGAATATATATATATACAATGTGCGATGTTTGAATCAAGCTAATTAACATATCATCTACCTCAAACACTTATCATTTATTCCTCCTGTCTAACAAAACATTGTACCCTTTTGACCAATATTTCACCATTTCTCCCCCTACCCCCAGCCTCTGGTAACTGCTCTTCTACTTTCCTCTTCAATGAGCTTGATTGTTTTAAGATCCCATATGTGAGTGAGTACATGCATCATTTGTCTTTCTGTGCCTGGCTTACTTTACTTAGCATAACACCCTTCAGGTTTATGTTGTCACAACTGACAGGATTTCCCTCTTTTATTTTTAAGCCTGAATAATATTCCATTGTGTATCTATATGACATTTTTTTATCCACTCATCCATTGATAGACACTTTGGTTAATTTCATAACTTGGCCATTGTGAATAATGCTGCAATGAACATAGGAGTGCAGATATATCTTTGATACACTGGTTTCAAATCCTTTAGCTATATAAACAACTGGATTGCTGGATCATATGGTACTTCTATTTTTAGATTTTTGAGGACCCTCCATACAGTTTCTCAATATGGTAATTTATATTCCCACTACCAGTGTACAGGGTTTCCTTTTTATTTCTTTACATTCTTCCCACCACTTATCTATCATCTTTTGATAATAGCCATTCTGACAGGTGTAAAATGATATATCATTGTGGATTTAACTTGCATTTTTTTCCTAATGAATAGTGATGTTGAGCAATTTTTAAATACGTGATGGCCACTTGTATGTCTTCTTTTGAGAAATGTCTATTCAGGTCCTTTGCCCATTTTTTAATTGGCTTATTTGTTTTCTTGCTATTGATTTGTTTGAATTCCTTTTATGCTTTAAATATTAACCCCTTTTTGGATGTATATCTTGTGAATGTTTTGTCCCAGTTCAGTAGGTTGTCTGTTTACTTCATTTACTATTTTCTCTGCTGTGCAGAAGCCTTTAGTTTGTTGTATTTCCATTTGTCTGTTTCTGTTTTAGTTGCCTGAGCTTTTGGAGTCAAATAAAAAAAACATCATTATCCAGACCAATGTCATATAGCTCTTTTAATTTTTTTGTTCCAGTAGTTTTATAGTTTTGGGTCTTACATTTACGTCTTTGATCCATTTTGAGTTCATTTTTGCATATGGTGAGATAAAGGTCTAATTTCATTTTTCTGCATGTGGATATGCACTTTTCCTAACACCCTTTATTGAGAGAATGTCTTTTCTCATTCTGTGTTCTTGGCATTTGTGTCAAAAAATAATTGACTGTGAATATGTGGACTTATTTCTGGGCTTTCTATTCTGTTCCCTTTGTCAATGTGTCTTTTTTTATGCCAGTTTGAAGTCAAGTAGTATGAGGCCTTCAGCTAAAAAGAATTAATCCCTCTATCATTATACAATGTTCTTCTTTATCCCTGATTACTTTTTTGCTTTGAATTCTGTTTGTCTGAAATTAATCTAGCTATTCCTTCTTTCTTTTGATTAGTGTTACCCTGGCATATCTTTCTCCATCCATTTACTTTGAATTTGTATGCGCCTTTATATTTAAAGTGGGTTTTCTGTAAACAACGTATAGCTGGGTCCTGTTTTTTGATACACTCTGACAATTTCTTCCTTGTAATTGGTGCGTTTAGACTGTTGATTATTGATATAGTTGGATTAATAACTAGCATATTTATTAGAATTTTATTTGTTGCCCTTGTGCTTTGTGCCTATTCACTCTTTTTCTGCCCATTTTGTTTTTCACTAAGCATGTTACATAATTCAGTTTTCTCTCCCTTCTTAGCATATCACTTGTCCTTTTTTAAAACTATTTTTAGTGGTGGCCCAAGAGTTTGCAACACACATTTGCAACTAATTCAAGCCTGCTTTCAAAAACACAAGATATAAGCATGCATAATCAAATACATTGTTGCTATTACTTTGAACAATTAAGAATTTCAAAATATGTTTATCTTCACTTATTTCATCTTTGATGTTTTTTTCTTTTTTTATGTAGATACAAGTTATTGACCTATATGATTTTCCCTCTCTCTAAAGAACTCCTTTTAACATTTCTCATAAGTCATGTCTATTGGCAATATATCTCCACCAATTTTTGTTTGTCTGAGAAAGTGTTTATTTTTCATCACTTTGAAAGATAACTTCATAGAATGTAGAATTCTAGGTTGGTGGCTTTATCTCTCAACACTTTTTAAATACTTTACTCTATTTTTTCTCTCTTTTTTTTTTTCCCAAATTTTATCTTAGGTTTAGGGAGTACATATGCAGGTTTGTTACATGGGTAAATTGCATGTTGTGGGGTGTTTAATGCAGAGATTATTTAATCACCCAGGTAATGAGCACAGTACCCAATAGGTAGTTTTTTGATCCTCACCCTTCTCCCATACTCCACCCTTAAGTAGGCCTGAGTGTATAATGTTCCCTTCTTTGCGTAGATGTGTACTCAATGTTTAGCTGCCACTTAGAGAACCTGTGGTAGTTGGTTTTTTATTCTTGTGTTAATTTGCTTATATTATAAGGCATGTGAGGCCTTCATGTTTGTTTGTTTTTATCAGAAGTTAGAAAGTGTGATACCTCTGGCTTTGTTCTTTTTGCTGCAAAGGTTATAGTTTCATTCTTTGTTATGGCTGTGTAATATTCATGGAATATATGTACCACATTTTCTTTATCTAGTCTACCATTGATAAGCATTCAGGTTGATTCCATGTCTTTGCTATTGTGAATAGTGCTGTGATAAGCATATGTGTGCATGTGTCCTTATAGTAGAACAATTTATATATTCCTTTGGGCATATACTCAATAATGGGATTCCTGAGTTGATTGTGAGTTAAGTTTTCTGAGGAATCTCCAAACTGCTTTACACAGTGGTTGAACTAATTGACATTCTTACCAACAGTGTATAAGTGTTCTCTTTGCTCCACAACCTCACCAGCATCTGTTACTTTTTTATTTTTAACAATAGACATTCTGACTGGTGTGAGATGATGTCTCATTGTGATTTTGATTTGCAATTCTCTGATGACTAGTAATGTTGAAAATCTTTTCATATGCTTGCTGGCTCCATCCATGTATTCTTTTAAGAAGTATCTATTCATGTCCTTTGCCCATTTTTTAATGGGTTGTTTTTGGTTTGTTAATTTGTTTAAATTCCTTATAAATCCTGGATATCAGGATTTATCAACTTTGTCAGTTGCATAGTTTGAAAATTATTTCCCATTCTGTAGGTTGTCTGTTTATTCTGTTGATGGTTTCTTGGGCTCCATAGAACCTCTTCAGTTTAATTAGGTGCCACTTGTCAATTTTTATTTGTGTTGCAATTGCTTTTGGAGCCTTTGTCATGAAAACTTGGCCAGGGCCTATGTCCAAAATGTTGTTTCCTAGGTTTTCTTCTAGGGTTTTTATAGTTTTAGGTTTTTCATTTAAGTCTTTAATCCATCTTGAGTTGATTTTTGTATATGATGATAGGTCAGGATCCAGTTTCAATATTCTTCATATGGCTAGTGAGTTATCCCAGTACCATTTCTTGAACAGGGAATCCTTTACCCATTCCTTGCTATTGTGAACATTGTTGAAGATCAGATGGTTATCAGTGTATGGCTTTATTTCTGGGTCTCTAATCTGTTTGATGGGCTTATGTGTCTGTTTTTTGTTTGTTTGTTTTTAGCAGTACCATGCTATTTTGGTTGCTGTGGCCTTGTAGTATCATTTGAAGTTAGAAAGTGTGATACCTCTGGCTTTGTTCTTTTTGCTTAGGGCTGCTTTGGCTATTCAGGATATTTTTTCTAATAGTTTTTACTAATTCTGTTAAAAATGGCATTGACAGTTTGATAGGATAGCATTGAATCTGTAGGTTGCTTTGGGGAGTATAGTTATTCTAATAACTATTGGTCTGTTCAAGTTTTCAGTTTATTCCTGGTTCAGTTTTGGAAGGTTATAGTTTCCAGGTGTTCATAACAGTCTCTGACAGATTTCTGTATTACTATGGAATCCATAGTAACGTCTCCTTTCTCCTTTCTGACTGCGTTTATTTGTATCTTCTCTCCCTCTCTGTTTTTTAAATTAGTCTAGCTAGTAATCTATCACTCTTATTTTTTCTTTCAAAAAAAAACTTTTGGTTTTGTTATTCTTTTGTGTGGCTTTTTGCAACTCAGTTTCTTTCAGTTTGGCTCTGATTTTTGTTATTATTTTTTTCCTCTGCTAGCTTTGGGGTTGGTTTGCTCTTGTTTCTCTAGTTCCTCTAGATATGATATTATGATGTTAATTGGAGATCCTACTAACTTTTTGATGTGGGTGATTAGCATTATAAACTTGTCTGTTAACATTGCTTTAGCTGTTTCCCAGAGATACTAGTATGTTGTATTTTTGTTTTCATTACTGTGTAAGAATTTATTGATCTCTGCTTTAATTTTATTGTTTATCCAAAAGTCATTCAGGAGCAGATTGTTTAATTTCCATATAGTTGTATGGTTTTGAGAGATCTTCTTGATATTGATTTCTATTTTTATTGCACTGTGGTCCAAGAGTGTGGTTGGTATGATTTCAGGTTTTTTGAATTTGTTGAGAATTGCTTTATGGTTGAGCATATGGTCAATTTTAGAGTATGTGACAAGTACAGATGAGAAGAATGTCTATTTAATTCTTGTTGTGTAGTGTTCTTTTGATCTCAGCCATGTTCATTTGATCAAGTGTCAAGTTTAGGTCACAAATACCTTTTTTAGTTTTCTGTCTTCATGATCTCTCTTAAAATGTCAGTGAAATGTTGAAGTCTTTCACTATTATTTTGTGGTTATCTAAGACTTCATAGGTCTCTAGAAACTTATTTTAAGATTCTAGATTTTCCAGTGTTGGATGCATATATATTTAGGCTACTAAGTCTTATTGAATTAAAACCTTTATTATTATATAATACCCTTCATTGTCCTTTTTGATCATCATTGGTTCAAAGTCTGTTTGTCTGAAATACTGATAACAAGCCCTGGTTTTTTGTTTGTTTGTTTTCTGTTTGCTTGACAGGTCTGTCTCCACTTCTTTATTTTGAGCCTATGGGTGTCATTGCATGTGAGATGGGTCTCTTGAAGACAGCATATAGTTGTACCTTGCTTCTTAATTCAACTTGCCACTTTGTTTTTTTTTAAGTGGGGTTTTTATCCCATTTATATTCAAGGTTAATATTGATATATGAAGATTTGATCCTGTTATTGTATTGTTAGCTGGTTGCTATGTAGACTTGATTGTATAGTTGCTTTATAGTGTCAGTGGGCTAAGTATGTTTTTGTGGTGGCAGGTAATGGTCTTTCGTTTTTATGTTTAGCACTTTTTAGGGACCTCTATTAAGGCAAGTCTGGTGGTAACAAATTGCTTTAGCATTTGCTTATGAAGCTTAGTTTGGTTGGATATGAAATTCTTGATTGGAATTTCTTTTTTTTGTTTTTAAGAATGCTGAATATAGGTCTTCCCATCTTTTCTGGTTTGTAGAATTTCTGCTGAAAGATCTGCTGTTAGCCTAGTGGATTTCACTTTGTAGGTGACATGCACCTTGTTTCTAGCTCACTTTAATGTTTTTTATTTCATGTTGACCTTGAAGAATCTGATAACTGTCTGACTTGGGGATGAATATCTTGTATCCTATTTTGCAAGAGTTCTCTGATTTTCTGAATTTGAAAGTCAACCTCTCTCACAAGGTTGCAGAAATTTTTGTGGACAGTGTTCTCAACTGTGTTTTCCAGGTTGCTTGCTCTCACTCCCTCTCTCTCAGGGATGCCAACAAGTCATATATTTGATCTTTTTACATAATCCTGTATTTCTCAGAGGTTTGGTTCATGATTTTTTCTTTACTTTTTTTCTTACTAAGTTGATTTAAAGAATCAGTCTCTGAGCTTTGGGATTCTTTCCGTGGCTTCTTCTATTCTGCTGTTAATACCTCTGATTGTACTATGACTTTTTTTGTAGTGAGTTTTTCAACTCTATCAGATCAGTATGGTCCTTTCTTATAACGAGTATTTTGTCTTTCAGCTCATGTATCATTTTACCGAATTTTTCTAGATTCCGTTGGGTTTCAACTTTCTCCTGACTCTCGATGATCTTTGTTGCCATAAAAATTCTAAATTCTATGTCTGTTATTCCAGCCATTTCAGCCTGATTACGAACTATTGCTGGGGTGCTGGTGAAGTAATTTAGAAGTAAGAAGACACTCTGGCTTTTTGAGTTGCCAGAGTTCTTGAGCGTGTTCTTTCACATTTGTGTGGGCTGATTTTCCTTAAAATTTAAAGTCACTGTCCTGTGGCTGTGGCTTTTTGCTTTTATATTCTTTAATGCCCTTGTGGGCTTGATTGTGGTATAAGTTGGGTTCAGTTGACTGGCTTCTTTCTGGACAATTTCAGGGTGCCAAAGCTCAGCTCAGAACTCTTCAGCTGCATGCTGTAAACCTAGAGGACTTGGGCCAGGCCCACAGCTTTTTTTCCCCCACAGTTTTTTTCTCTGGCCTCTTGGGGTTGAGCACCTGGTGCACTGGAGAGGCTGAGGTGTACCTGGTCCACTAACAACTCTCCAGTGGGGGCCGTATGACAAAAGTGCTTCATTGGGTCAGTGGCAACAACGTTGGCATGTGCACACTCAAACCAGCAACAGTGGGGCAGCAGGGTTAACAACCACACATACATACAACGGTGGGGAAGCAGTGGCAAGGCAAGATCCATGCATGCCGGTAAAGTGGTCAGGGAAGGTGGTGGGAGTTTGCACACCAGTAGAGACTCATCTGTAAATGTTCTCTGATGTTTAGGCAGGGTCTGCTGGTGAAGGAGCTATTGCAGTGGCTGCTGGGGAACACCCTGACTGAGCATCTGACGGTGTGCTGTAAGTGTATAAAGACAGGCAGGAACCTTGGGAGAGGCCAGCACACAAGGAGTCACACAAATCATACTGGCCCCATCCCATGGGCAAAATAGCCTCATTCTGTCCAGATTTGACAGTCAACAAAGGCTAAAGACACCTAGAGGATCATGGCGAGCCTTGGGGATTGAGTATTCATGGTCATACTCTACTATAGCTATTCCCTCAGCAAACACTCTGGGCTCTGCACAGTCTGGAGCCATGTCCCTGCCAACTCTCCAAGCAGCTCTCCCTGCCAGCTCAAATATCTCTGGGGTTGTGGGATGTCCTGCAGCTAGGATTCTGGAGGTCTATGGCAAGAGTGGCCACTACAACATGTCTGATTAACTCGTTCCTTCCCTAGGAGCCACTCGGGGCCAGGAACTAGTCCTTGTGCTCTGCAAACCCATGTACTGTTCCCACCTTCCTTTCCCTTCACCCAAATTCTGCATCATCCCTCCAACCACCCTCAATATCCTTCTTCCAAAGATCTGCTTGGAGTGTGTCAGTTCTCGATGGTCTGGTCTCTTAGTGGAAGAAGTCCCTCTTGGCTGCTTCTAGTCAGCCATTTGGATATTCTCTCCTCTTTCTTACTTGTATGGTTTCTGAGGGGAAGTTAGATATAATTCTTATCTTTGTTTCTCTACAGTTATTTTAGTTCCTCTGGCTTCCTTCAGCATTGTTTCCTTTATCTTTGATTTTCTATATTGTGAAAATGATATACATAGGTGTGGTATTCTTTTGTTTTGTTTTATTTTGCTTTTGTTTTTGTCTTTGCTTTGGAATTTATCCTGTTTGGTGTTCTCTGAGCTTCTTAGATCTGTGATTTGGTGTCTGAAATGAATTTGGAGAAATTCTGTTGTTAATTTTTCAAATAATTTTTCTGTCTCTTTTCTCCTTCTGGCATTCTTATTACAGATATGTTGGATCTTTTGTAGTTGACCCAAAGCTCTGGGATATCATGTCTTATTTTTTTCAGTCCTTATTCTCTTTGCTTTTCAGTTTTAAAGGTTTCTATTGATATATTCTTAGGCACAGAGAATCTTTTCTTAGCTGTGTCTTGTCTGCTTATAAATCCGTTAAAGGCATTCTTCATTTCTGTGATATTGTTTTGATCACCAGCATTTCCTTTTGATTATTTCTTAGGATTTTCATCTCTCTCCATTGCTCATCTGTTCTTGCATATAGTCTACTTTATCCATTAGAGCGCTTAGCATAGTAATCATATTTGTTTTAAATACCCAGTCTGATTATTCCAACAACCTTGCCCTGTCTGGTTCTAATGCTTGCTCTGTCTCTTCAAATTGTGTTTTTGCCTTTTAGTAGGCTTTAACATTTCTTTTTAATATCTGGACATGATATACTGGGTTAAAGAAACATTGATAAGTCAGACGTCAATAACATGGAGGTAAGGTCTGAGCGGAGGGGAAGTGTTCTTTAGTCCTGTGATTAGGTCTGTTTTTCAGTCAGCCTATGCTTCTGGGCTGTGAACTTCACAAGGTTTCTCAGTTTTTTCTCCCCCACTCAGGTGGGACAGGATAGCTAACAAGGATGGGAGTTAGATATTTGTCAGGTCAGTTAGGCTCTGATAAAACCTTGGAAGGTTGGGCTATGCTTAACTAGTTTCTTCTGAGGTCAGACCTTGTTAAGAAAAAGATTATCTTGGTGTATTTCAAAATGATTTATTTTCCCCACCCCATGCTGGAAGCACAAAGAGCTCTTTCTCTGACATTTACTGTGAGAACCTGATTGAGCTCCTGGAGATAAAACTTACAAAAATGTGGGTGGGGGGACCTATGACTGGGTTTCCCTGGAGTTTTTAATCTCTCAGTCTTGCCTGCACTTAAGTTCCATCCGTTCATCATTTGCAGTTCACATTTTCCTGCCCCAGCACTGATTCACACAATGGTTTCTGACCAGGTATGTTGTGATGCTCTATTATCTACCTGTCTGTCTTTCCAATTTTGATGGCAGCGGTTCATCCTGTGACCTCACTTCTCATAGATCTAAGAAAAGTTGTTGATTGTTTAGTTTGTTCAAATTTTTACTCGTTGTTAGGATAGAGGGTTGACTTCTGACTCCTTTCATTCAGAACCAGAAGCCATGATTTGCTTCTAATAAATAGAGTAAAGAACAAATAATGGGATGTTACTTCCATGATTAGGTCTCAAAAGACTATTGGTTTCATCTTGCTAGGTCTCTTTTTGCTGACACTCTCTCTTGCATGCTCAACCTCTTGTATGCTCAGTGAACCAAGATGCCATGTTGTGGGATTCTCTGTGGAGGGGTCCATGTGTCAAGAAGCTGAAGGAGACCTCTAGTCAACAACATGTGAGGAACTGAGACCTTAGTCCAACAGCCTAGAATAAACTGAATCCTTCCTACAATGAAATGAGTAAACTAGGGAGCAAATACTTCCATTCAAGATGAGATAACCAGAGTCTTGTAAGAGACCCAGAGTCAGAAGACCTAGCTAAGCCATGTCTGCCTGGATTTCTGACCCATAGAAACTATGAAATAGTAAGTGTTGTTGCCGTTTAGTCCACTAAGGCTTGGGGCCATTTATTAGGCAGAAATAGATAACTAGTACACAACTATAAAGAATATACTTTAACCAGCTTCTCCTGAGGGCAGATCTTGTTAAGAAGAGCAGAGCACTCTAGCGTATTTCAAAATGATTTTTGTGACCTAGTGTGCACCTGCAGACACACATACACACACTTGTGGATCTTCATAAAGCGATATTTATTCTTCCTATATAATACATAAATATATTTTATATTCTATTAATTTTTAAAATTAATACTAGGGACACAAATATGATTTTATGACCTATAAACAAGTTGTAATAGTTTGGAAAACCCTGATTAAAGGTATATTCTCTAGAGTAAAATTTCCTGCATTTATAACTCAGGTCTGTCACCTAGTAGTGTGGCAGCTCTGGTAATGCACAACCTATGTTTGAATCAGTTTCTTAATTTATAAAATGAGAAAAATAATAGAATATAGGATGGTATTGAGAATTACATAAGATTACATATACAAGGCATTCAGCACAGAACTTCACATATAGAAAGACTAACTATTCATAGATAATAACTTTTATTTTAATGAAGCGTTTCTATGTGTTCATTCATTTAATCTTAGAACAGAACTGGTAGTTCTGTCCACTCCTATAGATTACTGAGAATGATTATTATAGCACCTTTTCATTCTATTATAATTATTTATTTTTCTATTTACATTCTCTCTTCCACTCCTACTCTATTCCTATTAAATTATGAGCTCTTTGAGGGTAGGTATTTTTTCTAATTATTTTTGGTCTCTTCAATACATAGAATAATGACACTGAATAGTCATTCAACAACTATGAATGAGTAAATGAATTATAACTGAATCAGAAATGCTCACCTGTATTAGAAAGTCATACTTTTCGGCAAGTCGAAAATATGTTTTTCACATACTCTTTTGTTCCTACTAAAAAGGGCTTATTATAAATCGACTTTCTCCCTAAAGATAATTCTTCTCTATTCTCTCCTCAGTTTATATGTAGAAAACCTGTCAGATGGGAGAATAGGATGTATAATTTCAAATCATCTGCCTAAGAAACACAAATTTTTCAATAATTTCTGATTGTCATTTTAGTCATCTTCCCTAAATGTATCACATTTTGCTAGCATTCCTGCAAATGCTAGCAATATGATATCCAGATATCCCATCTAGAACATGTGAAGGCAGTCAAATATGGCATATAGCATGCATTGTCCTGGTCTTACTTTACAATTTTATCAATATGTTCCAAAACCAGTTTGGCCTTTATTTTGGTAAAAAATGTAATAACTATTCTTACAAAAATATCTATTTTATGCATAATCAATTAGTTTTTAGAGACAGACTCACATTTTTATTTATATTTATTTTTATTAAATATTTGGGCTTGCAGTTTAAATTTTCAGAAAATTTTTAGACTCCTCATTACCTCATACTGAATTAACCGGGTGATATCTCTGAAAAAATGTGATAAGCATGTCTTCTGTGTTGTATCAATGTAACTGACAAACTTGGACAGGACAGAACAAAGTAATGTTTGTAGACACTATATTATAAGTTCATATTCAGCCCCATTAATCAACACTCTAGCTGGAATTCAATCACTGACAAATTATTCTATATTTAATTATAGCATGCATGTCTAAAATGTTATTATGATAGTCTACACCTGCTGTTTTAATTTAATGAAGATAATTTAAGGCATAGCAGTACCTCATAGCACTACCATTTTTTACCTGTGTGGCCAGGCTATTAAAAAGCAAATGAGTTCTCTTTGGCATGGACTGTTCTTAGTAGTCCTGTATTGGATTGTAGGTGTTCCTTTTTAAGGGGCAGAAAGCAATTTATAATGCATACTAAAATTTATAGAGGATCAAATTAAAGCTCAATTGTCTTTATTTTGGGGAACTATTTTTATGTTCTTTTTGACCACTGAGAGAATATTTTCTACATTCTAGTAACTTTTACCTCTTTTATAAAATTCTGCAGATATCTGCCTGTATTTGAAAGTAGCATGTGTAAATTTTTTCCAGTACTTTAAACACTTAAAATATTTAATAGTTACACTTAAATGGTTAAAAGACTTTCTCTTGTTTTATAATAAAGATGAAAGTGCAGCAGAAAAGGGAGATTTTTAAAAAATGAATGGTGTGAAATCAGATATTCATAAAGCAAAATAAATTGAGTTATAAATTTAAAGATAAAAATAAAATAAAAAGTTTTAGGAGGAAAATGGAGAAGATCTTCAAGTGTTTAGAATAGACAATATTTCTTAAATAGGACAAAGAACCATAAATATAAAACAAATTAATAAATTAGACTACTATGTGATAGTTGTGTTCATCAATAGACGCCATTCAGAGGAGTGATATCAGTCAGATGGCCAACTAGATATTCCTACCATTCATTTCCCCCCCTTCACAAAACATAAATAAACATTTCAACAAAAATACTGAAGGAGAACACCAGAGCACAGCAAAGGAGAATCAGAAATCCTGTAGAACACTGAAACCCCAAACAGCTACATAGACAACAGATAAAAACACTTTACCTCCCCTATCCCCTCCAGCAGTCCATGTCGGTTGGAACTAGGAAGGACTTATACCTGACAGGAAAAGACAAGCAAGAGGACCCCAGCAGCCCCCATCACCACTATGAACACCTGCGATATTTGCTATGGGAGACTTCTGGAATCTTTACAGGCTCTGAGCCCAGTTGAGGGGAACTACCTGGAGTCCACACAGATGTGCTAACCCCACGGAAAGAGCCAGTGTTGTTCTCCTCCTCATGGCCTGAGCTGCTACTGTGCTGGAACATCTTGGAACCAGAGCCACTACTACAGTGCATCCTGCTTTAGCCGTGAGTAGGCATTGCACCCCTGCATCCCTGAGGCTTTGCTGCTACTGTAACATGCCTACCCAGTACCACACCATTCTCAAGCCAAGCTGCTACTATGCTCTACCCCCTAAGGCCAAGCTACTACATAGTTATTTCATCCCCCATCCTAGTTGGGCATCTGATATGGTGCCCTGCCACACCAAGGAACCAGAGGCTTGAGTAACCCATGTAGCTGCACCTACCAGAGCTGAGATTCTGAGAGCTGCCCCCCCCCAGGGAACCAGAACCTTGGTTGAGCTGTGCCACCCCTTCCAGAACAAACAGGCAAAGTTCCCCCTTGCTGGAATTGTACTATCCCCCTGCAGTCTGAGACTGAGGTGCCCTGTCTCCTTAGTGAGTGGAGTTACTGCATGTGCTGCTCTTGCCTAAGCCAAAGCTGTACTTCATCATTCCTGGGGTCTTGCTGCCACTACACCCAGCCTCACAAACCTGAGTTGCTGCCATGTCTCACAATGGCAGGGTCCATTTGACGGTACTTTATCTTCTGTGGAGTGAAGTACCATTGTGTACTGCTTACTTCAGGACCTAAATTGCAACTATGACCTGATCCCTGAGATCCAAGCCTCTAGAACACTCCCTCTTCCCCAGAGCCATGCTGGTGCTGCACTCTGCCTCCCAGAGTCAGAGTCATAGCTATATCCATCCTCCTGCACCTGAGCTCTGGGGTGTTTCTCAGAGTCTTAGATGCCACACTTGTGAGCAAACTGTATCCACCTGTGCATCAAGTTCCAGGTTCCATAGTATTAATAGCTTTGCAAGACTCTGAATGTGGGGACTTCAACTCCATAGCCACTCTAATAAGCAACTATTCCCTGAATCCCAGTGCCACTGCAGCTGCTTATGAGTCATGACAGGCCCAACACTAACAGGAAACCCCTCAGCTAAGACTCCCCCACCGTGGAGAATACAAGAATAGAAAGTCCTCTAAAGCTCTTGCCACCAAGAACTCTCATAACTTACATTGCCACCACCATTGACACAAACTTCTACAATTGACCACTGAGATATCTGCAATCACTGCTGACATTAATCACAGCTGAAGAAGTTGCATGTACCACTGCCCCAATTCAGAGCAACAGCCACAACATCCTGCTCAACTACTACCTTTAGACCAACTTGCAGATGAAAGCCTTTTCCTACAAAAGCTACTCTGTGAGGTTTTAAAAGGTCACTGCTTCACCAGATGCACAGACATCAATGCAGGGACATAGAAACATGAAAACGCAAGGAAACATGACACCACCAAAGGAAAACAATAGTTATCTAGTAACTGACCCCAAATAAATATTTACAAACTGCCTGGAAAGCAATTCAAAATAATTACCTTAAGGAATTGAATAAATCATAAGAGAATGCACATGAACAATTCAATAGGATCAGAAAAACAATTCATGATCTGATGGAAAAATGAAACAAAGAGATAGATGTTATTTAAAAGAACCAAAAGAAATCTAGGATCTGAGGAATTCAATGAATAAAATAGAAAATAAAATGGAGAGTTTCAACAGTGGAAATAAAGCAGAAATAGAAATCTGTGAACTTAAAGACAGGTCTTTTGAAATTTGCCAGGCAGAGGATAAAAAAACAGAAAAATGAAAGAAAAGGAAGCCTATGAGACCTATGGAACATCATTAAGTGAACAAATATTCCTATTCTGGAATTTCCAGATGGAGAGGAGACAGAGAAAGTGACAAAAAGAATATTTGATGAAATAATTGCTGCACTTCCCAAGCCTTGTGAGAGATAGGTATATCCAGATCCATGAAGCTCAAAAGTCTCCAAACATAATAACCCAAAGGGGTCTTCATTGAAGCATATTATAAGCAAATTGTCAAAAATCAAAGACAAAGAGAATTTATAAAGAACCCAAAAAAGTGAAATGTCACATACAAGAGAATCTTCATTAGTCCATCAGCAGACTTCTCAATAGAAACCCAGCAGGCCAGGAGAAAATGGGATGATGTATTCAAAGTGCTGAAAGAAAAATAAAATCTACCAACAAAGAGTACTATGTGCAGAAAAGCTGTCCTTCAGAAATAAAAAAGAAATTAAGTCTTTCCCAGGCAAGTAAGAGCTGAGAAATTCATCACCATTAGACTTGCCTTACAAGAAATGGTTAAGGGAAATCTTTAAATAAAAACTAAAGGACAGCTTCCTCCTGGTTTAAGTTTTGGTAGACTACAAGTGTCGAGGAATTTATCCATTTCTTCCTGGTTTACCGGTTTATGCGGTAGAGCTGTTTGTAGTAATCTGTGATGGTAGTTTGTATTTCTGTGGGATCAGTGGTGATATCCCCTTTATTGTTTTTTATTGCATCTATTTGATTCTTCTCCCTTTTCTTTTTTATTAATCTGGCTAGCGGTCTATTTTGTTGATCTTTTCAAAAAACCAGCTCCTGGATTTATTGATTTTTTGAAGGATTTTTTGTGTCTCTATCTCCTTCAGTTCTGCTCTGATCTTAGTTATCTCTTGTCTTCTGCTAGGTTTTGAGTTTTTTTGATCTTGATCCTCTAGTTCTTTCAATTTTGATGATAGGGTGTCAATTTTAGATCTTTCCTCTCTTCTCTGGTGGGCATTTAGTGCTATAAATTTTCCTCTCAATACTGCTTTAAAGGTGTCCCAGAGATTCTGGTAAGTTGTGTCTTCATTCTGGTTGGTTTTGAAGAACATCTTTATTTCTGCCTTCATTTCATTGTTTATCCAGTGAACATTCAGAAGCAAGTTGTTCAGTTTCCAAGTGGCTGTGTGGGTTTGAGTGTGTTTCTTGATCCTCAGTTCTAGTCTGATTGTGCTGCAGTCTGATAGACTGTTTGTTATGATTTCTGTTCTTTTGCATTTGCTGAGGAGTGATTTGTTTCCAATGATGTGGTCAATTTTAGAGTAAGTGCAATGTGGTGCTGAGAAAAATGTATATTCTGTGGATTTGGGATGGAGCATTCTTTATATGTCTATTAGATCTGCTTGGTTCAGCTCTGCATTCAAGTCCTGGATATCCTTGTTAATTTAAGCTGAAACCCTGAATAGACCAATAACAAGGGCTGAAGTAGAGGCAGCAATCAAAAGCCTACCAACCAAAAAACGTCCAGGTCCAGACGGGTTCACAGCCGAATTCTATCAGACGTACAAAGAGGAGCTGGTTCCATTCCTTCTGAAACTGTATCAAACAATACAAAAGGAGGGAATCCTCCCTAACTCATTTTATGAGACCAACATCATCCTGATACCAAAACTAGGCAGAGACTCAACTAAAAAAGAAAACTTCAGGCCAATATCCATGATGAACATCAACACAAAAATCTTCAATAACATACTGGCAAACAGATTGCAACAGCACATCAAGAAGCTTATCCATCACAACCAAGTAGGCTTCATCCCTGGGATGCAAGGCTGGTTCAACATATGCAAATCCATAAATGTAATCCATCACATAAATGGAATCAAAGACAAAAACACATGATTATCTCAATAGATGCAGAGAAGGCCTTTGATAAAATTCGACAGCACTTCATGCTAAAAACTCTCAATAAACTAGGTATTGATGGAACGTATCATAAAATGATAAAAACTATATATGACAAACCTACAACCAATATCATACTGAATGGGCAAAAGCTGGAAGAATTCCCTTTGAAATCAGGTACTAGACAAGGATGCCCTCTCTCACCACTCCTATTCAACATAGTATTGGAAGTTCTAGCCAAAGCAATCAGGCAAGAAAAAAAATAAAGGATATTCGATTAGGAAAGGAGGAAGTCAAACAGTCTCTATTTGCAGATAACATGATTGTATATCTAGGAGACCCCATCGTCTCAGCCCAAAATCTTCTCAGACTGATAAGCAACTTCAGTAAAGTCTCAGGATACAAAACCAATGGGCAAAAATCACAAGCATTCCTATATACCAATAACAGACAAACAGAGAGCCAAATCAAGAGTGAACTCCCATTCACAATTGCTACAAAGAGAACAAAATACCTAGGAATACAACTAACAAAGGATGTAAAGGACCTCTTCAAGGAGAGCTACAAACCACTGCTCAATGAAATAAGAGAGGACACAAACAGATGGAGAAACATTCCATGCTCATGGTTAGGAAGAATCAATATTGTGAAAATGGCCATACTGCCCAAAGTAATCTATAGATTCAATGCTATCCCTATCAAGCTACCAACAACCTTCTTCACAGAACTGGAAAAAACCACTTTAAACTTCATATGGAATCACAAAAGACCCCGCATAGCCAAGACAATCCTAAGCAAAAAGAACAAAGCTGGAGGCATCACACTGCCAGACTTCAAACTATACTACAAGGCTACAGTAATCAAAACAGCATGGTACTGGTACCAAAACAGAGACATAGACCAATGGAACAGAACAGAGACCCCAGAAGAAAGACCACACATCTACAACCATCTGATCTTTGACAAACCCAGTAAAAACAAGCAATGGTGAAAGGACTCCATGTTTAATAAATGGTGTTGGGAAAATTGACTAGCAATGTGCAGAAAGCAGAAACTGGACCCCTACCTGTCACCTTACACTAAAATTAACTCCAGATGGATCAAAGATTTAAACATAAAACCTAACACCATAAAAACACTAGAAGAAAATCTAGGCAAAACCATCCAGGACATAGGCATAGGCAAGGACTTCATGACTAAAACACCAAAAGCAACGTCAATAAAAGTCAGGATAGACAAATGGGATCTAATTAAACTCCAGAGCTTCTATACAGCAAAAGAAACCATCATTAGAGTGAATCAGCAACTAACAGAATGGGAAAAATTTTTGCAATCTACCCATCTGACAAAGGGCTAATATCTGGAATCTACAAAGAACTAAAACAGATATACAAGAAAAAAAACAAACAACCCCATTCAAAAGTGGGCGAAGGATATGAACAGACACTTTTCAAAAGAGGACATATATGAGGCCAACAAACATATGAAAAAATGCTCATCATTACTGGTCTTTAGAGAAATGCAAATCAAAACCACACTGAGATATCATCTCATGCCAGTTAGAATGGCGATCATTAAAAAATCTGGAGACAACAGATGCTGGAAAGGATGTGGAGAAATAGGAACACTCTTACACAGTTGGTGGGAGTGTGAATTGGTTCAACCATTGTGGAAGACAGTGTGGTGATTTCTCAAGGACCTAGAAATAGAAATTCCATTTGACCCAGCAATCCCACTATTGGGTATACACCCAAGAACTATAAATCGTTCTACTATAAAGACACATGCACACGTATGTTCATTGCAGCTCTGTGTACAATAGCAAAGACCTGGAACCAACCCAAATGCCCATCAATGATAGACTGGACAAGAAAATGTGGTACATATACACCATGGAATACTACGCGGCCATAAAAAACAATGAGTTTGTGTCCTTTGTAGGGACTTGGATGAACCTGGAAACCATCATCCTCAGCAAACTGATCCAAGAACAGAAAGCCAAGCACCGTATGTTCTTACTCATAGGTGGGTGTTGAACAACGAGAACACGTGGACTCAGGGAGAGGAGCATCACACACAGGGGACAGTTGAGGGAGGTAGGGGAGAGAACGGAGGGTGGGGAGGGAGGGAGGGTGGGGGAGGGATAACATGGGGAGAAATGCCAGATACAGTATGCACCAAAAATAAAATAAATTAAAAAAAACAAAAACAAAAAACTAAAGAACAATAATTCCTATCATAAAAACATACAGATGTATAAAACTTACTGGTAGAAGTGAATATATAGTCTAATTCAGAGTTATACGATACTGTAATGGTATTGTGCAAGCCATTCATATCTCTAATATGAAGGTTAAAAGTCAAAACACTCAAAAATAACTATAGCTACAATAAGTTGTTAAGGAATAAACAATATAAAAAGATGTAAATTGTGACATTAAAAATATCAATTGTGAAGCCAGGGAGAGTAAAAATCTAGAGGTTTTGTATGTAATGGATGTTACATCGTTATCTGCTCAAATTAATCTGTTATAACTATGAGATGTCTTATGTAAGCCTCATGACAATCACAAAAAGAAAAAAGCTACAGAAGATACACAAACCATAAAGAGAAAGGAATCAAAGCTGAGCACTACAGAAGATTACCACATCACCAAGGTAGACAACAAGAGAGGAAGAAGGAAACAAAGGATCTGCAAAAGAACCAGAGTACAAATAACAAAATAGCAGTAACATATTTGTACTTACCAATGGTAACATTGAATATAAATGGATTAAATTCTGTAATCAAAAGATACAGAGTAAATGAATTTAAAAAAAAATGAGATCCAATGATATGCTTTCTACTAGTGACCCACTTTAACTTTAAAGAAACATATAGGCTGAAAATGAAGGAGTGGAAGAAGGCATTTCATATAAATTGTAACCAGAAAGAGGAGTGGTGGCTATAGTTATGTCAGATAAAACAGACTTCAAGTACAAATCTGACATAAGAGACACCAAAGGTCATTTTTTAATGAAAATGAGTCAATTCATCAAGAGGACATAACAATTGTAATTGTACATGCACCCAACATAAAAGTACCTACATACAAAAGGAAATAGTAATGACATGAAAAGAGAAATAGATAGCAATACAATAACAGCTGAGAAATGCAATACTCTACATTTAACAATAGCTACACCAATGAGACAGAAATTAATATGAAAATACTGGTTTTGAATAGTACTTTCGACCAAATGAACCTAACAGACATATACAGCGCTTTTCATCCTACAGCAGCAAAATACGCATTCTTCTTTAGTACACATGGAACCGTTTCCAGGATATACCATATGTTAGGATGCAAAACAAGTCTTAACAAATCTTTAAAAAATTGAAATTGTATCTAATATTACTTCTGACCACAATGGTATGAAACTAGAAATAAATAACAGAAAAAATCTTGGAAAATTCACAAATACGTGGAAATGAAATAACAGGCTTCTATATAATCACAATGTGTCAAAGAAGAAAACAAAACAAAAATTTAAAAGTATCTTGAGTCAAATGAAAATGGAAATACAACATACCAAAATCTAGAAGATGCAGCAAAAGGAGTTCTAAGTAGAAAATTAATAGTAATAAATGCCTATAGTTTTTTAAAAATCCCAAATAAAAAGACTAACATTATACCTCAAGGAACTAAGAAGAAAGAAAGGAGAACAAACTAAACCCAAATTTAGCAAGGGAGGGGAATAATAAAGATCAGAAAAGAAATAAAGCAAATACAGAATAGAAAAAACATAGAAAAAAATTAAAACCTGAGTTGACTATCTCTGCTTTTGACACCACCTCGATTATTTATATATCATCTCTGCCAAAAAGTGTGTCAACCCTCCACCTGCCCAGCTCTCATACTTTGCATAGTTACCATGCTAATGTGCTTGCATCTCCTTGGAAGGGCCATGTCCTCACATACTTCCACGGCTGTGCAAGGCTTTCTTCCTGACTAAAAATTTACTTCCCCAATGTATTCATTTGACTAACTGCTACCTATCCTGCAATCCAATATAGGACTGATTCCAATAAAAAGCTTTCCTAGCCCTTCTTTACTCCCAACTAATCTGCATAGATATTTATGTGTAGAATTCTAAGCTTTTTTCTGTCATAGAGTGTATCACATTTATTATGTGTTTAATTTTTTTTTATCTTGACCATTAGTCTGTGAATTATCTTTAAGATAAAAGCATGTTTTCTTTGCCTATGAACTTTCGGTATTTGGAGAAGGAAGGAAGGGAGGGAGGGAGAAAGGGAAGGAAGGAAAAAGAGTGGTAAGTCAATTCGACTTAAATTCTGTTTAAAACTTGGTTCTAGCTATACCTATGGGAGATTAGACTAAATTAATTAACCATTCTGAGTCTTGGTTTCCTCTTCTCAGAAGATAATAGCTGTTCTTTTTTTTTAATTTATCATTATGAGGATTAAACAATATAATGTAGGTAAATCCATGTAAACGTGAGGTTTTGCAGAAATCCATTGACAACTCAGTGTGTTCCAGGCACTAAGCTCAGCATAGAGAATACAAAGAAGAATAAAATACATCCCTGCCATTGAGGAACTTTGATCTGTTGTGAATGTCAAGAAAATAGGAGAAGGAATTGTTTTCTTCTGCTGAGAGGGGAGACAACTTCAAAGAGAGATACAGACAGTGGCATTTGAGCAGTGCCATGAAGACAAATGAAGCATTTGCTTGGTTTGAAATTGTGAAACAATGAGATTAATACAAATTAGAAGAAACAAAAAGTGCTATGGGGGTGCAGAGAGAATGGATTAATTTCATGCAGAGAAGGCAGATAAAGCATCACAGAAGAAATGACATTTAGAATATATCTAGGAGGACAGATAGTATCTTCCATTCCTTCCAAACAGTAGTGGATAGAAGGAAATTTCTCAGACTGTATGACTAGGCTAGTTTGGCTACAGCATATGGCATAGTGTGAGGACTGCCTGCCAACTCCCCCAAAGAGGGTTTTTCCAACACCTGCCTGAAGATATAACTTGGGTTAATAGCAGCACAAGCCAAGAAATGAGTAGAGGATGACAGAATGACAGCTAGGACAAAGTCACAACAAAGGCTGATGTCAGGAATGACCAAAGGAATGACCAAAGCCAGAGAAACAACACAGTTGCCAAAAGGAAGTCTGAGAGCAAAGACCGGTAGCCAGCAATGGATGGATACCATGGTGTCAACACAGGGGCGGGGGCAAGTTCCCAAAGGCAAACGTCCAATAGCCCAGCTGGGTTTGAAAGCTCTGCGTGAGTACCATCAAAGATACAATTTAAGACAAGGGCTGATTAGGCAGCAAAGAGAATGTAGAACAGTCAAGTTGTGACAGTGTGAATCAGTTGGTGTCATCATTTCTAAGAGTCCACACAAAATTTGGGGGGGATAAAAACCTGTGATTTTAACTCTTGGTATATGAAATTGCTCTCTATTCTGGGGCAGGAACGCTTACCCACTGTACTCACCTACCTTTTTGTGGCAGTTATGTGCAAGTATGCTAGTGGAAAGAGACAAAAACTAGCAATATTAGAGAGACTCATGGTGAAGGGCTCAGAATGCCAGAGCAAGAACTTTGTCCATCATTTGCAAAGTAAAGGGGAGCCATGGAAAGATTTCGGGTAGGGAGGCCACATGATTGAAGCTGGAGCTTTAAGAAAATCAGCAGAAAATGTTACAGCGTACCTAATGATGTTTTCAATAAGTAGAATTTAAGTTATAAAAAGTTTAAATTGAGACTACTTCATATGTTCATTTATGGAGAATAGGTAATTATTGTGACAAAGATTCAGTTATTTAAGCTCTACTAAATGACTTGCAATAGGCTGGACGATACTGTGTGTATAAATTGCCTTTCAGCATATTTCTGCTTACCACCTTGTTGCTATATGTGTGTGAATAGCGGTGAGTGAGTATCATCTGTCTGAAGAGGAATCAGAATTAGCACTTTTATAAGATTCCACAAGTGCCTTCTAAATGTAATACAGCAGGTTCATAGGCAAACTGTGGTCATTTCTGCTGCTTATACCTGTTATGATGACAGAATCGAAAATAAATCTGTTGGAAAATGTTTATACTTGTATATGCTAGTTTATGAATTACCTCTAGGCACCAGAGATGAATTATGGTGGCATAATTGAACTGGACTTGATTATGTCCAGTTCAGTTTCCAGGGAGGAGCTTACTTGTCCATTATTCTCTGGTGGTCTTTTTCCTTCCTTCTATGTATGTCTGCCTTTTTCTCATTATCCTATTCGGCCCCATCTGTGAAGTAAGCACTGGATATGTGTCCCTTTGGGGCTACAAGCAATCTCAACCTACTTCCTGCTTGTAGAAATATAAAGGCCCATAAGCATTTTCTGTTCAAAAAAGTACCTTTTCTTAGCTCAGACCTGTAGTATCTACAGCTATAAGCTCTCCTAAAATGATTTCTTATCTATTAAATTTCAATTAGCTCCATGTACTCACAGCCACATTTCTTTCCAGATATTCTTTCTCTCTCTATATATATATATAAATATATATGTATTTCTAGACAAATATATTTAACAAATATTTAAGCATATAAATATATAACAAATCTAAGAAGTATGTAACTATGTATGTTTTTACTTTGCTTCTTCCTCATCCTTCTCTCTCTTGAGTGATTATATGTACCTTGGAAATCACAATTTGGTGAGAGTGCTACAATTTTAGTCTGTATTCACTGAGTAATTAAATCCAATTTTAAGAATTTATTGTATGCCACCTTAATGTGTTCAGAGGCTTTAACAATGGGTGAACCAATTATATCTTTGTTTTAATTCTTATCACAAAGCCAAGTTTTTTTACCAGCCTTTAGCCTTATAGCATTTTGAAGTTTTATGTTTTACTATTTACACCTGAGAAAAGGTTCTCTTCCATCTGTATGAGACTAAAATTGTGTCCTCTATTTCCTTTTATTGCGTTTTGCAGATCAAGCTGCTCTTTTCTAAGATCATATCCTTCTTGTACTTTGCCATAGGAAGACGAAAGCAATCAACAATGGCACTAACTGCTGTTTTCGAATTTTTAGAGCTAAAAGTTCATTAGATACTTTGTCTACATTCTAACTACTATAAAATGAATGTTTGTGTCCCTCCAGAATTCATATATTGAAACCCAATCCCCAATGTTATGGTATTTGGAGGTGGGGAACTTTGGGAAGTAATTAGGTTTAAAGAAGGCTACGAGCATAAAACCCTCATGATGGGCTTAAGGCCCTCGTAAGGGGATGAAGAACCTCTTCTGCCGTGTGGGAATGTAGGGTAAAAACGTTCATCTACAAACTGGGGAACAGGCCCTCAACAAGAACCCAACCAAGCTGACACCCTGATCTTGTACTTTTAGCCTCCAAAACTGTGAAAAAT
Organism: Ateles fusciceps; assembly: GCA_036589455.1. Lineage (NCBI taxonomy): Eukaryota > Metazoa > Chordata > Mammalia > Primates > Atelidae > Ateles > Ateles fusciceps. The sequence goes on from JAZHEH010001022.1 coordinate 8,584,837, forward strand.
AAATATTTCTCATGTAAGCTACTTTGTCTATGGTAGTTGATCATAGCAGCCTGAACAGGGTAAGACATATATGTTAATTGTGCATAGCATAATTGCTATCCTTTCACCCTGAAATATCAATTTCCCCACTGTCAGCATCAGACTAGCCCCCTAGTCTGATGCCACATATTATAGGCTGTTACTTATCATCTCACTTCTAGGTGCCAATTCCTGTATTAGTTGCAATAGATTATGCTCTAGTATACTAATCCTTCAATCTTAATATCTGTAAGAACAAAGGATTACTTCAGAAAAGGAGTCAGAGAACTTATAGCTGTTGAGTACCTAGTATGTTCTAGGTATACTCTCATAGTCTTTATATGTATTATTTCATTTTAATCTTCACAAGGGGTTTATGTGAATGTCTGTATTTTCTGTATAAGGAAAATGAAGTTTAGAGGCATAAAGTCATTGTTCAAGAATACATAGATAGTGCACAGTGTTATCAAGATTCCAATCCAGGTTTGCCAATATAAAAGTAGTCTGGTCACATGTTACTGGCCACAGCTACTACATTTCAGAGGTCCTCAGCAAATCTAAGAGATGTTGATTAAATTTCTGCCTTCCTTATTCTTTTGCCGTTTAGTAAGTAAGGGCGTGACTCAAACTCCATTTCAAATATCTAAAATTGCATATTAAACTATTCTATAACATTCTTCTTCTGAAAAATTGAGAGATTTGTGAAAGCTACTGTTTATTTTTTTCTTTTCTTTCTTTGTCTTTCTTCCTCTTTTCTTTGCCATGAAAAGTGTGCCTATAAAATATAAGGAAAAGTACAGACTTGCTTTTAGCAACATGCAAAAAAAAGTCAATCTGAAAAGCAATAGTGAAATAATAAAATAGCATTATTATTTGAGAAGGGGTACAATTGCACAGTAAAACTTGTTTACTAGAAAACAAAAACATATAAGTGATAAATAAAAGTCTAAAGAGACTGCAGTTGGATGGCACGGAGAAATGCAAAGTGGAAAATGCCTTTTGTATCTGTCAGTTTAACCATTTCTACTCTGATTCAGTGTTTCAATCAGAGAACTTAAAACAGAGAGGAACTTAAATAGAACTTTTTTTTTTTGTTAAGAGAATTGAGCTGCCTGATGTCACAGGAAACTAAATGACCCATTCAGATACAGTCCATGTACTGAAGATTATGACTCCAAGTAGTAATATCTGATGGCTCACTTGGGCTCAGATCCAATTAGCTGCTGATCACATTCTATTTATCGCTCTATCGATCATGTGCTTGCACCACATTTCCTGCTGAAATTAGCCAAGCTATCTCTAGAAAGGAAAATAAATTGTAAATGATGCTGAATTCTGAACTATGTTTTCAAGTCTAGACATGGTTTCAGTTAGTGCAAAAGTGGGAAAGAAGAAAAAAGCTTCACCATTAACTTGATGTGAAAGAGCCTTTGTTCATAAATATAAACAAAGCAGTGCTTTTCTATAATTTGCCTAATTTAATTTCAAGTTTAAGTGAACTTTAAATATACTTCACTGGAAAAATATGATGCCAGCACAAGCTGCTTGCTTTCCACTCTGAATGGCTGTATCATTTATTGTACAAACTGTGGTACTAACATATGTTATATTTAAATAAAACTTAACATTTATGCAAATATTATCATTTAAAAAACACTTTCACATCCAAAAGCACATTTTTAAATCAAAAAATGTCTTATGAATTATCAATGTCCCCTTTATACAGTCGAGGAATTAGAGATCAAGTAGGATTAAGCAATCTACCCAAGCTCTAAAAACTAGCTGACCCGGAACCTTTCTGATGCAAAGTCTGGTATTTCCACTAAAATTACTGTCGCACTTGAATTGTTGGTTAACTTTAACCACATATATACTGACTATCAACATGGTTAAAAGCTTCTTGAACAAATTCACTCTTGCATAATTTTTTTTTAAATGAGCAATCCTTCACAGAGTGTCCTGTGCAGGACATTTTGGTGGTCATCCAAAAAAAAATTCTCCTGTGGATACTTATGATGACTAGCTACAAGAGCCTTGTTCCCAAAATAGGCTTACAAAATATTAGTCAACTTTGAGATGTATTTCAATTTTATTTAACAATATAATGAGTGGGGGCTCCTATAAAATTTCTTGATAAGATTCTGAAATATTTACTGACTTAGACAATCTTAAACCGACAAAACACTTACTTTCAAGTAAAATAAAAAACTCGATCTTTTTAAATCTATATCCCCTTATTTTTGTAACTTTCTGAGAAAAGTAAATGGTTTACTGCATAGAAACAGAGAGACGCTATTAAGGCACACACTTAAACACTCCATTATAAAAAAGTACTTTTTTGTTTTCTTACACCACATAATTATGATGAGCTCAATAGTTAACATCTTTGAGAATATATTTTTATCAGAAGTATTATATTTATAGTTTAAGAGGAAACATCTCTCTAATAAAAACATAATTTCAAATATAGTAGCATAATTTTAAAACTAATTTCTGTGATCAAAAAGTCTCAAAACTGTTCAGCTCCTGAAAAAAACTTCATGGCCTTTGTAAAAGCAGGATAAAATGCATTTCTCTAAGAGACAATTTATGGTCAAAGAATTAGCAGAGAATGGAACTTAAAGATTCAGACCCTGTTGTCATCATTCAAAAATCTAGTATTTCTAGAAATAAAATTCACCAAAAGGCAATAATTCAACAATGTGTTATAAGTTTTCTTTTGGAAATTCTCAAAGGCAAACAAAAACTGTATTGTTCTACAGAAAATGTCATTTTAAAGAAATGTACTTATTTCCTTTTTCACACTTTATTTATACTGGAGAGTCATGCAGTTGCCTTTATCATTGAAATGACTTCTATTAAGAACCTCTGTACCTGAAACAAATATGTATGAGATGGGAGAAGAGCAGCTTTCCAGAGTGACTCCCACAACGGTGGTGGTGGTGACAACAGGAGTTTTAGACCTTTTGGCGAAATAGTTGAATATAATATATTCAATATATTTCTGCATGGTATTATTTACTTAATCCTTACAAGAACCCTAGAGGAAACCACTGGCAAGTATTAATCCCATTATTTCTAATATGGGAAAACTAAGGCCCAGAGAAGTTAATTACTTTACCTAAGTAGGCAGCATAGTCTAGGCTTGACCTCTAATCCTGTAAGAATTCCACCATATGAAATTATTCCTTATCCCAGGGTTAAGTATGAGTAAATGGATTGATGACAAATTTATGCTTATGTGAACAGAAGAGACCAGCAATAATCTATAATCCCTATTCCCGTTATTACATAGATCCCTTCTTTATTTATGCATTTAACACAGTTTTAATGAGTATCCACCACGCATGGGGCACTCTGCTTGGTACTAATAGATAAATAATAATGAATATTTATTACTTATTTGTTTATTTATCATTGTAAATGTTCATGGAGCTTACAATGTAGTAGGAAAGCGAAACAGAAAAGAAATGCTGCCACAATACTTAATTATCATTGCATTATTTTTCTTGGTAATATGGAAGCGGAACATGGAAAATATTTTCATCATGAAGTTACTCAGTCCTTATGAATCACTAGCCACAAGCACAATATAATCATTTAAATACAAAATTAATTGTCCTCATTTTCATGTGCCCATTTAGTCACTGAAAATTCTTTACTTAATATGCAATATTTCTGGCCTTTGTCAATCCTCTTCTTCTAAACCAGCACAATGGGATGTCTTTTCCTTCTAAGATTATTCTATCAGTTTACGTGTTAAAAAAATATATGGGCCTGGCACAATGGCTTACGCCTGTAATCCCAACACTTTGGGAGGTAGAGGTGGGTGGATCACAAGGTTAGGAGTTTGAGATCAGCCTGACCAACATGGTGAAACCTAGTCTCTACTAAAAATACAAAAATTAGCTGGGGGTGGTGGCACGCGCCTGTAATCCCAGCTACTTGGGAGGCTGAGTCAGGAGAATAGCTTGAACCTGGGAGGCAGAGGTTGAAGTGAGCTGAGATCACACCATTGCATTCCAATTGCACTCCAGCCTGGGCAACTGAGTGAGACTCAGTCTCATGTATGTATGTATTTTTTTTTTTTCAAATTTTTCATTCTTTTGGAAACAGTTTTCCTAGACAAATAACAATTGGGTGGCCCAAGCGACCTCCACTATTGTTCTCAATGCGCAATACAGATGGTCATAGTCATCCTCTCACATGTTCAGCATTCCTGATGAAATCATGCCATGAGAAAGATTATTGAACTGGGAGGCTGTGAATCTGATGTAAAATTCTGGCTTTTGTCACCTTACAAGCTACTGGCCATTGCCTTTCTTTGGCTTGCTTTCCTCATGTGCAAAATGTTATCTTTAAATACTCTAATGTCAAAAAAATAGAACAAGTAAGATATACTATTTGGGAGCACAACAGGTTGATTACAGTTAATACTAACTTAATTGTACTTTTCAAAATAACTAAAAGAGTATAATTGGATTGTTTGCAATACAAATGTTAAATGCTTGAGGGGATGGATACCCCATGCTCCATGATGTAATTATTACACATTGCATGCTATATCAAAACATCTCATGTACCCCATAAATATATACACCTATGTACTCACAAAAATTAAAAATTAAAAATGAATAATGTCACTTGCACTCTAAGAAAAAAAACTCACTGTGCTAATGAACTTCAGAATATGTGTAGACATAAGAATCTGGCCATGTATTTTATGGACAGATTATGGATTTCACTGTTATTTTAAATATGTTTTATGTAAATACTATTACCATTAGAGGGCAGAGATTTATTTTAGATTCAAGTGACTCTATATACAACAGAAAGCTAAGCATTTTTAGATTACTTAGATATTTCAGGGTCAAAACCACCTGATATCTTTTGCTCTAGTTAACCAGTAGCTATAGTTCAGGTGGCAGTTGAATATTCAAAAGCCCATGATGAGAGTTTTTTGTACTACCTCCTGTGGTCTGATGGCATTCTCCAAAATTCGTGTGCTGGGAACTTAATCCCCAATGCAACGGTGTTAGGAAGGAGATCCGTTTGAGAGATTTTGATGTCATGAGAGGTCTGCCCTCATGAATGGGTTAATGACTTTGTAAAGGGCTTGGCAGAGTAAGTTTGTACCCTCTTTGCCCTTTCATCTCTTCTGCCATGTGAAGCCACTGTGTTCCTCCCCTCCTGAAGACACAGCATCAAGGCATCATCTTGGAAGCAGAGAGCATCCCATTTCAGACAACTGAAAATGTGGTGCCTTGATTGGACTTCCCAACCTACAGAACTGTAAGAAGTGAATTTCTGTTTTTTATAAATTATCGTCTCAGGTATTTTTGTTATAGCAGCACAAAAACAGACTAAGATACAGCTAGAGTTCTGAAAGTAACGTAGTGAGTGAGCCGGTGGGGAGACTATTTCCCGGCCATGTTTCTGAAGCTTTGTATAGAAATCCATAAAAATTAGCTTGCACAGACACTCTGTGATATTTCTGTGGAGAAATATGAGCAATCTGAGTGAAAGTATGTGGGATAAGCTAGAGGAAGTATATTAACATGCAGTACTTAATGTGAGTTCTGCTTTCCCTTTGGTCACATAAATGAATAGTTTGCAAGCAGATTATTACCTAGCCCAGTTAAGAATTTTCCATCCTATTTTTTTGTTAAACTTCTTTTAAAAATTGATGCCTAGCTGAGGACTTAGAAGAGATTAGCACATATGGCATAGTGACAAGCCAGAAGTTTTAACATTCTTATTTAATTTAATAACCATATTTAATGCCTTGTAGTTTTTGAAAGTTTATCTAGAGCTTAAATTTTGTCATATTTTATTCTTTTCTTTTTATTTATCCTTTTACTATATGTCTCTCTTTCTGAGCATGTGAGATAAAAAACAATAGGATATTTCCTTTTTTTTTTTTCTCTTTTTGAGACAATGTCTCACTCTTGTCATCCAGGCTGCAAGTGCAGTGGCACAATCCCGGCTCACTGCAACCTCTGTCTCCCGGGTTCAAGTGATTCTCCCGCTTAAGCCTCCAGAGTAGCTGGGATTACAGGCACTCGCCACCATGTCTGGCTAATTTTTTGTATTTTTAGTAGAGATGGGGTTTCGCCATGCTGGGAAGGCTGGTCTCGATCTCCTGACCTCAGTTGAACTGCTCGCCTCGGCCTCCCAAAATTCTGGGATTACAGGCGTGAGCCACCATGCCTAACCAGACATTTCCTTTATTTAAAACTTCACAGAAGCTCTTGTAGAAAGTGTCCCCACTAAACACAACAAATATGCTATCCTAAAAAATAAATACCAGCAAGTAAATTCAATAAGATAGGTATTTAAGACTGAGAAAAAAAATTGACTGGAACTCTTTAAGTCCTCTTTGATTTATCTTTATCATCTTAAAGAGTAGGTACAGGACTCTCAAAATTTCTGGATCAAATGAGAGTTGTTAGTGACTTCACAACGTAAAACCAACCCAACTTATGGAACAAACCTTTTACAATCAATCAAATTATATTTTATTTCAGCCTTAGATCTATATAACACTTGCCTTTCTAAATCAAGTTTTGTGTATTTGGGCTGTACTGGATTTTTATAAAACTTGACAGCAACTCATTAAGTAAGCTAAATAAATCAAGAAGTTTTGTATATGTTATAATGTTAACGTTTTTGTTTTGACTAGAAAACTAGGCATATTTCTTTAATGTTACTTAATTTTCTATTATTATGTAGATATATACATATATTACACATGCATTGTGTAGTTGCACTATTTGTAGGTCCAACAGGATTTTTTTTTCCTGTGAATTTTTTTCCTCCTACACCCTGAACTCCTGCATGTCTCCATCGTATTTTGTTTGTGAAGCACAGTACGATCTTGTTTAACTCGTAAGCGGACCCCGCAGGAAGTAGAGCTCAGTCTGTCCAAACTGAACTATCTTTCCCCTCAAGTTGTCTTCAAGAGCTCTTATTTGCTCTCTTATTACGGTTATCCGTGTAAAACCATATCAGAAGCCTCCAATTATCCTTGATTACTTTCTGCCCCTCAACCCCAGATTCAAGCATCACTGAATCCTGTCAACTAAAACAGAGAAATGTCTTTGAAGTTTGAGCTGCTTGCTCTCAGTTTTCACCGCCGCAGCTTTAATCCAGGCAAATCAGATAGAGGCGGCTTTGAGGAGCAATGCCACGGTTTATTATTATAGCTATGTGTGAAGCTGACCCCCTGTAAGCTTTCGTTTCCTCAAATATCAAGTGGAGGGTGAATTTACCTCCGAATGTTGCTGTGAGATTAAATGGGGTAAGGCATGTAGAGCATTTAGCAGATTTCTGCCATGTAGGAAGTTGAGGTGAAGGATGGAAAAGAAGGGAAGGTTGTACTCCGGATAGAGAGGATAAAGAGTAAATGCCTGTAATAATTCTTCATATTCATTGCTATCAGAACTGAGGACTGAGGACTTAATTATGTAATATTCGTGGCTAAATAACATTTACTCGTGGTTTTTTTTTTTTTCCTGAGGCGGAGTCTCGCTCTTTCGGCCAGGCTGGAGTGCAGTGGTGCGATCTTGGCTCACTGCAACCTTCGCCTCCCAGGTTCAAGAGATTCTCCTGCCTCAGCCCCTGAGTAGCTGGGATTACAGGCATGCGCCACCACGCCCGGCTAATTTTGTATTTTTAGTAGAGATGGGGTTCCTTCATGTTGGTCAGGATGGTCTTGAACTTCGGACCTCAGGTGATCTGTTCGCCTCCGCCTCCCAAAGTGATGGGATTACAGGCGTGAGCCACCTTTCCCGGCCTACTCGATTTTTTTAAATGCGAAGAGAGTCGATCCAGCAAAAGAACAACTAAATGCCACCATAGACACAGATACATACATACATTTGCTCACCAGGAGCATCTCCAGGAAAAATATCCTCAGTAAGTGGTCCACTCATCCGTCATTTTCAACTCTTAATCGAAAATTATGGGAAATGATTACCGCAGCTACTTTTCCAACACTTTTACAGTTGTTTATTTACAATATTAAAAGTTACAATTTTACAATATACCTGTAACTCTCAACATAAAATTGGAAATAATAATAAACTTCAAACTGGGAATCTTTCTTGTTTTAGTCTTTCAACCAGATTTCACTCAATGGCAGTGATTCTTTCTTTTGAAACATTTCAAAAAACTGTTTCTTTTACCTTGAATTGATTCCAGCTAACTTTATCTGCATGTGACCCTAGGGAAGGAGCAGTGGTTTGGAACTAGTGATCTAGGGCAGTAATCAAGAATAGTCTGAGACGGGTAGTGTCCAGTAGCTACCAGATGACATTGGATATCGGGATTAGAAAGATCCCTCTGATATCCCTTGCTCTTGCTAAGAGAGAGACATCAGGTGTCAGTGACTCCATCTCCTCATCAGGTCAGTTTTCCTGTGATCAAGAATAAAAAAGAAAGAAAAAAGACCTTTCATTTACTTGCTAACTGAAGCTATATCTGTTGTTAACTAGCATTGAAATGTTCCATTCTTTGTCTAAATTACATGAATTACTCCTAGGCTTTCCCTTCACTCTTTTAAATCACGTTTTTTTCTAGCCCATAGGGGATATGCTTGTTTTCAAAATATAGCTGCAAAGAGCCATTGCTGCTTCAATGATTGCAGATTAAAAGTTATTTAGGTTGTCACAGCAAAGCCATTAGGGTAGAAATCTATAAGGTCTATTAAATTTGTAAACAGTGTTTAATAGTCTTTGACTTTGGTAGATGTTTATTTATAGTTAGTTATTTATTTTTTAAATTTCCCTTTTTATACTAGAGCCATTTTTTTTTTTTTTTTTTTTTTTTTTTTTAAGAGACAGAGGTCTCACTGTTTTGACCAGGCTGGACTCCAACTCCTGGCTCAAGTGAACCTCTGGCCTCAGCCTCCCTAATATCTGGGACTACAAATGCACACCACTTTGCTAGCTTACCCGGCCTATTTGAAAATGATTTATAGTTATTTAGTTGTTTATTATTTTCTAATTTCCCTTTTTATACCAGGGCAATTTTTTTAAGAGACAGAGGCCTTGCTTTTTTGACCAGGCTGGTCTCCAACTCCTGGGCTCAAGTGATCCTCTGGCCTCAGCCTCCCTCATATCTGGGACTACAAATGCACACCACTTGCTAGCTTACCAGGGCCCATTTGAAATTGATACCATTTGTAAAATGTCTTCTGGGTCTCTGAAATATAGTTTGTATAGCATCTTTTATAAATATGTAGTTATATTATTTTTGTATAGTATCTTGCTATGGTTAATAAGCATCAGGATATTTTAGTAAAAGAGATTATATCAGGTTAGTTAGAATGCTGAATGATGCAGCGGGTAATATTTAAGAGTAGGTTTCAAATAACAAAGCTTGAAGAAGTTCTACTGAAAAGGCTCAGGTTCACTCAAATGCTGATTGCTTGAGTGCAAGAGTTGGAGTCTGCAGTGAGCTATGATCATGCCTCTGCACTCCAGCCAGTCTCTTAAAAAAATAAATAAACAGCTTCAGGAAATGTGAGGAATTCGGGTTGGTTAAGTCTAAGACGAGGTGACAGTGAGTGTTCCACAATGTTCTAGACCTTCAGCCTTGGACATGCAATAGTGAAATAATATAGTAGTATATAACAATAGTATATTATTCTCAGGGATTGCATCAGATCAATTGCTAACAGTTGGGAGACCAGAGATGGCAGTGGAGCTACCACTCCGAGACACTGTTAAACACAAGGACTACAGAGAGGCTGTCTTGCTTTTGACACCATATAGATAAAACAAGCTCAGATTCTTTTTTCTTTACTCTAGATACAGAATTAAAATGAGGGCACTTAACTGTTTTATTATAAAATGTATATAAGAGAAGACTTGACATATATGTAGAAATTAAGAAAGAACAGTAAAACAAATTGGCATTTGCTTTCCACCTGGCTTAAAAATTAGAAAATGAACTGCAACTTAAGTATGCTACCATTCCTGTCTTCACTTTTTGGGAGTCAGTATTCTAAAACATGTGTTCATCATTCCCTTGATTTTTTTTATGGGTTTACCACATATGTGCATCATGATTGTCTCCTTTTACCTTCATATGCGGATAGTAAATCACACTTTTATGTATACTTCAGTGACATTTTCCTAAATATTATTTTTTGAGTTTAATCCACATTGATACTCTAGTTCATTCATTCTCAAACCAATATTATATACAACTATATGAATTTAAGATGATTTCTTTATCTAGTCTCCCATCCATTATTTCCAGTTTTTGTCTACTTCAAACCATGCTTCTGTTGACATTTTTGTATGTGTCTCCAGACATGCGTGTACAGATAGTTCTTTAGGATATGTTCCTGGAAATAGAATTGGTGAGTTGCAGTGTAGACATAACCTTAACTTTAGTAGTGCCTAATGGTTTTCCAGACAAGTTGTAGCAATTTACATTCTCACAAGTACGCTATATGTTCTTATTCTACTATATGCTTTCCAATATTTGAAATTATAGATCATCTAAACTTTTCTCCACAACATGTATATAAAATGAGAACTTATTTTGTTTTTATTTGTATTTTCTTAATATTAAGCATCTTTTCATATGGATATTACCTATTCTTATTTCTTCTTTTGTGAAATGCCCCTTATATTTTCCCATTTTTATAATGAATTGTTTGCTCTTACACATTGCTTTGTGGGAATTCTTTACATATTCTGGAGATGAGATTTTCTTAGTCATGTATTTTAAAAATATCTTTTCCTGACATAATGTGCAGTTTATCTTTACTTTTTTTATGATGTCTTTCAGTGATTGGAAGTTCTTCATTCCACTGTATTTGAATATATTAATCATTTCTTTATGACTTGAGTTTTGCATGCTTTAAGAAATTTTTCCCACTCTGTGTTCTCCTATGCTTCCAGTAAATTTTTAAAATGTTCACAAGTAAGTTTTAATGCATATAGAAATAATTTGTTTGTGTGTGTGTGTGTCTGTGTGTGTGTGTGTGTGTGTGTGAGGGGTGGGGAGAGAGAGAGAGAGAGAGAGAGAAAGAAAAACAAGGTTCAGTAAGGTTCAAGTTTTATTTATCTTTTATAGACAGAAAATTGCCATAGCCCTATTTGTGAATAGTTCATTCTTTCACAACTGACCAAGAATTCTATTTCTATGATATATGTAAAATAGCTGTACACACATAGGTCTATTTCTGGGCCTGCCTTCTACTTGGTTCCATTGGTTTATTTTTCTATACCATTATTAAATTTTCTTCATAATGAGAAAGTAAGACACTTTCTTCTTCCTCCTCCTTCATCTTCTTCTTTATGAATATTTCAGCTATTTCAGATTCTTTGTACTTGCATATACTTTTGAAAATAGCTTGTCAAATTCCAAGAAAAACTCTTTTGGAAATTTGATCAGAATTCTATTGAATGTATTAACCCATTTGGGGATAATGACATATTTTTTGAGTCTTTCTATTCACAAACATGTTATATATTTTTATTTATACAGATCTTAATTTCTTTCAACTGAATGTTTTTTAAATTTCCTATTTATATTTATTTCTGACTACCATACATTTTGGTTCTTATTGTAAAGAGTACATTTGTTTAAATTAAATTTTGTAGCTATTATTTATGGATATACAGAAATTCAATTGGCTTTAGTATATTATCCTTATATCAGACAATCTTATTCTACTCTTCATTAGTCTAATAATCTGTCCGTAGAAAACTAGATTGTTTATAGAGATAATTATCTAATCTTCAAATAATGAAAGTTTTCTTTCTTCTTTCCCAATTCTTAGGCTTTATTTTTCTTGTTTTGTTATGTTAGATAAGGTCTCCAGTATAATAAAATGAAATGATTATAGGGTACATTGATGACTTATTCCTGATTTTAAAGAGAAAGCTTAACAATTAGTAAAGTTGGTTTGCTAATCTACTTAGGACTTTTGCATTTACGTTCAGGAGTGAAGGTGATATTTAATAGTCTATTATTCCTTACTTGATTTTCATGCCAACATTATACCACCCTCATCAATTAAGTTGGGATGTCTCTTTTTCTGTTCTTTGTAAGGCATTGTTACAAAATACATTATTTTTTGAGTGTTTGATAGAACTCACTTATAAAATAATCTGAGCCCAATATTACATTTGTAGGAAGAATTTTTATTGTTATTTGTACATTAATGTTTTATTTTTCTTCTTCAGTTAGTTATGGTAATTCATATTTTACTAAGGCTATTTCATCTTAATCAAGTTTTTAGATTTATTGGCCTAAACTTTTCCATAATATTCTTTCTGATCCCTTTAATGTCTGGTTCATATGTAGTTAAGTTCTCTTTCATTACAAAAATTATTGTACCTTATCTTGCCTTATCTTTTAAAAATGGATTGGTCTTTCTAAACTTTGCCAATGCAATAATCTCTACAAATAACTTTGTTGATTCTCTCTACATACATATTTTTTCTGTTCCTTTAACTCCTGCTCTTATCTTTAATACTATACTTCTGATTTTTATGGAGGTATGGTTCATTTTATGAACCTTTTTAGTTAGAAAATTCATAAATTATCAAATTTATTCTCATCTAATATAAATACTTAGAGTATCTATTTCCCTGGAATAATACTACTATAATTCTCAGGCATAGATAGATGGTATTTTTGTTATTCTTTGATATTTGATATTTTCTAGTTTTCATTCTAATTTTTTTGACCTATGAATTATGAAGAAGTGTATTTAAAATTTTTCAACTAACTTTCTACAGCCATCTTTTCTCTTATTGAATTATGTGCCTCTTCAAAAACAGACTATGTTTTCTAACATATTGAATCTTTGAATTTTGCTTTGCTCACTTTATTATATAGTACAATGTCAATTTTTGCAAATGTTCTGTGTATCCTTGAAAAAAATGTATTTTGTAGTTTTGAGGTTTAATATACCTCTCTCTATGTTTATACATAATTTATCATTGTATTTTTTACATTATATCAATCCTTATCAGTTTCCTTTTTGATCTATCAAGTATTGAAGAAGATATATTAATTTTCTAATATTCTGGTAGATCTATCAATTTTTTCTTCTTTTATGTATTTTTAAAATATGCCATAGAGTACATATGGATTTTGAATTATATCTTATTGAGACAGTGAATGTTTTATTAGTAGGATATGTCTTAAGGAAGATACTTGTAAGCCTAGAAAATTGTTATGTGTTATTTCTTAGATATATGTAAAAATATTATATATCACACATCAATGAAAACAACTAAGGTAGAAAGAATCCCAAATCCTTCAGAATAAATGAAAAAAAAATTTCCAAGCAGAGAGGCTGTTTTGGCTAATTAATGAGTCACAGAGAACTTTCATCACACAGGATTAATATTAAAGCATAGTTTCATAGTTTAAGGGGCAGTGTTTTTCTTTTCTGAGCAGGCTGTAACATAATAGTAAACCTTAGATTCAATGGCATAACAGATTAGGTGGCATAAAATAGCTGGGAATATTAATCCATCCTGCCCATCTTTGCCCTTTTTTCTGGAAATTTTAGTTTATTATTGTTTGTTCAAAATAAGTTTATTTGTAGTTGTGATTTGGCCCACTTATGCCGTAGTTTTACCCATTAAATATTTTAGTTCTATTCTATTTGTTTAATCCAGAAATTAGGTATTATTAGATATTAGATATTTGGCATCAAGTTTACTCACATTTCCATTCGTTGTTCACCAGACCTTGCATCTCATATTTTCCTTTTTGAACCAGTGTTAATAGTTCAAATGCACATGCTTTAGAGGTTCCCTTAGCAATATACATTAGTATTAAAATTTAGTTTTTGTCTATATAAAATTGTCTTCATATCACTCTCAAACTTGGAAAAACATTTCACTGGGAATACAATTCTCGAGTGATAATTATTTTGTCTCTCTCAGCATTTAAAGGTACTATTCCTTTGTCTTTTAGCCTATTTGTTATTGCGTAGTATTAGTGGTTAGTTGTAATCCTTTTTCCTTTTGTTTTCTTTTCTTTCTTTCTTTCTTTTTTTCTAGAGGAGTTTCCCTCTTGTTGCCTAAGCTGTAGTACAATGGCACAATCTTGGCTCACTGCAACCTCCGCCTCCAGGGTTCAAGTGATTCTTCTGCCTCAGCCTCCCAAGTAGCTAGGAATACAAGCATGTGCCACCACGCCTGGCTAATTTTTTTATTTGTAGTAGAGACAGGGTTTCACTGTGTTGGCGAGGCTGGTCTCAAACTCCTGGCCTCAGGTGATCTGCGCACCTCAGCTTCCCAAAGTGCTGGGATTACAGGCGTAAGCCATCATGCCAGCCTCCTTATTCTTTTAATCTGTTATTTTTTTGGATGTTTTTAAGATCTCTTTGTTTTTGTTATTTTGTTTTTGTGAATTGCATTCTGCAATTTTATGTTACAATTAAAAACTGTGTATATTCTCCTTGGAATTTACTGGGTTTCTTTAACCTGATTCTGTTATCTTTTAATTTTGGATATTCTCAGCTGTGGTGTTTTTGAATATTGCCTCTCTACCATACTCTAGTCTCTTATTCTGAAACTCCAATGAGATATGTACCAGAACAATTTACTATACCCCAATAAAAGCTAATGTCTCTTTCATACTTTCCATCTCTTTGATTCTTTATAGTACATTCTGCATAATCTTCAGTTCTACCTTCCTGTTTATGAATTCCATTTTTACTTGTGTCTAATCTGCTATTTAATACATTCACTGAATTCTAAACAAATTCACTGAATTTAATACATTCTGAATGCCTAACATATGTTCCAAACTTCTTTGCTTTTCTGTGTTATTCCAGGCAGCTAAACCACTATAGTGCCAGAAATGGAAGACAGATGTTTAGGAGAATTTCTATGATCATACTGAAAGCATTTCCTAACTCATAACTAAAGGACTAAAAAGAGCTCAGAATCAGTCTGGGAGTTTACCTTGAGAAATTTCTTATGTAACAGGGGATTGATCTGGAACAAATGGAGCCCTGAGAATGGAAACGAACTTGTGTAAGAAAATCAAAAGGCTAAATAGAGAACTCTGAAACTTTCTATTTTCTGAGCTTTCCCTTCTTAAGGAAGTAGCTATTATTCTACCCCTTCTTGTGTTGCCTCTTTTTTGCCTAACTAGCCATTTCCTTTTCTAGCTTCAGCTATTTTTCCCTTACCTGAGATCATTACTTTCAAAAGGAAGCTGGTTTTTATTTTTTCAAGATTTATTGCGCTTCTATCACAACAGGGCCTTGGGAGTCAAATTCAAATTATGCCCTGGTGGAGAATACACTAAGTTTGTAAATCTGTTTTAATATATATTAGAAACTGTCTCAAGAATATGTATAAAAATGAAATTTTAGGGTACTCTACTAAGCAAGGAAGAACATTAGATCCATTTGAATTTGGCATTTTCAATTGGAATCTGGAAAACCCAGATTCTAATAGTATCTGAAGTGGACTAATACAGATTTCTTTTTTTTTTTTAATTGCATTTTAGGTTTTGGGGTACATGTGAAGGACATGCAAGATTGTTGCATAGGTACACACATGGCAGTGTGATTTGCTGCCTTCCTCCCCCATCACCTATATTTGGCATTTCTCCCCATGCTATCTCTCCCCAACTCCCCACCTCCTGCTGTCCCTCCCCTATTTCCCCTGACAGACCCCAGTGTGTGCCCCTCCCCTCCCTGTGTCCAGGTGTTCTCATTGTTCAACACCCACCCATGAGTGAGAACATGCGGTGTTTGATTTTCTGTTCTTGTGTCAGTTTGCTGAGAATGATGGTTTCCAGGTTCATCCATGTCCCTACAAAGGACACGAACTCATCGTTTTTGATGGCTGCATAGTATTCCATGGTGTATATGTGCCACATTTTCCCTGTCTAGTCTATCATCGATGGGCATTTGGGTTGGTTCCAGGTTTTTGCTATTGTACACTGTGCTGCAATGAACATTCATGTGCATGTGTCCTTATAGTAGAACGATTTATAATCCTTTGGATATATACCCAGTAATGGGATTGCTGGGTCAAATGGAATTTCTATTTCTAGGTCCTTGAGGAATCGCTACACTGTCTTCCACAATGGTTGAACTAATTTACACTCACACCAACAGTGTAAAAGTGTTCCTATTTCTCCACATCCTCTCTAGCACCTGTTGTCTCCAGATTTTTTAATGATCGCCATTCTAACCGGCGTGAGATGGTATCTCAATGTAGTTTTGAATTGCATTTCTCTAATGACCAGGGATGATGAGCATTTTTTCATATGTTTGTTGGCATCATGTATGTCTTCTTTTGTGAAGTGTCTGTTCATATCCTTCGCCCACTTTTGAATGGGCTTGTTTGTTTTTTTCTTGTAAATCTGTTTTAGTTCTTTGTAGATTCTGGATATCAGCCCTTTGTCAGATGGGTAGACTGCAAAAATTTTTTCCCATTCTGTTGGTTGCCAATTCACTCTAATGACTGTTTCTTTTGCCGTGCAGAAGCTGTGGAGTTTGATTAGGTCCCATTTGTCTATTTTGGCTTTTGTTGCCACTGCTTTCAGTGTTTTGGTCATGAAGTCCTTGTCTACGCCTATGTCCTGAATGGTTTTACCTAGATTTTCTTCTAGGGTTTTTATGGTGTTAGGTCTTATGTTTAAGTCTTTAATCCATCTGGAGTTAATTTTAGTGTAAGGTGTCAGGAAGGGGTCCAGTTTCTGCTTTCTGCACATTGCTAGCCAGTTTTCCCAACACCATTTATTAAACAGGGGAATCCTTTCCTCATTGTTTTTCTTTGTCAGGTTTGTCAAAGATCAGATGGTTGTGGATGTGTTGTGTTGCCTCCGAGGCCTCTGTTCTGTTCCATTGGTCTATATCTCTGTTTTAATACCAGTACCATGCTGTTTTGATTACTGTAGCCTTGTAGTATAGTTTGAAGTCTGGGAGTGTGATGCCTTCCTCTTTGTTCTTTTTGCTTAGAATTGACTTGGCTATGTGGCTCTCTTTTGGTTCCATATGAAGTTTAAGGTGTTTTTTTCCAGTTCTGTGAAGAAGGTCATTGGTAGCTTGACGGGGGATAGTGTTGAATCTGTAAATTACTTTGGGCAGTGTGGCCATTTTCACGATATTGATTCTTCCTAACCATGAACATGGAATATTTCTCCATCTGTTTGTGTCCTCTCTTATTTCATTGAGCAGTGGTTTGTAGTTCTCCTTGAAGAGGTCCTTTACATTTCTTGTTAGTTGTATTCCTAGGTATTTTATTCTCTTTGTAGTAATTGTGAATGGCAGTTCATTCTTGATTTGGCTCCCTTTAAGTCTGTTATTGGTGTATAGGAATGCTTGTGATTTTTGGACATTGATTTTGTAACCTGAGACTGCTGAATTTGCTTATCAGTTTCAGGAGATTTTGGGCTGAGACATTGGGGTCTCCTAGATATACAATCATGTCATCTGCAAATAGAGACAATTTGACTTCCTCCTTTCCTATTTGAATACCCTTTATTTCTTTTTTGTTGCCTGATTGCTCTGGCTAGAACTTCCAATACTATATTCAATAGGAGTGGTGGGAGAGGGCATCCTTGTCTACTGCCAGATTTCATAGGGAGTGCTTCCAGTTTTTGCCCATTCAGTATGATATTGGCTGTTGGTCTGTCATAAATAGCTTTTATTTTTTTGAGATACGTTCCGTCAATACCTAGTTTATTGAGGGTTTTAAGCATAAAGGGCTTTTGAGTTTTGTCAAAGGCCTTCTCTGCATCAGTTGAAATAATCATGTGGTTTTTGTCTTTGGTTCTGTTTATGTGGTGAATTACGTTTATAGACTTGCATATGTTGAACCAGTCTTGCATCCCCGGGGTGAAGCCTACTTAATCATGGTGGATAAGCTTTTTGATGTGCTTTTGCAATCGGTTTGCCAGTATTTTATTGAAGACTTTTACATCTATGTTCATCATGGATATTGGCCTGAAGTTTTCTTTTCTTGCTGAGTCTCTGCCGGGTTTTGGTATCAGGATGATGTTGATCTCATAAAATGATTTGGGAAGGATTCCCGCTTTTTGGATTGTTTGGAATCATTTCAGAAGGAATGGTACCAGCTCCTCTTTGTATGTCTGGTAGAATTTGGCTGTGAACCCATCTGGACCTGGGCTTTTTTGGATGGTAGGCTCTTAATTGCTGCCTCAACTTCAGACGTTCTTATTGGTCTATTCAGGGTTTTGACTTCTTCCTGGTTTAGGCTTAGGAGGATGCAAGTGTCTAGGAATTTATCCATTTCTTCCAGGTTTACTAGTTTATGTGCATAGAGTTGTTTATAATACTCTCTGATGATGGTTTGAATTTCTGTGGAATCTGTGGTGATATCCCCCTTTATTGTTTTTTATTGCATCCATTTGATTATTCTCTCTTTTCTTTTTTATTAATCTGGCTAGTGGTCTATTTTGTTGATCTTTTTGAAAAACCAGCTCCTGGATTTATTGATTTTTTGAAGGGTTTTTTGTGTCTCTATTTCCTTCAGTTCTGCTCTGCTCTTAGTTATTTCTTGTCTTCTGCTAGGTTTTGAGGTTTTTTTTATCTTGCTTCTCTAGCTCTTTCAATTTTGACGATAGGGTGTCAATTTTAGATCTCTCCTTGCTTCTCATGTGGGCATTTATTGCTATATATTTTCCTCTAGAGACTGCTTTAAATGTGTCCCAGAGATTCTGGTATGTTGTGTGTTCATTCTCGTTTGTTTCAAAGCACATCTTTATTTCTGCCTTCATTTCATTGTTTATCCAGTCAACATTCAAGAGCCAGTTGTTCAGTTTCCATAAAGCTGTGCAGTTCTGAGTTAGTTTCTGAATTCTGAGTTCTAACTTGATTGCACGGTGGTCTGAGAGACTGTTTGTTATGATTTCCGTTCTTTTGCATTTGCCGAGGAGTGATTTACTTCCAGTTATGTGGTCAATTTTACAGTAGGTGTGATGTGGTGCTGAGAAGAATGTATATTCTGTGGATTTGGGGTGGAGAGTTCTGTAAATGTCTATTAGGTTTGCTTGATCCAGGTCTGAGTTCAAGTCCTGGATATCCTTGTTAATTTTCTGTCTCATTGATCTGTCTAATATTGACAATGGGGTGTTAAAGTCTCCCCACTGTTATTGTGTGGGAGTCTAAGTCTCTTTGTAAGTCATTAAGAACTTGCTTTATGTATCTAGGTGCTCCTGTATTCGGTGTGTATATATTTAGGATTGTTAGCTCTTCTTGTTGCATTGATCCTTTTACCATTATGTAATGTCTTTCTTTGTCTCTTTTGATCTTTGTTGATTTAATGGGTATTTTATCAGAGACGAGAATTGCAGTTCCTGCTTTTTTTGCTCTCCTTTTACTCGGTAAATCTTCCTCTATTCCTTTATTTTGAACCTTTGTGTATCCTTGCTTGTGAGATGGGTTTCCTGGATACAGCACACTGATGGGTTTTGATGTTTTATCCAATTTGCCAGTCTGTGTCTTTTGATTGGGGCATTTAGCCCATTTACATTTAGGGTTAATATTGTTATGTGTGAATTTGATCCTGCCATTTTGATGCTAGCTGGCTGTTTTGCCTGTTAGTTGATGCAGTTTCTTCATTGTGTTGATGCTCTTTACCATTTGGTATGTTTTTGGAGTGGCTGGTACTGGTTGTTCCTTTCTATGTTTAGTGCCTCTTTCAGGAGCTTTTGTAAAGCAGGCCTGGTGGTGATGAAATCTCTGAGTAATTGCTTGTTCGTAAAGGATTTTATTTCTCCTTCACTTATGAAGCTTATTTGGCTGGATATGAAATTCTGGGTTGAAAGTTCTTTTCTTTAAGGATGTTGAATATTGGCCCCCACTCTCTTCTGGCTTGTAGGGTTTCTGCTGAGAGATCTGCTGTGAGTCTGATGAGCTTCCCTTTGTGGGTAACCCGACCTTTCTCTCTGGCTGCCTTTAGCATTTTCTCCTTCATTTCAACCCTGGTGAATCTGACGATTCCGTGCCTTGGGGTTGCTCTCCTTGAGGAATATCTTTGTGGTGTTCTCTGTATTTCCTGGACTTGAATATTGGCCTGCCTTGCTAGGTTGGGGAAGTTTTCCAGGATTATATCCTTGAGAATGTTTTCCAGCTTGGATTCTTTCTCTCCGTGACATTCAGGTACACCTATCAAACATAGTTTAGGTCTTTTCACATAGTCCCATATTTCTTGGAGACTTTGTTCTTTCCTTTTTACCCTTTTTTCTCTAATCTTGCCTTGTCGTTTTATTTCATTGAGTTGATCTTCGACCTCTGATATCCTTTCTTTTGCTTGGTCAATTCGGCTGTTGAAACTTGTGTATGCTTTGCCAAGCTCTTGTGTTGTATTTTTCAGCTCCATCAATTCACTTATATTCCTCTCTAAGTTGTTTATTCTCATTAGCATTTCATCAAATCTTTTTTCAAGGTTCTTAGTTTCTTTGCATTGGGTTAGAACATGTTCTTTTAGCTCACAGAAGTTTCTTATTACCCACCTTCTGATTCTGTCAATTACCCACCTACCTGATTCTGTCAATTCATCACACTCATTCTCCATCCAGCCTTGTTCCCTTGCTGGTGAGGAGTTGTGATCCCTTGTAGGAGGAGAGGCGTTCTGGTTTCGGGTGTTTTCATGCTTTTTGCGCTGGTTTCTTCTCATCTTTGTGGATTTATCCACCTGTCATCTTTGTAGTTGTTGACTTTCAGATTGGGTCTCTGAGTGGACGTCCAGTTTGTTGATGATGAAGTTATTTCTTTCTGTTTCTTAGTTTTCCTTCTACCAATCTGGCCCCTCTGCTGTAGGACTGCTGAGGTCCACTCCAGGCCCTGCTTGCCTGGGGATCACCTGCAGTGGCTGCAGAGCAGTAAGGGTTGCTGCCAGTTTCTTCTGCTTTTTTTGTCCCAGAAGAATACCTGCCAGATGTCAGTCTGAGCTCTCCTTTATGAGGTGACTCTTTGGATATACGAGGGTCAGGGAGCTGCTTGAGGAGACAGTCTGTCCTTTATAGGAGCTCAAGTGCTGAGCCTGTGAGCTCCATTGTTCATTCAGAGCTGCTGGGCAGGTACATTTAAGTCTGCTGCAGCAGAACTCATAAACCCCTTTTTAAATTATTTTTTTCCCAGGTGCTCTGTCCTAGGGACTTAGGGCTTTATTTATGAATTTCTGTTGTGCTGCTGCCTTCTTTTCAGGGCTGCCCTGTCCAGCGAGGAGGCAGCCTAGTCACTGTCTGCCTGCAGAGGCTTTGCTGAGCTGCTGTGGGCTCCACCCAGCTGCTATGTGAACTTCCCTGCAGTCCTGTTTATGTGGGTGTAGTTAGAACTGCCTCGGCAATGGCTGCCCACCTCTATAATGGTGGACTCTCTCTGTAATGGGGGAGCTGCCTCAGCAATGGCAAACTACCTCTGTAGTGGTGAACTGCCTTGGTAATGGCGGATGCCCCTCCCACACAGAGCTGGACCATCCCAGGTTCAGCTGTGCTTGGTGTGAAACTCTCAATCCAGAGCATTTCCGATTGCTGTTTTTTTGTGGGGGTGGGACCAGCCAAGCCTGATCACCTGGCTCCCTGCCTCAGAGCCCTTTTTTTATTTAGTTGAACGGTCGACTGTCTCCCAGGTGTTCCCATCGCCTGTTGAAAAGGTGCCAGGATCTGTGTGATTTCCCATGTGGTGACCCACTGCGCTGGCTGAAACAGCTGCACTGGGATTCGTGGTGCTTTTTTGCCTGGGAATCTCCTGGCCTGCTCCCTGTTTCAGTCCCCTTTTTAATCAGATGAATGGGCAACTCTGCCTTCCCGGAGCTCAAATCGCCAGCTAAAATGGCGCCCGGACCCATGTATTTTGTATGGAGAGCTGCTGCGCCGGGGCACCAGCAAAACAGCCACACTGACAAAAATAGCCGCGCTGGCCAAACCTGCTGCGTTGGCGACCCATGGGGCTCCTCCGCCTGGGAATCTCCTGGTCTGTGGGCAATGAAAATCCGTCTGGAAATGCGGCGTCCACTCACCCTCTGCGCTTTTGCTGGGAGCTGCAATCCTAGGTGCTCCTAATTGGCCATCTTGGATCCCTCTCCCAGACTAATACAGATTTCATTCAACATTGACTTACAAATAAAAACGAGATTTGAGAAATGAATAAAAAATATAAAATAAGATGGTAAGAATATTCATATACATTTGCCTTTTAGAAGAGAGTAATTATTAGAATGTATTTTAAAAATTCAATTTATATGCTATTTATAGGAGACACAGCTTAAAACACAAGGACACAGAAAAGCTGGAAAAAGAACACTTTATCAGTGAGGCACTTTAGAGTTGGAGGCAATTTCTACCACATTTGGTGTCCTGCTTTGACCTTGTACCAGGTGGCCTAAAAAGCTGCCAGCTTTCAGTGGTGACCAGAGCAAGAGAAGACTCTCCACTAGCTAGTCTGCCATACAGACAGGCTCTACAACCAAGTCTTTCTGACCCAGCAGGTACCATGATGTTAGAAGTCTCTGACTAGTCATGATGTCATATAGACTGTAGCAAGCCCTATAAGGGAATCAGTATCCCTTGAAGCTCTGAAGCAAAGCCAATGTCTTTATGGCAAGTAACTGTACTTCTTTTGAGAAAGAGTTTCTGGCTTGCTACTGTGCTTGGGTGTTAATTGAATGCTTGAACACAGTATATCAGGGGAGTGTATGACTCAAACTGACCATCATGAATTAGGTACTGCCAGATCTTGTATGTATTTATCATAAATTTAGACACACTCAACATCATTTTTATCATTTATATAATAAGAACTTTTTTCAAACTGTTTTGACTAATATCCTCTGTAAGAAATATTAACCTCTTTACCACCCCCCCCACATAAATATTCATATGCATACATTTATTTATTTTATTTTATTTTATTTTTTGAGATTGAGCCTCGCTCTGTCACTCGGGTTGGAGTTTAATGGCACACTCTTGGCTCACTGCAACCTCTGCCTCCCAGGTTCAAGCAATTCTCCCACCTCAGCCTCCTGAGTAGCTAGGATTACAGTTGCCCACCACCATGCCTGGCTATAGATATACTTTTTGTAGTTTCAGTAGAGATAGTGTTTCACCATATTGGCCAGGCTGGTCTCGAACTCCTGACCTCATGATCCACCCACCTTCCAAAATGTTGGGATTATAGGCTGAAGCCACTATGCCTGGCCATATACATACATTTAAAAAGATGTTTTGCAAAACAAAATATAGTTTTACTCTGTCTCGTGCAGTGTGAACATTTTTATTCTACTTTTATTCTATTAAACTTTCAAATTCTGATTGCTACCTACTAAATTTATTTCAATACCCACTTAAGGGTGACATACAGTTAGAAATGGCATCTCAAAGGCCTGGTCTTGAAGGCACAAGCAAATTGTTGAAATCTCAGTGGGTGTACGTGTGCCTCACTGCCAGAGTCTCATTCACTGTGGACCTGTCACTCCCAAGAAAGTCCCCTGTGACCTATTGATGAAGAAGAAAAATTGAGCTGAGAACAGTAATTCTGCATATAATGTCAAGAATCAAGCATGTTAATGAATTTCTAAAGTGGGTAAGAATTTTCTAGTTCTTTTTACCATAATATCAGCCCTAGTCAGAAGGAGCTATACCTTGATGAATGCTATCATCATTTGTTGTCATCTTAAAGTAATTCCACTTTGTTAGAACTACAAACAGGAATAATTAACTTTTTTCTAAGTAAATTACCTAGTTTTAGAGATGTCAGTTTATGCTCTTTTAAAATTAGCATTACATATTTGTAATCCTTGTTGCCAAAAATTTTATCAATGGAGGAGTCTTTAGAAATCACTTTTTAAAAATTCTCATTTCATTAATGAGAAAACTAAGGTTTTTGGAGAAAAACTTACTAAGGTCACAAAGTATTGAGTAATAGAGCCAAGTCTACAATTCAGGTCTTCTTATACCTTAACTAGCATTCTTATATGCTCTTTGTTTTAATATTTCAAGCAAGGAAACTTTTTGTTTGCATTGTATGCTTAATGGTGGCTAAAAACAAGCACTTAGTATCATAAAATTTCTCTAAAGGGTTAATAAATTTGTCAGAAGCTGATTCTAATGAGCTTTATAGCCTGTTCAATTATTACTCATGTCTAGAAAAAGAAAAAATATCCCTGGTACAGGTATGTTCTTCTATACAACCCATTTCATTTAATGACTAAAATACTAAGCACAAATAGTTTTCTGAATAGAACTTGAAATATATCTTTTCTAAGTACAGCAGCATGGGAAAATGCACAGAATAAGTTGGCTTTTATTATTATTACCTTTGTTTTGCAAATTATACTTTGGAAGCCAAATGTAGCATCTCTATCCAAATTATTTTATGCATAATAAGATTTCAAATACTTTAAAAGAAAGAGTTCTCTAATAGTATCACTATTTAGCATAATCCATCCATCTTATAAATTGCTAGTCTCAGTAAAATTAATAACAAAGTAAAACTGAAAATTGTGCCCCCTTTGTCAGAGTGGAACTCATATGTATACACGGTGGAGTCAGATACAAAGATACTTCATCTTACTGAACAGTAAGTAATTTTCTTTTTTTGTTAATGAAAATAGTTCTCAAAAAAATTAAGAGTAAGTAATTTTATTTATTAATAAAAATACTTCTCAAAAAAATTAAGATACCCTCAAGGATATAAAGGAAGGCTACCTAATGACCCTTTCAATGGTCTATATAAGGAGGGCTTTATGCCAAGAGTGGAAGACTTAAAGTATTTTATAACTTTTTAATACTTTTATAAGTTTGGTCTTTGTCACCTATTAGACTTACAGACAGGCTGGTTCTCTCAGTCAGCTTTGGTCTCTGTGATACAAGTGGCAGTCACCAATTTTACTTTTATTGCTTGATGCCAACCACTGTTAGCTATTTTCTTTTTTTAAATAATTCTTTATTAATGTGTACTTTATTATGCGATACTAGAGTTTCCACCACTATTGGAAGTATTCTCCTAAAAGTTAAAGCTGTTTCTGGCAAGCCAAGAAACCCAGATATTCTTTTATACAAAACAAATCTAATAACACTTGGTAGTGCCACTATAGTCATAAAAATTTACATTTTCCAGCATGTTTAAAGCCGAAAGAATTGGGATTGGATGACATGATATTTACCAGAATCATCAATTTCATAGTTACTATGACAGGTATTGGGCATTCAGTTAAGACCTTTGAGGACATCAGCTCAATTAATCCTCAACAACATCATCTTATGCGAAAGGTGTCATCAGCATTCCATCCTCATTTTTGTAAATAAGAAAGCTGAGGCATAGACAAATGTATTTTGTCACCCAAAGCATAGTTGCTAGTAAAAGGAGAGACAAGGCCCTGACTCCAGGTGTATCTGGAACTAGAGAATAATGTATTTGCATTTACATAAATAAAAATTAGCCAGAATTTCTTAGTCCATTCAGGCTGCTATAACAAAACTACCATAAGCTAGGGGATTTATAAGCAACACACATTTATTTTTCATGGTTCCGGAGGCTGGGAAGTCCAAAATCATTGTGCCACCAGATTTGGTGTCTGCCTTCTAGCTGTGTCCTCACATGGTATTGGGAAAAACAGCCTCCCTTGAGCTTCTAAGTGTACTGATCCCATTCATGAGGGCTCTGCCCTTATGATCTAATTACCTCACAAAGGTTTACCTCTTAATCCCATCACTCTGGGCATTAGTGAGATGGGTCTCTTGAATACAGCTTACCAATGGGTCTTGACTCTTTATTCAATTTACCAGTCTATGTCTTTTAATTGGGCATTCAGCCCATTTACATTTAAGGTCAATATTGCTATGTGTGAATTTGGTTCTGTCATTATGATGCTAGCAATGCAGTTTCTTGATAGTGTCAATGATCTTTACATTTTGGTATGTTTTTGCAGGGGCTGGTACTAGTTTTTGTTTTCTATATTTAGTGCTTCCTTCAGGAGTTCTTGTAAGGCAGGCCTGGTGGTGACAAAATCTCTCAGCATTTGGTTGCCTGTGAAGGGTTTTGTTTCTCCTTCACTTACAAAGCTTAGTTTGGCTGGATATGAAATTCTGGGTTGAAAATTCTTCAAGAATGTTGAATATTGGCCCCCACTCTCTTCTGCCTTGTAGGGTTTCTGCAGAGAGATCCACTATTAGTCTAACGGGCTTCCCTTTGCGGGTATCCCGACCTGTCTCTCTGGCTTCCCTCAACATTTTTTCCGTCTTTTCAGCTTTGGTGAATCTGATGATTATGTGTCTTGGGGTCGCTTTTCTCAAAGCGTATCTTTTTGGTATTCTCTGTATTTCCTGAATTTGAATGTTGGCCTGTCCTGCTAGGTTAGAGAAGTTCTCCTGGATAATGCCCTAAAGTGTGTTTTCCAACTTGGTTCCATTCTCCTCGTCACTTTCAGGTACACCAATCAAACATAGGTTTGGTCTTTTCACATATTCCCATATTTCTTGGAGGCTTTGTTCATTCCTTTTCATTTTTTTTTTCTCTAATCTTGTCTTCATAACTTATTTCATTAAATTGATCTTCAAGTCTCTGATATCCTTTTTTCCACTTGGTCAATTCAGCTATTGATATTTGTGTATGCTTCATGATGTTCTTGCACTGGGTTTTTCAGTTCAATCAGGTCATTTATGTTCTTCTCTAAACCGGTAATTCTAGTTAGCGGTTCCTGTACCCTTTATCAATGTTCTTAGCTTCCTTGCACTGGGTTAGAACATGCTCCTTTAGCTCAGAGGAGTTTGTTATTACCCACCTTCTGAAGCCTGCTTCTGTCAATTCATCAAAATCGTTTTTTGTCCAGTTTTGTTCCTCTGTTAGTAAGGAGTTGTGATCCTTTGGAGGAGAAGAGGCATTCTGGTTTTTGGAATTTTCAGCTGTTTTGTGCTGGTTTTCCCTCATCTTTGTGGATTTATCTACCTTTGCTCTTTGATGTTGGTGACCTTCAGATGGGGTTTTTGCATGGGTGTCCTTTTGTTGATGTTGATGCTATTCCTTTCTGTTTGTTAGTTTCCTTCTAACAGGCTCCTCTTCTGCAGGTCTGCTGGAGTTTTCTGGAGGTCCACTCCAGACCATATTTTTCTGGGTATCACCAGCAGAGGCTGCAGAACAGCAAAGATTGCTGCCTGTTCCTTCCTCTGGAAGCTTTATCCCAGAGGGGCACCTGCCAGAGGCCAGCCAGGGCTCTCCTCTGTGAGGTGTCTGTTGACTTCTGCTGGGAGGTGTCTCCCACTCAGGAGCACAGGGGTCTGGGATCCACTTGAGGAGGCAATCTGTCCCTTAGCAGAGCTCGAGTGCTATGCTGGGAGATCTACTGGTCTCTTCATAGCCGGCAGGCAGGAATGTTTAAGTCTACTGATGTTGTGTCCACAGCTGCCCCTTTCCCCAGGTGCTCTGTCCCAGGGAGACAGGAGTTTTATTATAAGCCCCTGACTAGGGCTACTGCCTTTCTTTAGGAGATGCCCTGCCCAGAGAGGAGGAATACAGGAGGCATCAGGCAACAGAGGCTTTGCTGTGCTGCAGTGAATTTTGCATCCAGTTTGAACTTCCCAGGGGACTTTGTTTATAGTGTGAGGAGAAGACCACCTGCTCAAGCACAGTAATGGTGGATGGTAGATGCTTCTCCCCCCGAGCAAGCTTCAGTGTCCCAGGTTGACTTCATACTGCTGTGCTGACAGCAAGAATTTCAACCCAGTGGCCCTTAACCTGTTGGGCTCCATGGGGTGGTATCCACTGAGCAAGACCACTTGGCTCCCTGACTTCAGCCCCCTTTCCAGGGGAGTGAACAGTTCTGTTTTGCTGGCATTCCAGGTACCACTGGGGTACAAATAAACTCCTGCTGCTAGCTTGATGTCTGCCCAAACAGCTGCCCAATTTTGTACTTGCAACCAAGAGCCCTGGTGGTGTAGGCACTGGGGGAAATCTCCTGGTCTGCGAGTTGTAAAGACCATGGGGCAAATGTAGTATCTGGGCCAGAATGCACCATCCCTCATGGTACAACCCCTCATGGCTTCCCTTGGCTAGGGGAGGGAATTCCCTGACCCCTTGTGCTTCCTGGGTGAGGTTCTGCCTCAGTCTGCTTCTGCTTACCATCCATGGGCTGCACGCATTGTCTAAGCAGTTCCAGTGAGATGAATTGGGTACCTGAGTTAGAAATGCAGAAATCACCCACCTTCTGCACTGGTCTCACTGGGAGCTGCTGACCAGAGCTGTTCCTATTCCTGGCTATCTTACCAGCCCCCCAAGTTTTTATTTTATCACTAGGTTCTTTAAAGTATTTTCCTGCCCTCCTTCTTTTGTGTCTCTTGAGGCAGACCCTGAGGAATTTTGCTTTAATTTCTTTTTTTAAAAAATTTAATTTGATCTCCTGGCTTTTCTATGTCAGCAAAAGCAAAAACTGACATAGAAAAGCCAGGAAAATTATGGATACATGTGTAAGATGTGCAGGTTTGTTACATAGGTAGAAGTTTACCATAGTGGTTTGCTATACCAATTAACCCATCCCTTACGTATTAAGCCCCACATGCATTAGCTATTTCTTCGCATTTTTCTCAGATCCCAAATCTAGGATTTGTAATATCACTTTTTTAGAGAGAAGTTCTTGAAATTTTAGCCTAATTTAAAAGCAATTAGTAGCAGCTGTGGTGAATGCACAGGCAGTTGAGGAAGGTAAGGGACACATTTCCCTTGTGTGATCTGCAAGCAGTTAAATTAATTTCCATGGTCTAATTCTCTTGCATTTGTTGATCCTTAGATGGGCACTCCTTCAGGGCTCCCATGTGACTATTTGCACTTCCTCCAAATGTTTCAACTATTTTGATTTTTTTTTTTCTTTTCTAATTTCTTTGTGCAAAAGATCTTATCTGCTTTAGCCTTTCAGGTTTTATTATCAACCAACTGCCACTTGTTCTCTGCCTTTAGGAATTCTTCATTTCTGGTCTACTGATGGAATCCTTTCTTATACATTATTCTTACTTGCAAAATCTGGGGTCAGATATGTTGCAGTTCTTCAGAACCAATAGGATATATATATATGTGTGTGTGTGTGTATGTAGATGTATATGGAAAGAGGTTTATTATAAGGGTTTCACTCACACAATTATGGAGGCTGAGAAGTCCTAATATCTGCCATCTGCAAGCCGGAGGCCCAGGAAAGATGGTGTAGTTCCAATTCAAACTCAAGGGATGAGAACCAGGGAAGCCAATGGTGTAAGACCCAGTTTGAGTTTGAAGACCTGAGAACCAGGGGGGATAGCTTAAATAAAAAGCAAATTCACCCCCTCCTTTACCTCTTTGCTCTATTCGGTCCTTCAGTTAATTAGATGATACCCTGCCAGGTTGGTGAGGCTGATCTTTACTCAGCGTATATATTCAAATGTCAATCTCTCAGAGACACACCCAAAAGTATGTTTTACCCCATATATGGGCATCCTTTAGCCCAATCAAGTTGACACATAAAATTAATCCTCCTACCTGCTATTGGAATAAAATATATCACTTACTTTTATGGCACACCCTTATTCAAACTGGATTCCCATTTTATAACAAAGTTTAAAGTTATTACAGTGGTCTACAAGTCTCTCTTCAGTCTTGTTTCTACCTACCCCAGTGCCTGCCTCCATTTACTTTTCTACTCTCTCACTCCTTTCTGTCACATTGACCCTCTTTCTCTTTCTCACATTTGGCAAGTATATTCTCATCTTCTAGACCCTTGCAGTTACCCATCCCTCTCTCAGGAATACACTTTCCCCAGACATTCTTACAGATCAATTCCTTAATCCATTCAAGTCTCTGTTGCACGTTACCTCCTCCAAGGAGTCTGCTGAGACCACTCTATTAAAAGTTTCTCTCTGTCTCCTCCATCTTGTTTTGTCTTTCCTGATAGCTCTTACTTCCTGATAGTATGCTATATGCTTATTTGCCTAGCATGTTCACTCTGTATTCAGCACATGGAACAGTACTTGGCCTTGAAGGAAGGTGATAAATACCTGTTGATTTAACAAATAAAACAATAATGTCCATTACAAAATCTGGAAAATGAATATTAAAATTTTAAGTTCAATTTTGTCATTTATTTTATACCAAGCAACAGAAAAGGTAAACAATGAAATTATTACTGCAGGTATAGTTTATTTCTTTGCTCAACTAATTAGTACAGCAGTAGCTAATATATTTAATAATTTAAACATCTGAAAATATATATCGCTAAATGATGGTTAAATAGATTGTCATCATTTCTAAAAGCCTCTGTAAGGTTGTACAGTTTAATCATTAAACACAAGGAGGTGAAAAGACCATTACGTTCCTCCCTTCTGTATAGTTTATTTTCTGTTCCATTTATTATTTGTACAGCGCTTATCACCATAGCATCTATGCTTTATTAGCAAAAAGCAAGCAGGGAAGGCAGGAGTTGAAAATTATGCTGTCTGATCTACTCACCTGAAAGCATTCTACCCAAGAGAAAGAACCTCAAACCAGATTGATAACTAATATTCTCAGTAACCACAGACTGTCATTGTACTTGTCTGGGCCTCATGTGTAAAATGACAAATTTTAAAATGGGTGACGAGTTATTTAGCTCTAACCATCTGTAATTCCGTAGCTCTAAATATGACTAGTTTTAAACAGATTTCTGTAATTTTTATATTAATTTTCCATTATATCCCTGTAATTACTGATTATAAAAATACATCATAAAATAAATGATAAACATAAATACAGCATAAATATAAAACATACATAAGGAAACAGTACAATTTCCATTCAATGTTCTCAGCCACAGCTATCCAACATATAAGATAAACATGTAGAAAGATCTGTAACGTAACAGTTAAGTCATGGAAACTAGAGCCATGCTAGCTAGTTAAAATCGAGTTCAACTATTCTCTAGATAAATAACTTCAGTTAAGTCATTTAACTTCATTGTGACTCCATTTTCTTATCTGCATATGAGAATACTTTACAGATTAATATGAGAATTAATTTGAGTGAAGCCCTGAGAACATTGGCTGACACCACAGAAGCACTATTTAAGTGCTTCTACTACTATTAACTAATTCCAAGGGTTAATAGAAGAATTAAATGAGAAAGCACATTTAATATAATACAGTGTCTAGTAGAAGACATATATCCACTCAACAATACTTATTAAGGGGCTTTCTTTGTACGAGACAGTGGGCTAGACATTAGGGATGCAAGAGTGAATTAAACAAAGTCCCTGCCCCCTCGTGTTTGCACTCTATTGGAGACAGACAGAACATGTACAAATAAACAATAGAAGATACTGTTTCAGCTGGTGAAAATTTAAAACGAAAAATAACAAGTTTGGAAGAGAGGATGTCAGTTTTCCTATTTTGTTTAAGTGAATCAAGGAAGTCTTGTCTGATAAGATTCATTTCTTCCCCCCAAGTTATATGATAAAGTACACAGAACTTTATAAATGTAGAGTGTCAATGGTAGTATCAAAATATTTAATTAAAATTTATTATGGTTTGAAGTAATACTAGCATTTGACATATTATTACTATGATTCTGATAAAAATTAGAATGATGACAAATGCCTCCTATTGAAATTCACTAATACAGTTAGAAAACATGCTGTCATTTAGCCATTTCTATTTTATTTTCAGTAAAAAAGTTAATATAGTTTATCCCATGAAGAGCATTTTTAAACACTACATACGTCATGAGAGTCTCCAGTGTTCATAATAATGATCACAACTTAACAATGTGTATTTTTAAAATTTATGCAAATACATAAATACCTTTGGGCATTGATTAGCAATTTGAGAATTACAGAGATGTCCAAAATCATACCAGCACTTAAACCTAGGTCCTTCATTCTAAATAAAGGATTCTTCTCACTACTCTCAACAGCTCAAATAATAACATTTAATTGGCTACACCCCACAGCTTTTTAATTCTTAAATACATATTACTAGCTTTTGTGCCATTTATTTGCATTTCTGAGTATCAGATTGCACAAGATAATTTCATTTGCTGCTTTAGTGGACTTTCATGGTCTTTGCCTTCAAACGAGAAAAGTGTGGAATTCATTATTTTCATACTCAGTATCTCATTTATAATTCAACAGTTTTTTTTCTATTATCAAGTTTCTCAATCCACGGTAAATGGTTTGCTCAACATACCAGTTAAAGGAAGAGAAAATATTTTAAACTTTAATGAGTTGTTTATCAGTATAACATGAAGCACACTAGTTCTAGAACAATATGTTCTACTATAGTATTGAAAGCTATTCATGCTATGGTACAGACTGTGAAGCATAAAGAATTGCAAATGTGAATAGGCAAAATGAATACCCGTGCTTCATGAATATACCAGTTTTTATAGTGGGCCAACATCTGGAGTGGCTAATGGTGATCAGGCTCCTCTTATGAGTTGGCTGTGTATCAGTGAAAAGAGATTCATGCTTAGAAGAACTGAGCAAGAGTAATAAATGATTATTTGAAATTCTTATTCAAATATTTTGCCTATTGAACCACTGAAACATTTTAAAATAACATAACATGTTTTCAATTCATGAGACTAACTGTATAGAAAGGCATTATTTTAGAAGCATTTAAAAATACAGTCCCATTAAATCATTCCTCTTTACAAAAGAGTAATACGTGATAGTTTGTCAATTTATTATCTTTTTAAGTTTTTTGTAATGTGATTTTCTCAAATTAAAAAAAAAAACCCTCATGCCTTACTCTACTAAATACGATAAATATAGAAAAGAAAAAATAAATACGAATACACACAACAATGCTGCACATTATACTTTCCCCAAAAGTGCTTATATATGTTATCTCATTTGAGGTTTACAATTACATGTAAAACAGTGAGAAGAGTACCTAGCACAAAGCTAGCAGTTAATCACACTGTTATTTTCCAGCAGTATGTCAAGCTCAATTTTTTGAACTATGCTCCTTACCGACTCACCCAAATCTTCAGTCTCTTTCTGCCATTTTCTCGCTTCACTGGGTATCACCGAGACACTCTAGTCTGAAACCTGGGAGACCTCAGTGACTCCACCTGCTCCCTCATCCTCTGCATTACCTCTCTACTTAACCACCATCATCTCCTGTACATTCTCACCATATATGCATTGGTAGAGGTGCTCATAATTTTTTTCCAAAACTATTGCAGTTACCTCTCTGTTAATCTAGAAGAAACCCCATCTCTGACCCCCTTATAATTCAATTGCTGTGCAGCTGGGAGAAGAAATCCAGTCATGTAGGTTGCTTAATTGACCTTAAAACTCCCCCACTGATTTTGGGATAAGACCCAAACTTTCTCAACCTCAGTCTCATCTTTGATACTCCTAATCAACCCAATCACATTCTCCTCCTGTTTGCTCCCTTCACAGCAAATCACATGTAATTCTCAGAATGCACTATGTCATCTTAAGCCTTCCTGCCATTGCACGGCCACCTCATCTGGGAATAACACTCCTCCCTCTTTCTTCACCTTGGTAACTTCTGCTGTCTTTCAAGTCTTGGGCTAGGCATCTATTGCTCTGTGATGTTTACTTTTGTGACCTCGTCTGAGTAGCAGCCCTTGAGGACCTGTGACCATATTGCCCTGGCTTGTTTCCATCGTGGCCCTCATTCATTTATATCATGATTCATTTATTAAATATTTATTGAATGTTGAAGGAGAAAACTAAACAGATAATTACTAAAAGGGTTACATCAAAAGTCAGCCTTTTTAATGCTGATTCAAAGACCTCTTGCCCTGCCCAACTTCCTCACAATGCTTTTCTTACCCAAAAGGGCTCCATTTCATAACTTTTCTCTCTTCCTTCCAGAAAGGCAAAATGTTCTATGACATCACCCCCTAACTCTGGGCAGGATGGGCCAGCCTCCATATAAAGGGAGATAAATCAATGGGTTTTGGACTTCTCTACCTTGCATACTGGGTATCTGGCTTATGGCTCTAAATTTGGGAGGCTTCCTCACAGCTTTGTCTCATTTTAAGTCTATGTGCACCTATGCATCATTATTTCTTATTCAGGCCCAAACTAGTGACTGAACCTTCTTTTTTCCCTTGCTTCTTTTTTCACTACTTCCTTCTTTTCTTCCTTCCATCTTTCAACAGATATTAACGGAGTATATACTGTGTACCATACAATCTATTAGTTGCTGTAGTAGCATGGTAACAAGACAGATATGGTTGTGATCTTAATAGAGCTTTAAGAATTTTCCAAGGGATAACTATAAAAAAATAAAAATAAAAAAATAAAAATTACACCATTAATTATTTAATTATAATATTATTAAAAGGGAAAGAAGGAAGAAGTGATTTTGTTAATAAAGTTCTTAAGAATTTAGAGCAATGGACAGTGCTTGGACAAGATGTGGCTTGTGGTCAATTGTCTAGGAGTGTTGTGGTTGTTAAGAGCATCCTAGCTTAAAGAGAAATTTTCTAATCTGTTTTGCCAAACACACTTTACCTCAGTTTGTCCGAGTAGTGTTGGGAAGAATGCAAATTGGTTAAACTTATTGATATTCAGGTATGGAAGTCCTAACAACTTATCCCCCAACACGTATGTATGCACAGACGAAGAAATGCAAAAGTGGCTTCAAAAGTCTTCAGTTTTCATATATTCATGTTCTTTTTTTCTTTATTGAGGTGTAACTGACAAATAATATTGTATATAGTCTTCCCTAGGAATACACGTGACCTCTAGAAGCAAGGAAATGAATCGCTCCTAACAACTTGACTTTACCTAATGCAAATGATTTTGAACTTCTGACTTCCACAGTTGTACAATAAGACATTTGTGCTGTTTTATGCCGCTAGGTTTCTGGCAATTTGTTATAACAATAGGAAACTAATATACACAGATTGGCCTCAGTTGTTTTGTCCTATTTCAGGCTAAGCAAATTTCTAAAATTAAAAACGGAAAAATATAATTAAATATACAAATGTGTATTGCATTCATTTTTCAAAAAAATTGAATTAACTTTGGTCTTCATCATATGAACTATTTAGAAATTTTTCTGCTTTAGCTGCCTGATTAGACCTATGTGAACATATCATGCCTTCTTCCTTGCCTATCTTTCCATTCAGCATCATTACAACTGACAAGAAGTGGGTTAGGAGGTCAAGAGATTGAGACCATCCTGGCCAACATGGTGAAACCCCGTCTCTACTAAAAATACAAAAAAATTAGCCGGGCGTGGTGGCACGCGCCTGTGGTCCCAGCTGCTTGGGAGGCTGAGGTGGAAGAATCGCTTGAACCCAGGAGGCGGAGGTTGCAGTGAGCTGAGATTGCGCCACTGCACTCCAGCCTGGTGACAGAGCTAGACTCCGTCTCAAAAAAAAAAAAAAATAGAAATATCCCCTAGTGCGTTTCTAAATGTTTTGATTTTATAAATGTGTATAAATGATTTACACACACAGGTTCTCTTGAATATAGTTGTACAAAGTAAGAAGCACTGGTGTATATACAGTGTCTGTAGTGTCTGTAATTGGGCATGGTTCCATGTGTCAACTATAGTATATGCATTTTAAAACATGCCATTAAAAAGTAAGTTTGTCGTGGAAGGTTTAAACTGCTGTGTCGAGATACCAAATGCTTACTCATAATCACCTCTATTTCATACACATTGTTTTATATTGATGAAAGAAATTAAGTGATGTTTCCAGATGTTAAAACGAGTCGGGAATGGAAGGGTAGACATAGAAAGAAGCTTTAATCAGTTAGTAAAATGTGTTTTAGCTTTATTTAATTGTTTGACTAAAAGAAAAATTAGGTAGTAAACATCTTTAAAAGATGCTGCATAAATCCCCAACATGTTATAACATAACAAAAATTTAAAAATGAACTTAAAATATCCATTTGATTAAAAAAAAATGTAGTTTACCATAGCTTCAGAAGACACATCGATTTTTAAGAATATATAGATGTGTGTAAAAGTAATCTTTTCTCTAGTTATTGAATATTCCCTATGCATACGGCACACTTTCTTGGCCTTTGTTAATACCCGCAGACAAACTGCACAACTGCTGTAGGATTCCAACAGCAGGGACTTGTCAGTGCTGGATAAGACTGCACGGCACGTGCCAGCTCAAACATGGACATTTCCTCTTTCTGTTTTCCTGTTTCCAAAGGCCAGCCAATCAGGAATAAAAACTCTCAAACCTGGCACATTGGATTCAGAATCTCAATACAAATGATTATGCTTTCATTCCAATGCCTCTGCAGGTGACAGAAAGTAAGCAGCCTTCTCTCCAGGATAGGACTGTAGTCAATATGTTCACAAGTGCTTTTCTTTTATTAAAAAAAAAAGTATTTATCAATGCAGGGCACTGTTTAGAAAAACTGATAGTTACTCTGAAATCAGTGCTTATTAAGTTTCAGATCATGGTCAGATAGTAAAGAGGCATGTTGACGCTCCCTATGGCTCCTTTTGTGTATTCCACACAGAGTAAATCTAATTAAATTAGAGATCTTTTCCACTTTCAGGTATCTCTCAAATATGACCTATGTTTAAATCTTTACACTTTCTGATTTAAAAACACTGAATGCTAATTTCAAGGGGAAAATCTCTAAGTTATCAATGATTGTTTTCTGTGTATACACTTCATGCTTATTAATATTTTGATAAGTATGAAATAGGCAGAGATAATTAATTGTGTATTAATTTTCTATTGCTTCATAACATATTATCACTAACTTAGTAGCTTAAAACAATATTCTTGTATTAGCTTGCAGTTCTATAAGTCTGAAATACAGCACAATTGGGCTGGGTTTTCTGTTCTGGGTACCACAAGCCTATCGTTATTTGTTAATTGGCCTGAATACTCATCTAAAAACTCTGGGGAGAAAGTTCTCTTTCAAGTTTGTTTGGGTTGCTGGTAGAATCTAATTCCTTGCAGTTGCGTAACTGAGCTCCTCATTTTTTTCTTTTTCTGGCTAGTGACTCAAGATCATTTCCAACAACTAAAGGAAATGCTCAGATCGTTTCCCCATGGCCTCGTCCATCTTCAAGCCAGCAATGGCATGTCAGATCCTTTATATATTTCAAATCTCTGACTCCCCCTTTTGCTTCTAACTGGAGGAAAGCCTCTGCTCTTAGAGGGCTCATGTGACTAGGCTAAATCCATCTGGATAATCTTCCTATGATAAGGTTGACTGATAAGTGACCTTAATTACCTCTGCAAAATCCTGATTGCCATGTAACATAACAGAATCATGGGAATAAAAATGGGGTTGCAAATCATGAGAGCCAGCTTAGAATTCTGCCTTCCACACTGGGTACCACAACCTTCCTGGTTACTATTACCTGTTAATATTTCAAACTGTTTTACAAGTCTGTAGACTCTGGAAAACTCATAATAATGCAGGTGATTCTTATCCATAGAAATGCAAGTGAAATGTGTCTGGTAGAACACAGTTGATTGTTGCCCTCCAGATAAACCATTTTTGCATTTCTTTGTAAACTAATTTCAACATTCTTTATTGGCTATGTAAATATGGTTGTTTAATTGCTCTTTGAATTAATTGTTTCATCTTACTGTTTTCCTGCACTAAATTATGAATTCAAATGATGTGCTTTCATTATATATTTACATGAATTATGATTTTCTATTTTAAAAATATTGTCTTTTAACAATATTTATTATATGTTAATCACTCTAGTAGTTTTTTAGCACACAAAGATACAACCTTAGATAAGGTCATATGAAAGTTATTCTTTTGAGAGCTGAAAGTTTCCTAGAAATGAAGTGTATAATTGAGCAGAAAAGATGTTACTGTTTCATACTGCTGAAAGAAATCATAGATGATACAAACAAATAGAAAAACATTCCATGGTCATGGATTGGAAGAATCAAGAATGTTAAAATGATCGTATTGGCCAAAGCAATCTATAGATTCTACACTATTCCTATCAAACTACCAATGTCATTTTTCACAGAATTAGAAAAAACTATTTTGAAATTCATATGAAACCAGAAAAAAATCCTAATAGCCAAGCAATCCTAAGCACACACACGCACACACACACACACACATACACACACACACACAAAACAAAAAACAAAAATAAAACAAAGCTAGAGACACAGTACATGACTTTAAACTGTTATATAAGATTACAGTAATCAAAACAGTATGGCACTGGTACAAAAACAGACACGTAGACCGGATAGACAGAACAGAGAACCCAGAAATAAAGCTGCACACTTAAAACCATCTGATCTTCAACAAAATCAATAAAAGTAAACAATGGGGGAAATGATTCTTTATTTTTAATAAAGGATGCTTGAATAACTGGCTAGCCATATGCAGAATATTTGAAACTCAACCTCTACTTCTCACCATATGCAAAAATTAACTGAAGATAGATTAAATGTTTAAATATAAAACCTCAAACTATAAGATTCATAGGATAAAACCTAGTAAACACCATTCTGGATATTGGCCTCAGGAAATTATGAGTAAGTCCTCAAAAGCAGATGCAATGCAACAAAAACAGACATTGACAAGTGGGACATTTAAATAGACTAAAAAGCTTCTACACAGAAAAGAAAAACTATCAAGACAGTTTACATAATGGGAGATAATTTTTATAAACTATGTATCAGACAAAAGTCTAATATTCAGAATCTATAAGCTGCTTAACCAATTCAACAAGCAAAAACCAAATAATACCATTAAAAAGTGTGCAAAAGACATGAACAGACACTTCTCAAAAGAAGCCATCCAAGCATCCAACAAACAAATGAAAAAATGCTCAACATCACTAATTATCAAAGAAATGCATATCAAGTCAGAATGGCTATTATTAAAAAGTCAAAAAACAACAGACATTGGTGAGCCTTCAGAGAAAAGCATGTAAGTGTGTAACACCTTATACACTGTTAGTGGGAATGTAAATGAATTTAGTCCCTGTGGAAAGCAGTTTGGAGATTTCTCAAAAAACTTAAAATAGAACTACTATTCAACCCAATAATCTCATTACTGGGTGTATATCCAATAGAAAATAAACATGCTACCAAAAAGATATGTGCATTTGTATGTTTATGTCAGTGCTATTCACAATAGCAAAAACATGGCATCAATCTAGGTGTCCATTAATGGTGGACTGGATAAAGTAAATGTTGTACATATACAGCATGGGATATTACGCATCCATACAAAAGAATAAAATCATGTCCTTTTGGCAACATGGATGCAGCTGGAGGCCATTATCCTAAGAGAATTAACACAGGAACAGAAAAACAAATATCATACTTTCTCACTTATACATGGGAGCTAAACATTAGGTACTCTGGACATGAAGATGGGAACAGTGGAGACTGGGGACTACTATAGGGAATGGGGGAGATAGGGAACAATAGTTTAAAAACTATTGGGTACTGTACTCACTACCTGGGTGACAGGATTGTTCATTCCCCCAAACCTCAGCATCATATAATATACCCATATAACCAACCTGCACATGTGACCTCTGATTCCAAAATAATAGTTGAAATTAAAAATAACAAAAAATAATAATAAAAGAAGATGTTACTGTTTCAAGTGAAGTTTTATGCCAGTAACTTACAGAAACTATGGAAAGATGTGTGGGGTCTCAATTTCAGCAGCTGATTGAGAATTTTATTTTTGTAAGGGGAGAATATTGTATACATTTATTTACTAATATTAACACAAGAGTTACCTTACACTTTTTCTAAATTAAGGAAATCCGTGAATGGGTGAGCTTACTTACTGAGAATCCAGGAAGGTGGAGGCCTTGATCTCGATGTGCTCACGTCGTTGAGCACATAAATGGGACCTGATGAAACTGTCTTGTTAGAACTCAATCTGATAATGTATAGCTATATGGTTCAGTGGCCAATATTCAATCCTTATCATAAAATTTATAATTATGTTTCATATGGTTATTATGACATAAACACTACCATTTACTCTCCACTCTATAACTAAGTAGTATCTTTAGAGTGTCTTGATATAAATCAGGTAATTCACATGCACGGACTATAATATAAAGCAGATATGAGTACTCATCTTCAAAACAATTTTTAAAAGAATGGTTCCGTAGTTAACTTACTTTCTTTTACAAAAAGTGGTGACAGTATATTTTTGTGTATCTTTGAAAGCTATCCGCATCTGTTAGGGAACTTATTATACTTGCCAGTTTTGGTAGGTGCAACATTGTGAACTCAAATTTTAGACCAATTACTTAGCTCAGTTCTTTTCAAGATATTATAGATTATGAGGAATTATAATACCAAAACATAGAAAACACAAAAAGTGAGTGCTCATCATGTTCAAAGACTATTTCAGTTTGCTAAAAATATCTAATAAGGTGAGTGAGATTTTTAGAAATTCTCTTTATACATAAAATGTATAACTGTGGAAGAAGAAAAAGAAAAGATAGTTAAATTTGCTTTACCTTGTTTCTAACTTTATATTGTGTTGTTAGATACAGGCAGCAATACAACTAATGTTTTCTGGAAAATGTTTTAAAAAAAAAAACAAATCTCTTAAATTAGAGACAATGAAAAGTAGCTTATTCACTAAGAGCATCTTAGTTAAAAGCTTTGTGAACTTCAGAAGAAAAGCGTAAGACTATACTTCCTTCATTTTTCCTGAGAAAAATAATTCTCATGGGAAGCGTCCCACTATGACTCATTTACAGTTTTGCATCTGTGAGAAAGATAGAAAAAGCTGACGTAGAAATCAGGATTTAATGAGTAAAATAAACTTATATTATAAGCTTGTGTGATATTTCCTTTAGCATGACAAATAATTTGTCATTTCTAGATTCAGTGAGTAACAAGTTCACCCTTCACCTCTCTCACCAGTCTGTTTTGTTAAAGGCATCTGGCCAAATAAGATCAGGCTGTTGCTTCAAAATTAGGAAGTACAAAGTATTTCTTTTAGACTTTACAAGTAGGACACTTCTATTTAAGTAAATTGTATACCTTGTGTTTGTTTTATTTATGTTGCTATAAACAAACTCTTGAGATACTCTCACTTTTAAAAGTATAGTATAATGCATAATATATAAATTTATATATTTACAAATAAGCCCAAGTAACAAATGAAGCCAATGAGCATATTCCAAGAAATCACTGGCCACCGGCTGGATTTTTTTTTTCTCAAATATGATCTAAAGCTGCGGTAAGATAGACTTGACATATAAATATTACACCTTTCCAGGATCATTTTCCAATGTCTTTGAACGGTGGAGCTCTCTCACAGCCACATTGAGCTGTACTTTGAATTACTTGCTTTGAAGCATTCCTGATTTTATTGCTGCTTAAAGGCAAAGTTTGGGTTTTATTTATTTTAAAAGCATTAGGGAAATATTTGCAGAATGACTGGATTTATAATAAAGGCTTCTAACAAACAGATCAGTTAATAAACCAAGAGAACAGCACACTTACGGCTTCACTTAGAAAACTGATAGAATTGCTTACTTGATGACTCTTAAGGATGAAATATTTTTTGAAGCTTTTAAAGAACTTCGGTGGTTTTTCACATAAGGACAATCAGGTTTAAAATACATGCCACTGTTCTGTTGGATCTCAACAAATACAACATTAGAAACTTGTTTAAATAGACATTTCTAAATGAAAGCCAAAAAGATATAGGCTGGAACTTTATAGAGCCAAAATAAGCAATTAAAACAGGAAGAATTCGGCCTATACACATGTGGCCTACATTATGACAAGCAATTGTTGGAACAGGTTTTTTAACTAAATTGATATTAGGGCTCAGCTCACTTGGAGAAGCTTTCCTTTGGCCAGCCCAGACTTCACATAACTTTTCAAGTCCTTCCTGGCCTCCAGAGCACCATTCAAGTTAGATTTGTATAAAGTCTTTCTTGACTAATTGAACTTACCTTGATTTCTTCTCATCAATAAACTATCAGTATCATACATTTATTATTTCTCTGTACACCATCTCACATTAGTTTCAGGGTGTGGGCCTATGTGTGTGTATGCACATGCATGTGTGTTTCCATGTACATACAAATCTTGTCTCCCACGCAAGAGTTCGCATTTCTCAATGCAGACAGTATGGCCCATGCCTTTGTATTTCCCATGGTGCCTTGCGTAGAACATGTTATTAAGCATGAAATGGTTCCACTGTAAAACTCCAGACTCCTGAGGCCAAAGGGGATTTTAATGGGGTGCACAGGAAGTATACTAGAGTCCATTTTTTGCCTACTGGGGGATTCGTTTTCAACTTGGACCTAAGCTGGAATTTATTCTCCCAGCCAAAAAGCAGCAGAATATACACCCCCTCCTTGCAACGGCGACGGCTCTGGCAGAACACAGAAGCAGCAGACAAAGAGCACTCAGAGAAGACAGAAAGTTGCCGGGCTGCTCAAATAGAGACAGAAGCCAGTGCCTGTATAATAAATACTAGCAGTAGCCATTTAGCCGACAGCAAGGAGTGAAACAGCCTTCATATTTAACTACATACAGTTTATGAAGACTATATTAAAATCTGAAAAGCAATTGTAGATATAAACTAAGCTTTTTCTACTATTAGTAATATAGAATTTGATACAAAGAAGTAATTGTTATTATTATTTTTTTTCTGAGATGGAGTCTTGCTCAGTCACCCAGGCTGTAGTGCAGCGGCACGATCTCAGCTCACTGCAACCTCCACCTCCCAGGTTCAAGCAATTCTCTTGCCTCAGCCGCTCCAGTAGCTGGGACTACAGGTGTGCACCACCCTGACAAGCTAATTTTTGTGTTTTTAGTACAGACACAATTAACCCAGTATAGAAGAGCTAGGGGTATAAAGAAGAGGATGTACATGTTAAATTGACAATAGATGAAGCAAATTAATCTGTTCATCTGTTACAGAATTAGAAAATAATTCCAAACTCTACTCAGTGTCATTGCTAATATGTTACATATACTTATCCTTAAATGCAAGTAAACCGCA
Organism: Ateles fusciceps; assembly: GCA_036589455.1. Lineage (NCBI taxonomy): Eukaryota > Metazoa > Chordata > Mammalia > Primates > Atelidae > Ateles > Ateles fusciceps. Next base: position 8,627,778 of record JAZHEH010001022.1, read on the forward strand.
AGGCCATTCTTATTTAATACTTTTTCTTATAGAAGCTTCAGTTAAAAAAACTCTCTGGATATTAATAATGATAAAAATCTGAGCCTAGTAATTTGTCGGCATGATTCTGGCCTTTGTTTTGAACTTGCCAGGCAGCATTCTTTATAGAAGATTGCTTTAAAATAACTTATTCTTACAGAATAGAACATACTAACACTTGGCTGGCAAACATGATGATTCAATAAATGCCTGTTGATTTGTTTAACAACTCCAAATATCATGAAGAGTTTCTTCTTTTGAGCTCATCTCTGAAATAAAACAGGATAAAGCTACCCAATAATCTGTATATATTTAAAAGAAAAAGGCAGGATGACGTTGGATGCTTGATAATCTTAGAATTCATAGCAAAACAGCCGACTGTTAGTAAGCCTTACAGAGTGACATTTACCTTGGTCAGTTTACCTAGGCTCAGAGTTTGACATCCCAGCCAAAACAATCTTGTTAGTCACCCAGAGTTTGTGAATGTCAAAGAGGCTAACCTGCATTTTCTAAATGCATAAGAGGCTGAATAACGCCAACCTTATTAATTTACTCTGTTATAATTTGGGACTCTTAATCGCAAGTGAGAAAAATCCCAATGTCAAGCTGGCTTAAACACAAAGGGAATTTATTGATTCAAATAACCAATAAACTTTGGAAGTTTGGCTGACTTGATGTTGAGGCTCAACCAATTACCTGGTTCTTCGTCTTGGGTTAATTCCCCCCACATGTTGAATTCATTTGCAGACATGATCTCTTTCCTTAATTAAAAACCGACCACTGCCATTCCAGATTTCACATTTAGTGTGGAAGGAATAACCACTTTTTCCCAACTATTCTGAATCTTGTAATGGCCCCCACAGGGTTACATATCCATACATGAACCGATCACCAGGGCAGGGAGATGGGATGTGGGTCACACACAGCTAAGGCAAATGTCAACATGGTAGAAAGTGAGCTGGTGTCACTAAGAAGGGTAAGCAGAGGCCAAAGGGCTGGGATATGTCATCCTCTCATAGGAAAGGGTAAAAAGGACTTCGGGAAAACCATACAATCTACCATCCTACTCACTGTTCAAGTACATTAAAGAAATTATATTGCCATATAGTACTTTATATTGCCTTATTTATGTGATTCATGTTAGCCAGTCCTGAAGCCGAAAGTGAGGTCACCCTACCTTGATAGTGTGGGCTGAGTGGAGAGATGAATTACCCAAGAAAGGAAATGCTATGTGTTATTTTAAAGTAAGCAAGATGCTGGGGGTTTTGGAGAGCGATGAGGGGAAGAGCAATTCTATTATACAATGACAAATACAACTGAATACGCTCTGCACTTTAGCCTGACCAGCGTGCTTTTCCCCTACGCAAGCTGGAAGTGGAGATACAAATTGACAGAATTTTTCTGGTAGGCAAAGAATTAGATTTAAGGAAATGTGTTATAAGATTCAAATATTTTGTAGCAGCATGCTGTTGTATTTATCTTCACAATTATACATCTGTTAAGTGATCTGGGCATTAGCTTGCTGGGGCCCTCATTGTAACCCTGTGTGCGTCTTCCATACCAGTAGTATGACAATTATAGCTGGTTAAGCAAACTCAGTTTTAAATTTGAGACAGCCAGTTTCCAACAGAGATTGCTTTTAAAACTCCAGTGTAACCCTCGCATATTTGTGTGTTAGACATCAGTGAACTGTGTAGACTGGCACTTTTTCTAACATGGCACTCAGTTACTGGTCTTTCTCTTCCATTTGCTTGAAAATGCTAATAGTTAAGTGTATAACTTTAGGAAAATCATTTAACCTTTCTGGATCTCAGATTTATTCAATGCAAATGAAATAATGTAAATTCCAGGCATCCTTTTCGTATTCTCCATGACACTTTCTCAATAAAGGAGGTCATTAAAGTGCCTCTCTTATTTTATGTATTCTATATATTCATATTGTACTTTTGCTGAGTTATCATGTGGTCTCATATAATAAGAGGAAAAAAATGGGAGCCCTAGGTTTGGGACCCTCCCTTTTATTTTGACTTCTGAGTAGCTTTTCAAATTCTGTACCTGGGTGGCACAAATTATTAACTCTCCACAAACTGAATACCAAATATTCACCAAGTAAATGACTTAGCGGATTTAGCACAAGTAAATAATATATGAAAATGCAGTATTGAGGGGGCGGGCCTTGAGGTTCTCTTTCTTCTAAAGGGTTATTATGATGTCCAAGCCAGTCTAATGCAGTAGTTCTTGAAGTGTGATCCTGGAGCCAGCAGAATTAGCAGTACCAGGGAATTTGTGAGAAACACAAATTTCCAGGCTTACCTTTGACCTAGCGAATCAGAAACTCTGGGGCTGAGCCTAGCCAAGTCCTCTGGTGGATTCTGAAATGCACGCTAGTTTGGAAACCACTGGCCTAAGGAGTGCTCTTACGTTTCTGATACTTTAAGCCCCTCTGGGTGGGAGCTCTGTTTCTGAATGGCTAATGCACATCAGCACCTTTTCCTTTCAGCTAGCAGAATCCAGATTTGTTTATAATCTCCATACGAAACAACACATCTTATACAGCCTAGTGTTATAAAACCTCAGCTAGGTCGTTGACATGGATTAGTGTGAGAAATATTTCTATATCACCACATATTTGCTTTAAAAATATGTTTTAGCTAGTTGCCTCAGTATGCCGCTTTGACCAATGTTATATGATCTTGAAATAAAAAACCTTGTCTTATTTTAGGGTTCTACTTTGCCAAAAAATATTTATGGTTTTCCTAGCTTTGCCAGGATAGGAAAGCTGCAGGGGTTTGGTTTATAGCAAGCCAGCTTGTGTAGGTCAAGAAGGCCTGTGGAAAAATCTGAACTGTGCCTCTTTCCCAAACCAAGTTCAGGCCATGGTCCAAGGAGAGAGAAATAAACACTCAGGTGAAGAACTGTTCATTTCTTCTACAATATTTTAACGATCTTTCCTAAGAAGGCTCAATTTGAGATGGGATGAATATGATGAAAAATAAAGTTTTAGTGGGAATTGGTGAGTTTACATTTTAGTTGGATAATAGCTTATTTCTAGCCAATCTGAAATATTCTAATCATTTTAGGGTAATACCTCTTTAGGAATCTATAGTTTTTTAGTTACTTTAGTACAGAGATAAACTGAACCTACCAAATTACCATCGCTATTTAGATAAGTGTGTCTAAATATAATTAGGGCATTTTTGTACATTTATTAAGAAAAATATCTATTTTTAGTCCATGTTATTTTTAAAATAAAAGGACAACTTCTACATCTGAACATTTTATGCTATGTTTTATTCTTCTTTGAAGTGTTTACAATTTGTGCAGTTAGATGTATGCCCAAAGCTTTTGCCTAGTTACTGTAATATTTTGCCCAATATCTTCCATCAGAAGAAGGTACTAACCTGGGACAGGACACAAAAATATGGTAATCTACTAATAATTAACATGGAAGTGGGAAAAGGGACAAAGGATACCTTTTGAAGTTCATATTCACAGTCTGATTTTCCAAGGACACATTAGTCAGGGCATAGATGGATACAGGGCTACAATCACAGAACACGAATCAAAATAGTGATAACTGTAAAGAACATATTTCCTAACAACTGCCATCGCTGCTGGAGTATCTTACGGTATTGCTTTCCGTCTTCCTTAGTTACCTCTCCTGCTTATCACGTGGCTCTGCTTACATCTCTATGTGTTGACACCCTCTGCGTTACAGGATAGCTTCATCTTTATTTCAGTTCAGTGGTACTTATGGTGAGATCATAAGAAATGTATTCTCCATATTAGATTAAACTGTACAGACTTGTTCCTTTTTTTTTCTTTCCCAGAACTACACTCTTTTTTCTCATTTGACTTACTAGTTTAGACTCTTACAGCCTCCTTTTCCCCAAAAACTATGGTATTGATTTCCTGATGGATCTTCTTCTTCTTTTTTTTTCTTTTGAAACAGAGTCCTGCTCTGTCGCCCAGGCTGGAGTGCAACGGCACGATCTCGGTGCAAGCTCTGCCTCCGGGGATCAAGCTAGTCCTCCGCCCAGCCTCCTGAGTAGCTGGGATTACAGGCATCTACTATCATGCCGGCTAATTTTTGTATTTTTGTAGAGATGAGGTTTTACCATGTTAGCCAGGCTTGGTCTTGAACTCCTGACCTCATGAGGGCTCTTCTAAAAGACACATTGTGTGACATATTCTGTTTCTTTCATCACTTCTAACTTCCAGTGTGTCCAAGCCCAAATTCATAAATAATCTTATTGAGTATGAGTGCCTTTTCCAACTTCTATAATGCCTGAGCGGTAAAGAGGTGATTCTTTTTGACTAAATGCTTTAAAAAGTTAAAAACCAGTATATTCTGCTATTGTCATTCTCATGAAGATGCTTATGACTTTCAAAAATATAATCCTGGCCAATTTTCCTAAATATAGCTAGAGATAACTAAAGTTTTACTATATTTAGGCCCTTCCACTACTGTGACTCTGAAAACATATAAAAATAAAAGTTTTTGTTTAGAAAATAGCATTTTCAAATGCCATTTCAACAGTCGTTATCTATGTTGGCCTCTCTGGGGCTCAGAGAAAGGCAAGCCTAAGTTATCTCTGGAAATGGAGGGGTCCCAGGGTTGTGCCATGGGAGCCTCTTACCTAACAATTGGTATGCAAAATGCCATGCCAGGGAGAAGCAAAGTGATTAACGTGCAGAAGACTAAAGAATCAAATCAACGTTTGAGACAGTAGATAAAATATGTTATTGAATGGAGCACTGCAGTGAGGAAGGAGCCACTGGTTAGAGACTGCGATAAGCAGGGTTACGGAGACTGACGGGTCACAGGTTCTAAAGCACACAGAGGTACACAAGTGTACACTGTTTTTCTGTACAAGACAAGGAGGACAGTTTTAGAAGTAAAAGCTTTTCTACACCTACATAAGCACCATTACGCTTTGTTTTGCATTATTTGGAGTCTGGGAGCTTCCTTAGATTTTACTTTGGGCGTTAGGGTGTTCTCTACCCATTGAATGCAACTTTGATTAGCATTTAATCAACACTTTATGCCTTTATTTTAACCCTCTTTCTTTCATCTACTGCATGCTTATCTGTGTTGCCTTTGACCATTCTCTACCTCCCAACACTTACTTGGTTGACTTTCTGGTAAATCTTACTAAATAATTGTCTACCCTCTGCTAAAACACCCTTGGTGAAGGAATATCACTAACTCCCAAAGTTGTTAACATTTTCATTTTCAAATGACTTTAATTGTTAGAAAAGTTCTTTTGTGCCTGGGTTACAAAAGTGTTTACAATATGATTGTGTATTCATTCATCTGTGGCTAAAGAAAGAGTCTAGACAGGGAGGCACAAGTGTTTGCAGAAAGGGTTGTAGGCAGTTACAGGGAAAGTAAGGGCTGATTATGGGAGCACTACCATCATCTGCTACAATCCACCTGTTGGATCATCCAGATTCATTCACGCCCTGCTTTAAGTTAATCTGCTCTGTTACTCATTCTACAAAGATACACAGTCCCCATCCATTTCACACACATGTGCATGCACGTGTACACACGTGCACACATACACACAATTTCTAAGTCAAAGACAAGATAATCAGTGGGATAAGCTACAACTCTAGTTACTGCAGATGGCCTGAGGTTATAGTTGATATTCTCAGTTTCCTCTTCTGCCCCTACTCTAGTCTCCTCACCTTAACTCTCAGCCAGCTCTTCTACTGGCCTAAGTCATTGGCCTAGTTGGGTAACACAGACCTAGATCCATGAAAGCTCTGGACTCTAACTTGCCCTGTTCTTACCAGGTTATCCCCTGGGATGGAAGCACCAATGGCTATGTATTAATCTGTTCTCACTTTGCTTTAAAGGAATACTTGAGACTGGGTAATTTATAAAGAAGACAGGTTTAATTGTCTTGTGGTTTTACAGGCTGTACAAGAAGCATAGCAGCTTTTGCTTTTGGGGAGGCCTCAGGAAGCTTCCAATCATGGTAGAAGGTACAGGACGAGTGAGGCGTCTCACATGAAGGGAGCAGGAGAAAGAGTGGGGGGAGGGAGTAATAGACACTTTTAAGTAACCAGATCTCATGATAACGCTATCATGAGAACAGCACCAAGGAGATGGTGATAAATCATTTATGAAGGATCTGACCCATGATTTAATCACCTCCCACCAGGCCCCATCTCCAACACTGCTGATTACAGTTTTACATGAGATTTGGGTGGGGACAGAGATCCAAACGACATTAGGGCACCTTCATGGATTCTCTGAGTTTCAGTCATATCTTTCCCCATCTTCATTATGTAGCAGCAACCCTATCCGCTCATGAAAATCACTATAGTACTCCTTTGCTTGCTAGTCTACTGGCATGAGATGCCCAAGATGTTTAGGCAACATCCGAAGTTTTAGTCAGTGAAACACTATGTTCCTAGGTAGAAGATCTGCCTCAATCACCTTCTCCTCCCCAATTGTCTGAACCTGTGTGAGGTCATGATATATTCTGTCAGGCTAGCATCTTCTGGACTGCCACAATGTGTGTGAGCCAAGTACTCTTTGCCGCCAGGAGTCCCTGAGCAGAGATCAGCAATAGGATGTCACTGCTATATACAGCCTAGGGTTTATAAAAGGGGAACTGATAGCATCTGCTACAGTGATACTATAAAATATTTGTTATAAAAGGAGGCATTTAATATGAGGCTGGCAACCACCAAGCTATACTATGAGCTATACATTTATGTCATGTAATTTCATCATGATAGCTGAACTCTTGTTTTTATCACTGAAAGTAACCTCTTATATTACCATTTCAACACCAAAAGTTTTTACATAAGGAAGGATTGAGGACAGAGAAAAGGTACAAAACAAATGTAACCTTGCGTTCTCCCAGTTTTCAGAATCTTTTAACTGAAGATAGAGAAAGACATTGTAAATGGGAGCAGGACTTGAAATGCTCAGTTACTGAGCACAACATGTGAGTTTTCCACAATCAAGTGGTAACAGAGAGTAGTCTGTTCAGATCCCACTTAGTTCTACTGCTTGGGTGCAAGAGAGACCTTATTTTAGCTTAGCTGTCAGCCCAAATGTATTGGTTAAATTATTACCATTTTCATTTAGAGGCAGCTGAGAAAATATACGCTAATTACTCCCAGTGACCACTGGATGCAAGATGTCTTTTCATTCATTAATTATGAAGGATTGGACTTTTGTAAGAGTAGATGATGGTGTGTGCTCTCTTTCTCTTTCTGTCATTTAACACCTCCTTCAGAGGGGTGTTATGAGGATTTCTGCCTGTGTGGTAATGAAGTTCAGTAGCCTGTTTGGAATTTCCCAGTGGAAAAGGTGTTATAAAATTTCAAAATAAAAAATATATGACTACTAATAAGGATGTTGATCTTGAAATGCAATATGAAAACCAGAAACTGGAAAATTAAAATTTGTAATGAAATGCTCTAAAGCTGTGATCTCTTCTGACCTTGGGAGTTCAGCAGGGGTGGGCCCAGGGAAGACTTGGATGGAGGATGCTACAGGATGTGGTGGCGGTGATTCAGTAGGTGGCCCTCTTCCATCCCAGGGTGGTGCTGAGCCAACTTCAGCCTGGGTTATGGAGCACTGAGCTACAGGAGAACCATCTACTGGATGGGATGTATGACTGAGGTCCTGACCACTTCTGCTCATTAAAAATCCCAAGGCATTTTTATAAGGTTAAGGATGCATCCCTGTGTTCTACATCCTGTTCCAGTTGGGTAGCAATATTGGCTATTTAGTAAGGTCTAGAAAAAAGAAGATGTATGGAAATTTTAGTAGAATGACTACCATTTCTGCGGGAGAAAATTCAGACAGGGTGGTTCAAAATTGTATTGTGAACTCTTATTTTATAAAGTAGCAAAACAAGACACCTGTTTGGGTAATTTTCTTGTTGAGGTATAAATGTATTTGCAGATGAGAAATCCCTTTTTCTCAAATAAACCTGTATGAGTAAATTTAAGAAAACTCTCCAACATTAATATACAGTAATGAAATGACTTGTACTTTGAGGGTTTCTTCTGGGCTTTTCTGTAGTCCCTTGAATAATTGATATTTAGGTATGAAATAAAATAAGATACATAGTGAGTGATAATAATTATTTTAATTTAGAGTAATCTGAGACCTTTCTCTCACCCCCTTTTAACTATGTTATGTGTCACCCATAACTTCCAGAACTCTTATGTGTTGTCTATATTTTTGTGTACTATATTAATTATAATAACAAAATCAGAACAATACCAGATTAGTTCTCATTAGTAAATGTACTAAAAATTCTTACCGATGAATCTTTAGAAAGCACAAAACAAAACAAACACGAAGTAAAATAAAAAAATCAATGTAAAGATTCGGTCAGGAAAAGCAGACATTACCAGAGAAACCTCACATTATTACCTATATTTTGGAGATCCTCCCTTTTCTGGAATGGGAGAACCACATTGCTTTCTTCCATGCATCACTTACTGTTCTTACTGAGCTCAAAATGCCCTATTTCTAGATTTTGGCTAAAGGAAATCATTGAGCCTAAGCTCTGTATGTAATTTGCCATTTCTGTGGAAAGTTACCATAGTTCTGTGGTTCTGGTAGAATGAAAAAAATGCCTTACAGTTTCAGGCAGAGAACAACTCAGATTAACTAGTATGAGCACTTCCTTCTCAGTCACTGAATACAAGATATTGATTATACTGACAATCTCAGATAATGCTTCTTTTCTGAACTTTGTGTTAGTGGGAGGATAATAAACATTAAGCAGTTTGATTTTTGTATTTGAGTCTAAGTCTTTAAGTGTAAATAAGTATTTCTAGACATGATTGTTTCTTTTCTACAGGTTCTACAGGTAATTACTTTTTAAATACTTACTTTAACACCTTTTCTCTACTCTCATAACATAGTTATTGTGTGAAAGCCAACCAGGCATTTCATAGTCATAAATGAAATTGCCCTTTTGAGGCTAAAGCTTTAGGGGGAGGAAAGAATTTGAGAGATGATATAACAAACAGCCCTAGATTCTGTAAGATCCAACACAGTCACAAATAAAAGAGAATTGTAAATATAAGTAAGATAAGATAACTAGTCAAGTGACATATTTTTAATTATATTTACTTAAAGATGAGTGATTATTTAATTCATTTTAAAATTCCATTCTAATTTTAAATGTGCTTTCTCCTTAGATAGTTATAATGGAAAAGAGCAGTGGGTTTCAATTACTCGAGGTAGATTTTCAATTAGTAAATTACCTGTGTTTTTTCTTTCTATTTTTCCTTCTATCAATTGCCTAATTTTAGACATTTGACTGCTTATTAGAATTTCCTCCAAAATGATAAGGTAGCTTAAAACACTCCATTAATATTTAGAAACCTTGGTAGATTTCATGCAAAAGAGCATTACATTTATATGTTTCTGCACTGTATATAAATTTCATCCTGGCATCCTTCTATCACATACACAAAAAGTAGCAGCTTGGGTGCTATTATAACATTTACAGGTAAGTAAAACTAACTTTAAAATTCAGTGGTGTTGAAATATAAAAAAAGAAATAGGCTATGCTTATATTTTCCTATCAATAACCTTCACAGTTTTTCTCAATAATACACTCTAGTTTAAAAATGCAAATCATGCTTAATTTCTGACATTTTAGAATGGCCTCCACATAAGTAGCAGGTGTAAACCTGAATTACTTGCTCACGAAGTCAATAGGAGCTCAGCCTTTGGTTGTTTATCAGCAATTTATTGGGCAGGCACTGCATTTTGAGTGGCAGCATTAAAAAAAAAAAGGCAGATGATGCATCTAAAAACACAAGGTTTCTGCATTTTTTCCCTGACTATATGTGAAATAATAAGTATTAATGAGGTCTATCTTGGCAAAATGCTTACTTTTAAAAATCTTAACCCCTATTGTTGTTAATCAACATAGTTGGAGACTATGTCACAAATCACGATGTGAGCTGTGACATCTTAGTCACTGATATTCAGGCATCTCCTAATTCTGGATTTCTCAGCTTACTTATTACCGAAGTGCATGTTAACACTGTTTCATCCCTAAGCCTACCAGAAAACTGCTATGGATTATAGACATTTCATCATGCAATCAATACAAAATTTTCAAAACTTTGACAATTACCTATTTCTCTAATAGATGAGTAATTTAAGTAGTGATATAGGTATGCGCTGCTAACAATGTTTTGGTCAATGACAAAGGGAGTATACCACAGTGGTCCCATAGGATTATAATATGGTACTTTGTGCCTTTTCTATGTTTAGATACACGAATATTCACCATTGTGTTACAAATGCCAACAGTATTTAGTATAGTAACATGCTGTATAGGTTTGTAGCCTAGGGGCAATAGGCTATACCATATAACTGAGGTGTGTAGTAGGTGACACATTTGGTTTGAATAAGTATATTCTGGGATGTTCACATGATGAAATCACCGAATGGCGCATTACCCAATCTCAGGTATTCTTTCATAGCAACAGTAAACAGACTAAGACAAGCTTCTACCATGTGCTAGGGACTATTTTGGTAATTGGAGGTACACAGCAAATAAGACAGACATTCATGGTCCTTGTTCACATGGCACTAACACCCTAGTGAACAGAGATAAATGATAAGTGAGAAAACAAATAAATGAACAAGACCGTTTGTATAGTGATAAGTGCTATAAATACAATGAAACAGGGTAATGTGATAGTGAAAGTGTTTATGTGCACATGGGGTGTCCCAAAAGTTTTTGATAAGATTGTTGGAAAAAAAGCCTTTCTAAAATAAAGTAACATTTGAGATTAGACTTGGTGGAGTAGAAGCGGCCAGCTATGTGAAAATCTCTGGATACCAAGGTCCTGAACAGGTTTCCTATTTCACCTGCATGAAGAACACAAAGGTGGCTTGAGGTATAAGAGATGCATTCTCCATTGCTATGGACATTAGCCAAGTGAATGTATTAAAATTAAAATTAAAATTAGAATAAAATAAAATACAGAAGTTCAGCTCATGGTTCAAGTATTCAATGGCCACATGTGGTTAGTGGCTACCATATTGGACAGCAGAGGGTCTGTTTGTCATTGAAACAAGTTCTAATAAATAGTGCTTCACCAGTGATGTAGGAGTATTGGAATAGGAGGAGAGGTCAGAGAGAGTGACTTGGGAAGATCATGAAGGTCCTTGTAGGACTGTCATGAGGACTGTGATAAGGACTGTATTCTGCAAGCACAATGGGTTGCCTTTGGATAGTTTTAAGTAGGGGAGGGGCATCATTGAATTTATATTTTTAAAATATTACTCTGCTATATAGAAAAAGAAAATGAATTATAAGTAGGGCAAGATCATTTAGTTACTGCAGTTGTCCTATCCAAGGAAGATGGTGAGTCTTTGGTAGGTTATTATAAGAGAGACAGTGAAAAGTAAATGGATTTAGAATATATTTTAGAAACAGGATAAAGTGGATTTCCTAATAGGCTACAAGTAAAGCAAGACAAACAAAGGAAAGAATCAAGAGCAGTTCCCTTTTCTGGGGCCTGAGCAACTAGGTAGATGGTTATGTTCTTTACTGGAATGTAGCAAGATTGAAGAAAAATAGTTTGGTGGGTAGAGGACAGGGAGGAAGGGAATTGTAAGTTAAGGATTTTGTTTTGGACACCTTATATTTTAGGTAAGTATCGGATATAAATAGGTAACAATCAAATAGGTAGCAGAGAATTGAACCCATTGATTGAACCCATACTATGAAGCATAAACTTTCTGAATTTTGCAAGAGAATTCCCTGACGATTAACTATATTTAATAAAGAGCAAATGTGACAGGGTTAGATCCTCTTCCCAAAAAACTAATAAAAACATGCTGGCTAGATTTGGCTAAGTGGAAGATTTATCAAGTAAAATTTACATTTTTATTTCTGTTGTCCATGCTCTGTTATTTTTCTACATGTACATTTTCCTTATTCTTTGGCTGTGTTGTCACTTTCTTGAATCAGGACTCACCACTATCTGTAGAAAATGGGCAGTGTTTATATGTGATTGCTCCCTGTCCAGTTTATGTATTGCAGCTTTTTCATTTAACATACTGTTAAATGTACATTATTGATCACATCTTTCAGTTAGTATAGCCCTGCAGGTTTCTGCATCTCTCTAACATTAAAGAGATTTTTACTGTCTTTGTTCATTTGCTTCTGGGTTCTGGATGATATGGGGGAGAAAAATTTACTTTCTTTCCTTTTGGTGGGACAAATAACTTTTTGATTATGATTTGCTAAAGAAACCTGGATGCCAGGACATTGCCTCCTTATTTTATTGAATAGTGCCAGGATGTTATTGTAAGAGCTAATTGTGGGGGTAGGGGACAGATAAAATTGAAATATTCAAAAATTTCCCTTACTATGCTGTTTTTTTCCTAACCTTGATATATGCCAGACTTTTACAGTTTATTAATTTAATGTTATTTTTTATTCCAACAGATATGAATGATTTTCCAATTAAGGTTTTTCACTCCGATGTGTCTCAGATAGGATCTGGCATATGAATCATATGTCTAAAAATGAAACTCATGAAAGTGTGTGTGCATGCTAGGGGGCTCATTTGTCTTTGGCAAAGACATCACTGCTCCTGTTTCCTTAATTATTAAACAGATGGTGCCCACTGCCATTGACTAGCTGCCCAACTCATACTCCTGTGTGGTAGCACAATTCTGGACATCTGACAGAGAGAAGCTGTACCTTTACAGTTCCTCATATCTACTTATGTCATGATATTAATACCTGCCTCTTACTAGAGCAGGCTGCTTTCCATGAAGCTGTTTAAAACTTAAACCATTTTCTCTCACTGTCCCCATAAATTATCTCAAGGATCTCCCTTTGGCTTTTTTATTGCTTCATGCCTACATACAAAATACAGTGGCATATTGAATCAATTATCTAAATGCTCTAGGCTGTAAATACACTTTAACCTGAAATGTCGACATAATTAAGACAAAATTGTATTATTATTAAGATTATTATTAGTGAGGGCAAATGACATCTAAGATAGCCATGTTAAAAGTGGAGTATCATATTCTTGTTTTAGTTTTAAAAAGACAACTAGATCCCAAGGAACATCAATAGCGTTTAAGTCATTGAACAGATACTGAATTCTTTTCATAATCTGCCAAAAAAAAAAGTCAGCTTGAACATTTTCTGTTAGTTTCTGAAATATCATACTGCTGCAGTAAATGAACCCCTACTCATTAATAACTAGGGTCCTGATATTTGTCATATGCTTTTCTCGTAAATGTACTATTTTGCAGCCATAGGCAGTCTTCTCAGGTCTCTCCTAGTGTTAACCCACCTGTCCTCACCTCTCCCTTGAGATATTTATTTTTCGATGAACTATCTGGGCTTTTAAACTTTGTTAACCTTTATTGAGGGTACGGTCACTTAAACGCAATGTAATTTTACCTTCCACAGTCAAAAACTGTTGCGTAATACTCATACATTGAATTTAAATGACTTCTGCCTCTCCCTCCCTTCTCTTTATGCTTTTGTGGTCTAGGTAAGGCTGATTCTTCCATCATTTGAACCAACAGGCCATGCTTTGGTTCTCTTATGAAAACAGACATTCCAGCAGGAGCAACCAAAGCATTACAGTGTCACCTGAAATTGGATTACTGTTGTACCTGCCTTGGGAACCTGTGAACATCTTTGAATCAGACAGTGGAAGTGGCTGTCATTGTCAGTGACAGTAGAAAGTGTGTTGGCTCTCATCTGCCAAATAGCCAAACACAATCTTGTTTTTTGTTTTTTTTTTTCCTCCAACGTCCTTGGGAGCTCAGCCTCAGGGCCAGCCGCAGTCCCCCGCACACCCCTAGGCTGCGGTGGGCTAAGCGGTGGACCGGCGTCAGCAGCCCCTGTTCCAGCCTGTAGGATGAACCGGCCGCTCTCCCAGCAAAGGAGCAATCGTGCTGAGGGTAGCGCCTCCTCCGGAGGAGGGGGCGGGGAGCTCGGCTGAGAAAGCTTTCCTAGGGAGTTGCCTTAAAGAAAGAAAGCGGAATTGTCGATCACTCCAGCTGCCAGTTTTATACAATTTTAAGCAGTCGTCTCTACTCGTTTCCCGTTTGCAAAACTGCAAATCACCACCAACTTTGCACCAAAAAGAAGTGGAGGGTGGAGGGGGGGGTTAGAAAAAGAAAAGCAAATCTCCTTCTCCAGTCTCACCCTCCCTTTCCTCTCACCCTCCCTTCCTCTCTTGCTCGCTCCTTCTTCCTCCCTCCCTTCTGCGGCTGCCGCTAGTCTCTCTGTCCGTCTCTCTTTCCGACGGGACTTAGCAACTTCTAATTTCTCAGCCTCTTTTCCATTTTTTTTTTTTTTTTTCTATCCTTTGCCATGAATTGGATTGACAGAGGCGGGGGAAGGCTTTGCTTTCTGCCCCAGGGAATGGCGATTCGCGTCCTGGGGCCGTGCCGGGGAGAATCGGCCGAGGAGAAAGAAAGAGTGATAGAAAAAGAGCTGCAGGAAGGAAGAGAAGGGAGACCTCCATCTGCCGCGGGCTCGGCGCGCGGCAGCGCGGCGCGGAGCTGCGCCTCGGAATGGCCCGGAGCCCGCCCTGCGCCCCCGGCTCCTCCAGCGTCAGCGGCTCCTGCGCGCGGGATGCATTGGGCAATTTTTGAAATCCTGAAGTAGGAAGAGACCCCGGAGGACATAAGTTGGGGGTGGGGGGTGGAGCCGCGAATCTGTAAAAGATATTCAAAGAGAGAAAAGGGCAATCCTGATCGTTTCTGCCGGTGCTTGCTTTGAACTTTAGCGTGCTAGCTTTTAACTTGAAGAAGTCTCACTGGAGCATCTAGCATTCTCCAGGAGTTATTCGAAAGCTGAAACTTTCAGTGGATTGCGGGCTTGAGGAAAAGAAGGATTCCGAGGGTGGAATTGGGAAGAGCGTGCGGTGTGTCTGTGTGTGAGTGTATGTGCGCGCGCGCGCGTGTGGGTCGGGGCGGGGGCGTCGGGGGCCACTGGGAATTCGTGAAGAGGGAACCCCATACCATGGCACTGCCCGGCGACGCAGCACGAGTCAGGGACAAGCCGGTCTACAGTGGGGTGAGCCAAGCCCCCAAGGCGGACCGGGACTGCCACCGTCGTGCAGACCCCGCATCGCCGCGGGACTCGGGCTGCCGTGGCTGCTGGAGAGACCTAGTGCTGCAGCCGCCCCGGCGCTCTCGGGAAACTTTCCTCCGCGCTGTGCGCGGGCTCCCTGTCCTTGCTGCTGGCGCTGCTGGTGAGGCTGGTCCGCGCGGAGGTCGGCTGTGACCTAGAGCAGTGTAAGGAGGCGGCGGCGGAGGAGGAGGAGAGCAGCCCCGGGAGCAGAAGGGGGCGTCTTCCCGGGGCCTCGGGGAGGTGCTCCCGGGGCGGCGCGCGGCTCAGCCCCTGGCTGCAGCCCTCGGCGCTGCTCTTCAGTCTCCTGTGTGCCTTCTTCTGGATGGGCTTGTACCTCCTGCGCGCCGGGGGTGCGCCTGCCTCTGGCCGTCGCGCTGCTGGCCGCCTGCTGCGGGGGGGGAAGCGCTCGTCCAGATTGGGCTGGGCGTCGGGGAGGATCACTTACTCTCGCTCCCCGCCGCCGGGGTGGTTCTCAGCTGCTTGGCCGCCGCGACATGGCTGGTGCTGAGGCTGAGGCTGGGCGTCCTCATGATCGCCTTGACTAGCGCGGTCAGGACCGTGTCCCTCATTTCCTTGGAGAGGTTCAAGGTCGCCTGGAGACCTTACCTGGCGTACTTAGCCGGCTTGCTGGGGATCCTCCTGGCGAGGTACGTGGAACAAATCTTGCCGCAGTCCGCGGAGGCGGCTCCAAGGGAGCATTTGGGGTCCCAGCTGATTGCTGGGACCAAGGAAGATATCCCGGTGTTTAAGAGGAGGAGGCGGTCCAGCTCCGTCGTGTCCGCCGAGATGTCCGGCTGCAGCAGCAAGTCCCATCGCAGGACCTCCCTGCCCTGTATACCGAGGGAACAGGTAAGCACTGTCAACTCCTCTCTCGGCTCTTGGGGGAAACTTAAAACACTTGGGGAACCGGCGCAGAGTGGAGAGAATCCGAGCGCTGGGAACTAAAGGGAAGATAGCCTAGAAAACTGGTCTAACTTCAGAATTAATAAGAAATTAGCAGGTTTTTTTCCCTCTCTTTCACACAGTAGTTTTATAACCTGAACAACCGAAACACGACTAAGTGATAAAACTAGATGGCATTTGTAGGGTCTTCCACAGCTGGGCCAAAGTTTTCGATCTGCTACACCTGGTGTATGGCTTGCCTACTTTTTAAAGTACTCTCACCCTTTCCTTCCTTAGCAGAAATTTTATAATTAAGTTTAGCTTTTTAGCAGTGAGTAATTTTTTTTCAACACAGATTTTACTAGACTTCTACTTTTTAAAATGTCTTTTTAATGAAATGATATTAAGTATTTATGAAAACCAATAAAAAGATTCTAGAGCAAAGCAAGCTATGCTTGAAGGTGAGGAATTGATACTTTCTGGTTTTGCAGTAAGTTTTATTTGGAAAGACTTCAGCTGATGGTGCCCAATTTGTTTTTAAATATAATTTAGGGGCATATATTATTACATGCTAGTGTGTTTTGTATCATAAACTTCAACTTGGGGGAATAATATGTCTGAACTTTGGAATTGTTCAAAATTGTCAACTGCGCTTCAGTGTCAAATAAAAACAGTTCTCTTTAGTATGTGCATACTTAAGTGGATATTTGGATATTTATAAATTCAAATGGATTTATGCAGATTTTACAGAAAATACTAATTTGGGAGACCATTTCTAAGATTGCTGGAGATGTGTATCTTCCCACAACGTGGGAGGAGGAGAAACCTGGGATTTTAAGTGATCTTGTAAATAAAACTTTAGTCAGTTTTGGGTATGAGTCTCCTTATTATCATTAAATGATTTAAAACGATGAAATAGTTGGTATAAAGGGCATAAAAGAACAAATCCCAATTTTTAATGCATACTGTGGCTAAAAGGCATACTGAAGTGTATGCCTCTCTATTTGAAGCAGATTTCTTCACCTCTCCAGTTGAAGTGGATTTGACACTTGATGGGGAGGAGGAGCTGGTTGGATACAGCAAGTGGAAATTTACACTTTTCCCATTAAATTTATGCCTACCTATGGTACTGTTAGAACAACTTTAGGGAGCAAGAGAATATCCCTAAGACAAAGTAGGCTTTTTCTTTTGGGGTTATTCTGTGGATAATCATTTGGGTGTTTCTAAGATATAGCAGTCACTACTTGGTGTGGGTGGCTAGTTTGTTTCTGAAATGGAGTTGATTACACACATCTATGGTTGTTTGACATTATTTAGCAGAGTAGATGACAGCATCATAGTCTCTTTATTTTAAAGCAAATGTAGTTATTTACTTTTGTTTAGACAAAACAAATGTTTCTTGTGTTTAAGCTTACTCTAAGTGGAGGAGAAAACAGGCCACTGACACTTAGTTTTGGTAAAAAATTGGAAATCATTACAATAAAGTAAGTTATCTGTTTGAGGATAAATTAACCATTTTGATTTCTTTTCACAGTTATGGGACAGAATGTCTTTTAAATGAAAACATCACAGCTTTAAGTATGTTCAGAATACACTATTCATTAACTTATAGGGAAATGTGATGTGACTATTGTAAAATTCACAACCGTAGTTTCTAAGGAAAATGTGGGACTTAATCACAAATAACTTGATTCCAAATTGATATCATTTACCCTGGGAAATTAATTTTTTAAATGTTATATTAACATTCATAAGTTAAGAAATTAAGGGTAGATTTAAGCTAAGAAGGCTGTTAGGTGAATTAACTGGCAGCGTTAATTAACCCACACATTTTTACTGGTTTTCTCTGGTTTAAACTGATAAATGGAGAATTGGAATTATCTGCAAAGTTATCAAAATAAGCCTTGCATATTTAATGTTTTGCTGATTAATGCTGTTGGAAAATGCATAATGGCAATCTATTTCTGTAATTTTCTTTGGTCACTGTTTTTTTTTGAAGGCTGTGTTAAGGAAGATTATTCTAAAGTGAGAAACTTTATGTCTTATGGTTGGTAAAAAAAAACAAGAATATATTTAGCAGATATTGAGATACTTGAAGTTTTAATGAGGCCATGGGTGAGTGGGTGAGTGTGTATGTGTCACTGAAGACTAGTTTTTACATATGACCCATTAAAAGTTGTTGCTGAGCATAATTGTGGGGAGTGGGTGGAAACTGACATAGGGTACTACCTTATAAGATAGGACAGTACCTCATATACGTTAACCTTACTGTGTGAACAGTTCAGGAGCTACATAGTAAATGGCTTATCTGTTTTATCATAAGGAAACAAACTTCTGATTAAGGGTGCAAAGTGTACCACTGTCATTTGCATACTTTGTGAAGTTAAAAATAAAAATAAGTATAAAATAAGTATGTAACACTCCCCTGAATGTCAATCAGCTTTTTTCCTGAAGAAATGTCTACTTTCAACTCAAGGCAACACTCATAGGCAACAAGTGAATTTTAAGTAGTCATTTCAGAACTTAAAAGCACAGTCTGTCAGAGTCCTCTTGACAATTTAGTTGCACTTTGCTCATTGTGAGGTTTACAGGTGAGAGCATTTCATCATTTTCTTCTCTGTATGAATGGCAGTGGCTGGTTACTTATGAACTATCCCTCTTCAGTGACCCTCAGTTCTAAAAATGCAAAGAGAATATATGATAAAATTCTCATAAGGGAAACCAACGGACAGATACATGTTCTCTCTCTCTCCCTTTTTTCCTTTCAAGAACTCTAAGTCTATAGCACTGGTGTCTGTGAATGCAAGTGAAAATATCTTTATTCTCAGGAAAGAGCAAAGTTTATAGTTCTTTAAACTTTAAAGAACTATAAAGTTTGTTTGGCTTTTAGTTTAGTCCTGACAACCCAGTGTCCGCAGTACTGAGGCTGATTTTGTAGATGAGTGTGTCAAACTACTTTTCTGGCTGCCAGTGTTAAGAAGGCAAGTGTCTGTTAAGGTGTGCATATCTTTTCTAAGTGGACTTTCACATCCCAGAGCAGATATGTCTCTCTCAAATTACCACTGTGCCCTCAGCCCCAAACATGGGAATATATAGAGGTACCTAGACTTTCTTGAACTGTTAGATATTATGCATGATTAATATATTATTTTTCAATGTAACATTTTAGTTTTTCATTTTTTTTTTGCTTTTGGAAATTGTATTTGAAGGGGTATCTCTCCATTCTCTTGGTAAATAAAGAGGTAATAACTGGCTACTCATTCCCCTCTAATTACTGAGACCACCTTACACATTCACTTTTGAAAGATTTCAAACCAATGCAATTTTGTTTTAGTTACCTGTTAAGAAAAACTTAATATGTTGAATTGTGGTTTCAGATAAACACAAGGCATATGACTGTCTCCATTAATGCATTTGTGCCACTTAATAACAACTTTTTTTGTTATAGATACAACATTATCCAGGAATGTGTAGATATACACTTTATATTATGTAATTAAAAAGTAAAATTAGTTATCAAAAGAAGAGTCAAGTTTTTTATTACTGATGTTAGAAACTTAAGTAAAAAAGCAAACAACAGCAAAGCAAAAATAGGAGACATGGGTATAGTGTGATGGTTGGCCCTGGATGGGAGGCACTGTTATTCTTTGACCAAAAACTTGCTTATTCTCAAAAGGTAGACTGCATTGTTTAAATCCAGAATGTCTTTCATTATAACATATAGCTCAAATTAGGTAAGTTTCAGAAATAATCATGGACTTTCAATTAAATTGTAGCTTCTATATTTCATCAGTGTTACTCAGTTTATGGTGATTCAAAGAGCAGTATAGATTCCTTATGACTTGGTGACAGAATTAAAATTGATTAATGTCAACTTCTAAAAATACTGAAAAAGGAAAACAAGATTTCTTTATCCCTTTGGAAAGGTGAAGGCAAAAAATTTTTTGTGTGTGGGGGGACAAAAATTGTGATTTTACTTTGTGAATACAGATATTTAAAGTGTACTGAAAAACTTTTTAAAGTGACATAAATAGTCAGTGAATCTATATAAATTTACAGAGGCTGAAGGAGTGAAAACAGTAATTTTACTCTTTCTGTATTGAGTCGAAAGTGTAAAAAGTTAAAACTGTAGAACTGAAAGAAATGCTGTGTATGCTGGGCTGTCATGTTAATTAAATAAACAACCAGAACAGTGACTCTGTGTATGAAATACATTTTGAAAAGCCTTGACGGAGGGGGCACAGGCAGGCAAGGGTGAGTGACACTGGCATGAAAAAACATTCATTCTATCTTCAGTGACATTTGTGTAAATTTGTTATATTCTATTAGAAAATTCAGATCTGAGAAATAATCTCTTCAGAGTGCTAGTTGAATAAAGGCTTTGCCAAATTCAATTTTACTTCTATTTTAAGCAAGTTCTCATTATGTCAAGGTGGGATGTTTATAAACCTCAAGATTAGAGGTATGCCTATATATTTTAAGATTTTCCATTAATATGATTTATGTCAGTCAGCTCAGTAGTGTCAATGTTGACTTCATTGAAAACACGTGTTATTTTATCTATTGAGAGAAAGAGTTTATTTTGGGATTAGGATGGAAGTTGTATTTTTGAGAAAGAGTTATTGTTGCGAGTTGTACTGTCCTGCACCTGTGAAGATAATCAATGCAACTATTGTATGGTGCCTTTGCATGGTGGGGTGGGGGGGTGTCTGATGCTTTGGGAAGTGACGGGTAACCCTACAGGTTTATGGTGAATTGTTTACTTAGTTGCCATGTGTCTCCTCTTCAGTGGAGTCTTCCTGCTCTGTTTCTGTGTGGTGTTTATATCTTCTAAAAAAAAAAAAAACAAAAAACCCTCAAATTGAGATTAAAAAAATGTATGCTTAGATTCTGCATTCATGTGTTTAATGAACCTCTGTGAAATAATTCTGAAGACCCTTGGAAAGGCCAGTCTCCTATTCTTTTACTAAAAATGTGTTCCGTTAATCTTCAAATGAATATAATTCCTCTATATTGAAACTTGAATCCTTTTGGTAATTACCTATATATACTTTCATGATAGGTAGTATTTTTTATTCAAGGAGTTTTTGTTTGTTTGCTAAGGTTACTTGGCAATTGTTTTAACTTTGTATGTTTGTGCTGTCATCGATATAAAACACACACGTTTGATCACTGGGAAAAAAAGTCTAACAAATTTGCCTGCGTTGTAGTTTAGAGGAAAATGTGTTGAATAACAACTGTAAAAAATATTAGTTGGCCATACCTGTTCATTGTGAATGTGTACCACTGTTTTAAAAGACGATGTTACCTATAGCTAATGTTATCCATAAAAGCCTTTGGTCAATTAACGTATCAGATCTCAAATCAACTCATTTTATCTGTGCATTAGTCCTTGCGGTAAAAATCATACAAATAATATAGAAACAAATGTGACACAGGATCTGTCTCTCCAAGGTTTGGAGGCTAGTGAGAGTAATGAGACATGAACATGAGAAAAAGGGAAGTCACAGTGAAATATCTAAGGGACCTCTTAGATAATGCAGAAATGCGTATGTATAATAACTTGGAGGAGATGTGTCTG
Source organism: Ateles fusciceps (assembly GCA_036589455.1). Taxonomy (NCBI): domain Eukaryota; kingdom Metazoa; phylum Chordata; class Mammalia; order Primates; family Atelidae; genus Ateles; species Ateles fusciceps. The sequence continues at coordinate 8,649,393 of JAZHEH010001022.1, forward strand.
TGTGTGTGTTGTATTTTTTTTTTTTTTCTTTGTGGCTAGGCTGGAATGTACTGGCGCAATCTCAGCTCACTGCAACCTCCGACTCCCTGGTTCAAGTGATTCTCCTGCCTCGGTATCCTGAGTAGCTAGACTCACAGGCACGTGCCACCACACCCAGCTCATTTTTGTATTTTTAGTAGAGACAGGATTTCATCATGTTGGCCAGGTTGGTCTCCATCTCCTAACCTCGTGATTTGTCTGCCTTGGCCTCCCAAAGTGCTAGGATTACAGACATGAGCCACCTAGCCCACCCTGCAGCAGGTTTTTAAGCTGGCTCCAGGACTCATTTATCTCTTCTCTGAAATTATATCCAAAACTTCATTTGTTCATTCTTATGGGCAAAAAGTCTCAGTTAGTGTCATGGATTTTCAGAAGGTCCTCAACACATAAATGTTTAAACATAATGGTTTAGATTTTAAGCAACTTTACATTTTGAAGACATGGAGAGTATTTTTTGAGACAGAAATGAGTTTAGTGTACCTTTACAGTCTGCTCTGAAACAAATGTAAAATATTATTGGATTTTGGACATGTTACACTTCAAAATAGCACACTGATTGATTGTATTTATGTCTTGAGTTAGTTTATGACTGTAAATAGCTGGTTGCAATGATATTTTCAATGCTTAATTCTATAAAGGGTATAGTTAGAAGACTAGAGTCAGTTTGATTTTAGAGAGAAGGAAACTGAAAGTTAGCTAAATGTAGGTAGATAGCCCAAGGCAAGATGGCTGTTGTCCATTTCCTCTTTGACTTGACTATGCTGCTGGGGAAACAGAGTAGGAAAAGAGTCAGGCTGGTAACTAAGCCTAGGTATCATTTGTCATTTTACACATGGAGCCAACTCTAAATTCTCATTCAGAATTAGAAGATTGAGTAATCAGATTGAGTGTCAGATGTGTAAATAACACAAAACTTGTTCAGCCCTTACAATGAATTTTCTGGTCAACAAATAGTACCAGGTAGCCTCTGGAATGAATTATTCTTGACTTTGTTGCATAAATGAATATCAGTTGCACTGAAAAGTCTAACTTTGTGGAGTTTTATCAAACAAAAATATTCAGCAGTGGCTTAAATATTGAATATTTTTATTTTAGATTTTCAATACATTGATTTTTGTAAGTTCAGGATTTCAAAATTTAAGGCAAAACATAATCTGCGAATCAGTAAGGCATTTCGTCATTAGCAAAAACAGCTGGCAATTTTTTTAATCTGTTATTTTGCAGCGTTTCCTTAGAATTTCATTACAATATAAGTAAATAGGATATAATATCAGAGGAGGTCATGAAGAACATTGCCATTTAGAAGGTGGAAGACTACTGGAGCAAAGTCATCAACTAAGCAATGTCTGTTTTTTATTTGATTAGAGCTGTCATTTATTATTCAGGAATCTGTGAATGATTATTAAAGCTTTCAAGTATAGCCAGTCCTGCTAACATAGTAATAACATTACATTAAGGGTACTCATTCTTTCATCCTGAGAAGATGACTGGTTATAAAGGGCACATGTCGTTTGCTGAGGTGTGTGTGTGTGTATGTGCACATGTGTACCTGTAGGTGCATTTATGATTTGTGTGTGTGCATGTGTGATTTTCCCCCTGCCAGGAAATTGCTTTGGTTGTATCAATTTAGTGAAGAAACAGTGTCACCCAGTGGCTTTGATGAAAACAGTCCTGTAAACATTACAGATAAGGACTGTCCAGTACAAATACAACACAAGCCTTATATTTGATTTTGCACTTTCTAGAGGCCAGGCTCGCACAAGAAACAGGTAAAATGAATTATAATAACATGATTTATTTAACCCAGCATATCATGTCAACATGTAATCACTTGCAAAAAAAAAAAAGACTTTGCATTCTGTTTTTTGTAAGTTTTAATATCTTGTGTGTGTTTTACACTTAAAGCACATTTCAGTTTGGCCTAGCCCCATCTCAAATATTAAATAGATACATGTGGCTAATAGCTACCGTATTGGACAGTGTAGCTCTATATTTTAAAGATTTGTAATATTTGAAACACTAATGTCACCTCTTCAGTTATAATGGAAAATCTTTGTGGATTTAATGATAACACTGAATATACAGTCTTTAAAATTTTATCTATAATCTTGATAGCTCATTTTTGTGCCACTCTTAACAGTTGCCAAGTCGATTTTTCTTCATTTCACATGATTGCACTTATTTTAAAATATGATTATTTTAATTGGAGGGGGGAGATTTAGCACAGTTCCTTAATAAAAGACCTTTATATTAACCTGATTTATAACAGTGTCAGTATTTCCAGTTAATTATGAATTTGCCTTTTGGAGTTTGGTATGTAACAGGGATTGCTTATGGATACACTTTGAATACTGTACATGTTCATGATGATTAGTCTGTAATTGGGTTATCTAATGTCTCTTTAGAAATGAAAGTGCTTATGTTTGTAGTGCAGGTCATTATCTTGTAACTTAGGAAACTAAAAGTGACAAACCTGCTAGTGGCTTTAATGGATGAAAATTATAGCAGCGTCTGTAAAGGGCTGATGACTTTTCACTATTGCTTATATAAATACCACTTTCATGGAAACACAATGCAAATAGTTCATTTTGTGTATAGAGCAGATTGGAGATTTTGATAGTGTGAAAATTTTAAACTAGAATTGAGATTAGGTAACTTTTGGAGCCATTTTCTGAGTTCACTCTGGTTTGCAATTTCAAACTGATTTCAGATGAAAAAATCTGGAAACTTTTAATGTCATGTTCTCTCTATCACCTTTCCTCAGACTATGAATTCATTAACAATAGCCATAATTCTTATGCTACATCAAGAATTAAAGAGAAAAATTATATATGACATTTTCCTTTATACATAGATATATAGATTAACATTTTTAAAGACTATTTTGTGTATAATGTTTATATCTCTGTGTGATGCTTTCAATGATTAGGATAAGGTACGTTACTTATCTTTACACTGCAGATTAAATAGAGATTTTTTATGATAGATATATATTTTTTCACTTATTAGGAATTCTAAAAAGATCAAAAGGCAATAGAATCATGGTATACACAGAAGAACATTTGGATGAAATGAAATAATGTGGATGCCGGCTCATTTCTGGTAAAGCTGACTTAATTTAGACTTCTTGAAGGAGCTAGCTAAAGAATGAAATGTCATTGTTACACACATCTGTTGCTTGAAAGAGTTTATATTTGATCGTATCTAGTCACTATAAGCTCTGACTAATTTTGAGGTTGATTTAAATTAATATAGAGGTTGTTCTATTTTTTTGGGGGGGGGTCAGTCTTTTTCCATCCTCCATCTCTTATCTACATGCACGTTTTATTTCATTTTATTTTCTTTTTACCTAATAGATTCTTCTTCCTCAGAATGTGTTTAAAATTTTAAGGAATGCTATTCTATCTCTCCCAGTACCTTGTTAGAATACTGAAATAATTTTATGCAAGAATCTTGTGGTGTGGTTTAATAGGATTTTAGTAAAAATTTTCCATCTTGAGAAGTAGTTTAAATAACTGAATCTTTATGCTATGTTTGTGGCAAGTGTTTCCTCCTCTCCAGGTATAAACCACTTAAAGAGACCTAATGGAAGTTTGAAGTCATAGAGATGTTATTCAGGGGGGAAATGTTTACTTTTGTGGCAACTGCTATACTGCTATGTGGAATCAGCATCCTCAGCCCATTTTTAAGCTAGCATGAACACAAATAAATGAAATAGTTTTTATTTTTTATCATATCTTAGAGATCCTGCAGAAACGCTCTTTAGCAAGCGGTGTTTGTCCTCGTGGTATGAGACATCTCCTTGTTTGGGAGATATTATTTTGGGGTCCAGCCTCAGCAGCAGTCCCTCAGGAAGTTTGGAAGGCAGAGAGCCTGCTGAACTGCCTATGCTGTATTGAGAATTTACTTTCTAGTCTCAGGAACTAAAGAAATCAGATTCAGATTAAGACAATTTTCATTACAGAAGGAATCAAATTTTTGTAGCTTCCTTGTCTCAGCCATAAGCATTTCATTTAGAAAATTCTGGCCCAGTGTCTTGCTTATTGTAAGGGCTGGCTGGATGGTAGGAAAAATGGATGGAAAAGAAATAAAAGATTTTTAACCCGAAATATTTATCTCCCCCATTCTCCTGAGACTGAGGTAGTGACTAAATTGATTTAAGGAAATTTCTGTGGAAAGAATAAAAGAAATAGACTATCAACAAACCTATAAATGTTCATTTTTAATATGATGTTTGTATTTTTGTTACTTAAAAAAATATTTTCTTGCACGTGTTATATAAGGTGTTGAATTTGCCTGTGTCCTTACTGATGGGAAGTCCCGTGTTCAGCATGAGTCCTAGATACTTATTTTTAGGTCACTGTCAACTGAAAATAACCAAAGCTACCACCAACATCATTGTACTATAAACCTCTGAAAGATTTCTGAAATTAGGGTTCATCTTTTAGAAAAATACAAATTCAAGTCTTTTTCACATTCAACTAACACACTGAGAGAGAAAAAACTCTGACTTTCTTTTCTTCCATTCCATCCCACAGGGCTGTGACGTGCTCTTCAGCTATCACCTTTTTACACTCTACTAGTCTGTATTCTTGTTAGAGATTCTTACTGAATAGCTGTATTTCCTGAAAAGTCTAATGTAAATCAAATCTTATCTCTATTTTAGCTTTTAATTGTGATCAGTTACAAAATCAAGTTTGAGGTGGTTGCTTCCAGAGATGATGTTGTGAAATTGACTTATTTAAAATGTCATTCAGCTACAGTGCTAGTTCCATCATGTGGAATGATCTAGAAATTTGGTAGCATAATTTCAGAGTCAAGATGAACTGAAAAATCAGAAGTTTATAGGGTTGTATTGAATAATAAATTTTAGCTTATATTCAGTCATTTTTTTTTCTTTGGTCCACCTAATTTTTAATAGAACTTTACTTGTGGAAATAACAAAATTTAAGTCAAATAAGAATGTTTTGTTGTTGCAGTTTTGATACTTAGAGAAGATACAGTATTGTCAAATCCTCTCACTGAAATCAGGGACATATCTTTTGAGTATGTTAGGCAGATGATCATGACATTAGATGAACTAGGAATACAATGTCTAGGAAAAAAGTGATTTCCAACCTTATGGTGTCAAGTTTCTTTTTATCTGTAGATGTCAAGTGTTCTCAAAGACAGACTTTTTAGAGAGGTTGCTATCATGGACAACTTTCTGAGTTTGAGAGTTTTTTGAATATGCCATTTTAAAAAATCCGAATATGGTTTTTATTTGAAAAAATAAATGACAGACAGACATTAATTATAAATTAAGTTGAAATAATCAAAATATAGTCAGGCTATTTGTGAGTTTAAATTTTGTAAAACCTTTTAGAAGCGAAATCATTTAACTTTGCATTTTGAGACAAGGAGCTAACTGTGTGTAGCGTCTTGAATAGTGTCTGTTTTTACTCCTAGTGATTGTTTTTTGGCTATAATTGGAGTTGTGTTTTGCTAAATAGGATCTAAATTACAGCATAGTTATTAAGGCAGTAGCCTCATTTTGTCCACTTCTTGTCATTCCTTTTTACTTGAATAACAATTAGATTTATTCACCTTAACCCCTTTACAGAGCTACAGCTAGAGCTTTTAAGTGTTTTTGGTGGAAATCCTTTAAGCAATTAACTAGTCCTAATGAAAGTGTGAGAATTAGACTGGGAATGTTGGATACATATGTAACTAAACACTGATTTAGTAAGTTATCTAAAAAATAAAGTGGAGGACAGGTGCAGTGGCTCATGCCTGTGATCCCAGCACTTTGGGAGGCCGAGACAGGCAGATCATGAGGTCAGGAGATGGAAACCATCCTGGCCAACATGGTGAAATCCTGTCTCTACTAAAAATACAAAAATTAGCTGGGCATGGAGAGTGCGCCTGTAGTCCCAGCTACTTGGGAGGCTGAGGCAGGAGAATCAGTTGAACCAGGGAGTCAGAGGTTGCGGTGAGCTGAGATCCCACCACTGCATTCCAGCCTGGCAACAGAGAGAGACTCTGTCTCAAAAAAAAAAAAAAAAAAAAAGTGGCATTCAGATATGAAAACTACCATAACAATGAGTGCAAAAAACTAATGGTAGTGTTTTTGCTTGTGCAGAAAGACGAGATCAAAATCAAATGAATAATTCCTCAGTTTTCAAAAAATATTTTATGGTCTTTTGAGGACATAGTATTAGTGCATTTAAAAATCTAGAACCCCTTATGATTTGGAAAGTGGAGAAGACCCTGATAGAGACACTCTTGGATGCTGTGTGGGAAATCCAGCCGTGTATTGCCTCAAAATCTGTCATTAGACCAAAAGCACTCAGGGGATGATGGTCCGTGTAAGAGGTCCTAATGCTATTCACAAACTCTCCTGACATTCATTAGTTTCCAAGATGTTGATTCTTATTCTTTAACTTTTTAACACATTTATCATTTTTACTTACACATGTAGGCTAATAGCAATCTCGTGTGAACTTTTACCTCTTATATGACCAGAATTGATTAAAAAATGTCAGCAAGTAAGTTTATTTAAAATCTCAGAACTTTCTCTATTTTACATTGCATATTTGCTATCTTGTAAGCATTTCAGTATGACTAGATTTTTCTTTTTTTCTAACTTTTCCTCTGTTGATAATTATTCTTATGTAACTATAATGCCATGTTAATCAAACTCTTGTTTATGAATCATAACAGTAAATGCCACTGGTTAATAGATTAATCCCCTTGTCTTAGATGTTTTTGAAGTCTATGAGGACATTACTTAATTTCCCCTACATGTAATTACACATCATTTGACACTTTCTCAATCGAGCTGTTTATTGTAGTTCTCAAAATTTAGTGTGAATAAAAGTTATTTGGAAAAAATAGTAAAATGCAGACCTCTAAAATATTAGATAATAGATCCTGTAACCCTTCAGATACTCGATTTAGTTAAGTGTAGAGTGGGGTCCAGAAATATGCAGTTTTAAGGAACACCACAGTTGCTTCTGTTGAGAATCATAAGACTGTAATCACAGGATTATAAATTCTGCCTACTGAAACTGTACAGGAAGTTCTGACTTTTGCAATCCAATTCAACAAACAGTTTAATAGTACTTGGCTCAGACAAGATGCGTCAGTATCATAGGGAAAACTATATGCAGACAACATAGTTTATGAACCTATGACGTTCATAAATGTTTCACTTTGATTTCATTTTTTCTGAAGTTCAAAAAACTTCATTGATGATACCTCAAATAAGTTTTTTTAATCACCCTGCATATCAATTTCCTCATCTGTAAAACAGGAATAGGAATATCAGTTTCATTACCTATCTTATATGGCTGTTATAAAGGCTAAATAAAAATAAATTGCAATACAAACGTTCAGTAGAAAGAGTATATGCGCTCTCTAGACTGACACAGACCAAAGCTTATAATGTATACCAGTTTCTTAAACTTTCAGAACTTTAGTGACTCTATACCATAAAAATAATATGACTGACTTCACAAGGTTAAATTAATGTAATAATGGACAGAGGTTCTTGTAAGCATGGTACCCAGCTAAACATGAATAGTACATTTTCCTGCCCATTAGGGCCAGGTCATTGAAGGTTATAGGCTAAATTTCAGAAAGCACCATATACAACATTTGCATTTGATTACACATACTCACAGGTCTTACAAAATATGCAAATTTAATGGGAGTTAATTAAAACAGCATTAGGGAGTTACTTAAACTGTAACCAAAGCCAATGCCAAATGAGAAGTCCTGAGAGCCAGATAAGGTAACAGTAGAAGGAGAGATCCGTCAGGGACTTCAGGGCTTCAGTCAAAAAGGCTTAAGAGAGATATTTAAGAAATTGATGGAGTCATTATGTAGTGTGTCTTCTAACCCCACATACAGAAACTCGATTTGTGCTTTAAATTTGGTTAGTACTCTAGCTGCCATTATAAACCCACATTGTGTCTCGAAAAACAAAATTATTTTCAAAAATTTTAGTTTCATTTTTCATGGTAAAATTTCAGTCATGCCCATCCTTTTTCTCATTATGTAACAGTGGTGCCATTATTCTCAAATGACAGGGACTTTCTGCTTATTAACTGTATAAAACAGCTAAGCCCTGGCTCAGCTGTGGCCCTCTGTGGAAGGTACTAAGTGTTTATTTTATCACATAAAAATATTCCTCAGGATGCTCTCTCTTTTCCCGGCTTCCATGGGGGTTTACTCTAGACCTTAACCCTCAGATGACTCTTCTTTCAGATTTTTCCACTTATTGAATGACCTTTCAGTCTAGTCTGAGGTAGTTATTTTGGTTTGGCCCTAGCAGCAGCAGGAGTCCTGTGGAGTCTCAGTCTACTCCTATTGGTTTCAGTTTATAAATTCTGCCTGGAGCGGTCATCTCTTTCCTAAGTTGGTTACAGACAGTCCATGGATTTCCACTTCTGTGATATAGGAGAAGATGGAGAAAGGTGAGGAGGAGGGGGACAGCAGATCACATAGGTCATGAGGGGTCATTGCAAGACTCATTCTTAGGCAGATGGTATACCATTGAAGGGTTTTGAGCAAAGAGAGGATGCTACCAGCCTTATGTTGAATAAGATCTCGTATTCTCTGTGTTGAGTGAGAACAGATGTTACGATGTAAGAATGAAACCAATGAAGATTATTGTAATAATCCAGAGATGATTGGGAGTTGGACCAAAATGATGTTGGTGGGCAGGTTTTAAAAATATATTGAAATCTGTACTACCAAGTCGGGTATTGATTGGCTGATACTTCCTTTGAGGATAGAGAGTTCCTTTAATGTTTTCTCTTATTGTAGGGACCAAATATTAAAGAAATATTTATTTTTATTTCTTGCTTTAAAAACATCTGATTGGGTTGACTTTTGTTTTCTAATTTTATCTTCTGCCTACACCTTCCAGAAGATGTAAAAATTGTAGACTGGACTTTTAGGAAGGTCATGAAATCTCCTTACATGGAAATAAATTCTAATCAAGCATCTCAAACTCTTTAAAAATTTTTTTAGTTTGTCAGGATACTATAATGTTTTGTATACTAAAAGTTGGTTTTGAAATTTTATTTTGATATAAATGTCTTTATATTTTAAAATTCATTTTAACAAGATGAATTTTTAATAAATTTGTGTCATTCACATGCTCTTCCTTTTTAAACCGATGTATTCGTGGCTGATGCTCTAAATATCTTTTTCTTAAAAATTTAATTTAGTTTTTAAGTTCCAGGATACATGTGCAAGGTGTGCAGGTTTGTTACATAGGCCATGAGGGGTCATTGCCATGGTGCTTTGCTGCAGCTATCAAACCGTCACCTAGGTATTAAGCCCAGCATGCATTAGCTATTTATCCTGATGCTTTTATTCACTCGTCGCCCCACCCCGACAGACTTCAGTGTGTGTTGTTCCCCTCCCTGTGTCCATGTGTTGTTGTTGTTCAGCTCACTTATAAGTGAGAACATGTGGTATTTGGTTTTCTGTTCCTGTGTTAGTTTGCTGAGAATAATGCCTTCCAGTTCCATCCATGTCCCTGCAAAGGACATGATCTTATTCCTTTTTATAGCTGCGTAGTATTCCATGGTGTATATGTACCACATTTTCTTTATCGAGTCTATCATTGATGGGCATTTGGGTTGATTCCATGCCTTTGCTATTGTGAATAGTGCTGCAGTGAACATATGCATGGACGTATCTATATAATAGAATGATTCATATTCCTTTGGATATATACTCAGTAATGGGATTGCTGGGTAAAATGGTATTTCTTGTTCTAGGTCTTTGAGGAATCACCACACTGTCTTCCACAATGGTTCAGCTAATTTACATCCCCACCAACCATGTAAAGGCATTCCTGTGTCTCCACAGCCTCTCCAGCACCTGTTGTTCTTTGACTTTTTAATAACAGCCATTCTGACTGGTGTGAGATGATATCTCATTATAGTTTTGATTTGCATTCCTCTAATGATTGGTGATGTTGAGAATTTTTTCATATGTTTGTTGGTCACATAAATGTCTTCTTTTGAGAAGTGTCTGTTTATGGCCTTTGCCCACTTTTTAATGGGGTTTGGGTAGTTTTTTTTTTTTTTCTTCTTCTTCTTTTTTTTCTGGTGGAGTTGGGATTTCACCATATTGGCCAAACTGGTCTCGATCTCCTAACCTCAAGTGATCCACCCACCTTGGCCTCCCAAAGTGCTGGGGTTATAGTGAGAGGCACCGGGGCCTGGCCTTTTTCTTGTAAATTTGTTGAAGTTCCTTGTAGATTTTGGATATTAGACCTTTGTCAGATGAATAGATTGCAAAATTTTTCTCCCATTCTGTAGGTTGTCTGTCTACTCTGATGATTGTTTTGCTATGCAGAAGTTCTTTAATTAAATTTCTCAATTTTTCCTTTTGTTGCAATTGCTTTTGATGTTTTTGTCATGAAATCTTTGCCCATGCCTATGTCCTGAATGCTATTGTCTAGATTTTATTCTAGGGTTTTATAGCTTTTGGCTTTACATTTAAGTCTTTAATCCATCTTGAGTTAATTTTTATATAAGGTATAAGGAAGGGGTCCAGTTTCAATTTTCTGCTGCATATGGCTAGCCAGTTTTGCCAGCACCGTTTATTTAATAGGGAATCCTTTCCCCATTGCTTGTTTCTATCAGGTTTATTGAGGTTCGATGGTTGTGGATGTGCAATCATATTTCTGAGTTCTGTATTTGTTCCGTTGGTCTTTGCGTCTGTTTTTGTACCAGTACCATGCTGATTTGGCTACTGTGGCCTTGTAGTATAGTTTGAAGTCAGATAGCATAATGCCTGCAGCTTTGTTCTTTTTGCTTATGATTGTCTTGGCTATATGGGCTCTTTCTTTGGTCTTACATGAATTTTAAAGTATTTTTTTTCTAATTCTGTGAAGAATGTCAATGGTGGTTTAATGGAAATAGCATTGAATCTGTACCTTACTTTTGGCCATTTTCATAGTATTAATTCTTCCTATCCATGAGCATAGAATGTTTTTACATTTGTGTCCTCTCTGATTCCTTGGATGCTCTAAATATCTTAAGCTCTAGTATAGCAAAAACATGAGACTTTCAAAGAAAACTCAAGGCTTTCTCTATTTGTCTTTGAAGAGTCTGACAAATCCCATTTCCATAAAAGATCTATTGCCAATACATCCCAGGTCTTTCTATAGAGGAAATACTTCTATTTTGTTTTCATATTAACTCAGACCATCTGTTGACCTATAGAGCACTTCAGTGATAGGTGCTATATAAATATTTAAATTATGATAACTGATTGCTCTGTAAATTTAGAGTTTGCTAATTCCACATGGTGGTTAATTTCTGATTATGAAACATTTTTACATACTGCTTGGGAACAACAAAAGGTAAGATATTTTAAATGTGTGAAATGAAGAGTTTTAAAATCATATGGGAAAATGCTTCTGATGAGTGGAAAATGAAATCATGAAACAAAATTGAGGATAGGCCAAATTCATAGCAGAGAGGAAACTTTCAAGATGTTCGTTCTTGTTTATATGGGAGAATAATGGGTGATTTTTACTTAGTTTTCTGTATTTTCTAAGTTTTCAACCCTGCACACATATTTTATAATCAGAAAAACGAAACTTGATAAAGAAATGTAGTCCTTTGACATTGTTCCTTTGGATGTGTTCACAGAATATTTATTAGGGCCATTGCCTTAGTTGTTGTTTGGGTTGGAGACGTGGAAATTGCACGTCCAGGTGCTTTTTTGGAATGGTAACTGGTGATGTTCAATACTCTGTAAAACACCCTTGGAAGTTAAATCCTTTGGCATTCCTGATATTTGACCCAGGTGGCTGGACAGGTTTACAATTTCTTACAAGATTGGAGATCCTGCTGGCACATGATCCTCCAAAGTAGATCCCTGAAATTTTAGATCAGCATACAGACAATTGTGTAACTTTACCTGAAGGTACAGTTTTATGAAAATATATACATACATGTGTATGTACATATATACTGAAATGTGTTTCAGTGTTTACAAAGACTTTTGGTGTATTTTTTGTTTCAGAGGTGGCAACAAAACGTTACCGCTACCACTACAGCTGATACATTGAGATGAACACGAAAACAAATATTGTTCTACTAAGGAAAGAAAATTGCTTATAAAACATGCAGAAGGAGGGTATTGAGACCACCTCACTGGTTATCAGGCTACTAAGGTTACGAATAAAAATTAGGTTCATAATGATTATTGTTTAAAGTAATCAGCATGTTTTCTAAAAATGAGTTATTTCCATATTTTGTTGTTTTTGTGTATTTGAGTTACATACACTGTGTATAATATTGATTAACCTCAGTTTCGGTTCTCAGGGTTTTGTTGAGTATTCCCTGCATTTCCTGCATATGACTAAGGAACTTTATACATTTCCATGTGCTATTGCTTGTTTGAATAAATGAATAGGGAAAAAAAGCAATGTGTATATAATGTTTTTTAAAATACTGCCACATATAGGATTACTAAAATGCTTTTTCTTTTAAAGAGCTGTACAATTTTGCAGAAATAAATTTGAGAATATTAAAACAGTTTCTATAACTACTTACAAAAATAGCGTGCTCTCACTTAACCAAGAAAAAAAACACTTTCTGGAAGAAAATATGATAGAATCAGAGAATGTAAACAGAAAAATCACTTTTACTCAATCATTCCACCCACTTTTCACTGTTCTGTCCAAGGAGAGTTAGCAGGGTAGTACTAGCTGCTTATGTCTGTGATGGTTGAGTTAAGGTGACAGAGATTAGTAGGCATTTCCTGTCTCTCTCTCTTTTTTTTTCTGTGTGTGTGAGGAGGAAAGGGGGCAACCGGTACTGAAGTTAGCATTTGGGTAGAATCCAGATCTCAGTCTTGCAGGTCAGAGATGCAATTTTTCCATAAAACTAGAGGTTATCCACTGTGGAGGCACACTAATAATAAAACTATATCTCATCAATCAGAATGTCAGGTTATTAATGGACACAGGAGTTTAACTGTAAGGAAGACCAGAGTGCCAGCAGTTACTAGTAAATGCTTCTTGTTTTTAGTGGGAAAGTCACCTTTAGCATGGTTGGCTCCTAGACTGCAACTGGGATCTCTGGCTTGTGGGAATTCTCCTTGGAAAACTTACACTGTTTGCGTTTTTTATTCCAGAACGTTTGAAGAGTGCCCGCAACATCCCAGAAAGTGTGGGGATTGCTGGGGGAAGATTCAGAAATGAACCACCCTTGCACGCTCCCTGAGTAAAGATACTACAGTAACAAATGGTTACAGTGCCAAGGGATAAATGCTTCGCAAAACAGAAAGTCGTGAGAACTTTGCCCTCCAGAAAGGTCATAGCTAAATTTAATGCTCAAATACCATCACCCTCTTAACATGGATTTCTGGTGAAGTTCTGTCTTCCCATCTTTTCTGACTTTTCCTTTTGATTTATATTTAACTTTCTCATGTGTTTATGTTAGTAGTATGCCGACTATAATCAATTTTGGTACAATATAAAGAATGTATCTAAAATAGAGAAAAACCCAGTGTATTTGTAAAAGAATATTTCTATATATTTCCCCTGTGGACATAAGGCCCAGAGGACATGAGGTAGGGAAGGGTTGAGATGTGTCGTGGAGCTGGACACCAGGTGTAGCGCGCACTGTGTTGTGGAAAAGATGTGTGGAACCGACAGCCCCGCTTTTGTGTTGAGGAGTAGAGGTAGAGTGGTGGGAGATTTTAAGAGGTAAGACAAGAGGGGCATGGGGTCACTGTGTAGAGTAGGCAGGGTGAAAAATTGAGTGTTTTAAGATTAGGTTGAGGAATTTGATTATTTTATGTGTACCAAACATTGTATTTTTTTACCAAAGCGTGATGTAACAGATTAAACATAATTTTACTAGTAGTGGATTAGGTGGGGACCCAAATGGATGCAAGGAGGCATTTAAGAGGGTGTTGTGAAAGTCCTGGTTAGAGACATTGAAGATTTATTAAGGTAGTAGTGGTGGGAAGGAAAGATGATTTAAGGAAAAAAACCCCTGCAGCTGGGAGGATTAGCCTGTGATTGACGGTGGAAGGTGTTAACAAAGGGCATGAACAACACTCAAAGCTGTGAACCTGGGAGACTAGAAAGGTAGTGGCACTAGTCAACGAGAGAAAAGTGTCAGATCAGTATTTGTTTATTTCAGTTTCGGGGTGAAGGTGGGAAGATGATGTGTTTGGTTTGGACATATTCAGTGTGTGTTACTTTTGCAATCTCATGTGACCTCGTCTGCTTGAAACTGCTCAATTTTCTTAGTTCACAAAAAATATTTTAATATCACAACCACGTTAGTTTGCCATATTTTCCTGATTAGTACGTACATGCTTTTTAGAACTGGAGCTTCTGGTGCCCAGTCTATCACCGCAAACACAGAAAGGTTGTAGGCTTTGGACATTCTAATCTGTGCAAAGACTATCACCCTAAAGATTAAATGTTAAGCACAGTCCTAAATCTTACAAGGCAGATGACTTTGTACTGTTGGTGCTGAATCCTACCAATGAAAGATATTACTGAGTCAGTACAGACTGCAGCTTCTGTGTAATCCTCTAACGATCCCTAGGGCAATATACTGTTGTAACCTTTGATCACACTTAAAAAGTACATGGGCAAGGTTCTTATCCTTGAGCAGATGAGTGCTGGTTCATATGACTAGTTAAAAACTTACTTTAACAGTACAGACCGTCTAGGCCGTTGAGACAAGTTAACCTTGTAAAATTATCAGGTTGAGTTCCACTTTGATGTTTTTCTTGGGTTATCCTAGATGCTTACTCTGCGTTGTCTTTTTGCAGTTAATATACGTATGTATAAATTAGGCTGTATTCAATGATGCTAGCTAGCATCGTTGTATGTGTATATATACATATATACACACATTCATATAGATATATATGCACACACATACGTACATATATTATATGTACATATACAATTCCGGACTGTTGACTCTGGATCAAGGGTCTGGAAGTGCAATGCACTGTTTGTTCATTGCTCACATAGTGAAGTTTCCTGCATTGTACAATCTCCTTTTACTACTTTTACTACTCTTCTAGACTTGTCTTTGTATATCATAGTGAGTTTTTGGAGGACTTTTCTTTTCTGTTTAAGTATGTGTTACTTTTCCTGAAAATATCACTGCTGTTATATCACAGGATTGGAGGGAAATTAAAGGTAGAGCTCAGTTTATGAAATCCCTAACAAGTGATCTTTATTAAGTTTTGCCTAATCACTACCATAATAGGGAACTAAGTCCTTTTCCATGTCATCTTGTTCTCCCCCTTTCCCCTCCTCTCTGTTTAGATACGGTCTTTTGAAATTGAGAAGTCCACAACCTGGTACAACAGATATGGTCTGACTGGAACAAAGCAAAGTGTGATTGTCACCTCTTTTGTAGAAAAATAATTTATGAACCTTTTTACAACATACATTTGCCTAAGCATCAACGCTAAACCTACAGAATATCACAATGTGGGTGAGCAGGAAGGGGAATGTGTAATTTTGTCATATACCTACTTAAGAACCAGTAGTCTAGTTACTGAGACCCCTAACACATGCTAGGACTGCTCTTGCTTTTTCGTCAGCATATTCTATAGATGTATATTTTGTTTGTATCAGCTAAGGCTTTGAAGACCTTCACATGAGGTAATACTGTGCTCCATTCATCTGTCGTGTGCCTTTGGTACTTTAGATCTTCTGTTTTTGTTTAGTTCTGATGCAAATAGGAAGATAACTAAGGTTTCTGCTTTGTTAAATATCTTCTGGTGATTTATGTATAGTTAGAACAGTGAAAATTGGGAGGCAAAAACACTACATAAATATTAAAACAATTTGACAAATTTATAACTATCACTACAGGTCTAAAATGTGCCTGGACTAGATGTGGTAGCACATGCCTTTAGTCCAAGATACTCAAGTGGCTGGGTGGGAGGATTGTTTGAGCCCAATAGCTCAAGGTCAGCCTGGGCAATGTAGTGAGATCCTGTCTCTAAATAAATAAATAAATAAATAAATAAAATCTAGCTGGACATTATGGAAAACAGTATGGAGGTTCCTCAAAAAACTAAAAACAGAACTCCCATATGATCCAGCAATCCTCCTGCTGGGTGTATGCTCAACAGAAAATAAATCGATCTGCTCCCATGTTTATTGTAACACTGTTCACAATAGCTAAGATATAGAATTAACCTCAGCGTCCATCCACAGATGAATAAAGAACGCGTGATATATATACACAATGGAATACTATTCAGCCATAAAAAGAACATAATCCTTTCATTTGCAGCAACATGGCTGGAACTGGAGATTTTGTTAAGTAAACTAAGCCTGGCACAGACAAAACCTGCAAGTTCTCATGTGTATGTGGGAGCCTAAAAAGTGGATCTTGTGGAGGTAGAAAGTAGAATGGTGATTGCCAGAGGCTGGGAAGGGAAGAGGGAAGGAAGGAATGGAGAGAGTTGGTTAATGGATACAAACATACAGTTAGATAAAGGAATAAATTTTAGTATTTGATAGTACAGTAGGGAAATTATAGTTAACAATAATTTATTTTATGTTTCAAAATAGCCAGAAGAGAAGAATTGTAATGTTCCTTTATTAAGCTGTTTTTATTCTGCTGATAAAGACATACCCAAAACTGGGCAATTTACAAAAGAAAGAGATTTAATTGGACTTACAGTTCCACGTGGCTGGGAAGGCCTCACTCTCATGGCAGAAGGCAAGGAAGAGCAAGTCATGTCTTACATAGATGGCGGCAAGCAGAGAGAGAGCCAAGCAAAAGGGGTTTTTCCTTATAACCATCAGATCTTGTGAGACTTATTCACTACCACGAGAACAGTATTGGGGAAACTGCTGCCATGATTCGGTTATCTCCCACCAGGCACTCCCACAACTATGGGAATTATGGGAGGTACAATTCAAGATGTGATTTAGGTGGGGGGCACAGCGAAACTATATTAGTTCCCAACACAAAGAAAGGAGAAGTGTTTAAGGTGATTGACCATCCAGTTACCCTGATGTAATACTATTCAGCCATAGAATCGTTACACATTCTGTATGTTATATTATTACACATTATATACATATATCAAAACATTACATATACCTCAAAATATGTACAACTCTGATATATCAATTAAGAAGTACAAAAAAAAAAACACAGAAAGGCAGAAAAGGAAAGCTTGAGATTTGATGCACTAAATTTTGTGTACTTTTGGAAATATTATTAAAATAAGGTGGTACTGTTAATGGTGAAATGAGCTTTTCATCCTAGGTGCACCCTTTGAGATGGCAGGAACAATGACTCTTTGTCTTCTACAAGGTGATTATCACATGGTAGGCTTTTTCAAACACTAACCTGCCTTCGATTCTGATATGTTCTCTCTAGGGGACCCCCAACCTCCTGAATCAATGCTGTAGTGAGCCACAGTTACTGATGTGTGTGTCACATCTATCAGGTATGTTGACGTGAGAAAAACAGTTTACAAATCACAGCTCTATAAACTTGAACCAAGAAGGGCATGAACCTAATTTGTGGACCAAAAGAGCATTTACTTTTCTGTACAAAGTTCCTGTAAAGAGAGATTTAAATAAATACAGTGTAGAGGAAGGGCCTTTTCAGGAGTTTCTTTAACATCAGTGAAATATTCTTGCAAGAGGCAATATTTGACTCAGTATTTTCATTGGTCATTTAGATTTTACTTTTGACTTTAATTACTGGTTTTATAGCCTTGAATGGCAGACTGTTTCATAATGTTTCCCCATAAAGTTAGGTTTCATTTTATTTTCTATAGTTTATGAGTCCATGCGTGTAACTTACAGGGAAATCAGAACAGAGTGTAGTTACAACACTGAACTTCTAAAAGGATATCCCTGACTTAAGAGATGGTATATATACTTTTTCTTGAGTTGGGATAAATAAGAAACCTCTTTGTGTCACTTTGAGCAATAAAAGAAGTTCTACTGTAGTTAACATTGCAATGAAATGGACTACTAATCTAAAGAGTTGCACCTGGAATATTTTTATCTAATGTAGTTAACAATTAATTTGTATAAATAGCAGAGAAGGATTATAAGGATATCAAACTCTACATATTCTTCTCAAAGTACTAAATTTTACAATTATAATGTCCACAGAAAAAAACACGATTTTATAATGCAAATAAAACTTGCAAGAACTTGAATCTGTTATTCTGCTTCTGCTTACTCTGTCTTTTCACGTTTTTAAGTAGATTATTGCATTGATTATCAACAGTGCTAAATTTTGCCCCTGCCTGAAGATATTATTTAGCTTTGAGGACTTGAGGAGTGCTGCTAGTTTGACATCTGCTAGGTAAAGTTCAGGAATGTCATTGAGGATCCTATAGTTCACAGGACAGTGCCCTGTAAGAAAGAATTATTTGACCCAAAATGTCAGCAATGCCAAGGTTGAGAGCTATCATAGATCATTGTGCATTTATTTTAATCAGTACTCCATATGGACAGAGAGACGGAATCAATAGAAATAGAATTGTTCCTTCTTCTAAGTATAAAAATAGTGATGGCAGGATCTATTGGTGGAGGGATTTAAATACAGTGCAGTGATTGAGATTGCAGATTTATTATCAAGGTTGAGTTCTGGTTTCCACTCTAGCCACTTGTTAGCAGTGTGGCCTTGGTAAAATGATTAATCCCTCTGCTACTGAATGTAATTTATACATGTGGATAATAAATTCTACCTTACAGGCTTGCTTGGATGAATAAAATTGTTTGCAAGCTGGAAAGTATTACATGTTCAATACATTGTAGCTACTGTTATGTTTAGAATGTGTACTGATATTGGTAGCATAGTATTTATATGGTTATATAGAGAGTGAGATGGTAGAAATATTAACAGAAATGAATTTCTTGAATATAAATATTTCTTTGTAATTTAATGAAGAGATGGAGTATTTATACATAGTATTATATATGTATACTATATATACACATAGTATATATATATTTAGTATTCATATATATAACTAGAATAGAGTCATTATATGTATATATCTAGCAAAGCACAGTTATATAGATTTATAACTAGTAAATAGTATTTGACAATTTGGGGAGATCTATAGAGATGCATCCTTTAAGACAGTAAACTAACACTAAAAATGCCAAATTAATAACAGAGGTTATCAGCGAGTTTTGTTAAAAAGAAAAAAGAATTCTTTCCTTTTTAAAATTTTACATTCTTTTCTTTTATTTTAGAGACAGGATTTTGCTCAGTCACCCAGGCTGAAGTGCAGTGGCATGATCATAGCTCACTGTAACCCTGAACACTTATGCTCAAGTGACCCTCTGGCCTTGGCCTCTCAAAACACTGGGATTGCAAGCATGAGCCACCACACTTGGCCCATATTCTAGATTGTCATATTGCTTTTTTTTCAAAAAACACATATTCCTTTTATAATTTAGGAGACAAGTATTATAAATTAAAAAAAACCCTCATAGCTCTCCAGTATAAATGGTGAAAAATATAATTGTTAAAACATTTTCCTCTTCTAGTTTATAAGGTTACCCCTTTTTGCTGGTTTATCTCTATTGGTTTTTCTCTTCAGTCACCTTTCTAAAAGTGGATGAACTGCGGGACCATTAACATTTTACTGGCATGATAAAGCTGGTCATGTTGATGGCTTTATCACCTAAGTTGGCATGTAGTGCTATCATGAAGCCAGTACAGTTTGGTCTGGGTGGTGAGTAGAGGAAAAATGCAGAAGAATTTAGAACTTGAAACTCTACAGCCAGAACTCTATCCTTGACCAAGTCTTCTCTAACAATTTGTTAAGAACCTCAATAAAAACATAGAAAGCATATTATTTAAACTTCCAGTTGACAAAAACTGGAAGGCATAGATAATAGTTTAACTGATTGAATATTAATTTCAAAATATGCATAGATCTGAATAAGTAAACACTAAACTTTAAAAATATTTAATTTAAAAATATTTAATAGGCAAAAAGGTAAATTTCTATAGATTTAGAAATAATTTTACAATTTTATGATGAGAGAAGTTGGACCATTATCTAATGCCCATTGCCTAAGGCTTAGATTGCCCCAGTTCATTGAACTATCTCTTAAACTAGATTTTGAAAGCAACATTTTCAGAATCCTTTGCTCTGTTTGATGCATGTGACCAGTTCTGTTTGCTATATTTTAAGAGGAGTATTGACCACTATGAAGTGGTCAGAAAGCCTGGAATTAGTCAAATCCCTGCTCTGCCATGTATTAACTCTGTGGCTTTAGGTAAATTGTAGTGCTTAATCTCTCAAAGCTTAGGTTTTCTTATATAAAAAAAATTTTTTTAAGCTACCCGGAAAAGTGTTTTAGGGATTGACTAAGATTATAATGATGCTAATAATAATAACTTAATAAACCTTGTATGTTGCTTACTCAAAGCCAGGCTAAATTCTAAAAGTTTGTGTTTGTAACTACATTTAATTCTCATTAGTACTCTGAGGTCGATACTGTTGTTCTCATTTTACAGCTGAAGGAACAGGCACAGTGAGCTTAATGTCTCTATATAGTCTAGTAAATCATAGTTAAAAATTTTTGTGTGTATAAATGCCAGACATGGTATCATGTGTTTATACACATTTGTGGATTTTTGCCAGGAGAAGGAAGTTGGGCTTATCTCAATAAACGTTTTGAGCCCTGTTATTACCTATGAAGATAAATATAAAGAATTATATTTACAGTATATCTCAAAGCTGAGTTTGCTTCCTATAACCCATACTAAAAACAACTTATAAGTTAATATGTTTCCTATAACTCATACTAAAAGCAACTTACCAAATTAATATAGTAATATATTATATAAGTATGCATGTATAGTATAGTAAAATGTATATGATAATGTATGTTCAAATTAATATAGCATAATTAGCAAAATCGTAAGTGGGTTTAAATAATATTATTGAATCATACTTTAAAATATTTCCCAAATACGCTGTTCCATGTACTTTGAAGAAAATAGAGATATTCTTTTCAATTTCAGGTGTAAAATAATTGCCTGCTGGGTATATATTTTAAAGATGGCCTACAAACTAGATTTTTTTTTTTTTTTTTTATTGCATTTTAGGTTTGGGGGTACATGTGAAGAACATGGAAGATTGTTGCATAGGTACACACATGGCAGTGTGATTTGCTGCCTTCCTCCCCATCACCTATATCTGGCATTTCTCCCCATGCTATCCCTCCCCAACTCCCCCACCCCCCCACTATCCCTCCCCTTTTTCCCCCGACAGACCCCAGTGTGTGATACTCCCCTCCCTGTGTCCATGTGTTCCCACTGTTCAACACCCGCCTATGAGTGAGAACATGCGGTGTTTGATTTTCTGTTCTTGTGTCAGTTTGCTGAGAATGATGGTTTCCAGGTTCATCCATGTCCCTACAAAGGACACGAACTCATCGTTTTTGATGGTTGCATAATATTCCATTAATTCAAAATTATTAAAATAGGCAACTCAGTAACAAAGAGAACCAGCTCATTTTCTTAGATGCTAATAAAACTAATTATACAGATTCTGACAAAGCGGACATTGCAGGTGAATGAAAATAAAACAATTGTTTCAATCATGTTGATTAAATAGGGAGAGGCTTAGAAGTAGAAGATTTATTGAATACTTAATTGAACCTTAATTGATTATTTAAATCATTTTAAAGAAACACTGATATCCATCTCTCTATGAGAATGACAGTTTTGTTTTGCTTTTTTTTTTTCAGAAGTACTGGCAATCACTATCTGATTCAGTCTAACGTTTTTTGGCTAGGGCAGGAACTCTGAACTTTATTTCCAAATTAGTAATAAGGCTAAACAATCCTAGAGGAAAGTGGAAAAATGCCTGATGGCTTACTGGAGGGAAAAAAATGGTGTGTGAGAGAAGGAATTATTAAGTTATCATTGGTCTGGAGAAGAAACAGCATGGCCCATTTGCAGAAACGATTCTTAGCTCATTTTTCTTTTTTTTTTTTTTGCCTTTGGTGATATTAGGGGTAACAGAAGTAAATTTTTATTTTCTCAATTTAGATATATCAGATTTCTCACTCTGTGTCATCAGTTAATTTATTCAAATCCGCCTCCAAAACTTTCATCTTGATAACCTTGCCAATACTGTTTTGAAAATCTATGCTGAGTTTCTGGGTTATAAAAAGCCTAGTATTTTCATAAATATGAAAGCGAGCCATCAAAAAAAACTGCACTTAATTTTTTAGCCTTGGTTTCTCTGTATTCCGTAAAATGACATAGCCTAATAAGAGAGCATTTACTCTAGTGGGCTTCATTATAGCCCATGTGCAGGATGATTCTTAAATATATAGATTAAATGAATGGAAAGAGACATGTCGACAAGTTTGTTTAGTTCCAACGATTGGATATGCTATTCTTAAACCAAAACTTTTGTTTACTCATTCATTCCTAGAACTGCAGTATTTTAAGAAGTCTCAGTGCTACAAGATTTCCTGTATTTTTTTTAAATGTGGTAACATGTACATAACATAAAATTTACCATTTTGACAGTTTTTAAGTATATAGTTCAGTGACATTAAGTATATTCACATTGTTGGGCAACTGTAACCACAGTCCACTTCCGGGAACTTTTTCATCTTCCCAAACTGATACTCTGTACACATTTAAATAACAACTTCCCATTCCCCCCCTCCTCCCAACCCCTGGTAACTACCATTCCACTTTCTGTGTCTATGAACTTAACTATTCTTGATATCTCATATGAATGGATTCATGTTTGTCCTTTTATGACTGGCTTATTTTACTTGACATAATGTCTTCAGAGTTCATCCATGTCATAGCACATGTCAGAATTCCCTTCCTTTTTAAGGCTGAATAATATTCCGTTGTATATGTATGCCATATTTGATTTATCCATTTATTTATTGATGGATACTTGGGGTTGCTTTCACTTTTTGTCTATTGCGAATAATGTTTCTATGAATATGTGTGTACAAATAGGAAGATGTTTATATTTTTTAAAAATGGCAATAATGTCAACTTTTTGTATAAAATCACCAAGTTGACAAAGGAGGTGGAGCAAATGTGAGTGGTTTTACTGCATTTTTAAAACTAGAATACCTTCTTAAACTGATCCTAATCAATCAGCTCCTCATGGAAAGATTAGAGCTCACAGGAAGAGAATAAAAAGCATAAATGAAACACTTTTAGCACATTTATTAGAACCTTTGAATTTTGATTTAAACCTGAAATTTTATTGCTTGGCTGGTCGTTACATATAGGATTCAGACTATGAAAAAGCTGATTTAAAAAGCTTAAGATACTATGATTTTTGTAATCCTAGAGAAGCAAAGAAGTCTCTCTTAACAAATAACAAAAACGTGAACACAATAACACATTTATTTCAAGTTAATGTAATTCTTTTTTTTTATTAGGCTCTTTTTGGAACTAATGAAACTATTATCCAAGGAGGTGAATTAATTTTCCACCTACAAGATCAGTATAGCAATATTCTGAATTCAAAAGACTATTGTTAAAGATGGTGTAACCATATATGGCAAGCCTTTTAGAAACCCCTTTTTGAATGTTGCTTTAAGCAATCATTTGTGTATTTGTATTAATTTTCAATCTAATCATTCAAATTAGGCAAAGTTTTGTGTACCAGTGATTGAATTAGAGAGAACAAGTTATTTTGTATAGTCTCAAAGCTTTGTAAGAATCCTTCGCTTGCAGTGTTTGCACAGTTCTCCATTAACCCTGTCGTGTTTCTTCTACTTTGAGACATCCATTAGTAGAGACTTGAACACTAATCTGTTTTCTGTCCCAAATACATAGGAATCCAGGAGCCAGGGATGCAGGTGTCATTTTACCTTCTAGTAGTCTATTTTTGTGTTCTGGCGCATGTCCGACTGTGCTCTATTTTTAAAAGTAAGGAGCTGCTTGCTACCTGAAGCCAGAGAGATACTGAAGAATGAAAGACCTCCAGAGTCCTGCTGTCTAAAGGAGTAGCACAGGCAGACACTGATGAGGGAGGAGGTAGTAGCTGAGTCTTTTGTTAGAAAAGCTCACGCTGACTCCTTAACATTGTTTACATTTTAATATACACTTTTGTTTCTTTTGTTTGTTCTTTTCCTGATTGCTAATTTTCTCATAGTATGCTAAGCATTTTAGAGATATTACGAATTCTCTCAAGGTTAGAGGTATGTATTATTATTTATTTTTGAGGCTCAAAGGGATTAAGTAATTTACCCAAAGTCTCACTGTTTATCAGATGCTGAGCCTGGGTTTGGGTCCGGGTCTGTCTGGTGCTGATGGCTTCCTGTTTCTGTTACAGTAGACAGCCAAAACATCACTGGAATTTACAGGATATAACTTTCTTCAAAGTGATAATCATTATACCCAGTCCTTCTCTTCTTTTTCCACTCTCACGTCCTGGTTTATGGCCGTATGACTTCATGTTTGGATGGGTTGTTGCAGTAACTTCCTAACTGGTCTCCCTACCCTCATGCCTTCTGAAGATCGATTTATTCGTTGCACTACTAAACTACGTCGTCTTTGATGTACAGCTCTAATCATGCAGCAGTTTTGTTGAATCTTAATATTTAATCATGGAAATCCTTTGATAAAAAGTAGTTTGTAGTTTTTTGTGGCCTTTCAAATGAAAGAAATACCTCCTCGTTTGGGATTCAGGACCCTCTCTCATCTACCCTTCCTGCCATTTAGTCATTTTAAACTGCTACTGCCTTCATCACATCAGTTTTCTAGTGACTTTGAAGAGCACTCTTTCTCTCTCAAGGCAGAGATAGGTTGATCTCTTGAGTTCCTATTTCTGTTTACCACATTATTGCCCTGTGCCCCTAATTCTCATCTCTCTGTCCTGATCTCCGACCAGCTTAGGCTGAAATTTTACCCATCTTCTACCTGCTTCATGATGTGTTTTCTGACCATCCCCATTGGAAGCTCTTTCTCCTTCCTCTGAGTCTCCATAGCACTGTATCTGTTGCTCTCTTATGGCACTTAAATTCTCCCTCTTGGAAAGTGAAGAGTTTTATAAGTGAGGGTGAGTTCCTTGAGGATGATCATTGTATAATAGAGCCCACCTCTCATGTGCCCCACATTGTTTATTGCAATGCCATATAGATGCTTAATAAATGTTTTTGAGGAAATGAGATACCATAACTTGAATGCAGGTAGTGCTTGGGAATTTAGATAATGTCTTAAATATATAATATCTCATTAAATCTGACAATAGTATGGAATTTAGTGATTGTCCCCAATTAATGAATGGTACTTAGAAATTCACAGAGATAAGTTCAGTATGTGTCTATGGAGCTTTGTGGATAGTTCTGGGGAAGTTGTAAGGTAGGAGTCCAAGTTAAGTAGCAGGGGAGCTAACAAGACCTTTTGGGAAGTTGGATCCTGGATTTCTTCTTCTTATTTTTTTTTTTAAGACAGAGTTTTACTCTGTCTTGCAGTGGCACAACTTTTGCTCACTGCAACCTCTGCCTCCTGGGTTCAAGTGATTCTACTGCCTCAGCCTCCCAAGTAGGTGGGATTATAGGTGTATGCCACCATGCCCTACTAATTTTTGTATTTTTAGTAGAGATGGGGTTTTGCCATGTTGGCCAGACAGCTCTTGAACTCCTGATCTCAAGTGATCCACCTGCCTTGACCTTCCAAAACACTGGGATTATAGGTGTGAGCCACCGCACCTGGCCTGGATCCTGGATTTTTGAACTCTGGTTGTGATTTGGACTCATCCTCAGGAAATCAAATATAAAATCATTTACTAAGCACTACCCCATCAGATTTTCATCTTATGGTGGGCCCCAGATGTTGGAATTTTTATTTTTAAGTGTAACAGCTTTGAAAAATATTATACTGAATGTATGGAAGATGTTTATGAATATAAATTTATTATTGCTATTATAAACACAATCAACAATTTTGAGCAAATCATTTGCAGACTTTTTTTCTTTTTGTAAAATAGAAATTTGATTTTTTCTTCATGTCTGCAGTGTTGTCAAAAATAATTTTTTTTCTGATGCTAGGCTGAAAAATAGATCTGTATCCTAGTTGTACAAGAATAACCCTTCAGAGGCACAGGATTATGTTGATATAATCCTAACTGAGCTATAAGAGTTAAATGCTTTATGATAGGTACTGTGGGTCAGCTCATGTTTCTGGGAAATGCAAGCTTGGGTACCAGTAAAGATTATATTTAAAACTCAAAATAGAAAACGGAAAAATCTTGTGTATGAGTGAGAAACATTTGATGAAAGGAAGTTACATAAAAATAGAGACTTAATATATAACTCCTATTCATTATGTAGTAATGTCTCATTTTTCTTTTTCCTTAAGGAATACCATCACATGAATTTTTATTGTTGCTGTTACATTGGTAACCAAATTTCATTTTCTTACTATGTGGGTGATTTGAATTAAATTTTTTCTTGCTTACTCAAGATTTACCTTTACCAATTGAATTATTGTAAAATGCAACCATTCCGTATCATGTTTGGAGACAATTACAATGTTCAGAGTTCTTTTCCTGATGCTGTATGGCTCCACTTTTCATTCTTTATACTAGTGTGTGTGCCTCTTTAAGTGTTTATTCTCTCCTTTCCAGTTAGCTGTCCAGTGTGGTTAGCAGGTGTCTTTGCTTCTGTTTTGAGGAAGAATTGCAACTTTGCAGGGAGAGCACTTAACCATGCTTGTTGAGTTAATAGTCTTATTTATTCAGAGTTGTAGTCAGTGGGCCTGAGGGTGACAATGTATTTTTCCTATGTAGGACAGCTCTTAGGGTTTGTGAGCACCATTGCATTTACCATCTAGCAGCCTTTCTCCATTACAGTCAAATTTATAATTGTGTTATGAATGAAGAGCTTGTTGGAATTGCTTATTAAAGAAAACGAAGTCATTTAACATCAGAATGTGCAAAATGACAATCCTATGATGAAGAAGGAGAACTTAGAAGTATGACAGCCTACATTTTGTCTTTTTTATAAGGCATAGAACATTTTTATTTCAGGGCTATTTCAAATCTGAGCTTCAAATAAAAACAAGCAAAATGTTAGGACTACCAACTATAATAAATTTTTATTTAAGTTTATCTGGCACAATTAGAAACTTGGTTATACATAATGTATATGTAGATACATAGATAAACATATAGATATATCTATCTTGGGAGACTGTAGTCATGATAGGCACTCAATTTTTTAAATTGTTTGACCTCTGAAAACTTAATAATTTAGTTAATCTTTAGATTTCTACTTCAACTTCCTAATGAATTATTTTCTTTCAAAAGCTCTTCCGGGAATTTCTCTTTTTTTTGGCAGGTATGTTTACATATCTCAAGTGACAACATTTGGCCAGATTTCTGGAAAATAATACTTTAAAAGAAAAATGTAGGCTGACTCTTAAGTGTTTTAATATTATTACTTTGAGATAAACTAAAATAAAACATAATCATATGGCATATTAATAGGAATATGTGTCATTTTTTAAGCTTCTTTTATATTTTACTGTAGTTTTTTGGTTTTTTAATAAATTTGTTGGGTTTACAACTATCTCAGAGGAGATATATTTTTTTCTTCCACATTTTTTGAGTTAAATTTTAGCAAAAGTGACTTAATTATAATCTTGGAGATGCATGTTGCTTAAAACTAATTGGGTCCTGGACTTAATAAAATCACACTTGTGTAGAAAGCCACATACTGTAGGTTAAAAAAGAAAAGGGACAACTTTGGTAATTTTCGAGTTAAAAATAAAATATTATAAGTTTCATGAGGTCAGGAACCACATCTCTTAATTTTTCCTTTACTCTGAATTGAACCTAATTATTATATGCATGACAGATAGTCATTAAATTTTTTGGTTGATTTATTGGTTACAGAATAAATATATTGAACGGTACTAGCAATTCTAGCTTGTTCCCCACGGATCTGTCTTTATCTAATAATATTTCTCTAGTGGAAATAACAATTCCTAAAGGTTTAATTAACTTTTTGACCTCTCCACCTCAGACCACCTTATTTATATATGTCTAAATTATTTCCTTTCCAGGCATGATTCATTTCCCTTCAGCTATTGGCCACATGCCAGGGAACATTGCCATTCCACACGTGTGTAGGTTACAATGGTTTTTTGCTTGTTTGTTTGTTTGTTTTTGTTTTTTTGAGTAGGAACTAGCATGTAAATCCTTTCTTCAAAATATGTATTTATCTACTGGCTGATACCTGACAAGGAGTGATAATGGTTCCCTACTGCTTGCTGACTCAAGGACAGAGTTTTCTGCCAGCTTTATTTCTTCCCCCAACATATATTTTGACAAACAGTTTTATTCAGAGAGAGAATGAATATAGGATCAGCTTTTCTGTGTAAGCATTTGAATTTGGTGTGAAGGGAGGATAAGTGTTAGAGGAAATGGAAAACGGGAAATAGATAAGAGGAAGTATGGTCCGTGCTGCCTAAACCGCTGCTTCTAATTAATCTTTCTCTGTCCCCTCAGCAGTTTTTCTCTCTATCTTTGCTAAGTGCATTTTGTCTATTCTATTATGGGTGTCTACTGCTAGGGATAACCCAGACTTCTCCTGGTTTCTTTGTGCATACTCTCTCCTTACTCCATTTGGTACCTCCTGTTTTCTGTGAGCCTGCCAGGTTCCTTCCCACCTTCGTCCTCTTCCAGTCTTTGGGATGACCTAAATTCTCTTCTGTACTTACTAAAATCCTGTTCATCTTTTTGCTCTGCATTTCTAGGCCTATCTCTTTCACAAAGTTTTCTGAATCTGTTCAGCTTCATTCTCATTTACCCGAGCTGCTCACACATGGCACCTCACAGTTTAGCATTTTCTTACTCTGTTGTGTGGTCTTCATTTCCTGATCTCATCATGGACATCCCATTGTTTTCTTTTTGTTCAGCTTTATTGATATATAATTGACAAATAAAATCACATATACTCACAGCATACAATGTGATGATTTGATATACATATACATTGTGAAATAATGACCACGATCAAATTAACACATCAATCACAGTTACCTGTGTGTGGTGGATTGGGGAGTGGTGGCAAGGATACTTGAATTGTGCTCTCTTAGCAAACTGCGAATAAATGATACAGTATTTTTAAGTATATTGTACATCAGATCGCCAGAACATATTAACTTATTCATCTTATAACTGAAAGTTTCTACCTTTGGACCAACATCTCCCCATTTCCTCTACCTTCCAGCCCTTGACAATCACCATTCTACTTTCTATTTCTATGAGTTCAACTTTTTTAGATTTCACATATAAGTGAGATCATGTGGTATGGCTTATTTCACTTAGCATGATATCCTACAGGTTCACCCGTGTTGTGCAAATGGTGGAATTTTCTTCTTTTTTATGCCTGAATAGTGTTTCATTGTGTGTACCTACATATACATGTACACACATCACATGTTCTTTATCCATTTATATACTGTTGAACAGTTAGGTTGTTTCAATGTCTTGGCTTTGTGAATAGTGCTGCAATGAACATGGGAGGGCAGATATCTCTTTGACATGCTATTTTCATTTACTTTGCATGTGTACCCATAAATGAGATTGCTGGTTCTTATGGCAGTTCTGTTTTTAACTTTTTGAGAAATCTCAATGTTGTTTTTCATAATCACTGTACTAAATTACGTTCACACTAGCAGCATGTAAGGGTTCCCATTTTTCCACGCCCTTGCCAACTCTTATTATCTTTCATCTTTTTGGTAGTATCCATCCTTATAGGTGTGACATAATATCTCATTGTGGTTTTGATGCATTTCTGAGCTTGAGCACTTTTTCATATACTTGTTGGCGATTTGTATGTCTTCTTTAAAAACAGTCTGTTCAGTTTCTTTGCCCATTATTAAATCTTTATAAACTTATAATGTTTAGAAATCTATTTCCACTTGGCTTTCATATGTTTTTCATAGAATAGATGCAGTATATTATATATCTAAATTGACTACATGAAGAAAAGCAACTCGTATATAAAAATTACTTTTTTTGTGTGGAATGTCATTGTTTAGGACTTCTCTTATACTGAAGTCTAGTAAAATATGTTTTCTTTAAAACAAAACTTTATTAGACAAGTCATGTATTATAACTTACTATTGTAGAAATCTGTAAGAGTTTGGAAGAGGTTAAGAAATTTAAGCAATTGTTATTAGTCTTCCTACATAAAATATTGGTATAGAACCTGTATACCTTAAATAAAAGCTTATAGTTACAAAAATGGATATTCCTAGTGATATTCTATACTCTAGTGTTTACATGGCTGTTTGGCTTTGTTGTTGATAGAAAACCCTTCATTATTAAGGATAGCACTTCGCATAAAATTGATTGAAGCTGACTTTAATTTGCAGATGGCGTTCATTAAAGAATTTCTTTTCATAAGGGTCATTTTTCATTTCTTTTTCAAAGATTAAATGGATTTATACATAATTATTTTAATATAACATCTGTTCTCATTTTTTTCCTATTCAGAACTTTCTTCCCAGATTTTCCATGTTTGTATTTCATAGACTATACAAACAAGTTTTAAGGGAAAATATATAATCCTGAGTGATTATATAATTTATTGCCATTCTCTCTGTTACAATTTTCATTTTATTTACTACACGCCTTAAGTTTTTCAGCAGATTTCTAAATGTCATATAAATATTAAGTTATATAACAACATTATTTATGTATACATATTTCTATTGCATAGTTTCTGAGTGCAATGATGGATCCATTGAGAATGAGGATTCTGGAAAACTCTTAAAAGAGTGGCTTATGTGTATTTCCTTCTTCCTTTTTTCCTCCTTTATTCCCTCCCTCCCTTTCTTCTAGAAATGGGATGTTTTTAAAAATGACATTCCATGCAAATTCAGTGAATGGATGGCTAAAACAAATCTGATCCAAACTGTTGACAGAAGTGGAGGTAGGCTAAGAACTCCAGCCTCTTCATCATCATCTCCTCATTTCCCCTTGAATTCCTTCTCATGTAGTTTCTTGGACAGATGCATCTGGAATCTGAAACTAGTATTTAATAGATTATTCAAATTCTTAATAGTTGTTATATTTGTAAG
Source organism: Ateles fusciceps (assembly GCA_036589455.1). Lineage (NCBI taxonomy): Eukaryota > Metazoa > Chordata > Mammalia > Primates > Atelidae > Ateles > Ateles fusciceps. Next base: position 8,680,532 of record JAZHEH010001022.1, read on the forward strand.
TCAGTGACACAGCTTGAAGGCACAAGCAATATTTAATCTTGAATAGTTTTACTTTTAAAATTCTATTTGAGGTTTTTTTTTTTGGCTAATTGTGGTCATTTCTACAACTCTTTCTAGAAAACATTTTTTTCTCAGATTTGAATATGTTTGTTATTATTAGCTTTCTTATTTAAAGATGAACTAAATTTCTTAAGGACAAAAAAATGTTTTTTACCTACAATTTGATGCTATATAGAGAGAACATTTTCGTTTAGAAATTATCAAAATTGTGAAATCTTTGATAGACGGGAGAAAGTATTTGTCTTTGCTTATAATGAATACTTTCAAAATGAAGTCACTGAATGACAATAATAATCTTAAGAAATATTATGGTTGGATATCATCAGACAGGTGATATTATAAATCTTCTACCCCAAACAGTAATTTTTCCCGATAGTCTTTCTGTTACAAATGTTTAGTCACTAAATACATTGTATGAACGAGAGCTTACCACAATCAAACCAATACAAAGCAATAGGCATATTACAAGGAAAAAGTCTTTGAATCCAAGTGCACGTTGGAGCAAGCTGTGATTCTGCTACATATCAGCTATTTGTTATTGGGCATTTAGCAATTTCCTTAGCTTTTGGTCTACTGTCTACTAAAGGAGAATTTAAATTCTGGCTCTGCAGGTTTGTTGAGTAATAATATAAATGGATTATCTCATACACAAATATTTTTAAATAAAATATTGCTATAGGATACTTGGTATATTGAGCCAAAAACTGCCTTGTAACTTTGACTCTTTTGTCCTAGTGTTTATTTTCTATCCTATTTGCCTGTTAGGATTCCCAAGTCTTCCTGTCCCCAGGCTAAAGCTGTTCATTTAATTCCGCTGTCCATTGTCTAACCTCATTTTCATATTTCTTAAACATTGCTCTTCCCTGGGATGCACTGGTTAAATCTTATTGTGGTATTGGGCTATCATGTTTTGGAGCCATACTCAGGGAAGCCATACTTGTTTGGCATGCCTCTGTTGTCTTGGCTGTACTCAATTGTACCCAAACTGAGCAGAGAGATTATAATCCAGGCATTAGTATTGGGACCAAGGGAGAGTTAAGTCAGTCTTTTCCAAAATGCAAAAGCTGTAGGGCTTGAAGCAGAGAAAGTCAGTTCACAGAGAAATGAAACATATTTCTGTTCTCTCTCTTAGTGTGGGGGAGAGAGAGAGGGATCTCAGTTACTTCAGGACTTTCATGATTCTTGCTCTACTTCTTCCCCTGAAGCTACACTATGATCCTGCCCTTTGTTCTATAAATAACCACCTCTCTAAGCTACCTAGAGTTACTGATATTGCAATTGTTTTTCATCAAAAGATTGCCATTTGTTTTGTTTTTGTTGTTTTGGGTGAGAACCATTAACAAGTATCCTGTAATATATATAATTTTTACTTTTCAATTATGTCTCTATAGAGTTATTTTTAAAAGATGCTGTTCATTTGAAGACCTTCCCAATTCAGAGGTATCAAAAGGTGAAAAAAAAATTTAATATACAGTCTATTTTGAAAACATCTCTGTTAAAATCTAAGGCTTAGAATTGAACATGAAAACTGGCTCCCCCTCTCCCCCCTGAAATGATAACACTAAAATAAAAGCCAGCATATTTCCTGTTCTGTCCACAGAGCCCTTATCTCTTGTCTCCAGATGCCTATGAAATATTTCCATTTAGATGTCCCCATCAGACATATTTCACAATTCATACTCTTCTGCCTTGTCAGGCTGGATCTTCTTACTTTGTTTTCATAGCAGCACCATTTACCCCATCTTCTAAACTAGTGATCTAACAGTAATTTGGAATTTTTTGTCTCCTCCTTCCAAATTTTGGCATTTATTTTTAAATTAATATTTTAAATCATGGTATAATACATGTAACAAAGGTTACCATCTTAACCATTTTTAAGTGCACATTTCAGTGGTATTAAGTTCATTCACGATGTTGTGCTACCATCATCAACATCATCTTGGGAACTCTTTTCATTTTGCAAAACTGAAACTCTGAACCCATTAAAAAATTACTCCCCATTTCTTCCTTTACCAAGACCATGGTAGCCACCATTCCACTTTCTGTTTCTGTGAATTTGACTACTTTAGGTACCTTTTAGAAATGGAATAGGAACAGTATGTGTCTTTTTTTTGTGATTGACTTATTTTACTTGGCATAATGTATTCAAGGTTTATTTGTATTGTAGCATGTGTCAGAGTTTCTACATTTCTTGTGTTGACATTATTCTGCTACTTACTCTTTTTTCCTATCTTTATGCTCTCACTGACAAATAGAAGGCCTACGGTTTTATTACTTTGTACCTGAGCTACTGAAATAATGTCTTAACAGGTCTCTGGAGATTCCCTCCCTGCTTACAATCATAATCTGTAATGCATGAATAATCTTTATATACATGGCTTTCATCTGCTGGTTGTCAATAGGACTATCATAAATGGAATTCCATGGGTGGTTAGTTCAATGTAGAGGGCTGAGATAGCCCCCTTTTGCTGAAAACATTACACGTTTTCAGCTAATGTCCCCATGTAGTCTGTCTCTTCAATGTAATTTCTGAGACCTTTATAAGCTAGACAGACCCTTGAAAAAATTACCATGTGCTTAAATGTATATTCCACCGTTGTTAGCCAAGGATTTTCCTTTCAATTTTATAGTCATTTAACTTTCTCAGTATTTATATCTGTGACTTCTTCTTTTGCCTTTAATTCCCCTCAGCCAAAAATTTCAGCATACTTAACATGACCTATCCAAATATCATATGTTCTGTGTACAGCTTACCTTTTTCATTAAAACTTCACTATTGCTACAACCCTGTATAGTTCCATTAGTTACACTCGTACTCTTAAATACCGTTGTAGATTATGTCGTACTTGTTAGAAGCCATGCTAACTAGATTTCAGTTTCTTGAAAATTGATGCTTTTTTTTTTATAGCTCCACATTAGCAAGCATAGTATAAATATGTACTGAGTGGGCAATAACTATTTGTTGTGTTAGTGGCATTTTGATGTTAATAGTACACTGATGGAGTAAGTTATAGATGTGCTATAAAAACTTTTATTGCATGATTGTCACTTTCTACCTCGTTGTTGTTTCTAAATCTCCCACTCTTTTTTTTTTTTTGAGACAGAGTCTTGCTTTGTCGCCAGGCGCCAGGCTGGAGTACAGTGACGCAATCTCGGCTCACTGCAATCTCCACCTCCTGGGTTCAAGCAATTTTCCTGCCTCAGCCTCCCTAGTAGCTGGGAACTACAGGCGCACGCCACTGCGCCCAGCTAAGTTTTGTATTTTTTTGATAGAGACGAGGTTTCACCAGGTTGGTCAGGATGGTCTCGATCTCTTGACCTTGTGATCCGCCCGCCTTGGCCTCCCAAAGTGCTGGGATTACAGGCTTAAGCCACCGCACCCGGCTTAAATCTCCTACTCTTAATTTACCTGAAAGTGCTTTTACTTGTAAGAATATTAGAAATTTTTAGTGTTCTTTTTTCACCTGAGACTCAGACAACTTTTTTGATTTAATCTATATTTTGTCTAGCATTATCTCAATATTAGAAGTAGTTAATATATCTATAGGCAATTATTAAATACATAGAAAGTGAAAAACCAACTAACAAACAAAACCCACCTAAGTCAATAATATTGGCAACAGGATTTAGCATGCTGTTACGGCACATGAGATGCTGCGCCTCCTACTTATGTGAAATATAGGATATATGGAAGGAATATTGTTTAGTCCTGTGTTTTTGTTGTTGTTTCTTTTGAACTATTCTGTTTTTCTTAACTCTCCTGTCCTTTTCTGAGTGACCTTAAACTCAAGGTAATCGTTGAGTGGGAAGAGTTATTTTTAGCCATCTTTTTCCTCCTTTAGCCCTTCTTTTTACTCAGGTAGATAGGATTTACCAGCTTGGCCTTATTTTCTTCTTTCTGTTAACATTTAAGACCATCATACTAACTGTAAAAACCAAATACTGTAATAAGAGTGAGGGAGTGCATGTTTAAAAAGTTTGTAGCTATATTAGCTTATACCACATTTGTGTCAGAACCAGATATTGTATATATCAGTTCAATAATGACGTATTGAAACACCAATTACGTACCGTGCTAGGAATAAAATAATAAAATAATAAACAGAGTAACACCATCATGTCCTTTTGGATTTTTATAGTTTAGTAGGAATGTATTAAGTATGACAAGTACATGAATATGATTAAAGGGATGTAAAATACTGAATAACAAAGGAATTTCACTTTGTCTATGCGAACAGTGACAACCTTTGAGAAAGTGTTCTTTAACAAAGACTTGAAAGTGGAGAGGAAGTAGCCAGTCAAAAAGGAACCCAGAGTTTTCCAGATAGCATGTGTGAAGACTTGCAAGCTTGTTCATCCTGCCTTATTTTGTTGTTGTGGTTGTTCTGTTTTGTTTTGTTTTAGGCTTTTAGCAGCCTGAAGCCATGGTTCTTTGTTTCTGTCTCTAGTATTAAGCGGAAAAGTGGGATGAGGGAGGTGCTTCACTGGCCCAACCAGAAACAGAAACTTGGAACCCATGACTGTATTTCTCCCTTGGACACCCCTGCCTAGGACAAGACGGAGCTGTACTGTAGAATGCTGGGGAAATGGAAAGGCAGCATTGGTGGAACAGAGAGCACTGAGAAATCATGACTGCTGGGGAGATTGTGGGACCTGAGCAACAAGTATGAGATGAGACAGGTGGGGGGCCAAATGATGCAGGGCCTGCCTCTACTTGTCAAGGATTTTGAAATGAGCCTTAAAGGAAGCTATTTAAAGGCTTAGTCAAGGGCCTATTTTGGTTTAATTTGTGTTTTAAAGTAGCCATTCTCCTGCATTATGGAGAATGAAATGAAATGAAAGGAAGCCAGGAATGGATGTGAGCAACCAGCAGTCAGGACAGCGGAGGAGAGGGTGATGGTTGGGGGAGAGTGAAAATGGATGGATTTCAGAGATGTTTAATATAGTTTTAAAATCATTTGCTGTAAATTCTATTAGATTTTAAAAGGTGACAGGAAGGCAGAAGACAGCAATAGCTTTTGGGTTTATACCTCGAGTAGTTCTGTGAAAGATGATGATAGATAACAGAATATGATTCCTGAGATGAGAAAAACTGGCCAAAGAGCAGATTCTGGAGAGATGGCAATGAGGAATTCTGCAATATTATACATAGTTGTATATTAATATATCGTGTAATATTTATGTATGCATATATATGATTATATGCCTATAAGGTACAGATTTTGGAATCACCTCTCCACAAATGGCCAGTAGGACCATGGAATTAGACAAAATATATTTGTAGAAAAAGAAGCACTCTTGAGAATACAAATATTTAACAAGAGAGAGTAGAGGTCAATTTAGGGTAGTCAACTATAGATTTCAAATCATATAGCAGGAAAAAGTCTTACACATCATCCAGTTTGTTATAATCAAAATGAAGATGAATAAAATGAAATTCTGTCAGACTGTGTAAATTTAAGTCATGGCATAGGAAGTCTCTTAAGTCTACGGTTCTTTTGTAGGTTTCGAAAAATGCAATTCAACTCCCTATTGATATTTGTCTGCACTGAATTATAAATTGAGAAGGTGTCAAAAATTTTTTCCTATGTTTATGTTTAACACCCTTTGGTGGCAGCAAATTTTCACAACTCTCTTGAGTATTCACATTTGTTAAATTATGAAACACAGTGCTTGGCAAGCACAGATAGTATTTGCTGAGTGAATCAAAGGTACAGATTTCTGAGACAATCAATTCTTTAAAGATAGAAACTCAATTATTTGTCTTTTTTTTTCTGAGTGAAGTGCAAATACTTGCATAACAATTACATTGAATTATTGTTATTTTTTTCTTGTAGCTATTTTTTCTCATGGTGTAAAAAGGCATTTTTAAGAGCAAAAAGTCGATGTTTAAAAATCTAATAAATGTAAACCACTATTAGACCTAAAAGTATGTCAAACATAATACAACTCTGATTATAAAGTACTCATTACTTTTTCTTTATCATAAAGATTAAACTTTACAGGATTACTGATAAACTTAATAGCACATTTTTTTTTTACCTTCCAAAATATCTTTTATTTAAAGACTTTCTTTTTTAACCACAGAATGTCAAGATAGTTATGTTCTATTTATTGCTGATTTCTCCCTTTCTATTTTTTTCCTTTCTTTTTGTATCATGCCCATAGCAGCTGTTTCCCTAACCCTTACCCCTACCCACAGGCTTTCCCACGCTCCTTTTTTGGCTCTCATTTGGCATTGATCCTGAGTTTGACAGATAAAACATGTGTCTGAATTGTAGTTACAGCCAAGCTACAATCTATCAGGTTTTCCCTCAGGATAATTATGCTTATTTCTCCCCAAAACAAGGTAATTGTTTTGTGATAAAGTATTCAGTTCACTCTGAATAAGCCTTTGGCCTCCTTTTATTCAATTCCTCATCCCATGATAATACGCTAACAGATGACTCTTAGGCTCTTTGGAGTCAGTTTGAGTGAAGCTCACAGGATATTAGAATTGGAGACAGAAACAGAGAGGCAGCACAGCCTTCAGTGTTAGAAATGGGATTCAGTCCAAACCTGGACTCATACTAGATTGTGACTCTGGATGTGATATTCAATTTCTATGTGTTTCCATTTCCTCATGTGTAAAATTAGATAACTACCAGCCTTTTGAAACTTTGATCCAGAAGATGTCATTTTGGTAGATCTGAAATGATTACGTGATGGGCCCCATCACTGTTTTACTTAGAAATATAAAATCAAGATTATTAATTCTAAGGTATGCATCCATAGCTCAGCAATATCCAAAGCATAGTATTAACTGTAGTTGCATGAAAATTTCCCAAGTGGGTATGTGGATGCATAGGAAACTGGGGTGGACATGGAAAGCCAATGTGACTTTAAAAAATGAAAATTCTCACTCGAGAATATCAACACCCTTGGACTTAAGGATCTGACTGTGAATGGTCTAAATTAAACAGACAAACTGCTGTTAGTTTACTTTCCTATGCAGAATAACTGACAACTAAACAATTTAAAATTTACAAATTTAAGATATAAATGGATATAACCCACCTTTGTATGTGAATGTATGTGTGTGTATATGTATGTGTCACTAAATGGTCACAATTTAAAACAAGACCAGAATTAAACGTTCAAAAACATTTATTAAGCAGCCATCATGTACCAGGAATAGTAGAATAATTAAAATTTTCTAAAGTTACAGTTGCTTTAAAGTACTCCAAATTTAGGAGTCTTCACACGTGCTATATGAAACATAAAACAACTTAATTCTTGAGTGGTGTGTATTTCAGTTGCATCTTTAGGCTTTTTCTGAATGCCTTCATTACTTCTTACAGCGCTCAAGAAATTATGAAAACTCAGAAGGCAGCCTGTCTGATTTCTTAAATTTAAATTTGCTGGTTAATTTCTTTAGATTATTTGAAAATTCTTCTTTGCCCAGGTACTTCATACATATATGGACTATACTACCGGTCACTTTTAATTTAGAAGGAACTTTCCTTTAGGAACAGGTATGTGTATAGCTGTAAATTATTTAAATTCACATGAAATCTGTCTTTATATTCAAAGTACATAAGGTGAGATATTGTGTTATTTTCTTATAAAGTTATCCAATAAGGGAATAAATTGGTTATTTTCATTTAAAACAGAAATAGAAATTTTACCAATGATGGTTGGGAACTTTAACCAGAATGTACATAGTGTGTGTAAATAATGACATACTTTGTTTCTGCAACTAGAATTCATGCTATAATGTGGACATTGATACCCTATAAGTAAATACATTTAATTTGACCTTACCCCTATTCTTGATCAATCATTAGCAGAATTATTTATGTGACATTTATGACAGCCCTTCATTTTTAGAACCAGTTTACTTTTTCAAAAAATAAATTGCAGTACACAAAAGTACTGTAGAAAAAGATCATTTTAGGTCTAATATTAGAATGATATAATTTCCTTTTTGTTTTACTGTGAATTTAAAAAATTGATTTATTTGGAGACAGATTAGCAAATCCCCAATTATATCTTTAGATACTGACACATTTAAGAATATTTGACAAAATTGCAATATCATAGCCTCGAAAGGTAAAACTTACCCTATTTTTAATTTCCCGTGGTAGCACTTTATAAATAAAAATTATGGTTTATGTGCCAAAAGCCTGGACTTTTTTCACTGCCAGAAGCTGCTTTTCAGGGGATATACTTTCCTTTTGTCTAGAGGCAAAGATTGTTTAAAACTTGAAGAGACATGAAGAAGTATGTGAGTTCATCCACCCAGGTCTAGCCAGAACTGCTTCTGAAAGGTTCTGTGGCTCAGGTAGGCAATTAAAGCCTTGTGATTGTCCTATTAAAAGTCTGAAAGTATGCATATAACCCACCAATATTTTACAGAAGAATAATAAGTAAAAATTAGAAAACATTTGAAATGAAAAAATGTAGGATAATAAAAGCAGATATTTGTTCAGTACTTACTAAGTGTTCCAGTCAGTGTACTTATATAATCTCTGAGTTTTGTTATACAGATTAAATGAGTTAATATAAAGCACATATGTGTCTTGTACATGAATGTTATGTATTTTAAGTGACAACAATTGTTATTGATATAATTATATATTATTATCATAAAAATAATAGAAAACCAATAGGTGGAAGAAGCAGGTCTTGGAATTCCAGACTGTCTGTCTCTTAAGTTCATTCTCCATATCACTGAGTTATTCTAGTTTTCCAGTGTAGAGAATCTAAGATGGCCAAAAAGGGTCCCCAGAGCCTCCTTGTAAACTATTCTCCACAACAGACTTCTGGAATAGAAAGAAGGTGGCTTATGACCTCTTTCACTGCCTAGTCCTTGGGTACAGATAAAGTTATTTAAACCGTTTTAATTTCTACTCCTGTAAACAGGGAATATCAGTAATATGAATCCTTAATGTGTCAGGAAGATTAAACGAGATAATGCATGTATATTGCTGTGGAGCACAAAGCCTGGCACATAATAGGTACTCAGTAAAGGAAGGCTGTTCTTGTTGCTTTGAGGAATGCACATAACTGATTGCATTGGTTATGAGTGCTCAGCTTGTGGTCTAACTGAATTATGTGCACCAAATTTGGTGGTAGGTTTTTGTGAACTGACCTCACCCCTGGCTGCATCTTAGCTTTTCTCCGCTTTTCAGGGGGATATACTTTCCTCAGCCATTTCATTTACATTTTATTTAATGAGGTTATATTTTTAAAAGATGATTTTTAAAGGCTTTCTTTTTTAACCACAGAATGTCCAGATAGTTACGTTCTATTTATTTCTGATTTTTCTCTATCTTTCTCCTTTCTTTTTGGATCATGCCCATGGCAACTGTTTCCCTAAACCTTGATTAGTTTAAATACTTTCTGAAATAAGAGAGTAAAATAATAAAAATAATGGTGATTAATATAGTGTTAATTTTCCCATAATTTTTTAATGCTTTTATATTTCACATAACCAGGATAGTATTATATATTGATTAGTGTTCTATATTTTCAAATTAACAGTATGTTATAACCCATTTTGTGCAACATTAAAAGTCTGCAGAAATCACTTCTATACTTCTTAATATTCCATATATAATTGTATTTTATTTAAATATTTCTCTCTTTTTAGGCGAGCTGATTATCTCCTGGTTTTGTCAGTGTAAATAATACTGAAGTACATATTTTAGTAAATTCTTGCTTATACTTCTGATTATTGTTTTCAGATATATTTCTCTATGTGGGGTTATGGATTAAAGAAACTAAGCACAGTGTACTTCGAAATAATGGTTTTCAATCTCATAATTAAAATTGGATGAAAGTTTCTTTTAAAAATCTTAGAGCAGTGATTTTTAAAGTTCCCTGTGACATCTCCTTTAGGGTTGCTGTTGACAGGGGAGAGTTACACACTGAAGGTGGCTTTTATTAAATGCTGAGTTTTTTTTGTTGTTGTTTACTTGTTTTTTTACTTATACCAAGTGAAACTTATTTTCTTTTGAGGAAGGATCTTGCTTTGTCACTGAGGGTGGAATGCAGTTGTGGAATCATAACTCACTGCAGGCTTGAACTCCTAGGATCCTAGGTTCGAGTAATTCTCCTGCCTTAGCCTCCTTAGTAGCTGGGACTACAGGTGTGTACCACCATGTCCTGCTGGTTTTTCTTTTAAATTTTATTTTACAGACAGGGTCTTACTATGTGTTTTTTAATACCAAGGATGCTTTTCAAAGTATCAGGTTTCACAAAAAATAAAGTCAAGATATGTTGCTTCATGTAGCTAATGTTTTTGTTTCAGTTTATAATAAAATATAAATGTTAAATGTCTCCTATAACTCATTAGAGAACCACAAATAAGTACATTTATTTAATAAATTATCAACCCCATGATTAAATATTGTATTATTATTATTATTTCTTTTTGAGATGAAGTCTCACTCTGTCACCCAGGCTGGAGTGCAGTGGTGCGATCTCGGCTCACTGCAACCTCTGCCTCCCGGGTGGAGTGTGCCACCATGCCTGTCTAATACTCTTATGTTTAGTAGAGACGGGGTTTCACCATGTTGGCCAGGCTGGTCTCGAACTCCTGACCTCAAGTGACCCACCAACCTTGGCCTCCCAAAGTGCTGGGATTATAGGTGTGAATCACTGCACCTGGCCTAATATTATATTAGTTTGTTTTCACACTGCTATATAGAAATACCTGAGACTGGGTAATTTATAAAGAAACGAAGTTTAATTGACTTATTGTTCCACATGGCTGGGGAGGCCTCAGGAATCTTGCAATCATGGTGGAGGGTGAAGGGGAAACAAGGACCTTCTTCACATGGTGGCAGGAGGGAGAAGTGCAAGCAGGGGAAATGCTAGACGCTGATAAAACCATCAGATCTTGTGAGAACTCACTCACTATCACAAGAACAACATGGGGGAGACTGTCCCCATGATCCAGTCACCTCCCTCCCTCGACATGTGGGGATTACAATTCCAGATGAGATTTGGGTGAGACAGAGCCAAGCCATATCAAATACCATTGTAGAGAAACTCTGGCATGGGTTAGTTTAGGAAGTTTTTCAAAGATTAGGTGAAGAATATTTTGCTGACTTGTCACTATAATTTTTATTTACAAAGATATGGAAAAGTATTTAGATATTGGTGCATGTATAGAAAGAACACCATTCTACCTATTTGCAAAGGGCCTGAGTATCACATGAAGCCAGGGCTTCAGAGAAGAGAGAATATCTGTTTTACAGAGAGAGACTATTTTGCAGTATTCTTGACAACTTGACAGGGACTCACGGAAAACTGCAGTGTGACTCTTATCTATAAATCCTTCCTATCTCCACCCTCTAAACTCAGTCAAGTCTCAGGTTTTGCTTACCTCCAAGTTTTACGTTGTTTTTAACACAAGAATGGTCTGAGTTCATGTGGAGTTGACTGATGTAGGGTAGAGGCTACTCTGGAATAAGTAGCATCCAAGAGGAAGTGAAACCCCACTGGTAATTACTAGAAGAAGGACTCTTGGCCAGGAGTTAAGTTGGGTCAGGAACTTTCAACTGACTGTGGAATTGGGGAACATTCAGGGCAATTCTACATGTATTGCAAGGGACAGGGAGGCTCCAGGTGACAGCTTGGTTATGTGATTTTTTTTCAAGAGCACCGTACAGGAAGCACAAGCCTTTTTATTGTATGGAGCAGAGTCCCAGAAGGACTGGCTATCGCGTGCTAAACGAAATCCCTGTGAATGCACACCAGCCTCTCTGGAAATACAAGCTTCTAGACATTTCTGGGTTAAGGTGTAGTCCATTTCACTTTGCTATCAGATTACAGATAAGTTATTGAGCAATAAAAGGAAGAATGTCTTACTCATATGTTCTAAATCTGGTAGGCAATCAAACTATACTTTAGTAGGAATAGGGGAAGGACAGGTGTGTGTTTGACTAGTTCCATATTGGCCCATTTGGTAGAATTAGGAGCAAAAAATAGAGTCTTTTTCTTTTTTCTGATAATTGGAGGTATTTAAATAAGAGCAGAAATGAAGTTTGGTAGGGATAAAATAGAGGACACTGAAATGGTAAAACCACAATAATATTGATAAACAGAATAGTTATGTTAGATAAACACATATTCCATGAGTCCAGAAATTGTTAGTGTCAAATCAGCCACCTTAATATATTGTGGCACTGACTTTTAGGCACATATATTGTATATCTCTCTAATTTTTTTCAAAAGTGGATTTTTCTGCCATTTATTTTTGCCATTGTATAAATAAAATGTTAATGTTCAGCAGCCATTTTATAGTAATAGGAGCTCTAACTGTGACAATCAGATAAATTAATGTTTTTATACATGTCTTTATCAGACTTAAATCTGTGTTCATAGCAGATAACAACTCAAGACAGTGACCATGCTGTTAGCTATGAGGAGTGTTGCTTTAATTGCAGCCAAGTTAATCTGTAGAATTTAACAATTATGTTGCCATTTATCTTAAGGGTTTATAACTCTGGCATAGAATAAGCAAATAGCATAAAACACTTGTACCTGTGTGTACTCCTCAGAGTTTTATTGGTAATAAAAAAAAAAAAAAAAAAAACCACCCATGCTCACTTTTGTGCTTGGGAACAGAATCTGTTTCTAACCTTTGCTATTAACAGGAAGTGGGAGAGGTGAAATGAGGCCTGGTTTTGTGGCCGGGCCAGAGCACTCTGTGTTCCTGAGAGTGGTATTCAGGTTTCATGTCTGTCTAGCTTCTTGCTCCTTTGAATAGCTGGCCTTTGAAGTCCTAAAAACATAGATTGGTAATGAGCAATGTAAAGTAAAGAGTGGGCAAGTTCTTGGAAAATTCAGGCTCTGAGAATAGCCTGTCTAGGGTGATTTGGCTCAGTCTGTGTTGTGACTGTATTTTTCTTTCCCAGGTAAATTGTGAAGTTTTATGAATATAATAGTATAAATTTCCTCTACAAGAATAATTGAAAAATCTCAACTTCTCTTGTGTTTTTTGATAGAACTATTGCTATATTTAGTTTAAAATTTTAGGGTGGCACTAACTACTGTCTAGTCTATTAAAAAGACAATCCAGGCCTTGAAGTGCATTTTTATTTTTGTAATTACAAATGGGTATCAGAAGAATGGAATCTAATACAAAGTTGTAGTCGTATATTAAATCTCGTACCTTTGAATAAAAATAGACCTTTTATTCCATTGCACATTGAGGGACCCCATTATAATATATACAGTGTCCTGTTTTAGAAAATATTCTCTGTCAGAAAAACACCAGAATTTAATAAAGACATATTTCCATCAAAGTCATATTCTAAAATATATACAGAAGGACATGATAATAACTCTGTATACACTTAGTGTATCATGTCCTCCTTCTTTCCAGAAAATAGGCTAATTTTGTTAAACAGTCCCAAAGGTAAATATGAATGTTTTTATATTTTTAGAAAGGTTTGAATTTTAAAAGACAATCTTAGTTCTAGTATGTTTATCTCTTGCCTTGGAGGCAATTCTTAAAATTGTAAAACTTGAGTTGTGACTGTCAGAATATAACACTTATATGTTTATTTGAAGGACACAGATTTTAAGTACTGACATCTTTATCTAATTTGTTATATTAATTATGTCATGGTAATAGTTTAATATTTTAGGGGCATGATATTAGACTTGTATTGCTAGAAATCACTGGAATGTATAGCCCGTGAAGTCCGGGTTGACTTTTGGTATTTTTGGTTTATATAGTACCAAATTTTAATGCCATATTCTATATTCAGATCTCTGAAAAAAGTGGCCTTTCATTGATCAAAATGTATTTATACACAACATCTTAATAAAGTATACATATTTATAAAATATACAGAGGAAATGTATGCAGATATAAAATAGAGCCCAATAAATTTTGTATCTTCATAAGTATAAAAGTTATAATAAATAATGGCAGTTAGATATGATATCTGTTAGAAAATCAGTTTTTCTCCCAAATCAGTCCTTCTCTTTCTTTCTCTTGTATCTCTTTCATAGACACAATGTAAACACCCATACGTATATGCTCAAATCTGTTTTAGTTGACTTCTTTCTTGAGACTTTAATCCTGAAATGTTTTACACTCCTTGGACAGCTAAGACTAGAGTCTTCTTTTTAAGAGCACACTTTTTATAATGCCTTGAACTTGTTTCTCTGTGGCAGAGGAAAACAGCCTCATGCACCTGGACAAACAAAGGTGTTCCTTCAAAACAGACTTTCAGAATCATTAATTCTGGTTTAGAAATAATTATGAAGGTTAAGTGGACTCTCATGCGTAAGATTTTAGAGCTGGTGAGTGGCTGATCTGTGCTTTACTTCCCCCTTGTTTTCATCCTTCTTATGCCACCAGTATTACTAGGCCCCCCTCTTAAAAGTCTGATTCCCTCTGTAGCAAGTGACCGAGAGACAGCGCTCCAGCTTCCTGTACCCTCCTGGTGGTATGCAGGGCCAGCTCACTGAGATCATACGCACTTCTACCCAAACACATCCCACAGTAAGGCTACAGGTGGTAACGGTGTGACCAGAAGGTAGATTTTTAAAAAATTCATTTAGATATTGGAGGTGTAAAAAAGGGCAGATAGTATCTATTGTAATAACTAGGGTGTGAGTGGAGTTAGTGTATTTAGTGTAAGAATGAAGAAATAGCAATATTCCCTGAAGTGGCATTTGGTGAAAGATATACAAACCAGAAGTAGAAAGTGGTGGATTTTTGCAGTTTTGAGTATAAGTGCAATATTAAAAAATACGTATTGCCAAAGTAAAACTTTTAAAGGATACTTCTCAACTTGAAATTCTTAATACATTGTAGTAATCGTATTAGTTCTTGTTGTAAAATAAGGTGGCTATAAAATAAGGTAGCCAATTTTGAGTTGTGAGTTGAAAAGGAAAAAGTAGTGATTAATGGAGACATGAGCTAGAAGAAAGTATCTGGAGAAGGGATAATTTACATCGGTAGACCTCTCAACTTTTCTTCTCTCCCCGCTTCCCTCTTTCAATTACTTCCCTTAGATCACAAGTTTCTATTTTAGTAGAAAAATTATTCTGTAGATACAAATAGATGTAGAGGAGCATAAATGAATTGCTGATTATAAGCTAATAATTAAAACATGTTCAGGATTTTATTTTTATAAAAACATTTTGTCATTGCAAATTGTTAACATAGATAAATCAAAAATGATGTCCTATTCATGTAAAACAAAATACGTATTTGAGGGGTGGTGTGGAATGGTGTCTACACCTGTCTTATGGATAATTTATGTTGGAACTGCTAGGCATACATGTCAGAATATCTGCTTATCAGAAAATCATAGAAAAATATGCAAGTTTATATCACACTGTAAACTAGTCAATAACAAACTGATAAGTCTTAACAATGATTATAATAATGAAAAGAACAATATTAACATAGAACAACGATATCAAGACAGTGGATCATGATGCAGTGACTATAGGATTCCTTCCTGAATTTTGTTCATTTTAACACTCACATTGTACTGTGTCTCTGTGCACAGCACAGCAAACTCACTTCAAAACCAAATGAGGACTTGGCATACTCAGGAAATTCTAGTAATGAGATGCTTTTAGTTTTAATATTATAGTATGTAGCACTTCATCTTAGGCAAGTATGACAGTCTGTGGAATCCTGTGTCATTCATTTGAAAGAATTGACAAAAGAACATGTTTTTAGATAACCTTGTATTTGCAGGAAGACACATGGGTTGCCATAAATATCCATTTAGAGTGTTTAAAAGAGGCACATGCCTTAATTGGCCTAGGTGACCAATAGCGTCTGGTGGTAATGCATGTTTTTTGGAGATCTTTAATCACTAAACAAGGTGGTGACATATAAAGCCAGTGGGGGTTCTTTCCACCATAAGATGGGTGCTAAAGAAACTGAGCGATTTTATTTTTTTCATCATATAATGTTTCTGATGGTCCTGCCTCCTTCAAGTCTCAACGTGTGTCTCAAAGAGAACATTTGACCTTTCAAAATGAAGTCTCATAGTGACTCACTTAAAAGTTTATTGTTTTCTTGCCATAAGGAACTTTGTAACTTGTAAACATGAATTTATATATGCATATTTGTATGAATAAATACATTTATAAAATTGACATTTAAAAAGAGCTAGCACTTAGGTTAGGCCAGATATTATTCTAAGCGCTTTACAGATATTAATTTTCTAATCCTTTCAACAGCCCTGAAAAGTACTTTCATATTTAGGATTGAATATAAAAGTTATACTCAGATTGTCTATGACCTATTTCTGTGTTGCTTAGCATAGTTCTATTTAAGAGAACTAAGACAAACATATAGAAATGATGATGACAATGGTAATATTATATTACTTTTCCAAGTGTCTGGCACTGTGCCTATTTCACCAAGCATTTATGGGAGGGTAGAGAAGCAGCAGAATATAATGATTATGAGCCTCAATTCTAGAACTAGACTAACCTGGTTTTAAATCCTGGCTGTCCTTCCTATAGGTCATGTGACTGGTGGTAAGTTACTTAAATCGACTGTGCTTCAGTTTCTTCGTTGTTAAATGTGTATGACACCTATTTCATAGAGTTGTTATTCAGATTAAATTAATTACTTAAAAAAAAACCTTTAAAGTTCTTAGGGACTGGCACATATTCAATACAGAATAAATAGTAAAATATAGAAGTATGTATTTGAATATTCAAGACTTCTTCAAAGGAAAATATTTAATTCTGTTGATTGAAATTTTAAGCAATTAGAATGGCAGCTAGAAGACATTTTGTAACAAACTCCAGTGGATTATCTCACGTATTTATCCCTCCTTCAGGCAGCTACACATCTGAGTTCTCTGCTTGTTACTAGAGCTCGTGGTTGCTGGCTCCAAGTGAGAACTGAATATGAAAATTTTCAGTTTGTGAAAAACATCTGGAGCTTTTACTTTGACTACAGACTTAATATGAGCCAACTGTATGTTGCAACTGTTTAAAGAGAGAGAAAAAAGGAAAAACAAAGAAAACCTTTAAGAATTCCTTAGGCAGCATAAACAGAAAAAGAGTGTCCACATCATGGGAAGTATATCGTTGATGTACTTCACACTGGCTGGATCACGGTTGGAATACCGTGCTCCATTCAAGACACCATAATTTTAGGAAGGACTTTGACAAACTGGAGTGCCAGAAGTCTGGAAATATGAAAAATGGAGGAAGTGGGACTGTATAGTGTAGAGAAGACTAATAGGTACTAAAACACTTGTCTCCAATTATTTATAAGGTTGTCATTTAGAAAAATGGACACACTTATGTATTGCCCTGGAAAACAAAGAGTAGAATCAATATAATGAAAGTATCATGTATATTTTTACTCAGCATTAAGGGTGAAAACTAATGGGTACCAATACTGAGTCTTGCAGTAATGATATAAGAATTCCTGTATACGGCTGAAGCTTACATTCAGTTACATTCACGAAAATAAAATTTTTGCATTCATATTTTCATTCGGCTTGGGAATTAAAGGAATTAAATCCTCAGAAAATTCATTAAAGGGGTGTTATATGATTGTATGCATGGTTAAAATTAGACTTGATGGCACTATTGGCTATTCTAAGAAAGGAGCTAAAAGTCTATATAATTAGTTTATTTTTACTCAGTCTAGTTTTGAAATGTTATTTAAGAATGGATCAAGGAACAATGGACAATGAAGGGACACAGGGTAATGTTATTTTACCAAATTTTAGAAATTCTTGTGATTTAGGTTCAGTAGGTCATTATGAATTCTTTTATGCATGTCAGCAAAAGCAGTTTGATACAGGACTCATTGAATATTGTATTGTGTTGGGAACTGATCAGAGAAAACCATAGTGTTTGTCCCTGAACTCTAGTTGCTTTTTATCTAAGAAGGGTTGAAATGTTGTGTGCTTTTGAATTTTATCGGGACAGTATTTGAGGTTTGTACCATTACACTAAGGGTTCTTTTTAAGGATTGAGCAAAATGAAAGTATGTTACTGGGAAATATAATAGAAGATAGCTATAGTATGACCTTGGAAACTGACTTTATGTTTTACAGTCATGTTTTTCTTTCCATATTTCATCCTTGTATCTTGAAATAAGCTCTACTTATGGTAAGGTATATGCTAGATCTTAGAATTCCTTTAGATTCCTTTTGTCAATATTACCAAGTTTAAGACATTGGATTATGTTCAGTTTCAGTAGTTTGTATAACTGATTTTAAAAAGCAATAAATAGACTTCATAATTTTATATTTTTATAGGAAAGAGGTAATCTAATACATTTAACCACAGGATGTATGTATTTCTTCATAAGATAGACTATGTAAAAGGTAAAGAAGATTATCTGAATTCAGAATTAAAAGGCACAGTCACATTCTTTTCTTTTGCAGCATTGGATAATATGAGTTTGTTATAATCTAAAATATATTATAGTAATTCCACACCGTTCAAGTCAGTAGTGAATTTATTTGAACCAAAAGTGGATACATTTAAGGAATTGTTTCTATACATCCAATTAGGTAATTCTGGTTGGCTAAATTGGGAGCTGGTCATAATCCCAAAAGACACAATCCTGAATGTCATAATTCTGAATGTTAAAATCCCAGAAGATTAAAATCTCTAAAGTCGAAAATCCAGAAAATCACAATCCCCAAAACATCAAATTTCTGAAAATGTAATTCTAAAAAAAATTAAAATATTACTTTAAAAATATTTATTTATATTTTTAAAAGAGGATTTAGTTAAGAAATGTCAAAATAGAATACTTTCTAGGCCACTTCACACAACAAAATATGCGATAACAACATACATACTTTTGCAAACATAAACACTCAAGTATGCTAATGACAGTCATACTGGTATAACATTTATGAGTAGATGAACTATCCTGATAAAGAAATAGGTCAAAAAAGGACAATGTATAAACATACATCACTATGATAGATAATTGTGTGCAACCAGCTTTCTAACTTTGGTTATCTGAAATAATATATCAAACAACCTAAGTCTTTTGGGAAGATCCATCAAAAACTATGATAGGCCTTGGGAGGCTGAGATGGGTGAATCACCTGAGGTCAGGAGTTCAAGACCAGCCTGGCTAACAAGGTGAAACCTCGTTTCCACTGAAAAAAAAAAAAAAAATTTAACTGGGTGTGGTGGTGCGCACCTGTAATCCCAGCAACTCAGGAAACTGAGGCAGGAGAATTGCTTGAACCCAGGAGGTGGAAGTAGCAGTGAGCCCATATCGCACCATTGCATTCCAAGCTTTGGCAACAAAAGCTAAACTCTGTCTTAAAAAAACCCCAAAACTGTTAAGGTTACCAATGTTTATACAGTCATCCAAAGCTCCAAGATCTCAAGAAATTTTATATTTCACAAATGCAAATGTACAAAAGAACATCTCTTTATTTATTGAGAAAATTTCAATGTTTTTACATACTTACACAGTGCTTAACACAAGGTAATGCACGTTTGTGAGGTCGAATTTGTAAAAAAATGCATAAAACAGAACTCTCAAAGTCTCTATACAATTTATACCTCCAATAATGGAAATGATGCAAAGATGAAATACAAAATATAGTGAATTGCTTTATCCGGTTTCTAGGTATTCCTCAGTCCTGTAAAGTTGGCATCTACAATTAAGCCCATAAGTTCTATTGATAAATAGTAGTCAGGAAAGAGCATAAGTGGGTTTTGCTTCTGATTTCTTTCTTTTTTCTTCAGTTACTCTTTGACTGTGTTATTTTATTATTAACTCTTGCCTCAAATTGTTCCCTCATAGAGTGCTGCAGTCTACAGTCCTTTTCCAAATGATTAAAAATTTGAAAGAATAGTGGTATAAAGAACATTTGGAATGCAAGGCTGTTTAGTTTTGAATATTGCATTGATCACATCTGTATTTCTGAAGTTCTGTGACTTGCTCCCCTAAACCTGGAACAGTCCTCACAAAACTAACTCTGTGTGGTGGAGAAATAGTTCAAAGTAATATAATGGGCTCACTTTAATTTAGAAGGTAGGTATTGTTGAATGACTTTAGTGAGCACCTGTTGCGTTCAAAACCTGCTGGGAGGTGAGGGATTATGAAAGAAAAAGTTGAAATATACAGATTTGGACAATAGAAAAGGTGTGTTTTTTTGTGGTTATTGTTGATTTTTTTTTTACCTTCATCATTTCAGTTTCTTATTTTGTTTCAGACACGGAAACATCAAATCCATGTTCCATACATCTTAGACACTGATTTTTTATGTTATTTTGACATCTCTCCAGCACCCAAATGCCAACATCTGCTACATTTTGCCACAAGGTTGTAGGCTTGAACTCTGAAATGCCTCTCAATGTTTTTAAAATTTCTTTGTGTATGTTTTCAAAATAACCTTCCTTTGAGTTCTCTGTTTTATGTGAACTGTAGTTAAACTCTTTTTTTTCCATGACTTGTAGCATATGGTATTTAACTGTTTGCTAGTGTCGCTTTCAGAAGTGAACATATTTGTACAAAGGCATTTTAAGAGAACAGTACACTTAATCGGAAAGACTCCTTCAAAGTAACTCTACTGCTTAAACATAGTTTAAAAAGATTAAAATATTCATGGCTTAGCATTCTTATTTCATTGTCTTTCAAAGTTCATCAAAATACCTGGCCTTTGAGAAAGAATGCACATTTAAAATTTTTGAAGGCAAAATAAACTTTTTGATTTTTCATCCAGAACTATCTGTCCCTAATGGAAGAGAAACTTCCTTCAGAAAAATATTTGTTTGAATCGAAGAAGTTTTTCTGATACTCTAATCTGATATAACCTTTTAGTTCTTGATAAACATCATAGCTTAAATAAATCTTCTGTTTTTTAACTAGTTTTTCTTTTGTCTAAAGCAAAATTGCCAGTTTTGTTTTAGAGATGCATTACTTACATTTTTAATTGTTTTGGGGGCCGGGTGCATTATTTTACTATTGAAGAGCAAGATGTAAAACACTGCCCTGGAAGGAATTATTTGCAAAACCATGAAAGTGAGCAAAGTTGAGATGGACTACTGTATAGAAATTTTGCATTTTATTCTAAAATACTGCATTTTGCCAGGAATTGTTCCCTGGTGTGTATAGAAGCATTGGCTGCAACCCGAATTCCTGAGCCCTTCAGTTTTCCACTTTTAGTATATATAAACACAATTTCACTGAGCTTGGAAGAATCGTGTTGTAGTGAAGGTAATATTTTTGGCCTCTTTCTTTTGTTGCTTTGCTGCTTTGTGGACAGAGATAAGTTTATTGTAAAAACTTCTTTAAATCCATGTTCTTGTACAGGGCTACAGATGTCTTACTCCTCAGCTCCAGGCAAGTCACCCTTTCTGGGCTGCAGTTACTGCCACAGTAGTTAAATATTCTGGTTCTTTGAAAGACATTTTTAAATTTCTATTCTGTCCACCTAGTTCTGAGAGAGTAGTATTTCCCTCAAATTGTCTCATTTGTGGGAAGGAATATTATCTGCCTATCTTTATTACTACCCCAATATAAAGTTTACATATTTATGTGTTTTCCATTCTATAATTATGTCTGAAACAGGTTGATTACATGGTTTCAAAATAAAAGATAGAAAATGAAATAAGGCGACAGTGAGAATGAATGAACTAAAAAGAAAAAAAGATTTTGTGTATTTTAATTTTCGAAAGGTTTCTCCATTAGGTTTATACGATGATTTTTTTGTTAATTGTTCACTGAAATGTTGTTCTGCCATGTATGCTCATGTGGGGAAAAAATTTCTCATCATTCGAGAGAATGAGGATTGTATATGTGATGTATATAATGTTGGAGAAAAAGGATTTTGTTAGTTTCACGATGTTAGTTTCCTTAGCTGCCTTTCTGAGAATGGTTCTTATGTTTAAGATGGGGGTATTTAAGTTACTGTGAGCATTAAATTCAGTCAAAAGCGTTAAGTGTTAGAGTTAAGTGTTAGGAAACTGTGCCTTGCCTGTGAAATAGTGACTAGTTAGGAAAACACACACACATACATGCATGCATGCACGCACACATCCCCCACTGCTATTTACATATATATGTAATTATAGTATGTGTAATTTTTTTATGGTATTAAATTATACTTCAGTTATTTGAAATTAAAGAACAGGAATTAAGAGAAATCATAAAATCAAAGGTAACTATGTACGTTATCTCTCAGTTGTGTATAAACCTTTTGTTCATTTAATAGTTTAATAACACATTTTGCAGTTGTTGTAAGTTCATAAGTTTCTGTTTGTTGAGTATTAAAGCAAAATTTTAAGATAAATGAGATTAGGTGATTTGGTAACCTGACTTCAAGTATTAATCTGCTTACCAGCATGGTTTCTTTTTTATATAGATCTTTTGCAAAAAGCAGTGATAATGTGCCGATGATTATGAAATATTTGAACTAGAAAAGGTATTTGTATTTATAGAGGAACAAGTAAAGGCCCTAAGGTGGCTAAATGATTGCTTAAAGTCACGCAGAAGTGGCATGGCTCTGATTTCGCAGTTTACCAGATACTTAGATACTCTGACAGAAAAGCAAATAATTTGCTTTCTAGATATTGTTGAATTCTTACTGTGTTTCTGGGCTTATATGAGATGCTGGAAAATTTCTTAAGTGAAGAGGGCAGGCTTGGCGCGGTGGCTCACGCCTGTAATTTCAGCACTTTGGGAGGCCGAGGCAGGCGAATCACAAAGTCGGGAGATCAAGACCATCCTGGCTAACACAGTGAAACCCTGTCTCTTCTAAAAATACAAAAAATTAGCCGGGCATGGTGGCATGCGTCTGTTGTCCCAGCTACTTGGGAGACTGAGGCAGGAGAATTGCTTGAACCCGGGAGGCGGAGGTTTCAGTGAGCTGAGATCATGCCACTGTACTCCAGCCTGAGGGACAGAGAGAGACTCTGTCTCAAAAAAAAAATAAAGAAGAGGGTGAAATGGGAAGGTGTTAGTCAAAGGGTATTCAGTTTTGGTTATATAAGATGAGTGAATTGTAAAGCTCTACTGTGCAGTATATTGCCTGCAGTTAACAGTACACACTGTGTTGTCGACTTAAAAATTTACTAAGAGGGTAGATTTTATGTTGTGTCCTTATCACAGAAAAGATGGGAGGAAACTTTTGGAGTTGATGGATAGGTTTATGGCACAGATTGTGGTGATGGTTTCACAAGTATATGCTTATCTCCAAACTCATTAAGTTGTATATATTTAATATGTATAGCGTTTTGTATGTCAATCATACCTTAATAAAGTAGCTCAAAAAGAGGAAGAGCTTTAATTATTTTTCTCTTCTTTCCTTTTTTCATACCTTCATTAAAATTCAGAGTGCTAATTCCTTAGTTTATTTCGCCTACTTTCTGAGCAATATTTTTTAAAACCTGTGTTATATTTCAAAAGCAATATTCAACTTATTATCATGGCATTTACTAGAATACATTGTTATTGAAACTTAGGTAAATGGTTATTAAGTAATAAAAATGTATCTTTATGCTTTTTTTGTACTGGAGTAGAAAAAAACAACTAAAAATGATGTACATTATAATAACCAAAGTATATTGTCTTATTTTGGAAGTCTAGAAGGTCTTAAGGGTAACTCCATCAAGGAGTTTTTTCCCAGGAATTCTCTTGATTTTGCCCTCCTCTAAATGAAACAATGTAATTGAAGCACCTCTGAACCCCATATCCAACCATAACAATGAATAGATGAAGAGTGAGGCAGGACTTTCCCAGCAGCCTCCAAAAATGCTCCTTTTATTAACCTGACTTTCTTTGAATTATTCCCTTCAAAGGGCAATGGGATCACTCTACAACCAAACTCTATAACCAAACTTCGGTAGGACACAGCAGACCTGTGACACTGGCTTACATGTGATAGCAGCAGAATACTTCAGGAAGGGAGAAAAATTATGGACAGCCCACCCTGCCCCTTAGAATAACTGGAGACTATGTATTCCTGAAATGAAACAAGACAAGTATTCATTGTGCTCTGAGAATACATTAGGACATAGAAAAAAAAGTTGAGATCTATAGGATATGAAAGTGGCTCACAGGCTTGGAAATTTTGGTGGTGATGTATTACTTTGGGTTCTGCTTGTGGTCTCTATATCTAAGATGACTTTAAAAATATGAAAATTTTGACAAACATTGACACTACTCTCTCAAGGAAGCTGTTTATTTCCAATTTATTTTGCCCGCAATTTGGTTTTTAATAAATTCAAGACTCAAGTTAACTTTTTATAAATATTGTACACATTTTACTGTCAGAATTTTAAGAACACCATTTTTTTTAAATACACAAAATGCAATTTTAGTAAGCTTAAGAAAAGCATGTACTGCTGGAAGGATAGTTCTGTAACTATACAAAATATATATCTCCTCTGTCACAATTTTGCCTTCAGATTCATCGTTTGTAGAATGTTTCTTAAGGCTTCACAGATACTGTGATTTTTCACGGATTGTGGGAGAGAGATCATGTGTAGATAAAATTCCTAGATTTTCCCAGTGTTTTAAGTTTAGTAGTCTTCTGCCACTCTAATATTGAATAAGAATTGCTAGTAGAAAAATTGGGTGATTAATTACTTATTTCCACTCTGAGATCAGACTCAGTGTTTCTGATGCAGGTGGTCTTAGGCTCTCACATTGTTAAAATAATGTGCAACATTGATATTCTTTTAAAATACCATTGACGTGCTTAATCTTCATTGATTTGTCAAATCAAGACTTTAACATTGAAGGTGACTATTTTTCCCCTGCATTTCAGCTCAATTTCTCTTATAACAGTCTTGACTGCTGCTTGTTCTTGCTCATGACTACTGATTGCATGTCCCCTAAATCTTCACTGGACCAGGATGGGAGCATGCATTTGCAATGCTGGAAACTTAGAATTCATTTCCATTGAAATTCTATAGGGGCTTTGAATTTGTGTGAAGTATCGTGTGTATAGAAACTATAGAAAAAACCTCTATTGTTATCTTTCTTCATTTAAGGGGAGAGCCAGGTAGACTGTCTGGAATTAAATGTTTTTAGGGAGTATTTGCTAGCTTTTAGTAACCCTTAAACCTGGTAAGGATCAGGACCAGGCAGATGTCAGGAGTATACCTGTTAACAAAAGCAGCCCTGATCCCAGTGCTATAAGGGAGTAGAGTCTAGTGGCAGGGACAGGTAAAGCAAATAAATATAAAATCATATGACATCTAAGAAGGGGAAGTACATGGTGCTGAGAAAGAAACTATATTTATTTCATGAAATACTGACTGAGCTAAGATCTGGGGAGAAATCAGAAATTAAACTCCCACAATATTATGAAGAGTATGAGCCCTTGGCTTTCCCTTGTTTGAGTCAATATGCTATTTGTATAGAGTGAGATTTATTGCATTGGCATCATATTTTTTTAGATACTAAAGACTAAGTTTTAGTTTGGGAAGAGCAAAATGTCTCCAGTTATCTGAAGGATTAAGCATTTTAAAGCAACTTTTGATTCATATTAATGTGAAAAAGAATCCACTTAGAAAGAAATGAGGATTCCACATTTAAAGACGTTCTAGCATTTATTACATTGTGCATTGTTATAGTATGACTTCAGATATTCATTTGATTTTAAAATATGTATGGAACATCTGCATACTAAACAGTTTTCTGAGTGCTGGAGCACAGCAGCAAACAATGCAGAAATGTCCTGGGGGGGGCCCTTGAACTTGGAGGTACTTCTCCATTTCTCACTCTGTCATAGGGAATCCCCACCGCATTCTTTGTTTCTGTAGAATCACTGTGAGATTCTTGATCATGGAACATTTTCATTTCATTACTAACATCGATTATCTCTGACTAGCATTTGTATTCAGGTTGATTAAAAATATCCTTCTGCTGTTGAATGAAATCTTACTTAGAATCTTAATTCTTGTATGTCATCCAACAGAATTTAGGCTTGTCTTCCAGATTTAAAAAATCTAAGGCGCAGTTTGTATTGAATTAGTGAACCTGGAACAACCTCATATGCTATTGATATTTCTTTTTTTTCCTGGTTAGACAACTGCTGGCACAATAGTGTAACAATGTCAAAGAAAATTTGTCTGGGAGGTAGGAAGATTGGTGACAGGAAAGGTACTATTATTATGGTCAGGCTCTAGATTTGGGAATCACAAGATTTGAATATGGTTCCTGGATCTAATTCCTGCTAGTAAGGAGGCCATAAGTAAGTTGCTTACCTTGGCCAATCTATTTTCTCCTTTTCTAAAATGGTAATTCTTTTTGCTCTGCTTAACTCACAGCTCTTGTAAGGATCACATGAGAAATGCTCAGTTGCTTTTATACTATAATATAGGCACAAAGCTAGGGATGGTTGAATTTTAGACTGCAAGTGTGGACTAACAAATCTTAGTACAATATAGTGACAGAGCTGGGCAAACAATTTAAATAAGGGAAACTGGACTTCATTCTCCCCCAACCCACCCCCCACTTTTTTTCATATTTCTTGTATTGCTTTAGATAGGCAAGATTGAGATTTTTGGCGTGGGAGGGATTTTTCTGGTGTCTCTCAAATTAAATTACATCAATAAAGATGGAATTGATCCTTCTTACTCAAACTAAGATTTGTCAACAAAATCTGCATTACCTGGGAGCTACTAGAAATGGAGGGTCTTAGGTTCCACTCCAGATGACTGGATCGAAATCTGCATTTTAACAAAATCCTCACATTTACTGCAAGCAAATTTTCCTAAGCAGAGAAGTTGACAGATTTCTAAAACTATCCAGATCATTCCAGAAGACTCTATAGGAAGTTACATCTTCAATGACAGCAGCTGCTAGATGTTTTAGCACCACCTGGGAGAATGGGGGATTTGGTCGGGGACAGGGCTATACTAAAAAAAAAAAAAAAAAAAAAACTATGCTGCTTTCTGTTCCCAAGAAACCATTTTCGGGGTGAAAGGTTCATATTCCATTATCAGTCCCCTGAGCCCACCAGTGTTCAAAAATTTTTTTCCCAAGACTTTTATGGCACTTAAGTCAGACTGCTCATATTGGAATAACAGACCAAAAATGACTGACAGTTATAGTGTCTGGGATTAGGGGAGAAAAATATTAATGAGAGGAACTGGGAGTTTATCAGGAAATATGTATGATTTCATCGCCAAGATTCTGGTTTCTAGTCACCTTTGCTCTCTGAGGGAAATGAATAAGGGCAGCCTTACTCTGCATGTTCACAGTTCCAGGAAATGTACATTCTCATGAGATCAGGTGGTTTTATAAAATATACATTTTCTCTTGTAGAGGGGGAATTGAGAGCAGGAAGGGCTTAAATCCTCAGTAAAGATCATGTGCATATTTGAAAATTGGAAATAGTTCTTCAGACACCCAAACCTTTTCCATGTAATTGCAAATTAGCCCTCACTTCCAGTCATGGCAAGGTTTAGGATTAAATGATACTGAACTAGCTTTCCCCTTAGAACAGTGCTTTTCTTTGCAGGATGATAAAGCTAATTTTTAATCATACCTCCTCTACAGTTTTAATAATTATGACCTTTCTTCTTTTTCCTTCTTTTCTTTTTCCCTCCTTCCTGGAGTTCTGGGTAAAATTTAAGATTGTGTGTCTGTGTCTGTGTGTGTGTGTGTGTGGGCATGTGCGCGCGCGTCTGCACGCGTGCGTGCACTCGATGCTATCTCATTCCTTTGAGTATTGACTACACATCTGGACTGTGCTACTAAAAAAAAAAGTTGAGAGTGTTGGATGATGTGAGCTAAATCAACTTTGAGACTAGAGATGAGTAGATGGCTCATGACAAAAATTTCAGGCCTTATTTTTTGATTTTTGCTATAAATTAGTTAAAAATTTGTTATGGCCAGCATTTGAAAACCAGTGTTGCATCAGATGCAGCCTTCATTCAGTTATTTAACATATATTGATCATATCCCTACTATGTGCTACTAGTATTATGGGTTAGGCCGTTCTTGCGTACCTGAGGCTGGGTCAATTATAAGGAAAAGAGGCTTCATTCACTCACAGTTCTGCAGACTGTACAAGCATGGTGCTGGCCTCTGCTCGGCTTCTAGGGAGGCCTCTGGGAGCTTTTACTCATGGCAGAAAGGAAGTGGGAGTAGGTGTGTCACGTGGCGAGAAAGGAAGCAAAGCAAAGGCGGGGAGCTGCCACACACTTTTAAACAACTAGATTTTGGGAGAACAAACTCACTAATATGAGAACAGTACCAACCCATTCATGAGAAACCTGACCCCATGATCTCATCACCTCTAATCAGGCTCCAGCTCCACTACTGGGAATTACAATTCAACATGAGATTTAGAGGAGTAATATATCCAAACTTTATCAAGGCCTATAATGGAAATAGGCTTGTACTCACACAGCTTACACATTATTCTAGCAGACATGCCTTTGAGTGCATAGCTTGAAAGGTTGAAATGAACTAAATTGAGGGTTGTTTATATTAAATAAAGCTATTCTCCCTAATTTTATCTAAACCTCTTTTTATGTAAAGAAAAAGGATTTTTTTTCCAATAAGATTACCAGTCAAAGCAGGAAATCATTTTGTTACAATTGTCTTACAAAGCAGCCCTGTGCAAGGCTATTGCTAATGTTAAGACTTTTCTTGGGATCTCCTATAGCTGAGTATCTCTAGAGAAGTCTTCTTTTTCTTGGATGTAGAGTGTTGCTAAAAAGAATTAGTGGTGTTTTCTCCGGAGTGCTCTAAGTTATAGCTATTTATCTTTTAAGGAAGCTCCTAAGTGTCCGCAGGTGTTCCGCCCCCTAAAGTTTCAATTTATCTTCAGCACAGCCAGCTTTTCAGTGTTTACTATAAGGCTTTAACCGCATAGTAATTCCTCCCTTAAAGAAATGTGCTGTATATAATGTTAAGGCGGTGTTGTCATGGCTGTTATGCTGTGTCTCAAGCCAAATACATTTCTCAGCATTCCAAGGTTATGTGAATACACAGAAATAATTATTTTCAGATGTTGACATTGTACTTAGTGATTTAGTAATATGAGAAAATATGGTTCAAAAGTTATTCATCTAAAAAGCAATGCAAAATATAGTAGAGACAAATATGGTATACATTCAGGCACATACTGTAAAGTGGAAATGTTGGAGTGATTTAGCTTTCTGTCATAATATCTTTATCACATGGGATATAGACTGTGCCGTGATGTGAGTTAGCATGTTTCCTCTGACGCAACTGAAGTCCAGATATGTGCTTTGCATCTAGTCCAATAATGACTTCCAGTCACTGAGCCAAACTCGTGACTCTCTTGGATTCTCTTGTCACTTAATATGTTGTCTTTTTTTTTTTTTTTTTTTTTGAGATGGAGTCTTGCTTTTCCTCCCAGACTGGAGTGCAGTGGCATGATATTGGCTCACCGGAACCTCCGCCTCCCAGGTTCAAGCGATTCTCCTGCCTCAGCCTTCTTTGTGGCTGTAACTAAAGGAACGTGCCACCACATCTGGCTAATTTTTCTTTTTTGTATTTTTAGTAAAGACAGCGTTTCACCATACTGGCCAGGCTGGTCTCGAACTCCTGACCTCAAGTGATATGCCTGCCTCAGACTTTCAAAGTGGTGGGATTACAGGTGTGAGTTACCACACCTGACCAATAAGTTCCATCCTTAAGTCAGTTTTGAATGTTAAAAAAAGTGAAATCTTTACAGTTTCAAAATACGATTTTTCTATAATGATCCAGAAAATAACAATAGGACTTTGAAAGCCCTTAGCTTTGCAAGAAAAGGGATAAAAGCAGCAAGGTTTACTTTTTGAAGAGACTAAGACTCAGTTGGAAAAATACTCTAAATTTATTTTTTCATAACATGGACTTATGGCATTCAGTATGAATTTTGTCTATTTATATCCATATATCTTGTAGTCAAAATAGAAAAGGGGAAAACCTGAATGAAGTTTTATTATACTCATTGATTCTTTATATTCATGAAAGGGGGAAATTATCATTATTTCTTAATAGTCTTTATATTTCTACAAAATTTGAGGAAAATGAAATAAACTCCATTCGATATATGACCTATTGCGCTTAAACATATTCAGATCACTGATTATTGCTGATTGCTTATCTTTTAAGGCAAAATGTTTTGGTTTTACTGTATTGTTCATGATGCAAGCAAAATGGGTGTCTGCTAAGTTTTGACTTTCAAATGCATATTTCTGTCTTTACCTTGTAGCCTTGTAATGCATAATTCAAAATGTTTGCAAAGTACAAGTTTATTATATTGTTTAACTGTCTGCTTCTTATTATAACTTTAAAAAGAAAATAGGACACCCTCCTCTCGCCCCACCCTAGAGACAGATTTTCCATGACAGAATAGTTTTAAACATCAGGATGTTGCATAAGTCAGTCTGGAAAAAATAGGAACAGACAACTAGCACTACTTAGTAGAGCTTTGCTTTTGTGACAACATTTTTTGGTTAAATAATCTACATAAATGATAATTTTCCTACATATTTTGATATCAATATCTAAGTTGATAATCAACTTTCAAAATCCGTAATTTTTCTGTGTACATTTTTTCTGATTGTTTTTATTTGGGTCTATATTAAAAAAGGTAAAAACTTAAAAGTTATTGTGTGGTGTAAGATCCAAAGAAATCTAATTAAACTCTGAGTCTAATGAGTGTGAGACAAACTTGTGCAAGGGACGTTTCAAAGAGTTAACATTGTGGTGAGGTATGAAAAGTTAAAGTGGTAGTGTATAGAATAATGCCCTGCTCCAGGTTTTACAAGGAGTAGTTAGGATTTAATTTTTGGCCTCCAAAAGACTTAAATTTTAAAGTAATTAACTGGTGGCGGGGCTCCATGGGTTGGTTGGGACTGAATGTAGTGAAAAGTTCGTGAAGTAGACATTAATGTTCAAAGCCTATTTCAGAAAAGTTGAAATCAGAGTAGTAAGCAAAATTATTCTCCAAGTCCCTTTTACTTTTATTTGCTCTCTCAACCCAAAAGGACTGTGATAGACGTATCTTTTTCAGGTTACAATGATCAAACTACGGGGGCCACGTGCAAATCTATTAATATTTATTTTCCAGTACAAATCTATTTCTCAATAAGTCCCCTCACTTATATAACACTTCTGTTTACTACAGCCTGGACAAAGGGTATCAAGGAACAGGAGGTCTACTTGGTGGTGGAGTCTGGGGAAAAATAAAACTATTTGTTAAAAGTCAGTTTTTTAGAAGGATCCTTATCTACTTTGTAATATCTTTAGGCCTGTGGAATGAAGAATGTGATCTAACTCATTGTGGAAGATTAGCTTTCTTCCCTTTCTGCTCCTGGACCTAGAGGTTTTCCATCAGAGGTGGATATATTCTTTTGGGATTTCTTATCAACATGCTATGCCATTTTAGAATGACTTAACCTATCTCGCATTTGATTATTTATAGGGAAAGGGAGGGAAAAAACTACCCATTTTGTAAAATTGTTTCTGACACCTGAATGAAAACATGTATCATACTAATAAATTATGATGAAATTATATGCTAGGATTAGATCTAATTCCTTGAATTGTTCAATAGTGAACCTCAGTAAATTCAAGGCACTTCAACAAAGTACTGTTGGGAATATACATGGATACATAAGAAGTGATACTGGTTAAAGGAAAATAGAACATAATTGAGAAAAATAAATTCTGCAAATAATATGTAATTAAGTGCCATGAAGCAATTAGAAGCTGTGTTATAGTTCAGACTTAAAAGAGATTATTTCCTGAGGCAAAGGGAGCATTCATGGAGTAGAGTAGTCATTGAGTAGGATCCTTCATGGAGTAGATAGTCATTGAGTGGGATCCTGAAGGGTGAGTGGAATTTGAAAAGGGAGAGACCTGGGAAAGACATAGTCATAGGCAATGTCATTAGTAGCATAAGAGTGAAAAAATATGGTATTGAAGAAGAATAGTGCGATTATGTTGTGGGTCATAAAATGCATTAGATTGGCAAGTTAATTCTCACTAAAAGCCAGGTACTTTTCTAAAACAAGCATTTGACATAAATTATTTAACCTTCATGTTAACCTAAGAAGTAGAAATGTATGGATAAAGAATTCAAGACATGATACAACTAATATGTGGCAGGAGATGAACTTGAAACCAGGGACTGGGGTCTTGACCACTAATCTCTGTTCCCCGATGTTGGTATTTGGTACTACAGGGAAGGATGGATATTTCATTCTGTAAGCTGTGGTCACTCATAGGATATTTTTGAGCAGAGTGAATTATGTGTTCCTCCCAATTACTCTCTGTCTCATCTCACCCATCCCTCTCTTCAACCCTGCTTTTAAACTACCAAGACAAACCATTTGGAATTACAGATCTGATCATACAGTGCATGTGATTATCATCCTCCAGGGCTCCCAGGGTCCACAGCATGCATTTCTTGTTTCTCCCCATGGTGTACTAGGCCCTGCCAATCTGTATATCTTCATTTGGAACTACCTTCCTTTCTCTGAAATCTCCTCGTCGTCTTCCTCTGCTTTTCCTTAGGTTAGTGCCTCCTCCTGGATGACACTTTTGCATTTCTGGATCCATCTATTTGCTCTGCTTTTCTCATTTATTGTGAAATATTGAACTGCTTATTAACCCTCTATTTCATAAAAATTTGAAAATCTGTTTTCAGACGTGCAGTTCTATACCAAAAGGGAATTTAATCATTGGCACTACCTATTCCATATTAAAATGGCTTTTAAAGTTAACTAATGTAATTTTTTCCCCAAATTTCCAGTGTATGATCCATAATCATGACCTGTTATGTATACTAGTTAGGATAGGCTAAGTTATCTTGCAGTAACAACAGCCACAAATATTGTAATGGCTTACAACAAAAAAGATTTATCTCATGCTTGTGTAGATTAAAAGGAAGACTCTGCTTGTCATAGTTACCCCTAAAGGAAGCTCCACTTGACAGTGCTTTTGCAATCACATGGGAGAGGGAGAGAACATGGTAATCACACAATGGTTCTTGGCACTTCTGCCTGGTAGTGATGCATACCACTTGTGCATGCATACATTTCACTGACCTCCTATAGCCTCATCAAATGTCAAAGAGACAGGGAAGCACAGTCCTACCACGTGGCTGAAAGTGGGAGACACGTGGAAACAGTTAACAGCACTGCAACATGTTAAAGTTTTGAAATTGTAAGACAATTCTTTTGAAACTTATGTTCACTAGTAGTTTGTAAAAGTGTCAAGTTAAATGTAGCAGTTTGGAAGTTAAAACTGAAAAAATCCTAACGTGTGATCGTATCTTTCAAAATTATTATCTCAGTTGAAAACACTGAATATTGAAGCATATGCTTAAACTTAACACAATAAATGAAAGCATTTCATGGCTGTGGCACAAAAATATGTTAAAACTGTATCGTCCATCTACTGATAGAATTGAAGAACAAGGCAGTGTCACAGAAAATAGGGTGCATTATTCCCAGAAATATATCATGCTTAGAGGGATCCTTTTTTTTAGGGAGGTCATGATCATGTTTCATAAATAATTTATCAATCAATGGTAATGATCAGAGTTTGAGTCCAAATTCTATAATGAAGTGCTCCTGAATAGGTGTAAAATATATAAATGTATATATAAATGCACATACACAAATGTAAATATATAAATGTATATATTTAGTATGTATTTGCCTTTAGTTTAATTTGTCAGCACTAACTGCTGGTTTTTATTTCTTTTGCAAGAAATTAAATAGAAATTGATTTGAGGGAGATTTAACACAAATGTAAGTGAGAGGAAATCTTACTCTGTTCTATCTATGGATGTTGATAAACTGTACCACTATATCCCTAACTCCTAACTAGGATATAGGAGCTTGACTATTTGCACAGCTATGTAAGGGGATGTGGGTGACAGGAGGAATTATGATGTACTTATTTAACAATTAATTCTGACATAAGCTATTTAGGTGATACCTTATTATTTTTTAGAATGAATGAT
This sequence comes from Ateles fusciceps, assembly GCA_036589455.1. Classification (NCBI taxonomy): domain Eukaryota; kingdom Metazoa; phylum Chordata; class Mammalia; order Primates; family Atelidae; genus Ateles; species Ateles fusciceps. The sequence continues at coordinate 8,714,524 of JAZHEH010001022.1, forward strand.
AACTGTCAGTGTGATTGAGAATACGTCTATGAAATTAGGAAATCTAAAAGAAATATCTGTTTCCTTCAAAAAATTTGACTAGTCATTTTTTTGACTGGCTATTTTTTAAAATTGCACAAGGCTATCTCTTTTCATTTGCTGTGTATACATTAAATATGTATGTGTAGATCCTTTTGCTTTCTTTTGCCCCACGATAATTATGCTGGATATTATAAACAGAGGCATTAGCATAAGTTAAGGATTAAATATGAAAATCATAAAAACCCTAATTCCATGAAAATGAAATTTCTTTTTTGAAAAGAGAAATAGGTATTAATTATTCTACTTATTTTCATTTAGCAAATTTTCTTATGGAACATCATTGCTCTGCCTCTCAGGAAATTTGCCAAATTGTTTAAAACTCCCTCTGAATGTTTGTACTTCAATAACCTATTGAAAGCAGGAGGATTTTGTTTGTGCTAGGTTTATCTCCATTTAAAGGCAGACTCCTTCTGTGAGCTCCCCTGTGGCAATATGAGAGAAGGAAAAGAAGGACGGAAGACCTTGCAGGACTGGTTTATGTAGCAGAAAGTTAAGAGAAAAGAGAGAGCTCTACAATTATTGAGCACATGAAAATCAATTTTCTATTCATAGTAGAGTGGCGCATATAGAGGAGTCTTCAAAGATAATACAGCATGTCATTCCTTTCCCCCTCCACTGTATGATCAAACAGCCAATATTTATCAAGTACCTGTTAGTTTAACTTACAGAGTACCTGTATCTGAGTTTTCTTTTCTTTCCTGCTTTCTCTATCCCTGCTCTCTGGCTCCTGACCTGTCCATCATGAATATCAGTTTTCCATGCACAAATACACATAAACAACAAAGAGCAATACCTCTAAAACCCATAAACCTATTCAAAAACCAAAACCAAACCAAATAAAACAAATTGGCTGTATTAATTTGTATCATCCATTTACATTTTGAGAAGCATAGTCAATACTGTTTTAATTCTAAATTCATTGACTTTCTGTCAGACTCTATGTTTCCTATATGTAGTAGCTGGGTTAAGAATATAATTGGCTTGACATCAAATTATTGACATTTACAAGCTCAAAAGTTACCTTGGAAGCTTTTGAAATTAAAGAAGTAAAAGTGTTATTTCTCTCTGATCTGAACAAGCCAAGACTCAGTGTCAGTCCTTTATAGGTCAGGCTGTGGAAGGAGTGCACAGGATGAAATAACGGTGCATGCCTGGTGCATTAAAACTAAATGGGATTTCAGCAGATGAAAGGAAAGGGTGAAGAATCAAGCCTTAAATTGTCTATCTCAGACAGGGTAAGCAGATTTGGACAGTAATAGAAACAGGAAGTGTCTGCTGTGAACCTTAAGTGTATTCAAAGTAAATCCGTTTGTGTTCCATTAAGGAATCGTGGCTCTAGGTTTGAACCTATGTGGGATCAGTAAATTTTGCACTAGGAAATACCTAATGTCAGGCCTTAGAAAACACCTCGTACTCTGGCCAGCTGTCATCAAACCCATCACCACTGCTAGTAAAATAACTCCGAAAGCAAGTGAAGCTGGCAGTAATTGCAGAAATAAAAGTGTTGCCAAAAAAAGCGAAATGGGTACATTTCAGAACATCATATCTGTTAGGCTACATGTTATAATGCTTGCATTTGAAACAAATGGAAGTCTGAAGGTAAAGCCTGGCATTACATTCTCTAGTGGTGCAAGAATAACTGTTAGCAGCTGGGCCTGGGTGCCCTTTCCCTGCTTTGTCCTGGAAAGATTTCATATCTTAAGGGAAATAGACTATACATCTTGAGAAAAAAAATTTTTTTCTATCATATTGTACAAATCCGTGTAAATCTCATTTTCCCTGTTTTTGGAGTTAAGTAGCACAAGTAACTGTAAGGCTTTTCCAAATACTTTCTTAACCCTAAAAAACTTTCCCTCGGGACTTACAGTATATCCAAATGGCTATCAATTACAGTGAAATGTGAGTCTATATGCACACATGAGATGAAGCTATATTAAAATGTGGATGGCAGTGTCTTTAACTCAGGTTTGGGATGCTTCATCCAGTCATGGGAAATATCAGAGGATCAACCTGAAATTCTGTAAAAGTCAGCAGAATTTTAGAAAGATCAAGGAACATGGGAATATGGCCTCACCTTTTCTTTCTCACTGATGACATAAATGCCGCCCTGACTGTGTTGTTTATTGTTTCTTCCAGATGATCTTTGCATACTCAGTCCTTGGAATATACAGCCATTGCGCTGTACTCATTTTTTCCTTCCTGGAGGTATAAATAGACTGATGACGCCCTATGCTCTCTGCAGTCCGTGCATCATTCATACCGTACGTCTCCTTTCTAGGTCACAAAGCTTTTAAAAAAATCAGCAGTGGTAGCAGCATGTGAGAAGATGAGCATATGACTGACTCCTTCCTTTCACCTCAAAGCCGTGCCTTTGATAGCATCCAGACAGCAGGGCATAGAAACATGACATTTGGGTGGTTCAAGAATATCAGAGGGAAAAATAGCCATTCTTACCAAATAACTTAAAATAGCATAGTCTGAGCATTTTTCCCTTTACCCTTTCTCCCCCCAACATGCCTGATATGAAGCCCTTCCCATCCAGAGCAAAACTAGGAGTTTGTGTTTTGTGAGAATTTGAAGAGCCTGCCTCTCTTACTACAACCGCTTTCTTCCTTCTAATTGTATAAGCTCAAGTCATGAGAAAATGTCATCTCTCTCATTCTCCTTCTCTCTCTAGTAAAATAAAAATGGTCATGCTTCCTGACAGTTATGTATTATTGAATGCCTACTGAGTGAGGAACCGTGTGTTGAGTGTTTTGAGATGGGGTGAGGGAGGATGCTATTTTTCTGCTTTCCTCCAGCTTCGTTATGTGTTACAGTTTGTGGTGTCTAAGCCAGCACCTCACTAGAAGGCTAATTCTTAGAGGTAATCTCACATTCGAGGAAGGCCAGGAACAAGATTGGTGAGTAGTGGGGAATGGTACTCTTGTTGCCACTGGAGTTTGTGTCCTGGATGCCAGGTATACATCATCTTATTCTCTTCTTGATTTGTCAATACTTTTTAGGGACCATTAATTCTAGCCTACTATGTGCCAGACTATTCTCTAAGCATTTAGAATTCCAGTTAACAAGAGGTAAATCTTCTGTTCATTAAAAATTTCATTTTGATAGCTAATAATACATTTGGAGGAATAAATACTGTGAAGAAAAGCAAGCTCAGTGTTATCTGTTGGTAGTTATGGGACATGTATGCTATTCTATATAGGTTGGTCAGGGAAACATGATAAGGAGGCATTTGCTATTTCTCTGAAAGAAGCAAGGAAATGAGAACCACGTGGATGGCTGAGGAACATGCAGTACAGGCAGAAAAAACAGCAAGCGTAAATCTCACAGGCGAGGGCACATCGGTGGAGCAAGGGCAAGAGTGATATGATAAGAGGTCATGAACACAGCAGTGAGAAATGCCCTGGCAGCCTGTGCAGGACATACTGAGGGCTGTGGATTTTATTCTGATGAAGACATTGCGGAGGCATGGCATCATTTCACTTGCTCTTCAGAAGAGCAAGTGGTGGAACACAGATTGTAGATGGGCAAAGGAGGCAGCATGAGACAAGTCTCTCTCTTTTGCAAGCATCCAGGTGAGAGAGAACGGTGGCTTGGAGATGACAGTGAAGGTGGTAGGAAGATGTTCCAAAAGTAGAGCCAGTTGAATTTGCTAATTGATAGTGTGCAATATGTATTTGGTCTTCATCCCTGTGTCCTGTCATACAGCTCCTAAAACCCTTAATAGGAGTGTCTTTTGCATGCTAATAAGATGACTAGTGGCTGGAGGCCCTTGGTAACTTCTGGATGGGGCTAGTCACCAGAAAGACCAAGGCATGACCGCAGAGTTGGGACTTTCAACCCCATCTCTCAACCTCTTGGGGGCTGAAGGATGAGTTGATTACCAATGGCCAGTGATGCAATCCATTATACCTGTAGAATTGAAGCCTCCATATAAATCCTAAATAAAGGACAGGGTTCAGAGAACTTTTGGGTAGCTGAACACGTGGAGGTTCCTAGAAGGTGGTGCACCCACCCAGGGAGGACATGGAAGCTCTGTACCCCTTCTCCCATACCTCACCCTATTCAGCTCTCCAACTGGCTATTCATCCATATGCTTTGTAATTTTTTTTTTTATAGGAAATGGGTAAATATATATGAAATGTTTCTCTGAATTCTGTGAGCTGCTCTAGAAAATTAGTCAAACCCAAAGAGGTAGATTATAGGATCTCTGATTTATAGCTGGTTGTTCAAAGTACAGGTGACAACCTGGGATTTGGAATTGGCATCTGAATGGGGGACAGTCATGAGGGATTTAGTCCTTAAGCTGAGGGCGGATGCTATCTCCAGGTGGATAGTGTTAGAATTGGATTGAATTGAATTAGAGGACGTTCAGCTGGTGGCTGTGGGAGGATCTGGTGTCAGAAGTGTTGAGTGATATGTGTGAGTAGAAGAAACACTGGTTTTTCCTACATTCTCTTACACTAATGGATTTGTATTCTGAGAGACTGGAAGGATGGATCTGTCATTTACTGAGATGGTGAGTCACAGGGAGGAACCCGTTAACCATATATTAAAACTCCATTAGTAATGTTAAGGCTGTCTGTTCTAGGAAACTGATAGCCATTCTTTCAAAGTAGACAGTGAATTCTATTTACACAAAAACATGGATAAAATTAGTGAAGAGAACAATATTGTAACCTACAAAAATTCTGAGGTGGGTGTGTTACTTTTCTTAACAGACTTTTCTGAATAAAGTACACCAAAGTAACTTGGAGTTAAGACATTTTAATATTATGCCTTGGTTTTCCCAACCTGAATGGTTTCCTTCTCTTTTCATGAATTTGGATATGAATGCAGGCACTTACCTACATAATTTCAAATATTGATGTTACTGATATTTCTCAGATTCACTAAAACATTTGATTTGTGAAGAGCACTCTGCATTACATTATTTAAGGTTTTTATTATTAAGTTTTTTTTTTTTTTGAGATGGAGTCTTGCTGTATTGCCCTGGCTGGTGTCAAACTTCTGGGCTCAAGCAATCCCTACACCCTAGCCTCCTGATGAGGCTGGGATTACCACATTACATTTTGAAAGAAGAGTTTACAAATGTCTATTTTCATGAATTTTTAAAATTATACCTTAAGTTCTGGGATACATGTGCAGAATGCACAGGTTTGTTACATAGGTATATGTAGGGATCAATGAGCCCCACCTATTGGTGGGTCAGAACATAGGGAATCCATGAGCCCCACATTGGGCACCAGAATGTAGGGAGCCAGCCCTACATCACCCATGGGTACCCCAAGTTTGGTGTTGACAAAGGAATGAGAAAAAGATTAAGAGAGACAGGGGAACCAGGGGGGCCATTACTTATTACTCTGGAGGAGGCAGTGAAGGCCCCGAACTCTGATCATCCACACTATTTATTGATTATAATCACTTTGATCTATAGGGTATGGGTGGAGTAATGGTGGGGGAGTGGGTGATGTGATAGTGGAGTGAAGCAGTGAGCCACAAGTGAATCAGTGAGCTGGAACTGGTGTGTCATTCTAAGGATTGATAACAGTGGTGGTTTGGGAGTTTCACAAAATAAAGAACAGGTTATCTTTAGCCTGTTATCTATGTACAGTTGATGGAACGTAGGCCTTACAAGGAGCCTACAAGTCTGGTTACGTCATAGTGCTACGAAGGGGTTTTACGTCCTTGAGCACAATGTTTATGGTAACAGAGCCTAGGTCACTCTGCACTGGAACATGAGGCATGGAGAGGCCTTCCTCCTCAGAGGCCTCCTGCAGCCTTATACAGTTTGTTGTTCCTTGTTTATGTGTTACTCATAACCAATTTATGTAGGTACTCTGTAAGTCCTTTCTCCTTGCTGCTTTTTCCAACAGGTATACATATGCCATGGTGGTTTTCTGCACCCATCAACCTGTCATCTATGTTAGGTATTTCTCCTAATGCTATCCCTCCCCTATTCCCCTACCCCCCTGACAGGCCCTGGTGGGTGATGTTCACCTCCCTGTGTCCATGTGTTCTCATTGTTCAACTCCTACTTATGAGTGAGAACATGTGGTGTTTGGTTTTCTGTTCCTGTGCTAGTTTGTTGAGAATGATGGTTTCCAGCTTCATTTATGACCCTGGAAAGGACATGAACTCATTCTTTTTTATGGCTGCATAGTATTCCATGGTGTGTATGTGCCACATTTTCTTTATCCAGTCTATCTTTGATGAGCATATGGGTTGGTTCCAAGTCTTTGCTATTGTAAATACTGCTGGAATAAATGTATGTGTGCATGTGTTTTTATGCTAGAATGATTTATAATTCTTTGGGTATATACCCAATTATGGGATTGCTGGGTCAAATGATATTTCTGGTTCTAAATCCTTGAGGAATTGCCACACTGTCTTCCACAATGGTTGAATTAATTTACACTCCCAACAGCAGTGTAAAAGTGTTCCTGTTTTTCCACATCCTCTCCAGCATCTGTTGTTTCCAGAGTTTTTAATGATCACCATTCTAATTGGCATGAGATGTATCTCATTGTGGTTTTGATTTGCATTTCTCTAATGACCAGTGATGATGAGCTTTTTCTCATATGTTTGTTGACTGCATAAATGTCTTCTTTTGAGAAGTGTCTGTTCATATCCTTTGCCTACTTTTTGATGGGGCTATTTGTTCTTTTTTTTTTTTTTTTGTAAATTTGTTTAAGTTACTTGTAGATTGTTGATATTAGCCCTTTGTCAGATGGATGGATTGCAAATTTTTCTCCCATTCTGTAGGTTGTCTGTTCACTCTGATGATAGTTTCTTTTGCTGTGCAGAAACTCTTTAGTTAATTAATTCCCATTTGTCAATTTTGGCTTTTGTTGCCATTGCTTTTGGTGTTTCAGTCATGAAGTCTTTGCCCATGCCTATGTCCTGAATGGTACTGCCGAGGTTTTCTTCTAGGCTTTTATGGTTTTAGGCCTTACGTTTAAGTCTTTAATCCATTGTGAGTGGATTTTTGTATAAGGTGTAAGGAAGGGGTCCAGTTTCAGTTTTCTGCATATGGCTAGCCAGTTTTTCCAACACCATTTATTAAATAGGGAATCCTTTCCCCATTTGTTTGTTTTTGTCAAGTTTGTGAAAGATCAGATGGTTGTGGATGTGACGTTAATTCTGAGGGCTCTGTTCTGTTCCATTTGTCTATAGATCTGTTTTGGTACCAGTACCATGCTGTTTTGGTTACTGTGTCCTTGTAGTATAGTTTGAAGTCTGGTAGTATGATGCCTCCTGCTTTGATCATTTTGCTTAGGAGTGCCTTGCCTATACAGGCTCCTTTTGGTTCCATATAAAATTTAAGGTAGTTTTTTTTCTAATTCTGTGAAGAAAGTCAACAGTAGCTTGATGGGGATAGCATTGAATCTATAAATTACTTTGGGCGGTATGACCATTTTCACGATATTGATTCTTCCTATCCATGAGCATGGAATGATTTTTCCATTTGTTTGTGTCCTCTCTTATTTCCTTAAACAGTGGTTTGTAGTTCTCCTTGAAGAGGTCCTTTACATCACTTATTAGTTGTATTTCTAGGTATTTTATTTTCTTTGTAGCAATTGGAAATGGGAGTTCACTCATGATTTGGCTCTCTCTGTTATTGGTACATTGGAATGCTTGTGATTTTTACACAATGATTTTGTATCTTGAGACCTTGCTGAAGTTGCTTATCATCTTAAGGAGATTTTGGCCTGAGATAATGGGGTTTCCTAAATATACGATCATGTCATCTGTAACCAGAGACAATTTGACTTCATCTCTTCCTATTTCAATACACTTTATTTTTCTCTTGCCTGATTGTCCTGGCTAGAATTTTCAATACTATGTTGAATAGGAGTGGTGAGAGAGGGCATCCTTGTCTTGTGCCAGTTTTCAAAGGGAATGCTTCACTATGATATTGGCTGTGGGTTTGTCATAAATAGCTCTTATTATTTTGAGATAAGTTCAATCAATACCTCATTTATTGAGAGTTTTTAGCATGAAGGGGTGTTGAATTTTATTGAAGGCCTTATCTGCATCTGTTGAGATAATCATGTGGTTTTTGTCATTGGTTCTGTTTATGTGATGGATTATGTGATTTGCATATGTTGAACCAGCCTTGCAACCCAGGGATGAAGCTGACTTGATCATGGTGGATAAGCTTTTCAGTGTGCTGCTGCATTTGGTTTGCCAGTGTTTTATTGAGGATTTTTGCATTGAAGTTCATCAGGGATATTGGCCTGAAATTTTCTTTGTGTGTGTGTGTGTGTGTGTGTGTGTGTGTGTGTGTGTATCTGCCTGGTTTTGACATCAGGATGATGCTGGCCTCATAAAATGAGTTAGTGGGAAGCCCCTATTTGTTTATTATTTCTATCTGAAAGAATGGTACCAGCTCTTCTTTGTACCTCTGGTAGAATTCGACTGTGAGTCCATCTTGTCCTGGGCTTTTTTTGGTTGGTAGGGTATTAATTACTGCCTCAATTTGAACATGTTATTGTTCTATTCAAGGATTTGACATCCTCCTGGTTTAGTCTTGGCAGGGTGTATGTGGCCAGGAATTTATCCATTTCTTCTAGATTTTTTAGTTTATTTGTGTAGAGGTGTTTGTAATATTCTCTGATGGTAGTTTGTATTTCTGTAGGAACAGTGGTGATATCCCCTTTATCATTTTTTATTGCGTCTATTTGATTTTTCTCTCTTTTCTTCTTTATTAATCTGACTAGTGGTCTGTCTACTTTGTTGAACTTTTCAAAAAAACAGCTCCTGGATTCCTTGATTTTTTTCAAAGGGTTTTTTGGTGTCTCTGTCTCCTTCAGTTCTGCTCTGATCTTAGTTATTTCTTGTTTTCTGCTAGCTTTTGAATTTGTTTGCTCTTGCTTCTCTAGTTCTTTAATTGTGATATTAGAGTGTTGATTTTAGATCTTTCCCACTTTCTCATGTGGGCATTTAGTGCTATAAATTTTCCTCTAAACACCGCTTTATCTGTCCCACAGATTCTAGTATGTTGTGTCTTTGTTCTCATTAGTTTCAAAGAACTTACTTATTTCTGCCTTAATTTCGTTATTTACCCAGGAGTCATTCAGGAGCAGGTGGTTCAGTTTCCATGTAGTTGTGTGGTTTTGAGTGAGTTTCTTAATCCTGAATTCTAATTTATTTTCACTGTGGTCTGAGAGACTGTTTGTTATGATTTCCGTTCCTTTGCATTTGCTGAGGGGTGTTTTACTACCAATTATGTGGTAGATTTTACAATAAGTCCGATGTGGTGCTGAGAAGAATGTATATTCTGTTGATTTGGGGTGAAGAGTTCTGTAGATGTCTACTAGGTCCACTTGGTCCAGAGCTGAGTTCAAGTTCTAAATATGCTTGTTAATTTTCTGTTTTGTTGATCTTTCTAATATTGACAGTGGGATGTTAAATTCTCCCACTATTATTGTGTGGGAGTCTAAGACTCTTTGCAAGTCTCTAAGAACTTGCTTTATGAATCTGGGGTGCTTCTGTATTGGGTGCATGTATGTTTAGGATAGTTGGCTCTTCTTGTTGCATTGATCCCTTTACCATTATGTAATGCTCTTCTTTGTCTTTTTTGATATTTGTTGGTTTAAAGTCTGTTTCATCAGAGACTAGTATTGCAATCCCTGCTTTTTTTTTTTTTCCCTTTTGCTTTCATTTGCTTCATTTGCTTGGCAAATATTCCTCCATCTTTTTATTATGAGCCTATGTGTGTCTTTGCATGAAGATGAGTCTCATGAATATAGCACACCAATGTTTCTTGACTCCTTATCCAATTTGCCAGTTTGTATCTCTTAATTGGGGCATTTAGTCCATTTTCATTTAAGGGTAATATTGTTATGTATGAATTTGATTCAGTCATTATTATGCTACTGGTTATTTTGCCCATTATTTGATACAGTTTCTTCATAGTGTCAGTGGTCTTTACATGTTAGTATGTTTTTGCAGTGGCTGGTACTGGTTTTTCCTTTCCATATTTAGTGCTTCCTTCAGAAGCTCTTGTAAGACAGGCCTGGTAATAACAAAATCCCTTAGCATTTGCTTGTCTGTACAGAATTTTATTTCTTCTTTGCTTAGGAAGCTTAGTTTGGCTGGATATGAAATTCTGGGTTGAAAATTCTTTTCTTTAAAGATGTTAAATATTGCCTTCCACTGTCTTCTGGCTTGTAAGTTTTCTGCAGTAAGATCTGCTGTGAGTCTGATGGGCTTCCATTTGTGAGTAACCTGACCTTTCTCTCTGGCTGCCCTTAGCATTTTTTCCTTCATTTCAACCTTGGAGAATCTGACCATTAGGTGTCTTGGGTTGCTATTCTCAAGGAGTATCTTTGTGGTGTTCTCTGTATTTCCTGAATTTGAATGTTGGCCTGCTTTGCTAGGTTGCAGAAGTTCTCCTGAATAATATCTGGAAAAGTGTTTTCCAACTTGGTTTTTCTCCCTGTCATGTTCAGGTACACCAATCAAATGTAGGTTTGATCTTTTCATATAATCCCATATTTCTTGGAGGCTTGCTTCCTTTTTCTCTAATCTTATCCTCACACTTTATTTTATTAAGTTGATCTTCAATCTCTGATATCCTTTATTCTTTCTGTTTGATTGATTCTGCTATTGATACTCGTGTATGTTTCACGAAGTTCTCGTGCTGTGTTTTTCAGCTCCAGGGGGTCATTTATGTTCTTCTCTAAACTGGTTATTCTAGTTAGCAATTACTCTAATCTTTTTTCAAGGTTCTTAGCTTCCTAGAATTGGGTTGAACATGCTCTTTTAGCTCAAAGGAGTTTGTAATACCCCCCTTATGAAGCCTGCTTCTGTCAGTTAGTCAAACTAATTCTCCATCCAGTTTTGTTTCCTTGCTCACGAGGAGTTATGATCCTTTGGAGAACAGACATTCTGGTTTTTGGAATTTTTAGCCTTTTTGCAATAGTTTGTTCTCATCTTCATTGATTTATCTACCTTTGGTCTTTGATGTTTGTGACCTTCAAATGTGGTTTACGTGTGGGTATCTTTTTTGTTGATGTTGATGCTATTCCTTTCTGTTTGTTAGTTTTTCTTCTAACAGTCAGGCCCCTTTGCTACAGGTCTGCTGGAGTTTGCTGGAGGTCCACTGCAGACCCTGTTTGCCTGGGTGTCACCACTTGAGGTTGCAGAACATAAAGATTGCTGCCTGTTCCTTCCTCTGGAAGCTTTGTCTCAGAGGGGCATCTGCCAGATGCCAGCTGTAGCTCTCCTGTATGAGGTGTCTGTCAACTTCTGCTGGGGAGGTGTCTCCCAGTCAGGAGGCATGGGGGTCAGGGATCCGCTTGTGGCAGTCTATCCCTTAGCAGAGCTCAAGTGCTGTGCTGGGAGATTCACTGCTCTCTTCATAGCCAGTAGGCAGGAACGTTTAAGTCTGCTGAAGCTGCACCCATGGCCACCTTTTCCCCCAGGTGCTCTGTTCCAGGGAGATAGGAGTTTTATCTATTTATCATAATAAGCCCCTAATGGGGGCTGCTGCCTTTCTTTCAGAGACGCCCTGCACAGAATGGAGTAATCTAGAGAGGCAGTGTGGCTAGAGTGGCTTTGAGGCAGTGGACTCTGCCATGTTTGAAATTCCTGATGGCTTTGTTTACACAGTGAGTGGAAAACTGCCTACTCAAGTCTCAGTAATGGTGGATACCCTTTCCCCCACCAAGCTCGAGCATCCCAGGTGGACTTCAAACTGCTGTGCTGGCAACGAGAATTTTAAGCCAGTGGATCTTAGCTTGCTCGGCTCTGTGGGGTGGGATCCGCTGAGCTAGACCACTTGGTTCCCTGGCTTCAGTCCCCTTTCCAAGGGAGTGAATGGTTCTGTCTCACTGGCCTTCCAGGTATCATTGGATATGAAAAAAAAAAAAAAAAAAAAACTCCCACAGCTAATTGGTTTCTGCCCAAACAGCTGCCCAGTTTCGTGTTTGAAACGCAGAGCCCTGGTGGTATAGGCACTCGAGGGAATCTCCTGGTATGCTGGTTGCAAAGACCATGGGAAAAGCATAGTATCTGGGCTGGAATGAATCGTTCCTCATGGCACAGTCCTTTATGGCTTTCCTTGGCTAGGGGAGGAAATTCCCCAATCCCTTGAGCTTCCTGGATGAGGCGCTGTCCACTCTGCTTCTGTTCACTCTCCCTGGGCTGTGCTCAATGTCTAACCAGTACCAATCATGTGTGCCGGTACCTCAGTTGGAAATGGAGAAATCACCTGCCCTCTGTGTTGATCTCGCTGGGAGCTGCAGACCAGAGCTGTTCCTATTGGGCCATCTTGACCAGGAATCTCCCTGCATTGTAAAAGAGGTTTTGTTACAAAAGATTCAGTTAATCTCTTTAAATGGAATTTATTCAGGTTTCCTACTTCCTCCATTAAAGTGCATTAATCCTTCTTAACATATGTGTTTATCACCTGATAAACAGCTGGATTGCTAAGTATGTAAAAGCTACTTTATAAAGTAGCTAAAAAATTTTATTGCATAGCAGCCAATGTGATTTAGCCATTTCAACATTGTGTTTTATTAACAGCACAGTCCAGACCTAAATAGTGAAAAGATTTTCTACTCAAATTTTCCCCTAGGAAGAGAAGATTGGAATATAGAGGAATTATCTTTTCTCCTAGTGAATCTGCCTTTTGATGAAGTAATAATCTGTGTTATTCCAGGTCTTTTAAATTTTAGACAAACCTTAATTCATTTTAATAGTTACTTTAGAAAATAGAATTTTGTGAGGCAAAATGTAGCAAAATATTACAACACCACATTTTTCTTTTTCCAATCAGAGTGTTTCATTTACAAACATTTTCATTTATTTTTTATTTTTATTTTTTAGAACATTTAACAATTTTAATCCTTTCTTTACAGGTTTCCTCGATCACTTTTGATTAAGAAAACTGTAGAAAGTTAGTAACTGCCAAAGTGAATGCCAGGTGGTGGCATGTGTCAGTTTCCACAGAGTCCTGCTTTGAGGGATGTCTGAATGCATTGCCTGGGTCTCTGCTCACAGTTGCTGGAAACAACTGTGGCAGATTTTAGTTCACAGGTCATTTTTCCCCATATTTTTCTACAAACTCTTCAGTATTCTTGCAGAATTTTTTATGGTCCTTAAAGTATTCTTCAACTAGGTCAGCCTGAAGCAGGTGCTCAGGCTGGGGGTCATTCACCAGTGCAGTGAGGGATTGCATTACTTGGTAAGTTTTGGTTGCTGGCTGCCAGTTTTCAGCACTAATTACTGACAGACAGACCTGCCCCTTTTCATCATCGACCTTTGGGTGACAGATCTTTGTTTTAAATGTGATCTTCGGTGGTTTGAATGGGTACTCTGCTGGAAAGTTGATTTCTATTCTGAAGGCCCCCTTATCATATGGAGGGTTGTCAGGATCAGTAAGCCCTTGCCAAGTCAATAAATTAGTTTCATAAACTCGGATGTTATGGAAGTTTTTCATTCCACATTTGCGGATTTATTCAATTTCCTTCATCAGCCTCCTGCTGGCCACCATCTTGGATTTGGTGTTGCTCCTTTCCCAGAATGCATCGTGGCCTAATATTGCCATTTATTGTGCTTTATTTTATTGAGCTTGATGCTTTGCATTACTTTGTTACTTATTCAATAATTATCTATTGAGTGCTTACTAGACTTGTCTAGTTTCCAAAAATTATGAGGTTTATGCTAAACACTGGGGACACAATAGTGAATGAGACCTAGTCCCTGCCATCCAGGGGCCAATAGGTCACAGATGTGAATTAGACCTTTCCCCTGACTTTTGAGATTCTAATTTCAAAGGGGTTGTGAAAGAGACAGTGCCGTATTTGTGAATCTTTTAGCCAACTAGGTTAAAAATAAATTTTCACATATTTCTATCAAGTCCACTGGACACCAATATACTTTAATAATTGTGTATAAAATAGAAAACTCTTACAGTTTGAAGCTGTCTTTTATTTGAGAAAAGTGAAAAACAGATTCATGGATTATTACAAAAGATGAATAAGTTTGATGCCTAAAATGGACATAGCTCCTTCACATGTTATTTTAACATTTGAGAGAATGCTCTTCAAATGCAGAATTGGCTATAGGTGTTAGAAGGAGTAGTTCAAGTTGTCTTCAACCAAGAGTCATCTAGAATTTGGCTGCACCCTGGTATATCAAAGATGCTGTCTGGGAATGTTCTTATATTTTGATGAGTAATATGTTTTTATAACAAGTGAAGATACATGTCAGAATGTTGAGCTGGTCAGGTCTCAGTAGGGGATTTGAAGAATAGCATAACAGCAAGTGGGCGCTAAACAAAAATTGGGTTTACTTGGGTACATGAGAATTCATGTAGCCAACTAGGTAAAAATAAATTTTCACATATTTCTATTGAGCCCACTGGAGACCAATATACTTTAATAATTGTGTTTAAAATAGAAAACTGCTTCAGTTTGAAGCTGTCTTTTATTTGAGAAAAGTGAAAAACAGATTCATGGATTATTACAAAAGATGAACAAGTTTGATGCCTAAAATGGACAATGTTCCTTTACATGTTATTTTAATATGTAACATATTTTTACCTAGTTGGCCTTCTGACTTGGTCTGAGAACTTGCTCAAGGCAAGAAAGAGTTTCTATCTCCAGCTGAATCACAGTGTGAAGGTGAACAAGTAAAAAAGCTCAGTTACTGCAGAAAGTTGCTTGCAGTTTCAGTTTTACAAAGCTCACTGTTGAAATCTAGTAGTTACCTTTTAATTCCTTCAGATATGTCAGCAAGTTTCTAGTATTTGGAGATACGCCTTGGTCACTTGCAAAAGGCTATGGAAGATACGAATCATAGTAAAATGTCAGGTATTTAAGAATCTGGTTCAAACTTCCAAATAAGAATTGTTTTAGACCTCAGTGTATTAACAGTTTTCCTAAATATTCAGTGGTCTTTCTTTTTCTTTTTTTTTTTTTTTTTTTTTGAGATGCAGTCTTGCTCTGTCTCCCAGGCTGGAGTGCAGTGGCGCCATCTCAGCTCACTGCAACCTCTGCCTCCCAGATTCAAACGATTCTCCTGCCTCAGCCTCCCAAGTAGCTGGGATTACAGGTGTGTGCTACCACACAGGGCTAATGTTTGTATTTTCAGTAGACATAGGATTTTGCCATGTTGGTCAGGATGGTCTTAAACTCCTGGCCTCAAGTGATCCGCCCATCTTGTCCTCCCAGGACTCAAGTGATCTTCCCGCCTTGGCCTCCCAAAGTGCTGGGATTACAGGCTTGACAAGTGCACCCAACCTCATTCACTTAGAGTTAAAAAAATTTTATTTTAATGGGAGAAAGGACCAATGACCTTTTTGAATGTGAGAAGGATCCCAAAGCAAACGACGATTTATTTCCTTTCTTTTAATTCTGCCGCATTACACGGCACCCCAGCATCTAGAATTTTCTCTTGTGTGAGATAAATGTGTTGGACTTCCTTTGGAAAGAGTCAGATTTTATATTCATTTAGAAATATTTGTGCCTATAATGTGGTCGCAATTGTACATGACACACAGTTGTCTATTTAACTGTGTTTCACCCTTTCGTCTTGTGTGGGATGCTCACACTTAACTGCATTTCTCTTTGTTGAATAGTTTAGCCCTGACTCACTAGCTCTTCATCTGGTCAGTCTGCCTTGGTTTTGTACCTGAACAATATCTCTCATCACCTGACCAAAATGCTCTGGCTCCATAGGTCTCAGCTTAGAAGTTACTTCATGGAATGCTTCCCTGAACAAGGCTTTCCATAGTCCCAAAGGGAGTACTTAATCCCAGTAAAATATTAGTGCCCCTGAATCATGGTATTCCTCTGCGTGCATCAGACTAGTTCTCATTGTGGTTCATATAGTCTGACTTGTGCAGATACAAGATTAGTCTCTTTCTTGTTCACTGTTCTTATTCTTAGTGCCTGATTTAGCACGTGGGTCATAGCAATCATGCCTAATGAGTGTAATTGAAACAAAATAATTTTTTTAGAATTTGGAAGTCATTTGTCTTAATGTGTATTTTTCCCCCTTTTCTGGTCATCAGCATTAGAACTGAAGTCATCTTCAATATTGATCTCTCCCTCATCCATTCATTAAGTCATTCACAAAATTTTGACAGTTTTCCTTTGTATTGTGTATCTAAATGGTCATCCTCCTCTCCTTTTTCAGATTAAGATTCTTGTTTTCTTTACCTGTTGGTAAAACAAGTTTGGGAAATGCTAGTTAAGCAGTTAATGATTTAGTTATCACAGGACTTGACAGAACCTGTAATGAAAGAACATTGTATATTTTGACAGAAGGAATGCAGGATAGAACATTTGCTACATTTGTTTGATCAGAGAAGCTTTTTCCATCTCAGGGAATATTATGTGGTTAATGATCTGCAAAACTCACCTGGGGAAATGCTGGCAGAATTGTGTAGCAGTTACCCTCTCATCATGGGCTGCGGATCATCTGACTTTAACTTAATGATAGACATCAGCTATAGACAGCAAACACATGGAAGGGAAGCATGCCAGCCCCCTGACACTGAATGACTTCTGACCCTTGCTCTCTTTGGTATCTCAGACCATGTTACCTTGGTTAGGTGAGGGGGCCCCAGGTAGAAAATTACGCACCTTATTCACCTGCTAAAGACACTGCTAATTCTTCTTGCAGTACTTCCTCAATGCTGTCTTGGTAAGATTTAAAATGTTTTTAGCCTCTGTCTTTAGGTACCTTCAGAAAGAATGCCATGGTCCTCCTATTTAATGTCTGCCTACAGCACTGTTTTGAATCTGCAGGTGCAAGGGATTTAAAAGCCAACCACGGTGAAGTTGGGTTTTTATTTCCCAGATTTTATGATTACTGGTTTTGGATGACAAACTTGATCATGTAGAAGTCATTTGCTGAGGCATGGGTATATAGATGGCAAAAACAATGGCAAGAGAGAACCATGATTTGCCAAGAGTACCTAAGAACTAAGTAAAATAGAAAGTTCAATTTTTGGTTAAAGGAGCCAGAGAGGAAAAGCCTGTAAAACGTTAGATACTTTTGTCCCTGTTTTGAATATAATTAGGGATTATGTTTGGGAAATCATGTTGTTGACACATTGATAATCCCAGTAGCTGTTTCCAGTTGCTCAGATTTTGGAGTCCTCCTTCCTCGGCTCTGTTTCTCTTACAACTCACATTTGATCTATCTGAAAATCTGATTCCACCTGACTTCAAAATATCTAGAGGCTCACCATTTAACTATCTACACAGTTACCAGCATCTGTTGCCCGAATTCTCTGTTGCCTGCTTTCCCTCTTGCCTCCTACTTTACTCCTCACACAGCAGCAGAACTAATCCTTTGAAAGGTGAAGCACACCATGCCTCCTCTGCAGTCTTGCAATTGCACCGCCTCTCATTCAGAATAAAATCTGACATTCTTCACCCAGGAAATGAGCTCAGCCATCATTTGTCTCCCTGTGATATCTTTGACCTCATGTTTTAACACTTTCCCCATTACTCACTCTAGTCGCATCAGCTCTTGGCTCTTGCTTGAACCTGCTAAGCATATCTTTACCTTGGATTTTTGACACTTGCTGTTTCCTCTGCCTGGAATGTACTTTTTTCAGTGTACACATAGATTATTTTTTTCACTTCCTTGCCTGTGCTCCAGCTTTCCTCATGAATAGTCTTCCCCGTATTACTTTATTTAAAACAATTCATACACACTGATCCTCACCACTCTATCTTTACCTAACTGTATTTTTCTGCATTGTTTGTATTACCAGCTGACATCTTATTTTCTTATTGGCTGCCTTCTTTAACTCGAATGTAAGCTCAGTAGAGAGCAGGGCTTTGTTTGTTTGCTTATTTATTTATTAACTTTTAAGTCCAGGGGCACGTGAGCAGATTTGATATGTAAGTAAACTCAGGCCACAAAGGTTTGTTATACAGATTATTTAGTCACTTAGGTGTTGAGCCTTGTACCCATTATTTATTCTTCCTGATCCTCTCCTTTCCCCCACCCTCTACCCTCCAATAGACCCCAGTGCGTGTTATTCCCCCTCTATGTGTCCGTGTGTTCTCATCATTTAGCTCCCACTTATAAGTGGGAACATGTGGTCTTTGGTTTTCTGTTCCTGTGTTAGTTTGCTAAGGATAATGGCCTCCAGCTCCATCCATTTTCCTGCACAGAACACAATCTCATTTTTTTATGACTGCCTAGTATTCCGTGGTGTATACGTACCACATTTTCTTTATCCAGGCTACCACTGATGGGCATTTAGGTTGATTCCATGTCCTTGCTATTGTGAATAGTGTTGCAGTGACCATACATGTGCATGTTTTTTTATGACAGAACAATTTATATTCCTTTGGGTATATACCCAGTAATGGGATTTCTGGGTTGAATGGTAGTTCTGTTTTCAGCTCTTTGAGGAATCACCACACTGCTTTCTACAGTGGCTGAACTAATTTACAGAATGGGAGAACTAATAGTATATAAGCGTTTCTTTTTCTCCACAGCCTCACCAGCATCTGTTGCTTTTTGACTTTTTCATAACAGTCATTCTGATTAGTGTGAGATGGTATCTCATTGTTTTGATTTTCATTTCTCTAATAATCAGTCATGTTGAGCTTTTTTTTCATATCCTTGTTGGCCCCACATGTCTTCTTTTGAAAGTGTTCGTTCATATCCTTTGCCCACTTTTTAATGGGGTTGTTTGCTTTTTTCTTGTGAATTTAAGTTCCTTACAGATGCTGGATATTAGACCTTTGTCTGATGCATAGTTTGCAAAAATGTTCTCCCATTTTGTAGATTGTCTGTTTACTCTGTTGATAGTTTCTTTTCTGCACAGAGCTCTTTAGTTTAATTAGATTTCATTGGCTTTATCTTACTCATTGCTAAAGAATAGTGCTTGTAACAAGATTCTGGCATGTAGTAGGCATGCACCAGTTGCTTGAAAAATAAATTAAAATTAAAGAATGTGTGAGCAAGCCCTCTTGTTTGTTACGGAATTAGTATTTACTAAGAAATGGTAGGCTGCTTTTCAGCAAATCCCTGTCATGTCTCTATGTTTATTCTAAAATTGGTAAGCTTTCTAACTATAAGCATATAGATAAACATCATAGTAATTGTTCCTATCCTATTTCTCTCCTTTTCTTTTGTAGCATGATGCCGGGTGAGTATTTAAAAACATTGAAAGGGTTGGGAAAGGTCTAAGAGGTGGATAGTAGAATAATCCTATCCAGATACCTCTTCTTGGGTCTACCCTAACAGATTTTAGGAACTGTTACTGTGTGATGAATCTAAAGCTTTCCTCCATCAAAGCGTTTATCCCTGGAACATTTCTGTCAATGTAACATCTTAATGATAAATTGGCATTTGACCACAATACATGGCATTTTTCCTTGGTAAAAGAAATACATGAAAAAAAATCTTGAAATTTATGGGAGTGCTAAAAATGAACTGTTCATTTAAATATTTATATTCTGGACATCTTGATGTCCTGTATGTTCCCTCATGAAGGGATCATCGTCTGTAGCAGCATTCCTTCAATGAGGGGAGAGAGTGTGTATTTTAGAACCTTTAGAGGGAATTGGGAGGCATTTACTATATTTTGCTTTAAATAAGTTTGCTGAGTGACAAGAATAAGTCATACACCTTAACTTTGCTAAAATACTAAGCAGGTAGAATTTTAAAATGCTGAATTTTGTAATATGTTCCCTGGGAGTTAGTTTGCTTACGTAATACATTATACCACCAAAGAGATACTATACAAACAAATTTGGGGAGAATTTAATAAAAGAGGTATTAGTATTTCACATTCAAACCATAAAGTTGATTTCTTAGAAAATTATATGCCCCAAGTATTGATGAAAATATGCATCTCTCTGAATTGCAGCATGAACCAAACCTCATATAACCTAAATCGATAGCTCAAAAGCAAAACCGACTTACAATAACAGGCCAGAGTTGCAGTAATTAAAAACATGACCAACTCTGTACAATATTCTAGCTATGTTAATGCTGTAATAAAGAATTAACAATAAAAAAATTTGCTGGAAATACAATTATGTTTACGTGTGTCCACGGGTAGTGTTCCCAAGCATTGCAGGGGGGTGCAACCAGTGATTTGGTTATTTCAGTTTATTAGAAGTTTAATAATCCCTTGTAGCTCCCTTGTACCTTTACAAAGTAGTACTTAATGACAGGTAAAAAGAATGAAAAGTTATGGACTTACCCACAGGAATCAAGCAAAGGGCTTATGCTTTTGGATGAATTTGCCAGCTGGGGACCATTCTGAGAATAACTGTTCTCTCTTAGCTTAAACATGGAGATGCTTTTTTCAAATAGCCTTAGTTTTTGCTTTCTCTTCCTTGGTTGAGGTATACTAAAGCCTCCTTCCAGGAAGTCCCTTTAATCCCATTTTATACCATCAAATAAATCACTTCATTATCAGAAATGCATCTATTTCCAACAAAAACCAAAACCTCATAAAACAAAACCTGACAATTCACGTAATGAGAAAATTTCAGTCAAAATCTAAGAAAAGACATTGAGTGGTGAAGAAATTCCTTTCTAATATGGAATATACAACAGGAAAAGTATTCTATTTTCTAATTCTTATCAGGGAAAGTTTTCTGTTTATTATTATTCTATTTGTTCTATATTATTCTATTCTAAATTTTCTATTTTTTCATTTAGTTTTGCTTTTAATATTAACATTGCTATACTGAGATGCTAAATTTATATGGGTAGCTTAGATTTTTGTAGGAATCCCAACAGTATTATACTTGTAGTATTTGACTTATGGATAAAACAAGGCACATATAAAGTAAAATTTCTTCATATATGTGCATATAACACATATAAAAATATTTGCTTATATACACAACTTAATTCATTTGTGTTTATCCTTATACAAAATATTTTAACTGGAATTCTATATACACACATTTTATATATAAATTATTATATACTGTTAGTGCTTGACCCAAAATAGAATACAGATTTCCTTAAGTGTTAATGAAACTAGAGTAGAAAATGGTACAATGCCTCTATTCAAAGTAAGGGTTAATCTACTTTTGGTAGGTTGAAAGAAGAACATTTTCTTATCTGAGTTATTATATCTGTTAAAAAATAACTTGTAACATAATTAAATATGTCATAGTTGGTTTATGGCAATGCTGTAAAAATTTTTTTAAAAAGAACTTCTGAACTATGCCCTGATTAAATTAATAAACATGTCACATAGATTGTCATTTAGAAAAGTTGTTTTATTTCCCTAAAATTGCTGCATTTTGAGCCTATCTTCTCAATAAGTTTTAACAACGTTGTTTATATAGTTAGATAATATGATTATTTTAGTGATTCCTTTAGATACTAACTTTACTAAATGGGAGATATGATCATTGACATTTTTTTCTTCAAAAACATTTCCAGATTTTTTTCTTCTGGATTTCAGAAATTTGAATCACTTTATATACTAGTGAATTTTCATTATTTTGTATATGTTCCTCTTTACATGAATGTATTTATTATTTACAAAGCAGCTGTCCTGTTTATTGCAAAAGTACAAAGAACAGTGCTTGGTGCCTTTCTAGCTTTGCCTCAAGGTTGTTAATATGTTTTCTGAAAGTCCCACTATTGATTGCCTCATATGTGGCTCTACAATTCCCATTTCTATCCAGTGCGTTTGTTGCCACTATTTCCTTTGTTTTTTCAAGAATACTCCTTTACTTATCCTGAGTTTTATTGAGGTATATAAATATTAAACTTTCCAAAAAGATTTGGAATGAATATACAGTGTGAGACAAAGCTTTTTGTATAGGTTTAAGAGTGTACTGGGTTAAGTTTAGAAATAGATCTGGTCAGTAGTTCTCTTCCACCTTCTTACTAACGTGCCCTTAGAAACACAGGGAAAGATATATGCAGAAAACTGTGGTGACATTCAACCTACTGCCTTTCTGGGAGGAGTTTTCACTTACTATAAGCAGATAAAACTGGAAAGAATCCCATTCTTGTCTTCCTACCTACTGTCAGACAAGTAGAGCAAAACCTGGGGGCTTTCCCAGAGACAGCAGGGTTTTCCCTACTGTCAGTTTTGCTCTACTTGTCTGACAGTAGGTAAGAAGACAAGCTGTCCTTCCTAAGATTGAGAAACATAAGATTCAGAAACATAGAGCTATTCCAGTAAAAAGCAAAGACAGACATTAGAATACTGTCCATGGTTATAGCCTTTGAGGCCATTAGACTGTTGTCTACACTACATTATATAGCCATTAACATGGTGTTTGCTGTGGCTCACAGGGATTAAAAAATGCTTATGGTAAAACCTTAAGAGGGGGAAAAAGTTTGGATTTATACAAAAAGAATATGTAAGGGTATAAAAATATATAAATAAAAGTGCCTAGCTATAAGGGTGTTGGAAATATGTCAAATGTTAACAGTGATTTCTTAGGAGATGGAGAAATTATGGGTGACTTTTCCTTCCCAGTTTAGTGTTTCTTTGTACTTCTAAAAATTTGTATAATACACATCTGTTATTTGTAATTTTGTACGTTGAGTATGTATCAAGTTGCATTTAAACAAAAGGAAAGAATGGGTGGAAAATATGACATTTTTATAAATACTTTTTATTATGTTATTTCATGTAAAAATGTTAACCATCCTGGAGATAGACTTTTATTGATATTTTACAATTATGACTAGAATAGCTGTGAAATCTTTCCAACTCCAAACCCCGTGGGTCTTCTACTATACCTTGTTACAAATAGAAAATCATTCTTATGGAAAGCAAAGGCAGAAAATATATTAAATAAGTATAAAATATATAAATGTGTATGTTATATGTACAGAGTAAAAATTTTAAAGACATTTTCGAAGTTACTAGCATAATTTCTGTCTTTAAATTTGCATATAACTTTTAGTGTGTTTGTTACTAGTAGTATATGAAGAAATAATAGCGTATAATTTGACCATCAAGAGATTGTTTTACATTGTATGGCATGTTCTTCACATTTTAGTGTGTGTACATTCATACATATAGATTCAAAGATTTCATAGCATTAATCTGAAATACGTACTTGAAAAATTTTCAATTTAGTACCATTAATGATAGGAAGATAATATACTTATGAGTTATAATGGTTTTATTGTGTATCCGTAGTGCCCAGTCAGAAAATCAGAACCTACTCTAATATAAGCAGTAAGATATTGAATGAAAACAATCAATTACAATAACAGAAGGACTGGAGGCACAAAGAGAGAAAAGGCTGCTATCCAAATATCAGAATACTGTTACCACCCAAGGCTGGAGGCCAGGAAATTGTGTTTGATGCTGAATTGCAGGAGAGGCTGGTGCTTCTGCTGCGATCTCACAACAGCATTGTGCCATTCGGGCACAGCAGACATCTAGGAGCCAATACTACTAATATCTGTGAAACTACCAAGCTGGATACCATAGTTACCTACAGTGGTTCTCAGTAGCCCTCTGCTGCTGTTGCCTCAGCAGAAAAAAATAACCTATACTTCCTATCACCTTCAAATCTCTAATCATTGCCTCCCATTGGCAGGACCTGACAAGAAGCCAGCTGGCTAAGGATTAAGAAAAATGTAGTTTAGAGTCTTCCTGCCTCCTGTGAAGCAGAAAGTTGGGGATGGAGTTGATGGCCAACAAAGGGTTTTCACACATTTGTTCATTAATTCATTTCAGTAATTTTCTTCTTTCATACTACTTGTTTTAATAACTAACCTTAAAGTGAATAATCAACAATAATGGCAATTCATTGGCTGAAAGCATATACTGTAATTTATTAAAAGCAAAATATCATTAGGAAATGAATAATTGGAGAAATAGGATGGTATCAAGAAAGATATACGTGCTTTTCTGAAGCATCTCATACATAGTTTATATAAAGAATGCAATACAAAAAAAATTAAAATCCAGATAAATCAGAACTTTAAACTTTTGGAATAATATGAAAGTTGTATATGGTAATGGCAGGGCAGAATTCTAACTGATTAGTTTGAACAAAGACAATACTACTTTTTAATTGTGGAAAATAAACTTAGTAGTCTTCTCATGATTATTGGCAATTCTTCCTTAAAATGTTTGCATCTGAAAAGATGGCTTCAGCCTGATTATTTTAAAGCCTGTGTGGTTCCTCAGTTTAAGTAGGGAAGTGGGACTTGGTGATCTCAGAGGAGTTCTGTAGCTTCCATGCCCCTGCTCCCCCCTTTCCATGGCTCACTACTGCCATTCACATAAGCAAACACTACCTTCCCTCAGTCATTCAGATCATGGATGAATGCCATTCTGTGTTTAGCTTAACCACCATCATTCTTGATAAAATATAACTTTTTACTTGAGTAATGCATACCTAGTATAATAGACTACAGTATTTCTTGAAATATAGAGTCCATATCAGTGGTGGTATAAAAGATTATTTTAGATACAAGCAGATATGCTGGTAGATAATATTAAGTGTTTACTAAATTATTTGCTTTTCATTTCTACTCTAATATTTCTGAATTTGATAAGGGGAGCAGATCTCACCTTGGAGCTAGGATGTTTTCATGTCCCTCCAACCCTCACTGATCAACTTTGTAACGGAGAACAGGCCTCGGACTAAGAGTGTTTATCAGGAAAAAAAGAGGATCTTGTCAGAATTGAAAGAGATAGCATTGTCTTTCCTTGACTTTAGTTTTATGGCCACTTTGTACTTATATAAAGTATTACTGAGTTTCCATTTAAGTCATGATATAGAGTTTTAAAAAATAAATCCAGCTGGAAACAGAATTTTACTTATAGAATAACATTAAGTGTACAATAATATGGGTGGTTGGTCCATAACCTGGTAGAATCACCAAGGTAATTGCTATGTGAATATTTGAAATTTTGGAAGCAGTAATATATATAGCACATTTGCTTCTATCTTTTTCTTCTTTAATTTTCAATAAAGATATTATACAGAACTATAGACTTATCTGGAAGATAATCATTTGTCTTCTCCTTTCTGTAAATAATGTATATTAAGTTTTGGGCTCAACCCAGTAACTAAAAGGGATGATGGTGATGATGATTATTATTAATTATTGTTTTCTTAAAAACATATTAAAATACTCTTACAGCAAATTGTAATGAACTTTTTCCAGTTGGTTTACCAAGTGCATAAGAAATAGTTATCAGTAAAAATGCCAATGTACACATTTATAAGAGCCTATTTTTTCCCCAAAATGGCATATTATTATCTATCTGCAATGCATCAGAATATAAGTAGTATTAGAAGACTTTTAAAAATATCAGTTAGAATGGGAATGAAGGACTACTAAAGGAAGGAAAAGAGACGAAGCGACGAAGCACTTTTGGCCACCTCCCTGCTGCACGTCTCTACTTTGGGTGCTACTCAGATGTAGCTAGAGTTGGCACCACGAGAGTTATTACTAATCTTGGATCACACCTCTAACTTTTAATTTTAGGTTGAAAATAAGAGAAAAGTGTTCTTATCATTGACAAGTAATTAACCCCAGAATTTCCAAATCAATTTTGAATATCAGGAAGATTAAACATTGAACAGCTAGAGGCCAGGCGCAATGACTCATGCCTGTAATC
Organism: Ateles fusciceps; assembly: GCA_036589455.1. Classification (NCBI taxonomy): domain Eukaryota; kingdom Metazoa; phylum Chordata; class Mammalia; order Primates; family Atelidae; genus Ateles; species Ateles fusciceps. Next base: position 8,740,178 of record JAZHEH010001022.1, read on the forward strand.
CCAGCACTTTGGGAGGCTGAGCTGGGCAGATCACTTGAGGTCAAGAGTTCAAGACCAGCCTGGCCAACATGGCAAAACGCTGCCTCTACTAAAAAATATGAAAATCAGCCGGACCTGGTGGCATGCACCTGTAGTCTCAGCTACTCTGAAGGCAGGAGAATTGCTTGAACTTGGGAGGTGGAGGTTTCAGTGAGCTGAGATTGCACTACTGTACTCCAGCTTGGATGACAGAGAAAGACTCCATCTAAAAAAAAAAAAAAAAAATCTAACTACTTTTTGGTTTTTTGTAAAGATTAGGGTCAGTAATAGGCCCCTTTTAATAATTGTATTTTTCTCCTCAGAGTTGCCATATGTATTATTCTGATTTGTTTGCTGTATTTTAAATTTTAGTTTGATTTTAAAAAATATTATTTTCAATGTCTAAAGTTTCCTTTTATTCTTCATTTCTCTAAACATTTACTTCAAGCTTTCATGCAATTTGGTCTTCATTTTGTTAAAACCTCTTGCTAAATATCAACATACTTCAACAAAGTAAAATCTATACTCTTTTTTTTTTTTTTGTGAGACAGCATCTCACTCTGTTACCTAGGCTGGAGTGTAGTGGCAAAATCATGGCTCACTGTAGCCTTGAACTTCCAGGCTCAAGGGATCCTCCTACTTCAGCTTCCTGAGTAGCTGGAGCCACAGGTGCATACCACCATGCCAGGCTAATTTTTTATTTTTTGTAGAGATGGGGTATCCCTATGTTGCCCAGGCTGGTCTCAAACTCCAGGCCTCAAGCACTCCTCTTTTCTGAGCCTCCCAAATTGCTGGGATTACAGACATGAGCCACTGCACCTGGCAAATCCATTCTCTTGATTATGCCCATGATAAATTATCTCAGTTATAGTGTATCACCTGTGTCTATCTAATGAGAGGAATAATAAGAGTAGTGATTGCCACCAATAAGACTTTTTGAAAATAAACATGAAATAACTTACAGATATTTTAAGTTCCAGATATCAAAATTGTAACAGTGTGGAAAGCAATAGACCAGGAGTCAGAAGACTTTACCTCATCATTGACAGAGCTGGAGATAAATATGTGATGTCTGTAAATCTCCATTTCTTTATCGACAAAATGAAAATAATTATCTTTTGCTTTTCTACTTCACTGCGTTTTTTTCAATATTAAGGATATTGATAAGTAATTTGTATTTTTCAAACTTTACATAATTATGTTACACTTGTTATTTGTTGCTCAAATCTTCATGCAATATGCCTAATATCTAAGCATGTGATTTATTCCTAGATGAAGAATCATCTAAGCCTATGGTAAATATGTCAAAAGGTATTATTTTGTTTATATCATAGCAAACAATCGCTAGATCTACAAGGATGTATAGTTAGAAATGCAAAGTATACTTTCTGAAAGATTACTGAATCTACTTTTTTTTCATATTTCTTTCAGTACTCTCTCAATATATTTTTAAATATTATACTCTCTACTTACAAAAGTAATATGTACCTGCTGAGGAAAATGCAGAAAAGCATCAAGAAGGGGACAAAACATACTTAATTCCACTTCCAAGACCTGGGAACTTTTTATATTTTTGCATAGTTACTTCGTTTTGTGTGTGTCTTTGTGTTTGTATGGATATGTGTGTGCATGTGTGTGTGTAGTTCTTATTTTAGACTTTTATTTTACAAAATGAAGACCGTGAGGTATAAAGAATGTATACCTACTTTATAGTTGGATTTTTCACTTAATTTATTTCTTTATCCGAAAGGCAGAATCATTAAAATTTGTTACTGCTTAGTTTAGGCTGTTAATGATAATATTTGCTAATGATACTGTTAGGCTCACAGTTAATTTTGTTGTAATCATCATTCTGCACTTGCCACTAGATGGCTCTGTTCTCAGAGTGACTATATTTCCAAAAGAAAAAGTGCCATGTATCATCGAAATGATGGGAAATCTTATTGCCCTTATTAGCATTATATTGAATGCACACAAATATAATTGCATAATAATTCAACAAAGTACGCCTGTGATAATTTAAATGGTATTTCAAGAGATCCACAAATCATTTAATATATCTCCTTCAAAATGAGGGTTATATGTACTTAGAAAGCAATATATTCACTTAACAAGGTTCACTGCCACTTAGTAAATTGATATTGGAATTTTTTTTCAGATCTTTTTATATCTATAATTTTGATATTGAGTACGTTATTTTTCCCCATTGCTTGGCTAATTTTTATCATAATTATCTTTTCTGTGCTTCATTATGATGACTGTCATTCTCCAGGCTCAAGAAATATATATAAGTAAGAATTTTTTCTGGATGGTTATGACGGTAAGATGTTTTACCATGAGCTGAATCATGGTTCCTCTCAAAGCCAATCTGGTTTTGGGTGGGCTCCTAAGCCCATACTAATTTCTACGACCAGAATTGTACAGTATGCAAATTTTCATTCTCCTTGAAGACTGAGTGCAGGACTATAAATTGCTGATCTGGGATTGAATAAAATGAGACATATGGGCACAGGCATTAGTTTCTCATGTACGAAGAAGTTCTGGTCTTTATTTATACAAACCTTTCTAGATATACCCAACTAGTTACCATCAAATCATCTCTTATAGAGAGAAAAACAGTTATTTTAGGATAAACATTCTCACCACATGATGAACTGATAAAATGTCACACTCTATACCACTAGCAAATCTCAGTATTATGAATTAAGAAGCAATTAGATACATATGAGAATATAGAATTCTAAAAATGAAATTAGAGGTTTAGCCATTGTGTATAATTTCTGTGTTTTAAGGTTCATGATACCCCATTTATTTTCAATTTTTAAAAAATGTGTAGTTACATATAGTTCATTAGATTCCAGGTCTAAGTTCATCAGATCTTCCTTTCTGAGGATAAAAGTTGATGAAATGGAAGTTGCTTAACAATTTCTTCTCTTTAATAGTATGTCATTTTTCATTTTTGCAGACTATATAGTCCAGACTATATATTGACTCATATTAAGTTGTTGGATTATACACGCCTATAGCTCTGATAGTAAACTTTCTACCAACTCCTCAAGCTAAGTACTTATGTGTTCTAGAATGTTAATCTCTAGGTACTGTTATTTATTTTTATATTATACTATTATTTATTATTTTTTGAGATGGAGTCTCACTCTGTTGCCCAGGCTGGAGTGCTGTGACGTGATCTTGTTCACTGCAACCTCCGCCTGCCGTGTTCAAGCAGTTCTCCTGCCTCAGCCTCCTGAGTAGCTGGGACTACAGGCACGCACCACCATGCCCGGCTAATTTTTTTGTATTTTTAGTAGAGATGGGGTTTCACCATGCTGTCCAGGCTGGTCTTGAGCTCCTGACCTTGTGATTCACCTACCTTGGCCTCCCAAAGTGCTGGGATTATAGGCGGGAGCCACCGTGCCTGGCCAGTACTTTTACTTAGAAAATTTAAAATGGTTGCATGTCCTGAATAAAATAGGAAATATGCAAGTTGAAGGTCCTGGAGATGGATGACAAGAAGATAGGACAAACAGTTCCTACTTCTTAGAATTTGAGAAACTGTATCTAAAAGAATATTCCAGAACAGGGAAGCGTTATAAATAACACCATCTTGTGCCAAAAATATTACTCATCCTAGATCTCCCTTTTGGGGATTTTGGATCAATAAGAAACCAAGTTTCAATGAAAGTGGTGCAGAGCCTATTGTCTAGTGTGAAGAGCCAGTGAATTAAGTCAGCAGGTTAAAACCTGACCCCCTGGCCCATATTTTCTCTCTTCAGGCTCTTGAAAAGCATGTTCCCTAGAGATCTATCAAATAGTCACTGGAGTCCTGAGGCCCCACCCTTTGTCCGGTGCACTGAACTGTGTTATGCAACATGGAAATTGTTCCCATTCCAATTCCTGACAGCCAGACACTTGGAAGTCAAGCAAAGAAGCAGGATGCTTCTATGGAACACAAACACTTAGCCCTGACAGCTACAATCTGTGAATGAAACTATTTTTTTTCATATGAGCAAATAATTTTTTAAAAATCCAAATATTATGAAGCATATAAAGAAAGGTTCTAATAATTAAGAGTTCTTGCTGAATGCAAAGCAACAATTCTGTGTTTCAATGAGGTGAGGAAGTGGTTGAATAAATAGGTGACAGTCAGTGGACTGTCTAACAGGGTGCGCTGAGTTGTAATTAAGTGATTATAATATGATATAATGAATGGCCATGAGTAATACATTGAATGTGAATGCTTTTTAAAATTTTCATTGAACTCCTAAAGAAGTTATTTAAAAGTTAAATTGTGACTAGTGTATTATTTTAAAATGTCTCATATAAAAAGCAATTTTCCCTCTTCATGTGTTTATGTCTCTGTTTTTCTGTAGTTGCTGTTCTAGAAAAATCTAATGTGAATATAAAAATCACTTAATCTATTAATAAGTATGACTCTATAATTGTGGCTTTGTGTGTGATAGGTGAAGTTTGAATTTTAGGATAAATGTTTTAGTTTCTTTCTTCTTAGCCATCACCACCTGTTCCAGTTACTAACAGTACTTGTCTTTTCCCATCATCAATTTTTATTTGAAAGACAAATGAGATCTCAGTTTGTGCTTCTCATTTTATAGTTATGAGTGCAAAAAATAAATTGTCATTTGAACTCCAGAGTTGAATTCACAATTTTCAGAAATAAGCACGTATTTTATTCGTTTTTCGAGACTTCTTTGTCCTTGTCAGGTGGGTAGCCCTTGTTAAGTATGCCTTCCAAAGCTTTCTTCCTGATTGTTGTAATACTTAAATGTTATTTTAATAGGTACATTCATTTTTTAAATCTTATTTTTTCTAATCTAATTGGAAGTGAAAGAAGACTGCTGTTAAACATGAATTCTGAGTTATTGGTTGTTACCATTTTTAAAAATTTTCTGATTTGAGGAAAGGCAGATAGACTTCATTAAAATGACAGATTATAAGTATGTGAAATGTCTGAACAAGATTCTTTAAGGAAAAAATAAAAAGAATAATGATGATGCTTCTTTTTGTTTGTATATCTAGGGATCTTTATTTCTGAAATGATTTGTATTAATAAAGATAGTGTAGGAATTATTTTCTATATTCCTGCCTAGTATTCTTTCTATTAACTCATAGCCTAGATGTTTTCACATTAAATGTTTTATGATAATGAATTTACTATGCTTGCTTAAAGGAGGATTTTAAAAATCTTTATTTTATTCTTGTATGTGATACACTATAGAAAACATGGAATATACATCTGCTGTTATCTTTTACTAGATTTTGAACACATTTTAAAGATATCTATGTAATTCTGAATATTTGAGCTATTTAGACAGTAAAGAGTCGGTCAATGGATAATAACATTTCTTGAAACACTTATAAAATTGATAGCACGTTTTATTTTTGTAGCCAGATTTGTGGTTTTGTCCCTTATGGTCAAGCAAGTTCAATAGCATTGTTTAGGTTTTAAAATAGCAACATTGTTCTATTAGGATTGATTTCTATACATAAATTCATTATGGCATTTATTTTTCCATTTGCAATTGATTTCTGAGTCTTTCATACTTTGAACTGTCTCAGAATTATGCTTTCTTTCTTTTTAATAACATTTTGCATATTATAAGTTTCACATTTGTATGTGTTGCTTATTATCATTAGTCTTTTGTCTTAAAATTAGAATGGCCAATGATCTGTACTAGCCTGTGATCTTGAGCAACTTATTTAATCTCTCTGAATCTCATTCTGTAATCTGCGAAATTGGCCCGATAACGTGGGATCTATAAGACTGATTGTAAACATTAAATAAGATGATAAGGATAAATGTCCGGCATGGCATTAGAAGTTTAGTAAATTCTTGCTGATCATGGTTATAAAAACATGCAAGAGGTGATTCAAATTACACTGACAGCAAGGGCTGCCTGGTGTTGCAGGTTTCCCCTTCCATACACAGCTTATCTGTAGTCCTCTCTATACACAGCTTCAAGCATGCCAGACCTAAGAGAATTATTTCGTTGTTGTTACTATGACTTTTAACCTAACTTCTGTTGAGAGAAATTAAAATCAAGTACTTAAGAATTGTTTGTTCGCCGCATGTTAGTAGCGGATGGCAAGCACTGTAATTGGGTTTTGCAGGACTTTTCTACGCAAAGGATGGAAGGGCCACTAAGCATCCTCTCAAAGTTTCAAACATCTTTTCTGGCAGGAGTTATTTTGTTAAATAATTCTAGAGGAGAGCTTACTAAGTAGCGTATTTTGGACACTGTGAGGGTGCCACTTGGTCACTAAGTGTATCATTAATGTGGTCTCATTATCCCAGTTCTCACAATTCCACATTGAACTGGCAGGGGAAGTCCAAATCCTTGGAGGTCTCTGCCTCTTCTCTGCATTTCAGAACCCAGTGGTAGAATGCCTGAGAATTATTAAACATCAGGTGTAAAGAGTCCGGGATGCTGAACAGAAATTATATGATCATGTACCATGATTATTTTTTATGTTTTTGCAGATTTCGAGACATATTTGTTCATGTTTAACCTTTAAATACCTCTAAGCCATTCTTCAACATGGAATGACTTGATATTTTTCAAATTTTCCTAGCCACCATAATAATGAGCTACCCTTCTAGTTACTTGGGTGAAACAGCCAAGATCCATTTTTGCCTGCCTTCTGAACTTTATTGCTTGCTTTTATTATGTCGTAATATTCTGCCAGTTTCATGTCTGTCAACTCCTCCCTATGCTTTCAGTTGTAGTCCATCTAGTCATTCTCCACTCAGATGGTTGTCATGATCCCTAAGGGACTTCTCTTGCTAGCCTCCCACTCTCTAATCAGTCTTTCAAACTGCCTTACAGTTACTTTCCTGAGATATACACATATGCAGAATACTTATTCAGCATAGAAACTGGCTACTTTGAATTTAATACATTAATTCAAATCGTATGTTGTCGATAATAATTATTTAGGAACTATTTCAGTTTAAAAGCACTGGAATCTCCCTTTTAGTAAACACAGGTGTCTTTATATTTCTGTAAATAATGTGTAGAGTAACATAATAAATTTTTAGGCACAACATATATTTTTGATGCCATTTGAAAGGAAATATTATGTTGGAGGAATAGGGAAATAGTAAGTTATTTAGGAAATGAAAACAGTGAATTATTTAACACAGTTTAACAGTGCTATAATTGTAAATAACACTTTAGTTCTGAAGTTAAAGGTCAGTGTTCAGAATGAAGGCAGACGAAATAGATATTCCCATGGCAGAACTGTTGTTTATGGGCTTTCAGGAAACTCGGAATGACATTCTCTGCTAATAACGACTTTGGGAAATTGCATCTTCTTATTTTCTGAATTTATTAATACTTCCATCTCCAAGTCTTCTTGGAAATCATATTTTAATCTTTTTTTTTTTTTCCATTTTGTTCTATCCCTGCCACATGTGTTAGCAAAACTCAGATTGTTTTCTCTGACTTACATAACACTAATCATTCAGTATCCTCCATTATTTTACTTGTTAGGGTAGTTTTTGTTTTTAGTATACCAGAACTTTGTCTTAAGAAAGAAATAATTGTGTTGATGGACTTTATGGCACAGAACAGGATTTTTTAAGTAGGAATGGAAAATAGTTTTTATCTTGAATGTTGTTCCGACTTGAGGGGGAATACCATGGTGAGAAGGATTCTGAGGCTCTGAGTTCAGTGGGAAAGAGGGAAGTAAGAATTCTTGATGTCTGAGTGGGACATCTACTTGTAAAGGGGGTTGTGTCCCAGGGTTTCAAGTATGAACACCTGTAATGAGAGGTTTCAACCTAGAACCGTCTGATTGCAAAGCTTGTGTCCTTAAATAGCAAATCTGGATTGCCCCTCATAAAAATTTGCAAATGGTCAGAAAGCGTGTTGTAATTTATGATACTTTTCCACCAGAAGTATTTTAGACAGGATGAGGGAACAATTTAAGGGTGTGAATGTGGAGGTGTAGAGATGAAATTTATCTCTTTTCTTCTTAAATAATAATCTCAGAATTATGAATCCGTATGCATGAGTCTTGAATAGGCACCAGAATCTTTCTAAAACTTTAACAGTGCAATGCTGTGGGCTGAATCGTGTCTTTTCCCCCAACCCAAATTAATATGTTGAAGTTCTAATCCTTATGGGATGGTATTTGGTAAAGGGGCCTTTGGGAGGCAGTTAGGTTTAGATGAGGTCAAGAGAGTGGGCCCTTGTAATGGTATTAGTGTGTTTATAAGAAGAGACACCAGAGAGCTTGAACTCCCTTTCCCATGTCCTCACATGTGAGGACACAGTGAGAAGGTATCTGTTTGTAATGCGAGGAGTACGCCCTCATTAGACATCATCCGTGCTGCCACCTAGATCTTGGATTTCAAGTCTCCAGAACTGTGAGACAATGAATTTCTGTGTTTCAAGCCACCCTGTCTATAATATTTTGCTTTTACAGCTTAAGCTGACATGACCATTCCCAGGTTTTACCCTGGAGATTAATTCAACAGATATGGAGACCAGTCTAGCATTTGAACTCTTCAAAATCTCCGTAGGATTTTGTAATGTATTTTTAGGGTAGAGCACCACCGAATTTTTAATTTGTCTACAAGTGGTTTTCAACCTTTTTCTGCACATTAAAATCTTTGAAGCTTTTTAATATGATTGATTGCAGGGTTCCATCCAAGATCAGTTACATCCAGGGTAGGGTCAGATGCTGGTGTTTTTTAAAGAGTTCCCCAGGTGAGTCTAACATGTAGCCAGGCAAAAGGAAGAACCACTGGCCTCAATTTATCCCTTTTCTTCTGTGTTTCTGCTCCATAAATCCTAGTTTCTAGAAATACAGCGTCCAATCATACTCTTTCTTCCCATCTGGGTTCCCATTTCCACATCTCTGTGGCGTTGCTGTTATTTTCTGAACAGCAAATTCGGTTTCAAAAACCATTTTTTTTTTCCTATTTCCTCAAGTTTTCCAGTACTTTCAGAAGGAGGACTGAAAAAGTAAGAAAGTAAATTCAGTTTTGGATTTTGGGCAAATTGGTGTTATTTATTTAAAAGTGCACTTTTCAAAGGAGTAATGGGTTTTAGATTTTATACCAAAACAATATTTGATATATGATATCTTTTTAAAGGTTATTTTTCTGATTTTTAAAAAATGTATTTATTGAATACTTTTTTAAACATGGCTGCCACCTACTGGGTTGGCATTCAGGATGCAAATGAGATGGTAACATTCAGAATATTTTTTACCAGCATGGCATTGACGTGATTGGTCAGAAACGCATAGATTGTAAACAGCCCTGTGATCACCCTGGTGCATTTTGGCTCTGGATTTAATACCAAAAGAAGTAGATACATCCTCATCCTCTTAAGGCTTATCTTTCCTTGTAGAGTCTTATATTTAAATGTATGTTGACATGACCTAGATCATTTTTGGATACTACCCTAGAGAATCTGATACAGTGGATCAGAGTGGGGACTCAGTAATCTGCATTTTCAACACGTTTCCTAGGAGACTGGATAGGAAAAGACAACCAGGAAGAGATTACTTAGTTGTTCCATGAAGCAATTCACATTGTTTTCATTAAACTCTAGCCAACTCCATGCGTTTTCCTTTTATTTCTTTCAGGGTGTTTTCCGTGGAAAATCTCTACTGCCTGATAGTTGGCATCCTGGCAGTTAATTTTATGGAGAGTTAGCATTTGTACATTCCTACAACTTCAGCTCCTCCTTTCCTTCTCCCTGCAAAACCCCAATCAGTAGGAAATTCTAGAAACTTGAAGAGAGATACCACTTTGTTTTTCTTCCTAAAGGTGCTTCTATTTAGTTGGATATAAAATCCTACACTCTTCAGTTGTTAAATCTGTCTCTGAATCTAGTCATCCCTTAGGGGTTTTATTAATCTAAATGACCACATTATCACAGCTGCAACTCATCTTAAGAACTATTTCTCAGAAAAACAGTAAGTAGCTAGTGACTCTGTATACTGAGAAAAAAATAAAGAACAGTTTAAATTCTAAGTCTTATCAGGGTTTCTTCTGAAATTTTTTTCAGTGTTGGAATGTGTAATTTTTAATCTCGTTTTGAGGAATTTTAAAATTTGGCTTGGATTAAAGAGCAAAATATTGGAAAAATAAACAGCTTATTATCGCAAGGCATTAAATATTTAAAGGCATTAAATGTCTAAAGATAATAAAGAATGCATATTTTCAAAGTCACCTTTTTAAATACATTGAAATTTTTATTCACCAACATGGTAAATCTTTTAAATCTGTTTGAATTAATATATTGTAAATGATACTCAACATATGCATATTGTATGTGATCTTATATGCAGTTAAGTTATAAGACGCATGGCTTTATGAACAATTGATAATAGCATTTAAAATGATAAGATAGATCTTGGAAATGGTATCTGATTTCCTATTGGAACACTTCTAGTGACTTGCATCATTAAATATTTTAGATAAAAACTTTGAATTATGCATATTATGCAAATGAAAGAGTATATATAATATTGGTACAATTTAAAGAATAGCAAACATTGGTGCATATGAGCTACAAACTTAACACCGAAAGAGACATATATATCCCTTCCCTCTTAAGACTTATAGCCCGCTATAGAGTCATAATTGAATGTATGTTGACATGACCTACGTCATTCTTGAATACCAGCCCCAGAGAATCTAATTCAGTGGATTAGAGTTGGGGCTCAGGAATCTGCATTTCAACATGTTTCCTGGGAGACTGGATGGGAAGAGACAACTAGGTAGGGACCACGCGGTTGTTCTAGAAAGTAATTCAGTGTGTCTTCAGCAACGCTAGCCAACTTGATGCATGTTCCTCTTATTGCTTTCAGAGTGTTCTGTTCAACTTAAGAAGTAAAACATTTTCAGTGACTGCATTTTCCTGAGTGCTCTACCCTGATCCCATACTTCTCTCTTCCCTGTAGAGTTAACCTGTAGCATGAGTTTTAAGAAAATCATTCCCTAGCTTTTTTACCTAGGATGGATCTCTTAAAAATAGAATTAAATATATCTGTATACATCTATGCTTATTTTTTTCTATTTTTGAATATATTAGAATCATACTGTGTGTCTTCTATGACTTTCTTTTTTCATTCAGCTACGTTTTTGAGATTCAACCATGTTGATACATGTAATTATAGTTCATTCATTTTCCAACTATGTTAATGCATTGTATGAAGGTCCTAGAACATTGATCCTTTCTAGTATTGATCAGTTTTAGATTGTTTTCAGTGCTTTTTTGAATATTATTAACAATATGAGTAAAACTATATGTGGCTTCTAGTGCACATGTATAAGTATTTCTCTAAGGTATATACCTGGGAGTTAAATTTTTAGGTTAAATGTAGCATGTGCTTGTTCAGCTTTCCCAAATAGAATCAAGCTACGCTCAAAAGTGGTTGTGAAAATATACATTCTCCCCCGGCAGGGTGGGTGAATTCTAGTTGTTCTATATACCAACAAATATGATGGGTGTAAAATGAAATTTACTGTGGTTTTAATTTTCATTGCTGTGATGAATAATGATGTTGAACCTCTTTTATATATTTAGGAGTCATTCTTGAAATACCTTTGTTTTTGTTCACTTTATTACTGGTGGTTTGTCTTTGTATTATTTCATAAGAATTCTTTGCATATTTTAGATATGTGTCTTGTCATCTAGATATATTATGAGTGTCATAGGATGTGTTTTGAATTTTCACTCTCTTTAAGGGGATTTTTCAGGACAAAAGTTGTTTTTCAATTTTAATGTATGTGGATTAGTTTTCTCTGGCAAATATAACAAATTACCACAAACTCAGTGGCTTACAACAACACACATTTATTCTCCTTCAGTACTGGAAGGTCAAAAGAATGAAGTCAGTTTCACTGGGCCAAAATCAAGGTTTCGGCAGAGGCTTGCTTTCTCAGGAGACTCGAGGGGAAAATTCTTTTCCTTTCCTTTTCCAGCTTCTAGAGTTTCATTCTTTGCATTCCTTAGCTCCTGGCCTCTTCCTCCATCTTCAAAGGCTGCAGTTTAGCATCTTGTTTCCGTCTTCACATTGCCTTGACTGCTGCTGTCCTTAAAGCTTCCTCTGCTGCTTTCTTCTGCAGACACTTGGGATTATATTTACGCCCCATCCAGGTAATCAGGGAAATCTCCCTATCTCAAAATCCTTAATTTAAGCACATCCGCATATTCCCTTTGGCCCTATAAAATAACTTTGACAGGTTCAGGGAATAGGATGTGGCTATCTTTGGGGGACCATTACTCATCCTAACATAGAATATAAATTTATCTTTTTTTATTTTGGTGGAGATGGTAGTGGAACAGTGCTGTGGCTGCTGAATCTTTTTCTTTTTTTTTTTTCTTTTTTGAGACGGAGTTTCGCTCTTGTTGCCCAGGCTGGAATGCAATGGTGCGATCTCGGCTCACCGCAACCTCTGCCTCCTGGGTTCAAGCAATTCTCCTGCCTCAGCCTCTCGAGTAGCTGGGACTACAGGTGCGCGCCGCCATGCCCAGCTAATTTTTGTATTTTTAGTAGAGTCGGGGTTTCACCATGTTGACCGGGATGGTCTCGATCTCTTGACCTCGTGATCCACCCGCCCCGGCCTCCCAAAGTGCTGGGATTACAGGCGTGAGCCACTGCGCCCGGCCGGCTGTTGAATCTTCAGAGGTCAGATTAGCGCAATAATTTTTTAAGTAGTCTCTTTAGGTCACTGTTGATCAGAAATGAGTCACACAATATTTCTTCCACTTAAAGATGGGGGAATATTTCTTTTTCCTTACCATCTATCACTTATACCAAATGTAGGAGAGAAAAAAATATATATTTGTGTGTGTGTGTGTGTGTGTGTGTGTGTGTGTGTGTGTGTGTATGTTCCTTTTAAAATTCCTGAGCTCCTTTCTTTCCTCCCATGTTAAAATCGGTAGCATGTCCAAGTCTCTGGCACTCGCTTTTTCATGTGAGCTTTGTTCTATGGCATAATCTTAGTAAAGCGCTAAAAAAAAACAAAAAACAAAAAACAAAAAAGATACAGAGGCTTTTTGCAACCCCTTCACCTAATTAAATGATTCATTAAAAGAGTCTTGAGACTGGGCACTGTGGTGGCTCATGCCTGTCATTCCAGCGCTTTAGGAGGCCCAGGCCAGTGGATCACTTGAGGTCAGGAGTGGCCAACATGGTGAAACCCTGTCTCTATCAAAAAATACAAAAATTAGCCAGACATGTTGGCGCATGCCTGTGGTCCCAGCTACTCGAGATGCTGAGGTAGGAGGATTGATGGAACCTGGGAGGCAGAGGTTGCAGTGAGCTGAGATCATGCCACTGCACTCCAGCCTGGGGGAGAGAGAGAGACACACACACACACACACACACCCTCTCTCTCTCTCTCTCTCGGTATATTATGAACAAAGGAAATGCTTTCAGTTTTGTTTTGTGTATCTAAAAAGAAAATGGGATCCAAATGGCTGAAGAAACAGGCTGTACCCCTAAGAAAGAAAGATACTGAGAGGCAGACCTTCTTGGAACTATTGGTGTGGAATGCCAGAAGCTAGACAAGTACCCAAGTAGAAAAAGGAAGAAAGTGACTGGGAGCGAGAGCCATAAGCACAAGAATTGATTAAATGCTTCAGTTTGCATTTTAGTTCATGCTACAAGTTTAGCATGAACTAAAGTTGGAGCTTAACATAGGGCATGTTTTCTATCTACATTTCTTTGCTTTAATCTTTGCATTTTAAATAATTTACTGTCCTTTCTTTTGAGATATAAAAGATTTTGTTCTGGCTTTTATTCTTATTTTGAGGACTGTGACAATATGTAGAAAAACACGAGTAGAGCATTGCTATTATTGACAAAATACTAATGTCACAAAGTTATTGACCTTTAATGTCCTTAGACTGGGAAAAATCAATGCCTTGGTAATATCTATGCCAAGTGGTAAAAAGGAAACATGAGATATTTATGTTGTGCTATAGAATTTGATTTGATGATACTTGAGTTTTGTGGGATGTATGTGATGGATGTTATGATCTTCATAAGTAGAAATTGTCAACTCTTCTGTTATTGGCATATAAAAATCATGAAAGAATTTCAAGGGACATTTAAAGAAACCGAATGACTCTTTGAGTAAAATAAGGAATTCAATATTTTTGCCCTAAAGATGGGAACTTAAAATTTCATATGGTTAGTGTGTCTTGATTATTGCCTGTTCCATCTTCTGGCATCATACACCCTATGAAACTATAGGAGAATACAGTTGGCATTGAAGAGGAATTTGTTTCATATGATTATCTAAATTACCAAAGAAGAATAGACTATGAATCCCTTGAACATATACTTGAGTCCACAGGGATTCAAACCAATGCCTGGGGTTTAGATGGAAAGTCCTTTCCCTAAGAGCAAGAAGATATGACGACAAAATTATAACCCTTGGCAAATTCCATCAAATTGTTTTGAATCCGTGGGCTGAAAATGTCAGTACTTATTAAAGTATACATTGAAAATTATTAAGAATATGATTGCTGAATGTCCTATATTCTTTTGTGTCATTAACAATAAAGTGGCAGCTGAGCATTCATTTGTCTGGTCTAACAGGATTACTGTTGGTTATGAATTAAAAAACAGAACACGGAGGAATTGCCTTGTTAACTGTTAATACTATTTGGCGATTTAGTATGGATGGGTTAATCTTCATTCCATCTATATACTCACTGCTAAGCCATATGTTGAGGCTGTTTCTCTCTTTAACAGATGCACAGGGAGCACTTCCTCATTGCTAGAGTACAAAAAAGGAAAGACATGTTTCTGACATTTTCAAGAATTTCAGTGTCCATTGTGTGTATAACCTTTTGAAACAAAGAAATCCTATATATTTGACTAATTTTGCCTGTGAAATCTGGTGCTGCTAAGTAGAAAAATAAGAGAGAATATTTTACCATAAATTCTTCTTTTTCCTGTTAAAAAAATCACAGTTAAAACAAACACTATGTGCCAGCAAATTTATGCCCCTAATTATCCTGAGAATTATCATATGGTTAGCAAGAAAGAAGGGACTCTAGCTTTCCAGTTGCTGATCAGCAATAATGAACCCCTGCTCTAATTTAAATACCTCATTTTTGTAGAGTCATAAAGAACAGCAGTTCTAGCAAAGACGCAAACTGTTAAGACCATTAAGTCAAAGGAATCATTCATTATCTAGCTTGATAGATTTTTTAAAATAATCTTGATTTCTGCTAAAATGTTTTCCCTTGAACATAAAAAGGAGTGAAGGATTTGTGTATTTCAAGGTAATTAGAACACTACTGATTTAAAGCAATACTGTTGTGTATAAGAAGAAGAAAACTAGAATGATTCCTTTTCCTCTGTCATTGAGTAGGTTAGCCTTGGGAGTCAGACCCTTAAAGCAGCAACAGAGTGAGACTTTTTGAAAAACAGCATAGCCACCCCCACCTCCCAGCCCCTACCTTCCTTTAGAAAACAAAGAATGGTGCTTGAAAAGTCTTCTCATGATTCTTCTGCTTCATCAGCTTGCCTTTCTCCTTGTCACCAGAGTAAGCCATTGTCTCCAGATGAAGCTACAAGTTTGGCTTCATGAAATCTTGAAAGTACTCATTCCTTAAGTAATTAATTAAAACAAATAAATAAAAGGTGTAAGGCATTAAGCTTCTGCAGAAGACACATGTTCTTCCAAAATAGCCTGTCAACAATTGCAGTTTTTATAATAATTGTGAGAGAAGGATAATTAGCCTTAGGAATTGTTCTTCATCTAAATTTTTATAAAGTGCTCTTAGAAATAAGGATGGTTTATTCCTATTGACCTCTTGTCCCGTGAAGGGGAGTCATGTTTGAAGAGCAGCATGCTAAATTGGAAGGAGCAATGGTTCAAAACAGCATATTGAGGAAATAAACATACTGCTATATTACATAGTTGTAATAGCTGTAGTTGTAATCAGACATACATACCCTGGTGAGCCATTTATATTTTATACACTCTCGTTAGATCGAGCTTCTGGAAACACATGAGGCATGTTATATAATTAATAAATACTGGATTCAGAGCCAATAGGCTGACCACTACACACCTGCCTTCAGAGAGCCCTTGATGACTCTTATTCTTTTTGTTTTTTGTTTTTGTATTTTCAGTACCTACCTAGCACAGTGCTCGACATTCAATAAGGACGCAATAAATATTGAATGTATTAAACAAGGTTAAAAACTGCTGGTAAACCTAATGATGCAAATGTTTATTGTAAATGTAAAATTCTCCAGGAAGTAACGCTTTTCATCCAGATACATCACCTGTTTTGAAATATAATATAAATGAATTTTCCTTTTTCATAATCAGGACGTGTTGATATTACAAAATCCTTATTAAGCCAGGACAATGCCAGTATTTTATGGGCTGTATTTCAGTATTCTTAATTCTAATTTAAAATAGTCCCTCTTTGACAATAAATCTCAAATCATTTCCAGGTCAAAATTTTGGCACATTCATTTTTTTGCCTAGATTTTTGGATAGTTGAAAAGTCTGCCAGCCTTCTGAATTTTCTCACTATCCTGATTAAAAAGCAGAAAATAATTACACTACTTTGAAAATATGTACTTTGTGGTATTTTTCAACATTTGTTAAAACCCACATTTTATGATGGCCAGGCTTTCTTATCTATACTTTTGCTCAGAAAAATGGCAGTTAGTTTGGAATTCATTTTTTATTTTTCAGGTAGTGTTGCTCTATTTCTCAAGAATAGTGGTTGAGTTATGGTATCTAATACTTCTAAATACTATTCCTTCTTGAAAAGGTTTTAGTCATTCCCTGAAAAGATAGCTGACACTGTTAATAGAAACTGAAAAACGCTGAACAAATCATTTTTATGTACATAAGCTGTATCAAACGTAGTGTAGTCTAAAAGGCATCATCAGAGCTAAAGTTTCGTTCCAGCAGATACTGATGAACTGCTCTCTTTTTGTTGGTATAACGTGATTGTACTAGTAAGCCCAGGGGGACTTCACGCTACTCCTGCTTGATCAGTGCTGAAGTTTGTGTATTACCTTCTTACCTAAACTTCTTTCAGTGTTTTCTTCTCTGCTATGCCTTGAGCACATCTCTTGAGTTTATCATGTATCTTGGTTGTTCAGGGCCAGACTGAAGAACTATCCTTATCCTTTCTTGTGAATTAAAAGGGAATTAAGGAAAAGAATCTTACTAAAGAAAAATATTTTGGTTGTTCATCCTTTATCTATATCTTGTTCCTTTGAGTTCATGGTCAAACATGAACACGTTTATAAAATGCTTTCCTGGGGCAGTGTGGCAGAAACTGTGGTTGGAAAGTGATACTACACTGAGAGCACTTGGACAAGAGACTTCTGCAGCTACAGTTGCCATTGCTTTGAATATTCTCACCTATTGCTCTGAACTCCTACAAGTTCAGATGTTAATAGTTGAACATCCTTCTACAAAGTCTCAAATTGATTTTACATTGACTGGTATAGCAAAGCAATTGGAAGGTATACAAAAGAGCAAAATCGAGACGCTGGATGATCTAAACCTGAAGTCCCCAAATATTTAAAAGGCTTAGTTTGCCAAGATTTAATCATCTTTTTCTGAGTTCTTTTCATTACTGTTGACAAAAGCAAGTACTGGAGAAAAATTTTTCTTTTGGCTATGGGGACAGCAGTGAAGATGAGCTCATCTGTCCATCAAGCTCTTGATGTTGCTTCCTGGTTTCATTTAATAGCTGTGAGGCCAAATCCTTACTGTCTTTAAAGTGAGAACATGCAAAGTTTGAGTCTTTGACGTATCTGTCAGTGGCCAACCAATGAGAGAGATTTGGCGGTTAGTGTCAGTGCTACAGAAGACAGTTAATTGTAGAAAAACCACGGGATAAAACTCCAAGTCAAAATGATAGAACATCCAGGTTATATAACGTTTATTAGCTATATAATAGGGGCCCTCTGCATTCAGGGCTTTTAAACTTATTTCCTTACCTTCTTTATCATTTACACAGTAAAGCATTCAGAATAAAAAAATTCTTTTGATTGTGGACAAACTGCTGCGTGTCCCAAGCATTGTATAATTTAACATGTTCAGTTATATTTTCTAAAAATGTTATTTCTTAAAGAAATAAAGTACAGCATTTGCAAAACACAGAGGATCTTATTATTGAAGAAATGCCTAGATTTTTTGCAAGTCTATTAGGAATAATTTCCTTAATTTATTGACCATTTTCATCTCATGGAAAGAAGTTTCCCTCCTCTCTTTGCTTTGGATTACATAACTTTCATTTTTCTTAAGGTAATGATTTGCCCAGAAGCTAATTCATTCAGCTTAAAAACCACAGTAGGGAAGTGAGAAAGAAAAACTCGTGAATAACTTTTTCCACTATCTTTTCACAAAGATAAGTTCTAAGTGGGAGAATCTTCCAAAGTAAGTAAACAAAACTGGCATTGACAGTGAAGGCAGAACACCACCATTCAGGTTCTTAAATGAAACCGCAGGAGAAATTGTCTTCCCTGACCTGACCTTAACTAACTTACTTGGTTAACCAGTGCTCTGGTCTCTCTGTTAAAAATACCAACTAATGTCTGACAATTGTGGTTAGCAGGCCAGTTTATACTTACTATTGTAATTGCATAATTGAATTAAAAATTATATAAACTACTGAAATATAAGCCAAATATTTTGTTGCTCTTTCTATGAAAACTTGATTGAATGCTTTTATTTTTGAAAGACTTGATGAAGGCAAAGTAGATATAGCATATATGTTAACTTAGTTGTAGATGATGTAATTAGGGACTGTTGGTAAAACTGTAAGATCAAATAACTCTGTAGCATTACAGACGTTTAAATTATTTTCCTTCTAAAGGTGACAGGAAATAAAGAGTAGGAGGTCTAAACCTTGTAGGATTTTAGCCCATCATAGAAATATTGGTGAATGAATGTCTGAATAATGAATGTTTCAAGTTGAAATTGAATGTTTATTATATGCTCATTTAATTCTTAAAAATGATTCTTTGCTTTATGAGGCTCTTTCAACTGTATTTACTGACTTTTTTGTTGTTTTTGTTAACTAGTCGTAGTTGTATCTTCGAGATGGTGTCAGTGGCCAACCAATGAGAGGGATTTGGCAGTTAGTGTCAGTGCAATATGAAGACTCTTGCCATTTTACATCAAACCCTGATCATAACTGGGGTACTGTAGGACCTACTTTTTGGTAGTTATACAGTAACACAATGAAACAGCCAACAAAAAATAAGTAAAGGAAGCATGTTAATGTTTATTTGTATATTTTATTAAGAACATTGAAATGAATCCCATTTATTGCTTACAGCATCTCTTCACAAATCCTCCAAACTCTACAGGTTTTTGGCTTGGACAATTTATTCAGATTCTCTACATAAGTGACTTGGGAAATAGATATTTTTAATAAGTTCCCCAAGTAATTTTCTCTAACAAGTACAGAAAGCACAAGATTATTTCTCATTTTTGTTTTGACTCATATGATTACATAATTATCATTTAACTAAGAAATGAAAAATATTTTAGAGACTAAAAAGATTCATTGCACACATGCATTTATTTTACTGTAAAAAAGCCTGATGTAGAAGAATGTTTCTAAGCCATAAGAACACAAATATTTTTGTTTCAAAATAACTTACCAGAAGGCCATGGCATAGAGAAATTCCCTCTTTTTCTGTAGGTGTATGTTTATCTTGAATGAGCTTCACTTCAGTGTTTTACTTGGGCACATATAGGGAGAGAAAAGAAATCATGTTCAAGTTGAGGAATAGAGGAGTTTCAGATGAAGAGAAGCAGATTCTGGCACACAAAGTTGAACAGTGCAAAACATTAAAGCCCAGCTATACATAATCAAGCTGACCAAGATATAATACACATTAAAATAAAATAAAATTTTTTTCTCAAAGAACAAAATTGGAACTAAGTATGTCTGACTGTTTTAGAGATAAGCACTTCTCAACTTCTAATGTAAAAAGAGAACCTGGTGTTTATGTGAAAGAATCTGTGTAAAAGCCACATGGAACTGTCTCTAATAAATAACTATTTAATCAGATGTCACTATGTTTTTTAATGTTTTGTAGTTTGATGCAGAGAATGTACTTTTATTTCTTCAACAGCTGCTCTTTTTAAATGGATGCAGCTGTACTACAGATTTAATTTGCAACAATTTCTTAATTTTTAGTTGGTTGCTCCTAGTCTTTCAAAAGCAATGTTTCATGTTTCTGTGGAAAGACTTTTTTTCCTAGAAAGTGCAAAGTATGATATGAAGTAGGAATTAGGCAAATAAAAGTTTCTGCTTGATTTTTCTAAAACATAAAAGTGATAGTTCCTCTCTTTATAGCACTGCTTTTCCTAGACATCCTTTTTTTAAGACAACATTATCAGAGATTGGTGCCTACACATCAGTCATCATCTCAAAACTTCTAAAAGACTATAAGCTATAGCAAATTCTGACAAGTGACTTGAAAATGAGAAAAAAAAAAAAATCACACTCATTCATTTAAAATGCTATCTGCTTTGAGAATAACCCAGTATCAAGTATATGTTGCTTGAATTAGAACTTTGACTTTTTAATAGAGATATTTTTATCTTTGATACATTTTATTAAATTGTAAAAGACCTGTCGCTTTCCTATCTCCTTATATTACTCTGTTTCTGCTGTAGTGCTTAGAAATCTGCTTTCTAGTTTAATTTCTATGGAGAAATCATCCTGCTACATAGCTTCAAATTCAGTCTTCTTTAAATTCAAGGAAAAATTTGGAGGAAAAGGTAAATATTAATGATGGATTATATAATATTTGTTCTAATCTCAACATCTTTGAGTGTAGATGTATAGACATTTAAAATGTGATTTTAAAAATGTGTAATGCTTTTAACTTTCCTCATATAAGACTTGTGTATAGGGCTCTGCATATGTGAGCAGGCTGCATGGAACCTCCTAGCCTGCTGGTTCCTTCACTCCTCCCATACCCAGCTGACTCATGGCTTAGTGAACAATTTTTTGTTTTTGTTTTTTTTTTCTTTAAATTATACCTTCTTTCTGGAATATTTTCAAAAATCTCCTTGTATATATATTAGAATATTTTTAGCTGTTACTGAGGAACTTAATTTCTTTGTATAGTAGGTCATGCAGGCAGAATTCTATAATACATATAAATTTGTATCTCCCCTTGCCAAGGTAGTCCTTCTGAATTAAACAAAGTAGTTACTATAATTCCTTTGAGATATTTATCTCTTAAAAGGATGTTATGTTTAATGGTAGAGGTATAGTATGTAATTCAGTAATAGAGTAGTCTGTTTTAATTTTTATATAAGGTTTTTCTTTAATATTTTAATTATTGCTTATTAAGTAAAGCCCACTTATAATAAACAGGTTTAATCAGTGTTCTCTGAAATCAGCATATCTTTTTGTGTAATTTCTAATCTTTTTGAATAAGGGAAAATGTGATTTTTGGCTTATCTCTGATTTCTGAAGGATAGGGGTTTCTCTGTATAACACAATGTGCTTATTCTTTTTCACTTTAACACTCTATTAATGGCTAATGAGCTCTGTTAGGTTTAGTCAACATTTCAGCAATTTTTCACTTGAATTTTGTTTAATTCTGCTTTGTCTTTTACCTTTTGTTCTTTATTACCTTATCTCATTTGATTTTTATACTTAAGATAAAACATATTCTTTGAAATGTCCTCAAAATTTGAAAATAGGGCTATAAAGTGTGAAATAACTGATGTTAAGGGAACATCACTAATAATAGTCATTAATATATGGATGACTAGAAAGGCCAATTGTAATTTGTTTTTAAAAAATTACTATATGCTTTTCAAATATTTATTTATTTATTTTTGCTCTTTTTTTCTGGTGTGTGTTTGTGTGTTGATGGGTGGTGAGTTTGGGGGAAAGAAATGACTCTTGAGAAATATCTTGTTCATTCATTATTAATGTGTTTAGAGAATAGCAAAGTTTCAGCATATTTTTTTGAGATCAAAAGTAGCATTTGAAATTAGATAATGAAATGCCAATTTTTGTATTAGTTTCCTGGAACTGTTGTCGCAAAGTACCACGAACTGTACCACTTAAACAATAGGAATGCATTGTCTCAAGTTCCAGAGGCTGGAAGTCAAAGATCAAGGAGTCAGCAGGTTGGTTCTTTCTGTGGGCTGTGAGGGAAGATCTATTCTGTGCCTCTCCTCTAGCTTTTGGGGATTCAAGCATTTCTTGGCTTGTAATGGCATTCTTCCCATGCCTTCTTTTTATATGTCTGTCTCTGGGTCCATATTTCTTTTTTATAAAGACATAGACATATTGGAATGGAACCTGGCCTAATGACTCCAACTTGATCATCAGTAATGACCCTATTTTCAAATAAGGTCATGCTTATTAGCACTGGGGATTAGGACTGCAATTTTTTTTTTTTTTTTTTGGGAGGACACAATTCAGCTCCTAAAAATTCTGAAACTTTGTTTTATCCTTTTTTGATTAATCTTAATAAGTTTTCAGAGTACATTTTATTTCTGTTCTCAGTGCTTAGAATAAGACAAAATAAGATATTCATTCAACCATATTGGCTTATTTAGTAAGAAAATGGACTGAGATTTTATAATGAACTCTGTGCTGATATTGACATAAAAACAAGCAAATTTAAAAAATTTATCTATCTACATTTACCTGAAATTGATGTCCTTATAACCTTCTGACATTTACTTACCTTTTTGTATTTATATACTTAATTTTACTTTTAAGTATTATTACTATTTTTAATGCATTTGTGCTTTTTTATTATGGTAGGCTATGGAGTGCAAAGATTTGTTTTTTTTTTTCCTTTGGATTTGCAGAGAATAAAACAAGACTGTATATTCAATAATTTAGATGAATTCTTTGGAACAACTGAGGAGTCTGTGGCCTGACCAATCAGATTAAGGACCTTACCTCACTAGTATTTGGATGACACAGCTTGAGGTTTAATGTTTTAGCATTTCTCCAAATAAAATTTAAGGGATAGTTGTTCTTCTAGAACACGTGTAAATTCTTATTTTAGCCTATTTCTGATAGATCTTTAAAAATATATTATCTTGACATTTATATTGATAGAGCATATATTAGTCTATTTTCACACTGCTGTAAAGAACTGCCTGAGACTGGGTAATTTCTAAAGGAAAGAATTTTAATTGGCTCACAGTTCTGCATGGCTGGGGAGGCCTCAGGAAACTTACAATCATGGCAGAAGTCACCTCCTTCACAAGGTGGCAGGAAGGAAAATGAATGCAGGAGGAACTGCCTAAAATTTATAAAACCATCAGATCTCGTGAGAACTCACCATCATAGTTTTTTAAAGCTTTTTTTTTCTAATTATTGAAGTAACACATGCTTACTGAACAAATTTTAAAAACTAATGTGAAGAATAGTACTTAAAATCCAAGGATAATATAATATTAAATTTGATTGGTGCATGTGTCTATCTGTGAGTGTGTGTACATATGCCTATGTGTAGAGCTAAAGAATAATTTAAAAAATAAATTATGACTCATATAAATATGAATGAATGCATGCCAAAGATTCTATTTAACTGATTAATTAATGAGGGAACGAGTAAGATGTTACAACTGATTCAAATGAGAAGTTAAAGTATCACACACATTTAAAGTCAGAAAAGAAGTGCTGAAATAAATTTACAAAAAGATGCAGAAGGCAGGGCATGGTGAGTCATGCCTGTAATCCCAGCACTTTGGGAGGCCGAGGCAGGCAGATCACTTGAGGTCAGGAGTTTGAGACAAGACTAGTCAACATGGTGAAACCCTGTCCCTACTAAAACTACAAAAAAAAAAAAAAAAATTAGCCAGGCTTGGTGGTGGGCATCTGTAATTCCAGCTACTCGGGAAGCTGATGTGGAAGAATGGCTTGAACCCAGGAGGCAGAAGTTGCTGTGAGCCAAGATTGCACCACTGCACTCCAGCCTGGGTGACAGACTGAGACTTGGTCTCTAAAAAAAAAAAAATGACGCAAAAGTGGTCAGTTTCCACAAGGCAGTCATCAATTGCATTCCACTGGGCACAGCATCCATTTCTATTCCTGTCATTTTTCTGATAGTAAATGAGATTGCTGTCAGTTTCTGTTTTTTCAGAGTTGTAAAATGGCTCAAAGACAATAAAAGCCAGAGATACGCACGAGATAGGGCACCTACTAATTTGTCTTGTTTTTTGTTTTTGCCCATTTTGAAGTCTTTCCCAATATTTTAATACAGCTCATATTGACATTTATTTTCATCAATTGGAATTATGGGTGTTTTTTGCTTTTTCACCTAAAACAAATATAATTGAAAATAAAAGCATAATGCATATTTCTTCCTGTTGACATTGGTGCCATCTATAGTGTTACCCAGGAACATTATAAATATGCAACACTTAAAAACAAATAAAAATATCCCTTGTTTGAGCTCTTTACTCTTGGGAGGGGACACTATATTATCCTTTTACTTTCTTCCTCCCAGTAAACCTCTTTCTCTTTCATGCACTCTACCAACATTCCCGCCTAATCCCCCCTTACCCTTTCACAATCAGTCCTCTCCTGATTCTGGAATTTGGGGTATTCTTTGAATCAGTTGATGATACCAGTCGCACCATTTGAAAAAAGGCATGTGAGAGTGTCGTTCAGTGTTGGTGTACAGGAATTCTTAACATTTATTTTTAAGGATTCTATTTAATTGCTAATTTTAGAGCTTTGTTAAATTAAGCTGACCTTCATTCACGTTTAAAAAATTCATCTTTGTTTTGGTTTTCATGAGACAGATATCTCTCTTTAAGTGCAAGCTTTTAAAAGAATTAGCTTCTTCAGTATGGAAAGCAAAATGCAATTCACAGCCGGTGCAATGGCTTACACCAGTATGCAATCCCAGCACTATGGGAGGCCAACGCTGGAGAATCCCTTGAGCTCAGGAGTTCAAGCTCAGCCTAGGCAACCTAGTGAGAGACATCTTTACAACAACAATAAAACAACAACAACAAATAATTACCTCAGCCTCTCCAGTGGCTTGGGACTTCAGGTACAACGTGGTGGCTTGTACCTGAAGTCCCAGCTACTCAAGAGGCTGAATAGAGGGATTGCTCGAGCCTGGGTGGTTGAGGCTGCGGGGAGCTGTAATTGCACCATGATACTGCAGTCTGGGCAAGAGTGAGTCCCTCTTTCACACACACACACACACAAAAGCAATATGTATAATCACATCATTATGCCAGAAGTGTCCAGGTTCAAAGTGACATTTTATATTTTAGTAAATGCTTTTCACTAATAATTCTTTAGGAACAAACAAATAATTCTTCTGGAATAAATAAATTGAGAATCATCAAAGACTTTTCCAAATATCATACTCCAATATCAGTAACACACTGTAAATCTGAATATGGCTATATAAATGTTTTCAGTTTACAGTTAAGTATAGA
Source organism: Ateles fusciceps (assembly GCA_036589455.1). NCBI lineage: Eukaryota > Metazoa > Chordata > Mammalia > Primates > Atelidae > Ateles > Ateles fusciceps. The sequence continues at coordinate 8,765,640 of JAZHEH010001022.1, forward strand.
TTTTTACTTGCAGTTATTTTCTCTTAATCCTTTCCTTCATTAAGGGTTTTCTATTTTATTTTCATTAGCGTGCATGGACAAGAGAAGGGATGCATTCATGTTGTTGTTTCTAGAGATTAAAACAGAAAATGCCTCGTGAAGACTGAGTCTGGCTGTGATTTACAGAGTTGGAGCAACATAGCCGGTGAGCCTTTCAGGCAGCCCTGACAGCAGAAGCAAGCCTCGAGGTGGGCATGAAAAGTGACACAGGCTTCCTTATACCAGAGTCTTATTACCATTTTGATTTCCAAAACTGTGTTGGGTGTCAGTAAACTACTGTAGCCAGGAAAATTAGATAAAATAACTATTTCTTTTGTCCTATGTATATTTCATATATGAAAGGATGAAAAGTCAGTACATGGCTATCAGTCTCTACAGAGGAAGGGAAATAATTTGTGCCTAGATATATTAATGCCTAACTGGAATGTTTTACATATGGATTATAAGATATTTCATTTACTTAAAATGTATAGTTAATCTTTCTTGCCTCACCTACAGACTAAATGGCTTTATTCCAGCAAAATTAAGTCTGAAAATAGTGTTCACTGATTTAGATGTTGATGACAGATGGGTCTTAGGTCAGGATAACAGCTATGGCTGGGAGACATTGATTGTTAGCATTTATGCTCTGATAATGAATGACCTGAATTTTTCTCACATGTTTGCTCAGGGAGCACAGGGCTGTGGAGGTCTTGACGTCATAGAGGCAGAAGGATCTGGGGCGAGAGTATATTCACTGCTGGCACTCATTCATTAGTAAATCCTCGGTAAGAGAGTTGGATTTGAATGACATCTGGAGGCTTTCTATACCTAGAAGTGGGGGGAATCTGGGTTTGTATTTTTTTTCTGGTAAGCTAGATTCCTCTTTTAGGAAATGCCACATATATAATTGATGGGTTTAATATTTCACATTGAGAGGAGGTGAAAGATTGAAAGAATTGAAGAAAGATTGAGTTTTTATGATTCTTTCCCCTGAATGAATTTGGTTAATTTAATGTTAGGTGCTAATATAAAACATTGCTTGAGTCATGTAGTGTCAGGAATATATATCTGTTATTAGTTCTTGGTTGCCGTTTAAAAATGGAGATTGAAATTTCCTTTACCCAGCATGAAAATTACAGCAGTGATCCTTGAATATTTGTAAAAAAACACATACATTCCAAAGTATCTAGTGATGAGGCAAAATTGTTCATATTGAATTCCATTTTCTAGCTAAAGGCCATTCTTGGAGGAAACTTGTAATATTGGAGAAGTTGCATGAGCGTGTTGTGTTTGCTGCATGGAAAGGAGAACACAAGGCTTCTCAGCACTGTGGCCAAGCAGAGCAACGGTTGAGGTTAGGTTAGCAATCATGAGGCTGAGATGCAACTTAGACTCCAGTCCCCTATAAGATGTACCTTATAGAATTTAGGGATTTGATGAAACTTGAAGCAAATTTACCGTATTGAGCATTAGTAGTGTCCCAAAAGAAGACCATAAAATTCTGTGGTGGTTAAAATCTGTTGTTTAAATATTAAAAGTATAATATTAAACGTTTCCTTTTGTTGGTTCTCATCCCATCGGAAGAGCTAGATCCTAATAGAACTTTGGTACTTTATCAAAATAGGAGAAGCAGTAATTTAATGATCCTTTAGACCAGAGGTGGTGGCTGGTACCTGTGATTTCAGTTATTTGGGAGGCCTAGGATCACTTGAGGCCAGGGAGTTTGAGACCAGTCTGGGCAACCTAGTGAGAAGCTGTCTGTACCAAATAAAAATAAAAATTAGCCCATTATGGTGGCATGTAACTGTCGTCCTAGTTACTCAGGAGGGTGAGGTGGGGGATTACTTGAGCACAGGAATTTGAGGCCCACTGTATTCCAGCCTAGGAAACAGAGTGAGCCTGACTCAAAAACAATCCTTTAATACTTACCTATTCAAGAATTTTTCTTTTCAGTCCAAGAGTATCAATATGTTACTGACAAAGCAATTTCCCATCAAAATGGCATCTTTGCCTGTTCGGTGCTGCAAAACCAATACCAAAACCGAAAGTGAACGTCTAGCAGTGCAGGCTTTATTCGATGGCGTGGAATTGAGAAGATAAGAGAGCTGGGAAGTCACAGAAACAGGCATCTCTAATGAAAGGGATGGGCATTAAAAATGAGGGAGGAACTTTTGAGTTTTTTCTGGGAATGGGCAGAGAACTCCTCAAAACCAGAGCGCTGCCTTTTCCCCCTCTTTATTGTTTCAATGGGTGCTTGTCATGGGGATTGTAAACTGTCATAGTGCTGTGGGGTGTATCATTTAGCATGAAAATTAGATTATAATGAAGTTAGAAGTTCTTCAGAGGTCAAGAAAGCTGTGCTCAAGTAATCCTCAAATTCCTGTGCTCAAGTAATCCCCCACCTCACCCTCCTGAGTAACTAGGACAACAGTTACATGCTACCATAACGGGCTAATTTTTATTTTTATTTGGTACAGACAGGATCCCACAAGTCTTGGCCAGTTTGGTCACTAGGGGGAATTTGGCCTCAGGCATCCTATTTCTGAAGGTAAGCAGAGTTAAGGTGGGATAGAAATTCACCTATGTCATGTAGGCATCATACTGGGTAACAAATCTACAACACATTGTCTAGATCTCTGTGTTAGAGAATGATTATTCATACCTTATGAAAAGACATTGTAGTTAAGATTGTCAAGTAATATTTAACTACAAAGTAGATTGCCTTAACTAGGTTATTCTACAGGTATAATCAAATTTCTTTAAAGTAGCAGTTAGTAGTAAGTGTGGTCCATCATCAATGCATTTTTGTTGAATAAATAGACAATAAAATTCAAATATTGTAGAACTATAAAACATACATATTTAAATTCCCTGTTGTAATCTTACTTCCCAGATAAAATTCCTGATGATAATTTAGTGCACTCTGTCTCTCTCTCTGTGTCTCTTTTTTTTTTTTTTTTTTGAGTCAGAGTCTTGCCGTGTTTCCCAGGCTGGAGTGCAGTGGTGCGATCAGAGCTCACTGCAACCTCTATCTCCCATGTTGAAGCTGTTCTTGTGCCTCAGCCTCTTGAGTAGCTGGGATTACAGGTGTGTGCCACCACATCTGGCCAATTCTTTTGTTTTTAGTAGAGATGGGATTTCACCCTATTGGCCAGGCTGGTCTCAAACTCCTTACCGCAAGTGATCCTCCCACCTTGACCTCTCAAAGTGCTGAGATTATAAGTGTGAGCCATTGAACCTGGCCTAGTGGTCTTTCAATAGACCAGCATAGTGGGGAGGCAGGCAGTATTGCAGGGTGAGTAGAGGCACAGCACAGCCTTTGGAGCCAGAGTGTCTGGGTTCGAATCCTGTCTCTGCTATTGCATGAGTAACAATCTGGGCAGGAAATAGATGACTCAGAGGTCACTCAAGACTTTGAGGAAGGGACGACTTATAGAAGTATTAAGAAAAGCAACAAGAAATGTTGAGGCAACCTAGGTGCCCAAAAAGTGAGAGCTGTTACTGCTAGGACCAAAACCTTAAGGAGTGGGAGGTTTAACTGAAAGCCAGTGAGAGCAGTACCTGTGGGAAAGGGATTACTAAACAAGAGCTGTGGATATGAGTAGAGATGTGCAGCCACTATTGGATTACAGTGCTGCACTGAAAGGTGGGAGCAGGGCAGGGAGGGGTGCTTGTAAATACTCTCATCTCAGCCTCTTTTGTTATTCCACGCTCACTGATGGTTACTCTCATGGGCTGAATCCTGACAAGATCATGGACTCCAGAATCCAGGTGTTGTAATTTGTAAAACCAGGCTCTTTAGGGGGAGAGGAAGAGGAAGGAGATGAGCAGGGGTGCAGTGGTTGTGGCGAGAATGAAGACTTACAAGCAAATAGCCAAAACACTTGCTAGCTGTGTTTGCTAGAAAGGCACTTTGTTTCCTAGTAACTCTGCACTTTATTTTCCTTATTTAAAGAGGAGAATAATAGAACCAATAATGTAGGATTATTGTGAGGGTTAAATGAGTTAATAATATGTCCAAAGTGTGTAGGTGAGTACCACCTGTATAGAAATTGTCAGCAAATATTGTTAATAGTATCATTAACACTTTATAGATTAATTTATAAATTAATTTTACATATACCTTTTAGCTATTTCTGATTTTTACTTAACAATGTATCTTGATCACTCCCTTCTCTCTCTGTATATGCACATATACGTATATGGGCAGTCATCCCTCTGTATGTGTGTGTTCTGCCTTTGTGGATTCAACCAACTGTGAATAGAAAATATTAGAAAAAACAATGCAACAATAAAATAAAAATAATATAAATAAAAATATAACTTACAGAGCATTTACATTATATTGTATATTTTAAGTAATTTGGAGATTATTTAAAGTATATCAGAGGATGTGTATAGGTTATGTGCACATACTATTTATCTATGAGGGTCCTAAAGCTAATTCCCCTTAGATACCAAGGGATGACTATATGTACATATACAGACAAACACATACACAGAGATGTGCCTTACTTCTCTCTGTCTCCACACATTACACTCACACTCACACCCCTTCACAAACTACTTTTCAATGGCTTCGGTGTATTCCAATGTATTGGTATACCAGAATACATTCAAACCTTTCGGGTTTATAAGGGGATTCAGATTATTTTCAATATTTTACCATATGCTCAATGCTATAGTAACATTTTACCTTTTAACCTCTAATTTTGGATTCAAGTGAAGCAAGTGAGTCTTGACTATTTTGAGTCATCTAGATTAAGTTTTCTTCAGGCCACTCTCTAATGAGAAGGAATGTAAATTAGTGACATTAGTACAAATATTCAAGTGGCTGAAACCTTTTATTTTTCTTGGTCCTAACCCAACTCAATTTTACAGAGAAAGAAAAGGTTTAGAGAGTTTTTACATGACCTTTAACTTTATTGAAGAACAGCTCTTAAAATATTTTCTTGATACCACTATATGCCCTGCACTTAGGTTTCATATTGTTTATGAAAATATTGATAACCATGTAATAAAATTCAGGGCCAAATATTTGAAATATTTGACTTTATTGTAATGTGGTCAGAGAAGCATATTTATAGGTGAGTGACTTGAAGCTCATTCTGTATGTATGTACATTTTTTAATGGAATAATGTATCTTGTGACTGTTATGTATGTGTGTGGTGTGTGTGTGTGTGTGTGTGTCTGTGTTTGTGTGTGTATACAGTTTTGTCCTCAGACTTTCTCCTCACATGACAAATTATGAAGCAAATCTTCCCTTTCCTATGGAATACATTTTATCAATTCAAGTCGACCAATTGTGAAAAAAAGTGACATTTATTTGCTACTTTTCTACATCTGGGCAGAATTGGAGTGGAAAGTAATACATGTCATTTTGCACTGAAATATTTAGGACTATTTTCCACTGTAATAGAAAATTTAGGCTTAAGAAAAAGGTTTCCATCCACTGTTTGCTAAAGGTAATTGAAGATAATTAGAGAAAATAACATTTTAAACAATTTTGCAGTAAATAAATAAAAGCCTTATGTTTTGATGGCATTGATGGCAATCTGTCCTAAATTCAGTACAACTGTGTTTCATCAGATACGTTACTTAGCACAAATGTGGTTCATATAAAGAAACTGATTCCACATCGTTATTTCTTTATTTAAACATAATGTCTGTCTAAAATCTTTCAATTTGAGAATTCTTCCATTTGGACAGTGAACAAGAGAATATTGCATGAATTTTTATATACTATCATTTGCCCTAAGTCTGCCTGTCTGAAATGTGTTCAGTCAGTGCCTGCTTGGAATTCTGCTATCCTCTTCTTCCCTCTCTTGCTTTCTTGACTATTCTTCTTGTGGTCACTAACACATGCTCTGTTAATCTAGGTCTTTAGGCTCCAGCTTGAAGCTTTCTTCCTGGCACTTAGCATAACAGCTAAATAATTAAAATGCTTTCATTATACCAGATTTTGGATTTCTTTAATTTGTGATCACAGCTCAATGTTTTTAAAGGTAGAATCATACAAAGAAACAATTGTTTTTAATTAACCTAAGAGAAGTAGTTAATGTTTTCTGGGTCTTCATCATTTTGTATATTTCACATAGAATAATATACTTAATTTTGAATACTCTTTTAAAATTTGTTTCACAAGCATTTTTTTTTCTGTATTAAGTTTCCAAAAACATTTTTTAATGGTCATGTGCCAATTTTTTCTATGGCTATGACGTAACATTCTCTCTCGTTATACATTTGTGTTGTGTTCTACTTTTCCCTACTACAATTAATGATGGCATAAAAAGTTTTGTATAAAAAACTTCAGGTTGCAGATCTCTTTACAGAATATTCCTAGAAGTGAAATTATTAGGCCAAATGGTAGGAATACTTTTAAGCTTTATGTGTATGTTGCCAGATCGCTTTTTAAGAAAGTTGTACCAGTTTATACTCCCATAGCAATGTAGGAGAGCGCCTGGTAACTTTTTAATTGGATTTCTTTGATAAGAAGCCAAATGGACAACATTTAACTGTTCATTAAAAAGAGAATTCTGTTGAATTCCTGTTACTGCCTTAAAGGAATTCCACATGTGAAAATAAATCATATGATTTATAGTCTCATTGTCATCAGACTATAATAATACTGAATTTGATTCATATTTCTCCCTTTTTGGTACTCATAATGTTAGTACAAATAAGCAGAGGTTACAGAATACTGTGAGAAATGGTGAGAAATGGGAGCTGATTCTGTGCTACTCAGGAAAGCATGTGCTGTTCTGGCCATACTGTCTGTCTTATCAATAAGGAGGGAGGAGATAGATGAGTGCCTGATACCAATTACGTACTCCATATGTTTGATGACTGGATGTGTAAATGAAGTGGTAAAGTGATAAACTCACAAACCTGCTATTATTGAAAGGCCAGAGCCCTTCTTTGGCATTGTTGTATAGGTGGGCAAGCCCCCTTATACAGATGAAGACATGATTGGCTAGTTACCGTTATGCACCTTAGAACTTGTGCAAGAAGCTTTCTGGGTCAGTGTGATAGAAGCACCCCCACAAACAAACTGACACAATTCTCGGAGATCTGACATGATAGCTCTGATTCCTGATGTCCTCGTGGACCTGGATACTCCACACGCCTACGCCGACCCCCTAGATTCTCTACTACCTCATGGGCCAAAGTATTTTGAGATCTATACTAAGGATTTATTTTGGCTCTTATCAATGAATTGTCTATGTTCAGTTGTTGGAATCCGTCCAGAGTTAAGTGCCTGGCTTCAGGTTTTAAGAAGTATACTTTTTCAGAGTTTGCTTTGCTTTGTTATGTTGGATAGAAAAGGTACTGGTACTGAACATTAGCTTCAAGATTTAATGGACATGGGCTTTGTGCTCAGAGAGAAAAGTCTTCAACCATGGCTGTGGGATTTTTAAAATATAGGACGACAAATAAATATGTACTATATGAAAGAGACAGAGAAAGTTGAACAGGTTCCAGAAGTGAATCCTTTATCTTACTTGTTATGCCCTCAGCAGGGAGAGAACTCAGGAAATGTAAGAAAAGTTCCATGAGGAAGCCTTGTACTTGAATTCCACTTGCTATATTACCTGAAAGTTTCAGTGTTATCATGGATGTTTATGTTACATGTTGAGATGGGCATTTATTCTATAATGAAAGCTATATTATTAGATCCTTCTTCTCAAGAAGACTATCAAGTCACTTTGATGAAAACTCCAAGTAGTTGCTCTGTAAAGAGGATGTAGTTATTTAGGAAACATTCTCATAAGATTGAAACCAAAAACAACTTAATGTGATTCTGATACAACTGATTAAATACTTTGTAGTTGTCAATCCCAGAAATCTAACTTAATCTCAATTGAAAAATGTATATAACAGATAGTAATTTTTATAATTTATTACAATTATATGAACTTATAATTTATATTTCAATCATAATTATATATAAACTGATTATTTAAAATGTAGTGAGTTCTTTATAATCTCTTAACTAAGAGAGGACTCTATTCTAAGAGTCTCCTCTATTTTAATGTTACAAGATAAAGTCTTGGGCAGGTGTTTCTGCTATAATGTGATATATGAGTTTTTGAAAAACATAGGTTCTGCAAATTTTGCCCTAAAACAAGCAAACAAACAAAAAACAGGACCATGAGAAACAATAACAATTCTAACCAAAAAACTAGTGGCATTAGGAAGATATGTTAGTACAAATAAATACATAAATGATACAGTCAATATAAACCTAATCATAGAAAAAGAAAAGATGAAGGTGGATTGTTCAAAACAGATGAAAAGAAGAGTTGAAAAGGTGGCAAATGCAAAAGGCATCAAAATCAGAAAAAGCAAACGTTGGGTATTTTCATTAGAGACTTATTGGTCAAACAGAACAAAGAATAATCCTGTGGATGTAAATGGGCATTATGGATTACTCTGTGTATTACTCTTTGCCCTGTTCTGTTCAATTCTGTTCATATACTTTATGTTCTCCTGCTGTGACTTGGTGATTAAACATTAACCAGGTGGCAGGGAGTGGGAAGGAACTCATGTAAGTCCATATATCTTTTGCTATCCCACTGTTTACCAATTGCGTATGAGCTAATTAACTATGCAGAAACATGTGTTATTGCAGAAAAGATTTAGTAGTGTTATATGGTAAGCTAAAAAGGAACGCTGGCTAGAAAAATCATCAAATTATATCCTACTGTTTTTCCATTTATCCATATCAAACATTTTCCACCATAGTCTTTGTTATATAGACTGGTAACTATGCTTATGTTGTTAAAGGAAAATTAACCCTAGTGTTAAATAATATAAAATCCCCAAGTCTCATAGATTGGTGGGTATTGTGGAGCTTGCAGATTAAAATATAAGGTCCCCCTGACTGAAGGAAATGTAGGAACTCTGTATAGTCAGCTGTCTTTATCCCTGGGTTCTGCATTCATGAATTCAACCAACTTCAGAGGGAAAATATTCAAGAAAAAAAAGTGACTGAGTCTGAACTGAACAAGTACAGACTTTTATTAAAAAAATTATTCCCTAGACAGCAGACTATACCAACTATTTACATAGCATTTACATTGGATTAGGTCTTATAAGTAATCTGGAAATGATTTAAAGTGAACAGGAGAATGTGCATAAGTTATATGCAAATACTGTACCATTTAATATCAGGTACCAGCATCCCTCGATTTTGGTATCTACAGGATCCTGGAACTAATCTGCCAGGGATATCAAGAGATGACTGTATTCTGTTACTCTTTTCTGTATCTCAGATGATTTCAAAATAAGTTTTTTAAAAAGGCTTTTACTTCTTCATGCTTTGTCTTACAGGTAGAACCTATCTCTTACAGGTAGAACCTATAAAATTGAACATTTTTTCATGGATAAAGAGTACAATGATGTAAATATTTCTTGTCCTGTTTTTCTTTTCTCTTTCTTTGGTTTCTTTCCTTCCTTCTTCCTCTCCCCCTCCATCCTCTCCCCTTCTGCCTCCCCAGTAGCAAAAAGGAACAGCATTAGAGGCAAGAATGTAAAGTGATTGATGCTTGACATTGTCATGAAAGAGAAGGACAAATGATCACATGTGTGTTACACTTTTTGATAGAAAATTGGCACATGCAGGTGTTTTTGTGCTTTTGGACCTGTGGAAAGTAAAAACTTAAATTTTTTACTTTAAAATTAAAAATGATTTAAAAAAATTATAGCCTGTGGAGTTCGAGAGGGGACCTGTTGTGTGCTCTGACATCAGCAATCCTGTGACCTTGGGCAATTAGTCTAACGGTTTGACAGTTTCACCTTTATATGGTAGATTGACAACCACACTCCTGTAGAATTGTTGGATAGATTATAAGAGGAAATACTTGTAAAATGCTCAACGTTGTGCCTAATGTGAAGTAGCTTCTCATTGGCTACTGTGGACTTGTTTGAAATTATTAATCTTTAGTCATCTTTGTATGTCATTTCCATGGACCTTTACAAAATGGTTAGAGATATGCAATGAATAAAGAGACCTTCACAATGATGCTGATTACAGTTTCACTGTGGATTGTGCCTGAGGTTGTTCCTTGTATCTGTTTTAGAATTTATAATAACAAAAATGAGATTAACAAATTGATTTTTATGATATAAAATATATTTGAGGGTCAGCTGTGAGTATTCATATAATTAGACTAATAATGCAAAGACATTTTCAAACAGATTATTCCTATTAACCTTGTTCAAGTTAATAAGACCCAGTAATAATGTGATCCAAGTAGTGTACATTTCTTCTCTCTCTACCCCTATTCTGCTACCTTCACATATATTCAATTTTCTTGTTATTTTGTTGAAGTACAGTTTGTATGCAGTAATACACAAATCTTAAGTATACAGTTCAGTTAGTTTGGCAAATGCATATAACCTGCATATATTTTTTCAGCTCATATTACTAGTTCCTTTATTATAATTAACAGCATGAAACACATTCTGAGTGGTAAGGAAGGTCAAATATATATGGAGCATTTTGCCTATGCACTTGTTAATCCTCACAACCCCACCTGTTTTGTGCTATTATTCTGATTTTGCAGATAAGAGTTGAGTTTAACAAGATTAAATGATTTGCTGAGGGCACCAGTGAAGCCTATCTTCAAACACAAGCTTGGGCCCTTAATCACCATACCAAATTGTATCTCCTTCACTGCTGTGGAAGCAAGAGTCTGTGCCTCCTGTCTAGGTTGCCAGAGTTTCTTTTCACTCTGATGAAATTCACAAAAATTCTCTTACTCAAACTTCTTAGTTATTACTTTTGATGAGAATATTTAAATCAAAATGGGATCCAAGTCAATGTATAGGGAGACAGTTAAGTGTTTTCCTTGATCCTTTTGTAGTTCATGAGCATGATGATTGGGTGGTTCACACGCTTGTGTGAGATGTGCCACGCTTGAACCTTGTTATGATGTTGGCACATTACCCATCTGACCTGAAAAAAAAGTTTTCCTGTAAGTCAAGGGTGTTCTTGAAAAGAGAGCTCAGATATCATATTATGTATGGTAAAGTAGAATACATCATGAGCAAAATGTTCTAATTTACATTTAGTGCATTTTATCTTATTTTGAATATTGTCTGTTTTTAACTGATGGCAATATATTTTGATGCTGAAATAGAAAACATTTTGTATACACCGTTAAAAAGAAAAAATGATTATACTCTGAAGAAAATACTTGCCTATATTACTGAAGAACAGTTCATGTATCGAAACTTAGTTATGCAATCATTTTTTTACTTAGACTTCAAATATTTTTTCCATGTGATATCTTCTAAAATTTTTTCTTTTCTTTCTTCAGGATTTTTTTTCTACGTTTGTTATTTGGGCCATTCTTCAGCCAAGTTGCTAAGCAGAAATCTCTAAAGAAGTAGTTTAATCAAATATGTTCCTCAAATTGTTTTAAAAATATGTATATTGTATCTTGCTGCAGGGCTTTACTTCTAATTTTGAAAATATTGATTGATGTGTAAGAGGCTTTCGTTCTTTTTTTTTTTTTTTTGAGACAGGGTCTTGCTCTGTTGCCCAGACTGGAGTGCGGTGGCGCCATCTCGTTCACTGCATACTCAACCTCCTGGGTCCAAGTAATCATCCTGACTCAGCCCCCCACATAGCTGAGATGACAGATGTATGCTACTATGCCAGCTAATTTTGTGTTTTTAGTAGAGATGAAGTGTCATCATGTTGCTCAGGCTGGTCCTGAACTGAGCTCAAGCAATCTGCCTGCCTAAGCCTCCCAAAGTGCTAGGATTATAGGCATGAGCCGCTGCAACCGCCCAGGGCTTTTATTCTTTCACTGTAGGGAATTTATAAGTATTACAGATAAACAAGAAAATAAATATTAACATGGATTCATGGTTCAAGCCTACAAATGTTTTTTCTTAATACTAGGTTCTCTCAATTCTGTGAACAAGGAGTTGTACTACTTTTCTCTTTGGGCTTATGAAACATCTAGAATAATTAATTAAGAAAAGGAAAAATATTTTTAAGTCAAAGGATTTTCTTCATCTATTTCAACATAAATCTCTACAGCACCATAATCCATGCAACCTCAGCATCAAGTCAGATTTTTTTATTGCCTGAAAACTGCTAAGTGAATACATTTATATATAGAATTAAGATAATGGAAGCATACATGATTGAGCATTTAAACTAGTTATATGCAATATTACTACTCGAAATAGAAATAAAATTATTCCCACAACCTGGTTTGTGCCAACATTTTGGTTATTTAAATGAAGTAAAACTTTCTGTTACTTCACTAGACGTGATGTGAAATTATTCATAGAGTGAAGTAGTGAAATTTTGTTTGCTTATTTGCCTACCAAATCATACCAAAAAGGTTGCTTTCTGTTCATCTAATGAGTACCTATAAAAAAATGAAGCTATTTTGTAGTGATTGTAAATACTCTAAGTGATCATTGCAGACTACTTTACAAAATTCTCGTTAGTTTGATGCCGTGGTCATAAAATCAACAAAGGGTGCTAGATTTTGAGAACATAACAGTCGTAGAAATGATTGCATTATGCTTTTGATGTATCAAATTTAGCACAGTAAGCTGTCATTACTCTAGTCTTATGCTAAATATCACCTCACTTTATGCAATACATCCTGATGTGATATTAAATATATATATAGACTCATTCAGATTTTTATAAACTCTGTATTTGTTAAACTTTCCAGTTCATTTGAATGAACTTTGAAGCACTGGGAAATACAAACAGTTGTTCATTAATTTACAAATGATACTTCACAGAGCAATATTAATTCAAAAGATAATCACATATATTTTGTGAGGCACTATAGCCTCACAAAATATAATACCTTAGATATATTTTGTATGAATTACTGTTAGTAGTTTGGTACTTCCTGTTGAATCACGTGTTTGACTCCATCCCAAATGGCAGATTTTCAGTTTATAGATTAGCAGGTCTAGGAAAGAGTTAAGGTTCAGCTGAATGCTACTGATCACTTGCAGCTTCTTTTTATCACCTAAAATGTATTACTTAAGGTGTGAATCCCATAAGCATATAGAAAAATACATTTAGTCAAAAGGATGTCCAGTGTGGTTAGGCTTTAAAGGAGCTGTTGGAATGAATCCCCTCTACCTAGAAAACTCTTCCACTAGGATATATGCCTATGACTTCATCATTTTATTTGTGATAATTCAAATGTCCCTTGCCAGAAATACCTTTCCTGAAGTAGTCCTCCCCAAAAATGTTTGTTTATAGTCTGTCTTCCTCACTAGAGTGAGATCAGGTCAGGGACTTTCCCTGCTTGGTTCATTTAGACCAGGTCTAGCAAAGGGAATGCATGCGTATTTGTGTATGGAATACATGACTTAAAAATGAATGACTGTAGAGGTAAAAAGAACTTTTAACATCATCCAATCTATCCAGTTTATATCAAGGAAACTAAGACTATACATAAAGGAAACTAATGTTTAATTGAGTTCCTCAGTATTCTGTACCATGGATTGAGGAAATAAATACCAGACACAGTTCAGTCCTTCGGGACACTTTGGGACATTCACTCTTGCCAATAGAAGATGGTTAAGAAGTGTGGTTTGGGAGCTGGACAGACATGATTTTGGCTAGAGTTTGAATTTTAGATGTATCACTTACTAGCTCTGTCCCTTTGTGAAAGATACTTAATCCTCCTAAGTTATTCTCTTCAACTATAAATGGAGATGATGCATATCCATTGGATTATTGTGAAGCCTAAATGAGATCATGTATCACAGAGTCTCGCACAAGGAAAACTGTTATAGCTGTCATTGTCATTATCATCATGACCGTTTAGTCCTTATCATATAAATTGTATAGGCATTTAATCCATTATTTTCTATAGTATCACCATAGTATTTTTCCCCAAACTTAATGTATTTAGAACTCCTTAGTTCACACAGATGATACATGAAGTTTATGAGGTTGATATGCTAGTTTAGAATACTAGATAATACTAATAAGAAGTTTGGTTTCTGTACTAGTTTATAATGCCAATTAATGTTAAATATTCATCAATCTAGTGTTTCTGATGCCCAGACCTAACAGGTATTCCACAGAAAGACTATACTTTTTTCTGTAATAGATTTTTGATATAAGAAGCTTCCAAATTCAGCTACAGAGGTTGAAACTCCGTGGAAAAAAAATAATTCAAGATAAAATGCTTTTTTCTCCTCTTCGATTTTCTAACCACAATAGAAAAATTCCATCAGTCAGAAACCATTCAGGAGAAGACACGGGTAATGTCCTAGACATATAAATTATATAGATGCACATTGATCATTCTCTATTATATGGGGTCATCTAATTTGAATTTCTATTTTTTGAGACTAAAGTCAGATGTAATAATATTATTAAAAAACCAAAGTTTTCCAGATGCATATTATTATGTCATAACTACTGTATCAATACATTTCTCTGTATAATAGTTTTGCTTATTTTAGGTACTAATTTAAAAATATACATCATTTTTCATATTCATTAGAATTTATAAACCATCCTAAGGTGCATCGTTGTTAAATTATAGTTTGTTCCTCAAATTGTTTTAAAAATATGTATATTGTATCTTGCTGCAGGGCAAGATACAATAGAATGTAATAGAATCTGTAATTTACTGTTAGAATTAGAAAATATGAATCAATTGCTTAGCCTAAAATTTTTTGTTGGAGAAGAAAATACCATGACAACTGATTGTCTTCAGAATCATCTAGGGCTGATTGATTCATAATCTAAATTTAGAGATTGTTCGTATTAGAATCTGAAAGACTTCACATCGCTTTCATTTTGTTAATTCAGCAAAAGAAGTACTAGTTATATCTGGGCAAGTGGATGTTAAACTATATGAATGTCAGACTGAATTATAGTTTCCTCATTTGTACAGTTAGCTTAGTGATTTCTAAAATCTCTTTTCCTTTATTTTCCCTTTTCTTTTCCCGTTACTCTGTTGTCATCCTGCACAGATATAAATGTGTGTATCTACATGTAACATGTATACACAATCCAGTTCATGTATCTGAAAAAACTATTCACTCCTGACCGCAGGGAGCATGTCTTAGTTTTCTTTAATCTGAAATGTTGGAGTCTGATACATCTTAGACTTTAAGTGAATATTTCTTGAAAAATTCTTAAAATATCTCCATCTATCTGAGAGGGATCTGTTTCCTTGCCTTTTCTAGCTTCTAGAGGCTGCCCAAGTTCCTTGGCTAGCGACCCTCTTTGTCCACTTTCAAAGCTGGCAAAGGTGAGTTGATTCCTTCTCGCATCACATCACTATAATTTCTACCATCTTCCCATCTCTCACTAATAACTCTGGTCCTCCTGCCTCTTCTTATAAGTGCCTTATGGTAACATTGGGCCCACTCAGATAATCAGGATCATCGCTCTGACTCAACGTCCTTAATCACATCTGCCAAGTCACTTTTGCCATGTAATGTAACATATTCACAAATTCTAGGGATTAGGACATGGACATCTTTGAGGGCTATTTTTCTGCCTAGGACTCTGAGTGTGTGCTAGTAGCTGAAAGGAAAACATCAGAGGTCTTTTCCTTGTAATTATACAGGGAAGTTCTTCTTGCTTAGCAAATACAAGTGCTTAGGCCAAACCTGTCTGAGGTTTTAACTCAAAAAGAAGTGCTCCATTCTTTAAGTTTAGATTTCATTCCAAGTGTGTAACCAGCAATTACTTTCTATAGTCCTTTATTTATGGCCTATTACTTGAGATCCTGTTACAGTAAATTCATAATGCATTAGGTCATTAGACAATGACATGGTTGTGTGTGGTACATGGCCAATTTTTTGGAACTTGACCTAGGAGTCTCCTTTTCTCCTACTGCTAACTTTGAAAGCTCTTATGAATCATTTTTGTTTGTCATTGTACCTCATTTTCTCATCTGTAGATTGCATATGATCACTCAATCTGTCTTATTCAACTGCTAGACTAATAAGATCACAATTAAAAGTGTTCTGTAAAGTATAGAGCTCTCTTTCTATACAGGATACCTTTTTAAGTCTTCTCAAGGAGGTGTGGCCTTTTGTACTGAAGTGTTTTATTTACTTTAATGTAAACATGTACCATGGTGAATCTTTGCAAATTACTGAAGAGAACTCAGTGTTTAGTAAAATCATACCTAATATTGCCTCAAATGTTAAACTTTATGGTAAATTAGACAAAGAAGATTTATTATGCCATTTCCTTTTTTTGAATGGTAATGTTAGTGCAAGTGCCAGTTGATGGTCTCACTATTCTTTCCATAGTTCTGTTACATAAATGTGAAACTTTAATACCTACATAATTCTAAATATGTTTTTAATGAGGAAGTCTTCAGGACAATGGTTTTCCAAGTTATTCTGTGACAGAAGGCTTTTTGCAAGAAGATATTGCATGGAGCTGCCATATATAAAACAAATATATGTGGAACTACTCTGGTTGTATAAGACAATACATCACCAAGTCCATTGGTTAGTGCCCCCAAAACACATATTCCAGTGTCTGCCAACTTCACTGGTTTCTAGGAAACACAGTGGGTTTCAGTGGATAGGGTTATTAATTTGGAAAATATTGAATAAGTATTAAAATATGCCAAATAATATATATTGATATCAAGGAGCTATGGGAACTCTAAAAAGAGGGTGTGTGTGTGTGTGTGTGTGTGTGTGTGTGTGTGTGTAGCAGGTTAAACAAATGTGTTCTCCAAAAATGTATTTTGTAAATGTTAATGCTAAGTCAGTGTTTATTCTCTGAGCTAACCTCACCTATAAAACCATAACACATGTGGAAATTAACACTTCAAATTGTTTCCTTGAAAGTTATACTGTAAATTTTAAAAACATGTATTTCATATATATTGTTCCTATAATATGCATTATACACACAGTATTTCATTCCAATATAACATTCTGCATAATTTTGAAAGTTTTTTCTGCATCTTTCCCCCAGAAACAGAGAATAGAGGCTATAGTGTTGGGCATTTAATGCCTGAATGAGTACATGAAACATTTTTATTAATCATCTTATGAAAGAAATATTTCACAAGATTTTTTTGTCATAATAACATATGTAGATTAGTTTGTAATAAGAAATCTTATAGTTGTGTTTTTTCTCAAGCTTGGCATATTTTGTAGTCATTTATAATTTCATAGTAGAATTTATAATTTGGTTCATACATACCTTCAGAAATGATATTTCATACTTTAGCCTGGTTGTCTAGGATGTGCATCTTGTATAATTATGAATATACTTAAAATGGATAAGAGAAGTAACATAAAACTTTTAAGGATGAATATTTGGTAAGAGAGAGAATTCTATTTGTTTTTGAAAAATATGGCATCAAGTTAATCCATTATTTTTATGTTTTAGAGAAATTGATTACTTAATGTTTCACATAGGTATACAATTTAGCTCATATTTGTCATCAAAATAAAGTAGCTTGTGAGAAACAGGTAATTTTTCAAGAAGATTACTTATTTACTAAATAAAACCATACAACATTTTAAACATTTTGGTTCAAAATTTGAAAGGCCACGTATGTTTTCATTCTTTATAAAAGGTTATTAAATTTAGTTTTAAACTTAATTCACAAAATGGTATTTATTATGATACTAGGGGGGTAATTGCACAGTTCTGCATTTGCTATTTAGATTTCTTTTTCCCCCCTCATCCCAGAAGCCAGAATGTAAGCTACATTTCTGTTTGTATTGGGCCTTTGAGAGACTATACTGTATAGCTAATGGAAAAACTTGCATACGTGTCCAAGTTCTGCCTCTTCTAAAATTAATTGCCTAAAGGAAGTTGGTTAGCCACAGAGAGTTTCTTAGGCTTTCTCAACTTAATTTATAAGTCCCTAGAAAGTTCAAGTCTGTAAATACTAGGAGTTTTTACAAGGAAGTTATAAAGAAGTAAATGACAAGGTCTTTGAAAGTGCATGACATTGTGTATGACGTGTATTAATTTACCAATGAATGCTTTATATACCTTGATCTATTAACTAGAAATTAAATGGCAGGCAGACAACTCATAAGTTTATATCAACAGTTTCCCCTCTTCTGAATTCCACACTAATATATCCAATTGCAATAATTGGCTTCTTGACTTATACATCTAATAGACGTCTCATACTCTTTCAATTCTTGCCTCCAGATCTGCTCCATCCTTTATAATATGGCAACTCCAGCCTTTCAATTCCTCTGTCAGAAATCCTGAAGGCATCCCCTGACTCCTCTTTCTCTCTTACACCTCACATCCAATCTACTGTTAGTCCTCCTTGCAGAATAATCCAGAATCTGACAATTTCTCACCATCTCTACTGCTATAACTCTAATCAGGCTAGCATAATGCCTAGCCCTGATTACTACAGAAACCTCGTAGCAGTTCTCTTGGCTTCCACCTTTCCCCTCACTATCTATCCACAATATATTAGCCTGAGTGATCCTTTCAGAATGTGAATCAGTTAATGTGAATCCTCTGCTCAAAAGCCTCCAATGGTTCCCATGTTAGACCTTACAATTGCCTACATGGCCTGTGTAATTGGACTCTTTTGTCTTTGTTATTACCTCATCTCTCTTTACCTTTCTCCTCACTTACTCTGATGCAGCTATACTTACCCTTACCATTCTTTGTGCGTGCCAGGCACATTCTCATTGCGCTGGCTGTTTTCTTTGCCTGGACTGCTTTCTCCCCAGTTATCCCCATAGCTCACTTCCTCTCTGCCTGTGTCTTCAAGTCTTTGATTAAATGTAACTTCTGAATGCCTGATCCCTCATGCAGTACTCCCATTTCAAATGGAAACCCCACCCTTCTTAATACCAGCCCTCTTTATCATACTCTAAAGCACTTATCATCTTCTAACACCTGCTAAAATTTACTCATATATTTTTTAATTTTTTCACTTGAATGTGAGCTCTATAATGTTAGCTTTTTTTGTGTGTGTGTGTATGTGTGTGTTTTATCAGTTTTATCTGCCGATATTTCCCAAGCATCTTGAACAGTGTCTGGCATATAATAGTTGCTCAATAAATATTTGTGGAATAATTTGGGTAAACAGCAATTTGATTAGAAAAATGCATTCTTGGAGTTCTTTCATCTCATGCAGTATTGTTTATTTAAAAGGAATCAACAGATTTACAAGAAAAAACAAACCCATTCAAAAGTGGGTGAAGGATATGAACAGACACTTTTCAAAAGAAGACATATATGTGGCCAACAAACATATGAAAAAATGCTCATGATCACTGGTCATTAGAGAAATGCAAATCAAAACCACATTGAGATACCATCTCATGCCAGTTAGAATGGCAATCATTAAAAAATCTGGAGACAACAGATGCTGGAGAGGATGTGGAGAAACAGTAACACTTTTACACTGTTGGTGGGAGTGTAAATTAGTTCAACTATTGTGGGAGACAGTGTGGCGCTTCCTCAAGGACCTAGAAATAGAAATTCCTTTTGACCCAGTAATCTCATTACTGGGTATATATCCAAAGGATTATAAATAATTCTATTATAAAGATACATGCACATTATATTCATTGTTTACATGTGTTTACAATAGCAAAGACTTGGAACCAACCCAAATGCCCATCGATGATAGACTGGACAGGAAAAATGTGGCACATATACACCATGGAATACTATGCAGCCATAAAAAACGATGAGTTCATGACCTTTGTAGGGACATGGATGAAGCTGGAAACCATCATTCTCAGCACACTGAAACAAGAACAGAAAATCAAACACTGCATGTTCTCACTCATAGGCTGGTGTTGAACAATGAGAACACATGGACACAGGGAGGGGGAGTATCACACACTGAGGTCTGTTGAGGGGGACTAGGGGAGGGGATAGCGGGGGGGTAGGGAGCTGGGGAGAGATAATAAGGGGAGAAATGCCAGATGTAGGTGATGGGGAGGAAGGCTGCAAACCACATTGCTATATATGTGCCTATGCAATAATCCTGGATGTTCTTCACATGTACCCCAGAACCTAAAATGCAATAAAATATGTACACACACACACACACACACACACACACACACAAAAAGAAAAATAAATAAATAAAAGGAATCCATTTAGACATCATATCTTTTAGAGTAGCCAGGTTGAAATTTGGCAAGCAACTTGAAAGCAACCTAGATTATAGTTAGAATATTGTGGTAGCTTTGCAACTGTACCACCTGTGATCAATTCCTGTTTCTGCCACATAAAAAGCTCATTGTGGTGATCAATTTTTCAGACTTTTTGTGAGCTCAAATACTTGAAATAATTAACCAAGTAGTTGATACCAAAAGAGAAAAACCTGGGTTTCTATGTTTTGAATTTTTTCTCCAGTACTTGTTTGTTAAGCATCAAAAATCCATACATGTGATCATTAGTTTTATTATTGGGGAGGCCATTCTTACAAGATAAGGAATTATATCTTTAAATGAAAACAAAATTTCATTATAATTTGTTGATGTAAGTATTTCTCATATGTAGCCGGCATTTTTCACTCACTAACATGTGTATTCTGTCACCGTATCTCAAAGTGCCCTTCTTATGCTGGATTTGTGACACCGTGCGTCATCAAGAGCTGTTCTCAGAAGTGCAGATTCAGTTATGTCTAACAAACAGGCCAAATATCTAATCTGCCACCATTAGAGCTATATTAATCTGCTTCTATCCAGTGGAGCCTTGGCTTGGATCACAGAAGGAAACACCACATCTGTGTCCACAGCTGTTGCCTTTTAAACAGGACCCATAGCATGATATTCTGGACAAGGGACTTTTAAAGTGTTTAGTTTTAGGTGTTGAGCAAAGCTTTCCCTTAGTGTTCTGGGCTTGCAGCTCACCACCCATTTTCCCCCTTACAGAATGTTCACTTTCTGTCTTTTGGGCACCCCTACATTCATTTCTGTTGCCCTTATTAAAGCCTCTTTTCCAGAAGCAATCTATTATTTTTGTCTAGTGAGAACTATTTACCCTAGAAGTATTTGTTTTTATACCTTAATTTTTAAAGAGTAATTTCAATAAAAATTTATATTAATAAGATGTAGGAAAACTATTTTAAAAGGGTCTTTTTGGCACTATAAAAATCCCAGCAGATAGCTCTGCCTACTTTTTTGTTTTATAGTATCTATTGTAGCCTCTGTTATTATTATTTTTTATTTTTATTTTTGTTACTAGATGATAATGTTTTCCTTCTGGTTGTTAAATGTCTTTTCTTCTTTTTAGTGCCACTTAGAAAATCTAGAAATAAACACAAAATGAAAATCATATATATTTTTACCTTTCTCTAGAAACCATAAATAGTACTGGTCTTTTAATTCATACTTACTAGAATTGGGGGAGATATTTAGCTTACTCTTAAATTTGATAGGTAGAAAAAGTTGCTTATTTATTATAAAGTTGAACATTTTATGTTGTTTAGCCACTTGTATTTTTTCTCATGAATTGTCTGCTCATTTACATTTTAAATATTAATATTTACTTTATGCGATAAAGCATTTCAAATGTGTTGCTTGACATACTTTTAATATAGTTTCGAAATGGAAATTTTTAATCATTTTGTGGTAGACATTATTTCATTTTTAAAATTCTAAAATGGGTTTAGCAACACATTTTATCAGTATTCTAAACTTTTTCGTTTAACTGATTTTTAACATAGTTCTTGAATACTTTTGGAATTCAGTTATACAAATGGTAGTTTGCATATAATAAGCAAATTGTGGTTTTTTTTTCTAAATTGCTGTACAAATTTGTCAGCCAGTTTAATTGAATGATGTATATTCTTTTCTGTTGGTGTGTGATATGTTAGATCAAGTAAAATAAATTCCACTAGAATTAGCAAACTAGGTAGAAATTGACTATGTTTAATTAGAGGTGGAAGCCAGATAGTACAGTAGAGAAATGGATGGCAGTTCAGAATTCTGAAATATGAAGAAAAATAGAGAAAGAGAGAAATAGCAGGAAGTGGTTTTGGAGATAAAAATCTATATTTGCAAAAAGAGAGGGACTTGAGTTTGTACGCTGAGGAAAAATTGAGGGCTGAGATGGAGAAGTTAAAGACACAGGAGGTATTAGGCAAAAGACTGATGAAACTATATATTGGAAAAGGCAGGAAAAGGGAGTATAACCCCCAGATGGATCTGTTAACATGGGGTGAAGATGAATACCGTTTCCTCTGTAGAAATAGAAGATAAAGTTATAGTGCAGGTAGGTTTGTAGGAAGCAGGGCCTGAAGTTGAGGAAGATTCCATAGCATGTCCTCTGTTTCTTCTATAAATTAAGAAGGGAAGCATTTTCTGAGAGTGAAGAGGAAGGAAGGTCATACATCTTATTTATGTGTCTTCTCCTTCATTCATTTGCTAAAAAAGCTTATTGAATGTTGCCATGTGCCATGTTCTGTGTTAAGACTAGAAGAAGTGACCAAAAATGAAGTGCACAGTGGAGTCTATCAAACCACGTCAGGCATGAGTCAACCAGGCAGCCACACGAAGAAAATGACTGTGTTACTTTTCCAGTGCAACATCTAAGTCACCATTGATTCAAAAATGGGATCTGCTTGACTAGGTGTTGCCAGTTTGGGGAAAATATTTTCAGTTTAGTTGATGGCATCAAAAATTTTCAAAAGGCTTCATGTTGATACAGATGGATAGATATGAAACCAGGAGTTAGTTTATGCACATATATTTCCTCGCTCTATATACTGGAGTGTAGTACCTGGAGTATGCTCCAGCAGTAGGGATCATACCCAGCACTGGGTTCATGATTTCTAATATTTTTGCAAATTAAAGGAATCAGAGATCTGTGAAAAAATGACTTATTCTAGGAATGGTTCAGGAATATACAAGAAAAGTTTGGAGTATCTTTAGTGCCCATAAATTAGGAAGTACTTGCACACACACACACACACACACACACACACACACACACACAGACACACAATGATGGTGATATGTGAATTGGACACAGAAGCCAACTGAAAGAGTTCCCAATGGCTAAACAACCTAAGAAACAAAATGAATCATGTAGTATTAGATTATAGCCCAAAGTATAAAATAAATATTCATGATCCCATACTAGTAGAAATGATTAAAAATAAATAGATGGGCTAAATAGCGTGTCTCATGTAATAGAATTCCAAATCGTTTATGTAGATGTTGTCCCCCTTAATGATGTATAGTATAACTCCCCCATTCCTTAAGTGTGGACTACTCACAGTGGTTCCTTTCAAAGAGTACAGGAGAGAAATGAGCAAAAAGAAAGAGAGACTCTACATTGGAGAAACCTTGCAAACACTGCCTCAGCCAGATGATCAAAGTGACCATCACAGTAAGTCATGTTGATAATATAGCCCTATAATATGATGTGATTAGAATACCAGTTGCCTATATGGTTGTCTTCCCCCAAATCCATAACTCCATCTTATGAAAAACAATTCAGACAAACCTATTTGAGGGGTATTCTACAATATACATGGTGAGCATTAAAACTGTCAAAGTCATCAAAAACAAAGTCAGAAAAAACTCAGTCAGTAGGAACCTGAGGAGAGGTAAGAACCAAATGTGTTGTAACATTCTAGATAAGATCCTGGAACAGAAAAAAGACAATAGCTAAAAACTAAGTATATCTGAGTAAAATATTGGTTGTATGTAATAATATATCGCTATGGTCCATTAGTTACAACAAATGTACTATACTAATATGTTAACAGGGAAAACTGAAGGGGGCTCCTGATGGGGGGGTGCAGTACATGAGACTATGCTATCTTCGAAACTTTTTTATAGAAAGCCATTCTAAAATAGAAATTTTGTTTAAAAAACAAAACCACTCTGCAAAGTATACACTCTTTAGTTATTATGAAGCTGCTCTTATACCAAGAGATGACAAATTCAATAAGTACTATTTTGAAAAAGTTCCCCTTTGTAGAGGCCCCAGGAACTGATGGAGTGATACCTGCTTTTTCTTTCATATCTTTCAGCAGAGGAACCAGGTAAAATAGTCAACATTTTACAACATTATTGCTGGGGGTTTAGGACATTTCATCTCCCAGAAAGGTTCTATTTGCTTATTTTTAATTACACAGTGGAATATCTGGCAGCACATAGCACATTTTAAGCTCTAAGCGAAATGATTTTCCAGGAATTTCTGGGCATATTAGAGCCCGGCATTTACCATTATGAGAGGCACCTGAGTACTGCTTAGTAAATTGCAACTTCATCACATTAGGTAGTGTCCTGTCGCTGTGAGAGTCATGACAGATTTAGAAGTGCTAGGCTCCAAGGAAATTGTTCACTGGGAGAAAAAAACTCAAGGTAAAGCATGTTATTTATTGTTATTGTGGTAACACCTATCATTATATAAATATAAGCATTTAATAATGCAGTATTATTCATAATAGAAGTCACAAGATTCTTACTCATTCTTAGTACTCTGGGCTTCCTATGAATAAATTGTATTTCATTCTTTTCACCGAATTAAGTACACAGAATCATTTCTACTTTGCCAAAGGGTGTTGCCAAAGGCCTGCTCCTCTTCTGCCTACATATATATTTTTAAATGTGATATATTCCCTTGAGCAGTGATTCTCAGTCTTTCGTGTTTTACATTTTGTCATATGCTATATTAAAAATTTTGGGTCCTGCTATTATAGAATCTAACCATGCTTATAGTCATTGAATGCATATACATTTTTATATTTCTATTATAAATTTATATAATTTTAGCAGTAAACTATGTTAATACAGTATGTTAGAAATATTTGTAGGTGTTGAGTAGACTAAAGAAAATAGGGGATTTGGTAAAATATTGTCTATTTTATAATGTCTGCTGACCAACATTTAAAAAATCATAGTTTCATATATGATGAGAAAAAAAATGGCCAAAAAAAGCATATAACACGGGGAGTGAGAAAAAATCCAAGTAGTTATCCTCAGATTATTTATAAAAATTATTTATGTCCCACTTACATTATCTCCACGTCCCTCTGGTAGTGTGAATGTTACCTGGAAAGAGTCTAAGACTGCATTTCTTATTTCATGTATCAATTTACTAGTTATTTCTAGGAGTGACTTAATGACAACAGAAGAGCCTTTTTACTAAGAACATTTGTCATGTTAAGTGATAAATATTGATAGAATACTTTTCTTCATTTTTGATGCAAAAATTCTAGGTATGAATCTCAAAGAAATATATAGTCTGTGCGTTGTTTAAATGTCTTTTCTATGCTTAAATATTTAATTGAGCTGAACTCAAGACTATATAACAGACTTAAAGTTTGTGATAGTTTTGTATTGTGCTCTCAAGAAGCTCACAGCTCAGTAAGGGGTTAGGCACCTAAGCAGATAATTTCAATAGATATTTTTTAATGCAATGATACAAGTGAGTGTATTGTGTTTGGATAGGGGTGGGCCTAGAAAATTGTTTAAAGAAGTCGAAGTGATAAGGCTTTGAATTGTGTTTTAAAAAGGTAGACAAGTGGGAGCAAGAAAGTATTTAAGGCGGAAGAGCAAGAAGCAAAAAATGATGAAAATGCAGGGGAAATCACACCCCGTTTTTTGTCATGGACGCATCAGTTGCTAGGGCCCATGTGGTAGGAAAGGCCAAGTCATCAAGTCATGGAGGGTTTTCATACCATGTTTAAGATCCTTTATTCTGTCATGGAGAACCAGGCTATTCCAAATCAAAGTTGCATTTCTTTTTTTTTTTTTTTTTTTGCTGAGACTAGGTCTTACTCTGTCACCCAGGCTGGAGTGCAGTGGTGTGATCTCTGCTCACTGCAACCCCTGCCTCCCGGGTTCAAGCAATTCTCCTGCCTCAGCCTCCCGAGCAGAGTAGTTGGGACTATAGGCCCGCACCACCATGCCCATTTTTAGTAGAGATGGGGTTTCGCCATGTTTTCCAGGCTGGTCTTGAAGTTTTGGCCTCAGGTGATCCACCTGCCTCGACCTCCCAAAGTGCTGGGATTACGACATGAGCCACCATGCCCGGTTTCAAAGTTGTGTTTCCAGTCTACTACATCATTCTGGCTCCGTGATCAGCAAGAACCACAAATGTAAAGTTTGGAGGCAGGAAAATCACAATTGACATAAACCATGGGACTCATGAGGAGTCCTCAACTCCTGGAGTGGAAATGGGAGTAGAGATATTGGCTGTAGATGAGATGGTTGGTAGTAGACCTGAATACTTGTGTACTTGGAGGTTGGATGGTTAGAAGGGGCATGTAAGAAACAACAGAAAAGAAGAGATGTTTGATGAGTGACTGGGGAGGTTGGGAGAGACGAAAAATTCATTTGGAACTTCAGCTTAAGGTCACGAGAGACATTTGAGTTGTGAAGTCCAACAAAATAATCTGAAGTTCAAGATGGAGATGTTTTAGCTTTAGATAATAATAATAAATATTGAGGGTAAAATTGACTTTCTGTAAAGAGTTCTAAATTTTTGTTTCTTTAGACCACCATTTTATGAGGTAATTTACCATGCATGGTACAGTGACTGAATTAGTAATAATGTTTAAAGAGTTTGTGTTTATGCAGATTTTCCTCAACTTGTGATGGGGTTATGCCCTGATAAACCTATTCTAGGTTTCTTATGAAAATATGATAAGTTGAAAATGTATTCAATATACTTAACCTAACAATCATCGTAGGTTAGGTTATTGTAAATGCTTAAGTACTCAGAAGACTTACTAGCCTACAATTGTGAAAAGTCATCTAACACAAAGCCTATTTTATAATAAAGTGTTAATATCTCCTGTAATTTATTGAAGGCTGTATTCAAAGTGAAAAGCAAAATGGCTACATGGATTCTTGAAGTACGGCTTCTCCTGAGCACGTGTTGGCTTCACACTATTGTAAAGTGGAAAAATCAAGAGTGGAAACTTAGTAAGTCAGGGACTGTCTGTAAAATTTCTATCGACTTAAAACAGAAAAATCTAAAATAATACTTAAGACATTTTTGTTAATCTTACAGCAGAAAGAAAATATCAAATACTAATGATATATTTTTGTTATTTACTTCTACTAAAGCATAATTTTGAACTCTAGAGATAATTTTTCCTTTGTTAAAATATAATTTTCAAAAAGGTAAAATTATGATTTATAGGGACATAAAATAAACATAAGTCAGAGATTTTTAAACTCATAAGTTTTAAAGTTTATGAGGGAATCAGTAAGATGTTAAAATCAGGTCAAATGAGAATATGACTCTGAAAAATCTGTATTTTCAATCAACCTAAATGAATTTGAATTGCTATGAACAGTGTCTTTTGCATTGCCATGGACAAAAAACCTTTGCGTTGCTGTAAGTTTGGTCTAACTTAAGGTTCATCCCTAGAATTGTTAAAAAATCTAGTAAAAATAATCAGAAATACACATGCTTATGTATTTAATAAAATCCCCACAAGACTTGCCAGAAATTCCTCAGAATTCAATTGAAAAGACGCTGGGTAATTTCTTTTGTTCATTTCCTAACACTGTGAAGAACATAGTAAGAAACCTTGAATTACTTTTCAAATAGATATACGATTTCAATCTCAAGAAACCACAGTCCTTTTTAATGGTAGCCACCCCTCAATGGTGCAACATCTCTAAAGAGAATTTGTTTTTGAAAGGCAGAAAACAAACTATTTCATGAGTAATAGCGACTTATCATTGTCTAACAGATACAAAATCCATCAATGACATTTACTTTCTCTGAAAAAGGTATTAGCTCTTGGGATGGTTGTAAATAGGTTTTATATTATTTTCCTTAATCTACAAACCGTTGGATGTAGTTTTCCCAGTTGTGTTAATTTCTAATGGAATTTGTGGAAATACACACTAAAAATTACTTTAGCATTTTCAAGATTTTCAGATTTTTTATGACCTTTTTATCTGTTTCCTACATTAGTATATGTACATTATATTAAACTGTAAGGACCACACAGTTTTGACACATCCAATAGAGATTTCACTGAAGTTTTACTGAGATGATTGAAACAATTTAGACTGATTTCAGTCAATTTATCAGTCAGTAGGACTTTAAATAATGCCATTAAATGAGATAAAAATATTTCTGAGTTATAATACTACCAACTTAAAGTACCATTACCTTTTTTTGGCTTGTTTCAAAAAAGAAGAGGTAGTGAATATAACACACACCTGGGACTAAGAAAACTAATTTGTAAGTCCCACCTCCTCCACTAACCATCTGTAAGTCTGTTACACTTGCAGTGGCTTCTAACCTTGGCTGCATAATATACTTTTGCCTGTACCTAATATTTTGCTTGTTTTTATTTTCAAATCATCCTAGGATATTATTGTTGATTACTCAACTGATTGACATGGTTTGGAAAATAAGGTGTTTTGGAAGGAAGAGTCTTCTTTTTGTAAACTATGCAGGAAACTTTTATTAAATTCTCTAAATGTCATTGATCTCAATAAATCCATGCATCACATGTGTAAATTATACTCTGTGTTGCGTTTAAAGCATGATCGATAACACTTGATGTGAAAATATAAGCAATAATCGTAACTTTATCATTTCTAAAAGAACAGAACCCTTGAGACAAAGAGTAGAAGTAATGTCAGTCCTGTTTCTACAACATTTGAGCTACGTACCCTTGAGACAAAGAGTAGAAGTAATGTCAGTCCTGTTTCTACAACATTTGAGCTATGTGCCCTTGAGAAAGTCATTTAAACTTTCTGTTTCTTAATTTCCAGGTCTATAATTGTTATACTTCAGCTTTTCATTTTTAGGGTTGTTTAGTGTTAACATCAGTTGCATGAATTATAAATTTATTGTTAGTTAGGCATCCTAGAAAAGGTTAAGAGACAGTGCAGCATAATAGAAAGCACATGGTTTTTGGAATTTAGCTTGACTTTCACACATTAGTTGTGTGTTACTAGCTGTGTGACTTTGGCATGTAATCTAACCGAAGTTTATGTAAAATGGTTTCAATAACATGTACCCGTCTTAGCCCATTTTTTTCTGGTATAACAGAATACCTGACACTGGGTAATTTATAAAGAACAGAAATTAATTTCTAGAACAGTTCTAAAAGCTGAGAAGTTCAAGATTATGATATCAATATCTGCCAAGGATCTTCTTGTTGGATCATTGCATGGCAGAAGGGCAAAGAGAGGGCAAGAGAAGGCTGAACTCGTCCTTTTGTAATGGTGTTAATCCCATCTATGAGGGCAGAGCCCTCATGACCTATTCAACTCTTCAAGTTACTACATCTTAGTACTGTTACAATGGCATTTACATTTCAAAGTAAGTTTTGAAGAGGACAGATATTTAAACTATAGCACTTTATTAGAAACTGTTTAAAGAATTTAATGAGACAATATATGTTAAGGGCCTATTATACTGCCTGACATATAGTAGATACTGAAGAAATGGTTGTTGATAGTGATTATAATATACCACTAACATGTTAAATGTGTTTCTGATTGAATGACCTCAGAATATATGACAAATATGTAATACACTGATTCCTTTTTTACAAAAGCAAGTGTTGATGAATGTATAAAACTCCATAGCTTAAAAAGTCCATTTTACACATATGTAGGTAGTGATTTGGGAAGTTCCTAGAAGACAATTGATATGTTGTATTAGGTAACAACAGACTGGAAATGCTAGCCCTATGGACACTCAAACTTTAACTCTGGGTTACAATGCAAAGAATATACAATAAACTGACCTTCCACGGGACACGTGGAATATTCTGACTAACTCAGAAATCTGAAGCAGACTAGAGTATCACCGATCTCCTTACTGATGTGGAATCTCACACTTTTTTTTTTTTTTTTTTTTTTTTTGCAGAACATGGCTTGCTTAGTATTTTCTGGGCAAGAGGCCATGCCAGGGAAAGTTTTTGACCTTTCAAAACCTCCCAAAAGTAATGGGAGAAGTAATAACAATTATTATGAAAATGTAAAGACAGGCATTGTTTTTTTTATAGATTCTTATTCAAACTCATTAAAAAAGGGATGGGTATTAGGTATTCATTTTAGTGAAGTCTCTGACTGTACTGGATAGTGATACCTCAAGATCTTGCTTTATGTGAGGTCAGTTAGTGAGCCATTGATGAATTTCATTTATTTCCTGTTTACTAGAGTGGCACTTAAAATAAGTGGAAATATAAAGGAAAACTATGATTTGCTTGATTTGTATCTTGCAAAATGCTAGTGAAACAATCCTGTAATTTACACGGCTGGTTCTACTTCACATATATTTTCAATGTGCTATAATCAACATAGTCATTAGCTGGCATGTAGAATACCTACACATTTACACGTGTGAGAAATGAAGCCCAGTGTCTGGTTTGTGCTGCTTCATTTCTTTCGGGGTATGGGATTCTCAAGTTGTTTTCTAATATTTCTTTAAATTTTGCAAGTCGTCTTCACTGTGATTAATTTAATAGTAAAAATGTTTATAAAAGTCCGATTCTAGAGACAGGCTCTCAACCATTATGTTATGGCCTCTTTGACTACAAAAGTCAAACGTTTTTATTTTCTGATTTGTTAAGTTAAATATTTTTCTATGTAGTGAAGCTTAACTAATTACAGAGACCAGTGGGAATTTTAATGTCACTAACATAATTTACATTGAGATAAGTTTTATTTAAAAGAATGAGCTAAAATATTTTATTCTATGAGGCTGAAAACTATAGCTAGGATGAGGAACTCTTTTCTCGAAATACAGATTATACAATTTGAAAGCAGGAAGAACATCTTGTTTTACTCCTCTTTGTACAGATGGGAAAAACAGCCCCAGGAGAGCACATGGTTTGCTCATGTCTCACAGGCATTTACTGAATGGCAAAGTTGCCAGTAAAGCCTTGTAGTTTGACAGTTTCAACAACACAAATGTTTTCTTCTATTTCATACTTTCCAATGCAATTCTAGGAAATGGTTAGTAATTTTGAAAGTTGGTTTATTTCTTTCGGAGCAACTAGTGCCATTTGCTGTACTTGTTATCATTAGTGCATATCCCCATCGATTCAAAAAAGTTTGATTTAGCAACTAACTTAATCTAGGTACCAGGAATAAAACATGACCAACAAAACAAGAAACGGCCCTGCTTCTTGACCACTTTATACTATGAAGAAGGGGTTGGACTATGGAGATTACTGTGACACTTGAATCAATGGGGAGGAAAGAGGATACTTTCCCTCTGAGTATATTTGGATTGCTTGGGTATACAAATGTTGTATGATCATTGTAATTCCTATTCAGAATGTCTTTCTCAGTTGTATAATGGGCACCATGATGACATAAATAAGCTTCTTTTAAAATTTAAGCTGTATTTCTTACAGCCTCCTCCTGTAGCAACCTGAATATTTATTATGATTTAATTCTACTGGATATCCTTAAGATTATATTTATTTACAAATAAATAAAAATCACTGGAACATGACTCCTGGGTTTGTTGTTATAAAATTTAGCAATTATCTTAAATATCAGTTTTTCTCTCTTCAGGCTCATTGAGTAAGTAGGGAAATGTCATGTGGGGCCGTTTTCCCTTTTCCCTGCCACTTTGACTACGGTTGTTAAACTAGAATGTGCATATCAATCTCTTGCTAACTTGTCAAATGCACATTCCTAGGTCCCAACCTTAGGATTATGACTAAATAAACTTGGGATCCTGAATGTGGCCCACAGAAATCCATTTAGTAATACCCTGTTTACAAAGAGACTCCTAATCTGGGTGGTCCAAGACACATTTTGAGAAACACTGACTATGCTATGTTCTTTTCTGAAGATAGGCAGGGACTCATGTCTCCCTCCTTAGCAGCAGCTATTCTGTCATGAGTAATTCCTATACACTATTTGAATATCAAAATATTTTTATCTCCCTAAGAATGGGGAGACACAACATATTTGCCCCGCAAGAGTAAATTGCAAATAAAATTCTTAGGAATGAGACTGCTTTATAAAGAGAGATCTTCTCAATATTCAAATATATTGCCTAGAAATTTTTTTGCATGAATAAAGGCTAAGAATCAATTCTTTTTACAGCTTGAGGGGACATGTTTTGAAAGCTTTCTAATCCCTGCTATGACAATGACTGAACTTTTAGAGGGC
This sequence comes from Ateles fusciceps, assembly GCA_036589455.1. Classification (NCBI taxonomy): domain Eukaryota; kingdom Metazoa; phylum Chordata; class Mammalia; order Primates; family Atelidae; genus Ateles; species Ateles fusciceps. Next base: position 8,797,735 of record JAZHEH010001022.1, read on the forward strand.
TCAGAGTTAGAGCTTCAAAGATGTTTAATACTGTAGAAAAAAAATAAGATTCATTTGGGAGAAGATCTCCAAGTATAAACAAATTTATCCCTTTACCTGTGGCTAAGAAAATAACTGAATTCAGAAAGAAAGCGAAAGCAATAAATATTTTGAATAGAAGACTGCTTTTTAAAATTAAGTAAACTGCTCTGTCATTTAAAAAAAAAAAAAAAGCCTTCCTGATATTGGATTGGAGTATTTCCATTTTTGGAAACCAAGATTAATAGATATTTCAGATCTGAAGTATTTTTTTTTCTTCTAACTTTTTCCCCCCTTTTGCATGTAAAAGAGAATGGGGACCTTTTTTTTTTTTTTTTGGTAAAAGAGTTAATAAATCACTTAATAATGGTTTTAAATGAACAGAGGCATAATCAGATTTTTTTTTTTAAAAAAAGACTAATTATCTAGATGCAACACTGTTAAATAGAACTTTCTGTACTGATGGATTTTTTTTTTTTGTATCTATGTTATTGTATCTGGTAGCCACAGTCACATGTGGTTATTGCATCCATGAAGTGTAGCTAGTGCAACTGAGGAATTTCAGTTAATTTAATTGAACTTGCTACGCGTGGTAAGTAGTCATTGTATTGATCTGTGTTGCTGGAGAAGAATGTGTAAAATGTTTTTTATAACTTTAGGGGTAGCAATTGTCATTTTTATGAGAGTAGGAAGTATATGATTATTTACTGTTGTAGTTTATGTGACTAAAGGTGACTTCTTAAGGAGTAGTTCTTTAACTTTGCCATATTTATAAAGATAGTTATTATTTATTCTCTCTTTTGAAAGTCCCTCTCTTAAAGCAAGTAGATATCATGGAGTGAGTCTGGAAACTCCTATTACACAACACCAGGAGTGGCCAAATTATGAATGGTGCACCCCAGGAGTTGTGCACACAGCATCCCTGGCTACCCCATAAGCTGAGTCACTTCTCAAGGAAATGTCATATTCACATTTATGTCTACAGTGCTTGGTATGGAATTGATTACTGACAAATCTTTGATAAATTAAGTAAGGAATGTATATCTCAATTTTGATATCTGCAATAATAAAGGATAGTGATTTTTAAAAATATGTGCTTATAGAACACATTGTATGAATTTTCCCTTTGATCTCTATACTCCTTAAGTTCTACATTTCTAAAGTACCTGCTTTGTGGCAAGTATTAAGTATTTAATACAAAGATAATTTAGACACAGTATGCCTATTGCTGATTAATGAAGAAGGAAATGTAAATATATGTACTGCATCACAGAGTAAATGCACTAATGAACATATGTGCAAGATATAGTTCCCAATAGCAAAGGAAGAGGAAGTGATTTTTGCCTGGTTGATTGATTTCCTCAGTCCTGTGGCAAAACAAAAAAGGCACACCAGAGAAGGAAGGCTGAATCAGGGAAATTACTTTTGAGGGTTTTGAAAGATGAGCAGGAGCTGGCAGAGGGGTGGTGAGGAAGATAAGGCCTGTGCTGCTCCAGGTACTTTTTTAAGGGACATCATCTCACATCAGTTTTCTGCATACTCCTCCAAGGTAGATGTCCTTAATTCTCATTTCAATGATGATGCAGCTGATTCACATTTAAGGAAGTTTGCCCAAGGTGACATTGCTATTCAGTGAGGGTACTAAGCTTTAAACCTAGGTATGTTTAAAGCTAAAGCCTGTGAATCGCACCATAGTCATTGGTATCAGTAATGAAAAGTCCAGCATGTTTTGTGAAATTCAAATAGTGCAGTATCACCAAAGCACAGGATACAAAGCGAAGCAACTGAAGAGCTGGAATGGAGGCATGTGATAATAAAAAACCATCTATGCCATGACAAATTCACTGGACTTTTTTCTGTAAGTAATGTGTTTCCCTGGGTGGGTTGGTTTAAGGCTGGCAATGACATGATTTCTAAAAAAATTCAGGGGCTAAAATCAACAGCAGATGTAGCTAATTATTTGACTTGAATTTCCATTCAAATTAGCTTTATTTTTTCCTGAATACGCAGTTGCTTAGAAGTGGTTGACTTCTATCCTGGTTTGTGCTGGATATCAACCAACATAGGACTAAAAATTCATCGTGAGTAGTCAGCCAAAAGACACATGCAGATGCTTAAGAAATATTTATAGTTTCTTTTCCTATGTCTGCCAATGGAATGAGAAGTTTTTGCTATATTGTGTTTTTGATTGTTGGCTTCTTTTACTGTATGCTTATGAAAACATAAAATAGCAGGACAACAGATTAAGTTGCCAGATAATTTCTAGGATTTGGCCCAAGGTTTGATGATCCCTCTGCTGCTTCTTGGCTTCCTATGCTCAGAAGCACCCACCATCAGCTGTCAGCCCTGTGGCAAAAGGAGGAATGGGGTCAGAGTCAGGCAAGCAGAAGGCAGAGCCAAGTGTTGTTCTGAGAAATACTAGCCTGTGTTTTATGCAGTGAGTCCTCTGCTTTGTACTTGGCAACCGCTGTGGGACTCATGCTGCAAAGAGGGCTGATGATTTAAAATTGAGGGGAGGAGATCCAGAGAGGAGACCTTGGCTCATGAAACATCCTCTTCACCTCTGTGATGGGCCATTCTTCATGTCCAACTCTACAGTTTGAACTCAAGGATGGCCCAGGCTTCTCCTGTGGATGAAAACCTATTTTGTTCCAAATGTCATTCCTTTATTTGATGTATACCTTTTCCTTCTTCTTCAGATATATTCCTGGCCCAACTCCCGGCTGTCTCTCCGGGAGCTTTTTCGTTTTCTTGGGGTTGTAAGAATCAGGTTAATATGCAGGTGTCTAGAAACAGGCTGGCTGGGCAGGAAGGAAACAGGTGGACGTAGTTTTAAATGTATACACATCTTTTGGAGCCAGGAACTTCTACACAGTCTAGCTTCTATGAGATAACATATGTGGTGGGAAAGAGGAGTGGTAACATGAATAATAGAGATTTCTTTTAAGTCTAGAAAACCATAGATTCGGGGAGTGTAATCGAACATTTTAGACAGTCATTTTAAAGGTGAGTGAGTTTTAGTGTTAAAAAGTCCAATAGTACCGAATATTAAACACATTTAATATAGAGATTTTCCAAACAGGTTTTGTGTGAGCAACATGGCTCTTTATTCAACTGGGTGCAGGTGGGCTAAGGCTGAAAAGGGTGTTAGCGAAGGGAAGTGGGATAGGAGTTGGTTTTATAGGTTGGGGCAAATCTTTTGGGGAGGGGGCAGGGGTTTATGGAGTAAGATCAGTTACACTGGTCGGGGTAGGGGCAAGGAGTATACATTACCATAAGTTCAGTTACAATGGTGGGTGGGGTGAGGAGTATTCACATTATCATAAGAACAGTTAAGATGGCAGGGTGGGTAAGTAGTATTCACAATATCATAATAACAGTTAAGATGGCCGAGTGGGTTTAGAAGCTTAATGTCCGGCGAATCCTCCGCTGGGCGATCAAGGATAATGGCAAATGCAGGCTGGGGGTTGGGGGGGTGATTAGCTGAGGCAGGCAAGACTCTAGACTTTCTGGGTCCAGCTTGCACATGGAGGCCTGACATTTAGTGGATTGAGTACTCAGTTGTGAATTAGTGATACTGAACATGTACACTGTCTTATCAATGTGTTTAATGATGATTGGTAATTGATAATGCCCAGATTTCCAATTTGATACATAGTCCATTTTAAAAAAGATATATGTGTGTATTTATACTTTGTGGTTTTGAGATAAATTATTTAGAACCAAAAGCCCATAGAAATGTCTGTTATATTAAAAGAGGTTTATTTCAAGATTAATTCATTTTTTTTCGAACGAGTGTTAATGAGCATCTGTTGTGCCGAACCCCCATTAACCTCAGGCAGTAGGTTCAAGAGGCTGAAGAGACCCAGAGTCAGCAAAGGAGACATGGAGTTTCATTAGGAGCTTACATACAGAGGAGAGAGTCAGTGGCAGTGGGCTAGACAGGAGAACGAACTTACAGAAATGGTCAGGTGGTGGCAGGCTGGGCAGGAAAACAGCAACCACTTTCAAAAAGCATGCAGTTTATACAGTATTTTCACTTAACACTCTCTCCTTAATGACCTCCACCTGGCAACCCTCATTAACCCAAAACTCAGGGCTTCATTCCTCTGTATGGCCCATGTTCCATGGGATGGGATAGGGTTTCAGATGTTCCTCATAGACAAGGAACAAATCTCTGGGTTGGCCACTCCCAGACTCCCTAGCTTGGGACATACATTCAGGTGTGTGTGCTCTACAGGGTCATTCTACGGGTATGCTTAAGTTTACCCTACAGCATCATTCACGTGTGGGGTCCCATATGCTGGGGATACAGTGACCATCAATACAAGGGCCCTGCTCTCCAGGGACTGACACTCCGTAGGGCAGTGATTTTCAAAGTGTGATTCCCAGATCATTAGTATCACTGTGCTTGGAATTGTTAGAAATGCAAATTCTCAAGGCCCCAGCCTAGGCCTGTTGAATCTGAAACTCTGAGAGTGGGGTCCAGCAATTTGTCTTTTAACAGGCCCTTCAGGTGATTGTGAGAGTTTGAGAACTACTGCAAAAGACAGATAATTAACTGATGATTATTAAGCATGCGAGAAAATGCTGAGTTTTATAAAGAAAATAAAGCAGGGAAAGAAAATGGTGTAAAGGGTGTGGTTTTGGCCTCTTTGGGGTATTATTTTTGTTTGAGTACTTGAATGATGTGAGAATATCTGGTAGAAAGGCTTTGCAGTAATCTAGGTTAGAGATTTTAGTGAGTTGAGGGATGGTTGGAATTGTGATGTCTTTTGAAGAGCTGAACCTCCAGAATTTGCTGCTGAATAAAATGGAAATGTGCTGTGAGAGTGCAGGACGGCTCTGAGGTTGTTGATGGCACCTACTGATGTCTGGGGTTTTTTCATAGTAAGATGGGAAACAATGAAATGGCGAGGGGCAGGGAAAAGCAGACTTTGGGGGAAGAATAACACATTTGGTTTTAGAACAGTTGTTTCAAAAACTCATTAGCCATGTATAAATCAATATTTGTGAGTGTGACATTCATGGGAAGGTTGGCACTGGGAATATTAACTGGGGAGTCATGGTCATATAAATGGAATTTTAAAAAACAGGCCAGGTGCAGTGGCTCATGCCTATAATCTCAGCACTTTGGGAGGCCAAGGCGGGTGGGTCATCTGAGGTTGGGAGTTAGAGGCTAGCCTGGCCAATATGGAGAAACCCCATTTCTACTAAAAATACAAAATTAGTTGGGCGTGGTGGCGCATGCCTGTAATCCCAGCTACTTGGGAGGCTGAGGCAGGAGAATTGCTTGAACCTAGGAGGCAGAGTGTGCAATGAGCCGAGATCATGCCATTCCACTCTAGCCTGGGCAACAAGAGAATGAATGTACATGGAGGAGGAAAGTGGTCTGAAGACCAAGTCGTGGGGTATGACAACAGGGGGATAGGGACAGGTAGCATTAGGCTAAAGATAGTGAAAATTTTAATGAATAATAAATAATATGTTGCTATGTTGATCTTGAGATTGATATGTTGAAGTGGCAGCATCCTAGCTCAATCCCAAGTGTAATGCCTTCCTTGAAGTTTTACGTTTCTGTTTAGGTGTCGTGGTGCTGCAGGTCCCTCTTGACTTTCACAGGCCAGGGCTTCTTGCTGTATAGGTAAGTGTTTTCCCTTCCCAGTTTATGGAATCCAGACTCCTTGGCTGCCTGCCGTAGGTTCTCCTTGAAACTTGGAGAACATGCGGAGAGTATATAAAATTCTGCTCAGAGGAGGGACGCTCTCCTTTTCCTCTTGTCTCAGTTGTTCTATCTTGTCTTCTTTCTCTAACTTCTTTTTCCTCTTTTGAACTTTCTACGGAAAATTCTTTGGTCTGCAGAGCTAGAAGAAAAATTGTCTTTCTTTTTAAGTTAATAGTACTTATATCATTTTGACAGTTGGCTTATTTAGGACCACTTATACAGAGGTATTTCTTTTCTTTTTTTTTTTAATTGTACTTGGGGCTCTGGGGTACATGTATGCACATCCTGCATCCTGCAGGATTGTTGCATAGATACATATTACGCTGTTGGTGGAGTGTAGATTAGTTCAACCATTGTGGAAGACAGTGTGGCGATTCCTCAAGGACCTAGAAATAGAAATTCCATTTGACCCAATAATCCCTTTACTGGGTGTATACCCAAAGGATTATAAATCGTTCTATTATAAAGACACGTGCATACATATGTTCGTTGCGGCGCTGTTTAAGATAGCAGAGGTATTTCTTAATGTCGGAGTCAAATGTTGATTTTTAGTGTCCTAGACCTTGATATTTTCTAATTTGAATCCCGTGAGCTATTGACCAAAGCAACAATGAAATTTATAATTTCTAACTGGGTGTGTGATTCTTGAGATTTCTTTCAGAAAACAATACTTCTCTGATGTAAGAATGTATCACTTAAAATAAAAAATGTTTTTAAAATTACAATTATAGAAGATAATAATCAGTGGATGATTCACTTCATAGAAAAATTACTTGCTTTAAAATGACTCATCAAGTGCTGCTGGGAATATTTAAAATGTTATTTCAATTGTGCATGCCTCTTTAGGAAGACACAAGTTTATTACTACATGTGTGTATACTGATACAACATACTTTCATATAGTTAATAAAAATGTATAAAAGAGAGGAGTGGTTAAATTACTTGTCTAAGGATTCAGAGCTTTTTAGTGGCCAACTAACTCTAGTTACTAGTTGTCATGTTTACTTGTGGAACTTCCCATCACAGCCCCAGGGGAGCAACTTCAGAAAGGGGTAGGAAGAACAAAATAGAAGCACTTTATAGAATAAGTCTTCATCTGTACTCATGATTTAACAAATTCTGGTGTTACCCACTGTATTTAGATTTATGTGACAGATTTTTCTAGCAGTTGTGGGTTCATTTAGCTCTTCACATCCTTAGAATTCTAAAACTCTAAGTTATTTTAATGATCTGTCCCATTTCCTCATTTTTGAATGAGAAAATCACAGCCTAGAGTACTCATTACTGCCAAAGTTTTTTCTTAGAAGAGAGGGGGATCTTCAGTTATCTTTTAGAATGTGACAAAATTTTGCCAAGATAGCAGTGTGTGTGTTCACTAAAGATGATGAAGTTTATAGCCTAAATCTCAATTTCAGTCAAGTGCTATTTAGGCCAATTTAAAAAATTTGTATAATAGCTAGTTTTTTATTTAAATTTTTAAATTGTGAAATAGATCACACATTAAAGAGTATATATAACATATATAGTATTATATGTGCATATTTTAAAATATTTTATATATAGCTGTATATTTTATGTACTTTTATACTGTAATAATAATAAAATATAAAATGAACACACAGGCATCAAACACTGGGCCTAAGAAGTAACCATTATACAATCTTGGAAAGCCCCTGTGGGTCCGTAATCTATCTCACCCCATTCCTTGCCCTCAGAGGTAACCTCTGTGCACTACACTCTTGTGGTTAGAAGACGGAGCTATATTGCTGCTCTGGACACTTTGCCAAGTTATTCTCCCTGTGCCTCAGTTTCCTCATCTATATAAAAAGGAATAATAATATATGTGTTGTGAGGACTGAATGAGGTCACCCAGGAAGTATGCTTAGAAAAGTATGTTGTGTAGTCATCATTGTCTACTGTTCTTGTTAATATCATCACGTTCAGTTTTACAACTGAAGAACTTCTAATGTTGCCAACAAGATGGAGTTTGAGGGACTAAAATTGATTTGAAGAATAATAATGTTGGCTTGGCAAGGTGGCTCACACCTGTAATCCCAGCATTTGGGATCTGAGGCAGGCGGATCCCGAGGCGTGCGGATCCTGAGGTGGACGGATCCCGAGGTCAAGAGATCAAGACCATCCTGGCCAATGTGGTGAAACCCCGTCTCTACTAAAAATACAAAAATTAGCTGGGCATCATGGTGTGTGCCTGTGGTCCCAGCTACTCAGAAGGCTGAGGCAAGAGAATCGCTTGAACCTGGGAGGTGGTGGTTGCAGTGAGCTGATACGGCACCATTGTACTCCAGCCTGGCAACAGAGTGAGACTCTGTCTCAAAAAAAAAAAAAAAAAAAAAAAGAAAGAAGTAAATAAAGTTATTGTTCCTTTTTCAAATCTTTTAACGTAGAAACATTCTGATTTTTGGAGGTGGGGGAGCTTTTCGACATCATCTATGTCACTTTATCATGTGTACTTTGAAAATATCTTTCCAAGATGCTTCCATTGAAGCAACATGAAAATTGTTTGGAACAAAGACCCTTTACTGTCAGTCACTATTTCAAAATATAACACCAGTTATTGTTTATATGATTTACTCTTAATAGGATTTTTATATTCTGCTGTGTAACATTGCTGCTGGCTGAATGTCTTTGAAGACAGTAAAATCTGACAGACTACAAAATATTACTTCGTTTTGCGGGAGGCTTAGGCTGTTTGCTAAAGTTACTAAGGAGTACTTTTAAAAGTACGAGAGGATAAACGATTGAGATATAAGAGGAACGTTTACTGTCGAAGTAAAATTTGACAGACTACAAAATATTCGTCTTTGGGAAGGTTTAGGCTGTTTGCTAAGGTTACTAAAGAGTAATTCTAAAAGTATGAGAGGATGAAGGATTGAGATGTCAGAGGAAAGTTGACAAAATCAGAAAACTGTGAAATGAGATAATGAGTAACCAAAACTTGCTATCTTATCAGTACTGAGAACTGAAGAAAATGTTTTACTTGGAGATTTGTGCTTTTCTCTGAGTATTCATAAACAAGAGCGAGAAACAAAAATCGCTTTTCTCAGTAAAAGAAAACGACCTTATACTGGAGGATAAAAGTTCCTAAGGCTTTGGATACTAATGTAACATTTCCCAATAAGGTATTTTGAAATTCTTAATGCCACTTATACTTCTGAATTCATATGAAGATTATTGTTTGAGACGTCTGTGGTGACATGGTCATCACACTTGAGGATTGGTACATACCTTCACCTTCTTTACACATTGGCTCACCTTCTATTTAGTTAATACTGTTGTTCCTCAATAAAATTATTTTTCTCTCTGTTGATATTATTTTCAAGTTGACTTCTAGTTAGCAGCTCTGTAAACACCTATTTATTGGCTTTCAGATTCTGTATTTTAAATGAGCCAGTAATATTTCAGTTTCACTGAGATTGCATTATATTGTTTTAAAAACTCATTTGCCTGTGATTAAATTTTTGAACAATGTCTGGGATCTAAAAACTCACTTGAAAATTTATTTTTTAAATCAATGGTTTTTTAAAAAAGTATTACAATTAAAGCAAGTCATCACAGAAAAATAAAGTAATATGAGTATGTATAATATGCTTTCTAAACCTCTGAACATCTAGAAGCAGAAATCCATGTGCTGTGAATGACCTACAAATTGACTTAATGAGTTCATAGCAAGGCATATGGTACTTGAGACAGGAAAGACTCAGTAAAAGCTGTTTTCCATTCACTTTTTGAAAAGTGAATGGATGCCAGTTTATGCCATTTCCTATAGTGCCTATCTGAAACTGTTTTTTTTTTTTACTTGCTGAATCTCATTTCGTGTCAACATGAGTTTGTATTGGTAATATAGTGTTTGTAATCGATGACGTAGCCAAGTCATTTATTGGAGTAAACTATGAAGTTAATAAGACATCTTCATGTTTTAAGGCCATTCGGAGACACTTTTTCCTTGTGTGTGTGTGTGTGTGTGTGTGTGTTTTAACATAATCAATACTACAGCAGAAACATAATTAAATAGCTACCAAACATTTGAGAAGATGAATGCATCTCTCCTTTCTAAATAGATAGGAGAGTTAATTATTTCTGATCTCACAGTTGATGATAATGTTTGTACAACCTAATAGTTGCCCCTTTTCCTTTCTTTTTCTTCTCTAATAATAATAACAAAAACATTGCTTCTGGCATTCAATGAGTGCCAGATAAATAGAAAGGCTATGAGCTTGATGCATAGTTTCTTTTCTTTTTCTTCGGTCCTCTGGTCCTCCCTCCTCTCAATCTACAGTTCTTGGCATCTTTCCGCTGTCTGTTTGTTAGAGTTCTAACTCTGACGTAAAGGACTCAGAGTGAGTGACCCCCGTGGCAAACCTGTAAAACATTATACAACATGAATAAGAACTTTCTTATTAGATCTGCAGCTGGCTGGGTACAGACATATGGCAGCAAGGATGTTTTGAAAGAAAGGCATTGCTTGACAAAGAACTCAGTCTCTTGAATAAAGGTTTACACTGGCACTCCTTGATGTTTATAATACCTAATGCCAGGGGCAAAATTTTTTCCCCAACTACATTGTTATTTTACTGTTTAAACTCCATCATTTTGTATGTTGAAGTGGCTAAAATGTAGAAGCAGACATTTTATGTGTGTCTGTATAACTTTAAAAGGAAACAAAAAAAAAAGCAAAAATCACAAAACTTTCTCAGGCTCTGTCTACCCAGCTGGAAGTGTGCGATTTTCTGAGGTTCAGACTCAGATTGAAAGTGAGGGAGTTTGTGAGAATGGACCCGGTCCTTTGAACAGGTTTTAAAAGGATGATTAAAGGGTATATAGGCTTTGTAATGCCCTGACAACTTTAATTGTTTCTTTTGGTTGTTGTCCCTTTATCAGGAGTAGTAATTCTCAGTTGCTAAAAAGTTAGTCTGGGAATAGTTTGCAGCCTAGGAGGTGGTCACAGTGATTTGCATTTGATTTAGGCTTTTCAGTACAGCCTGCTTGCATCTTATTTCCTTTCTGGAATCCCAGCTACTGGCATTATGTACATGGTTGTGTTTTGTGATCTGGGCTAGCACGCTAGTGTTGAATAATATATTGTGAAATGTTCTGATGATGGCAGTTCGGTAGTTGCCCCAGGACGAATGATGACACTTTGAATCAGAGGCACAGGAACAGATAAGGTAAACCTAGTGGCTAGCCAAGGTAAATGAATGAAAGCTTCTGCTTCCACAGGGATTTTCTAAGTCCTTTTAGCATGGTTCTTTGCAAACTTGATTATGTTTATAATGTTCAAAATCTTTGATGAGGCCATTATCTTTCTAGTCCTGATTGCATCTACAAAAATTTAGTAGTAAGATATTGATAAATAAGGTATGCCCATTGGACATGCCTGATGGCATTTTAATTAACATCTGCCTTTGACAACTGAAACAACTGAAGGGAGGGAGAGGTACGTGACCTTTCCAGAGCTCACATCATGACAGAGGCTGGAGTATAACATCTAGCAAATAGGTACTTGCTGACATTTTTATGAATACTATGATTTATCAAAATAAGTATATCCTGAGAAGTATATATTTACAGAAGAAACAAAGGGTTTACAGAGAAAAGACTCTAGAGAAACTGAAGAGCATTAGTAAAAGTGTTAATAAGCATAATATTTTAAGTACTATGAGGGACTTTTTTCCTGGTTTTTAGATTTTCATGTTAAAAATTCATGGGCAGGACAGATATGTTTGTCTAATTTTGTTGATTTTATCTCTATAATAGGAATTCAAGTCTTCAATATGTTTTAGAATCATAAACGTCATGGCTAGAAAGGTCTTGGAGATTATCTAATTTAGAGGTCCCAAATCTCTAAATAAAATCTGCCAGAAGAATCATATGGTCAATTATTACATGTGTAATTTTTCCAAGTAGGTTTTTCCAGAAAGTATAGAAGGCAGTACAGTTCTTACCAAGTTCTTTCATTCATCAAGTGCTATCAATACCACTTATCAAGCATATATTTTACTTGGGGAAAATGAAAATTGCTGCATCAATAATTGGTTGAGAGCCCCTTCAGGTAGTCTGTCTTTCCTATTATAAAGTTGAGAAAACTGAGACCCATATATTAAGAGTTGAATTGTGTTTCCCCCAAAGAATATGTTGATATGCTAACCCCTAGCACCTCAAAATGTGACCTTAATTTGGAAATAGGGTCTTTGCAGAGGTAACCAAGTTAAAATAAGGTCATTATTGTGGGCGCTAATTCAACATGACTGGTATCATTATACAAAAGTGACATTTGGACCCAGACAGCCCTTGAGGGTAGATGGCCATCAGAAGACAGAGAATTCTAATAATGCATCTACAAGCCAACGAACCCCAAGAATTCTCAGCAAACAAATAGAAGCCAGGGAGAGTCAAGGAATGATTCTTCTCTTACAGATGTGAGAAAGCATAGCCCTGTTGACATCTAGATTTCTGACTTCCAGCCTCTAGAACTGTTAGATAATAAATTATTTTTGTTCTAAGCCACTGAATTTGTTTACCTTATTATGGCAGACCTAGCAAACTAATACAACATAGACATTACTAGTCACGATCTCCTGGAGAATTAATTAGCAAGGTAGTCAAGTCTGGAACCCAATTTAATTCCTAGGTTCAGTGCTCAATGCCTGTCTCTAGAAATAAAACATTTTCTTTCTTTTTCTGTAAAGATAAATGCACTGTATTTCACAAATGGTTATGAGGATTGTTTTTCTATTATTGCCCATACTTTTGTTTTTAGTTCTCTTTGTACTGAATCGCTTCATTTATAACGTGTTCTTGAAGTCCGATAATTTCAGGCACAGACTTCATTTATTAAAATAAAAGCTCAAACTTGAGGAGATAAACGTTCTTCAGTTATTTCTTTCTCTTCTCATAGTTGACTACTGAAATCTAGATGATAATATAATTGTTATATCTTTTCCTTTGCTTAGTGTGAATACTCAAACTATAATTTATAATACTCAAATTATAGCTTATAAACTGTATCATAATTCATAGTAGTCATTGAATTAATCAGCTAAACTTGTATATATTACTGCATCTAATGGGCATACCCAACTCCAGGTAGTAGAAATAAGACTTAAATATACATTTCATGAAATAAATCTAATGTGAGTACCCAATAATAGATTCAAATGTTTTTCAATAATTGACTGAGTCTATGAATATATATTAATGACTATATAAAACTTTTTAAAAATATATTTTAAGAGATGGAGTCTCACTGTGTACCTCAGGTTGTACTCTAGCTCCTGAGCTCAAATGATTCTCCCACTCTTAGCCACAACTCCACGTAGCTGGGTATAGGGGTATGCCATCATGCCTAGCTTTAAAATATATTTTATTAAGAATTGGCACTATGGAAAAGTATTGCTTAAACAATTTTCTCCTTTAAGCTAAAATTATTTAGTAAATTAAAAAGAGATATGTGCATCAACAAATTAAAAAATGGAACAAGGATCAATCAAGTCCTCCTCCAGATCCCTTGTTCTGTACGTTAAATGGAATAATGCTGTGTTCATTTTGTAGAAATTAACCATGTTTTTAAACACCTCAATCCAATGTAAGTTCTGACTATTTAATTAAAACTTTTATAGTAAGCTCACACTGGGATCCTGAGAATGAAAAGATGTTTATTGTTATCTGGTTCGGGTTTTAGTCAGGATAAGCATTCTTCCTGAGAACCCCAAAGTAGGCTGCTTGAAGTTCCCAGAGGCTAAGAGGGTCTCCCCATCAGGACATATTTATGATACCTATGCAACTCCCCTATTTACTTCATCCCTCTTAGAGCAGTTTCAGTTTATCTTAATATTCTGAGACAAAATTGTTCAATTTATTCTACTAAACTCAGCAAAAGCCAAGGTTATGTTAAAAACAAACAAACCTAACTGCATCTAGGTAAACATTCTCCCATATTTGTTCTTGCAGGATGGCTGATAATACATTATAAGCAGTGATCCCTTTATGCCATCATTACTGGAAAAAAAATGTTTATTTGATGTGAAGGGGAAAAAATTAAAATTAAAGATAATTCTATACTCTGGATACTTGACCATATTAAATTTACAAAATGTATAGTTAAGTTTAAAAATCACAATATAAGTAGATTTCTTCTACTCAAAATCATTATATTAGTTAAGAAAGCACTTCCTTTGATCTCTCGTTTGCTCCATCATAAAATCCCTACTAGAAGGGTAAGACAGTAGTAGCCTATCCTATCTTACACGTTTCTGTGAAGCCCAGAGAGGTGACATGCATTTCTAAAGGTTGCAGAACTGAGACTTAAAACAAGTGTGAAATTTATTCTGTTGGAAAAAAAAATTGCAGTGTAACTATTTTTTGAACTTTGGGAAATATATTCTCATTAGAGAATTACAATGTCAACTAAGACATTGGGCTCTTAAAATGATACAACTATTTTGACAAGAGTAGTACTTTCTAAAATACCTGAAAAGTTAATTGAAGACTTGGATTTATCAGAGGATTTATTTTACATTGAAAATTCGGAGTGATTTTTAAATTGTTCATCCCATCTCATAAACTTCTATTTGTTATTTAATTTTAGGAACTTTGAAATAAAAGTTTATTTTTTTTATATCTTTTGTCCTGTGTGCAAGTCTAATCAATAGATTTATACCTTTAAGTGCCAACCTCTGCCCTCAGAGATGAAAGTAGCAAAGAGCAAAATATGGAGCAGAGACATTGAAAATTTTAAGAAACTTTATTTTTATTTAGTTTGTGTTTTTTTACTAATATAGTCTCTGAATACAAAGTAAGTACAAATGTAGAGTCATCTTTATGAAAAGCTATATAAAGAGCTATAAATAAAAGTAGTGATAGATGCATATGACAAAAAAAGGCAAACTGACAAAATCTGTGGTAAGAAATACAGAGATTTAGATTCTAGGCATTTGTCTTATTCTTATTTAACATGGAGTAATTTGTGGATATATATATATATATATATATACTGTGTGGATATTTAAAATTTATTTACATAATTATTTTAAATCACATTATTTATGTAATTATTTTATATTTATTTACATTATTTATGTAATTATTTTAAATTTATTAAGCTGACAATTATGGTATATGGAACTTAAAGGCATAAATCTATCCATTTACCAATCAGTCTGAGAGATTCTCTGATTTTTTAAAAATTCAGATTGGCCACATTGATGTCGTTAAGCATGACAGGGAAATAACTTCCATTCAGTGTGAATATTAGTGATATTGACAGGAAATAAACATTTGGATTGAATAGGCACATTTATTCAGATTTTTGTGTATTAGTTTCTCTTTACTGAAAGTTAGTCAACACAGTCAATAAGAATATAAGTATCCCATGCTATACTGAGAAAACTTTCAAACATAATACTATTATGATAGTAACAATAAATTGGAACTTAAACTATACTGCTTGGCATTTTAGCCTTTATGTAATTAACTAGTTAACTAACTTGTAGGTGCCAGGCACAGTGCTAGGCTAAGTGAATGGGAGCTAGGCCTGCCATCAAGGAGTTTGCATTTTTTTTGAGATAGTTATTTATAGTACAGTATGAAAAGTACACAAATTGTGAGTAGTATTTTCCTTTTTTCATGGCTTCCCTTATTCAACTTCTTTAAGCGAATAAAATTCCACCTCAGAAATCGCTGTCCATCTCCCCTTTCTCTTGCATTCCTGTTGTCTCTGCCTAGACTCAAGACCTCTTAATCTCTTGCCTGGATTATAGAGCTGTTTCATGACAGGTCTTTCTGCTTATAGTCACCCATCTTCACTTGACCCCAATCTGTGATACCCACTTTCTTACACTGTATCTTTCTAAAGAATAAATCTGAACAAAGTAGTGACTATTTTATAAATTTACTAAGTTCTTAGCCTGCCATATCAGCCCTTCAAAATTACATTCAGATTTTGCCACTTTTCTTCTTTTTTGAGACGAAGTCTCACTCTGTCACCAGGCTGGAGTGCAGTGGCCCGATCTCAGCTCACTGCAACTTCCGCTTCCCAGGTTCAGCGATTCTCCTACCTCCCGAGTAGCTGGGACTACAGGGGTGCGCCACCATGCCAAGCTAATTTTTATATTTTTAGTAGAGACGGGGTTTCACCATGTTGGCCAGGATGGTCTTGATCTCTGGACCTTGTGATCCTCCGCATCGGCTTCCCAAAGTGCTGGGATTACACGCGTGAGCCACTGTGCCCGGCCCCCGCCCTTTTCTTTAGTGCATCTTAAGTACAGGTCATCAGTGAACCCATCTTTTTCTGAGCAAATTACCTGTGTATTTTCCCATTCTTAGCATTTGCCAAGGGTGTTCCATACACCTGGTATGATCCTCCAGCCCCCACCGCCCGACCTACTTTATTTCTTGTTGACAAAACCCTCTTCAACCTTCAAGCCACACATTATGCAGCCTTTCCTGGCACTGAGAAACATACTTTAAGGGTTATGATATTAATATTGTATTACAATTATTTACATGTTTTGTTTCCCTCTAGAGAATGAGAGTTTCTTCAAAGTGGAGACTCATTCAGCTTTTTGTCTCTCTTACATAACATGTGTCTGGCAGGTTGTAGGTACCCGATGATTATTCAATTAGTTAATATAGCCAATATAGGTTTCCTCATCAGAGCATGAGTATCTATGACTTTCTGAAGGTCTCAACCTTTGCTTTTCTACTTCCTCTTTTTTGGTCCTCTCCAATAGGCGAGGTGGATATGATCTTCCTCTTAATGGGTCACAATGACCCCAAAGGCAAAACAATTATGTTGATCTCTCTTAAAAGGATGTATGTGATAAGTGTATCTTCTCATCCATATTAATATTTATACTTTAAGTGCAATGTCCTGAGTGAGACAAGCCTTCACACTAATCTGTGTAATTAAAAGTATTGAAATCTCAGTGCTTGGCAACCATGATAGACCTTTGGACACATTTTCTGGCTCCCTGAAGGGGGCTCAGGCTGCAATTGAGATGTAAATTACCTATTTAAAGGAATCATATTTTTCCCCCGTTGAAATGTGAGTCCTCCATCTCCTTTTGCTGGATTTTCTAATTTATTAAGCTTGGCTTTTTTTTTTTTTTTTTTTTGGCTAATTATACCTGTTGACACAGTTGCATCCTCATGCAAAAACAACGACAATATCGTAAATATTTTATGGCTTAATCATTGAATGATTGAATGTGAAAGGGTGAAATGCTTGTATTGCAATTGAAATGTATTTCGAATTGACCCATCTTTCTTTGTGGGAATGAAAAGAGAATAAGTATGAAATTTAATAAAAAATAATATTTAACTCTACATTTAGCAAAGGTCTTCTAAGTAATTTTGCTATCAGCTTTCTTCCCACAAGTTCTCTCATTACATAAATAATCTGCTATTATGTTGATAGACTCGTCTTTCTGAAATACAGATATGCTCATATAATTCATACTTTCAAGTTCTCAATGTCTCCTCTTGCCTTGAAAGTATATCCTGAACTCTTAAACTTCATGTATAAGGTTGCATATGTCTTGACCCCAGTCTACCTAGGATTTCTCTCCATCCCTGGTAATCTCCTATACATATCTTAAAACCCAACTCAAACGTTACACCCTTTCTTTAGCTCAGTTTTCGCTGATGCCCCAGCCTTTCATGGAAGAGTTCATTGTTTCCATATTAGTGATTCATAGCACCTATCCATTCATATGTGGAGGAATAAAATGTAGAGAGTAAGAGCTAGTGTTTTGAAGGCAGACCTTCTATGCTGTTTGCATTCTGTCTGTGGGACCTTCAGAGGATTCCACGGAGTAAAAGCTCTCTATATGTCAAAGTCCTGTCATTTATGGGAGAGGTGAAATGATACTGCTTCAGAAGGTTATTCTGAGGATTTATAAAATAATTCATAAATAGTACATGTCTGGTATATAACAAGGACTCAACCACTAATACAAAAAACAAATGTTTTATGTGCTTATGTTTTGTTTTAATATGCTTACATATTTTTCTTCCCTATTAAAATGAGATGGCCAGAATTCTGTCTTCATTGCACAGGCAGTATTCAGCAGCTCTCAGCATATAATATCTAGATTATGTGATTATTATTAATATATGTGAAGGGTCACATACTGGTCAAAACATTAATTATTTGGAGAATTATTTGATTAATGAGTTTTATGTATTCGAATTAGTGCGGAAATCTCTGCTCAAGTGTTTTAAGAGGGGATTTACTCAAAAAAAAAAAAAAAATGAAAGCTACTATGTGAACTATAGTTTAAAATAACAAATCCAAAAAGGTTAGGCATTGCGTCTCTTCAGTAGTATTATGCCTGGAGACAATTTTGAAATCAAAACAGTGTAAGTACTTACAAAATCTCCATTTGGTTCAGACTCTGCAGGTGGAACTAATGTAAGTGAAAAGATTCCTAAATAATTCCAGAGTCACTACGAATAGGAATAATTGTCATCATACATATACTTATCACTTCTATTAGAAATAAACCATACTTATAGTTTAATACAGCCAAAATATCTTAAACATAAAGAAGTTACTTATAATTCCCTACTCTATTCTTCAATATTTTTAACAGTGCTTCTCAAATTTAAATAGGGATGACAAAACTGATGTTTATCAGTTTTTCCTCAAGGAGATCCTTTATTGTGAGATGTGTGTATGTTTGTAGAGGTATTATTGAAATATGATTCATATACCATGTGATTTATCCATTTAAAGTATACTATTTGTTGTTTTTGAGTATATTCACAAAGTTATGCAGCAGTCACTGCTAATAGCAGAACATTTTCATCATGACCCCCAAAAAAACCTCTTCCTGTTAACGGTCACTTCTCATTCCCACCTGCCTCTTTACCACTTCCAGTCACAATCAACGACGAATCTATTTTCTGTTTTTATAGATTTGCCTATTCTAGACTTTTCTTATAAAAGTGATTAAAATATTTGCAGTCTTTTGTTATTGATGTCTTTCACTTAGCATAATGTTTTGAAGGTTTATCCACAGTGTAGCATGTATCAGTACTACTTCATTCCTTTTTATTGCAAAATAATATTCCATCATATGCATATACCATATTTTGTTTATCCATTGATTAGATAGTAGACATTTGAGTTGTTTTTGGTTTTTGGCTATTACGAATAATGCTGCTGTGAACATTTGTGTTCAAATTTTTGTGTAGATAGGTGTTTTCATTTCTCTTGAGTAGATATCTAGAAGTGAAATGGCTGGATCATATGGTAAATCCATGTTTAAAAGTTTGAGAAACTATCAAATGGTTTTTCCAAAGTGATTGTATCACTTTGCATTTCCACTAGCAGAGTATAAAGCCCTCATTTCTCCACATCCTCAACAACTCTTGTTACTTTCTGTGTGTGTGTTTTTACAAATGTTATTTTAGCCATGCTAAAAGGTATAAGATCCTTTACCATATAGGTAATCTTATACCTATAGAAGGTATAAGATACCATCTTATCCATCTTATCTCATTGTGGTTTTGGTTTGCATGCCAACAATAGCCAATATTGAGCATCTTTTCATGTACTTGGTGGCCATTTGTATATCTTCTTTGGAGAAATATCTGTTTAATCCTGTGCCCATTCTTCAATTAGATTATTTTCTTTTCATTTTTAAAGTATAGGAATTCTGTATTTTATATACAAGAATTCCGGTATAAGTCTCGTATCAGACTTACGATTTGAAAATATTTGAGAAAGGCATTGCCTTTTTACTTTGTTAATGCCATTATTGTGTGTGATTTTTTTTTATTGCATTTTAGGTTTTGGGGTACATGTGAAGGACATGCAAAATTGTTGCATAGGTACACACATGGCAGTGTGATTTGCTGTCTTCCTCCCCATCACCTATATCTGACATTTCTCCCCATGCTGTCTCTCCCCAACTCCCCAGCCCCTGCTGTCCCTCCCCTATTTCCCCCGACATACCCCAGTGTGTGATGCTCCCCCTCCCTGTGTCCATGTGTTCTCATTGTTCAACACCCACCTATGAGTGAGAACATGCAGTGTTTGATTTTCTGTTCTTGTGTCAGTTTGCTGAGAATGATGGTTTCCAGGTTCATCCATGTCCCTACAAAGGACATGAACTCATCATTTTTGATGGCTGCATAATATTTCATAGTGTATATGTGCCAAGTTTTCCCTGTCCAGTCTATCATCGATGGGCATGTGGGTTGGTTCCAGGTCTTTGCTATTGTAAACTGTGCTGCAGTGAACATTCATATGCATGTGTCCTTATAGTAGAACGATTTATAATCCTTTGGATATATACCCAGTAATGGGATTGCTGGGTCAAATGGAATTTCTATTTCTAGGTCCTTGAGGAACCGCCACACTGTCTTCCACAATGGTTGAACTAATTTACACTCCCACCAACAGTGTAAAAGTGTTCCTATTTCTCCGCATCCTCTCCAGCATCTGTTATCTACAGATTTTTTAATGATCGCCATTCTAACTGGCGTGAGATGGTATCTCAATGTAATTTTGATTTGCATTTTTCTAATGACCAGTGATGATGAGCATTTTTTCATATGTTTGTTGGCCTCATGTATATCTTCTTTTATAAAGTGTCTGTTCATATCCTTCGCCCACTTTTGAATGGGCTTGTTTGTTTTTTCTTGTAAATCTGTTTTAGTTCTTTGTAGATTCTGGATATCAGACCTTTGTCAGATGAGTAGACTGCAAAAACTTTTTCCCATTCTGTTGGTTGCCGATTCACTCTAATGAGTGTTTCTTTTGCTGTGCAGAAGCTGTGGAGTTTGATTAGGTCCCATTTGTCTATTTTGGCTTTTGTTGCCAATGCTTTTGGTGTTTTGGTCATGAAGTCCTTGCCTACGCCTATGTCCTGAATGGTTTTGCCTAGATTTTCTTCTAGGGTTTTTATGGTGTTAGGTCTTATGTTTAAGTCTTTAATCCATCTGGAGTTAATTTTAGTGTAAGGTGTCAGGAAGGGGTCCAGTTTTTCTGCACATGGCTAGCCAGTTTTCCCAACAGCATTTGTTAAACAGGGAATCCTTTCCCCATTGCTTGTTTTTGTGAGGTTTGTCAAAGATCGAATGGTTGTAGATGTGTTGTGTTGCCTCCGAGGCCTCTGTTCTGTTCCATTGGTCTATATCTCTGTTTTGATACCAGTACCATGCTGTTTTGATTACTGTAGCCTTGTAGTATAGTTTGAAGTCCGGGAGTGTGATGCCTCCAGCTTTGTTCTTTTTGCTTAGAATTGACTTGGCTATGCGGACTCTCTTTGGTTCCATATGAAGTATAAGGTGGTTTTTTCCAGTTCTGTGAAGAAGGTCATTGGTAGTTTGATGGGGATAGTGTTGAATCTGTAAATTACTTTGGGCAGTATGGCCATTTTCATGATACTGATTCTTCCTAACCACGAACATGAAATGTTTCTCCATCTGTTTGTGTCCTCTCTTATTACATTGAGCAGTGGTTTGTAGTTCTCCTTGAAGAGGTCCTTTATATTCCGTGTTAGTTGCATTCCTAGGTATTTTATTCTATTTGTAGCAATTGTGAATGGCAGTTTGTTCTTGATTTGGCTCTCTTTAAGTCTGTTATTGGTGATAGGAATGCTTGTGATTTTTGCACATTGATTTTCTATCCTGAGACTTTGCTGAAGTTGCTTATCAGTTTCAGGAGATTTTGGGCTGAGACGATGGGGTCTTCTAGATATACAATCATGTCGTCTGCAAATAGAGACAATTTGACTTCCTCCTTTCCTATTTGAATACCCTTTATTTCTTTTTCTTGCCTGATTGCTCTGGCTAGAACTTCCAGGACTATATTGAATAGGAGTGGTGAGAGAGGGCATCCTTGTCTAGTGCCAGATTTCAAAGGGAATGCTTCCAGTTTTTGCCCATTCAGTATGATATTGGCTGTTGGTTTGTCATAAATAGCTTTTATTGTTTTGAGATACGTTCCATCAATACCTAGTTTATTGAGAATTTTTAGCATAAAGGGCTGCTGAATCTTCTCAAATGCCTTCTCTGCATCAATTGAGATAATCATGTGGTTTTTGTCTTTGGTTCTGTTTATGTGGTGAATTATGTTTATAGATTTGCATATGTTGAACCAGGCTCTCTATCCCTAGGATGAATCCTACTTGATCATGGTGGATAAGCTTTTTGATGTGCTGTTGCAATCAGTTTGCCAGTATTTTATTGAAGATTTTTGCATGTATGTTCATCATGGATATTGGCCTGAAGTTTTCTTTTCTTGCTGAGTCTCTGCCGGGTTTTGGTATCAGGATGATGTTGGTGTTATAAAATGATTTGGGAAGGATTCCCTCTTTTGGATTGTTTGGAATAGTTTCAGAAGGAATGGTACCAGCTCCTCTTTGTATGTCTGGTAGAATTCGACTGTGAACCCATCTGGACCTGGGCTTTTTTAGGTGGTAGGCTCTTAATTGCTGCCTCAAATTCAGACCTTGTTATTGGTCTATTCAGGGTTTCGACTTCTTCCTTGTTTAGGCTTGGGAGGATGCAAGTGTCCAGGAATTTATCCATTTCTTCCAGGTTTACTAGTTTATGTGCATAGAGTTGTTTGTAATAATCTCTGATGATGGTTTGAATTTCTGTGGAATCTGTGGTGATATCCCCTTTATTGTTTTTTATTGCATCTATTTGATTATTTTCTCTTTTCTTTTTTATTAATCTGACTAGTGGTCTGTCCATTTTGTTGATCTTTTTGAAAAAACAGCTCCTGGATTTATGGATTTTTTGAAGGGTTTTTTGTGTCTCTATTTCTTTCAGTTCCGCTCTGATTTTAGTTATTTCTTGTCTTCTGCTAGATTTTGAGTTTTTTTGATCTTGCTCCTCTGGCTCTTTAAATTTTGATGATAGGGTGTCAATTTTAGATCTCTCCTTGCTTCTCATGTGGGCATTTATTGCTATATATTTTCCTCTAGACACTGCTTCAAATGTGTCCCAGAGATTCTGGTGTGTTGTGTCTTTGTTTTCGTTGGTTTTGAAGAACATCTTTATTTCTGCCTTCATTTCATTGTTTATCCAGTCAACATTCAAGAGCCAGTTGTTCAGTTTCTATGAAGCTGTGCGATTCTGAGTTAGTTTCTGAATTCTGAGTTCTAACTTGATTGCACTGTGGTCTGGACTGTTTGTTATGATTTCTGTTCTTTTGCATTTGCTGAGGAGTGATTTACTTCCAATTATGTGGTCAGTTTTAGAGTAGGTGCAATGTGGTGCTGAGAAGAATGTATATTCTGTGGATTTGGGGTGGAGAGTTCTGTAAATGTCTATTAGGTTTGCTTGGTCCAGGTGTGAGTTCAAGTCCTGGATATCCTTGTTAATTTTCTGTCTCAGTGATCTATCTAATATTGACAATGGGGTGTTAAAGTCTCCCACTATTACTGTGTGGGAGTCTAAGTCTCTTTGTAAGTCATTAAGAACTTGCCTTATGTATCTGGGTGCTCCTGTATTGGGTGTGTATATATTTAGGATCATTAGCTCTTCCTGTTGGATTGATCCTTTTACCATTGTGTAATGTCCTTCTTTGTCTCTTTTGATCTTTGTTGGTTTAAAGTCTATTTTATCAGAGATGAGAATTGCAACTCCTCCTTTTTTTTGCTCTCCATTTGCTTGGTAAATCTTCCTCCATCCCTTTATTTTAAGCCTTTGTGTATCCTTGCATGTGAGATGAGTTTCCTGGATACAGCACACCAATGGGTTTTGGCTTTTTATCCTATTTTCCAGTCTGTGTCTTTTGATTGGGTCATTTAGCCCATTTACATTTAGGGTTAATATTGTTATGCGTGAATTTGATCCTGCCATTTTGATGCTAGCTGGCTGTTTTGCCTATTAGTTGATGCAGTTTCTTCATTGTGTTGATGCTCTTTACCATTTGGTATGTTTTTGGAGTGGCTGGTACTGGTTGTTCCTTTCTATGTTTAGTGCCTCTTTCAGGAGCTCTTGTAAAGCAGGCCTGGTGGTGATGAAATCTCTGAGTACTTGCTTGTTCACAAAGGATTTTATTTTTCCTTCACTTATGAAGCTTAGTTTGGCTGGATATGAGATTCTGGGTTGAAAGTTCTTTTCTTTAAGGATGTTGAATATTGGCCCCCCACTCTCTTCTGGCTTGTAGGGTTTCTGCTGAGAGATCTGCTGTGATTCTGATGAGCTTCCCTTTGTGGGTAACCCGACCTTTCTCTCTGGCTGCCCTTAGCATTTTCTCCTTCATTTCAACCCTGATGAATCTGACGATTCTGTGCCTTGGGGTTGCTCTTCTTGAGGAATATCTTTGTGGTGTTCTCTGTATTTCCTGGACTTGAATATTGGCCTGCCTTGCTAGGTTGGGGAAGTTTTCCTGGATAATATCCTGAAGAGTATTTTCCAGCTTGGATTCATTCTCTCTGTCACATTCAGGACACACCTATCAAATGTAGATTAGGTCTTTTCACATAGTCCCATATTTCTTGGAGACTTTGTTCATTCCTTTTTACCCTTTTTTCTCTAATCTTGCCTTCTCATTTTATTTCATTGAGTTGATCTTCGACCTCTGATACCCTTTCTTCTGCTTGGTCAATTCGGCTATTGAAACTTGTGTATGCTTCGTGAAGTTCTCGTGTTGTGTTTTTCAGCTCCATCAATTCACTTATATTCCTCTCTTAGTTGTTTATTCTTGTTAGCATTTCATCAAATTTTTTTTTCAAAGTTCTTAATTTCTTTGCACTGAGTTACAACATGTTCTTTTAGCTCAGAGAAGTTTTCTTATTACCCACCTTCTGAAGCCTGATTCTGTCAATTCATCACACTCATTCTCTATCCAGCCTTGTTCCCTTGCTGGTGAGGAGTTGTGATCGCTTGTAGGAGGAGAGGCATTCTGGTTTCAGGTGTTTTCATGCTTTTTGCACTGGTTTCTTCCCATCTTTGTGGATTTAATCCACCTGTCATCTTTGTAGTTGTTGACTTTCACATTGGGTCTCTGAGTGGACGTCCAGTTTGTTGATGATGAAGTTATTTATTTCTGTTTCTTAGTTTTCCTTCTAACAGTGTGGCCCCTCTGCTGTAGGAATGCTGAGGTCCACTCCAGGCCCTGCTTGCCTGGGGATCACCTGCAGCAACTGCAGAACATTAAGGGCTGCTGCCAGTTTTCTACTTCTGCTATCTTTTTCCAAGAAGAATACCCGCCAGATGTCAGTCTGAGCTCTCCTTTATGAGGTGACTCTTTGGATATACGTGGGTCAGGGAGCTGCTTGAGGAGACAGTCTGTCTTTTTTTAGGAGCTTAGGTGCTGAGCTGTGAGCTCCGTTGTTCATTCAGAGCTGCTGGGCAGGTACGTTTAACTCTGCTGCAGCAGAACTCATAAACCCCTCTTTTTCCCAGGTGCTCTGTCCCGGGAAGTTAGGGCTTTATTTATGAGTTTCTGGTGTGTTGCTGCCTTTTTTTCAGGGCTGCCCTGCCCAGCGAGGAGGCAGCATAGTCACTGTCTGCTTCCAGAGGCTTTGCTGAGCTTCTGTGGGCTCTGCTTAGCTGCTGTGTGAACTTCCCTGCAGTCCTGTGTATATGGGTGTAGTTAGAGCTGCCTTGGCAATGGCAGGCTGCCTCAGCAATGGCCGTCTGCCTCAGCAATGGCAAACTATCTCCGTAGTGGTGGACTGCCTCGGTATTGGCAGACGCCCCTCCCCGACAGAGCTGGACCATCCTGGGTTCAGCTGTGCTTGCTGTGAAACTCTCAATCCTAGGCGTTTCCGATTGCTGTGTTTTTGTAGGGGTGGGACCAGCAGAGCCTGATCACCTGGCTCCCTGCCTCAGAGCCTTTTTTTTTAGTTGAAAGGTCGACTGTCTCCCAGGTGTTCCAGTCACCAGTTGAAAAGGTGCCGGTATCTGTGATTTCCCGTGCGTCGACCCACTGCGCTGGCTAAACAGCGGCACTAAGATTCGTGGCACTTTTTTTGCCTGGGAATCTCCTGGCCTGGCTCCCTGTTTCAGTACCCTTTTTAATCAGATGAATGGGCAACTCTGCCTTCCCAGAGCTCCAGTCGCCAGCTAAAACGGTGTCTGGACCCATGTGTTTTGTACGGAGAACTGCCATGCTGGGGTGCCAGCAAAACAGCCACGCCAGCCAAACCAGCCGTGCTGGCGACCCCATGATGCTCCTCCGCCTGGGAATCTCCTGGTCTGTGGGCAATAAAAATCCTTCTGGAAATGCGGCGTCCACTCACCCTCCGCGCTTTCACTGGGAGCTGCAATCCTGAGCTGCTCCTAATCGGCCATCTTGGATCCCACTCTGTGTGTGCTTATTTTTAAAACAAAATCTGATGACAAATTATTCTAAAGGCTAGATTTTAAGGTTAATATTTATTTGCATGATGCACATCCCATTATTTATTTTTATATTATTTTCTGAAATTCTTAGTTTTTTAATTAAAGCTATACAATTTTGAACAATAAAGTTCTCAATTTTAGTGTTTTCCCAACTCTGCTCTGTAGTACACAAGATGCTCCATAATAAATAAATTCAATTTCTAAGGTAGATTCAGAGATATTGTTTGCTTTATTTCTTACTGACTCTGATCTCACAATATTAAAGACCTTGTGATATTCTATATTAAAAATAACATGTCTAGCCCAGCATTTCTAAAAGCTGTTTTCTTTTTTCCCTGAAACAGCTATTAAATCTAAGTTCTATAATATATACTTCTGAAATATTATTTTAATCTAGTCTCTAAACTAGTTTTATCTGGCTTTTCTGACTACATGCATTTGTTTTTTTTTATTTTTTAAAGTAGTGAGAGTCTTTTTAAAATTTTATAGCCAGATATATGGCAACAAAGGAGACAGAGACATCCATAAGTTATTTCTACCATGTTTGTTTAACTCAGCAGATTGCATTTGATGTGTTATATACATGGTAAGAATCAAACTCCTAATGGAAATTGGTTTCTAACAATCAGATAGTTAGAAAGATATGCTTTTACTTCAGAGAAAATTCAAAGTCAGCTAAAGTGTGTAGTTCTATTTCTTTTCAATTTCTAGGGCCTTTTCCAGTATATATTTGCTGCCTGCCATTATTACTACTATTTCATAAAAAATCGTGCGTGTGTGTGTGTATTTGTATATTTCTGCTGAAATAGAGCTTAATGATGACATTTTCATGGCTTCAGGATGTTGGAGCAGAGGGAATTATCTTTCCCTCTTGGTCACTTTGTGTCAGATGATCATTGCTTCATCTCCAGAATGCTTTATTGCTTCTGGGCAGGAAAAATAGGAAAGCAGAAAGGCAAAAGACACAAGCTAGCCAAGTTTTTCCCTTTTTAAAGACTTTTTTAGAAGCTTCACACAGTGACTTCTGCCTGTATCTTATTAACCAGGACTTTGTTCCATGATCTCTTGATCTGTAAGGGAGTTGAGGTTGCAGGAAATAATTTCTTACCTGGACCCACTGCCACCTCTATGAGAACTGGAGTTCTGTGAATAAGGAAGAATACAATGTATACAGGATGGACAGCTAGCATTTTGTCACACAAGGCTCGGGACGAGAGAAAATTCTGAGAGTAAAGGGATAAAAATTCTTTACGACTTGTGTATTCAACGGTAGAATTTAAAAAATCTTATTGTAGCCTAAATCACCTGGGTTCAAGCAATCCTCCTGCCTCAGCCTCCCATGTAGCTGGGACTATAGGCGTGTGCCACCACGCCCAGATAATTTTTAAAATTTTATGTAGATGCAAGATCCCACTACATTGTTCAGGCTGGTCTCGAACTCCTGGGCTCAAGTGAACCTCTGACTTTGGCCTCCCAAAATGTTGAGAATACAAGTGTAAACCACTGTACCTAGCCTTATTACATTTTTTCCTGTACAAAACCAGTTATTCTTTTTAAAAAGCATATATTGAATTCCTTAACACACACCAAATATATGCCACATAGCAAATAAGATCAATAAGGTTTCTACTATTGAAACAAGATGAACAGCATCCAAACCTTTAGGTTGTATCAGTGAAATCAAATTTAATTCTAAAATAAATGAGAAGCCATTGAATGATGTTACATTGATTATCTCATCTGGACTTCACAAAAATTACCTGAAGTAGGTAGTCTTATTATTTCCATTTTGCAAATGAGGAAACTTAACCTAGAAATTATAAAATAATTTATCCAGATTCACAGAGCTGGTAAGAATGAAATTGGGATTCGATTATAAGAAATTCAGCTCCAGAGTCCACCCTTAATCACCATGTTGTAAACTATGGAGATAAATTGTATAACAGGACTAGATTGTTAAAACAGCAAGTAAAAGCCTGGAAATAAGATATCTGCCAATTTAATGATTCCATTTTTAACTACATTGTCTGTTAGTGACTTATGAATTGAATACATAGCACAGTTTCTCAGAGCCTCCTCTGACCATCTTTCTCTTTCAAAGTAAAAATTGTCTTTGTATGTTACATTTTGGACTGGATTATTATAAGGAATCTAGTTTCTGGTTCTAATGAACTCTGAAATATGGAACTGCTAAAAAGTAAATTTAGTTAGAATAACAGTAGCTTGATGGAGGAAAATTGTTACAAACTCAAGCTGGGAAGTCCAGTTTAGCTATGCTGTTAAAGTTGTGATTATACTTTGTATAACTTATTGAGTCCAAAAAATTGAATTTGCTCTTTTGGGCATATGGGGTATACCTGCAACCAGAAATAGCACAGGAATAGTCATTCCTTCAGGACAACTTCTGCAAAAGTGTAAATTGAGGCTAACAGGAAAATCACCCTATTACTCCTGTACAGTGACAACAGCTTTCAGTTTTCAAATGTGACTTTCTGATATTTGAATTTGTTTCTGTTCATGTTTGTGGAGAAATTTAAGCATAAGAATTGTGATTCTTAATTCCACTTCTTAAATTTCTCCACAAATAATGTGAAACTAAAGATTTTTTTCATGGAAATTTCATTAGGAAAACTTTGGCTAGGACATGGTGATAATGTACAGATTTTTTTCTTTGCCTTGTCCCATTCTTCCCCCTTCTTTTCTGGAATGCAATTAATGGTAAAAGATGTTTTGGGGAAAAACATTTAATACTCCAAATTATGATTAAAGCAAAGAAAATGTATTTAATATATTTTTTAAATCATATGTTTTCTTTAAGACCCTTCCCCTCCTAAAATAATCTAGAGTTTTCCATTTCAATATATAATCAAAAAAGCCAAGTATCCTATTAACTGTATATTATTGATTCAAATTGAAAAGGACACTGGTAACTTACTTTTTTAAGAGACAGGATGTCCCTCTGTCATCCAGACTGGAGTACAGTAGCGCAATCATAGCTCACTATAGCCTCGAACTCCTGGGCTCAAGCAATCCTCTTGCCTCAGCATCCAGAATAGCTGGGATTACCAGGTGCAAAGCACCACACCTAACTAATTTTTAAAATATTTTTTGTAGAGACTGAGGTCTCACTATGTTGCCCAGGCTTGTCTCAAACTCTTGGCCTCCTCAAGTGATACTCTCACCTCAGTCTCTCAAAGTACTGGGATTACAGCCACAAGTCACCATACCTTAACCTCTATTTATGTATTTTTTGCCTTTTATCAAGGATAGAGAGTACATTGTATTTGGTTGAAATAATGAAAAGAATGAATAAGTTTCTCAGTTCTTGTACTTGTGGTAGGAACAGAAACAGAGAAGTACCTGGTTAATCCTTTCTGTACCTGCAATTCTGACTACCTCAGTTAATTACAATTTTAGGCCATACTTTACTCCTTTTTTTCTCTTTCCTTTTCTTTGCCAAATTATCTGTTTCACTTTATTTTCTTTTATCCCTAAATAGAGGTCTGCATAATATATCACTAAGAGGAATACATTTGCAATAAAACTTGTTTCTACAAAAAAGCATCAGATTTTTTTGTAAATAAACCCATGAGATTACTTTCAACATATCCAATGGGTCATGGAGCCAAGAAGAATTGAGGGACAAGGTCAAATTTAGGGGCAGAGATGTGCTGTAAACTTGGTCAAAATAATATCTTCAAGTCTTAGAATAAATTATTTTCTTCAGCATTTAAGAAGTTGAGCACAAAATGCGCGTGTCTTGTTAAAATCTACTAATTGAAACTGGAACTAAATTTTTCACACAGATCAGCTTCAGAGGACAAATAAGAAACCCAAGGGTCATGTAATGGGACTAGTACATATTGTAGTCCACCTGTGCTTTTCTCAGCAACCTCCCAAAGTCAAGCTGATTAGGGAGTAGGAGATAAGTAGCAGGGAAAATGTTGGGAATTTTGTCTTTTTGCTGAAGAGTTTTTGGCACTGATGAAAAATGCAATTAAGCATTCAGTGAAATAAGACTTTAAAAATTTTGCGAAAGGCATTTTTGGAAAAATGTAACTTTCACATTAAAATTGTATAAAAGCCAATTCAGTGTTTTTGTCATTTATAAGACTTGAATTCAGTGTTTTAAGTCACATCAATTACTGAGATTTATTTTTTAAGGTTACCTATTTATCAATTTTAAAGACAATTTCTAAAAAAGATAGTTTAAGTAGAGAATTTTCCCCTGAGTTAGATAGTTTTGTTGGTATATGTAACAGCATACATACACACACACAATCTCTCTCTCTCTCTCTCTCTTTTTAGTTTTCTTGGACTTATGTATTGTAGGTCCATAAATGTAAACCATTTGTATATAAAAGCAATTTTTATGTTTTTCAGCACATAATTTTAATGCTACAGTCTAAGAAATTATATGTTGTTTAAACTTTATGCAATATATCACAATGTTTGATAAATATGAAGGAAAAAGACCCTTAAATCTATCCAAATGCAAGAAATCATAAATACTGTTGAGTTAAAGCTTTTGCCACAGCTGGTCTGGATTTTATTATTTTCTCTAGGATGTCCAATTTTTTTCTAAGAAAAGAGATCAATTTTACAGATTAGTCTCCTGAAGTTGTGCCAGTGAGATTGTCTGAGTTTTAATAATTTTCTGTGCAAAATAGCCTTGAATGAGTCTTTTCATGAGGGATGCTATAAATGAAACCTAAATATATAGGGAAACAGAAATATTAGCATGATCCAGTCATAAAACAACAGGTGAAGAGCTGGAAGTAATAAATGAGGCCTTTATTTTATTTTTTGTTTCCTACTCATTTACTCAAATTGACATAAATAACGCAAGAGGTAGTTGAACAAACTGTACAATACAGATTTGTAGTCACATTCCTTGGTGCTTAGGGGTTTGAGTTTCACCTGAAGTTAAGTTCATATAGTTCATAAATTAAACTCATAATGCCTTGTTTAAATATTTCATGAGAAAACGGCATTTTGTTTTGTCTACTCAGAACCTAAAATCTGTTTTATTGTGGTTATTTAAGAAATATTTGCATGGAATTTTTTTTTCTTTTCTTTTTTCTTTTTCATTTTTTTTAAGAAAGAAAAGAAAAAGAGAGAAAGAGAAAGAAGGAAGAAAAAGAGAATGAAAGAAAGAGAAAAAGAAGAAAAAGAGGGGAGAGAGAACGGGAATCTTGCTCTATTGTCCAGGCTAGAATGCAGTCTAGAAATGGATATTAAAAAGCTCTTTTATACTAATAATTGTGTTATACAGTGGAGACGAGAAGGAATAAGGGAGGAAAATAACAAACAAACAGCCAACCAATATTTCATTTAAACCTATAAAATGCTATGCAATTGCTGGGGGAGTGATTTACTCCCAACCACGTGGTCACTTTTAGAATAAATGTGATGTGTTACTGAAAAAAAAATGTATGCTTTGTGGATTTGGAGTAGAAAGTTCTGTAAATGTTTATTAAGTTTACTTGTTCGAGGTCTAAGTTCAAGTCCCGGGTATCCTTGTTAACCTTCTGTCTCATTGATCTGTCCAATATTGACAATGTAGTGTTAAAGTCTCCCACTATTATTGTGTGGGAGTCTAAGTCTCTTTGTAAGTCACCAAGAAGTTGCCCTATGTATCTGGATGCTCCTATATTGGGTGCGCATAGACTTAGGACCTTTAGCTCTTCCCATTACATTGATCCCTCTACCATTATACAATGTCCTTCTTATCTCTTTTGGTTTCTATTACTTTAAAGTCTATTTTATCAGAGACGAGAATTGCAACTCCTTTTTTTTTTGCTCTCCATTTGGTTGGCAGATCTCCTCCATCCCTTTATTTTGAGTCTTTGTATATCCTTGCATGTGAGATGGGTCTGGATGCAGCTTACTGATGGGTTTTTTGGAATGGCTGATAATGGTTGTTCCTTTCTGTATATAGTGCCTCTTTCAGAAGCTCTTGTAAAGCAGGCCTGGTGGTAATGAAATCTCTGAGTACTTGCTTGTTCGTAAAAAATTTTATTTTTCCTTCACTTATGAAACTTAGTTTGGCTGGATATGAAAATCTGGGTTGAAAGTTCTTTTCTTTAAGGATGTTGAATATTGGCCTCCACTACCTTCTGGCTTGTAGGGTTTCTGCTGAGAGATCTGCTGTGAGTCTGATAGGCTTCCCCTTGTGAGTAACCTGACCTTTCTCTCCCCGGCTGCCCTTAGTATTTTCTCCTTCATTTCAACCCTGGTGAATCTAATGATTATGTGCCTTGGGGTTGCTCTTTTTGAGGAATATCTTTGTGGTGTTCTCTGTATTACCTGGAGTTGAGTATTATCCTGCCTTGCTAGGTTGGAAAAGTTTTCCTGGATAATATCCTGAAGAATATTTTCCAGCTTGGATTCATTCTCTTCGTCACATTCAGATACACCTATCAAACGTAGATTAGGTCTTTTCACATAGTCCCATATTTCTTGGAGACTTTACTCATTCCTTTTTACTCTTTTTTCTCTAATCTTGTCTTCTTGTTTTATTTCGTTAAGTTGGTCTTCGACCTCTGAAATCCTTTCTTCTGCTTGATCAATTCAACTGTTAAAACTTGTGCATACTTCGCGAAGTTCTCGTATTGTGTTTTCCAGTTCCATTAATTCACTTATATTCCTCTCTAAATTGTCCATTCTCGTTAACATTTCGTCAAACCTTTTTTCAAGGTTCTTAGTTTCCTTGCATTGGGCTAGAACAGGTTCTTTTAGCTCACAGAAGTTTCTCATTATCCACCTTCCGAAGCCTAATTCTGTTGATTCCTCACATTCATTCTCTATCAGGCCTTGTTCAATTGGTGATGAGGCACTGCAATCCTCTGTAGGAGGAAAGGCATTCTGACTTCAGGTGTTTTCAGCCTTTTTGCGCTGGTTTCTTCCTATCTTTGTGGATTTATCCACCTGTCGTCTGTGTAATTGTTGACTTTCAGATTAGGTCTCTGAGTGGACGTTGAGCTTGTTGGTGATAAAGTTTTTTCTGTTTCTTAGTTTTCCTTTGGCGGACGCCCCTCCCCCACAGAGCTGGACCTTCCCCGGGTTCAGCTGTACTTGCTGTGAAACTCTCAATCCTCAGCAGTTCCAATTGCTGTTTTTTTTTTTTTTTGTGGGAGGGGGAACCAGCTTCCCCTGCGGCGACCCACCAAGCCAGCTGAAACAGCGGCATTAAGGTTTGTGGTGCTTTTCTGCCCAGGAATCTCCCGGTCTGGTTCCCCACTTCAGTCCGCTTTTCAATCAGCTGAATGGGAGACTCTGCCTTCCCGGAGCTCCAAATGTCAACTAAAAGGGCACTCAGTCCCGTATACTCCGGACTGAGAACCGCCGCGCCGGGGCGCCTGCAAAACGGCCGCGCCCGCCAAAAGAGTCGCGCTGGCAACCCGTGGGGCTCCTCCGCCAAGACTCTCTTGGTCCGTGGGCAATAAAAATTCGTCTGAAAATGTGGCGTTCACTCACTCTGCGCTTTCAGTGGGAGCTACAATCCTGAGCTGCTGCTAATCGGCCATCTTGGATCTCTCTTGCATGGAATTTTTGCAGTAAGTTTATTTGGTTTGGTTTGCTTGTTTTTTTATAAACAGGCCTATCAATTGGATTGGAAATTTGATTGTATTTTCAACTAACATAATAATACACCTGAAAGTGCAAGTCCTTTCCATATTGAACAGACTCTCTTGTAGCTTTTCCCTAGCTGATCTTTTCAAACATTTGCTGTTTGGGCTCTCTGGCCCAAAAGAGTACCTTCTTGCTACTCTTCATGCTTGAGGAAGATTAAGCTATCCCAAGAGGACCCATTAATAAGAAAATTTAGATTTTTTCAGTTGCTATGCAGAAAACCACTGATTCAGTAGACTCCATGGTCATGCACATGCGTTACATGTTACTCTGAGTAATGAAGCATGAAGCTTTGATTATAGATTATCAAATTCTGTAAATTATGTTTCGGCATGGTCAAGGAATGGGCTTGTCTTGTTCCAATTTAATAGAAAGTAATAATATATATCATGTGAATTTTACTTTTCTCAATGAATTAGATTGCAATAATGCCTGTTTGATTATATTATTAATAGTGATAAAAATAGTAGCTCATAGTTAATGAGTCTTTACTATGTACCAGGTACTGTACTAAGGCTTTCTTAATTCAATGAGTCATTTAATGCTTACAAAACCATACAAATTGGATGCTGTTGTTAGCTAAGTTATAGAGACATGAAACTGAGGCACAAAGACATTAAATAACTTGTCAAAATCAAGTATCTAGTAAGACTGAGCATCAAGTCAGAAGTGCGATTTGAACCAGTCTGGACTCTAGAGCTAACATGCATAACATCTAGGCTGCACTTTATTAATTATTCAGAATGTACCTCAAGACCCCTGTGGTGCCTTTGGGTTGTCAGTTTCAATATTTTTTTATGTTTACATGGAGCATAAGATATTTAAATATATTTAAATGAATATTTAAATATAGATTTTAAATATAAGATATATATATATTTGGAGCATGAGATATATATGTTTAAATATATGTTTTAAATATAAGATATATATAAAAAATATATATCTTATGCTCTAAATATATATATTCATATATATCTCCCCAATAAATATTGAAAGAATGCACACATGAATGGATAGGTGAATATAGAAATGAAAAATTTGTATTGAGATGTGCTAATAGATAATTTGGTATAACTAAACATCTGATACATAATTTATATTTTAAGGTAATTCTTTAACCAGCATTAAAAAATACAATTAATTTATAGTAGGAAGGATTTTCAGAGACATTACATTTTTTTCTCTTATTTCACTGTTTTAAAGGAGATGGAGATTAGAGGTTGGAAAATGGATTTTAGAGAAATACACCCATTATATTAACTACAACCACGAGTTCCTTGAAGACAAATCAAATCTGATGTCTTATTCTTTTTCCTAACAAATATATTTCAGTACCAAGGACCTGATACTTAGTTTGGACTCAGTAATTATTTATTGTTGAAAGCAGCACAGCAGGAATAAAAAGTTTGTGATTTGCAACCAGCCAACCTACACTTTAATCCATATTTAACTACTTGCTGGTTACGTTGCTATTTTTCTTCTCTTAACTCATTTCCATATCCATAAAATATGGAGCATATGCCTCTATGGTTTCTCAGTGATGAAATAATCTATTAAAAATTATAAAACTAAAAAATATATCTCAAAATGTGTTTGTGTTCCATAGAAAACTGTAAATCTCTGTTGAAACCAGACATTTCTATAATCACATACTTCTAGAAATGTTTCAACTGAGTTCCTTTCAGACTTCCTCAGACTTTAACATGCTAACACGTCCTGGGCCTATCTAGGGGGATGATATTTTGCAGAATTTCACAAGCTTATTTTATTTTATTACCATTTTCCATAAAATATCTCACAGGAGAACTTAAGCATGAGACTGATATGATTACATTATTATTAATAGTCCCCCAAATGCAAATTAGCAATAAAAGTTGTAAAAATTCCAAGTAATCAAGATAAACTAATGTATTAAGTGAAAATAATGGAAGCTTTGTAAGATTAGTGGCAGCATATAGGTTTAGGGTAATTATTATCACTGTGATAACAGGGACAGAAATAGAATTATGGAAACATTCTAAACTAGTATATGGGAGCATCATTATCAGAAATAGATATAGAAATTATAGTAGAGAGGCTGGAATTTGAAACTCTAGAATATCTGAATTTGTCTCTATCTGAAGCCTTCTCATTCCTAGTGCTTATGAAATTTACACTGGCTGCTACATTAAATGCTAAGAGTCAGAATCAGGGATTTAGTATCAACCAAGTGAATGGAACTTAGGTAGTTATCACCAACTGTGAAAGGAAAAAGTGTCTGTTAATTTCAGCCACAATGCTATACGTTCAGGCTCTCAGTGTTTTTTAAAACCAGGAGAGTCAAGTTTAAGAATTCTAAGGAATCTTTTTGTTCCTGCTAATTTGTGTGAATACAAGAGAAAGCTAAATTGTTTGAGAAACAGTAAGAGATTTAGATCCTGAGAAAGATTCTGGAGGAAAGCCAGGGACCAGGATGTTGAAAAAGACACACACTTCTTACCCTATCCCAAAGATAAAGGGTAAGAGGTGGCGGCTGTCAACAAACAAACAAACAATCAAAAAACCACACAAAACTTTAAAAAAAAGACAAAAAGGAAAACTTTTGTGGAGAGATACCCAGTGGATATTTGTATGGCTTCTTTCTGTATTTTGTATAATGTAACGATCTCCTCTAGTCTTCCCATGACATCGTCAACATCACTTGATAATACCTTGTAGAATGGTATTGATTTGAGGAGTGGGGGAGATGTGATGAAGTAGCTATAATCAGGGTATTCTGTTTATGAGACTATGGCTGCTGGTCACATCTGTTTCACCCACAGAAGGTTGATGTGGTCTACTAGTTCGTAAATTAAGTTATGCAGGCAGTTCCTGCCAGCAGAGGTTTTAAAAAAATTATACAGGCGGGTAGATTTTTCAGCACCACCTGTGTTAGGTCTTTCTAGATCCTAAACCCCATTATTGATGCCTGGAGGGCTGAGAAACAGTATATGGGAACCCCAGGAATTCTGTCTAGCATTTTTGGCCTAAGCCCCAGACCAAATGCAGATATCCACCATTCATTTTCTAAAGAATGCAAGGTAATTTTGACATTCTTACTCCACGAATAATAAGAGATCCAGGAAAGGAACACCAAAAAATAAGAATAATTTCACAAAAAGACTAAACAAGGGCTGAGCTGGCCTAAACTATGAGAGATTTTCCCAGTCCAGAGCACTGACCTCTGGTAGAACCTGCAGGCAAGGGAAGCCAGGCTCATCTTCTCACATGGAATGCTGCAGAGAGCATTTATTTATGCTTATATATGTGTATAAGTGGTATAGAAATTAAGAAAGAGTATGCCAAGGAAAGAATCCAATCAAACATGCCAAGGTTAAAGAAGAGCTTTTAGTTTCTTATTAAATCGAAAACTCTGCTCATCAGAGTAAATGTGGTTCTGAAAGGAAACCCCCTCCTCTTATCCGTTTTGTGACTCATGAAAAACAAAACCCATATGTAAAGGGACAATAAAATTATGTAGTATGACTAAGAGTGCCTTTGTGGCATATGGTGCATATTCTGTAAATTCTTATTGTATTGAATGGAATTAAGTAAGAGTTTGGGGATAGAAGAATCCCTGATGTATCAGTATTTCTCTAGAGAATTTTTTCTTGTATTTTTTAATTACTGAAGCTAATGATTAACTTTATACTAAAGGAAAATATTAAATGCCAAATATATAGCTATGATCACAAAAATCCAACTCCTTTTTAAATTTTAGCATAGAGATGCTTTGCTGATCCTGAGGTACCATTCCTGTTCCTGCTTCAGGGCCTTTTCATCTTCTATTTCCTCTGTCTGGCATGCATTTCCCCCAGGTTTTTGTGTCTGGCTCTTTATACAATTATCTGATAAAATGTCTCTTTCTCAGAAAGGACTTCTGTAATCTACTGTACTTATATAAACTTACCTCTGCTTCCACCCCCTACCATCCATTACCCCACTCATTCTCCCTACGTTTATTCTATCCTAAGCTTCTTTACAGCTTTATCATCACGTGGTATATTATGTTTATGTGTTTATCTTTTTCTGCCTTCACTAAAATGTCATAGCCAGGCGACAGAGATATATCTTGTTTTGTCCAGTGGCATACAGTTTGTCCCTAGAACAGGGCTTTGCACATAATAGGCATATAATACATATTTGCTTAATGAGTAAATGATGAAATAAGTGGACTGTGTGGTAACCTTTATATCCTTATATGTATGTTAGTTTTATATGTCTTTGAAAATATGTTTTAGCCATCTTCAGCTGCTGTAAAAAGAATGGTTTTCTTGAGAGTAGTGCAAAGAAAACTATAGTGACTGTTACTTTCCATCATTACCGTTTTTTTCATATCTAAAACTTCTCACCTCTTTAAGTTACACACAAAAATATTTATTTCCCATCTAGTTACAGTCCTCCTTCAGCTTTTCATCTCTTTAGTAATAGTTGTGTGAATTTTTTTCTCCCAATAAGTTCCTAAAAAGGCATTGATTTTTATGTAAACAAACAACAGAAGAAAAACATGTAAGCATTAAAGGAAAATAATTTTCCTACAGAAATATACTTACAGCGATCTTTATTTCTCATGCTATTGTTAAAAATATCTCTGCTTGGATAGAACCTTTTTGTTTCCATGCTGACTTCTTCGTTGCTTCTCCTGTGAACTTTTTAAATTCTGTGTTTGGCAGCAGTTTTGTTTTCCTTGGAGCTAAGTACTGTGTAACATACTGTTAGCTGAAGGCTGTGATGTAGAAATTTATTATTAAAAATAAAAGAGAGAGAGAAGAATTTATTCCATAAGGATCAAAATGACTTAGTGTCAAAGCAGTTAGGGTTTTCAAAATGCTTTCTATAACAGATTGTGTTTCTTTTCAAGGAAGTTTACTTTGTTTGCCAGGAATAAATTTAGGGTCTTCATTTTGCTTACCTTGGTTAATGAGAACTGAGAAGAAAGATACTCCTTTTTTTTTTAATTTTTAGAAAATTTCTTCATCGGATGGGAAGATTTTTGTTTGCCATTTGCAGGCATAACCTTGGTGACCTATATATCCCCAGACCTTCTGGTAAGATGCTTATTAAAATGTCATTACCCAGAGGAGTAATCGTAAAATAGCCAGAGGGTATTTTTTACAGATGGTGAGAGACAAACATTTTTTTCTTCCTGAATTAAGTAGTCATGTACTCTTATCAACTAAGATATATTTGAACTTACTTTTATTTATTTTTCCAGTCTCAATCTCTCCCTCTCTGCTTTATATAGTTCTAGCAACTTTACCTAACTAATCTTAAAATCATAAGCATTCCTTCTCCAAAGAGTATCATATAATCTTAATAAACTTTCTCTTTTCCCAGAATTGCTTAAGTAGCATGCTGCTATTCATTTCTCTTGAAAGTTTAGTCCAAATGAATTATTTTGCGAAAAGGAAAATTCCACAGTTTCTACTTCTTTTCCTCATTGTCTGTGGCCTATTAATGTCATTTATCTGCTATTGCGATAATGTCAAATGATTGCTTTGGTCATCTGCAACTTAACACTAATCTTATCTGATTGAAAGGATGCTTTGACTTTCTCATTGAAATAATATCAACATCATTTTGCATTTAATTCTGAAATTCATTGACTTCAATGTGCAAGCTGTCTTCTTTACTATTTATTGTAAATAGTCCATATTTTTTGCTTGTTGTAATCACACATCAAGAAATAGGGCTAGGGAAATATCTATGTGAAACGTTTATCCCTATGGCTCTGCTTTAACAGGAACACTTACCAGTAGCCAGATGCCTTGTTTTGTTTTAAATAATCTGTAATATTAAGTCAGTTTATCGCACTATGGGTAATTTTTTTTAAAGGATTCTGACAATATGCTGCTTATTGTATTCTTTCAACCATTATCTGAGGACAATGTTTTTATGACAGTAAATTTTTTTATACAAATAGGATAAAAATTCATATGCTATCATGTGTTAATATGAAGTTTATCCTTACACCTCCGACTCTCCACCCCATGCCCCATCTAGTGGCCAGAATGCTGTAATCATAGGAAGGAATAGAGCTCTGACACCCTATGCAGTCCCTACCCCTACCATTGCCTCTTTCTTTACATTAAAAAAAATGGCAGAAAATACACTGAAATAATAAATGCTAAATTTTGGCTTAGAGTATTTTAATTAGAAATGGAAGTTTAACGATAAAGACTTTGTATCTTTCTTCAAATCCAAAAGGAAAAATATCCTGTTTATTTCCTTTGGTGCTCCTACTGACTGTAGAACATTACAGTATCTCATTTGTCATATGCAGAGTTCATTCCTTTTCGAATGTATTTCACATAGAATATAGATTTCTGTAACATTTTTTATTACTTTGAAAAAAGTAGCCATAGTGTACATTTGAAAATACTACCACATCCACATTCTTGGTCAGCTCCTACCTTTCAAATATAATATAATATGAAGATGATATTAATATACAAATTATTTAAGAATCGAAAAGAATTTCTTTATTCTACATATTCTCAGTTTGTTATATGATGGTAGGAAATAACTCTCTGATGCATAACACACTTGGCAAATTTTACTGTTTCATGATTTAAAAGAAAATGTCAAATTTAGTGAATTTTTAGAATTTCATCTTACAATCTCTGATTTACAAATTACCAAATTGATTTTATCTTCTGGAGTAAATGATGACCCAAATTAGTGCACATTTTGAGTGTTTTTGTTCTTTGACTAAAATCATCATCGTTAAGATAATTAATGGCAGAAGACAGTGAATTATGTGCTTTACTTATTTTAGTTCTTGTCCTGCAAAAATGTTTCCTTTTTAACTTACTGTCATCATCAAATATTCTCCCTTAAATCAATATATTGTGGATTGCAACTTGTGTTTGTAAGATTTATTTACCGCTTTTTACTGTGATAGGAGAAATTACCACCTTTTTTCTGATCCTGTTAGTTTAAACTCAGTAGGGAGG
The DNA here is from genome assembly GCA_036589455.1 of Ateles fusciceps. Taxonomy (NCBI): domain Eukaryota; kingdom Metazoa; phylum Chordata; class Mammalia; order Primates; family Atelidae; genus Ateles; species Ateles fusciceps. The sequence goes on from JAZHEH010001022.1 coordinate 8,838,424, forward strand.
ATAACAGTTTTAATAGTCAGACTTTTATATATCTTTGGTCATCTGCAACTTAACACTAATCTTATATGACTGATAAGATTTAATAGTTTTAATAGTCAGACTTTTATATATCTTTCAGAAGATTTTAATAAATCATTTCACTAGAAACCTACTGCTCAAGTTTATTGCCACTTTAAAATTGCCAAAAAGAACCTTCCTATCTTCCTGTTTTTAATGTAAGGTATTATAAATGTCTCAAGATTATTGAAATGTGTCAAGAATTGTTTTTGATAGTTCTAGAGAACAACTAATTAACTGATTTTCAATGTTTCTAAATCATACTGTTTATTTCATTAATTATTATTTGTGAACCATATTATCAACTTTAAATTAGTATCAATAAATATTTTTGAGATGATGTGATGTCAATGAATCCATAAATTAAAAAATTGAAACATTAAAGAAATATCTACTATGTAAGCCTTCAATTTTATATAATCTTTATCTGGGTCAATGTACCCAAAATTGTGTGCTAGCCAAACTGCAATTACATCATCATGATAATTCCAAGGCTCAAAATGATTATGTCTTTTAAAAAGGAGTAGCTTAAAATTTGTTAAATTACTTTGTTGTATTTTTTACTTATTATACCATGAACATTTCACATGTTCTTTTTTTATAAAGGTCTTGGAAGCCAAATTTTAATTGCTGTATGGCATTATTTTGTATACTGTAATGTACTGAGTAATTTCCATTTTGTTGGATATACAATTAGTAGCACATTATACTTACTGAATTTTTATATCTTAGTTTACTGGTTCAAAGGGTATGAACTTTTAAGAATATGTTATATATATTTTATATATGTGTAAATATGTATACACAATGTGTATATGTATATGTTGGTTATATACTAGCAGTATACATGCTTAGTTTACTCTCTCTTTTCCAAATATTCAGTGTTATTAATTTGCTGACATAATAGGCAATAGTAGTATCTTGTCATTCTTTATATTGAATTTCTTTTACTTCCAATTAAGTTAAGTTTCTTTCCACAGATTTATTTATTATATACATTGTTCTTACTTTTCCCTCAATTTACTACTATGGTTCCCTCAATTTACTCCTAGCAAACTTCAATGCATTATATAACATCTTTCAAATTTGTAAGAACGCTTAATATTCTGAAAATATTACTGTTTACCTACCATTTACTGCAGATAATTTACCAATGTGACATTTGTGCAAATACTCTAAAGTTTTATATAGCCAAATCAATTTGTCCTCTTTTGTAATTAAAAAAAATTTTTAAAAAGATTTAAATTTCTTTATTTTCCAAGATAGGTTGAATATTTACCTGGATTTTATTCTATTTTGTATTTACAGTTTTATCTTTTTAAAAATCTCTCTTTTAAATCTATAATTAATACTAGCATTTATTATAAGGTTAGGCTCTAATTATTTTTTTCTCTCAAAAGTCCCTTTTTCTTTTTCTTTCTTTCTTTCTTTCTTTCTTTTTTTTTTTTTTTTGAGGCAGGGTCTCACTCTGTCCCCCAGGCTGGAGTGCAGCAGCACAATCTTGGCCTCTTGGGTTCAAGTGATTCTCCTGCCTCAGCCCCCAAGTTGCTGGGATTACAGGCGTATCCCACCATGCCCACCTGATTTTTGTATTCTTAGTAGACAAGGGGTTTCACCATGTTGGCCAGGCTGGTCATGAACTCCTTTTTGTCATTAGCTAAATACATCAAATACAAAATATTTTTGATATTTTCTTTTTTATGTTTTGTTGGTACATATATGTATATTTATTTCAAACTATTTCATTCATTTACATTTTGAATGCTAAACTATTATCCCAAAATTTGGTTAAGTTTTATAATATATTTTGATAACCAGAAAGGTATTTTCATCACTTGTAAAATTTTCTAATGGATTCGAGTTTCTTTTTTCTTTTTTTTTGTTTTTTTTGTTAGAGTCTCACTTTGTTATTTAGGCTCAGTGCAGTGGCGTGATCTTGGCTCACTGCAACCTCTGCCTCCCAGGTTCAAGCAATTCCCCTGCCTCAGCCTCCCAAGTAGCTGGGGCTACAGGTGCATACCACCACACCTCTCTAATTTTTGTACTTTTAGTGGAGAAAAGATTGGCCTATCTGATCTTGAACTCCTCACCTCAGGTAATCCGCCTGCCTCAGCCTCCCAAAGTGCTAGGATTACAGACATGAATCACCATGCCCAGCCCTCTAATGGATTATTTTTTATTGTATATACTTGAGATGTACAACATGATGTTTTGATGCACATTTACAATATAAAGTAATCACTAAGGTCAAGTAAATTAACATCCATCATCTATCATAGTTTTAACTTTCTTTGAGTTTGGTGAGATCACCTAAAGTCTACCCTCCTAGCACACTTCAGGCGTTATATAACATCATGAGTTCTAATGTTCTCCATTGTATCTCTATACTTATTCATCTGACATACTGGTTATATATGTTATATTCTCTAATGAAATTTATGATTTTCTAAAATTAAAAATACTATTAGCTTTTGATTGAAGTCTAATTAGACCTGAAATCTAGTTAAATTTGTTTGAGTAGAACTGAGCACTCAATAGTTCATAGAATTAAGTCTTCTTTACCAGTAGCATTATATGTCCATCAGGTAAATTTTAACCATTTTCTGCATATGATTATCAAATATTTCTTGATAATGTTCAAAGGCATATTATTTTTGTTGCTACTGTGAACAGCTCTGTTGTTTGTTGTTAAGTCTACTAAAGAGTTATTGCTGTTATATAGGAGTGTTAATAATGTACATAAATTCATGTATAGTCCATCTTGTTGGTGTGTTAGCTTATTAGTTGTAAATACTTCTTCAGTTGGTACTCATGAGTAATGAGATCACTGACAGATGAATGGAGTTTCATTTTTCTCAGTCAGTATGTTGTATTTCCTTAATATTCTTAATGTTAAATGTGATTTTCAATAAGTAAATATTCTTCTTTGTAAGCAAAGTAGCTCAGGACTATTGCCACCATAGGAATAACATGATAATATTTTATAGGTTATTACTAAAAATGTACATTTTGTGATTGTGGGCATTCACATTAAATATTTAATAATTTCACTCTTTAGTGCTGTTAAGATTTTTATAGTTTTGAAGAAGAATTAAAAATTTTTGAACTAATTTGGCCTTTGGTTCTTATCATTTGTGGCAGTAGGTTAAACTACAGTAGTTAATTACCCAGAATATTTTCTTAAGCTAAAGGCTTAATAATGTGCAAATAAAGCTTTACATGGCTTAACATCTATCTAGGATATTCTTTGCAGAGCTATATATTAGCTTCTTTTATCACACAGTGATATTAAAATACTCTCAAAATGATTAGAAGTTAAAATATTAACTATCAAACCAGGAGTTTACTACTAATTTAGGTATGTTAATTTATTCATAGTAGCTATTTAATATATTACTAATATAGATTGGAACAATCTGATTATTCTTTAAAAGAAAGAGGAAAAATGTTTGTCAGGTAAAATAATCATTTAACTTATTACAATTATCATCTTTACAGCTCATGGGGCATTCAGAATGGGACCACAACGAGGGCCAAGAGGATCACAGGTAAGTTTCTTGTCTTTTTCTTTTTCATGTTTCGAGCTATGAGTTTTCTAAAACTCAAGAGATAATAAATAGTAGAGAGAGGAAGAGGCAAAATAACCATGCCATTTGTTTTTATTTAAGTTAACTATAATTAAAGTCTGGATTTCAAATCCCAAAGGCAGATGCCAGGATATTCCTCTTAAGAGCTTTCTGGTATCCCAGATTGCTTGTGTTTATATGAATATAGATTTTATATTCATCTTGTCTCTGAAGAATACATTTTGATAGCAACCCACTCTCTTTTCTATTCATTTCCTTTGACACTTTTTCCATGTATATTTTTTTCTTCAGCTTCCTGTTTTTGGTTAAATATTTTGAAATATAATCAGACTAAACTCTGAACTAATTAGAAGATTTTGTCTCTAAATTAACTGTCTTCATCTGAGGGAAACAGAAAGATGAAAGGACCTATTATTTTTGAAAAGAAACAAATTCTAAATCTTTCTATATTACCAGACTGTTTTCATTGTCTTACTTTATGTCTTAGGCAAGGAGAAAAGCTTCCATGACGCATTTTTGCTTTTTAATGACCTAATTAGACAATGTGGATTTGTTTTGCTTACATAATTACTTTCCCTGACAGAATACAGGCTGAGCTTTACACTAAGAAAATTATTTCTCCTCCTAGACTTCTTTGTGAAGAAATATAAAAATAATTTCTCTCATGGCAGCCTATGTTTACCTGACTGTAAACATGCAAACTAAAAATTAAGTGGGTGGAAATTTTTGCTTATGTTGCACACGTTTTGTATTTGATACTAAAAAAATATAATTTACAAAAGACAGTTGAATATGCAATACTATAAATGAAAGTTCATTGGGAAGTGAGGGCTTCTCTCAAATGTTTTACAAAGCTGATGTGTTCTTGTGTTGTCATTAAATTTGTATGAGTAACTATTTAATTTAGGTCACTAGGAAAATAAAACCAAGTCAATCAATTGTTTTAGTTCACATTTTAATGACTGATTTTATTTCTGTCCGTTATCAATTTGATGAGTAAACAATGTAAACCAATTAAATTAGGATCATCCCAAAGAATTTATGCCTTGCTTTCTTTCCTTCACTCTCACCTCCCTTTCATTTTCTCTGAAAACTCTCCCTCTGGACACATCTATAAAATTTTAAAAAGAATTTGCTGCAAGGTCAGTCATGAAGGGATTAAATTAACATACAGTAAATTCTTTGTGATTCTAAACCAATAAAAAAAGTAAAGATGAGTGTAGGTAAGAGGTCCACGGTTTCTGATGATTGCCACCAAAACATTTTGATATTCAGAATGTTCTGAATATCAAGCAAGTTGTTGAGGACATGTTCTTTCAAAGCAGTGTAGTGTTATATGTAGAAAATTATTGTTTAAAATACATATCATTTACTCTCTATTTTGCTTACTTTAGTATAATTTATCTTCAGGTTTAGATAGGTCGCTATGTCAATATAAAGTGACAAAAAAAACCTCACAATTGTACAGTACTGCTTTTGTTAACTTTCAGCATAAAAACAAAATTTTTAAAATTCTTAATATTGCATATAGCTAGAAAATGTGAGAATTCCACATATAAACATAAACTATTTTTATAAATAAAGTTTGATTTTATTTGAAAGCCTAAGGTAGTTCTGAAAAGCAAAAGCATTAAAATAGGCTTGCATGAATTACCATTATAAACATCAAATCTTTCTTGGATCTCTAACCAGCAAAATAGCTATTCTAAATATAGTATACCTTTGTCCCATTTTGATTCCTCAACTCAGATGAAAACTGTCAAAGTAAAAAGCAAACACAACACACCAAAAGATAAGTACAATAAGAACCATGACAAAAAACATTAAAGAGAATTTCCAAAGATTTTGGAAATTTCTGGTAGATAAATTAAGCCTTAAGTAGTAACCTCTTATGAGCTTCCAATTCTCTACTGGCAAAATAATAACAATAATGTGTTATGTTTTGGATCATTGATCCCTTCTGTTGTTGCTGTTATCTTCTTCGTCAATATGTCTAAAGCTTTCTACCTTTTCAAAGGGAACTTCAGACAGGTTGCACTTGAACACAGACCTCTTAATAGTTTACTCCAAAGCCTTGCTCAAATTCCGTCTTAGTTACTTTAGAACTGGTTTCTAAGTACTTGCTATGTGTACAGCACTGTTGCCGGTCTAACTGAAGACAACTTGAAAGACAAGGTTATTGCTTTCCAAGGGCTCACAAATTATGGTTGGAAATTAGAGCAATATTCGTATATATAATTCACATATAAGGCAATCTGGTAGATGCAACATTACATATAGCATGTAGTGTATGTCGACATATCTGTAAATGACAATATATATGATGGTGGTCACATAAGATTATAATACCATGTTTTTACTATGCATTTTATATGTTAGATACACAAATATCATTTGTTACAATTGCATACAGTATTCAGTACAGTAACATTCTGCACAGATTTGTAGCCTAGGGGCAATAGGCAATAGCATATAGCCTAGGTATGTAAAAGACTACACCATCTGGTTTGTGTAAATATACTCTATGATGTTCCCACAACATACCCATCATTAAGTGACATATAGACTGTATATATACATTGGGAGGCCAAGGCACGCAGATCACCAGCAGTTAGGAGTTCAAGACCAGCCTGTTCAACATGGTGAAACCCTGTCTCTACTAAAAATACATAATAATGATAATAATAATAATTAGCCAGGCATGGTGGTGGGTGCCTGTAATCCCAGCTACTCCGTAGGTTGAGGCAGGAGGATTGCTTTAACCAGGGAGGCGTAGGTTGCAGTGAGTCAAGATCATGCCACTGCACTCCAGCCTGGGCAACAGAGCAAGACTCCATAAAAAAAAAGACTTCATATATACAAAGTGAGGTAGGATTTAGATGGAAAATTATTTCTTTTTCCCTAGTAGACTAGGAAATACCTCTGAGAACTGGTGATGTCTGAGGTGTGGCTTTAAGGATGGGTAAGCTTTCAAAAGTACAGAGGAAAAGATGGATGAAAAAACCTTGGTAAATGTCTGCACTGAGAAGAGTGTGGAACACATTTGAATACATGTGAATTTTTTATAACTTTTGTGTAAACAATTGTTGGATGGCAATTGCTACAGCAGTTACTGTGAATGAATGATCTGGAGAATGCTATACTTTATTGACTAGGTAGGCAGAGGAAGTTAGCAGGGTGACGAGTTTGAAACTGAGTACTATGAGAATTAGGGCCATTAACACAGAAGAGTTTAGATGGAAGAATATGAGTTCAGTGTTACATGCTAAGTGACAAGTGAAGTTGACAATTCCAAAATGAAGTTTCAGAGAAACACTGGAAGCCTGGTTAGAACAAAAGGTGTCAGTTTGGGAATGGTAATTATACAGGTGATAATTAAGCTCCACCAGTAGATAGACTCCCAGAAGGATATTAAAAGAAAAAACAGATAAAAGTCTGATTCTTGGAAAATATACTGTTAAGGGCTAGAAGCAAGCTGAGGAGGCAGTTAATGAGTAGGCATGGTCTTACTAGAGACCAGGTGGAGGAGAAATGATTCAGCACTGAAAGTAGTTACACCAAAGAAATAAATGAGATCCCAGACCAAGGTTCAAGAAAATAAAACATGTAGCAGATGTGTTTGGGTTTAGTGATTAGGAGGACATTAGTGAACTTTGAAAAAGCAGTGTTGAGAAAGAAGTGGTGGAAGAAGAATGCAGAAGAGGATAGTGTAAGATACCAGAAGGGTCTCTTGGGGGAACTTTGTTTTAAAAGAAAGTTGGGATTGCAGAAAGAGGTGGCAGCAAGAGGGATTTATTTATTTATTCATTTATCGTTACTGTTAAGGTGAGATGTGTGTCTTAATTACTGGCAGATGAAAAGAATTAGTGTGTTTAGGAAAACACTGAAAATTCTCAATAGTGAGCTGATTAAGGACTGAGGAAATGGTGCGGTTCAGGGAAGGGAAGGTGCTTTCTTCCAAAGTGGTCCTTTGGCACATCTTTATGTATTTTCCTGTGAGGAAATACCCCCACCCCCGCCCCATACCAGTCATTTACACTATGTTAGGGAAGCTGGCCCTGTTCGCAAATGAATTGCTGGATAAATCCACCAAAAAGTACAGATAGGGAAGTTTTGAAAAAAAAGTAGAGGCCAGGGTTGGTGGCTTATGCCTGTAATCCCAGCACTTTGGGAGGCCGAGGTGAGTAGCACCTGAGATCAGGAGTTTGAGATCAGCCTGGCCAATATGGTGAAACCCCATCTCTACTAAAAATACAAAAATTAGCCTGCCATGGTGGCATGTGACTGTAGTCCCAGCTACTTGGGAGGCTGAGACAGAATTGCTTGAACCCAGGAGACGGAGGTTGCACAGAGCCGAGATTGCGCCACTGCACTCCAGCCTGGGAGAAAGAGTGAGACTCCTATCTAAAAAAAAAACAAAACAAAACAAAAACAACAAACAAACCAACCAAACAAAAAATCATAGAGGTATTTCTAGCAGAATGAGAGAGAAAAAATAAGGACAGATATTATAACATTAAAAAGATACTATGAACCTAATGACTTCAGTTTTCTTGGTACATAAAGTTGATAACATAGTGAAAAATCTTGAATGCTAGAAAACACATGGAATAAATATTGTTTTAGATATCTAAAAAAGGGAACTTGCTTGGTTCCTGAGCATCAAGAAATGTCCGGTAAAAAGCAGAGAGCTGTGTCAGATGTGAGTGTGCTAGCCTGCAAGATGAATTTTAACATATTTTACTTTGATTTGCAAAACATGGATATATGTCAGGGACTTTTTTTAGCCTTTGAGGAGTCAGAAATGGACAAAATGACGTTGGTGTCTAGCAGCATCTAATTTTTTTTAAAGTCAGCCTTAATCATTTCTTAGGATAGAGTTAAGCTTCTCTTGGCTTCTCCCTAGGAACTTGATAAGGGATTTTCTCAAATTTGCCTTTGTACTTCAAGATTGTATCATATATGTATTATCACAGAATTTAAGAAGGTGCACTGTTCGTATCAAATACTTGTTCTACAGAAAAATACCTATGTTTCTTCTAGTAAATTCCAACCCTTAATTGCTTATGACTTTTTAGACTCAGCAAGAATTTCATTCAAATTGACTTATATTACTTTATTCTCAGTAATTCTCTGTCATAAGTTGTCAGCTCACTCATAGTTGTCTGATTTTTCCTCTTTCTTTTTTTAAAAGTATATAACTGTCAAATAGTAGATCATCCAAATGTAGGAAAGATGCTAAATGATAAATAAACTTCCAGCAGCATGCAAAACTCTTTTATCTGGCAGTGTTCCCAGTAATACCAAATGAAGTCAGGGGATGAAATTCTCAGAAGGCAATTACTTGCTTTTTCTTCATTTTTTTTTTTTAGTTCTTGAAGGAAAGTTTTCCAGTGGGAAGTAAAGAGAGGCAACAGAAGATATGCTTTTCTTTGAAAACCTTAAAAATGGTAGAAGAGGATTCCAAGGGGCCAATAAATTACATATCACGTAGTTGAGGTTCCTCGTGGATTAGTTCAATTTGTGAATTTTGTAAACTTCCTAATATTTTAATATACTTGGAACCCTTAGGTCTTTATTTATCAATAGTTAAAAACTAGCAAGTTTTTAGTCCTTTAGCATGTTATTGGTATTTTACTATCAGCCAGATCATCAGCTGGACTTAAAAGTACTTACAAGAAACAAAATTTTGTGTTGTCCAAATGATTGAAGTCTTTTTTTAGATAATAAAATTCTGGTTTGTTTGATTCTAAATAATTCAAGTATTATGTGTAAAATATAGGAAGATAGCTGAGTATTCCAATGGAAAAGTCATTAAATGCACTGTACTATCAGTATGCTGAAAAATGCTCCACGGCCTATTTTGGAGCATATCTTCCGTGGTTTAACAAGTCCTGGAGGCACCAAACTGTAAGAATTCCAGACTAAGAAGCAGCTACCTATATTAGTTATCCTTTATAGCATAATGTTAAGTCTCAAGGATGAATTCTGATGGGGAGTCATTGTGCTTTACTTTTTTTGTGTATCATTTCAAGGGAATGGATCTGTTAATGGTAGCTACTGAAGTTGATTAACCTAATCATTAGCCTACCAATGGCCTGATTCAGTGACAGGTCAGTTCTTTTCCAGGTTAAATCATTTGTTTTTGATAAGAGAATGTGGAGAGTAATTTAAATGCCTTTTCAGATTTATCTGGAGTAATGCCATATATATTTATTGAAGTTAATTCCTTTTAATACATTTTAGAAAGATGACCAGCCATATTTCCCAGGAATTTGTTCCAAGGGATTAATGTGAGCAGACTGGGAGCTCCTTATTACATCTCGCAAATGCCCGACATGTTACCAGGGAATAATTTATGCCCTAGAGCTAGCTGCCAGTGCTACTTTTTCTACAGATATAATGTCTTTCACTTTGTATTTCTTTTTCCTTTTTCATTTTTTCATATATCAACCTAACAACTATTAATACTAGTTCAGAAATTGTTCCAATAATTGTTTAATTTTTGGCAACTCTCCAAAGACAGTTTGGTTTGGGGTTTTTCGTTTGCTTGTTGTTTTGTAAAATTTGTTTAAAGTTTGCTTGTACTAACAGGGACCACGCACAACATATTTGCCTAGGGCCTCACTTACTGTAGGGATGGCCTTGTCATTGCATGTAATAGTGACAGGAAGGGACCTAAAAATCCTATCTATCTTCTCCATTCTGATATTTAAAATTTTATCCTTTAGTCGGTTCTGGACTGTTGGACAATTGTTTTTTACTCTTTCACCACACTTTGAATTTGCTTGTACTGTTTAGTACGATGTCTTTAATTTGCATTGGCAAACTACAAGACACAGGTTTTAGCAAATCTATCATAGCAGGGATATAGTTGACAATATCTACAGCACACACACTGTCAAGAGGATGGAGAGACATTTCTCTTTGTCCTCAGAGAAGGGAAAATAGTGTTTCTTATTAACAACTGAACCCACATAGTGTGTTATTTCTCCAGCATCCCTGGTCTCTACCTAGTAGAGGCCAGAAACAATACCCCCAGTTCCTACTTTATAAGAAAAATGTCTCCAGACATTGTCAAATGTCTCCTGGGAGGCAAATTTGCTTCTGGTTGAAAACCACTGAAATTACAGCATAATCTCATTGCCAGGTGTATGGAATACAGCAAATAAATATTTAGTGATTAATCTTGACACTTTATATAAGAAAATGAGGAAATGCTTCTTCAAGCATTTGTGCTTTCAGGTTTTCAGTTTAAGATAAATTTTAAAGAACATATTCATTTCATTGTGAAGTAGTTTTCTCACAGTGGAATTATGTCCAAGAAATCTAATGGCATGGAAGGTGGGGGGACATACTCTTCCCACGCTTATACGTTCAACTGATCCACAGGAGGAGAGAGTCTGGCTCTGTCCTCACAGTGCTTTCATGGAACATGTGTTTCAGGGAAACTGGGGGATGACCTTGAGTAAGTCACTCTTTATAACAGGCCCTGGTCTCTTAAAAGAACATTGATGAACAAGAATCAAATCCACAGAAATAAAAGGGAAAATTGCCACTGGCATTTATGCTTTTATTGTTTTCCCCATGTTTATAGATTAGTAGACATGTTGTTTAATACTTATCGAATGACCCTCTTACGTTGCGGCCTGTGGACATCATTCTGATAACATGGGCACTACCTTGTGTTTGTTTAGCCAAATCACAACCTTGTGGTACTTTATTTGAAACGAAACAAAGCAATCAAATAAACAACCACTGATAATAGATGTTTATGTGCAGGAACTGCAAATAGTTTAAGCAATAATCAATTTTACTAAGTGTACAAAAGCATATTTTGAGAGAAATACAAACAAAAATAATACCTATCACTTTAAGCCACAGTTTCTGACCAATGTTGCAGTCGTGACTTTTATTATATTCTTTTTTCCCCAGATACCTTACTGTAAACATTAAGAAAATTAATGCAAGTATTTTGCATGTACGTTCCTATAAAGTAAATATACACAGCTTGAAAATTTTCCAGCTCTCAAGTTTTGCCTTCCACTTGAGAGACAAACAGAAGAAAAATATGGTAACTTGATAACAGTTAATTTTATCTTTGAATTGCAGTATCTGACCAAGAGAAATAATTTTTATCTCATGCTGGGTGATTTTATGCCATCTGTAGCACTGAGTAAGATCTTGTTTTTTATAAATCCTGACAACATACTCTAAAAGGGAAGTTTTCTGGGTGAATTTTTTATTTTTACTCCACTTATAGATAAAACTGTTAAAAAAAGATTATACCAAAAATAATCAGATTCTCATAGAAGATTAAAATCTACGACTAGGATATATTAACTAGAACAGATCATCAGATATGGTGGTAGGCAAAGGTGATACAGGTTGGAGGAGTTTATATGGCAGTGAGGACAGTTAACTAGAGAGGGTGAATTGAGACAAAGGAAATGGGAAATGGTTGATCTTTCAACATGAATATTAACATCCATTTTCACATACTAACAAAAAACAGGATATGGGCTTTTAGTACCTTCGTGGTACATTTTTTAATTTGGAGAAATTGAGTATTTTAATTTCTTAATATATATCCAGACTATATGTATAAATATGTATTTCTAATAGCATTAACATCTTATTTATGGTACAGGAATTTTTCTTTACACCCTTTCTAGGGAACAAACTAAAATATTGTTTAATAGCATTCCCCACAAGATTTTATATTCTCATCAAAGGTACTGATTTTCTTAAGAAGTTTTACTTTGGGAAAACAAAGATGGCTTAGCAGTTATGTTGTCAACATTAAGTGATTGTCCCATTTTATGTAGAATTCAGCCATCACTTAAACATAAGTAAATCCAAGGAACCAAGGCTGATAACTGCAATGAAAAAGCCTGGAATAATATTAGCGATATTAATGAACTAAAATTATCTTAAAAGTCACAAAAATGAAGCTTCTGTCAGATTTGATTTTCTAGATCACATAATTTTTTTGTTTTTGTTTTTTTAGTAGAGTTTTTTTCCCCTGTTTGGGTGGTGATGCATTGTGTAATAAGCAATTCTTGGAAATCTCTAAGTGTTACAAGTAAAGCTTATTGTTTGGAAATCTGCAGGTTATCAAACTTTCATCAAAATAGTTTGCTTGCTGAGTTCTATGGTCCTGTGTTTAAATATTTCTGGGCGACAGTTTCCACTTGGATCTCTGCAACTATTTCCATTTTAGAATTTTGTAACCATGTTCTTTGTTTTCAAGTCATTTTAACCCTAAATTTAGAGAAAGTTATTTACATGGTATCAGCGATACACACTTAAAAGAGGATTTTTTTTTAAGTTAGGGGAGAGAAAAAAACCTCTCAGAAAATTGTGGGTGAGACAAAACAGATGGAATAGAAATCACAAAAATAAACCATCAAAATCATTAAGGAAGATGAAGTGCAAACAGATGTAAAAGTTCTAGTTCTCAAAGGATTGGGAGCAGAGGAATGGGAAGAGGTTGTCTGTCAAAGATGATGATTGGAAAATATAGAAAAGACCATCTTGTGAAGCAAAAGAACACGGCCATTGAAGCCATATTGCAGTTAGAAACATAGCAGTGAATCTTTTTGATGCTGGGAGTAATGATTTGGGGATTGACAGGTCTTAACCCTACTTTTACTGTTCATTGTTCATATTCAGGTTTACAGTGACTTAGTGCCATAACTTTGGTGACATTTCTCTTCTGGTACAGCAAAAATATGGCAGAATATGCATGATTATTGCATTTTTACACCTTTGCATGAGTTTTTAAAGAGTATTCCAATTAACTATATGTTTATGAAATCGAATCCTAGGACAATTTAGTTTTCTTTTTCATGGTGAAATACAACATGACTTTAAATAAGTTTTGCTAAATAGTAAAATTGCAGCAGCCGGTTTTGTTTTATACTGATTACCACAACCCTGCATATAGTGAATTTTTAATTAATATTTCTAAAATGAAAATATTATAATTTATGAACTTAGAGTTTAATTTATTCAAGTAAGCTTTGCTGAACCAGTGTGTCTTGAGGAAATCTGTTAATCCATAATAAAATATAGCAGCCCTCGAGGAATTAGTGAAATTATATCTAAAGCATGAATAATAAAGCCAAAAGCCGTTTGTTTTATTTATGCGATTCCCCTGCTTTCAGACTTTTCTGTTTCTAAAGCGTACAGGTAAGATTCCCTCATTTTAACATCCATGATACCTTATTGTAGGACAGCGTATTATTACTTTGACTGTAAACTGAAATTACAGGATGACGAATAATTTGTCATGCTGGCATAGGTTAAGGAGAAGACAGTATTTAAATACTGACTTCTTCATATGGGAACATGTGTTTTTCTCATTCTCAAGGCATATGACTACTCCCTCCCTTCCTCCTTTTTTTTTTCCCCTCTCTCTTATCACATGGAACTTTTGAGCTTAGGAGTGATCCTGTCTCATGCAGCTTCGGGATCTGAAATTTACGTAAGAACTTTAATAGAAGCTTATGACACATGATATGACCAGGCTTTTCACTATTTTTTGCCATTTATTTGGCTTAAAATCAATGGAACAAGCTGAACTTGGCATTACTATTTCTGTTCAAAAAGAAGAAAAATATATAATTTTACTATTTTTTATGTTTTAGTCTTGGCACTGTGGCTTTTGTTTATGGAAAAGACAGGAGAGGAAAAAAGCATTATTTTAACTTCACATGATAAACAATCAAACCAAACTGAGATTTCCTTAAAAAGTATTTGTTCATTTTTCTTATTACAATGCATTTGCTAGTAATTCAGTGCAAGTTTGAAATGATGTATTACTATCTTCTTTAGCATTATAGGTTTGACTACCTCACTAACATCATGACTTTATAGACATTGCATTAGAATTCAACTAGTTTCTGTTCTTATGAATATAAAATGCTTATTTTATTGTGGATGTTATTTCTTCTTGACAGATTCTATTAGCATAAAAGAAAAGCATTGATATTTACTTTTAATAAAAGTCATAACATTTATTGTGAAGTTCCTTTTTAAGAGCTTCATGGACATTATTACCTAATTAAAATATCAACTATTTTTATCTGGAGTTAATTTCTGCCAATATTAATTAGGAAAAATAGGGATATAAATAATGTCTATGACTTCCAGATGCTTAAAGGGCATTCTATGTTCATCATTTTATGCGCTGGTGGTCATGAGACTTTTAACCGGTAGATACAGCATCGGAAATAAACATTTTTTTTGGAATGAACTGTGTTATACATATTATATGCATAGCTAGAAGCACAGGAGAGGCTCTCATTTGTTACACTAGATATCAAATGTTTGAAGCGCTCTCTCTGTTTTCCTGTGACACAGCATTTCAAACATACAGCACAGTGCAGCGAATAATGTACAAAAGCTAGGTAGATTGAATAAATATTAAAATTTTCTATATTTGATGCAGTATTTTTGTTGGTAGTTAGACAATTGCTTAGAAATAATCTTATTAAACTTTTTCATAATGTGTACATTAGTCCCATTAACAGATATATACTTCATTAAATTTATTTTACTTTGTTCGACCTTTTGGGAATTTAGAGAATATGGAAAAAGAAGTAGTTTAGAGAGTTATGGAAAAGAATTAGAGAAAATGGAAAGGATTAATTTTCAAAGGGACAAGCAAGATTGGTTGATTTTAATTTTTAAAGGCTGAGTACATTGTTAAATATGGATATAAGTAATATCTATTTTAATCCCTCCTGGAAAAAGCTGGTGTATAGCCACTACATTAATAAATATGCATGTATAAAAGGGTTATTCTAAATGCATGAGTGTCATAAGCATACCTTGTATTAAAAATAAAATCATTATCTTTTTGCATACAAGATACATTATTAACATTATTCTTTTCCAAATATACAGGCTTTGGTAACCATACTTAAAGTCTTTTTCAAAATCATGCTTTAAAAAAATCATCCCTATAATGGTTACCACATTAACTTTTTAAAATCAGCTTCATTTAGAGAAACTATGAAATTGGAAAACTGATATTATTATGTATTGCTTCACTGTCTTCTACAAATACTTTCTGTACTTTGTGTATAAATAATGTTTTTAACAGCTTAAAAGGCAAAGATGTTCTTTATATTTTTATTTTAAAGTTCATTTAATTATTTATGAGGGAATTAGGGTCACAGATACTGTATCTCTCTTCTTTAAAACCTTGTCAGGATTGTCCTATTTGCATTTACAACAGAATAGTTTTTGCAGAACAAAATCATAGGATAAGAGAAGAATTATAAAACTCGTTAAGGCATTACCCTGTTTAATATTTTTTATCATTAATTAATATACCCAAAATAATGCACATTTACATTTTGACATCAAAAAGACGAATCTGTAGCTAATGTATGAATGCTAGAATAAGGATTTAGAAGGGTTTCTCATTAACCATCAGTTAAAATACTCAACTAAGAAGATTAAAGAGGAAGAAGCAAAATTTTGCACTTAAAATTTTAATAAAGCTTCACTATGGAAAGTACCTGCAAATTTGTTCATAAGCAAATGAAAAACAAAAAGTAAGACTTAAAAATTTGGATTACTTCAAGCCCAATATCGTGTGACTTGTTTTGTTTTGTTTTTTTCTTTTTTAAATTTATTTATTTATTATACTTTTAAGTTCTGGGGCACATGTGCAGATCATGCAGTTTGTTACATAGGTATACACATGCCATGGTAGTGGTTTGCATGTGGCTTTTCTAATAGCAAGTGCCACTTTGGGCTTCACTAACTAGTGGTAGTATTTATGGCATACACAACAGAATAATTAATTCAGTAAATTCTGCCCTAGCCAGATGACCTCTGTAGTGTTGAATTCAGTTCTGAGTACATAATTTCAAGAAGGATATTGAGAAGCTGATGCACTCACATAAACAATTAATACATCTAGAAACAGTGTCCCTTATAAAAGAGAACTTAAAAAGCAAGACAGGGAGAAAAACTGCTCTTTTGAGTTATCAACACGGTGACTCACACCTATAATCCCAGCACTTTGGGAGGCTGAGGTTGGTGGATCACTTTAGGCCAAGTGTTGGAGACCAGCTCGGCCAATATGGTGAAACCCCATCTCTACTAAAAAGACAGAAAATTACCTGGACATGGTGGTGCACACCTGTAATACAGAAAATTACCTGGACATGGTGGTGCACACCTCAGCTACTAGGAGGGCTGAGGCAGGAGAATCACTTGAACCCGGAAGGTGGAGGTTGCCGTGAACCTAGATCATGCCACTGTACTCCAGTCTGGATGACAGATGTACTCTGTCTTAAAAAAAAAAAAAAAAAAAAAGATGTAAAGGGAGTGAAATTTTCTATTTGTAGTTCTGTAAGGTAATATTTGGACAAATGAATAGAACATAGAGTAGTCGGATTTTGATTAAATATAAGGAGGACATTTATAACCATTTAAATTGATTTAAAAATAAAATAAGGTAGTGGTTTTCCTAAATATGAAATAGGTTTAATGATTGTGCATAGAGAAGTTTCTGTAAGAGTACATGAGCCAACTTCGTAAGGGTGTATTTTATTCTTTCTGAACAGCACTAAACAGACCAAGATACCAAAATCTTAATCTCCTAAATCATTATGTGTCTCAGTGTGCTTCAGAGAAGAGTCCTGTCACTATGCTCTTCTTTTAGTGGAAATTTCCAAATCTAGGCAAACCGTGAGTTTTAAGCTCAGATCTAGGCTTTTTTCAGAGTAGAATTTGTTAGGTCCCCTGGAGGGGCTATTTTTAAAGCAGTCATCCCTATGGACTAGTAGTATCCATTCGGTATCAGCTAGTGAACTTATTAGACGTTCTGATTGACAAGGTTGTAGATGAAACTAGAAAAATCTTCACTTTAAGAAGTTTTCCAGGTGATGTGACAAGTGTTCGTGTTATGATAGCATCCACTTAAATGTGTTAGTATGGATGATGAATGGATTTCAGTACATAAAGTAATCTTTGTATTACTTCTGCCTGAAGTTCTAGAGTTAGAGCTAAATTTCTTTACTACTTCATGTTTGTTTATGTATAAATGGTGGGAGCTTATACTGTAGATTGATATCAGTCATTTATTCATTAGTATGGATGAAGAATAATGAGAATATGTTTGATGAGGGAATGAGGGAACAGAAATGAAGGTACTAAATACTGTGTTGAAAGACAGGGAAGCAGCACTGAGGATTGATACAGGTCTTGCTTCTCACAGCCTCTGGCACCACAGCAATAATATTGTAAACTCCAAGGGAGCCATTCACGTTGTAGGCTACATGAAAGATGACCACCTTGAAGTTGTGCAGTGCACGACACTTACTACTGCCTACATGATTCTTGTAAGCCCTTTACATCTGCACTATAATTATAATTACTTCCAAAGCCTAAACTTGAATCCTGTCATTCTGACTAACTCTCAGGAAAACAAAACAAGGCCTGCTATTTTCTGACTCCTAGCTTTTCTACTAATATCTGACCTCTCTAAAGTAGATCAAGTATCCTGTACTCTGGATGGCATATGTTATTTCACCTCTCTGTGGCTTTATGAGGGCATTTTTCAACCTTTAATAAATACCTTGTTCCTTCTTATCTCCTTAAATCCTTCTTAAATACAACTGAAACATTATCTGAGTCCCAATTGTAAGTACTATGTTTTCATAAAACATTTTACATCCATAATCCATTTATCCTAGAACTTAGAACACTATGGAAAATTTCCCGCTAGACTAAAGCTTCTCGTATCCAAGAAGTACTTCATTTGACTCTCCAGCAGTGATTGCCACCCAGAAGTTGTTCAGGAAATGCTGAATCAAGGAATGAGAGAATGGGGCATGAAGTGGAGAATTTGAGCACACAGAACTTTCATTTAACCTACTTCACTATTTGACTATGGTGTGGCCTTGCTTTTAATTGGAGAATAACAGGAATTGCAATCAGTATTCATGAAAGCATGTGTTTTAAATAATGAGAATCAGCCTAACAGAATCTGAACTTTAAAAAACATCTTATTACCGATTATACATGGTGACGATATTTTCCAAATCATAGAGCTGCTACTGGAAAAAGGTATGAATAACCTTTTTGTTCTATAATGATTTTCAACAGAATTTATATTAGAGAAAGATAGTTGAAAGCCTTTTAAAAAGAAATTCAGAAAGTAATCCAAATCAAGTTTATAATAAACTGATTCAGTGTATTTATTAAATGTATTTTTAGTTAATTTTTAATGAGGTACAAAAATATGACCCGGGACCAAAAAAACTTCCCAGTAAAAGTTCTACAATGATTTTTTAAGATGTTACAAAACTATCTCAGAATGTTAAATGGAATATTTTATTAGCTTAGAACTCTTCACTAATCTCCCAAATAAAAACCAGATCTTTCCACCCCAGTAAAATACTAATGTGTCATGCAACTTTATAACCCTTATCTAGTACCAAATCTACATTTATCTAAAGATTGACAATGTCCATCCTTCTGCATTTTTTCCTATTTTCCTTGTGGATTAGTAGCATATTTGGAATTTTTGAGGTTTCATGTTAAAATGTATGAAGGAAAATAAAAATATGTAATACCCTGTCACAGTAGCAGGGAGTACTAAACATCTGTTGAAAGAATAACTCTTTGAGCAGACAAGTCATTTATATATAAAATATGCAAATTATACAAGTGAGTTTAGTGCTTTGGACAAGATTTTTCACTGCCACGGTCCCTCTAATTCTGAAGTTCACGCATATATTTTATGTATTACTTAGTAGAAGTTATTTTTGTAGTATGAAATACTAAATCAGAAATGCTTCCCATACTGTATTGGTTGGTATTCATCAATCACTACCAGTCAAATGACTAGTCTACATTTCTAAACTTGGGAGTTGGTCCACCTGAGAGTAAAATGCTTAACTGGTCATTCTTGTGCCTTTTGTAAAACTGACTTTGATGGTAAGTTTTTTGTATTTTATAAGTAATTTTTTATGGCTTCCTGTAAGGAAAGATAAAAGATTTAAAATAAAATACTTAAAACATACCTTGAATTAATTAAAGGAAAAAGAAAACAACATTAATTGAATATATATTTTTGCCATATATTGCACTAAGTGTTTTTTTTTTCATGTAATTTATTTTAATCTACAAAATAATTCCTGAGAATAGACTGTTTATTCAGTTGAGGCTCTGGAGCTTCTCCTATGTGTAGGCACAATGCTGGTGGTAAAGCAGTTCCATGGGAAACAGGACAGATGAACTTTTCTTTCTCATAAAGCTCATATTCTAGAATTCTAGATATTATTATTATAACACCTTTACCTATGAAGAGACAAACTTCAACAGTTGTTATTGCGAAAGTTGCTGAGCTAGAAAGAGGTAAGACTATTCAAATGTGAGTCTGTCTGATTTGAAAAGCTACTTTTGTCTCTTCTATGCTATATTCCCTCCCCCTAAGATATATTTAAGGCATGATTTTATCATGAAGATATCCAAACACTTTACCATGTAAGGTCAAAATTCAGTTTTTTATACTTGTGCTAATTATCATTTAAAATAAATTCATTTTTATTTAGTGATTTGCTAAACCTGAATTTTAATTAGAAACATAAGCCCTATATTTCAATAGAGATTATAAATTGAGTCTCAGAGGTTTAAATAACTACAAGGTCAATCTTGGAGTAGTGGGTTTTCCAGTCTTGTAAATGTTCGAGAAAAAAACATTTCAGAATTGCTTTTCTGACAAAAAACGGAGATTTCAGCCCACAGAAATATAGCATTGCATTTTTTGCTGCCAAGCCTGCCTTACATAAATTGGATTTATTATGTCCAGTACATGAAGAAGTTCCACACCAAACCTATATAGCTCATTAACCTTTCTCCTTTACCACATTTGCAACAAGACTGTTAAGTAAGTTAGTTTATTTATGATGGAGTAGAAATTACCTCTGAATATGAACTTTGGAAGACTTCTAAAAGTGATATAACTTCTAATTTAACCAGCAGCAGTCCATGGAGATAAAATTTACTATACCTCATCTTCTTAAAGCTGTATATCTGTGAAAGTGAAAGGTTATAATTAAGTCTTTCTGGAATTTCATGAAACTACACATTTTAAAGTTCAGTACTGCAGGATTCCACACTAACTGAAATGAAAGACAGGCTGGTATAGTGATGAAGAGAATGATCTTTGAAATAATAAAAATTCCAAGTCCATCATTGAATGTGTATGTGCCCTTAATGAGACATTTAACCTTTGGAAGTGATGCTTTTTCATCTGGAAAACAAGACAGTATCTACTTTGAAGGTTTGTTCTGTGGGTACAATAAATTAAATTTGAAAGAATGTGGAATAAACACACTCATTTAAATTGTAGCTTTCATCATTACCATCACCATCACCATCAACACCATCATCTTGCTCCCACTGCCACCAACTCCACCCATATATCCTGCTATACGTATGCTCCATATGATGAGCTGAGACCTTCTCATCTGTGATCCCTCAGAACATGACTCCATGATGCCGTTGGGTCACAGAGGATCAACTTACAAGGTCTCATTTGTCTCATGGTTCCTAATACAGCAATTTGTAGCATCTTCTAATCTTTTTCTCCCACAAACAGCAAGATATCTCAATATCATCCTTCAGTAAAGGGAGATTATACTGCCTCATAATCTATTCTACAAAAATGATTGTTAGCAGGATCCCAGCATTACACAGATTTCTTTGATATTAAAGAGATGGCATCAAAACCAAGCCCCAAAATGTAAATATCTTCCTTCCAAGTTTCTATAAATACCACTGGACATACTATTTATTGAGTTATCGTTGATTACATGAGTAAGACAAATTATTTGTCTAAGTTAGAATACCTGTTTTTCAAGTCATTGATGAGGAGGAATATAATATTATTCACAAAGCATTCCTCAGGAATTTTCAGTGGGAATACTAATATTGATGTCCTATATTTTGTGAAACAAATTAAGACAAAGTTGTTCTTACTAAAATTGGAGTTAACTTTTTAATCAACATTTTTAGCATCAAGCAAAATTTTAACTTAAGTAAATTTCAGCTTGCCTAATATTTATCTAGCTCTTTCATTATAGCTAATATAATATTTTAAATTAAGCTATAAAATCAATTAAGATTAAGCTGTAAGAAAAAGTTCTGACTAAAATTAGGAGGGGGGAAAATAATGCTTTGATTAAATACGCAATTACAGAAAAATAAATGTTAACTCTAAGGTAAGTTGCCTTGCAATTTGCTTTGGATGTGCATTTTGTGTATTAACTGATTGACTAGGTAGCTTCAAAAATCAGCTTTCTACTGGTTATATTATGGGGAACATTTGGGAATCTAGCACATATTAACACGTAATTTAATAGGTAACACATATTACTCTCTAAGACTGTTGGGATCATCTACAGACTTTCATCCAAGTGAAAAAGAGTTCTGCTGCATTCTGAGTTAGTTCGAAAGGTCCTGTTAATTTTAGCTGTTTGTAAATTTTCACTGAGAGGCTGTTCTTTCATCCGCCTATCTTTGTAATTTCAAAGTACTTGATTTAATCTGACAAATGAGCTCAAAATACAAATTATAATCTGATAATTTTTAGTTTCTTACATACATGATTGAAATAAGGGTCTTTTTAAAAAATGTACAGCAAAACCTAATGCAAAAAAACTAAGAAATTCGGTCAATATTTGCATATATACACAAAGACTTACACCTAAAACCTATTGCTATATCTTAATTTGAACATTTTAAAAAATTATGATTATTTTCTGTAGGTTCCTAGTAAGTGTATATATTT
Organism: Ateles fusciceps; assembly: GCA_036589455.1. Classification (NCBI taxonomy): domain Eukaryota; kingdom Metazoa; phylum Chordata; class Mammalia; order Primates; family Atelidae; genus Ateles; species Ateles fusciceps. The sequence continues at coordinate 8,860,891 of JAZHEH010001022.1, forward strand.
ATGGGGTACATGAAATACTTTGATACAGGCATGCAGTGAGTACAGTCACATCATAGAAAACGGGGTATCCATCCCCTTAAGCATTTATCCTTTGTGTTAAAAACAATCCAATTATACTCTTTTAGTTATTTTTAAATGTATACAATTACTGGTTTTTAAGTTTTCTAAATATGGTTTTGAAGTAAAATATTCTCTTACCTCTCCAAAACAAGGAATTTGAAAAAAAGACTAGTCTCAAATATTAATTGAACTGTGAGTACTATTTCATATGTTATAATTTTTATGTTATCTATTGAACGTTAGATTGGCAGGAAATAGCAAAATTGACTAAAATAGAGATGTGAACATCCTGTAATAAAGACAGGACAATATACAACTAATTAAAAACAGAGGGATGAGTAGTTTGGCAGAAGAATTAAGATATCTGGAAAACAGGAAATAAGAATTGTCTTGGTCTTACATGATGTGAAAGGACTAAATCCTCTACTAGCAATAAACAGAAAAGAGAAACTGACTTTCACATTAAGCATTCGACAGTGGAAATAAAGTTAGACAGTTTGCATTGTAAACGTGCTCAATTTATGGATATTCACAGAAATATAATTTGTCAAGTAGAACAATTTTCTTGTCAGTTACAGAAAAGATATTGATAATGAGAATATTCTTTATCTCCCCTTAGCCATGTGCTATTATAGGCTCGGATTGGCTTTATCGTCTTTTAAATGGAATGTGTCCAGTTGTCAGAACACAAGATTCAGCAACCTAGAGAGTAACACAGAATTATACAAAGGAATAAAATAAAAAGATAAGTTGGAAACGCGAGGTTCTTTTTTTTTTTTTTTAACTGAACCAGATGAGGTCCCCCAAATACAATGAGGAGATGGAGGAGTTAGCACCCTCCAATACATCACAGCTGCAGCAAATCCAATACCACTATATTAGAAGTACTTTAGAGGGGGAAAATATTAAATCTTCCTATGGTAACAAGTAGGAACTGGAATAAAGACTACTCAGATTATACATGAACACCACAAACAAGGACTTAAAGAAGAGTTTTCTGATTTTAAAGAGCTGGCGAGAGCCAAGTTACATGAGTAGGCATGAAACTGTGGTGCTTTGGGTGACCAGTGACTAGGTCAGCATGGCCAAGAGCAGCATTTCAGAGCACGCAGTCCATGTGGGTCAAGAGTGTTGAAATATGATGCAATGGTGGGATAGGAACTACTGAGATATACCTTGTTTGCCCTGCTAAGGAGTAGGGAATTCACCCGGTAGATAGTAAAGAACAATCAAAGAATTTTAAGTAAAGAAGGTTTGCTACATTTAATGCCCCTCTCCTCACAATGTCATTGAACTGCCTGTTTTTTTTAATCAGTGCATATTCAGTTTAATGTGTGTTTTGTATAATTTGAACAAGACTGGAAACCAGGAGACCTGAACTCGGATTCCAGCTGGCTTAGCCCCAAATGAGCTGTGTAATCTTGGATCAATCAAATAATCTTTTTATGTTCATTGTCTTGAACTAGTCAAATAATACCTTTATGTTCCAGTTTTGTTAATTTTAAAAAATAATGAATCTAGCCTGGATTACCTCTAATATCTCTTCTTCCTTTAGAGTTTTGTGGTTATGTTCTGTGGCACAGAAATGGAATTTAACACATATGGAAATGTGCATTTTATTTACCAAACACGGGGCAGGCCGGGAGTGGGGAAGCAGTTGTTTTCTTGTGTAATTAAGAGAAATCTGTTGAAAATATAACGACAATTGAAGTAGTAGTTTTCAAAAGATGGGAAGAAAGTAGAGGTGTGAATTCAGAAACAAACTAGTAACAAACATAGGTTTGAAAAATTTACCAGCGTGGGAGAGGGGGAGCTCCTGTGAGAATTCCACTCATCTCGTTATTTGTTCCAGGGAGAAACTGAGTGTGTTAGGATCAATGGACTCAGAAGAAATTCTTTTAGGTTTCACTTTGTCTCTAGGAGTTTCACACTATTTCAAGAGAGTCCAAGGCAGGAGTTAGTCTAATATGCTCCCCAGGCAAGGCTTCATAAATAAGCTATGTTCTTTATGATCTTTATTTTCAATTCAAGGACTGTGTCAGGATAGACAAGGTGGTACTGCAGTATTAAACAGATCCCAACTCTCAAAACAGTGAAGCTGATTTGTTGCTCCATCAGGTATTGTCCATCATGCTTTGGCTAGGGCTCTGTTCTGTATCGTCCTCACTCTGAGACAGAGACGGTGGAGCAGCCACTCCCTAAGACATTATTAATCACAGTGGCAGAAGGAAGGAGAACTCCAGTGGGTCTGGCTTTGGCAGTTAAGTGTCGCATTCTGGAGTAATACAAGTAATGCAAACACACACACGTAGAGCTCACTAAGGCACAAGTGGAAAATAACATCATCACAAAAAGCACTATCATTTGAAAGGGAAGAAAAAAAGTCACACACCATCACTAACCTGAAGCAATTCTAAAATTTTACTGGGAGGCTATTTTAAAGTCCTTTATCCTGGGGCTAGATACATTTTTAAATTGTTATTATTAGATCTGGTTCTGCTTCCTGGGAGAAAGCCTCTGTCTGTCTATCTCTGAGCCCTGAGTTCCACTCCTCCTGGTCTCCCTGATCTGATTATCTTCCATGGTCACCTATACATTGAGCATTGGAAAGCATGCCATCCTGGGGGCCTTTCAGTTTCGTTTGATCACTTCCTATATGTAAGTCTTCAGGAATTTAAGAGTTGTGTTAGGTACTGAATGGTGTTCTTTTCATAGTAGAACACTCTCAAAAACATAGCTTCTTTTAAAATTAATTCCATACAGTTTTGTGTGCTAATAACTGCATTATCAGTTTTTTTTTTTTCCTGGTTGTAGTTTTAAGATTTGCTGTACTTCTGTGTCCTTTAGACTTTGTGCTTTTCACTCCCAATTTAGATGCTGATAATTTGAGACTGTCAGACTCTGTTGGGAAAACCTAGAAGATTTTCCATGAGAAAAGCATTTTTAGTCTCTTTTCTTTGAAGTATTTTATCCAACTGAAAAGATACATTGAGTACTATAACCTTAATTTGATTTTGTTCTAAGACATCTTAATCCATTCAGAGGATTTATAATGGGTGTGGTGACCACATCTTGTTTAATCCTTACAATAGGCTTTTTTAGCTCAGTGCCCTTCTCAGTAGTTCTGCTGTTTAAGAAGGGAAAGCAGTTGCCTCTTCCCTGTTCTTGGACCTTTCTATTGCCTTTTCTTCATCCTTGCAAACAGGTGTAGTCTTTTCTGAGCTCATTTTTCTCTTATCACACCTTGTCAAATATGGCTCACAGTAACCAACAAATGACCCTTAACATCCTGTTGTCCATTCTCTCTGCTAGAGCTACAAGTCCAACAGGTCCCTCATCTACCTTCTAAATATTGCAGACAGCAGTGTTGCCATATGCTTCTTCTCTGTGTCACATAGAAAACCTCTTTCCATCCACTAATGCCAGGTTCCTCAGCACCAGCCCTCAGGCCGCTCCCCGATTACCTCAGGTAGTTGGGATACTTAACAGCAATAGCCCACTTCTGGGTACCAGTTCTGAGTATCTTTCTACTCAGAAATCAGCAGTGTATACAGTGATTCAGAGTTGCACCTTAGGTAATGCTTTGGTAAACATCAGAGGTTCTTAGGCTTAATCTAAGGCATTGAGAAAAATCTAAGAGATTGCGGAGAAAACAATCGAAGAGCCATGTATTAGAGAAATTGGACTGGAAACGAACTCTCACAGAAAGAAAAGAACCAACTGTAAGGCTGGTCTAGATTTGATTAATTCACAAAGAAAATTACGGAAGATTTAGGAAAAAAACTAGTATTTGGGTCGTACAAATGAGACCATGCATATTAGATCAAAATTTGGTAAATATAAAAGATATAAACATAAAATATAATCAATTAAAATTGTATAGTTAGCATCAGAGAAGCATCTGCTTAATTAAATTTACCTTGCCCTTGATTCATTAATCATGTAACAAGCCACCTCTTAGGGGATTCTATGCCTGTTTTAATGATCCCACGACTTGGAGGTGGAGAATTAGGAGGGCAGAAAGATTTGCTGGGTAATTCCTGTAGGGTTCAAAAGACACGGTTCCTTCCCTCAAATCTTACAACTTGGATTAAGAAATAATAACATATACAGAAGTTAGGAAGACATAATATTTTTAATGGTCTAATACTGACTACAGTAGATGGAAGTTGAGGAGGAGAAAAATCTGTATAGACTGAAGTCTTCAGGGATAATTTCATATAAACTGGTGGCCTTAAAGGATAAATAAAAGTTGTTTGGGGTAGAAGAGAAGAAAAGCCTGTTTCAGAATTCAAGTCATAACCACACTGGTAATATTAAAAATATTCTTAGGTCCAAAAGCATTTAGTCAAATTAGGACTGTGATTATAGAAATCAATGAACTAGTGTGCACTTTGACAAGTAAAGTCTTTCTGATTCTTTTCTGTGTCTCTTTCTATTGATCATGGAGCTAGGAAAATTGCTACAAATTATATCATGCTATTTATTTTTTGTGACATCAAGAGCAATAATGTATGCTAAGTCAGAGGAGTAAATGTACAGCCTAGTATTAAAGTAATGCTCCTCCACCCCCTCTGCACACTGGCATGTTGCTTTCCTAACAAACATGCAAATATGCAAGCATTTCCTAAGAGTGACAGCTAATGGTATAAATTAACCTCTTGAATCTGGCGTTTTCAAAACTACTGTAGCACATAAAAGATAGTGGTGAAATATGAATAGTAAATGGAAGAATGACATGTCCTCCTCCTGATTTCAGAAGCAAATGGAGGGTTTCACTATCAAGAAAATTACAGGCTCTAGGTTTGTTTATTACTGAGATTTTCAAGCAACCTTTCTTAAAATGAACTAACTTGGGTTTGAGGGGAAAAAAAATAGCGTAAGACAGTTCTTTCTGAATTTTCTTTAAAAATTATGAAAAGCACTCAGAACATTGGACTTAATCATTAGCAGAATAAAGGCAAACTAGAAATGGTTTATATAGTTTAATATGACAAACATATTAAATTTAACTAGAATAGAGGGTAAAAATTTAATGCCAACCAGAAGGCTTATTGCCCCCAATTCTCAGACTTTCATGGCTTTGAAGTAAAATAATAGATTTTGGTTTTGGTTTTGTTTGTTTTGCTAAAGGTTCATAAAGCAGCACATGGCTAAATAATATTGATACAGGTAGTGGTATGAGTAAGTTATGAGGAACTAAGACAGAACATACTTCATAGTTTAGATCCAAATGTCTGCTACCCACCTCACCAATTACTTTTATTTTCTCATGTTAGAATTTGTTATAAAGCCAGTTAAATACATCCATAGATGTATTTGCAACACGACAGACTTTGTAATTTTTTCTTTCTTTGAAATTGAGCATGTAGTCTACACATGTACATAGATTTCTAAATGTAAAATCTATAGAGAAATTGTGGAACACCAGAATTATAAAATTGGGCACAGCTTCATTGACTACCAGGATAATGAAAAGAAACTCCTTTCAAATATTTAACTCTATGTTCTAAAATTTGTATTATTTAGCTGGAATTTTTTTTTTTAATTTTCCAAACTCAACAAGTTTCTGTTTCCTGATTTAGTCTTCAAAAAGCACATTAAAAAATAAAAAAGATATGTGCCTTTAAAATAAGACCTAAGGAAATACATTTTTGTAGTTAGTCACTTTAATAATGGATATAAAATTATTATTATTAGTATTATTATTATTGAGACAGGATCTTACTCTGTCACCCTGGCTAGAGTGCAGTGGTATGATCTTGGCTCACTACAACCTCTGCCTCCAGGGTTCAAGTGACTCTCCCATTTCTGCCTCCCAAGTAGCTGGGAATACAGGCATGAACCACCATACCTGGCTAATTTTTTTGTAGAGATGCAGTTTCATCACCTTGGTCAGGCTGGTCTCGAATTCCTGACCTCAAGTGGTTCACCTGCCTCGGCCTCCCAAGATGCTGGGATAATACAAAATCATTTTGATGAAAATAGAGTCCTTTGTAAATAATACATGTTGAGTTATTAATAATTATATTTAAAATACAGAGTATTGAAATAATATAATAGTGATGAAATATATATGCTTATGTAGTACATAACGAAACTTAGAATGGTTTGTCACCATTGATCCATGTCACAAGCTAGACTCAATATTTATGGCAACGACAGATATTGATATTTATAGGAAGATGTTTTGTAACCATAGACTTTTTCATTTTTGTGTTTGGTTTTGGTTTTGTGTATTTGTAAATGGAACATTTATTTTTAATGTCATTTTTGATTACACTCAAAAACAAGTGCACTGGTGGAGTGAATTTATGATGGAATACAGAGGTGAAAGAATAAAAGGAAATACATTTAAAAATAGCATTTTCCCACAATTGTCATATGCAGAGGGAACAAAAAGTTAATATTAGAAATCACTGAAACTTAACTTTCTTAAAAAATTACCCCTCAAAGGAACTCTTGAATTCAGTGGAACAATTTTAAAATTACAGGCCAATTCCCTTATCCTTCACTTTTTCCTTTCCCCGCAAACATCTGATATCTGACTTTGACTTGTAACTTGTCCAAATTCTACTCAGTCAAGCCCCTGCCCAGAAGCCTAGTTAGCTGGTTTGTTTTCCCTCAGAACTCGGGTTCTGAAATACTCCCCCTCTACCTTGCCTCATGCATTGAGTAAGTTTTTGAATATAGATAAAAAATTATACATTGGGTACAGTGTACACTGCTCAGGTGATGGGTGCGCCAAAATCTGATAAAAAATTCAATTCTATTTTTTAAAAAACTTTATTTCTTAAATCATTTTAAATCTCTCTCAATTTCTGTTGTTTCAATGAATAAATTGTTTTGAATAAGAAGGTCATGAAGTTTAACTGTATGATTTTCCCAGTGATTTCTAGACTGCCCTCAAGGAGTTGTTTTACTTGCCCTAGCTTAATTCCTACTGGTGATTTCATTAGGAATGAGAGGGTTGATAAAAATCGATTTAAACTAGATTTCAGTAATGAGATGGTACTTTATAGAGGCTAATGGTTAAGAGCACAAGCTGTAGAGTTGGAGTCTGCCTGGGATTACATCCAGGCCCCATCACTTACTAGATGGGAGACCTTTGGCAAGTTACTTAAACTCTATGAGCTAATCTGTAAAATACATATGATATTAGTACCTACTTTTCCGGATCGTAAGAAGACTAACAAAATAATCTATATAAAGTGCATAGACTGGTCCCTGGCATAAGATAAACCCTCAACAAATGTTCATTTTTATTTAATTTACTGTTATTAATTTGATTTGTTTTTTTTCATTGATCAATGAAAATTATTTTAAGAAACTAATGTTCCAACTATTATAGCCTAGAAATAGTAGGAAAAAAATCGCAAGTGATGTGAAATATGCATTAATTCTATTATAGAACAGGATTGCTGCTCTGTTTCTGTGAAAACTGGGAAGTACAAAGAGTTTGACTGATGAGGACAGAATTAACGCTGATTGGTGATGCTAGGTCTTGGCTCAGGTTCAGAGAGAGCCATCTAGTGACCACAACCTTCAAGTGCTAGAAGTGACTACCGTGTGAAAGGTGAATTCCTTTTTTTTTTTCAACAAAAGAGAATCCAGAGAAAGACTGGTTGTGCTCTTTAGCAGGGTGAGACACCTAGGAAGTGTCTCTTGTCAAAGACATAACCCTTGATTTTGCAGGTCCAGAAATTCATTTTGTGAGGTAACCTAGAAAATTAAAGTCTGAAATATTAGCTCATCAGATAGTTACAAATGAGTGAGACCAACTTTGTCAACTCAAAAATACATGATCGATTTGTCAGAAAATTACAGATTGTGATGAGTTGCCCATGGCATTCCAACAAGTAGTACACGACACTGCTCAGAATCTCAAACTGTTGATCAGAGAGATGTAGAACAGAGAATGAATGTTATGCTCTGTAAATCTCATATCTCTAGAATGTTGCTATTTATAAAGTTTAGTAGCATTTTCCCCCCAATATCAGAACCTCCTTTTCACCAGGACAGGATTTATACACATTGATTTTTCCTTGGGGATTGGCAACCTGTATTTTTAATTTAATGCAGAATGCCAGACTATTGACTGAAATATTTTATTTTTTAAAAATTGATGTAAGACTGCTGAATCACTTCTATTGTCCCTTCCTTACATTACAATCCTTAGGGATAACTCAGAATAATATGGATATGAATTTGAGATGTTTTATTTTGACCCAAACTCAGACTCGTTCTTAGGCAAGATAAGTCCTTTTCTGTAAAAAGTATCCTTCTCAAGGGTGCAGTTAATACTCTGAATGTCTTCCTTTTCTGGCAATTTTCTTTTTTTTTTTTTCCGTGTCTTTGCTTTCCTTCCCCTAAAAGCATGCTACCTGTTTTCTGGGCAGTTTTACTCTCTGTTCTCTTGATTTCTCTGTTATTCTAAAAAAAAATGAATTTCACTTAAAGGTAGTTGTGATCAGGCAAGGCACTCAGAACACTTTTCACTTCTTTGTTTTGTTTGATACACTATAGAAAAATATGTTAGACCTTTTTGCTCATTAATAAAAGCTTAAAAGGACAAATCTACGAATAGTACCTTAATCTTGTTCTTTCTCTAGTTGCTAATTTGATATTTTCCTTTGCCTGATTATGTCAGAGGATTTCTCATTTTCCATCCCTAAACCACGCATGGCTCATAAAAACAGTAGTTACCAAGTGACAGGTGTTTTTGGAAAACTTGCTTAGTTTATATGTTCAGAGAAGACATTGCCTCTAAATCAGCAGCTACTAATGACCTTTTGTTCCAGGGAGTTGTTAGAGATCCAGATGAAGTCCTGTAACTGAAGCATAGTTTAGGCTTAGCCCAGAGTTGGTATTTTCCAAACGTACTTTGTAGAGTTTTTGTCTCTACCCTAAGCATTTATTCTGGGAATTTTCAAGATTCACCCAGTTTCAACAACAGCTTATTCATTTCCTTGCCTTCTCTTCCCATTCTTCTATTCTGCTTTGACCAAAACAACATGTCATTGAGTATCATGTAATGCTAGACTGTCAGCAGATCTCCATTTAATTCTGTCCTCACCGTTTGCCAACCGAGAGACCTTTAGTAAGTAACAAAACCTCTGTGAGTCTGACTATCCTTATGTAAATAGTAATAACATTCCCACTTACCAAGATTTCATTGATTATTAAGTGAGATAATGTATGAAAATGCCTAGCATGCTACTAGATAAATATTATATGTTCAGTAAATCCTCATTGTTCTCCTTCAGCCATAAGTTATCTTTTGAGTGCTTTTTATTACTCTTTTCTTCCTTTAGCAATATTTCAGTTTTGATGTCGGCTCATACCTTTTCGTTTTTGTGTCTTCACTGTGCTTGCCTTGCCTCTTCTTCTTTCCTTTCTTTCACAGGCATATACTGAACACACAATACTATGCTAGACACCGCAGATACAAAGGGGAATGACTCTGTTGATGGAGTCCACGGTTCTGTGGGAGAATGGACATGCAAAATCAAACATAGAAATTAAAATGAGGACAATGAGGACATGTGCACTGGGCATTTGCAAAGCAAAACAGACAAATTAGCAAAGGCCTCCTGGAGGAGGGTAATAGCTGGAGTATTCTTTTAAGGGCTGGACTAAACCAGTGCCCAAGGGGGGTGTGTCTTCTGTATATAGGGAACATGGTCTGAAAGCACAGAGGCAAGAAACAATCTGTTAAGAAGAAATCACAAAAGTGTCTTAAGAAGAAACAATGGCAAGAGTTGAGATGGAAATTATCTGGAAAGGAGAGTTTACAGGGTCTGGGTTTAAATCTGACATCCTCCCCTTTAAAGTTAGTCTGAGCAAGTTTTCAAATTATACAGCACTCCTCTTATTTCTTCTCACCTCCGCCAAACCTCTCACATGTCCTTTACTGCCTTAGCTATTTCTACTAGTGAGACTGTGTCATATTCCTCATGTGAGCTGGAGTAGGATTAAAAGTTTATGAGATAAAAGGGAGCTCTTAAAAAAGATTTAGCCCTAAAGTGAGGTAGTCATATATGTGCTTTAAAATCACTTACCTAGTTTATAGGATGAATGAATTTTCGTGAGAAATTTAGATTCTGTGTGAAGATGGCTCAGATCTACTAAAACTTTGTTTAACTTCTGAGCTATGTGAAATTTATGAGGAATTATAATTGGAAAATAATGGGTTTAAAGGTTATTTTTAATATTAGAATGTTTAACTTTTCAAAAAAATGTGATAAAGCAAAACTTAGGAAAGACGAAGTCTTAGGTCTACAGCAATGTAACCAAGCAATTCCAAGATTGCTTAATACCTAACTACTTAGGCTTATCTTTAATTTGATATATAATACTGTTTTTCAGTCTTTTGCACTGATAGTGGTCTAAGTAGCACAGATCAATAATATATAGAATCTCATTCAGATATGTATTCTTTTACCTTCAGGAATACTCCATTTGGTTGGCTTTTAATGAGGTCATTTTACTCTTTGCTGTTGACGGTATTTGCTCATTTGCAGGAACAGGCTAGGTATTGTGAGTATTTATCTTTTCCCTTAGAAAAAATAATAGTAGACAATACATAACTTAAAATTACTAGGCTCTACCGGGTGCAGTGGCTCACTCCTGCAATCCTAGCACTTTAGGAGGCCGAGGTGGGCAGATTACGAGGTCAGGAGTTCGAGAACAGCCTGACCAACATGGTGAAACCCTGTCACTACTAAAAATATAAAAGTTTATCAGGTGTGGTGGTACTCGCCTGTAGTCCCAGCTACTCAGGAGGCTGCGGCAGGAGAATTGCTTGAGCCTGGGAGGCAGAGGTTGCAGTGAGCTGAGATCACACCACTGTACTCCAGCCTGGGTGACAGAGTGAGACTCCGTATAAAAAATAAAATAAAATTACTAGGCTCTTCTATACTCTACTATGTACAAATATTGGGATGGAATTTTTTAAAATTAGGACTTCTGGAAAGGATTTGTATTTTATAATATTTCTTCCAGAATTTTACTGTTTCTTTGACAGAGATTACAAACATTAAATTAACCCATTTGTCTTTTGTTGAATTATTCAGAAAAATATTTTTTTTATGGAATATATCTAAAGCAAAATAGCTTAATAACTATTTCATTTGACTTCAACTTTGGAAAATATATAAATGTACATCTAAGCTTCTAGTGAATGCTTGAAAGAAGTATGTATGGTGTGTAAGTTCTTAAGCCAATGAATTCAGCCTAGGGGAGCAGACCTGTTCCCAGAGTTTTAACTCTGGGTGTTTATTTACAGTGATCAAAGTGAGAATGTGTTAAATCAGAAGTTGGATTACTAGTTTTTCTTAACACCTCTACTTTCAGAATAAGTGTGCCTCAAGTCCTGACATACAGATAGAAAAAGGCCTTAAAGTCTCTTTTTAATATGATCATCTATACAACCTCTAACTGAAATTTGAAAGCTGGGGCCAAATACCACTGCAGCTCTAATGCTAAAGCTGTTTCTTAAAATGAAGCAGACAAGAACTAGAGACAATCTTTTTGAAAGCTGCTTTGCTCCTCTCTTCTCCATAAGTAAATGCTGGAGCTGTCTGCTGGGGAGGGGGAGAGCAAAATTGGAGGTGGAAGAGAACCATGAAGAAGGCGGTAGGGGCAGTTGTTTTTCTGTGCCTGCTGACGTCAACGAAATTGCCAGATGGCATTTGAATGCTTTGCAAAAAGACAGGAGCCTTTTATTACAGCTGTCACATGGGGTTTCATTCATTTGCATTCCCAGAAGTGGTCTAAAGCTTTCCCTAATGTAGGAGTAATGAGGGCTCTGTACCTTCAGAGACCCAGAGGGCCTTTTGTAGGATGATGTTACTTTAAGTGGCTCTGATAAAGGACACATGCTCACAGAATGCCTTGTTTCACTGTCAGCTTCAGAGGAACATAAACTACTCAGCTTCAATTAGGACTATAATATGATCATTCAAATAATATTCTCTCTAGAAGGACTTTTGTGGATCCTGACAGCTGTGGAAACACACTCAGGGGGACCTGAAGGGTCTAACATGGCAGCGGTGGGCTATAGGACAAAAATACAGGTCCTGTGAATTGACTCCGGGACTAAAAAATACCCAGTGTACAACAGATATGAGAATACTGTAAACAGCTTTGCTCTCACCATTTTGCCCCTTGCTGCCTTGTCAGCCCCTCCTCAATTTGGGAGAGAAATGGAACTTTTAAAAAATTTGGGTGCCTATATGTAGGAGAAAAAGAAGTTGAAGTGCCAGGAGCTGCTCTCAGAAACTGACCCCAGGGGACTCACTCTCAGGCCAGGCTGACCTGTCCTCTCTGTACCTCCAGCCTTCCCACTGCCAGAAGTTTTCATGTTTTACTTAATTTTTGCCTGGAATTTCTTTAAGCTTTTAATTCACGGGGTTATCAAGTATGTTCTTTTTATAATGTACTTATTTCTGGGACAGCTAATTGAATAAATTGACTTTCAGAGTAAATTGGAAATTGAAAAAAGTATAAAGTATTTATACCAGAAAAGATATTTTGCCATAGTTGCTGTAAGTTATATTATTCCTTGTAAATTATTTGACGTATTAAGGGTGACCTGAGCTGTGTTTACCCAGGTTGTTTGCTTCCTAACACTCATCTGAAATCAATGGCGTGATACCTGTCAGAAGCGGAAGTTTTGGTGGCAATAGGTCTGTACGTTGTGCTGAAATAAGAAGCAGCAGGTGTACCAAGGGTTTTGGAGTCTAGAGACCAGAAAGACTTAAAAGTTAGCTCACATTATTCCACATGAAACGTTACGTAGTGTCAGTGTTATGTCTACACTGCTGGTCATAATAGGGTGACTATGGTGCAACGGAACTGGTGAAAAGTCTTATGCCACCTGGTCAGAGTGGAACTACTGGTCAGTGTATTCATGTTATTCTGATGTCTCTTTCTGATTCTGCTTCAGGGATTGGGGAGGTTTAGGAGGTGATGGTGAAAATTATAAATTTCAAGAACCTTCTTCCTACTTCCTCTGACCCCTTTTCTTCTCCGAGCTGCAGGGAAAAAGGGCACATGTAGGGGCACAATCAGTATCTCGTATTTATGAGCAAATTCCAGACCTGAGTGAGAGGTGTCATATGGTCAGTTTCAAGGAATGTAAGACCAACATCCAAGAATAATCCAGAGGAGAAAGGACATATCAGGAAACACAATTCAAGCTGGCTGTGGTGGCTCACAGTTGTAATCCCAGCACTTTGGGAGGCTGAATTGGGAGGATCACTTGAGCCCAGGAGTTTGAGACCAGCTTAGGCAATATAGGGAGACCCAATCTTAACCAGAAGGAAGGAAAGAGAAAAGGAAAGGAAAAAGAGGAGAGGAAAAGGAAAGAAAGAAAACAATCTAAATGGTCAGAGTGATGGGAATCTAAAAAGGCACAGGCACACATTTAAATTATACACTCCCACCCAAGACAGTATGAAGGTATGCATATAGAATGGGAACTAGAAATGAATTCATGAATAAATGTTTCACCTCTGGTATACTTGGGCCTAGATCCCAAGAGCATGCAGGTTTTGGTGGGTCTGTGACGTGTGTTTCATGTTTCTCCAAGAATAAACCTTAGGAAAGCTGTGGTGATAATAGCAGTGTCCTACTTTGCATGTCCTAGCTCCCCTGTCCACTTTGAAAGTGCAGAGCACTTGTACCAGGCATAAGTATTGCCATTGTTGATAGTATAATAGTTGTTATTATCCTCACTACTGTTATATGTTAAGGTTTGTCTGAACATGAATTAAAACAATGTGTTTCTGAATGTCCTAAAACTGTAAACCTAGGTCTCTTTTGTGTCTCAGCTACAGAAAGATAATGTTTTGTTAATACATCTCCTTTAGCCTAAAATAAGTTTTTGATTGTATAGTAATATCGTATATTTCATATGTTGGGCAGTGCTATAGTTCAGGGACAGCATACAGCCAATGTATGTATTTAACCCTGTTTTGAATGAAGTGAAATGACAAAGAAGTGAATAATCAATTGTCAAGCTACCTTAGGGTCAAACCATCATTTGATCTGACTTTACTAATACTATTTTTCAATTAGAAGACATTAGTATGCAGTATTTTAGGACCTGGTGTCTCAATGCTGAAGGCATAATCCAAAACACAGTTACATTTTACAAGAAAGTAGCCATAGGAGTGGCTTTATGCTGACACACAGATACAACCTGCTAATGCCAAAGGCAAATTGCCAAAATGCGCACATTGTTAGGAATCAGAGGAAGTAAGCATGACATGCTGTTCTGTTCTCTCATGTTGAGCCCCGTGAGTCCAGTTCAGGGGCTGGTAAAGAGGTGGTGTTCTTTTCTCAGACTCAAAAACTGTAAGCTTACCCAGAGAATTCAGGTTTCACAGAACTTCTGCATTTTAACTTATCTCTTGAGAGGCTGATTAATAAACCTGAATGTCAGTGTACTCATTTTTTTTTATTTTTTCATTTTTCTTTAGAACTGTCATAGCCAAACAGATTGTAATACTTGTGTTACCTGTCCAGTGTTTTGTTTTCAAAGTAAGAAAGTCTACCTGGGAAAACAAATCAGTGAATAAGTAAATGTATTTATAATTTGGCAAACATTTTTATGCACTTCATTTTGATAAGCACTGGTGATATAATTAAGGGTTAAGTAAAACATGTGGTCTAATTGTAAAGAAAGGTATGCAAACAAATAACTCAAGTGCAATGATTAACATATAATTTTCAATATGGCACAGATACCAGTATGTCTTCCAAGCAGAAAGACAATAATTCATAGTCTTAGGTAGGTTACATTATGGAAAGCTGGTGAGTTGCATCTGTTTAAAGATGTTAGTTTTAAGAGGAATTTTTTTTAACTCCTCAAACCTAAGGAAGGCAGTATTGTATCTTAAAAGCATATGGAATGTCAATGTACTAATTACAGTGGAAAGCTCGAAAGGTAATATTTGTTTTGAGGCAACAGAGATTGACTCTAGATTTTCAAAATTACCTTTCTGTAAAGGTATAAATCATCATGCTGCAGTAAATAAAAGGAATTCGAACACTGTATCCAATCCTTCTGTTTTAAAAACTATAATATCAAACTGTTATGCTAGCAGTAAGTCAAATCTGTTCACTCTATGTTTTTCCTTCGTTTTCTAGTGTTTTCCAATGATGTATGTGTGCTGTTATTACAAAGAAAGCCACTTTCTGTGAAGTGTGCACCTATGCTTGAGTACTAATCATAGAAAGGAGCTCTGAAAATAAGCAGTGAGCATGTAGTCAGGGACTGCTGAAACTTAGGGAGAGTATCAGGGAAATTAGTCCACTCTTCTTTCTTCAGTACTCTTTTGTTCATTGCTCATGGGAATCTGTGTTTGCCTGTGAATTGAATGTGTTTATTGCAGGCAGTTGCCTTAAGTGACATGATACTCAGTAGGAGGTTGTGCGGACTAGAAGGAGGTCTCCTTTGAATACAAGGGTTGGGGAAGTCACACTTTTCAGACCGATTAGAATAATGAGACTCTCTAAACATTTGAGAACCATCTGCAAGAATAGCACATTGTGTTAGAAGGCAATTAGAGCTCATTGTTTTAATAATTGTGTTTTTTGAGTTATTACAGTATGCTGAGTACTAAGATTATAAAAATGAACAACACTTGTTCTCAAATTCATAGTCCGGCAAGGAATTTAGTCACAATTAGTAATAGTACAATATCATAATAGATGTTTGAACAACATGCTATGGAGACTTCGAGGCTGAAGTGATGAATTTGATGTCAGTTTGGGAATGAAACTAGAATGTTTTTATGTATTAAAGTTGGATCTTGATCATTAATACTGATATAAAAGACATGAAGTGGTAGGCGGAAGTAATACCACAACCAAAGCATAGGGTTGTGGCATCATACCTGCAAAGATAATCCAGGTTAGCTAGAGGGATTAGTACAGTATGTGGAGCTGTAACTGGAAAACGGGGGTGGGTTAAAGGTTAAATATTAAGACACTTACAGACAAATCAAGAAGTTGAATGTTGTTCTGTAACTTTGGGGGAGCCCTCAAATGGCAGAGATATCATGCTTAATAACATCTCCATATTGGGAAAAGCCAAGTTTGTGGCAGGAAGAAACTAGAAGAAAAAAATATATTGTAGCCTTCCTCATTTGAAATAATGAGAGACGGATTAAAGCACAGATGAGAGGCTTTTTAAGGGAAAAAAAATGACAGAGAATCTTGCATGTAAATTTCCAGATCCACTGACCAACTTGATGTTGAAGGGAAGAAAACAAATAATAAATGCAAATAAAACCCAAGAGTCAAGGTGTTCACTTTTGGTTAACGATTTTGGTTTTAGTCAAGTAGGAAATACATGAGGAAAAGATTTCCAAAGATTAAAATCTTTTCTTTTGGAAAATTGAGTGTGAAATTGCTTTGGAATATCTGAGTGGAGCTATCCAGAAGCTCGAAAGAGTGGTCAGTGTTGGAACAACAGATTAGCGGGTAGTGTATTCATTATAACATAGGGTGAGGGCTGGGAGGGAAGGGCACAGGTTAATATGGAAAAAATTAATATAAAGGAAAGCAGACAGAGAGTTTGTTCTCAGCGAAGCTGGAAAAAATAAAGGCCAGAAAAGGAGGAGGTGGCTGTGCCTGAGGTGCTAGGCTTCGGTAATGTCTGATGGTGAAGCAAGAAAAGCCAGGGAATGTTGTCATTAGATATTTTAATTGAGATATTGATTAATATTGATAGAGAGTTAGTGAGAGGAGAGCTCCCTTTAAGGGCTTTCCAAATGTTAATAGATTAGAATTTTAAAAAATGGTTACCTCCTTAGAGATGGGGTCAAAGACCCTAATTTTGTTAGTAGAGGAAATGCTGACAGTGTTTTTAAGTTTCGAGGAGAAAGCGGGGAGGAAAAAGAGAATGAATAAGAAAAACACCATTAAAACAACAAATATGCTGTCTATTAGAAGGATGAAATTAAAAGCACAGTGGTAGGAGACTGGTATTAACCAAAAGAAAAAATATTACTTGCGCGTTGAAACAATAGGGAGGAAGTCAAGAATTATGAAGTCCTATCTATATTTAGGAACTTGTATGAAGCTGAATTAAAGTCTTCGATAAAAGATTGGATAGCTTATTTTTGTCTATTTTTGGCCAAGAAGAACTGGAGAAAGAGAATTCATTTAAACTAATTTGAGGCTGTTTTTTTTTTTTTTTTTTTTTTGGCGGAGGCTGGTACCTGAGCAAAATGCTGTGGGGTTAGAAAATAAATATAAAATGACTGTCAGCTTTAAGAAGCTTACAGAGTCCAAACATGACTAAAGTGCCTTTCTATAAGAATATTAAATGAGTAGCACTTGGATTATTAATTTGCATCTAGGGTTCAGATATGGATAGTAGGTTGAGGGCTCACTTGTAGAGGTGAGTCAGTTGGCTATTATCTAGCCAGTGCTCACCATTCAGCCCTCAGTAGGCTGCCATGTTCTGCTGACCCTCAGGTAATCATATTTTTTATCATCTTATAACATTCTGGATATAATACTATTATAACTAAAACTGTTCTCCTAAACTGAAGTTATTAATCCAGACTTGTAGGTCGATACATTATATAATTTTATTATCACCTATTTATCTACTCATTACATATACAGTTGGTAAAAAAAAAAAAAAAACAAACTTATGTTGTATTAGTTAAAATATTTTCAACTCTAAATTAAAGAAAACTTCAAAAGTTGTAGTAAGAAAGAGATGTTATTATTTCTCATGAATAGAAGGCCAAAGGAGGGAAGTCTTCAGGACTAGTGCATTCAGTGAATTCAGCAATGTTACGATGCACCTAACTTTTTTGTTATCTCTGCTCTGCTGCTCTCTATAGTATTGGTGTCAGCCTAATGCTGATTCTACTTGTGATCCAACATGGCTGCTGGCAGCAACATGCTTCCTTCTGAGGAAGAGTGATTTCCTTTCCTAGAAGCATGAAGCTAAGTTCCCCTCATATCTCATAGACTCCGTTGACTTGGCCTACCCATTCTTGACCAAATTCCTGGCTTTGGAGTTGAAATTATCATGATAGCGCAGGCAGTCATGGTATCCAGTGGATATGCTTTGAAGACAATTTAGAATTAGAGCATTTCCAAATATCTTTGGACCTATTTGTCTTGATACCAGAATGTTATCAGGGTCCATAGGAAAATTAATGAGGTTGTCAATTGGTCCAGCAGCCACAAGGCATGCTTGATGGATATTTGAGAAGCTGTAATAATCTTTTGAGCCAGAGTAGAATGTAGCTAATGATAGACATAGCAAGTTTGAAGTATTTGTATGAAATATTGAAACTAGTAGGGAGACATTTTGAAGCTCTTGTTAGTTAGACCTTATTCTGTCTTAATTTTATATTCTTTAATTTGCCGTCAGGGCCAGCACCTGATAGGGGCCATCGCATCTGCTCTATGTTCATTTTTTAAATAACGCTTTGTTTATTTTTATGGCATATTTTAATTAAAGCAATGGCAGGCACCCTACTTCAGTCCTCATCTCTCTATTTTAAGATGAAATAAAATTAAAATTGACTGAAATGATAGCGAGAGACAAATTCAATATCAATTTTATTTACATCTTCCTCCTTACTTTTTTTAAAAACCCATATTTTTCATCAGCGATTGTATTAATCTTATAAGATTATAATTTAAAACGATTATTTTTCAATTTATTTTGTCTTTTTTTACATAGATCTTTGTCTTGAACATGTGCCGAATCTCTACAAATTATTGGCTCTTCGTATTTCATCAATCTGGTATTACTATACCAACAGTGTGGGGAAGCATTGACTGAACTAGCAATTATGTCCACAAGAAGGAAACAGCTCTATAACAGAAATCCTGAGTGACTCACTGTTATGACCAAATGACTTATTTACTTAATTTCCTCCTTTATTCAGCAACACATTGTTGCTAAATGCAGAGTAGGTATCATTTTGAAATTCTTCCCATACAAAACCTTGATGATCCTGCCTGACATCTGCCTGTTAAATGTCTTGGTGAGCCACCATGTCTGCTGATCCTAGGATAATCATATTTTTTAATTGTCTCATAACATTCTGAATATAATAAGATTATAACTGAAATCAGTTTCTTAAACTGAAGTAATTAACCCAGACTTGTAGACAGATACATCATACAATTTTATTTTCATTACCACCTAAGAGGAAAATGAAGACAGATGACTCCCTATTAGCAATAGAAGTCTCCACAAGAGCCCACAGGTTTTTCCTTCTGGGGCAAACCATAGGAACCATCTGGCTTAAGTATCAGAAATAGAGAGAGAGAGAGAATAAGTGGTATTTTCTTGATGGGAAAATATTAATGGTGGGACCTCCTAAGACTTAGTTTTGGGAAGAGTCCAATTTGACATTTTCAAAGAAGATGTCAAAGAAGGGAGTGTACCTTGAAATCCTGGAGTTTACTGATGACGTTAACAAGTTCCCCTTAATAATCTTCATCTACTTAGTCTCTCATTAATTGGAGGAATAGTTGATTTTATAAAATACTGTATAGCAAATTGGCAAGGATGTTTTCATATCATTGAAGGTAAATGACTGTTCATAGGAACAGTACCCAGGATTTAGCATTGTGAATAGCATAGGGCTTCAGATCCAGACTACCTGGGTTAGAATGTCATCTCTGCAGCATATTTGTAACCTTTTGTGCACTGGCGTCAAATTTTGAAAGTCACCCCCTTTACAATGCCATTTTTTAAGATCTCTGAATTGCATCCTGGAAAATCAAGAAATTGTATTACAGACTGTAGATGTATTACACCTACCTGCCCTATATGCAAAACCACTTGCAGATAAGCTTACCCCATTCCTTAAAACCAATAAGCAAGAAGCGACCCTCAGGTATTCTGATAGGGAAGGGAATTTCAAGTTCCCAACTCATTGCTGGGGGGATCAGAAGCTAGAAAGCCTTGAAGTCCATGTTTCAAAGATAATATTTAGGTGTTGGATCTATGAGACTTATAGGGGCTCAAGATTTGGAGGGAAATGCTATATTATAGTGATAAGTATGTTTGCTATCTGTCCTTCACCCTTCTCACAATCTGTTTTCTGGATAATTGGCTTTTTTGTTTGTTTTGTGCTTTTTTGATCCCATTTGAGGAGACGTATGAACGATAATGGTGACTCTGTTCAGAGAGGCCATTTTCAAAGTTTGGAAAAGAACCACATGGACAGATTCAGGTGTCTGGGATCTGCACTTTGAGAAACAACTGTTTTCACTTTCAACCAACTTGTTTCATTCTTCTTATAACCAGGGGCAGTGGATACACCCACAGGGTTTTCTCCTTTATCCTCTGACCCCTTTCAGTTTCCTGAATGCCTTCCACTAGACTGCAAGCTGCTGAAAGGCAGCAGCTCCGAACTCTGTAGCCCTAAGGTGTAGATAGTACCAGGTACCCAAAAGATTTTAGTTAATATTTTTTGAATAAATGAAGTAAAAATGGATGTTCTTCCAGAGACTCTACATTCCCTTTGTAACATAATTGAAATAGGGTGAATTTGCACTGGAAAACAGAAAGATTCTATCATACTTATTATGTGTTCTTTTTGTGAGCTAGCTCAGAAACTTCAAAATCACTTATAACAGTGTTTCTTTAAAGAAAACGCATTCTGTTTTCCAAAAATATTTTCTTTACAAGTGTTTTGAAATTTGATCTATTTATAAGTTTGGAAACCATTATTATTCAATTGATGGAATCCTTGATTAGTTGTAGAAAATGAAATTTACTGACTTTTATTATTTATTTATTTATTTGTCCTTGAGATGGAGTCTCACTCTGCTGCTTAGGCTGGAATACAATGGTGTGGTCTCGGCTCACTGCAACCTCCGCCTCCTAGGTTCAAGCAATTCTCCTGCCTTCAGCCTCCTGAGTAGCTGGGATTATAGTCGCCCGCCACCACACCCAGCTAATTTTTTGTATTTTTAGTAGAGATGGGGTTTCACTGTGTTCGTCATGCTAGTCTTGAACTACTGACCTCAAGTGATCCGCCTGCCTCTACCTCCCAAAGTGCTGGGATTACAGGTGTTAGCCACCCCTACTGACTTTTAAAATACATTTATGAAGTGTTTAATGTTGTGTTAAAAAATCTGGTGGCTCTTGAAATCACTCACCCCCCTCATATGTTTACATTGTGAAGGGCAATAGAGATGTCAAAAGGGAACGTTTTCTTAGCCAGCTGGTCAGATGCAATATAGATTTTATAAACTCAGAAGTGAATTATTCACATATTATTTTGTGAAGCCTGGGGCACTTAAAGAGATTTCTGAAAGAAGAAACTGAAAGAATATTGTGGACAGAGTAAAGAAGACTATTATAAGAATAAATCTATTTCATTTCTTATGTCCCATATCTCATCAGTTTCCAAGTGCAAATGATTCTCCTGAATGTAACTTGCACTCTTTTCTTCATGGACATTCATGCTGCAAATGTCCTAGTTTCCCATGTTGATTGTTGTGGCAGCCTTGGCCAGATCTGCCTTCTCTGTGCCACACCTAAATCTTCCTCAAGCACTGCTTACTTTTTGATTACATCATTTTCCTTCTCAGGCATCTTTAATCATTTAGTTACCAATTGATAGAATTAGAAATATTTATCTTTCATTCTTGGGCATCTGAAATCTAGCCTCATAGTTCCCTTTCAACCTTCATTTCTCCTAATAAAAAGCAGCAACTTCCCCTGCCTGAGAGCCTAGTCTACTAATGGAACCTTTTACCCATTCGTCCTTCTCATGCAGTCCCCATGTGCTGCTTTCATGCTTCCTCCAGCTTTTCTGCTCTGCCCCTCACTTCCTCTCTCTAGACCTGTTGTTTCACCTCACCAGGATCTCCAGTCCAGTTGGCCAGTCTTTCTTTCCTGTCTGTCATACTTCCCTGTTTTCTCTTCGTTTCCTTTTCATGTCAGATTTATGCTGAGTAACACTGGAAGGTACCCAGTTGGGCCTTAGTATTGCTTGAGAATCTAGCCAGCTCTTTTTCATTCCTCTTTCAAAAGTTTTTCATTCTTGTTTGTACCTGTAACCTCAACATTGCCCACATCATATTCTCAGCAAGGGACTCAGTACTTAATTCACAGTGTAAATAAAAGTCAAAGTATAAAAATTTGTTTAACTTCTCACCTGTAAATCTATATTCTTGTTTCTTCCTGTTATCATGGAAAAGGTATCTCCCATTGTGAAAGGTTACTCTTGTACCCCTTACTTCTTTCTTTTGGATTTTTATCTATTTATCATTCCGTTGTCTTTACCCTTCAACATTTATGCTGTTCACATGCTCAATAACTCTTTAGACCCTGTTTTCCCTCTGAATACTGACATATATGTATCTTCCATTTTTCAGCCAGTTGTCGTGAGACTTGTCTCTATAATCATCATTCTTCTTTCTTTCATTGCTAATTTATTTTGATGTGGCTGGCTATCTCAGTGTTTCACTGAAACTGTTCTCTCTAGAGTTATCAGTGACCTTCCAAATATTAAACTCAAAAAGTTTTCAAGATTTGCCAGTCTCTCAAGCACCGATCCACTGCTGACCACTCCTTGCTGCTTAAAATTTCCTTGGCCCCTTGGACACTGTTAGTTCTCATTTGTCCTTCCTTTCTTCCTTTTGTGGTTTTCTCCTCTTCTGTCTGGCTTTTAAAAGTTGGTATTGATTATGGCTGTACCCTCAGTATACTCCTTTCTCTTCACACATTTTCATGGCAACATGCTGTTGAAATGACCATGTATATGTCATCAGTGTCCAAGTGCATATTTCCAGTCCAGAAGTCTCTTCTAATATGCCACTTGAATCATTTAACACCTCAGTATCCTCATCCAAACAGATTCCCTCTCCTTTGATTCCTTGTTCTATGAAAGACACTTAGCTGCGCATCTTCCCAAATCTTGCTCCTGAAAGCCTGACTCCTCTCTCCACACATACTGATCATGTCATTACTCTACAGGAGTTTCTTATTGCCCTTGCTAGTTAATCAGAGCTCTTGAATATGGCTCATATTTCTGCCATGATCTGTTTCATGAAAATTCTCCAGCGTCATCCTTTCAACCTGAAGCACTGTGTACTTCACCTGAACTTTGTCTTCAAAAGGCCATTCTTTCTTTACCTCCAAGCGTGTTAAGATCTTCTCCTTTTCCAGAAAATACACCCTAATCCTTTGCTTACTCTTTTCATGTATGTACCCAATTGTAGAAAAATTTGTAGGATTGCTTTTTTTTTTTTTTTTGTCAGTGCTATTACTTCTCCTTGGCAGTTTCACTGTTTTCTGGATAGTGCTTATTCCAGAATCAGGTTGTTTAATACAGTTTTTAATCAGGACTCCAGTATTTCAGTATAACAATTGTCAATATGTTTTAAGTGTGAGATTAAAACATGCAGTTGTGCTGGAAGGTTGAATGTTTTAAGATGGTTTTCAGAAAAGCAGTGATTTATTTTAAAGAACTGTCTCAAAACACTTAAATTTACTTGTCTTTTAAGGTGCAGAATTGGAGAGAGGGCATTTACTTATCTTTGAAAGTTTGGAGTATGTTACTTATGCAGTCATCATTTCTCATATTATTGAGTGCCTACGAAGTACCAGATACCACACTAGGTGAATGAAACCTAGCACTGCCTTTGTCCTCGTACAACTTTGAGCCTAAAGGAGGATGACAGACCATAACATATAGACATACCAAAAGCTGAATTGAGAACGGTGGCAGGTGCTGTTGCAACGAGGGTCTATGAATATATGTGAGATCTGGTCAGAGATGCAAAGTTTCTCAGAAGGTACAGCTCCAAGGGTTGTTGGCTTTTGTTTCTGGTGTTTTCAGCATATGAAAGGAATATCCCAGTGGGCATTAATGTAGAGTTGTTTATATGCTCCTGAAGTAGTAAAGGAATGTGTCCTGGGTTAAGTGTAGCAGAGGCAAGTCAGTAGCATAGATGAGCACCCACTGCATATGAGGCAGGAAGAAGCCTAGTGTTAACGTGAATAAAACAAATGGCAATAAAATTTCACAAAACCATTGTGTTCAAATACATTTGATGTTTTTTGTGTTAATATTTTAATTACAGTAGAAAATTACTGTGGGAAAATGTTAAATTATGTATGAAAAAAGTCATGTTTCTAATATGTCTTATATAAATGGAGAAAAGTAACAAGTAAAATGTTTGCAACTTAGACAAATCATTAATTATGTAATTATAATTTCACTTTAACAATGATCCTGAGGGGTAAGGCACATTTCAGTTTTTTATTTCTACCAATAGACTTATATGTTATTCTCTTTTTTACCTTAGTTTTGATTTCTGTGAAAAAAAAGAAAGTAAATTCTTCCTGTTAATGAGGCAGTAGCACTTGTTTTAAGAGATGTTCAGATAGTTCTTTAAAAAGGCAGAATACTGCCATCTGTTGTTCAGTAAGTTTTTTGCCTAAGCAAACAAGCCTCAAGTTCAAGTTTAATAGCAATTCTTGATATTTAACAGACAAAAGACCACCTCACATTTATCAGCTTTTCTGAATTCATACTTATTTCAGAGATTCTTAGTTATTGCTATCATAGTTAAAAACTCTTGCTCACATCAGAGAATCCAGTTAAGTTCTCTTTGCTTCCTGTTTCTTCCACCAACAAAAAATATTAATGCTTTCTATTTATATAGCAATTTATACTTAACGAAACCTTCTCACATTTGTGTGAACAGTCACATGAGTAGCTCGTTGCCTGACTTTCTTATATGTTTGCCAGCTACATCATCTTTTCTAATTAAGAAAGAGAGAGAACCAGCGTAGAACTTAATGGCAGCTAAGGTAATCTTCTGAAAGATATGGGTGCTTACTAGAGTAAGTGATTTAATAAGTATGTTCTATTTCCTGAATCATAAAACACTATTGTACAATTGTTAACTTTGAGTTGTTAAGTGAATTTGCTAGTGTCTGGAAAATAATTAGAAAATATAAACAGATTTTTCAACAATTTTTGACTTGTTTGCAGATAGCTTGTAGGGACATGTATAAGGACAGAGGCCATATACTCCATCTCATTTGGTGACTTGGAATTATCTTTAAACATCAAAAGAGAAGGAAGTGAAGAATTCTGGTAACTACTGAAGTTTGTTGTGTTTCACATCTCACATGGGACCTGCTCACAGACATGTTGGGAAGCAGTTTGATGAAGGGCCCTATCCCTATATGTTTTCCTCCTACTGTATATATATATTATCTTAAGGAAAAAATCCAAATGTAAACTCATATTCCCTGCCAGAAAATTAAAATACACAAACATCTGCTTCCTTAGCATGGCCTTTAGCCAAGGTTCAGCCTACAATGAGTTACTGCAAAATTTTCACATGATTTCATTTTTAAAAAATTTCCCAACCAACTTCAAGTCTAAAATTATAAATGGGTCCTATGAAAGTATAAACACATATGCAATTTTGTTGTCTCTGAGGTCAGAACCAGTAATGCCCTGAAGATCATTGTATCAAATCCAGCTCATATTCTAAATTAATTTAGTACATTGACCAAGATACGATTTCCTAGTATCACAGATAGCCTTCCAGAGAAAGAGTTGGAGGGACAGAGTGGCAAATTGTGCTATCGAGATGTACGAGGAGACAGCTTCCAAAAACTCATCACACATCTTTTCCCAGCATTGAGGACCAAAGTTGGATGAGAAAAGCCCCAGCGACTATTTCCTTTTTATGTGTCATCTCTTACACTGTTTATTCATCTCTTATCCCAACTCCCTTTCCAGCCTGAGAATATTCCTCCCATGCTGTGTTTGCCTCCCAGGGTGCCTCCCAGGATGACTAAATAGAGAGAAAAAAATACTTCCAACAATGGAGCTATGATGCCTGCTTTTAGAATTCTTTTCACATCCTGTGTTATAAATCATTCCAAGGCAATCAGCCATATTAACTGAAACCAGGACTTTCGTACGTTCACTTTTTAAGAACTTTAATATCAGGACTATTATGAGTATTTTGGAGGGGAGGGAGTATAATATATCTGACTGCATTTACCTAGAATAAGAAGCAGAAATAGTTGGGTTTTTGTTTTTATTGTTTTATTCTGGTTTTCTTGGTAGAGAAATCATATCTCTATGCTATCTTTGTTTATAAAGGAACTACTGGCCCAGTTCATACAGGGGACAAACATCCACGTGCACAACATACATTCCTTTGCACAATCTTTTTCAATAACAGTGTTTAGCTGACAAAAATGATAATGTTGATGATATATAATACTTATCAAACATACACTTTGGGCCAAGCACTCTACCAAGGCTTTTTATGTTTATGATCTCAATCATCAATTATATTATATATTGGATATTACTATTAACCCCTTTTTAGAGATGAGACAAGAGCTAAAGAAATGAAATGGGCCAGGCGCGGTAGCTCATGCCTGTAATTCCAGCACTTTAGGAGGCCAAGGCGGGCAGATCACGAGGTCAGGAGTTCAAGACCAGCCTGGCCGATGTGGTAAAACCCCATTTCTACTAAAAATAAAAAAATTAGCTGGGCATGGTGGCGCACGCCTGTAATCCTAGCTATTTGGGAGGCTGAGGCAGAATTGTTTGAACCTGGGAGGTGGAGGTTGCAGTGAGCCAAGATCATGGAACTGCATGCCAGCCTGGGCAACAGGGTGAGATTCCTTGTCAAAAAAAAAAAAAAAAAAAAAAAAAAAAAAAGAACATGAATTTATTTTTTAAATAAAATAAAAATCTTAGCAGATCTGAAATTTGAACACAAGTAGTCTAAGTTCAGGTCTTGCATCCTTAAAGACCCCATGCATTACCTCATATAATAAATATTTAATATTAATGAATGAATAAAAATTTCCTCTTATATCCCAACATTATAAAACTCTACTTTCCAACTTCCCACATATACAGCCTTATAAACTTATATATGATGAAAATATGTACCTGTACCTTTTTGCTTCCCAAGTGCTAATTCATAAACCAAGCTTAGCTTTCTCTGTCTTATTCCAGAAATGTTAATGAATAGCTTTAACATAGCAAGTACATTATGTCTCATTTCAAGCAAAAGAAAATGTTGAGTTTAAAATACTATGGAGCCTTCTTATCAGACATAAGTAGTACCACTAGCTGATCGGGGAATTTAAAAAAGTTTCTAAAGCAGAGAATCATAAAAATATGACATAAATTTTATATAATTCTAGTAATATATTTTAACCTAATACATATAGTATGCAGGTTTTTGTGCCTCTTTGATGAAGAGCCAAGAATGTTTCTCTCAAATATGTATCCACTGAATTGACTGGAGTATCAGGTCGTCTTTCTTACTTACACCATACCCATATTTCATTGTACATGATTGCCAGTTTCAGTTTCTTTATAGTGGAAACAACTTAGGAACGTGGAAGCATTCTGAGTTGAAAAGCCTTTAGGTATTTTGTGATTTTTCTTTTTGAATCTTTATAGTTGTAGCTCCCCTACCTAATTCAATGGAAATCATTTCTTATGATCTCACCCTTATAAAATCTATTTATGTGTGTAAAGCTACCTAATTTCATTTGCAAGGAAACAATTCCATTTTTATGCAGGTGTCATTTCCTTGTAGATATTTTGTTAGCATATCTAATTTACAATGACAAATATAACAGGCCTTAAGAGATTTGGGAAGAAAGGAAACTGACACTAGGCAAATGCGTAACTCATCTCTATTGGGAGAATTATATGGAAATTTCCACTAACTAGCCTATTCCTTGTGAGTACTCACTGTACACTAGGCAATTTACCACAAGAAGGAAACAGCATCAGTGACTCAATAACAACTTATAAGGTAGCGCTTGTGGAAGATTAGCAATGAATAAAATAAGGATTTCTCTAAGCTTGCATAGTAATTTAAAAATCCTTTTTAAAAATGTAAAATGCTTAAAGATGCCAAGAAATATTTTTAAAACCCTTTTCTTTTTTTTTCTTTGATATGTGTGTGTGTGTGTGTGTGTGTGTACATTATGTAGAGAAATGAATTACCTGCACAATTGGAAGGGATCTTTAAGAGATCCAGCCCAGTTCTCTGATTTCAGAGGAAAAGAGCCTGAGTGCTCTAGTGAATACAGTATTGCCTATAGGAAACCTGTAGGTTTGGTTTTGGAAATCATCATAAAACTGAAAATATTTTAAAGTGGCCTAATTTGAGGTATATAGCATTTCTACTAAGTTATCTAGATAATTTCTCAATTCTAATGTTTCAGCATTTGTAATCTAGATAATTTCTCAATTCTAATGTTTCAGCATTTGTAATCTAGATAATTTCTCAATTCTAATGTTTCAGCATTTGTAACCTATCTTTAAGTTTCATGTAGACTTATAAAGAGAGGCTTTTGGTGCTACTTCTAATCCTTTTCCTCCAGGTAGACTAAATTAATATTGTTCACTGAGTCAGAAGACTGGAGAATTAATACATTTTCTGCCTCTGGGAAGGGATACATTCAGCTTATTTAATTAAGTTATCAATTAATCTGTGATTTAAAATATATAGGAAGCAGAGCTATAACTTGACAAAATTGGTGCTACCTCAAAGGAAATTTACCAAGAATTGGGTGCATTATCTTCATCACCCCTCCCCTGCTAGATAATCTCCCTAATCATTTTAAAGAATAAATTTCTGTTGACCCTACCATTTCTCCAGTCTCTTTCTGATTTTTCCCTTGGGCACCTTTACTTTCTTTTAAATAAAATGAAGTGTATCTGCTTTTTTGTTTTAATTTACCCTTTTCCCATAATTATTTCCTAAGCATTCTTAGATTTTATATTTTAGAAATTCTCCAATTCTCAATATTTTAGCACAAACTCAAACACAGCACTGCAGTAAATAATCTGATCTATTACTTAATGATATATAATTTTATATTACATTCTGTTAGTGACATGGTTACATAGAATTGTTAGAATTTTTTGTAATTTGCAACTTATGGAAATTTAGAAACTTAGATGACTTTTATAATGAAGCAGGCAAATACTTTCTGACCTCCACACATATTCAAAGATTTTCCTTTTATCATGTCAGTACTGCGGTGTCAAAGTTTTTGCCCCCTAGTAATAAGAATTAAAAGAAATTTCCTGTAACTGAACTGATAGACACATGTCTAATCTAAAAGTATGTATGATACTGATTATACTTGTTGTTGTCTTTAAACTTCTTATCTGTGGCCTCAAATTTTCTGGGCCTTTGTTTTTGATGAGTAAAATAGACTATATACCAAGGCCATTAACAATTGTGAAAGTCTAAAGCCAGCATTAGGTAGGACATCCTGGAAATGGGAAAGTAGACTGGATGGAGATAAACGAGGAAAACGAAGTTGTTTAAAGACTGAGTACTCAGCTGGGGGCGGTGGCTCACACCTGTAATCCCAGCACTTTGGGAGGCCAAGGTGAGAGGATTGCTTGAGCTCAGGAGTTCAAGACAAGCCTGGGCAAAATAGTGAAACCCCATCAGTACCAAAAATGCAAAAAATTAGTCAGGCATGGTGGTGTGAGCCTGTAGTCCCAGCCACTAGAGAGGCTGAGGTGGGAGGATCACTTGAGCTCAGGAGGCTGAGGTTGCAGTGAGCCAAGATTGTGCCAATACACATCAGCCTGGGTGACAGATGAGACTCTGTCTCAAAAAAAAAAAAAAAAAGAAACTACATTGAAAAATGGTGGATTTACCAAGAGTATCAGTTATTTTTGGCTTGATATATAAAACCGCACTTTCCTCCACTGTTTATCATACTGAAATTCCACATTTTCTATTTAAAGGTGGCAATCCAAATTTGGTTGCCATTTAAATAGTGTCTAGGGAAATACGCTTGTATTTTCTTAAATGTTAAATATAAATATTTCTATTATAAGGAGAGTCTGTGAAGTAGAATGTTTTATATTGCTTGGTAACTTCTTTTTAAAGGAAAAGATTTGTTTGATCATCTGCACCGTAACAAGACTCAACTGCGGTTTTGTGCTTAGTGTGGCTCGCACTGCCCTCAAAGATGGTTTCAGATTGTTAGTTTTAAGACTTTGCTTTAAAGTGGCTTTTATATAAACTTAACATTTAGTATTTATTATCACTATCTAAGATTTCACCAGTTAAATAAAATATTTCTGAGTACCATTGGTATACATCAATATTAAATTATATTATTTTTTCAAAGTTTATAGGCATGGAAATACCCTCTGTGTGAATCACGCAGTTTTTCTTATTTTGTACATGACTTAGAAAACACTACCAAAAACGGAAACCCCTCTTCCCTAAAATTCCTTAATAGGGACATCCTAGATATATCCAGCCTTTATAGCTTACCTGCTATTTATTGAAACAGCTGCCAGTCCGTCTTTCCATCTTTTGTCATTTCATATATGGTTAGCTTTGGCAGGTTTGCTGCAAACAAATCTGATTGTTGGTTTTAAATTGCATGCCTCATTAAAGCCTTTAGTTATTTGAGCAAAAAAGTGGTAATAAGTTCTTATGTGTGACGTATTTGTTGACTGTGACATAATTTTATTCCAGAATCATAAAAACAATGAAGTGAGGACCTGACTTAATGATAGTAAGGAGATTTTTTTTCCAGTAGGAAAAGTGTTCACTTCAGTTTCTTAGCCAATTTCAATATGGATAATTTGTCTCTTGGCTTGAATGTTGCTTTTGTTTTTGCTTTTGCAAAATCTACAGCATAGTAGCATCAAAATATATAATGTGCTTATTTTCTAAATTCTTATGTAACTGTGACATTGACTTATAAAGATGAGTTTTCAGTTGTTTCTATTTTAAAGTCACTTTTTAAATTTTTACTATTTTTTTCTGTATATATAAGAAATACATCTATTACTTGAAAGAAAAAATAAAATGTATTATAAAAAAGATACACAGTTTGATAATTATAAAAAGACTTGTCCTCTTCCCAATAATTTATATAAAACTTGTAATTTTAATGAACATGTTCTACTTTTTCTTCAGATTTGTAGATTTTATGTACTGAGAATATTTTAAAAGAACTTCTTTAGTTATTACTAGACAATAAACTTAATTTCATTGCCAAAAACATTTAAAATTGTATGTCTTGAAAACAGTTTGACTTAAAATTTCAGATTTGTATAGAAACAGTGCAGTGAATTGTTAGTTTATTAGAACAACATGGCTAAGAATAAACATTACTATTTCAGAGGATCACACTGCATGAGATTTTCAGAAGCATAATGATTAGAGATGCACTTTAAAGTACTTATTTCTAAAAAGGAATGTTAACTTAGTTCATTGGCATTTTTACAAACATTAAAAAAATGAATAATGATGTTGTCTCTATTTGGAGATGACATGACCTTTATATGTAGCAAACTACAATGATTCCACCAAAAACAAAACAAAGCAAAACTGTTAGAGCTAACAAATGAATCCAGTAAAGTTACAGGATTGAAAATCAACAGGCAACAGACAAAAATCAATAACATTTTTTATATACAAATAAGCACTTAGCTGAAAAAGAAATAAAAAACACTCCCATTTACAATTGCATAAAAAATTCTTAGGGATAAATTTAACCAAGGAGGTGAAAGATTTATACATTGAAAATTGTAAAACATTGATAAAAAGATTGAAGACACAAATATATAGAAAAATATTCCCTGTTACTGGATCAGAAGTATTAATATTGTTAAAATATTCATACTGCCAAAGAAATAAAGAAATTTAATGCAATGACTATCAACATCCCAATGGCATCTTCACAGAAATAGAAAAATACAATTCTAAAATTTTTGTGAAACCACAAAAAACCCAAATAGCCAAAGCAGTACTGAGAGGAAAAAGGTTAAAGGCATTACAATTTCTGATTTAAAACTATATTACAAAGCCATCATAATCAAAATAGTATGCTACTGGCATAACAACAGAAACCTACATCAATAGAACAGAATAGAGAGCCCAGAAGTAAATTTAAACATATATGGTCAATAATTTCACAAAAGGGTGCTAAGAGGACACAAGGTAGAAACGGTAATCTCTTTGATACATAGTGCTGAGAAAGCAGGATTTCTACATGCAAAAGAATGAAATCATATATTTATCTTACACCACACACAAAAATCAACTCAAAATAGATAAAAGACCTAAATGTAACACCTGAAACCATCAAACTTCTAGAATAGAACATAAGGGAAAAGCTCTCAAACATTGGCCTTGGCAATGATTTTTTGGATAACACACCAAAATCTCAGACCAAAAGAGAAAAAATAAATAAATGGGACTACATCAAACTAAGTAGCTTCTGCACAGGAAGGAAAACAATCAACAAAATGAAAAGGCAACCAACAGACTGGGAAAAATATATTTGTAAAGCATATATCTAATAAGGAATTAATGTCTATAAATAACTCTTGTAGCACAATAGGGGAAAAATAACCTGATTAAAAAGTGGGCAAAGGACATGAACAGACATTTATCCAAAGAAGACATAAAAGTGGCCAACAGATATGTATGGAAAAGTGTTTAACATCACTAATCATCCGGAAGTGCAAATTAAAATTACTGTAAGATATCACTTCATTCCTGTTAGGATGGCTATTACCAAAAAGACAAGATATAACAGATGCTGACAAGGGTGTGGAGAAAAGGGAACCCTAGAACACTGCTGTTAGAAATGTAGATTAGGGCAGCCATTATGCAAAACAGTATAACCATTCTTAGGAAAATTGAAAATAGAACTACTGTATGATCCAAATTAGATAAAATCACCACCTCATAAAGATATCTGCACTCTCATGTTCATTGCATTAATCACAATAGTCAAGATACGGAAACAACGTAAGCATCCATACATGAATAAATGGATAAAGAAAACATGGAATGTATATACATACAATGGAATATCATTCAGCCTTTAAAAAGGAAGGAGATCCTCCCATTTGTCATAACATAGATGGACCTGAAGGACATTATGCTAAGTAAAATAAGCCAGACACGGTAAAATATTGCATGATCTCACTTACATGTAGAATCTTAATTTTTAAAAAAGGTCAAATATTCAGAGATAGAGAATAAAACCGTGGTTTACTCTGGGCAGAATCAGGGGGCAGGGGCAGGAAATGGGGAGACGCAGGTCAAAGGATACAAAGTAGCAGATAGGATGAATAAGTCTAGGGATCTAATGTACATGAGGACTACATTTAACAAAATTATATTGTATTAGAGCTTTTTGTTAAAAAAGGAGATTTCAGCTGTTCTCGTCACAAAAATACTATGTGAAACGTTAGATGTGTTAATCTGTCTCACGATAGTAACCATTTGACTATCTGTACATGTCACATAACATTATGTTATAAGCCTCAAGTATACACCATACAAATTATTTTTAAAATAAGTAAATAAAATAAAATTCTACTTTTAGCTCAGAAAAATAAAATTAACCCTATAGGTACAAATATGACATATGCATGACCACATATCCTATATCTATTAATATTACACTTAAATTTTCATATTGGGCCTGTGAACAAAGAACATGGGCACTATTACTAAATAATGCATTAAGTAATTACAGATATATTTAAGAAATAAAATTAAGATTTTCTGTTTTTTTTTTTTTTCCCACCATACTGGTTCAGCTCTTGAGCTATGGAATCAAGCTATTTTTGTTTGCAGCCTGATATTTCCATTTTCTACCTGTCTAATTTTGGGAAGTTTATTTGTGTCTAATCAAAGTGAAGGTAATAATAGTACCAGTTAATACTTTGTAAACTTTTGGTTAATAAATATCAACTTTACCATTATTATTATAGTTATTATTGCAGTTTTGGTAGGAAAAGACATAATTCTTCTATATGATAATTTTCCAGAGTAATTTACTCATTACTTATAGATATTGCAAAACAAAGTATCCTTATGGATGTTAGGTGTTATCATAATTATGATACTTTTCTAATTACAAGAATAATACGTATTCACTTTTTCTATAACATACTTTTCCAACCCACTGAACAATATTTTCCAGACAATATTTTATGAATCTACCCACATCTTTTAAACAAAGATATACAACTTTCTAATACAGTTATAATGAATTTTTTTAAAAAATTTCTCTACTTACATGCATCTTGGGGTTACATTCTTTGGTCGTGGTTGCCAGAGCACTGCTATACCCTTTGTGTTCTTGTTTTTGTATGTTTTATATTTGTGGAAGTATTTCTTTTGATCAGATGTGTATGTTGTTTTGCTGGAGCATTAGATATATACATTTAAAATACAAATTGATATATATTTAAACTAGCAAAATTCCTTGTCAAAAATTTTGGATTGCTTTTTCTCACTCCTCATTTATCCAAACCATTACTAATGCTTGGTGTTATGAATCTTTAATTGTTTTGCAAATTTCATAAGTAAAAGTTGTTTTTATTGTATTGATTTGCAATTTAATGTTAAGGGACATAAGTGGCTTTAATATATGGGTTATTTACATTTTTTTTGAATTGTCTATTCACTTCCTTTTTCACTTTTGTCCTCTACTGATTTTTTAGAAGCTCTTTATTTGGATATGTTTTATCTTCTCTGTGTGACAAACATTTTCTCACAGACTGTTTTTTTCTTTGCTTATGGTATATTTTCTTATGCAGAAGTTTATATCTTAATTTAGTCAGATCCATTGAGAATATCCTTGGCAGTTTATGAATTCATATTCTTTTTAAAGGTTTTAATTTCAAGATTATAAAATACTCATATTTTTTTTAATCTTACAACTTTATACTTAAGGTTTTTTTTTTTTTTTTTCTTTGGAGTTTATTTCATTTATTTTTATGTATTTTCCTGACCTCTATATTCTGTGCTGTGAGGACAGAGGAATGACTCTGCTCTGATAGGCAGTTTGGCAGACTATGCCAGATGTGCCACAGAATCCCAGAACTGAAATTTTTATTCTTACAAACAACAGGAAGAGAGACATTGTGAACTGGCACACAAATGGAGTTTTTTTGTGTGTGTCTATCTCTAATAACATTTGTTGAATAACTACCATTAGGAAAACTATTCATTGAATAAACACCAGGCTCAAGTATCACATTAAAATATTACTAAAAATACAATTTTATGGTATATTAATATTACTTTTGGAATGAAATTCCTAAAGAACATACATGTAAAATGTTGAGCTCTTCATAAGGAGTGATATGACGTTTTTTCCCCCAGCTCTCTGAAAGTTTTTGCCTTTTAAAAACTAGCGTTCATCTTTTTAATCTCTTCAAATATGCTTGATCCCTCCCCAATTTCTAGCATGAAAAAATGTGCCACAAATGCAAAAAAGGATGACAGCTAGGGCACATTTTAGCAGAATTTGAAATAGGTGGTTTAAATTTTACTGTACTGAAATCCTAAAGAACCAGCCCAATTCATTTCTTAGTGAAAAAGTCCAACTTAATGCTTTGTGCCTTCAGATTCAGGCCTTTTCTTATCTGATCTTGTCTTGATTTGTGTCTCAGTCTTCGGGAACCAGTATTACTGTGGATATAGCCGTGATGGGGGAGGCCCACGGCCTCATTACCGACCTCCTGGCAGACCCTTCTCTTCCACCAAATGTGTGCACATCCTTGAGAGCCGTTAGCAACTTGCTCAGCACACAGCTCACCTTCCAGGCCATTCACAAGCCCAGAGTGAATCCCGTCACTTCCCTCAGTGAAAACTATACCTGTTCTGACTCTGAAGAGAGCTCTGAAAGAGACAAGCTTGCTATTCCAAAGGTAGGTAATAATGACATACTCCTTAAAGGCTTAAACTGTTTTTTAAAAAATTGTCTTCTAGGTCTCCTTCCTGTTACCCCAGCTCCATCTGCAAATTCATATCAGTGACTCAGGCAAGATGTGTTGGTCATGGTGACAAAAGTAATAAATATTTAAACATAAAGACTTCTGTCTTTATACTTGATAGTTTTCTATACATAAAAAATTCATCTTTTTATGTTAGTTCTTTTATTTAATCTTTCTTGTTACTTGCAAAAAATTTTCTGTATGCCAGGCTCTTTTCTAAGGTGGTAAGGATATTGCCACAACAACAAAACCAGAAAGGCAGAAATCCTTGCTCCTTTCTAGTGCAGATTCTGTTTAAAATCCATTGACTCCTAAAACTGAACGTTCCTTTACTCTGATTTTCTTGAATGACATACTTCAAAATACCCTGTTGACTTTCCAATACACAACCACATTTGAACCCAGAACAGTTTTAGTCAATTATAGATTATTTAAAGTAAAAGATATCCTTAATGATTTCTATAAATTCATAATTTATATGTAAAAAGGAAATTACACAAATGTATTATTTTTATATATATGGTATGAGTATTACAAAAGCAAATTGTAAGAAGATCTTCACCTATTTTAGATCTCAATATAGATTAAATATAAGGCATATTAAAGACAAAAAATCAGAGTGTCACTGGTCTCTGGTATATTCAGCACAGTCTCTTATTTAGTAAACACGCAGCTGTCCTTTTGAGCTGGTGGTCGGTAACATCTGTGTTTCTGCTATTGTGGGTCTCTCAGGAATGTGATCTTCATAACTTTATGAATTACATATTTACATAGTTTCTGTCTAATGTGCAATTCCCTGATATAGATATACCTAAGTATAATATGACAGTAAGGAAATGGTGAGAGAGATTAACTGCTTCCTTCAGGTCTCAAATTAGACCTGAGTTCAGTGACAGATTTAAGGCCAGAAAGCTGGTATTTAAGAGTGTTTCACTTTTTCTCTTCCAATTGAATTACTTGTAAGATGCACATTCAGATCTTTAAGAGACACTGGAAACTATTTAATATCAGAGCGATTCTTAAATCCCAAGGTGACGTATAGTTCACTTCTCAAAATTTTTTACCTTCTTCAGAAGAGCAGAATGTCTTTGTGAACTCCGCCTGCGCGGTTGGTTTATTAGGAGTGATTAGCCACAAACAAACGTGGGTTGTGGTTCTGTCTGTTATGACTGTTGGTGAAGTTGCAGAAAAAATACTTTCAGTTTAACTTTTTTTTTTTTTTGAGATGGAGTCTCGCTCTGTTGCCCAGGCTGGAGTGCGGTGGCGCAACTTCAGCTCACTGCATGTTGGCCAGGCTGGTCTCGAACTCCTGACCTAAAGTGATCCACCCGACTTGGCCTCCCAAAGTGCTGGGATTACAGGTGTGAGCCACCATGGCCGGCCCAGTTTAACTCATAAGGTCCAGACCTGCTTTAGAGTGTTGGTGCTCATCCTGGTGATCCCAGACTCTTACCTCAGTACAGATGATGCTACATGTCCTGCTTAGTATATTTGGAAGACGAAATAAGAAGCGGAACAGCAGGTTGACCAGCAGGATCTCCTATTAAGAGGAGTTGACACTATTCATGTCTCTAAGTTACATTAATCATAAGAGAAGTGGTGCATTTTATGAAAGACTTACATTCTTACACTTAGATCCTTTCATTTGTAAATGAAGATAATATAGTCAGTTTACTTGGAGTGTAGACTGTGGTGCAAGATATAAATTAATCCATGCCCCCAAACAAGTGACTTTTGAGGCCAAGCTTCTCATAACAAGTAATATAATAGGTACATAAATCCTGTTGAATAAATATAACTATAAAATTATCTCAGAGGTAATTGGCTCTTACTCCTGTAATCACATATTTGTATAAGCATTGAAATAAATACCCCCAAATGTTATTTTTATATGCATTCATTTTAGCCAGAGAGTCTTTTATTAAATTTCTGAGCATCCAAATTTTAGATAGGTGGTATTCAATCAATATAATTTAATCAATTAACTGCTCATTAAAAGCTTATTTCCTTCTATGATATTCCATACAAGTTAAGAAATATAAAATAAGCTTGGTAATGAAGTTAACTCTCTTTCCTAGCGCCTGAGAAGGAGTTTGCCCCCAGGCTTGTTGAGACGAGTTTCTTCCACTTGGACCACCACCACCTCAGCCACAGGTCTACCCACCTTGGAGCCTGCACCAGTACGGAGAGACCGAAGCACCAGCATCAAACTGCAGGAAGCACCTTCATCCAGGTGACATACAGTCCCGCTGGTTTAATGTCTCTTAGAGAAGTTACTTGCCAAAAATGAGTAATAAATTACAGGAGAAGGAAGGCCAACCAATTACATTTGGTTGGAGGTCAGCTTTGAAAGTGGAAAGGGTGCATGGTTTAAATGCAGAGCTGTACAGGGGTTAACATCAGATAATCAGGCTTAACGTCTGTTGTGTGGCCTTAAATATAAGTGGAAAGAATGACCTGAGCTGATCTCTGCCATTGTGACCTTAGATCCTTAGGTTAAGCCCAGGATAAAGGTAGGCTAATTTTATCTACATTGAGATTCATATTGAGACCCTTAAATCAAAAACATCTAACTTTACATTTGCAATTGATATGAGATGCCCCTAGCCCAGTCCTTAGCCTCCCACAAGACCAGCTGTCTTAGCTTTGGACAAAAGACAAAAGAGCAAATCAAAAGTAGGTGATCATAAGAACACCTAGATATGTTCAAACATTTGATAATTTAAACTTTCCTGAGGATATTAATTCTAATTTTTCAAGGCAACTTAAAAGCTAGAATTATCAAAACTAAAGAAAAGGTTATATTAACATCTAAAAAGAATTTTGAAGAAAATAGCCAAGGAAAGTGCATTTAGAGGGAGATACTGGGTCCATTTCTATTTAGAATAAAAATATTATACTTCTCATACTTTATTCAAATTCATTAATTGTGAGAACATTTACCATATGATTTCAGGTTTTAGAAACACATATATCAGTTTTATCAATGACCTAATGAATGAAAAATATCTACATCTATGTCATATTATATAATAGCAAAAACAGAAGTAATTTTCTCCTGATCTTAGCCTGGGATATAAATAAACCAACATACTGAGTCTAATAGAAATATTTCAGATTATAAGAATTTAATGACTGCTGACTTTTCTTGCCTTTTTGACTAAAAATTTTTATTTGGTTTCTTCCGTGTTAATATTTGTGTTCTAATAAACCTGTAGAATTGGAAGCAAACTCAAATGCCATTATATATTTTGTATGTCAGTATAATTCCACTCTGTCCTATTACCGGGACTTTTGTAAAACTTGTAAACAATACAAGAAGAGATTATGCAGTGTTTCATGAACATTTTCTGAAGTTTGAAACAGAAGTCAATGGTAATAGTTTTCTCTAAAAATATTGATCATTGACAATTTCTACAGCAGCAAATACTGATAAATGTTAATCGTATTATAGTTAAATATTGCTTAATAAATTAATTATGTTTTCAGTGTGTATCATTAGAGTGCCTATTTTGCCAATGCACCTTGCTAAATTTCCTTTCATAGTATAGGTAATGCTTCATGATTTCCTTCCCATAGAATGACTCTATCAAAAATCTACTCATGCTTTCTCAAATGTCTTCTTTCTTTCTGTTATTCTTTGTTAATTCTAGTCAAATCTTATTTCCCCTGCTTGTCTCTTCTCTTAGTCAGTTAAATGAACTTGAGAGTTTAAATTGAAATCATGACAAGGAAAAAAGTTCCAAGAACTTTTAAGAACTTAACGCCCAAGGATCTTGTCATTCTTCTTTGTAAAATGGATACATCCTAATATTTACAATAGAGATAAGGAATAGCATATGATCCCATCCATTCTCATTCTCTCATCCTAAAAATACTCATAGATATCTTGCCTGGGTATATGTTTTCATCACTGCCTAATATATTATCTCATAATCTCACTGTCCTGTGAAGAGTTCTGATGTAAAATCTGAAGTAGTACCACCGCTAAATACAACTAGTTTTGGCTTGATTATAAACCAAAGTTAAAACCTTCTTTTGAGTTTTAGCCCTGAAATTTCTTCCCTTTTAACCCATTTATTTATTCCTTTCCATATCTGTTCATTTATTGGATCTCTTTGAGGATGACATTGATCAAAAGAATAATAAGAATGAGAAATAAAAATTAGAAACACAACTTATATCCCTTTACATATACAATTGGATAATTTACTACTGCATAATTTTAAATACAGTCTGGTAGAAAGGACACTGGACTGAGAATCTGAAGGGTCTTGGTCTTAGCACTCAGAAATGTATTATGTTGTTAGGAGCAAGTCATTAACCTGCCAGAATCTCTGTATCCAACCACAAGGAGTCATTAGGAAAAATGGGAACTATGACATAATTGGAGGGGTAAATTAGATGGAAGAATACAAGTAGGTGCTTACAAAATAGGCTTTAGAGAAATAGAAAAAGCTGAAATAAATCAGACCCTAAATCATTCCAAGTTGAACTTGCAATTGACCCCTACCTGTGTATCTAGGCAAAAAGAAAGCAGTAACCTTAGCAAAAGAGACGGTTACCTGATCAGACTTTAAGGACTTAGAATGGAGTCATAAGGGGATAATAAGAGCAAAAGACCACCTTTGGGAAGAGGACAGAGATCCTCCATCACAAGCACATACACAATTTTCCTCTGCTGTGCCAGCGTGAAGAAACCATGTAAAGGCATTTCTAAGCTGTTCTCCTTGACAGAATCCAAATTATTTCATATTCATGAAATCTAAACCAGAATCAGGAAATAAGGGCCAACAAAAAGCTGAAAACTATCGTGAGGGTCTCACAAAGCAATATATCAAAGCACCTGTAAACTATAATGCATTTGTATATAATACAGTTACTGTGTTTTATTAATAGTAAAATACAATAATATTTACTGTATTAATGCGATGTGACTAGGATGTTATTTATCTTGAGTTTGTTAAATTCACATTCATTAAAGATATCTAACATATTTTGCAAACTTTAAAATGAACACATTTTAAATGTTTTTATTTGAACAGTTTACTATTCAATAATTTATTTGAATAGCTAGCCTTCATAATATATCTTTCTGAATAATATTAGGCATTGTCTTTTAAAAGTCTACTTAGAAAAGTAAAGGTAATAACCTATTCACTATATAATGTATTTAGAACTACAAACATTGAGGCCACATATACATTACATAATATTTCTTCACAGTAAATCTTTTCAGTTAATCAGTTCAGTAAAATGAATTAAAAGGGACCAACACCACCAGAAAATAGTCAGTGTAGTTCTCTGTTTCAGATCCAAAGTTTCTTTCATTTCATTATTTCCTAAATGCCAAGAACTTGTGAAATACCTAGGATGTGCTTTCTGAAAAGGATGTCAAACAAATATTTTTGTGCCTCATTTAATTGCATTGTATAATTGCTGAAGGTCATACCACATTTCAAATGTCCTCACATATGGAAAACTGCTGTAAGAAGTAAGGAGAAAAGATAAAGTTTTAATACATTGGTCAATAGTTGAAGAAAAATCTTTCTAAGATGGAAAAAAAATTGAGATAACAAGTGTTAGAGTGTCAAATTGACCTCAACTCAAATTACATATCTTACCCATTGCCGAATTTACTAGTAATCAAAGGATACAGACAATAGCAAGGCACATGCTTAGCATTCTTTCCTCTGAGAGGTCTGTTAGTGCAATTCCCTGAAAGTCCCTTTATTCCACATTAGCACATGTTCTGGTTTGGATTTAGCATGCAGGGTTCTAAGCAATGCATACATAATATTACTTGCACAGAGGGAACCATTTTAGCTCCGGAACCTCTCCAAATTTTATCCCATTAATTATACAGCTTATATGGCAATCTCCTTGCATCCATGAGCCCATAGTTCTATCAATTTCAGGTTTATTTACACTAAGCCACCCAGACAGAGGAGGCACATCCTGCTTACATTGCCAATTTAAGATTGGCAAAGATCAAATTGTCAAATCATATTTGTATAAATTATAGAATGCACCCAGTACCAAATTTACTAGTTCTTGAAAGGACACAGGTGTTAGCAAAACACAGACTAAGCACTTTTCCCTTAGAGCAGTCCAAGATTGTCAATAGAACTTTCTAATTCCTTTTCTCCCAAATTAGTACAGAGTCTATTTCAGATTCAATATGTAAATTTTGAGCAACACATACAGAGAAATTTTGTCTTGGAATACCTCCAAAATTTATATCCCATTAATTGCATGACTTACATAACATTCTCTAGCTCAACCTTCCATGAATCTGTTAATATTCATTCCACATTTATTTACAATAAGCAACCTAAGCAGACCAAGTACATCCTGGTCAAAGCATTTGCTAGATGAAGATTCTCCATTATCTTTCTCCTGGTACATATCATCAACTCCATTATTAGCATGTCCCTTTTAAC
This sequence comes from Ateles fusciceps, assembly GCA_036589455.1. Classification (NCBI taxonomy): domain Eukaryota; kingdom Metazoa; phylum Chordata; class Mammalia; order Primates; family Atelidae; genus Ateles; species Ateles fusciceps. Next base: position 8,903,207 of record JAZHEH010001022.1, read on the forward strand.
AAATTCCCTTGAAAAAATATGATGAAGTATTTTTTCAATATGAAAAAATATTCCCTTTTTATAAGGGAATTTGAATGGGCCATCACTTTTTTTCTAGGTTATCACGAGTAAAGAGAAATCGTAAGCTAAAGACCTGCTGTTAACCATTTCCTTCATAAGGAAATACTGCAAAAAAAAAAAAAAACATTATTTTTGAATGATTTTGTGGTCAATTTTTGAATACAGATGCACCAAAAATAATACTGAAGTAAGCATTATGACACTTACAGTTTATGTAAATTCTCCTGCATCTTAACCTTAATCTGCAAGTCTCTTTCAGAAAATCTGCGAGGAACATAATTTTAGAGTACAGTGAGAAGGTGTTTAATTATTATTAATTGGAAAATAAGAAAGTTATCTTTCCTCTTTGTTAACCCAGCATGCTTGATGAGTAACTGCTATATCCCTGCAACAGAGATTGTTTTTACATAATCTGTTTCATCATGGGGAAGTACAGTGGTTCTGTCACTGAACCTAAACCAACACTCAGATTGGCAAGTCTATTACAGAAATGATGTTTGAGTTCTGGCAAGATTGGCCCAATAATTGATGAATAATTTCTTGAATTTTCTTTTAATCCTGTGTTTACGGTGCTGTTAGTCCTGATTCTTGGAATAATCCAGGGATGATGACCCTCACCAAAAGCAGATCCTTCACTTCGTCCTATGCTGTTTCTGCAGCTAACCACGTAAAGGCTAAAAAGCAAAGTCGACCAGGTAAGTAACTTAACTGGAGAAGGGTTACTGGGAATGTGGAGTCATGGAGTAAACCGGACTTTAAGTGCTGAAACATTCTGAGGGTCTCCTATATTCAGATATGTTTGGTTTGCCTGTTCTAATCATTAGTTATTTTTAAAAGCCTCAAAACCAATTAGTTATTTAAATTTCCACCTATGTGATGATACAGATTCCTTCACAGTTGTTGTACCAGATTTTCTATCTTGAACTAATTAGATGCATAGGAAATCACTTTTACCATCAAGGATAATCTCTGGAAGCATCATCTCATAATAGAAATCCCAATTTTATTTTTAGTGTCTGTTAAAATTACTTTTCAGGAGTATGATATTTATGAGTTCAAGGAAGTGTTTCATTTACTACATATGAGCTATGATAAGGAATTTAGATATCAAAAATAAGAGTAATAAAGCTTTAGATAGGAAGATGAAATGATATATGGGGGAAGATTAACCTCATGTGTTCAGGGTCTGTGCTCACCCAAAACTATAAGAGAAGTTTTTGTCAGATTCTGTCTCTGAATTGCCTTTCTCCTTAGAAGCCCAATTAAGAACCTGAGGTATTTCCTCTAATCTTTCCTTTCTGGAATCTAAATTCACGGTTTCACTTCTCAGTATTACAGAAAACATCAATGATTTTTTCAGAAACTTCCTGATTAATCTACTGCCTTTAGCAGTTTAAGGGTTCATCAAATGGTTAAAAGGAAAACTGCCTACTTTCCACTGAGATATGAAACATTCAAATTCTGGCTGCCATGGCAACCCCAAACTCCAATTTTTATGTCATCAGCCTCATGACATTGCTAAAAGCTCTGCTGGCTGCCTCCCAAATAGCTGCACCCCTCTGTCTGGATCCTTCACTTCTTACTCCATGCCAATAGTCAGTAAATAATGCTTTGAAGGGAAAAACAATTTGCAGGATTTTGGCTCACCTTTCTGAGATTCTCTTCTTCATGAGAACCTAGTCCCTCATAATTGTGTGCTTTACCTTGATAGCTTTTTTGTACCATTTTATTGGAATTACATCAGTGAAAGAAACTGTAAAGGTAATCTGGTTTTCCAACAACTAATCTGGTCCTTTCTGCTCTTTAAAAATGTTCATTAAATTTTATCACTTTTAGAAGTCATTAATGACCTGCTAATAAAATTGAGCTTTCACCAGGGCCAGGCAATGTAGGATAATGTAGGCGAATACTTAAATTGAGATATCCCTGAGGACAAATGCAGATTAGCTTAGTAATAAGAAGAATCATCTGGGACTCCAGCAAGGTGGAGAAACTGCATTTGAGAATTCCACATTAAACCTGAGACTCTTAAAGGCACACTAAGGTGGTTTTAGGTGTGTAGGACCACTTGGCTCCCTATAAAAATATATGCAGATAATTTTGGAAGGAAAGCATCATCAATTAAGGGCCATGAGATTTTATCAGATCATATTCAAACACGCAGCTTACAACCAGGATCACTGATTGCACAAAGAAACACCATGAGTTTGACTTAACAGAAACAAACAACTTTCTAGATCTGTAAGAGGGTCAAAATATTTAAATTGAAATTCAATTTGAAAACTTACACATGTAAGGAAAAATAATAGCCATGAGAAAAGACATAACTGCAGAGCAGCTAAATATACCTTTTGGAAATGTAGGTAAGGAAATATTAAATAGCATAGTAGACTACTGAAGAGAGAATTAGCAAACTGGGTAGAGAAAGGTTTGAAGAAATTATCGAGAATGCAACACAGATGAAAATGGGAAATGATAATAGATTTTAAGAGATATAGAAAAATTAGAAAGTCTAATATACATAATATATGTAATCGTAGTTTTAGTAGCAGATGGGAGACATGAAATACTTAGGAGGAGCCTAGTAAATGGCAAGAAACTCACACATAGATACAAAATAGTGAAACTACATAACACCAAAGATACACACACACACACACACAAATCCTAAAGTCTATCAGAGAAAGACAAATTTCCTTTTCAGGAAAAGCAGTCAGGCTGAAAGCAGAATTATCAGAAATTCTGGGAGTCAGAACACAGTAGAATTATTTTCTTCAAAGTTCTGAAACAATATGGTAGCCTAAAATTTTGTGCCTGGCAGATTCATCTTACAAGAATAGGAGTGAACTAAAGTCAATTTGAAAGAAGTCAAAACATTACCACCTGCCAAATCTTTACTAAAGGAATTTATATTGGATATATTCTAGAAAGAAGAAGAAGAATAGAAAGTTTGAGATCTAATAAAAATGTTAAATCTGAAAACCATGGGTCAATCCAAACAAACATTAAATTCATAAATAATATTATTTCCAGATTTGTGAATCGTTTTTATAAGATTTTTTAAGGACAGAACTAAAATTTCAGACAGTCATAACATGTAATTCAAGAGATGACATATAAATTTAAGTGTTCTAAATCTGTGTGTAGCTGAGAAAGGGGGTTTAGATGAGGAAACTGAGGAAAAAGAAGGTTAAGTAACTTGCTTTCTCTAGGTCATATGATTAATCCTGAATACCTTCTTTTATTCTAATGACTTCATACTAGAGAAAAGTGAGGATGACGAATTGTCATAATTTAAAATTAGGATATTTTGGGTTCTGTAGTTGACTGGGTACAAGATAATAGAAGGGTTTGGTTTTCTCACCCTGTTTCTTCAGTTAAGTAGTAACATAAAAATTATTGAATAACCAACATGATAAGATCAAGACGGTGAAAATTATGGTTAGGGCACACACTGGAAATAACAGAGCAAATGATGGAACAGCCTCATATTCCTGTGTCCTGCTCCCCCAGTTTGTGTGACAGATTCTAGAAAAAGAGCAAAGCGTAAAAGGAAAGGAATGTTCACATAAGATACTACACAGACAGATGGTAGGAATTAGAGCCACAGGCATAGCAAGAGCCCCTTTCCATTCTTGCCATCAGGTGCATAAGGTATTTTTATCATGATCATTTTGGAGGGGCTTTTGCATTGTGGCATCTTTAGACAGCTGTCACAGCACAGCTAAATGTTTATAAAATAACCTATATCCCAGGCATGCCGAATCCAACTAATTAAATTCCTAAAGGTCTGCCAAAAGAGACAAAAACATCTCTCAAGAATCAGAGGGCTGGAAAGAGAGAGCAGCTCTCCCTAATGAGATGGGAGCTTCTGCTTTAAAATCCTTGCTACCCTGTTTGGGTTGATGGAGCTATGTAGTTGTGACATGTTTGATGCAGTTGACTGTGATGCATCCTGGTTTTCCATAAACTAGGAAAGAAGCTGGGAAGAGCCCCCTTGTGGCAAAGAGTGTAAGCAAATGGAATTAAATGAAGTGTGAAGAGTCTGAGGAAACATGTAAGCAATAGGCAGTGAGGTGAAGAGGAAGCAAGCATGAAGTAAGAAGAGACATACTGAAAGATAAATCCTCTGTTTCCAGAGAGGACTAACGAAATTTGTTCTTTGTGCAAATCAAGTAAACAGTGTGTCCTCTAGTTCAGTCAATGTTAATTTTAAATAGCTGAAACGCAAATTATTATTCAGTTACTAATATAAAATAAATGAGTGAAATCACATAGGACTCCTTTAATTAAAGCTTAAAAGCAGGAGGTTCAAATATAATTTGTGTTTTCAATTTTGCTCTTCTAGTATGAGTCACTGACATTGTGGAGATACCATGATATTATTCTGCTTTAAAAACTCCTTGGATTTACAGTTACTTTATTTGCAGTAGTCCTTTCCCAGATTCTTGTAAGTTTGGCTGCCCATTGCAGTGACAACAGGTATCTCTACACCTGTGATCTAGACTCTGTTTTTCCTATACAAAATTTGAAATGATAGAGAACTTCAACTATGGTATTGGGACTTTTTCTTTGGCATTCTTTTAGATGCAATTTCTGTTTGGAAAAATATTCGGGCTGACCATTTTCATCTGGGCATGGAAAAAGAGATATCTTTATCAGACAAGCTGGTTCCTTTTTTGTTCAATTAAAATTAAACTGAGAGAGTTTTATAGCACAAAGCAGATGGATTCACTTAAATAATTCCCCTGCAGTATTGTTTATTTTCTCTCTTTGATTGCCCAAAATTCCTTGTGTCTTGACACACATTTTCTCATGCTCTCAGGAACAAGGAATTAAAGGCAGAATTACTCAAAGGAGTTGGCATTTTAGACTTTATTTTTAAAATTGTATTTTTAATTTGTTTTTAAATGTTTTGATTTTAAGTATTTCACATTAGGACAGTTTGAATCATTCAAAAATTTATATTTCATGAGCTATGTCTTCTTCCTGGAATCTCCTAAAATTACTCAAACATAAAGTGAAGATAAACATTAATATATTTGAGAGAATGCATGTTTATCTGAATCCCTTCACTTGTGTGTATGTAAAGGTGTGAGTGTGCAATATAAAATGAGACTTTCAAAGGTTCTAACAGTCATCCCTCTAACTTTAGACATGATTACATTGAAACCTTTGTAGAAAATTTGTTTTTAAATATTTCCAGAGGTTATTCCTCCCAATTCCTTCGATGGTCCTCTTCCTGTAACTGAAATCATTTATTTATAGTTTATCCATTCTATAAAAAAATTTGGTTATTATCTGCATTTATCTCCCTATCTTTTTGAAGACCGATACATGTAAATATGCATGTACATCCTAATTCTTCCTGTTTTTTTAAACTTTAAGTAAACTATGATAATGCACACTGGGATGGTTTGGCTTTGGGGAAAAAAAAAAAGAACTTTACTTTTATAGCTTTAGCTTCTCACCTGCAGAATAAAGATATCCCTGCTTCTCAGGTTTGTTGCCAAAAGTTGTGCTTCACCCAACCTGGAGTGTAGCAGTGGTGCCATCTCCGCTCGCAGAAACCTTCACCTGCTAGCTTCAAGCGATTCTTCTGCCTCAGCCTCCCGAGTAGCTGGGATTACAGGCATGCGCCACCACGCCTGGCTAATTTTTGTATTTTTAGTAGAGATGGGGTTTCACCGTGTTGGCCAGGCTAGTCTCGAACTCCTGACCTCAGATGATCTGCCCACGTCGGCCTCCCAAAGTGCTGGGATAACAAGTTTGAGCCAATGCGCCCGGCCGAATTATGCTTTTAATAATGTTCAAAATATGTAGGCTAAAACTACAGAAGAGCTTCTTTGTTACAGGTTTATTTTAAATTTCATCCCAGGCAGTACATTTGGTATCTTAAAATCTGCTTGTTTGTTTAAATGTATTTAATCCATGAGTTCCAAGAACTCTAATGGTGTGTGAATTTTAAAATTTGTGTTTGAAAGTGAATTGCATGTATCTGAGGCGATCGGCTGCCAGCTACTAAAACTTAGCATTGAAAAAAATCATTCTCATAAACTGCCTTCAGAAAATCCATGGTGTCAAGACAGAAATGGACTATGTTCTCATGGGCTTTGAACTATTGTTCTGTTAAACAAAATTGTGTAGAAAACTGTCCCCAAACTTGCAGTTTACTATCAGAATAACTAAGGAATTGCCTAACACAGTGTCTATCAGGAATCTCTTTGTCTTATGACACAGCAATTACTTTTAATTGCTGTTTCTGCAATCACTTTTTAATGAAAAAACCACAATTACTTTTGCACCAGCCTAATAAAACTTTGCCCTGGGCCTTCAACCCTATCCAGACTTGCCCAGCAATCTCTCTGACCACATCCCCTGCACCTTTTTCTTTTTTGCTAAGCTGCCAGCCACTGACCTCCTGACTGCTCCTCTGACTCCACCCCACCATGTCCCTCTTTCCTGAACACACTTTCCCCAGATACTTCTCTAAATGTCTTGCTTATTTCATGAGGCCTCTGTTCAAATTGTACACCCCCACCCCTTCCCAGCCAGGGAGGCCTTCCCAGACCATCTTATCTAAAGAGCATTTCTGTTCTTCTCTACCTTCTACCCTATGCATTGTTTTCTTCCTGTCACTTGAATTTGTTAACTTTTCTTTTCTTTCTTTATTAACTTTTATTTTTTAATTTCTGTCTCTCCTAAAAAAGTGGGAGCTCCATTAGAGCAGGGATTTTATTTTATACCCTATTCCATCCATGGAGCAAGACTCACAGTAACTACTTGTTGAATGAATAACTCATTGAGATTCCAATACAGATGCTTTGGTAAAGAGTCTGCTGCATCACGCTAGGATTCAGCTCCTTAACGGTTACAGTGCATTTCTAAGATTATCTGGAATCCCTGTCTAAATCCAAAAACCAGTCAGAATGACACCAACCCTTTTCAACCTTTACATCAGAACACCCATATATATGTGTAACACTATTTGTGAATATCATAGCAGTAGAGAAATGGGAAGGGATTTTGAGTCTGAAAACTAGATTTCCTTTATTTTATAAAATTATGATGAGAAAAATCTAATCTAAGGAGGTCCAAATTTTTTAAAAAATTTATAACCATTAAATAATTCACAGCAAATGCTTCACATAATGATACATTGTCTGGGAAATTCTGAGTTAAAACCTTTGTGAACTTTTTTTTTTGGCTCGGGAGACTATGTAATGTGAAGGCTTGTCGTTATCTTTGGAAAAATAAGTTTTTTAAGAGAAGTAGAAATTGAAATAACCATAAGTCATGACATAAGGAGCAATGCAAATGCTGCCTAATAGGTCATGAGTTTTACTTTCCCCTTGGGTAGTCTCTGATAAAGGTACTGGTTTCTAAACCACATTTTACTAAAAATAGCTGGGTTTACTCTATATTCTCCCATGTACTAGTACTGTGACTCTGGGAGGGTTTTTTTAACTTGTCTGGGTCTAACTAACTGGTTTCATTTGCTTAGTAGAAAGGCTGGGAGGGGTTTGAGCTGCTGATTAGGAATTAACAATAGATGTGTTGGAAAGAACTACAAGCGTTGTTGCTCTTCACTCTGAAGCAAGGGGAGAGTGAGATTTCTCATCTTTAACAACTACAACAAAAATAACAGTGCCAACAAGAAATACAAAAAAAAATTCCACACACTCACACAAAATCCCTCCACAACTTTAATATTCTTTTCAGTGGACCAGAAAACCTTTGGTGTGACAATTCAAACTTTTGAGGAAGCTAGACCCTGGAAGCAAACTTGGCCGTAAGCCAGCTGCCAGCTAACCACACACGTAATTCCATGAGGTGAAGGTGGATGGCTGTAAATTTTCCTAAGCGGTGAGAAACAGAGAATGACTTTTAATAATTTCATTTCATTTGCCCCACAGTACATTGTTCAGCCATAAAAATCAGGAAAACCTGCAAGCAGGTTGCTGGCCAGAAGTTATTTCTCTCCTTTTTCCATTTTAAGTGCAGGGTGCCTTCTCTGCGGTTGGGAGAGAGTAACTTCAAAGGCATTGTCCATGTCTTCCAACAGCTACACTTTGAAATCTAAGCCAGAGTCCTGTAAAATTCTCACAATCTAGAGTAAATACAGACGGTTTGGCACAAATACCCACACTTGAAATGGAAGCTTTAGGACTATTGTTTGACCTGAAATGGATTATATTACATTTTAAAATGTTTTCTTCAAAAATTATTTTGATCAAAACACTCTTTCACACCAAAAGGTCTTGCTTCACTGAAACTGCCAATGGGTAAGAACCTTAATTTCCTCTCAGTAATGCATCTTTTTTGTTTACATATTTTAAGCATCTGATGCCTGGTGAACTCTGCCCCAGATACTGGTTAATGTTTAAAACAATAGCAGATCGTGTTCCTGCTAAAACCTTCACAACCTAAGAGAAAGTAAACACTTGAGAAAATTTTAACTATTATTTCCATGTCAGAATGACAAGAAGAAACAAAAATGGGAGGACAAAATAATATTCTTCTGTCCTGAAGTTACTCCAGGACACCAAGGCTTTGGCTGTATGTGCCAACATTGCCACTGATTTTTTTTGTGATGATTCATTCCTCCCATTTAATGCTGTGAAGACACCGCAACCACACTAGCTCCAGATGTTGGTAGTGGAGGCGGCCAGCCCGGTGACCTGAGCAGGCACGTGGTTGTTATTGAGTTTATAAGGGTCCAGGTGAAGTTCATCAGCTGCAATTTTGCATTTTAAAGACATTTGTTTAGTTACTTAACTCTCATTCTTTCTCAGGTGCCCTCGCTAAAACTTCACCTCTTTCATCGCCCTGCTCCTCACCTCTCCAAGGAACTCCTGCCAGCAGCCTAGTCAGCAAAATTTCTGCAGAGCAATTTCCAGAATCTGCTGACACAACTGCCAAACAAAGCCTAGGTTCTCACAGGGCCTTAACTTACACTCAGAGTGCCCCTGACCTATCCCCCTCAAATCCTGACTCCACCTGTTATATGTAGCAGGTAAGGATTTTTTATGAACTGAAGTTTAATAATAAAACCATAGATAGTTTTCCCCTAGAAATACCTACCACCTGCCCACGAAGCTTGGAGTAGGTTTGCCAAAGGAGTTGACAACCAAGAATGGGATAATGTGATTTCTGTTGAATAGCCTACAATAAAAACTTACGTTTTAGTAATTTTCTGTTAGCAAGGATTAGAATCCATGCAATTCATACGGCTAATCTTTAGAGAGGATACATGATTATTAGCTGTATATGTTGTCTGTTTCCTGACGGTGAATATAGAAAAAATGTAACTAAAAATGATATCAAGTATTCTGTTACGATTCTTCATTTTGTTGCAATGTTTGTACCTGTTCTCCGAACATGTTACGTTGATATTAGCCATATTTAATCTTAGGTTTGCATTTCCCATTTTTACAATTTAAAAATGTGTGAATAATACATTGCACAGGATGGCTGGACTCACATAGTACTCTGAATGCAATTTAAGCAATTGTACGTGTTATTCTATCATGTTGCAACAAAATTACAGAGTGTTATCTATCACGTGGGTTAAGAAAAATGGCTGGAGTAATTATTTTCCCAAGGTTGTCACTAAGAAAGAATTATCTCTTCTTACTGGTTAATGTATTTTTATTGTTCTTAAGTAATAGCTTGAATAATTTATCTGAAAGCATTATGGTATTATTTAAGTAGAAAAACAGTTGGGTGTTTTTCTAGGTACTATGAGAGTACCTTGAATAAAATAGTATTTCATTTCTGAGGTTAATGAGGATAACTATTTGAATAAAGGAGTAACATGTCGGTGTTCTACTATCAAATATTACTTCATAGACCCAGGTTTTATCAATATATTCAGTTTTAACAAATAGCAACTATTATTAAGCCTCACGATTTTTATTTTTATATTTTTTAGTCAGAAGCGCTGTAAATTAAACGTTGTTTATAATTTTTGTTTTTACTTCCTTTCTCTTGACAATTTTAAATAGGAAATTATTTTCATTTGTTTGCCCAGAGCCAAAGTTATTCTACTATGCAAAAGTTATTCTGCTGCCCTCTATGATTTGTTTTTAATAAAATGATTTCTGTGGGATATTAATCTCATCTCTTTTCCACAAAAAAGCAAGTTCCGTGGTAAAATATTGAGAAGATATATCATATATTACTCTTAGAGATTCATAACACATATGGCTTTATTAAAAGTTCTTGGAAGTTCTGTTAAAAAAAATGTCTCTTTATTTTTGTTGTTGTTGTTTCATTTAGTGTTTTCTGAATTTATTTGACCACGGAAGCAGTTTCTTTAGGTTAACGCCCAATAGTTGCCCATGGTTCTAATGTTTGGCAGAACACAATTAAGCAGCATTGTTTTATTATATGCACCCTGAGCCAAGAGGAAGCCCCGTGGAGTCATCTTCATCAAGGACATCTGTGTTCAGCATTTTTAGGGAGAATCTCCCACTGTGGGTTCCAGATTTTTGGGAAATAGGGTCCCCTAAAGAAAGGAAAGAGATGTTCAGAAAAGCTCTACCACTCAGTGGCTCTTTTCATCATAGTGGGTTTTTTTTTTTTTTTTTTTGTATTCTTAGCAGGTAGAATGAAATGGGATTTTTATAAAAGAGGTTTCAGAGAAAAACAAGGGGATTTTACTGTCTACTTGTTCAGTAATGTTTATAAATCCAGTAGTGTGTGTTTTATTTGTTTGGGCTTTATAAATCTATAATTCAAACCAGGTTTTATTATTGCCTTAAAGGCAGCCACCCATGTAGGCACAGAGAGGTCCAGAAACACACGACTAATTGTTGTGGTTTCCCCCTGCTGAACTTGAAGAGTTTGGCGTCAAATCCCAGTCTCTTGGCTGCTGTAAGGTCTGTGCAACAAGCTATTTTTCTGGCATGAGAGCTGGCATATTTGAAGTACTAATTTAAATGGTCCTTTTAGGTATTATTTTGCAATGAAAAATTTTAAGGCTAATAAACTCTACTCCTTCTGAGAATGTAAGCCTTCCAATTGTATCTACTTCCTTTTTCCTTTTTGTCCTATCATTTTCTTTTTATTCTCTAAGCCAAACTGACAGATTTAATAATTAGAAATATTTTATATGTAATGTTTTTATGTTTACACTTAAGGGTTGAAAAGTAAAGTTACTTAGTATGCAGATACTGTCTAGCTGGAAAATGCTGTTCTCTTAGTGCACACACAAGCACAATTCAGGAAAAAAATGATGAGGTATTTAAGATATTAAACAATAAGCTATCACTACTTTTTTCATTTTAGAGTGGGTAATCTGTGGTTAAATAACAAACAAAAAAATCCTCTGAGACTCTTTGTAATATTAGTCAGATGGAAAGAACCCAGCAGCAAAATGCAGAATCAAAATCTAATCATGAAGTCTTTAAACAAGATAGAAGAGGGAAGAGCCAGTGTATGGCCTCTGCTAGGCCATGTATGGGGTTACTGTTTAATTTTTGAAACAGTCAAACTTCATTCCTCCAACACCCTCTGTTAGAGGGCATTGCTTACCTCTCTTACCTTTGTTTTTCTTGGTCCACAGTGCCTCTGTGGCCTGTTTCTCTCAACCAGCATCCCACGTGGTCAGTGTCATAAGTCATACATTTGCTGTTCCTCAAAATGCACCTCTCTTTTGTTCATTTCCTTAGAGCCTTAACAAGTAACTGATCAATCTGAAAAAAAAAATCCATTTTTATTTTGTAGCAAAACACAAAATTCATATACTATCATTCTATTTCAACCTATGTTGTCTTTTCTTAAAGGTCTGTTTAGACATAAAAATAACATAACCCAAAGAAATAAATCTAATAATGAGGCTTTCTTTTTTTGATGTGGCGTCTCATTCTGTTGCCCAGGCTGGAATGCAGTGGTATGATCTCCACTCACCACAGCCTCCAATTCCCAGGTTCAAGTGAGTCTCCTGCCTCAGCCTCCTGAGTAGCTGAGATTACAGGTGGTTCGCCACTCCGCTTGACTAATTTTTGTATTTTTAGTAGAGACAGGATTTCACAATGTTGGCCAGGCTTGTCTTGAACTCCTGACCTCAGGTGATCTGCCTGCCTCAGCCTCCCAGAGTGCTGGGATTACAGGCATGAGCCACTGTGCCTGGCCCATAATGAGGCTTTTAAACAGGCACAAGGTATTTTATTGGGGAAGATACTGTTGTCCAATATAGGTCAACACCTGCAAAATTGGTACTATAAGTAGGTAGCAGCCTATCCCAGTATTCTCTAAATAATCTAACAAAATTTTACACCACTTTCACCTCAAATATGATCTAGGTAAAGGAGGAGGAGAATGAGAATGAGATGAAGTTTCTAATCCTTTGTATTTATTACTCTCTCACAAAAAAAGAAAGTAGTATATTGCATATCAGCATTTGTGTATCAAACAAAATGAATATTTTTACAAAACAAGTAAGTAGAAGGTAGAAATATTTGATTATTGTTGTTTACCTTAATGTACACTTAGATGGTATGTGCCTATGACTTTTTGAAAAAAGCAGGATATACCTACAGCTTTTCCAATATTTTTTAGCTGTGGCAGACCATATTCACAAGGGAATCCTGCTGATGGGCCCCTGGAGAGAAGTGGGGGCAGCCACTCAGACACCAAGTAGAACAGGTAATTCATTGTTTGGGATCCTGTTGCCCAAAATGGAAATTGCTTTATGTTTTTTTCCTGATCAAAAGTGACCTACATTTCTGATTTTTGGGGGGGGCGCTGGGGGGCAGGGTCTCACAATGTTGTCCAGGTTGGTCTTAAACTCCTGGGCTCAAGTGATACTTCCACCTCAGCCACTCCTAGGATTACAGGCATGAGCCATTGTGCCCAGCCTGATTTTTAAAATTACAGATTGAAAAGGACAAGGGAGAAAACTAAAGTCATCTGTAATCCTACTCTCTGGAGTTAATCATGGGGAAAGTTTGGGTGCAGAGCTTTCCAAAATGTTTTTATACAGTTATACGTGTGTATATTTTTAAAACACAAGAGGCCATTTTATAGAATATATAGAACTATATAGCAATGTTATTTTATCTTGCTACTTCTGACATTGGAAGTGCTTTAAGTGGTTCCCAAAACATAGCAAACACTCAATAAACCTCCTTCAGGCACCTTACTCAGCTATGAGAAACATCATAGGAGCTCAGAGAACATAGACTTCAGACTCTGGGTGTTTACTGATTGGTCTTTTAGTTAGCACAGTTTACTGCTGACTGAAATGGTGACAGCAAAGTGGGACAGATAAGAAAGGAAGCCACAGGATTCTAAGAAATGGGATTGGATACATAGGATTTCCCTTGCCCTTAAGCATATGCCATCACTCTGCTCTACAGAGCACTTTACTCCTGGATGTGTCAACTAATGTCTTCCCCTCGCATGCCCGTTCTACAGGAAGTGTTATAGTGAGTTACTCAGTGGTTTAATGTTTAGGGAGAGAAATAGAGAAAAAAGAAACAAAGTTATAGGATTTGTTAAAGGTACGAACTGTTGATCTAAAAAATATTATTGAGGAATTATTGAATGCCATGCAGATTACAGATTATAATTTCCTCTGTTTTACTTTGTTAACAGATGTGTGCTTTTCTCCACCCTATAATCATACAGGATTATATATTATTATATATTATTCTTGGATTGTAAGCTCATGAAAGCAGTATTTCCCTAAACACTCTATTTACCATATGCATCTTAGCAAAGTTTGCTTGAATGAGCCCCCTTTCCCCATTGTAGATCTCGTAATAAGTTGTTCTCTTTTAATTGTAGATGACACTGCTCAAGTTACCTCTGATTATGAAACCAATAACAACAGTGACGGCAGTGACATTGTACAGAATGAAGATGAGACAGAGTGCCTGAGAGAGCCTCTGAGGAAAGCATCAGCTTGCAGCACCTATGCTCCTGACACCATGATGTTTCTGGTAGTCACATATCACTTAACTCACTCATTGACTTGAGAAATCAGCTTCTGTTGCAGATATTGGCTTGGTAGTGAATCTCTGAGGCCTTGCATAGTGGCTTACGCCTGTAATCCCAACACTTTGGGAGGCCCGGGGCGGGCAGATCATTGAGGTCAGGAGTTTGAGAATAGGCTGGCCAACATGGTGAAACTCCATTTCTACTAAAAATACAAAAAACTCAGTCAGACATGGTGGCAGGCACCTGTAATGTCAGCTACTCGGGAGGATGAGGCAGGAGAATCACTTGAACCTGGGACGTGGAGATTGCAGTGAGCTGAGATCATGCCACTGCACTCTAGCCTGGGCAACAGAGTGAGACTCCATCTCAAAAAAAAAAAAAAAAAAGAAAAAGAAATGAATCTCTGAAACATGATTATTTACAGATGTATTTCATCCAGATTACACAGGTATTATAACCCTTCCCATACATATCAAAATATTTTTCTCTTTTCAAGCATTATCAGTCTCTTAATGGTTCTATTATCTGGTGATTAAAAGCTTAAGTATTTATAATTATACAATGATTACAAATATTCATTAACCCAATTGAAAAGTAAATATAGGACAAAATACTTACTTCATTCATTAAAACAACACTTTATAAAGAAAGAAAAGAAAGATGAAGGAAAGGAGGGAAGAAGATATTGTCTTAGGGCATCTGCTAATTCTCTCTAGCACCTCCTTGACTTAGAACATGAACCAGTATGTGTTTTTCTTGTTGTATTAAGTCAGGCATATATTGACACTCGCCACCTATTAAAATATCCCTTAATGATGACTTATTCTGTGTGTTTAGAGAGATTCATTTAAGGAGGATGAAAGCATACATTTGAGTGAGCTTCATTTTAGGGAGGTGGCAAATGGTAGAAAATTGTTGACTCTCAAGTGATCATCAATGGCCGCTATTATCATTTTTCTTTTACTGTTTGTATTTCTTCTAAGTCAGATAGATTGTCAGGTAAAATAATTTATATGTTTCCTTATCCTCATTATCTTTCTTTTCTTCATAAATTTTTTTTTTTTTTTTTGGAAAATGTATCTTAAGAGCGTCCTCATTTGGGACCATGTTATAAAAAGCCTTTACATTTACATGTTTCTCAGGAAACAGTAGATCACATGAAATAAATTAAAATCCCTGAAAAATATGGCAGTTGTTATTCTACAGGATTAATGTCCATTTTGAAGCATTAATATAAACTTAATAGGAGTGATTAAGTCCTCCTACTCATGGATTTTTTTTGAGAGTTTAAGGAAGGAAACCTCATCTCAGAAAAATTTACATAATTATGTAGAGATATAAATTTACATGTAATTTCAGAATATTCTGAAGTCTTTAAAACTTTAAGAACCTTGCAGTAGATCCAAAGCAGTTAGACTAACTTATAGAAGAAACATCCATGTTTTTGCCGGAGTACATATGAACCAGTGATAGGCGAGCACCTAATAGTGCAAAATTCATATCTGAAACAGCATTAGTTCCTTTCCTCCTTACTTTGGGGTCAATGTCTTGTTCATCTTGACCTTTTCTTGGTAAAGATCACTCATTCACCTTGGAGTTTTAAGTCATTTATTTCCAATACCACAGTATTTATTGAATTTAGCAAAGCACAAATTGCCCTGTAGAAAAAGTACATGCTGTTTAAGTATTTTAATCTTAAACATTATAGGACAAACCAATTCTTGCTCCCGAACCTCTTGTCATGGATAACCTGGACTCAATTATGGAGCAGCTAAATGCTTGGAATTTTCCAATTTTTGATTTAGTGGAAAATATAGGAAGAAAATGTGGCCGTATTCTTAGTCAGGTAAGAAATGCATTCATTCATACTAATTTAAATATAGGAAAAACAATTCCTTGGTTGCTTAAAGCTCTGTAAATTCTTGACACTTGTGGATAGGTGTTGTGTGGAGAAGGGAAGTTTTAGGACACAACGTTCTGTAGATTTCTTGGTGGTGGGTTAACAAAAGAAACTGGAACCTCAAGTGAGTCGGATGTCATATTCTGCAATTAAAATACTGTATATATTTTAAGACAAAGTAGGAAGGGATAGAGCTATATAAACAAGGGACAAACCATCTAGAATTCATAGAATTCAGCAAGAGAAAATTTGACACAAGCCCCTAAAAGAAGAAATCCGCCTATTTAGAAATGCTAACTTATTGTCTGAAATAATTTTCATTGACATTTTAAAAACTTTGGAATATTATGGAGCTTAAACCTGATCAAAGATAAGATGTGCCAAAATGTGTTTCCTCCTACTGCTCTGAGAAACACATCAAATAGAGTTCTCTGTATTTCAAAATCACAAACTCCTTTATTTATGACAAGAAATAAAGAATAATACTGTTGCTGCCTAACCAGCTTTCAAGTGTTGTTTTCCTTAGGCTAGACTACTTTCAAGGATTTTCACATAGATAATTATTTGTTTTGCTGAAGAAGAAAGAAAGCATAGAAATTAAGAATTTGAAAATATTTGTTTTAAACCACAAAACAAAGTGATGGATTTGCTGTACTATGGAATACCTATCAAAATACACACTCTTAATTAAACAAGGAGGATGGTGTGATAATACATCACAGCTTGTCTTCACGTTTTAGGTGTATTCTTACAAATTTGAATAAATATCAGAGCAGAGATAGTAAGGACCACCAAACCTGTGAATATAAGACTCAGGAAAGAATTCAGGACCCAACCTAGATTTATTGGCGCCACTAACACTTCTCTGCAAAACACTAGAAGAGAAATCACTGAAATGCTGATTTCTATGCAGTGCATCAGAGATGAGCTTCTTTGGATCACTCAACATGTGTCTGAATGTGGAACTTTGGGGTGAGGATCCTGATCTGTGAAGATTGAAGGGAAAAGATAACAGGTGTTTCTTCTAGTGTTTAATTCTACAAGCACATATGGCTCTCTAGTCTAGGGGTACGCTAACATTCCATCGAATGTGAGGCACAAAGTTCTTACAAAGTCTGCACAATATTCAGTTATTGCCTCTGCTAGACTGTATTCTGTCCATGACCATGTAGAGGAATATAATGGCAGCCCTTGCACTTTACTAGGAGTTGAGAGTCCTGTTCTTCTTCCTTTCCTTTATTCTCGGTGCTAAGCAATGTCTCTTATACTAGCTCATCTTATGGACAGATTTAAAGGTAGCTGTTCTGTCCAATTCACCTTTGCCTCATACCTTAGGGAACCCCCTGGGAGATTGTGTTATCTTTTTCTGAAACTCATGACAAACTGCAACTTTGAGGGAGTGATCTTTCCTGGAAATAAGCCTGTAATGGTACCACAAAATGTGGCAATGAGCCAGGAAGCATTCCCCCCCCCACCTTTATTTATTTATTTATGTTTTTTTTACTAGGGAGTGTGTTCCCTGGTATGGAGAGACATAGCTCATTTTGTTTTATATTTGATGTATGTTTCACAGAATCTCGAAAACTTAATCTTCACAGTGATTTTAGTGCAGGGTTTTTTAAATATTATTTTACAGAAGAAGAAACTAAGGCTTAAAAAAGAGAATATGCTACTCTTCTAAAGTCGTATATTAAATATTCAACTCAGGATTCAAAAGTAGATTTATCCAAATCAGAAGCCCAGGCTTTTTACATTCATTCAATTGCTTCTCATATTTTCATAAAACACATTGAGTTATTGTATCTTCACGTTCTCCACATGAGAATTCGGACCTAGTAGAAAAGTGGTTGTGATAGCAGTCAGTTTTACAGCACAAATGACAGCATACAGAATTTCACTGAAGGTATCAACCACTCTTTTGAAGTTCTGTGAGCTGGGAATGGGAGAAAAAAACTGGACCAAAATTGCCACAAAATGTTTTCTAAGACTCATGGATACCAGTAGACATTAAAAAGATTAAGAATAATTAACAATTAGATTCCTGCAGAGTTCAATAATATATCTTTGTTCCAATCATGTCCCAAAAATAGAGTAATATATTGATACATGATCCTTATTAGTTACCACTTACTTTTCCAATTTGCTAGACATTAAATTTTGAAAAAATGCAGCTTCATATGACTTACTAAGTAGAACTTTTCGGGATGGTTCCTTTTATTTGAGTTTACAAGAACAAAACTCATGAAATTTTGATGATGGAAAATATGTATGTATTTTTTGCCATAGTAAGACTTTAGGACAGCTGAAATGAATTAAGGTGAACATTCCAAGAAATCACCTTTTGGCTGAGACTAAATGGAAAAAGTCTCATTTGAAAGACTTTTACAGAGACACTTACAATGGAAATGAGTTATCAGTTTCAATATACAGCCTGCCTTTTGATGATTATCATTTTTATTTTAACCAATTTAAGAGGACATCCTTCAGATTTTGAAAAGGCGTTTAGTCTTTTCAGTTGCCAATGTTTACTTAGTTTCAGAATTGTTCTCTTTATGTCTGACATACAACTAGGGATGTTTCATAAGGCTTTGTCTTTTCTTTTACAGGTGTCTTACAGACTTTTTGAAGACATGGGCCTCTTTGAAGCATTTAAAATTCCAATTAGGGAATTTATGAATTATTTTCATGCTTTGGAGATTGGATACAGGGATATTCCTTGTAAGTACATGTGATTTGTGAAATACTTTTAAAATATGTTGAATTTGCTGTGGGTAAATGGGATAGTGAATCATTAGCAGGTAGCACAGAATTACACAGGGTAAACACTCACTATAGAGACATTGTATGATGATTAGGAAATATTGCGTGGCTCCTTTACTTTTTAGCTGAGTGAGACCCTAGGTTTTACTTAACCTCTAGATGCCTCATTTCTTAATTCGTAAAATGAGAATTATAATACCTGCTTCATACGATTGTTAGGACCAAATAAGATTATATTTTTAAAGAGGTTATTGTAGTACCTAGCACACAGTAAATCCAACTTAAGTCCACTTTAATATGGCTATTTTTGGAAATAATTAAATATTAAATTTATTGCTCATTTAATAACTCATTCTTTTTATTGGGTGAATTCAACTTTTGTTGTGGCATCTGAAGAGTTAAGTCACTATATATGTTTTTTTAACATAAGATAAAGTGGGCTGGTGTTTAGAGGGTCAGGAGGATGATGGTCTGGTTAATAAAATAGAAAAGAGACATCTGGAAGTGGTTAGATGAGAATGATGAGAAACATTTTAAAAATCAGGTATATGGGAAGACAAAAGGAGAACACACAATCAAGTGTTCAAGCTTTGAGTCTTGCAAGAATAAGTTTCCCATTTACATTAACAAAAAATTGAAACACACAGAAGATGGTTTTCATTATGCAGCATTTCAGGTATCATCAATCAGAACACATAAGTAAAATGGTCCTACAATGCTACAAAATATATGGTTTGGGAGACAATGTCTAAAGGTCCAAACAAGGAAATTGTGGAGATATTAAAAAATCATGTAGCACATCAAGGAAATAAATATGTAGAAAGAAAATTAATCAAACATAATATATTGATTGGAGCATGTCTTGGAAACATGTTATTTAAATCATATTTAAGCTTTTAAGTTTAAATTTGCTTTTATGCACTTCAGACTTTAGAACCCCGTAACCTTTTATGTAATTGTAAAGAGCTAAAGTTAAATTTAGAAAAATAAATTAATACTGATAAAGCACAAGTATTTCCAGAAAGGGGTATCACATAAACCCAGGGATTTATTATGAGCATGTTGTTTTCAAAATCCCATCCACATGCTACATTGGAATGAATATGCACAGCTGATAGTGTATCATAGAAGAAGGGAATGAAGAACTGAATTTACAAATGAGATTTTCTGAAGAATACAGGACCAAAATACAGGCAGAGTAAGACAGTTGGAATAGGAGAAAGAGAGCTTAACAGTATCAGGGCCCCTGGGAACATCTGGCTGACAAATCCATGGAAGTTGGAAGAGAAATATGAAAAAAGGGGTAGTTGGAAAAGATCTCAAGATAAGCCTTGCGTTCTTAATACAATTTTCCCAGGGCCCACCCTAGTTGAATGCCAGTGATTGACCTAAGTGTTCTTGATTTCTCAAAGGCTAAGGAGTTACATAAATAAACTTTTATAGAAGGAAGCCATGAAAAACACTAAAGAACCAGCTAGTCGCTAGGCTGAATTTCCCAATTCATGTTATATTTTCAAATGTATTTTAATGATATAATTAGCCATAGCAAAGTTCCACTGAGTTCAAATTGGTACTAACCTCCCTAGACGTAATAACTACCAACTTTTTCACAGGTAGTATATCATTGAATCATAGTTGAAAGATGGCAAGTATTTAAGTACAAAAATAAGTTTTCAGATTCTAAGATTTATTTACTTTTATATTTTATTACAATTTTATATATTACAAGTAAATAGTTTTTTTTTTCTCTGAAATTGTGGGTTCTTTATTCCAGGTGAAAATAATTTGTTATAATACACTTGCTTGTTCTATTAGAAGTCCTAGATACTTTCCATAAAGGGAATTTATTTACATCTTTGCATAGGAAAGCTCTAGCTTCATTTGTGACCACTTTTAATGAATATTTCATATGTGCTGAGATTGTTAATTAATATGAATATTTATTAAAAACTTCACTTATCATTAATTATAATTAGTACATATAAAAATTTGCTGTGTACCTACTTATTTTAATATTTACTTTGGATATATTTCTACTGGTTCTATTTAAACGAATCCAGAGGATTGAAACGAAGCCTAAGAGGAACTGAAGTTAAAATGGGGTTGGATTAACTTTAATATGATAATGTGTGCAAATATTAAAAACTAAATTTCTTACTATTGTCCTAAGTGTACCTCTAACAGTTTTCAAAAGAAGAGGGTACGTAGGAAAGCTTTTAAATGTGTAATTAGAATCCTGATAAAACTTGAAGAATCTAGATTTAAACAGAGAATGAAAGAAAGAAATTTCATGGTAGTAGCAATGGAAAGACAATAAATATAGGCCACTCAATAATGTAAATGTGATAAAAATATATAGAATATATTGTAAGTTTCAATCAAACTTATGATAAATTAATGTATGGTCAGTACCCAACTGCATAGGGAGATAAATAATGGTGTCATTCATAGTCCCTTTCAGTTGGGTATTTTGCTTAATAAAGAAAAATCCATTCATATTCATTTATTGATGCTGTTATTTTTTAGGGTAGTTTTTTTTTTTTAATTTTCAAAGAGTTTCAGCTCTAAAGTATAATCTCTCTAACACCTCTTATTCTTATTTAAGTTTGAGAAATGGTGAGAATGCCTCTGAACTACCTGTGATCATGTCGCTATTTCATGACAGCAATGAAAACAGCTCAACCTGTATTTAGTCCAGTTCAATTAAGCTGTACATGATGTTCCCACTGATTTTAAAGCTAGAAACTGAAGTGATATGGTACAAGCTACAAGTGAAGAACTACCAGAGTATTAACTATATTCCAAAAGAAAAAACATATTTAAAGTGTTACCTCTATTCTTTACTACTTCCCCCTCACCCTATGGTGCATACGAGTATAGACATAATTTTAAATCAAAACTATATAAATTTGGATCTTAAAATCTGTGAATTTACATACAACTCCAACCCTCCATACCAGCTCACTTCAACTCTGTGCTTGAGGGAAAAGGAGAAAGTTGAGAAAACAAGTGTATCAAGACGGAAGAGGGAGATGGGCGGACTCTGGGAAAGAGGTAGGGTGTACCATGTGCTAGTATATGCATGTGCGTCTATGTGTCATTAAAGAGGGCGATGGGGTTGACACGTGAGTGAGGGCATCATCAAGAAGACTAGGGGTTTGTCCAAAATGCAGAGATGAAGGAAGAGGTATGATGATAATAAAGATAAAATAATGATAGCTCTGATAGCATTTCTTATCCTTCTCAGTTGCTTACCCTGGCCAGAACAAGAAGAGGAATCTTTAAGCACTTTTATGTATCACATAGAAACCTGCCAGTAACTTACACTGACCTTGCTAGCTTCTTTGCTACTGGGTTTCTTTGCTACTGGGTTGAGTTACCAGAGAGTTAATGGCAAGAACAGTGGAGATGCCAGCACTTGGCATAATACCAAATACATGCTAAGTGAATATTTAATTAATAAACATGTTATTGACTGCTAACAGGACAGATGGTTTTCTATTCTTTAATCTAAGTGATTGATGACAGTGTTATTCTCCTAGACATACAGACATATAACTAGATGTATATATTTAAGCAGCTAGATTTGGTTACCGATTTTTAAATTTAGTACTTTTAAATCTATACTCTTAATTTAGTACTTTTAAATCTGTACTCAAAGGCAAAAGGAACATTTTTAAATATATATACCATCTTTACCTAGCTTTTAAATCAAGATTGTACCAGCCTCATTGCAGCTTTTCATCTTATATTTTCAGCACTAGATTATTTACTTAGGATTGCTTGCTTGCTGAAAGTTTGTAAAACACAAACAAAAAACAAAAAATATTACCTATAAAATTTTCTGGGCCTAGGCCTTGGGGTGGGGTCAGGGCAGTGATGATTAGAGCTCAAAAGCTGCAAGTTCACCTGGAATAGATGTTACCATTTCCTTACCCCAAACAGGCTCTGGAAACACTATGATACTGCCCTGCCATCCACCTGTGCAATGCTATGCTCATGCACAGGTTTCTCTGACTTTCAATAATAATAGTAACTACTGGCATATAGTAATCTTCCCAGCTTGCAACAGGAAAACGTAATTTAACTCAAAAGCTGGCTTCCAACTTATCTCCCAAAAGTGGAACCCTATTTCTAGATTGCCATTTTCCTACCATACCAGGTCTCATTTCTGTCTTCTGCCTCCTGATAGGTGTAGAAGAGATTTTATTTTGTTCTTACAAATCCAGCACTGATTCTTGGAGAAAGCTGGTGATCTATACCGGTTTTATATTGTTCTACAGTAACAGTTTATTTTACATGAATAATATTTACACAAATTGCAAGCTCACTGTGTATCAGGCCCTTTAAAATATATTTCCTTCTGTAATTGTCACAATTGTACTATAAAGTTGGTAGTATTATTCCCATATTTTTAAGATAAAGAAATGAGGCTTTTTACTCTATCTTATGTTTAAGATAAGGAAATTAATTTTAAGTAACTCAATCAAGCTTGCATGGATAATAAATATAGCAGAAGTGAAAACATACCTGTCCCAAATCCAGAAAATTCTAGTATGATCAATTTCATAAATAGCCCAAGTACAGACATAAAATATGATTGTAATTGTGTTGCCTGTGAATTATTTGTAAGTGGTAATGGTCTTATATCACTGGATATGGTCTATACTCAGGGATATAGATGCCAGTCTTAATAAAACTGCTCTTTGAAGTACCATACAATATTAGTATTCATATTTACAACAGACACAGGTATACAAGTTTTGCTATTTTCTCCTCAGGAAGCTAGGAGTTGAGTTTCTTTCTTTTAATTTTTTGAATTTATTATTATTATTATTATTTTGAGACAGAGTCTCACTCTGTCGCCCAGGCTAGAGTGCAGTGGTGCAATCTCAGCTTACTGTAACCTCCATCTCCCGGGTTCACATGATTCTCCTGCCTCAGCCTCCCAAGTAGCTGGGACTACAGGCACCTGCCACCACACCCA
Source organism: Ateles fusciceps (assembly GCA_036589455.1). Lineage (NCBI taxonomy): Eukaryota > Metazoa > Chordata > Mammalia > Primates > Atelidae > Ateles > Ateles fusciceps. The sequence goes on from JAZHEH010001022.1 coordinate 8,926,861, forward strand.
GCTAATTTTAGTATTTTTAGTAGAGACAGAGTTTCATCATGTTGGCCAGGCTGGTCTGGAACACCTGACTTCAAGTGATCCACCCACTTTGGCGTCCCAAAGTGCTGGAATTATAGGCATGAACCACCGTGCCTGGCCAGAGTTGAGTTTCTCTAAGCTTTACTGATGAGATCTTTTCAAACCTACATCCAGGCCTCTCCACTGAATTTCTAGGGTGTTTACCTAAGATTTAGCTGCATATTATCACTTAAAGACTTGATTCCTAACAGCTGCCAGAAATTTAGCACCTACCTGGGTGCTACAATTGCTACATTGACCATAGGTTTCCTCTTCCTTCCTTTACTAGGGTATAGGTGTTTCTTTCATATTCTTATTGTCATTCTTGCCCTCTCCTGTTTCTCTCTTCTTCTTGTGTTAAGTATTATGCAGAAATGTAATCTATTATACTAGAGAAGGAAACAGTATCATGGTTGGTTAGCAAAAACATAATATGTAAAATTAGTATATTTAGAATAAAGCATACTAATCAGTGAAGTATTATGAGAGGTCTGATAAACAAAAGACTTGGAAGAACTGCACAGAAAAAGGAGGCAAGGGCACACTGGGCACGTGGTTACAGTTTGAAAGAAGTTGAACTGCACATGTGGAGTATGACCCCCTTCCCGTGATGATGGCAATATGATTAGTAAATCTGGTTTTCTCATAGGTTTTAACTCTTCTAAATGGCCTAGCTTTCTACATTACTATACAAAGAGGTTTTTCTTTTCTTTTAGGTGTTTCTTAGAACTATATTCTCAAATTAGAATTTCTAGATCAGAGAATATAATTGTGGCTTTGAATTTTGCTTGTGGATATAATCTATATATAAAAGATATTTTATTGCAGTGTTTTAAGATTGATAGAGAAAAATGGTATTATGTTCTATTCCCAGATTATATTTGAGTACCATTTATCAGAGATGGAATATTATGTCTGATCTAGTTGAAGTGTGTCATAGCTATTACTTTTATTCTGGTCTCTGCACAGTTTTATGCAGGAGCATGAAAATAAGTACAAGAGTAAACATTACAGTTGTTTCACACAGTGAGTTTCCTATATACATAGTTTGTGGTCGACTATTGACACAGATTTTTCTACTTCAGGTATCTGCATGCATAATAAATGTTACAAGTAGGTTTTTTTTCTTGTTACTATATATGTTATAGAGTTATAGAAGAGTAATCAAAGAGTATTTGTCCTAGAAAGTTTGGCTTTCATGGAAATAGTAAAATGTTAGGACTAAACTGTTTGTCCAGTAGATGGCACTCTTAGCTCTTGGACCCAGAGTTCGTAAATTGATCACTGTTGTGTTCACTGATTACAGATCATAACAGAATCCATGCCACTGATGTTTTACATGCTGTTTGGTATCTTACTACACAACCTATTCCAGGCCTCTCAACTGTGATTAATGATCATGGTTCAACCAGTGATTCAGGTATGTACGAAGTGAATCTGCACTCCCTTGTGAGAGATGGGAACAAGGGTGTTTTTTCAAAAAAAAAGTAAGTGAAGACAAATGATGTCAGTAATACTTTTAAAAAAGATTTCTGTGACTCTCATTTTCTCTCTCAGATTCTGACAGTGGATTCACACATGGACATATGGGATATGTATTCTCAAAAACGTATAATGTGACAGATGATAAATACGGATGTCTGTCTGGGAATATCCCTGCCTTAGAGTTGATGGCACTGTATGTGGCTGCAGCCATGCATGATTATGATCACCCAGGAAGGACTAATGCTTTCCTGGTTGCAACTAGTGCTCCTCAGGTAAATCTTTAGATTTTGGTTAGTAGAAACAATTTACAGATTTCTCAAGAAAGTAAAGTGTGATTTATAATAGGCATCAAGTTAATATAAGCCAAACTATATATAGTCTTACCTGAAAATTCTGAGAGACCATGCTAAAACCATGAATTCTTCATTCTGAAAAGAAACCATGGATTCTTCCAAGATACTAATGGCAGGTATACAACTTCATTATCCATGGAAATCATTTCTCAGTTGTCTTCTTAGGAAGAAAATCTATTTGAATTCATGTTAATGGACCCCTTCAACAAACAAAAGGCAACCTATACAAAAGCCCCTTTCTGAAAAGATTAGAGAACCCAGTATTTCTTGGACTTCTAAGAATGTAAGGCTTCTTTGTACATAAAGATCATTCCTTTGAAATATATTCATTGTAACAATTATGATTCTTGTGACAAATCTATAGGATGGGTAGAATTTTAACATCAATTTGTTTCATTGGAGGAAATTTCTTTTGCCTAAATATAGATTCTAAAAGCAGTGAATAAATTTAAATTTCATCTTGGTGTATAATTCAATCTAAGTAAAAAATTCATCACTAAGTATCTAGACATGCCCATTTACACAATCAAATATAGCCCCTTATTTATTTAATTGGCTGAACCCAAGTTACTAAACATTCTGAGATCCTCTGTTCTTTTACAAGATCTAGAGGCCAATTTCATTCTATATTACTTTTCTGTTTTCTTCTTTGCCTCTTCTGTCCCACTGGTATCCCTTTCCACAGCTGATCTTATGATCTGTTCTATAGTTTTCCCTGGATCTATATACAATAAAAATTATCTGATAATTTTTTCTTGACTATTTATCTTTTTTCCACTTGTCTTTCATACACCAGAATTTTTTTTTTTTTAAGACAGGCAAAAACCCACTGGCCAGGATAATTTGCCATTCAGATTTTTCTACATGTCTACATTTTTATATACCTCAATATTAATATTCAGTGCTTAGTGTTTTCTTTTTGTCCTTATGTCTTTTATTTTCTCCATAGGCTCTCTTGCAAATTAGTGTTTAGGCATTTTGTAGGCAGTTTCTTTTTTAAAAAAACATTCTCTAATAAAACTTCTCTCTGCAGTATTAGAGAATTTCAAACAAGTAAATGTCATTTTATATCTAAATACTAGATAAAATGTGATATTTCCTGTGGAGTGGAGTGGGAATGTTTTGAATCATGGCACTTTGGGGATTCCACTTATTTTTAATAGCTATATGTGTTTAAGAGGAGGTAATGCGTATGCCAGATACAGAAAGTAACCTAGTTACCTCTTGAGGTATTGGTATAATTATATTTACATATATATGTAAATGTAATTTTTTTCTTTTTCTTCCTCCCTCCTCCTTCTTTTCTATTTGTATATCTTTTTGATGTTTAAATTCCTGTACCCTACAAAAAAATCTAAAGAAGAAAATTTTTTAAGTATCTATTAAGATAGGGTAGTGCCCCGTCACAAGAGTTTCCGCTAAAGTTTCAAGGAAAGGAATTTATCTTACAAAAAAAGGGAAACTTAATCAAGAAAAATAATAGAGTCATTATATAGTAATAATTGATTCTAAATAAGCAGGAGTCACATGATTACATTTCTTTTTTGTATGAATAAAAAGTAATTTCAGAAGCATTGCATATTCTCATAATTTTTGTGATTATTTTCTTAAAAAGTTGAACTCTTAACTCTCTTATTTGCCTAGGCGGTGCTATATAACGATCGTTCAGTTTTGGAGAATCATCACGCAGCTGCTGCATGGAATCTTTTCATGTCCCGGCCAGAGTATAACTTCTTAGTTAACCTTGACCATGTGGAATTTAAGCATTTCCGTTTCCTCGTCATTGAAGCAATTTTGGCCACTGACTTGAAGAAACACTTTGACTTTGTAGCCAAATTTAATAGTAAGGTAAGTAGAGTTGTACCAGTCTTCATTTTATAGACACATTGAAAGATACCATGGAAGCAAACTGTTGAACAAAACATGTTACTGTCAACTCTCATATGTCAAATGTGAAAATGGAATGCAATAAAATGTTTAACCAGAAGCGCACATATACATATTGATCTGATTCTAGATGCCCAAGAAGTTAAGATCCTGTCTTTATAGATTATGCTTTGTGCTACAGAGGAATAACACATTCTGTTATTGTGGTTTTGGTTTCATTTAATTTTTTCTCATCTCTATGGCATATTTATATAAATTATCTGGCAGCAGTACAGATCAAAAGTTGAAGCAAAATTTTCTACCTCAAACGTAAATGCCCAAATATTGTTATGAAAATTTTTATGATTTGTAACTATGTTATTTTAATAGTAATCGATAATAAGGCCCAGTGCAATGGCTCAGGCCTATAATCTCAACCCTCTGGGAGGCTGAGGCAGATGGAACTCTTGAGGCCAGAAGTTCGAGACCAATCTGGCTAACATGGCAAAACCCCATCTCTACTAAAAATGCAAAAATTAGCCAGGTGTGGTGGCACACACCTGTAGTCCCACCTACTTGGGGAGCTGAGGCAGGAAGATTGTTTGAACCCAGGAGGTGCAACTTGTGATGAGCCAAGACTGCACCACGGCACTCCAGCCTGAGAGACAAAGTGAGACTCTATCTCAAAAAAATAAAAAACCAAAGTAATTGATTATACATGCCAATTTTAAAAAGCATTTGTTGCTAATACAATAATTAATGATTTTTAAAATTTTTATTTTTGTAGGTACATAGTGTTTCTATTTATGGGTTACATTAATAAATTCATGTAATGCATAATAGTCATAACAGAGGTAGTGTGGTATCTGTCACTTCAAACATTTATTCATTGTGTTATAAACAATCCATTTGTTCTTTTAGTTATTTTAAAATGTATGATTAAATTATTTTTGTCTATACTCACCCTGTCACCTATAATTATTGCTTTATCCATAATTGATTATTTTACTTTTCTGATGAACTATTGTTACCATTAATTTACATAGGCCAATAACATTTTAAAATAGCTAGAAGTTCCCAATTATTTGGTATTATGATCCCTATATAATATGGAGACAATAAATGTTCTTTTGTTTTCTCTTCTGTTCAACTTTTGTTTTATTGAAGCAAAACATATTTTAACTTTGTCTCAACTAGGTGAATGATGATGTTGGAATAGACTGGACCAATGAAAATGATCGTCTACTGGTTTGTCAAATGTGTATAAAGTTGGCTGATATCAATGGCCCAGCTAAATGTAAAGAACTTCATCTTCAGTGGACAGATGGTATTGTCAATGAATTTTATGAACAGGTAACTGACAACTGTTTAATATATCTCAGTCTATACTTACAGGTTGCTCATGAATTGCTCAAAGCTTCTAATGGCTGTGAAAGTATGATCTCTCTATTTTATATTCATACTTTGATCAGAAAATGCATTGGTCAATTTTGATCAGGAGATAAAAAGTGATGTGTAAAAATTTGACAAAAATATAATCTAACCCTCTATGATAAAGTTACTTGCAAGCATTTGGGGGGAAGAAAATACTGAGAAAGTTGTCAGACGTTAGGAAGATCCTTGAAATACTATTCTTTTATAGATTTATTATCACAGAGGTAGTTTAAATGTATATGGAGTAGTTTATATGTATACAGTAGTTTAAATGTATATGCATATCACATTAAGTTCACTTACCTTCCTAAAAAAATTTATTTATTATCATGGAAGGCAGTTTAAATATATATGGAATAGTTTATATGTATATGGTAGTTCGAATATATATGCATATCAGATTAAGTTCACTTTTGTAAGAAAAATTAATAACAATAGTATATGAAAAAGCTAAAAAGAAATAGGCATTTCATTTGACATGATAATGTGAGAGTTAGCAGACTATTAAAAAAGCTACCACAATTACACAAGCCAGGAGTGATCCTCCTGACATTACCCTACACCAGTCAGATTGCACTTGACTTCCTGTCTGGTACCGTGAACCACTCTTAAAGAGAATGTGGAGGTGAAGAAGCATGCATAAAGGACAGAAATAAGTGACAGAAAAGCACATGAAGAAAATGAAGATATTTTTTCTGGGGGAAATATAACTGTCTTCTGATATTTAAAGGAGTGACATACTAATTTAAAAATAGGTTAATCATAACATTGCTGTGGAGATTAAAGAAGATAAATTATATAACATACTTAGCACAGGATCTGATTCATAAAAAAAAGTTAGATCCCTCTCTACTGCCCTAGAAAAGGTGTGACTGTAACCAGTCTATAGAAGTTATTGGGAAGTAGAGTTCAGGTCACTGTCAAAAAGAAACTTATATTGTTAAAGGTGTCCAAAAATAGGCTGAGACATCTTATTAATAGTAATAAACTGTCTGTCACTGGACATATTTAAACAGAGATTAGAATGAATTTTTATGTTTATTATAAGTAGGATTTATATGCAGAATGAAAGGTTTGTGCTTTTAAAAAATAATGTATTACCTTTCTTAAGAAAGGAATTTATTAATAATCATTCCTGAAATATGGAAATGCAGAAAAATATAAAGTAAAGGAAAAATTCATGTATTGTAATACCACTTCTTAGGTATAATTGTTGCTGATATTTTGGGATATTTCCTTTATTAATTTTGCTAGGTAACTTCTGGTTAAAAATCTCCTTTTTTTTTTTCCACAAAAAGATTTGAAGCACTTCAAAATAAAACATTTATACAGTAATATTATTAAACATATAGATAAATAAGAATATCAGAAACCACATAATCACAGAAGATATATTAATAATTCAAACAAAATCTGGGATAAGGTAACCCCTTAAATTGAGCAATAAATTATTTTAAGCTTTCTGGCAGCCAAGGCACAAAATGAGTATAGGCTACATTTATATATTTTTAAATAATTATTCTCACCATTGCCTTTTTTTTTTTTTTTTTTTTTTTTTTTTTTGATGGCGTCTCACTCTGTCACCCAGCTGGAATGCAGGACACAGTCTCGGCTCACTGCAACCTCCACCTCCTGGGTTCAAGCAATTCTCCTGCCTCAGCCTTCTGAGTAGCTGAGATTACAGGTGTCTGCCACTACACCCAGCTAATTTTTTGTATTTTTAGTAGAGATGGGGGTTTCACCATATTGGCCAGGCAGGTCTTGAACTCCTGACCTCATAACTCACCCACCTCTGCCTCCCAAAGTGCTAGGATTACACTCATGAGCCACCGTGCCTGGCCTCACCATTACATTTTAATGCATTTATATTCTCATATAAAAGACACTGACTTGTGTGATAAAAATATCATCTACTGATACATTAGACTTTCGACTTTCTGTATTCCTCCTTGATAAAAAGCAAAAACCTCAGGATCACAAAAGTATTAATTATCAACAAAGTCTTTCTATAGGAATCATAGCGATTGAGGTAGGATCCTTTAGCTGTCAAGTAAAGAAATGTGTGCATTAATGTCTGGGGTTCTGCTTATTTACAAATTTCAGATGCCAAGTGAATGTTGACTTGACTTGTATTGTATTTCTAGGGTGATGAAGAGGCCAGCCTTGGGTTACCCATAAGCCCCTTCATGGATCGGTCTGCTCCTCAGCTGGCCAATCTTCAGGAATCCTTCATCTCTCACATTGTGGGGCCTCTGTGCAACTCCTATGATTCAGCAGGACTAATGCCAGGAAAATGGGTGGAAGACAGCGATGAGTCAGGAGATACTGATGACCCAGAAGAAGAGGAGGAAGAAGCAACAGCACCACATGAAGAGGAAACCTGTGAAAATAATGAATCTCCAAGTAAGTTGTAAAATCTAGTTCTAATGTATTTTCCCTGAATTACTTTCTTACTTCAGATGAATTTTATGCTTCTTATGAAATACAGTACTTCAAGTCTATATATCATTTGCCAAGTTTGATTATGGATAGCTCCCTTCCCCAGTATCATAATACTAGAAATTCCAGACTCTGGAATCTATAATAATAATATATATCATACAAAGATATCTTCTCCATCATGAAGTTAAAAAAAAAAAGAATTGAGGTCTATTCTTCAGGGTATCTTAGTGATGTAAAAGTGAAAGGAATTTCAGTTACTATAAAGACCAATCACAGGTTTTTATTGGCTTGGTTAGGGGAACTCCATGTGAATAGGAAGTAGTATTCATTTGTTCATTCAACAGATATTGAGAACCTGCTCTGTGCCAGGCATCCTTCTAGGTACTAGAGATAGAGCTGTGGGGAAGAAAAAGACAAAAAAAAAAAAATCCTTGCCCTTATAGAAGTCTATTCTAGTGGGATCAGTAGACACTAAGCAAAACAAAACAAGTCAGTATGTCTGTAGTATGTTAGATACAGTAATATTTACTGTAGTGATAAATACTGATAAATATGAGAGTAAAAATAAAAGGAGGGAGATGTGAAATATTATAGAGATAGGTTAAAATTTTAGGTAAGATAACCAGAGAGAGAGGAAAGAGGTAAACAACAGAAAATTTTTTAAAAATGGAAAGAAAATTGCTGCCTCAACTTCAGACCTTGTTATTGGTCTATTCAGGGTTTCGACTTCTTCTTGGTTTAGGCTTGGGAGGATGCAAGTGTCCAGGAATTTATCCATTTCTTCCAGGTTAACTAGTTTATGTGCATAGAGTTGTTTGTAATAATCTCAGATGATGGTTTGAATTACTGTGGAATCTGTGGTGATATCCCCTTTATCATTTTTTATTGCATCTATTTGATTATTTTCTCTTTTCTTTTTTATTAATCTGGCTAGTGGTCTATTTTGTTGATCTTTTCGAAAAACAAGCTCCTGGATTTATTGATTTTTTGAAGGGTTTTTTTGTGTCTCTATCTCCTTCAGTTCTGCTCTGATCTTAGTTATTTCTTGTCTTCTGCTAGGTTTTGAGCTCTTTTGATCTTGCTCCTCTAGCTCTTTCAATTTTGACAATAGGGTGTCAATTTTAGAGCTCTCCTGGCTTCTCATGTGGGCATTTATTGCTATATATTTTCCTCTAGAGACTGCTTTAAATGTGTCCCAGAGATTCTGGTATGTTGTGTCTTCGTTCTCGTTGGTTTCAAAGAACATCTTTATTTCTGCCTTCATTTCATTGTTTATCCAGTCAACATTCAAGAGCCAGTTGTTCAGTTTCCATGAAGCTGTGTGGTTCTGAATTAGTTTCTGAATTCTGAGTTCTAACTTGATTTCACTGTGGTCTGAGAGACTGTTTGTTATGATTTCCGTTCTTTTGCATTTGCTGAGGAGTGATTTACTTCCAAATCTGTGGTCAATGAAATAGGAACACTTTTACACTGTTGGTGGGAGTGTAAATTAGTTCAACCATTGTGGAAGACAGTGTGGCGATTCCTCAAGGACTTAGAAATAGAAATTCCATTTGACCCAGCAATCCCATTACTGGGTATATATCCAAAGGATTATAAATCGTTCTACTATAAGGACACATGCACACGAATGTTCATTGCAGCACAGTTTACAATAGCAAAGACCTAGAACCAACGCAAATGCCCATCGATGATAGACTGGACAGGGAAAATGTGGCACATATACACTGTGGAATATTATGTAGCCATCAAAAATGATGAGTTCGTGTCCTTTGTAGGAACATGGATGAACCTGGAAACCATCATTGTCAGCAAACTGACACAAGAACAGAAAATCAAATACCGCATGTTCTCATAGGCGGGTGTTGAACAATGAGAACACATGGACACAGGGATGGGAGCATCACACACTGGGGTCTGTCGGGGGAGAAATAGGGGAGGGACAGCAGGGGGTGGGGAGTTGGGGAGAGATAGCATGAGGAGAAATGCCAGATATAGGTGATGGGGAGGAAGGCAGCAAATCACACTGCCATGTGTGTACCTATGCAACAATCTTGCATGTTCTTCACATGTACCCCAAAACCTAAAATGCAATTAAAAAAAAAATATATATATATATAAATGGAAAGAAAAGGCCTGCAAGAAGCAAGGGGATGCTCCGTGGGGCTATATGTGGAAAGAGGATTCCAAGGAGAGGAGAAAGCAACCTGTGCAAAGGTCCTGAGGTGTGCATTGGCTGGGGTGTTCAGGGAGCAGCGGGAGAACTGAGATAGCTGGAGCAGCAAGACAGAGGCAGAGGGGGAGCGAGGGTGTCCAAGGAAGAGAATACAGTCATGGGTCCTTAGTTTCTGTTTCTGGTTGGGCCAATAAAGCCCTTTCCTCATCCTTCTTTTCTGCTTATCACTAGAGGCAGAAACTAAAAACCATAGCTTCAGATGCTAAAAGCCTAAAACAAAACACAGCAAAACAACAGCAACAACAAATAAGTCAGCTGTACAAGCTTGGAAGGTAGGACTCTATAGGTCACGGTAAGGGTTTTGGCTTTTACTCTGAGTGAGATGGGAAGTTGTTACTGGTCTTGAACAGAAGAGTTAGTAGACTCAACTTACATTTTAACTGGACTGCTTCAGCTGCTCTATTGAGAATATGCTGTGGTTGGGAAGGGAGCAAGCATAGACATTGGGGGATCAGTTAGGAGACTGTTGAAAATTATCCAAGTGAGAGATGACTGTGACTTTGGACCAGGGCAGTAGCAACAGTGACAATGAGAACCTATCATATCTGGTAATTGGCTGGAGTGCATCATGTGGCCAGTCTAACCTATTTAGCTTAATTGACTATAAAATCATTTTTCTTCAAGCCTCTAAATCTACTCTCCTGTTTATCCTTTCATGAAACAAATAGTGACTAATAACATAATTAGTAAAAATCCATGACCTGTCCAATGACATTGCACAAATACTATTCCTGTCTTCCTAAGAACACAGTATGTGATTTCTGTCTACCTTTACAGATAAAGTACAATCTTAATATTCTCAAAGCCCTTACCAAAAATACGACCAATGAAAGACATTCTGATCATTTTGTGCCTATTTTTATAACAGTCAGGAAAATGCACAATTTGGTTCACTCCAGCTATCTTAGAAGGAGATTAACCTTGTACTGATCCATTTTGCCTTCACATAAGTACCCTGTTGTAGGTACACATAAGCAAACATAAAGAAGTCATTATCAGTTATGAACTGATGAGGTAGATTTTTGCAAATTGAGCTTGAGGTCCGATCTGGCCAATCTATTAATTTTTTTACAGAATGGGGGAAATAAATGTTTTTCTTCAATATCCTACTGTCAAAGTAATTATATTTTATTTATCTGATTCAAATCAAAAGGCTTCCATTAGAAAGTCTGTATTGATCTTGGGATTCAGAGCCAGAAGCCAAGACTTAGGATTCAGAGCCAGAAGCCAAGACTTGGAATTCATGAGTTATTAATTCATTTTTTTTCATTTAATAAACATGTATTAGTTTTCTCTTTTTATTTGTTTTCATTTCAAAGAGCCAGGTAGTTTACTGTCTCACTAAGAATGAGACAGTTTTTCCACTGAATGAAGGTATTGTCGGCTTAGCCTCTGGAAAACCTTTGTTCCCAGGGGCCCTGACTTACTGCTGTTTGAACTCAAACACATGGAAAATACAGACACACAGATCCAGGCATTGGGAATTGAAGGATCCAGGCCAGCAGATTTAACAGGCTCAGCTTGTAACCCTAACCTTTAGCAGCAAATTCTATAGCCACATATTCCATTTCTTTCTGTTCTCTAGTGTTGAGTTGTCATACCTTCCCATTTTTATCAAGTTCACTAAAGCAGGAATGAGAGTTTTTTGGATTGTTTGCTAATGCCTTCCAAAAGTTAACTGACCACATTATATTAAAATTGAAAAATATCCCATTCACAATGATTTGATACTGTATTTTTGGGAATCTTATCTTTAAAGTATTTCTTTACAGCCAAGAAAATGATAAATATGGAGTAGCATTAGTATTTACTAAATATTGGTCACATAGAGTAATAGAATTTTAGAAATGAAGTGGGAATCGATCCTTAACAGTTTAGCTGCCTCACTTTACAAAAGATTAAACTAAGGCTCAGAAATTTAAATAACATCTAAAGGTTGTAGAACTAGAAAGGAAAACCAGGTTTCTTAATTTTTAACTTCAATACTTTTGGCTCTCAGTAATTTTAATTTCAGAGTTCATATTGGCTAAGATGGTTACCTTGACTTCGCCTAATACTTAGGTTTCAGAAAAAAATAAATAAGCACAGATAACTTCTGTAGTTTGTAAAACTTGGAGATGTCCCAGGAAACACAGAATAAAGTGTTCCAATATGGTATCCTAGGAGAAGAAGGTTTTTACCCCACCTCATAATTAAATCTGAAAGATTCCTACAGCGAACTAAGAGGTTTCTAATGAAGTACTAAGCTGCATTTAGAATTTGAGCAATGAAAGGCTCTTTGTTCTCCTTTCAAAAGGTTCCAGTACTGAACAATTTGGCTCTCAACACAGGCATGTTTCAGACCACCTGCAGACTCTAATCTACGCAAATTTATTTGGTACAAACTTTCTTCTACGTCACCTTCTTATTCAGTATAATTCCAGAGAGGTTTATTGCTAACATTTAACAGTATTAATAAGAGAACAGCTGCTCTCATGGGGACTGTCCTGAAAGGAACAAAGAGGAAAATTGAGCTTTTGTTAGCTGCTTCCCTATGAATGTACTGCCATCAATGTGTAACTAACTTTAAGTAATCACCTTGAACTGAAGAGTGTTTGCTACAACTGTGATTCAAACCTGTCCTTCAGCCAGGGTCCTGTGTAACTCTTGATTCAAAGGATTTGGTTAAAAAGTATATTAATAGTGAAAAATTTCTCAAGAATTTGTTTTATACTTAACTATAACAAAAAAAGTAGAAAGAGACAAGGAGAGGTAGAAGAGTGATTTTTAAGTTGCTTTTAAAAAATCTGATTTAATCATGTATTTTATTGACTTTCATAGAAAGAATTCAAATTTATTTAAATTTCAATTATATCTATTGCCCTTGTTAGGAAGCTTTCGTATAAGGAATTGATATAAGGGGTCATGACCTGTGCCCCATACACTTTTGCCTATGTCCTGTTCTTCAAACTTTGCTTGGAATACTTCTGGCCCCTTCCTCCCAGTGTATTTAATTCTCATTACTTATATCCAGCCCAGGTACCAAGATTTAAAAAAAAAAAAAAATTCTACCTAATTTTCTACAGTTTGAGTCTTTAGTGTTGCCATGGATTGACGTATCAAAGAGATTGCACCAGACATTTGTTAAAAATGGCAATGAAGGCTTTGCTGAAGACTATTGTAATAGAGGAGACAGATGACAGAACTCTGTTGAAGCAAAAGGCGCGAGAGGAGTTAAATGCTGCTGTGAGCTAGTGAAAAAGTGCTGGAGGACATTATGGGAGCATTGGCTAGTGTGATTAAGCCACCTGTTAATTGGTACTTACTAAAGCTGGGCTCCTACCTTCCCACAGAGACTAGGAGATAGGCCTGCCTGCTGGCCTACCTTTCTTCTTTCCTTCCATCCTTTCTTCCTTCATTTAAATCTTCTTTTTTTTAATTTTAAAATTAAAATTTTATTTTGTGAGACTGTAAAGCTAGTTAGAGGCTGGGAGAAGATTTACCTATATTCCAGAGGGGCAGAGAAAGAATTTGCTGTTACAGGTTTTCTAAAGTAAATGCTTTCACAAGAGGGAGGTCAGAGTCCTATACTCTAGAAGTCTAAAACTGAGTCAAACTGAGAGGAATGGCAGGCCCATCTTGGTCACAAGAATATGTGTGTCATAAAGCATAGCAAATATATTTCAGTTTTTATCTTCTTGGTACTCTCTCTTAGACAGAGAGTATAAGCTCCTTTAAGGCAAGCTCTGAGCCTAACTGATCTCTGTTTCCAAAGCATCCTGGAAAGTATTTGCCAGTTAGTTTGAGTCTGTGTCTTGAAGAAATGATGAATAACCATAAATATGTATTTATTTTTTGCTTTTGACTCTGCCTGTGTTCATTTCCCTCAGCACTCATTCAACTTAATAATTGTTGTTCTGTGTCTATATGGTTCAAAATTAATTCAAGATAATTTAATGTCCTTTTTCTTCAATGTTTTAAAAATTTATTGTTCTGTAAAGTATAAGAAATTTCTATAGCATATTGTAATCAAACTGTTAAATGAAAGACTAGCACTTCCACAAAGATGTTGGTAGATGTCCTCAAAGTTCCTTTGTCACCTCCCATAGCAATTGGCTTTGTTTTTTTGTTTCATTATGTGCTAATCAAGTTTTTCTTTTTTTTCTTCTAGAGTATTTACTGTAAGTCATATCTACTTAATTAAGTAGACCCAAATATCCCTTTTGATCTTCCTGCTAACTTGCACTTAAAAAAAAATGTTTATTTACTTTTGTAGAGACAGCAGTCTCACTGTATTTATTTCTGTAGAGACAGGGCCTCACTGTTTCTCAGACTGGGTTTGAACCCCTGAACTCAAGTGATTTTCCTGCTTCAGCCTCCCAAGTAGCTAGGATTACAGGCTGCATGAGCCACCACAGTCAGCTTGAACTGTTAACTCTTTAACACAGTCTCAATTAGATCAGAATCTCCTGTAGACCACTTTTTCATATTAGTTTTATTTTTACCACTTATCAGTACTTCATTATTTACCTGAAACTGTGGAACAAAAACTAGAGAGAAAATTATTCATTTAGTAAATGTTTACCATATACTTTACTAAGGTCTAGAACTTCACAGATATTATATATACACAAAAGAAGACAGAAAAGCCTCTATACCAGGTGATATGGTTTGGCTGTGTCCCCACTCAACTCTCATCTTGAATTGTAGTTCCCATAATCCCCATGTGTCATTGGAAGGACCTGGTGGGAAGTAACTGAATCACAGGGGCAGTTACCCCCATGGTGCTGTTCTCATGATAGTGAGTTCTCACAAGATCTGGTGGTTTTAGAAGGGGCTTTTTTCCCCTTTCCTTGGCATCTCTGTCTTTATGCCACCATATGAAGAAGGATGTGTTTGATTCCCCTTCCACCATGATTATAAGTTTCATGAGGCCTCCATAGTCCTGTGAGTCAATTAAATCTCTTTTCTTTATAAATTATCCAGTCTGAGGATTTCTTTATAGCAGGGTGAGAATGAACTAATATAGTAAGATGGTACCAGAATTGGGATGCTGCTATAAAGATACCCAACAATACGGAAGCAACTTGGGAACAGAGTAACAGGCAGAGGTTGGAATCGTTTGGAGGGCAGAAGAAGACAGGAAAATGAGGGAAATTTTGGAACTTCCTAGAGATTGGAGGGTGATATGGTTTGGCTGTGTCTCCACCCAAATCTAATTTTGAATTCCCATGCGTTGTGGAGGGCTCCAGTGGGAGGTAATTATATCATGGTGGCAAGTCTTTTCCACACTGTTCTCATATTAGTGACTAAGTCTCATGAGATTCGATGGTTTTAAAAAGAGGAGTTTCCCTGCAGCCATCCATATAAGATGTGACTTGCTTCTCTTTGCCTTCCCCCATGATTGTGAGGCTTCCCCAGCAACATGGAACTGTGAGTTCTCCATTAAATGTCTTTCCTTTATAAATTGCCCAGTCTCAGGTATATAGTCTTTGTCAGCAGAGTGAAAATGGACTAATACAGTACATTGGTACTGGTAGAGTGGGGGTGCAGCTGAAAAGATAACCAAAAATGTGGAAGCAACTTTGGAACTGGGCAACAGGAAAAGGTTGGAATAGTTTGGAGGGCTCAGAAGAAAACAAGAAAATATGGGAAATTTTGGAACTTTCTAGAGACTCATTGAATGGCTTTGACAAAAATGCTGATAGTGATATGAATAATAAAATCTAGGCTGAGGTGGTCTCAGATGGAGATGAGGAACTTGTTAAGAACTGGAGCAAATGTGACTCTTGTTGTATTTAGCAAAGAGACTGACAGCATTATGCCCCTTCACTAGAGATTTGTGGAACTTTGAACTTGAGGGAGATGATTTAGTGTATCTGGTAGAAGAAATTTCTAAGCAGCAAAGCATTCAAGAGGCAATTGGGTGTTCTTAAAGGCATTCCATTTTATAAGGGAAGCACAGCATAAAAATTCAGAAAATTTGCAGCCTGGCAATGCAATACAAAAGAAAATCCCATTTTCTGAGGAGAAATCCAAGCCAGCTGCAGAAATTTGCATATGTAATGAGCTGAATGTTTATCCCCAAGACAATGGGGGAAATTTATCCAGCACACGTCAGAGGTCTTCATGGCAGCCCCTCCCATCACAGGCCTGGGGGCCTAGGAGGAAAAAGTGGTTTCATGGGCTGGGCCCAGGGTCCCCAAGCAGTGTGAAGCCTAGGGACTTGGTGCCCTGCATCCAAGGTCCTCCAGTTGTGGCTGAAAGAGGTCAAGGTACAGCTTGGGCTGTTACTTGAAAGGGTGGAAGCCCCAAGCCTTGGTAGCTTTCATGTGATGTTGAGCCTGTGGGTGCACAGAAGTCAAGAATTGAGGTTTGGGAACTGCCACCTACATTTCAGAGGATGTATGGAAATTCCTGGATGTCCAGGCAGAAGTTTGCTGCAGGGGTGGGGCTCTCATGGGAAACCTCTGCTAGGGCAATGTGGAAGGGAAATGTGGGGTTAGAGCCACCACACAGAGTTACTACTGGGGCACTCCCTAGTGGAGTTGTGAGAAGAGGGCCACTGTCTTCCAGACACCAGAATGGTAGATCCACTGATAGTTTGTACCATGTGCCTGGAAAAGCTGCAGACACTCAATACTAGCCTGTGAAAGCAGCCAGGAGGGAGGCTGTATCCTGCAAAGCTACAGGGGCAGAGCTGCCCAAGACCTATAGTCTTGCTCCTTCTTGCCTTCCACCATGACTGTCAGGTCTCTCCAGCCATGTGAAACTGTAAGTCCAGTAAACCTCTTTCTTTTGTAAATTTCCCAGTCTTGGGTATGTCTTTATCAGCAGTGTGAAAACAGACTAATACAGAGAACTCAGAAGACAGTAAAATGTAGGGAAGTTTGGAACTTACTAGTGACTTGTTGAATGACATTGACCAAAATGCTGATAGTGATATACACAATAAAGTCCAGGCTGAGGTGGTCTCAGATGAAGATGAGGAACTTCTTGGGAACTAGAGTAAAAGTCACTCTTAATTTGCTTTAGCAAAGAGATTGGCAGCATTTTGCCTCAGCCCTATAGATCTGTGAAACTTTGAACTTGAGAGAGATGATTTAGGGTATCTGGCAGAAGAAATTTCTAAGCAGAAAAGCATTCAAGAGGTGATTTGGGCGCTATTAATAGCATTCAGTTTTATGTATTCAGAAATATATGGTTTGGAATTGGAACTTATGTTTAAGAGGGAAGCCGAGAATAAAATTTCAGAAAATTTGCAGCCTGAGGATATGATAGAAAAGAAAAACCCATTTTCTGAGGAGAAATTCAAGTGGGCTGCAGAAATTTGCATAAATAAAAAGGAGCCAAATGTTAATCGCCAAGACAATGGAGAAAATAACCCCAGGGCATGTCAGAGACCTTAGCGGCAGCCCCTCCTATTACAGGCCCAGAGGCCTAGGAGGAAAAAATTGTTTCACAGGCCAAGCCCCAAATCACCTGCTGTGTGCAACCTAGGGACTTGGTGCCATGAGTGCCAGCTGCTTCAGCCATGGCAAAAGGGGGCTGATATACAGCTCAGGTTGTGGCTTCAGTGGGGTTAAGCCCCAAGCCTTGGCAGCTTCTGCATCATGTTAGGCCTGTGGGTGTGCAGAAGACAGGAATTGAGGTTTGGGAACCTCTGCCTAGATTACAGAAGATGTATGGAAATGCCTGGATGTCCCAGAAGTTTGCTGCAGGGGGGAGTCCTCATGGAGAACCTTTGCTAGGGCAGTATGGAAGGGAATGTGGGGTTGGAGCTACCACACAGTGTCCCCACTGGTGCACTCCCAGTGGAGCTGTCAGAAGAGGGCCACCGTCCTCCAGACCCTAGAATGGTAGATCCACCCACAGCTTGCACTGTGCATCTGGAAAAGCCACAGGTAGTCTATTCTAGCCTGTGAAAGCAGCTGGGGGGTGCTGTACCCTGCAAAGCCAGAGGGGCAAAGCTTCCCAAGGCTGTGGGAGCACACTTCTTGCATCAGTTTGACCTGAATGTGAGACATGGAGTCAAGGAGACCATTTTTGACCTTTAAGGTTTAATGATTGCACTATTGAAAATTTTAGACTTGTATGAGGCCTATAGCCCCTGTGTTTTGGCAGATTTCTCCCATTTGGAATGACTGTATTTACCCAATGCCTGTACCACCATTGTATCTTGGAAGTAACTAACTTGCATTTAATATTGCAGGCTTCTAGGCAGAAAGGACTTGCCTTGTCTCAGATGAGACCTTGGACTTTTGGGTTAACACTGAAATAAGTTAAGACTTTGGGGGACTTTTGGAAAGGCAAGATTGTGTTTTGAAATGCAAGGATATTAGCTTTGGGAGGGGTGAGGGGCAGAATAATATGATTTGGCTATGTCATCACCCAAATTTCATCTTGAATTCTAGTTTCTAGAATCCCTCTGTGTTATGGGTGGGACCCAGTCGGAGGTAATAAATCGTGGAGGTGGTTATTGTCATACTGCTGATATTGGGATAGTGAGCTCTTATGAGATCTAATGGTTTTATAAGGGGCTTTTCCCCCCTTTGCTTGGCTCTTCTCTCTTCCTCACACCATGTGAAGAAGGATATGTTTGCTTCTTCTTCGCCATGATTATACCTTTCCTGAGGCCTCCCTCGCCCTGTGGAACTGTGAGTCAATTAAACCTCTTTCTTTTGTAAATTGCTCAGTCTCAGGCAGTTTTTGACAGCAGGATGAGAGTGGACTAATACACCAGGGGAAATTCACAGTCTAATGGAAGGATCTTAGCTGAACTTCTGAATTCTTGACTCAAGTCTAAAATCATCATTTAGATGAGGGTACTGAGAGTTATATGATATTCTGGTTGCTTGGAAAGAACAGACCTCTCTTCTAAGTTCTCGACCAGCTGCCTACTTTACCTCTCTACTTAGAGGTCTTCCAGACAACTCCTGTTCAGAATACCTGTATTAATTCCCTTCTGATATGGTTTGACTGTGTCCCCACCCAAATCTTATTTTGAATTGTAGCTCTGATAATTCTCATGTGTTGTGGGAGGGACCCAGTGGGAAACACTTGAATCATGGGAAAGTTTCCCCCATATTGTTCTCCTGGTAGCAAATGAGTCATGAGATCTGATGATTTTATAAGGGGTTTCCTCTTTAGTTGGCTCTCTCATTCTCTTTTGCCTGCCACCATGTAAGACATGCCTTTTGCCTTCTGCCATGATTGTGAGGCCTCCCCAGCCATGTGGAACTCTGAGTTCATTAAACCTCTTTTTTCTTTATAAATTACCCAGTCTCAGATATGCCTTTATCAGCAGTGTGAAAATGGACTAATACACCATCAGGTCTACTTCTCATCCAACCTTCCCTTTCTCTTAACATCTTATAACATACTCAACTGCTCAGGCCAGAAACGGCATTGTCTTTCATTCCTCCTCCTTTATTCCCTACCTCTAATCAGTTGCCAAGTCCTGTTAATTCTACCATACAAATATATTTTGCATTTATTGACTTACCTTCATTTTCATTACCCCTCTCCTAATTCAGCCACCACCTTCATATAATATTGTACAAACTGGGTCATCTTCCTCCATTTCTGCCAGCTTTCAAAGACTCCATAAGACTCAGTGTAATTGTACCTGCTTGTTCACTATCTTCCTACTAGAGGAAAAGCTTGCTGATGGCAAGCATCGTATTTATCTTGTCTATCAGTGGGTAACTAAAACTAAGGACAATATTTGGTACATATCAGGTGATTCATAAATAGATAAGGAATTAGAAGCCTAAATGGTGAATGCTGACATTAATTTAAATAGTTGTCTTTAAAATATGTTATTTTTTTCTGTTTGAATTGGGTTTATTATTTTTCCTCAAAGTATGTAATTCTGTGAAAATTATTATTAATATTTCCATGTTTAAAACTTTAAATCATTTGGTCAAAGAAAATGTATTTATTTTTTAAATGAATATTTCCAGATATATAGTATCTGTACAGGTCTATACAAGGCTCCCTCAAAGACCCTATAGTCTAGAAGATAAACTAATGTTTGGAATATATGAGAATAAGATTTGAGTTTATTTTTTTAAGTAGGGTACTCATTTATTCAGATTAATAGATAGAACCAAATAGTTTTCCCAAGTAGATGTAAAAATGTACATTACTATAAGCAATATATTAGTTCTAATTGTTAAATTCCTTGCCTACACTTGATTTTTTATAGTCATTTTCATTTTAGCTATTCCAGTAGGAATACAGTGTTCTTATATTATAGTTTTCATTTATATTTCCATGTCTTACGTTATAAACAACTTTTTGTATTTTTAATCAATACATATTTGAACATATTTATGTGGGGTACATGTGATATTTTGTTATATACATAGAATTTGTAATGATTAAACCAGGATATTTAGGGTATCAATCACCTTGAGTATTCCTTCCTCCTTCTTCCTCCTCTCTCTCTCTCTTTCTCTCCCTACCCTCCCCTGCCCTTCCCTCCCCCTCCTCTTTCTTTGACAGAGTCTCACTCTGTCCCCCCAGGCTGGAGAGCAGTAGTGCATGGCACAATTTCAGCTCACTGCAACCTCTGCCTCCTGGGTTCAAGCAATTATCCTGCCTCATCCTCCCAAGTAGGTAGGATTACAGACATGTGCCACTATGCCAAGCTAATTTTTGTATTTTTAGTAGAGACGAGATTTCACCATGTTGCCAGGCTGGTCTGAACCCCCGACTACAAGTGATCCACCTGCCTTGGCCTCCCAAAGTGCTGGGATAATAAGCATAAGCCACCGCACCAGGCTGTGTTTATGATTTCTATGTGCTGGAAAATCCCCTCTTCTTGCTGTTTTGAAGTATGCAATACATTATTGTTAACAATAGTCACCTTACTCTGCTATCAAAGATAAGAACTTATTCATTCTAACCAGTATGTCTATACTCATTAATCAATATCTCTTAGTTCCTCCTAACCCCCAACCAGTACACCCTTCTCAGGCTCTGGTGTCTGTCATTCTAATCTCACTTCCATGACATCAACTTTCGTAGCTCCCACATATGAGTGAGAACATGCGATATTTTTCTTTACTAAGCTTATTTCATTTAACATAATGATCTCCAGTTCCATTTATGATGCTGCAAATGGCATGATTTTATTCATTTTATGACAATATTATTCCATTGTATATGTATATCACATTTTCTTTATCTGTTCATCAAGATGATATCTCATTGTCATCTTGATTTGCATTTTTCTGGAGATTAGTGATATTGAGCATTTTTTCATATACTTGTTGGCTATTTGTATGTCTTCTTTAGAGAAATGTCTATTCATGTCTTTGCCAACATTTTTTTTCTTTTTTTGCTATTCTTCAGAATACTTTTTACTGAACTATATGTCTAAAGATCTTTTCTTGCCAGTATACATTTAGTTATTTGATTTTTTTTAAATTTCACTTTAAAGTTCTGGGATACATGTGCAGAAAGTGCAGGTTTGTTACATAGGCATACGTGTGCCATGGTGGTTTGCTACACCTGTCAATCCATCATCTAGGCTTTAAGCCCCGCATGCACTAGGTATTTGTTCTAATGCTCTCCCTCCCCTTGTCCCCCACCCCCAACAGGCCCCATGTGTGATCTTCCCCTCCCTGTGTATTTTATTCTTATAAATAACTGCATAGTATTCTATTTTATGATTGTAATATCTCTTCAATCTTTGTTGATGAATTTTTACATTATTTCTGATTAATTTTACATTATTAAATATTGGTGCAATGTACCTTCTTGTACTTAACATCTCTGCATATCACTGTGAGCAATTTTGTCATATAAATTCAAAGTAGTTAAGTTGCTGGTTCAAAGTTTGGTTTGCACATCTTTGGTTTTAATAGTGCCTGCTAGAAAGGCTATCACAATTTACCTTAATAGAGATGCCAGAATGACTATCACAATTTACCTTCCCATCATTAATGGCCATTTCTCCACACTCTTCCTCACCAATTTCAGATATTGTTGATCTTTTTAATCTTAGACAATGTGAAGACTGAAAAAAAATCTCCTTTCTCTTTGCATTTGAGTACTAGTGAGGCTGAACATCATTTCATGTAGTTTTTGGTCATCTGTATTTCTTCTGTGTTGCCATTTTATATACTTTGCCTGTTTTTCTTTTTTTTTATTATTATACTTTAAATTCTGGGGTACATGTGCAGAACATGCAGGTTTTTTACATAGGTATACACGTGCCATGGTGGTTTGCTGCACCCATCAACTCGTCATCTACATTAAGTATTTCTCCTAATTCTATCCCTCCCCTAGTCCCCCGAGGCCCCAACAGGCCACCATGTGAGATGTTCCCCTCCCTGTATCCATGTGTTCTCATTGTTCAACTCACACTTACAAGTGAGAACATACAGTGTATGATTTTCTGTTCTTGTGTTACTTTGCTGAGAATGATGGTTTTCAGCTTCCTCCATGTCCCTGCAAAGGACATGAACTCATCCATTTATTTTTATTTTTTATTTTTTATTGTACTTTAGGTTCTGGAGTACATGTGCACATCATGCAGGATTGTTGCATAGGTACACACATGGCAATGTGGTTTGCTGCCTCCATCCCCCCGTCACCTACATCTGGTATTTCTCCCTGTTATCCCTCCCCAAACTCCCCACCCCCCCAGCTGTCCCTCCCTTGCCCCCCCCCAACAGACCCCAGTGTGTGATGCTCCCCTCCCTGTGTTTTCATTGTTCAACACCCACCTATGAGTGAGAACATGTGGTGTTTCCTTTTCCGTTCTTGTGTCAGTTTGCTGAGAATGATGGTTTCCAGATTCATCCATGTCCCTACAAAGGACATGAACTCAACAATTTTTATGGCTGCATAGTATTTCATGGTGTATATGTGCCACATTTTCCTTGTCCAGTCTATTGTTGATGGGCATTTGGGTTGGTTCCAGGTCTTTGCTATTGTAAACAGTGGTGCTATGAACATAAGTGTGCATGTCTCTTTATAGTAGAATGATTTATAATCCTTTGGGTATATACCCAGTAATGGGATTGCTGGGTCAAATGGAATTTCTATTTCTAGGTCCTTGATGAAGCGCCACACTGTCTTCCACAATGGTTGAACTAATTTACACTCCCACCAACAGTGTAAAAGTGTTCCTATTTCTCCACATCCTCTCCAGCATCTGTTTCCAGATTTTTTAATGATCACCATTCTAACTGGCATGAGATGGTATCTCAATGTGGTTTTGATTTGCATTTCTCTAATAATCAGTGATGATGAGCATTTTTTGATATGTTTTTTGGCCTCATATAGGTCTTCTCTTGAAAAGTGTTCATATCCTTCACCCACTTTTGGATGGGTTTATTTTTTTCTTGTAAATCTGTTTTAGTTCTTTGTAATTCTGGATATTAGCCCTTTGTCAGATGGGTAGATTGTAAAAAATTTTTCCCATTCTGTTGGTTGCCGGTTCACTCTAATGATTGTTTCTTTGGCTGTACAGAAGCTCTGGGGTTTAATTATATCCCATTTGTCTATTTTGGCTTTTGTTGCCAATGCTTTTGGTGTTTTAGTCATGAAGTCCTTGCCTATGCCTATGTCCTGAATGGTTTTACCTAGATGTTTTCTAGGGTTTCCATGTGTTAGGTCTTATGTTTAAGTCTTTAATCCATCTGTAGTTAATTTTAGTGTAAGGTGTCAGGAGGAGTCCAGTTTCTACTTTCTGCACACTGCTAGCCGGTTTTCCCAACACCATTTATGAAACAGGGAATCCTTTCCCTGTTGCTTGTTTTTGTTAGGTTTTTCAAAGATCAGATGGTTGTAGATGTGTGGCGTTGCCTCCAAGGCCTCCGTTCTGTTCCATTGGTCTATATCTCTGTTTTGGTACCAGTACCATGCTGTTTTGATTACTGTAGCCTTGTAGTATAGTTTGAAATCAGGTAGCATGATGCCTCTGGCTTTGTTCTTCTTGCTTAAGATTGTCTTGACTATGCAGCCTCTCTTTTGGTTCCATATGAAGTTTAAGGTGTTTTTTTCCAGTTTTGTGAAGAAGGTCATTGGTAGTTTCATGGGGATAGCTTTGAATCTATAAATTACTTTGGGCAGTATGGCCATTTTCATGATATTGATTCTTCCTAACCATGAGCATGGAATGCTTCTCCATCTGTTTGTGTCCTCTCTTATTACCTTGAACAGTGGTTTGTAGTTCTTGAAGAGGTCCTTCACATCCTTTGTTAGTTGTATTCCTAGGTATTTTATTCTCTTTGTAGCAACTGTGAATGGGAGTTCACTCATGATTTGGCTCTCTGTTAGTCTGTTACTGGTGTATAGAAATGCTTGTCATTTCTCCACATTGATTTTGTATCCTGAGACTTTGCTGAAGTTGCTTATCAGTTTAAGGAGATTTTGGGCTGAAATGATAGGGTTTTCTAAATATACAATCATGTCGTCCGCAAATAGAGATAATTTGACTTCCTCCATTTCTAATTGAATACCGTTTATTTTTTTTTTTTTCTTGCCTAATTGCTCTGGCTGGAACTTCCAATACTATATTGAATAGGAGTGGTGAGAGAGAGCATCCTTGTCTAGTGCTGGATTTCAAAGGAAATGCTTCCAAGTTTTTGCCCATTCAGTATGATATTGGCTGTAGGTTTTTCATAAATAGCTTATATTATTTTGAGATATGTTCCTTTGATACCTGGTTTATTGAGAGTTTTTAGCATAAAAGGCTGTTGAATTTTGTCAAAGGCCTTCTGTGCATCTATTGAGATGATTATGTGGTTTTTGTCTTTGGTTCTGCTTATGTGGTGTATTATGTTTATCGACTTGCGTATGTTGAGCCAGCCTTGCATCTCTGGGATGAATCCTACTTGATCGTGATGGATAAGCTTTTTGATGTGCTATTGCAATTGGTTTGCCAGTATTTTGTTGAAGATTTTTGCATAGATGTTCATCATGGATATTGGTCTAAAGTTTTCTTCTTTTGTTGAGTCTTTGCCGGGTTTTGGTATCAGGATGACGTTGGTCTCATAAAATGATTTGGGAAGGATTCCCTCTTTTGGATTGTTTGGAATAGTTTCAGAAGGAATGGTACCAGCTCCTCTTTGTACGTCTGGTAGAATTCAGCTGTGAACCCATCGGGACCTGGGCTTTTTTTGGTTGGTAGGTATTAATTGCTGCCTCAACTTCAGCCCTTGTTATTGGTCTGTTCAAGGTTTCGACTTCTTCCTGATTTAGACTTGAGAGGGTGCAAGTGTCCAGGAATTTTTTCTATTTCTTCCAGGTTTACTGGTTTATGTGCATAGAGTTGTTTGTAGTAATCTCTGATGGTAATTTGTATTTCTGTGGAATTGGTGGTGATATCCTCTTTTCCTTTTTTACTGCATCTACTTGATTCTTCTCCCTTTTCTTTTTATTTATCTGGCTAGAGGTCTATTTTGTTGATCTTCAAAAAACCAGGTCCTGGATTTACTGATTTTTTGAAGGGTTTTTTTGTGTCTATCTCCTTCAGTTTTGCTCTGATCTTAGTTCAACTCATCCTTTTTTTATGGACGCATAGTATTCCATGGTGTATATGTGTCACATTTTCTTTAACCAGTCTATCATTGATGGGCATTTGGGTTGGTTCCCAAGTCTTTGCTATTGTGAACAGTGCCACAATAAACATATCTGTGTATGTATCTTTATAGTAGAAAGATTTATAATCCTTTGGGTATATACCCAGTATTAGGATTGCTGGGTCAAATTATATTTCTAGCTCTAGATCCTTGAGGAATTGCCACACTGTCTTCCACAATGGTTGAACTAATTTACACTCCCACCAACAGTATAAAAGCATTCCTATTTCTCCACATCCTCTTCAGCATCTGTTTCCTGACTTTTTAATGATCACCATTCTAACTGGTGTGAGATGGTATCTCAATATGGTTTTGATTTGCATTTCTCTAATGAACTGTAATGAAAAGCTTTCTTTTATATGTTTGTTGGCTGCATAAATGTCTTCTTTTGAGAAGGGTCTGTTCATATCCTATGCCCACTTTTTGATGGGTTTTTTTTTTTCTTGTAAATTTCAGTTCATTGTAGATTCTGGATATTAGCCCTTTGTGAGATGGATAGATTGCAAAAATTTTCTCTCGTTTTGTAAGTTGCCTGTTCTGATGATAGTTTTTTTGTTTTTTTGTTTTTTTTTTTTTTGTTTTTTTCCTGTGCAGAAGCTCTTTAATTAGAACCCATTTGTCAATTTTGGATTTTGTTGCCATTACTTTTGGTATTTGAGTCATGAAGTCTTGCCCATTCCTATGTCCTGAATGATATTGCCTAGGTTCTCTTGTAGGGTTTGTATGGTTTTAGGTCTTATGTTTAAGTTTTTAATCCATCTTGAGTTAATTTTTGTGTAAGGTGTAAGGAAGGGATCTAGTTTCAGCTTTCTGTATATGGCTAGCCAGTTTTCACAACACCGTTTGTTAAATAGGGAATTCTTTCCCCATTGCTTGTTTTTGTCAGGTTTGTCAAAGATCAGATGGTTGTAGATGTGTGGCATTATTTCTGAGGCCTCTATACTGTTCTATGGGTCTATATATCTGTTTTGGTACCAGTACCATACTGTTTTGATTACTGTAGCCTTGTGGTATAGTTTGAAGGCAGATAGTGTGATGCCTCCAGCTTTGTTCTTTTTGCTTAAGACTGTCTTGGCTATATGGGCTATTTTTTGGTTCCATATGAAATTTAAAGTAGTTTTTTCTCTAATTTTGTGAAGAAAGTCAATGGTAGCTTGTTGGGGGATAGCACTGAATCTATAGACTACTTTGGGCATTATGGCCATTTTCACGATATTGATTCAGGAATAGGAAATCCATGAGCATGGAATATTTTTCCACCTGTTTGTGACCTCTCTTATTTCCTTGAGCAGTGGTTTGTAGTTCTCCTTGAAGAGGTCCTTCACATCCTGTGTTAATTGTATTTCTAGGTATTTTATTCTCCTTGTAGCAATTGTCAATGGGAGTTCACGCATGATTTGGTTCTCCATTTGTCTATTATTGGTGTACAGGAATGCTTGTGATTTTTGCACATTGATTTTGTATCCTGAGACTTTGCTGAAGTTGCTTATCAGCTTACGGAGAGTTTGGGCTGAGACGATGGGATTTTTAAAATATACAATCATGTCATCTGCAAACAGAGACAATTTAACTTCCTCTTTGGCTATATGAATACTCTTTATTTCTTTCTCTTGCCTGATTGCCCTGGCCAGAACTTCCAATACCATGTTGAATATGAGTGGTGAGAGAGGGCATCCTTGCCTTGTGCTGGTTTTCAAAGGGAATGCTTCCAGTTTTTGTCCATTCGGTATGATATTGGCTGTGGGTTTGTCATTTATTGTTTTTGTTTTTTAACTGTTTGATTTTCTTGTACATTCTGGACATTAGTCCTGTGTTGTATGAACAATCTGCATTTATTTTCTTCCATTCCATAGATTTTCTCTGCACTATGTTGATTCCTTTGCTGTGCAGAAGGTTTTAGTTTTTAGTTTAGTCCCATTTGTCTGTATTTTTTTTGTTGCCTGGGTTTTTGAGGTTTTAGCCAGAGTAATCTTTGCTTAGGTTAGTGTCCTATAGAATTTCTCTTATGTTTTCTTCTAACAGTTTTATAGTTTTTGGTCTTACGCTTATGTCTTTAATCTGTCTTGAGTTCATTTTTGTATATGGTGTTAAATGGAGTCTAGTTTTTTTCTTCTACATATGGATATCCACATTTCCCAGCCCCACTTATTTAAGATGTCCTTTCTTCAATGTATGTTCTTGGCACCTTTGTCATAAATCAGTTGGCTATAAATATATGCATTTATTTCTGGATTCTTGGTTCTGTTGGTCTATCTGTCTGTTTTTATACCAACACCATGCTGGAATTTTTTGTTTTTTGTTTTTACTATACCCTTGTAGTATATTTTGAAGTCACGTAGTGTGACGCCTCCATCTCTCTCTTTCTGTTCAAAATGCTTTGGCCATTGAGCCTCTTTTTTAGTTCTATAGGAATCTTAGATTTGCTTTTCCTATTTTCTTTTTTTAATAATGTTTTTTTTTTTTTAAAAATAAAGATTTCATTGAATCTGTAGATTGCTTGGGTAGTATGGTGTTTTTAACAATATTAATACTTCAGGTCCATGTTCATGGGATATCTTTGCATTTGCTTGTGTTGTCTTTAACATATGTCATCCGATTTTTGTAGTTTTTCATGTGGTGGTCTTTATCCACCTTGGTTAAATTTATTTCTAATTTTTTAGCTACTGTAAAAGGGATTGCCATCTTAATTTCTTTGTCAGCTAGTTCATCATTGGTATATAGAAATGCTAATTTTTTTATATACTGATTTTTGTATCCTGCAACTTTACTGAATGTATTCATCAGATCTAAGAGTTTTTCGGTGGAGTCTAGCTTTTTCTAGATAGATATAGGATTATGTCATCTACAAAGAGGGACAATTTGATTTCTCTTTTCCAATTTGGATGCCTGATTGCTCTGAGTAAGATTTGTGGTACAATTTTGAATAGCCATAGTGATAGTGAGCACCTTGTTTTTTCCAGCTCTTAGAGGAAAGGCTTTCAACTTTCCACATTCAGTATGATATTAGCTGTGGTTTTATTATGTGTGGTGGTTATTATATTGAGGCATGTTCCTTCCTAGTATTTTTAGTTTTTATCATGAAGTGATGTTGAATTTTATCAAATGCTTTTTCTGTATCTATTGGGAGGATGCAGAATGACTATGTCTGTTTTTACTGTTTTTGACTTAATTTCTGTTTGATCTAACATAAGTGTAGCTACTCTTGCTTTTTTGTTTTGTTTGGATGAAGTGTATTTTTCTGTCTTAATTCCTGTGTATATCTGTCTTTTCTATCTTTTTCTTCTAGTCTATATCTGTCTACAAGTGAGATAAGTTTCTTAGCACATAGTTAAGTCATGTTTTTTAATCGGTTCACCCATTCTGTCTTATAAATGGAAATCTTTTTCTGTTTACATTCAAGGTTATTGTCGATATCCGAGTCCTTATTCCTGTCATTTTGTTAATTTATTTATAACTGTTTTGTATATCTTTGTTCCTTTCTTTCTCCCTTGCTGTTTATCATTGCAGTTCAGTGGTTTTCTGTAGTGGTAACATTTAATTCCTTTCATTTCCTTATTTGTGTTTGCTCTACCAGGGGGCTTTATACTTTCATGTGTTTTCAAAATAATAGATATCCTTTTGCTTTCACATATAGGCCTCCCTTAGGTATTTCTTATAGTGCTAGTCTAGTGGTGGTGAATTCTCTGAGATTTGCTTGTGTGAGAAAAGGCTATTTCTCCTTCATTTATGAAGGATAACTTTGCTGGGTATATGGTTTTTTTCTTCTAGCAGTTTGAATATATTGTCCCATTATCTCCCAGCCTAAAAGATTTCTTCTGGGAAATCTGTTAGTCTGATGGGAGTTTCCTTATAAGTTATTAGATACTTTCTTTTGCTGTTTTTAGAATTCCCTCTGTTTTGACTTTTGACAGTTTGACTATAATGTGCCATGGAGAAGACCTTGAATTATATTTTTGTGAGTTTCTCTGAGATTCCTACATCTAGATGTCTAAGTCTCTTCTTGTAAGACTTGGGAAGTTTTCACCTATAATTTTGTTAAACAGTTTTTTTCATTTTCTTTTCACCTTCTGGGATACTGAAAATTCAAATATGTCATGTAAGCTTTGTTAATTATTTTTTTATCATTTAGTGTTAATTAATTTTTTTAAAAATGTTTTCAGTGTTCATCTGACTGGGTTATGTCTTCAAATTCTGATTCTTTCTTCAACTTGATCTAATCTATTGTTGAAACTTTTGAATGTATTTTGTATTTCTTTCAATGAATTCTTCATTCCAGAGTTTCTCTTTGGTTCTTTTTTTTTTGATACCTGTCTCTTTCTTTAGTAAGTTTCTCATTCATACTATGAATTGTTTTTCTGAGTTCTAGTCTATCTCAGTGAGATAGACTTTAATATTGTTATTTTGAATTCTTTATCTGGGATTTCAAAAGATTCTTATTCATTGGAATCTGTTGCTAGAGGATATTTCATTCTTTTGGAGGTGAAATATTTTCTTGCTTTTTCACATTTCTTGAGTCTTTGCATTGATATCTATGCATCTGGTGTAGCAGTTGCTTGTTCCAATTTTTAAAAATTATCTTTTGTCAGGGAGACTTTTTCCTAAAGATGTATCTATGGTGTGGGTTGGATAAAGCTTCCTGGCTTTCATTTTGGGTGCAGGCAGTAGTATAGTCTCTGTATGATTTATCTGACTGTAACAGTATGAATAGTATCTACGATTCCTTCAGTGGCTTAGAGTGTGGTTATTAGTGGAAGGCTATTGTAAAATTTTGCTGGGTACAGGGATGTGATGTGAACCAGTCTTTACACCCCATTGGTGGCAGTAGTGGGTCACATGTGCCTCTCCTAAGCTGCTCAGGACTTGGAGGACATGTGAGTTGTGGTGTGAGCTCCCCTCTTTGAAGCAATGCCATCACATGATTTCCAGGCAGCTGTCTGTATCAGTTTCAGGCACCATGTGGGTTGACTGACAGACTCTCCCATGGCTAGGAGTGCAGGAGTCCATGGTGGGAATGTGGATGGCTGGGTTCATTCACTTAATCTTTCCCCATGTTAGGGAGCCTCTCTAGGCTTATAAACGATCCCAGCTGAGCAGGCTGCCTTACTTCTCTTCTTCCTTACTTTGGATATTTTCCTGTCATTTCTCTGTTGAATTCAGAATTATATTTTAGATGATAAGTCTGATTACCTACTTACTCCATTGGTTCTTCTTTATGGTTACAAGTTGTTATAAAATTCCAATGGAATGAGTATATACAAAAGAGAATATTATTGGTTCATGTAAACATGATGTTGGCTATTATCAGTGCTTACTTGTTCCTGCTTTTGTCTCTGCCTCACCTGCCTAACAGCTTGTTATTTCAGCCTTTCTTTCTTCATGAGGCTGCAATGATAGCCAGCTGTAAGTTCACTTCATTCCAGATGCATAAGCAAAGGAGAAAGGCTCTCTGATTACACCTCTCAAACCCACATTCATTCTGTGCTACTGGGAACTATCTAGCTCAGGGAAGGACTCTGGCCTGACTTGGGTCATACACACACCCATGGGCCTCTCTGATGATACAGTTTTGATTTTGTAGACAGGATATGAGTGAGGAAGTAGCATTTAACAACTTTTTCTAGAACCACATAATTGAAGGAAGGGGGAAAAGTTTCTCCTAAATGATTTTGGATGCACAGTTACCAGAAGAAGAGAGAGATAATGATAAGGAGAAGATAAAGGAAAAGATAAATACAGGAACAGTATATACTCTAGAAGGTACATATAGAGTAACATGGGAATTTAGAAGAAAGAGTTCATTTCTTAGAAGAATTCAGTGAAATCTGATGGAGTCTTTAAAAAATGAATGGATATATACTCACAGTGGTTGCAAAGAGCATTTCAGAAGAATAGGCAATACCAGCCTGAAGATATGGCTTCAGTGTAAATTTTTTTAAAAATAAGAAAAGCAGAGTAGTTAAGTGTAGCTAAAGGCCAGTCTACAGAAGGGAAAGAATGCAAATGAGGTCCTCTGCAAGCTTGTGGGAGTACTTTGAAATTAATTAATTTTTTAGTCCACATAAAGCAGATGAGGAACATCAAAACTATCTTTAAATATATCAATCTTGTAGATGTTTGTGAATTAAATTGACAGAGGCAGACATAACAAGAAGTTATTTCAATGATCTATGTGGAAAGTCTTGAGAGCCTGAATGTAATGGAAACAATACCAAGCAAGATACAAGCAAAATCTTACGCTGGACATTGCCAAATATTAAATACTGTCCAGAGTTATTTCTCAGTGATATTTTAATGATTATTGCCATCTTCCTCTTTTTTCTTCATTCTCCAAAACTGCATAATAATAATATACAAACCACGGTTATGGATTAACTCCTCTTAATAATCTGAAAAGAGATAACTTTCATGTGCTCAGCACACAACTAAGTAGTTTTTTTTTTTTTTAGAAAAGAAGACTTTCAAAAGGAGAAAAATCTACTGCCAGATAACTCAGCACCTCTTACAGAACCACAAGATGTGGAAGAATGTCATTGAAGAGGAGCAGCGGTTGGCAGGCATAGAAAATCAATCCCTGGATCAGACCCCTCAGCCACACTCTTCAGAGCAGATCCAGGCTATCAAGGAAGAAGAAGAAGAGAAAGGGAAACCAAGAGGGGGAGGACATATCAACCCCCAAAGCCAAACCAGTGACAATGGATAGAATGGGCTGTGTTTCCAGACAGATTGACTTGTCAAAGACTCTCTTCAAGCCAGCACAACATTTAGACACAACACTGTAGAAATTTGAGAAGATGGGAAAATGGCTATTGCATTTTGGGATTCTTCGCATTTTGTGTGTATATTTTTACAGTGAGGTACATTGTTAAAAACTTTTTTCTCAAAGAAGCTTTCACATTGCAACACCAGCTTCTAAGGATTTTTTTAAGGAGGAAATACATATGTGTGTGTGTATATAAGCTCCCACATAGATACATGTAAAACATATTCACACACATGCACGCACACACATATACACTGAAGGCCAGAATCGCTGGCTCCACAATTTAGTAACATTTATATTAAGATATATAGTGGTCACTGTGATATAATAAATCATAAAGGAAACCAAATCACAAAGGCGATGGTGTGGCTTAGCAAGGAAACAGGGCAGGAAATGTAGGTTACCAACTAAGCAGCTTTTGCTCTTAGTACTGAGGGATGAAAGTTCCAGAGCATTATTTGAATTCTGATACATCCTGCCAACACTGTGTGTGTGTGCGTGTGTGTGTGTGTGTGAGACGAAGGGAACAGTGTGAAAGGGTGCTTGTGTGCATGTGTGTGCATATGTAAAGAGATTTTTGTGGTTTCAGTAATTCACAGAATAGCTGTAGCAAATGACTGAGTACATGTGAACAAACAGAAGGAAGTTCACTCTGAAGTGTCTCTGGGAGGCAGCCATTGCAAATGCCCTCCCCCATTTCCTTCAGTAAAGGAGCTTTGCAGATGGAGGGCACTCAAGGGCTTGGTGAGAGGGGCACATGTTTGGTATTACATTACTGCTATGCACCACTTGAAGGAGCTCTATCACCAGCCTCAAACCTGGAAGACTGAGGCATTTTCCAGTCCACTTGCCTAATGAATGTATAGGAACTGTCTGTGACTATGGCTGTCACTCGACGAAGATCAAAGCACCATTTAAGGAGATGGCATTTTTTATACATAAACACCTAGGAAAGGGCTGGAGTCAGGTCTTTTAATAAGGTTAGAATTCTAAATGATGCCAGAGAAGGCTTAGGAAATTATACTTCAGCATGATCTCTTGTGTCTTCTTAATTTGCTGCGAAATGTGTGGTAGAAAAGAAAAGGAAACAGAAAAACCACTCTGGGTTATGTAGCAAGAGGTGAAGGAGAACATTTCAACCTAGGGTTTTTGTGTAGACATAGGAAAAGCCGGATTCTTGGCAACTTACAGTTTGGTTGTAGTTTGGCTGTCGGGGGTGAAGGTTCCACTGACAACCCCTGTTGTGGTGTTCCACAGGCTGTTAGTCGGGGTAGCTTCCATCCGCAATCTGGCCCGTTGTCAGTCATGCTTCTTCTAGCAGGGGAGACTAGAGAGAGATTGTTCAAGGATCAGGTTATTATTGAAAGTCTTTTTGTTTTGTTTTGTTTGTTTTGGTTTGTTTATCTACACTTGTTTATGCTGTGAGCCAAACCTCTATTTAAAAAGCTGATACTCACTTTCAATATTTTATTTCATATTATTATATATGTCATGATAGTTATCTTGATGTAAATATAAAGATTTTTTTTTGTTTTTGTAGATAGTAAACTCTTTTTTTTTACAAAAAAAAAAAGGAAAAGGGAAACATTTTTATAAAGTTATATTTTAATC
Organism: Ateles fusciceps; assembly: GCA_036589455.1. Classification (NCBI taxonomy): domain Eukaryota; kingdom Metazoa; phylum Chordata; class Mammalia; order Primates; family Atelidae; genus Ateles; species Ateles fusciceps. The sequence goes on from JAZHEH010001022.1 coordinate 8,960,686, forward strand.
ACCATTTTTTATACATTGTCATTATTTCCAAGCCCAGTAAAGGAATGATGATTCATTTGCATGGAGGTCGTTGGACAGCCAGTCATATACCTATTCTAATTTAAATGATAATCTGATATAGTTATTTTTTTGCCAATTAAATGAGAATGCTGCAAAGAATTTTTTTTCACTAGTAACTTTTACTAATTGAATCAATGCTGGGTCCATGTCTCCCAGATGAAAGACTGTTAACCAATATTCAGTTTTTACAGTTGGTGTCCAATTCTTTCTAACACTGTTTGGTTATGATTCTTCCTTCAGTACTATATACAAACCTGCTCATTATCTAAACAATCTTAGCTTCTAAGTAAACCTTGATTGTGATTTCTAGTTTTTATTTTATCTGAAGTAGTAGAAAGGATTGTTTACATTAAAATTACTTATGTTTCTCAAATGGATATTGTACTCTCCCTTTCAAAGCATTATTTTACAGTAATTCATGGCATTAAAAAATAAGGCAAATGTAATACAATAAAAAATAAACATAGTTTCAAGGCAAATTCTCCAATAAGTAGGAAAATATAAAAAGGATCAAGTGGATGCAGACTCTACCTAAATAATTAGAATATATTTCAGTATATTTCTGAGTTAACACCAGGTCTTCATTATTTAGAGCTTACTAAATTGTTTTCATTTTCTTAGCTTTGCCTGTGTGTCTCTCTGATGGCAAAAATTACTGGGAGTCAAATTTTGCCAGTGAATTTATTCTTACCTTGCAATTAAGAGAAGGGGAAAAAAGCATTTATCTTCTCATACCCCTTGAATCTAATTACTGAACAAAGCCAATATTTTCCCATTTTCCAAATGCTGTCCATCTTGAACATAAATATTAATTGAACAAAAAGCTATGTTTGGAGTGAGTGGACTGGCAGGACAGCTGGAAGTCCATCATAGTCTACTGGCAGTTTAATCAAAGCTGTATAGTCCAAGAAGGGGGCCAGCTTGGCTACTACAGTGGAAGACTCAGCAAACTGCCAGGTTTCGTTTGTTTTAAGGTACAGGAAATAATAGGAATAATAGTGGCAAAAGCATTCAGAACATCTTTATTTTAGAATTGTGTTCATCAATCCAAGCAGATTGATACATTTTTCTTTAAAAATAAATTACTATTACAGCTAGAAGTCAATTGGGATAAATAAAGGGATGAAGATTCTCCAAGTGTGTGGCTTTCATACACACCCAGTACATCTCATAGGATACTAAGGGACATTTTCTGGTAGTAGGGTTCTCCCCCTTTTTTGGTGACAGCAATATTATTATGTTCACATCCAATTCCAGAGCTTACTTCCTGTGGTGCCAATGTATTTGTTGCAATTTACTACAATTTTATATGAGCCTATTTATAGGTGCCATTAGATAAACTCAGGTCTTTCAAATGAAGGAGTTCCTAGCCCACCTAGGGAAAAAGGTAATTGTTTAGACAACCATAAAATCAATGATAGGAAAAGTTGGAACTGGTTACCTGAATGGCATGGTTCTCTGCTAAGTAAAAGACCAGGTATATTCTGAGTGTCATCAGTGTTATTTTCAGCATGTTAATGAACATCTTTCTAGTTATATATCTAAACCTTTAAAATATCGGTTTCCTTGGTAAAAGCACTACTTTTACTTTTGTTAGCTGTAATTTTTGTTTTGTTTTGTTTTGCCATTTATGTAAGACCTGGTATTGCTCTCAGTAAAAGATGAAGACAGTAGCTCTGTACAGGGATATATCTATATTAGTCTTCATCTGACAAGTGAAGAAATTTTCTCATATTTTGTTCAAGAGAGTATTCACTTCCTAAAAATAGAATACTTGATTCTATCTATTCCCTTTTGGTTGAATAGCAGAACAAATCTTACCATTGCAATCCTAAAACTAAAGAAAAGGAATACGTTACAGACTGTTCATATTAGATGTATGTAGACTGTTAATTTGCAATTTCACCATATTTCCTGCCTATCTTACCCAGAGAACTTTCTTTGACGGTAAAAGCTGTGCAAAAGGCATGAGACTCAGGCCTACTCTTTGTTTAAATGATGGAAAAATATAAATTATTTTCTAAGTAATAAAATTATAAAAAGTATCATTATAAATAAAGTCTAAAGTTTGAAATTATTAATTTATAAAAGTGAACTAATGTGTGATTATCAAATCCTGATTAATGAGAAGTGAATAATCTGAAAATCATTTATATTCTGCCGTGGGAGGTATTCTTGGTGCTTCCATGTCAGTATGGGGCTCTCCACTGTCCTCATCATTTATAGTACTCCTAAAATAATGATGGAAACCTCAGTAAGGGTTTGTCTTCTTCTGTCATCATCACCCTGATTCCAGTTTAATGCATTTCCTGACTATATGCCATCTGCAAATAAACTGCCTCTCAAACTGGTAGAACACTCACTCCAATAAAACAAAGTTCTATGAACTTGCATAACCTAGAAAAAACCAAGAAGATTCCCCTTATTTTAGAGATTAGCTAACGTGTGGAAGAAATATTAATAAAAGTTCAAATGCCAAAAGCTCAATTCCAGATAATTTAAAGCTAAAATATTTATGTACTTTGAAACCAAACTGAGTTTATTTCATTGATCGAACCAGCTGCAACACATTTTATGACATTGTCCTAGGTGATTTGTGTCTTTAATGTATGAATTTGCTGATATTGTCAGTTCATTTTTTAAATCTTCAACAAAATTCAATTTTAACATTAAGAAATCAGCAATTTTAGGTAAAGAATATTCCAAAATTAAATTGTTCTTAAGAAATATATCAGTTTTAGGTCCTATATTCACACATCAATTTGTTCATCTGGAAGATATTCAAATTCTTATTGGGAATGAATTACACTACAAACAATGAGTTAAGCTGAAAACTATATATGACTTAAATTGAGACTTGCAAACGTAATTGTATGTTTCACACCAATGAACCATGCTCAGAGAACAGTAACATATTTTTTAGTCTATGTTATGCACCATGGATGTTAGGCAATGTGTGCTATTTGCCTACATACTGTATTTGTTAAAATAAATGTTGCTTTTATCTTACATAATGGTGCTTTTACCTAACTTGAATTGAGCTCTGTGTTTCTACTAGCAAATCATTCTAACAGCAGGCTAACAAATGGTGAAATAAAACAAACTTTTTTTTGCAAAATATGTTTGAAGACACGACACTGAATATTAAGGCTTTCTTTACATGGTGGAACTCAATGTTCATCTGTTGATTCAAAAATACTGATCTAGTATAAATTATTTTAGTGTAGGTAAGACCACAAAATATAGTATATAGAATTATGTATAAATGAAAAACAGAATTGGCTTTTGACATATGTTTAAGTTTCTAAAAGGAATCCACATTTTCTTTCCAATGACAGCTAGATTTTCTCCATATGTTTTTAAGGTTGATTACTTGACACACATTGGTATCACTGGGTTTCTGCTTGTTTGAAAAGCTGTGGAGCACAGAAGAAAAGCCTTCTCCTTACAAATAAAAAAAGTTGAACGTGTTTATGTTCTGACAACGAAGCAGTGATTTCCTCATTGCTTCACGTTAAGAAGTGGTTCTTTAATTATGCAAATAATTCAATGTAACCAAAAATGTTTCAAAGAGTAATAATAAATCATCATAGGTAAGTATTCTCAAGAATGTTTAAATTTATTTTCTGGAAGCAAAGCTTTTTTTAATTTTTCAATTAAAACAAAACCCACAAAATGACATTTCATGGTACTGAATATTTTCGTATAATCAGAACTATAAACTACTGATTATTTTCATATAATCAGAGGCTGAATATTTTGATATAATCACACCTAGTACCATATAACAGAAAACTAGAAAGAATATTTAATTCTTTTTCTAATAGTCTCCATGTCTTGTGGGAAAAAATGTTTTATGAAGGGTTCAAATACACTAGATAAAAATTAATGTCAGTTTAACTTTGTACAAATTATAGTTTGAGCTCTTCTGAGTTTTCCCTAAGACAAGAGTATATTATTCAGCAATTTATGTTTTGTGTTATAAATGTTCTATTAATGTATATTTTATTTTACTGAATTCTAACACAAAAGGCCAAATATTTACCATTCTTACTAAGAAAAATTAAACCTATTCATCTTGATTTTCACAGATGAAACACTGACCAGTCAACAAACCACACTCACTGCATTAATCTGCCCAGCATGATCAGATAGGTTAGAATTTCAAATTCATTAATAAAAAAGTAGTAACAAAACTTTGTAAGCCTTAACGGTTTAACTAATATTTCAGTGTCATTGAAAGGTCCTATTTCAAATTAAACAAATAACAGCAGGATATTTTTCCTTTCCTGTTTCAAAACAAAAACCAGATGAACTTCCAAAGACCCATTAGACTATCAGCTGTACCATGTACTCTCCACTGAGAAAATGAACAAAATCCTACATCTTAACAGTTATGCTCTAACTTTTTGAAAGCTTTTTGATGTAAATAATACTAGGTTAGAAACTAAAAGCCTTTTAATCTTACAAAATACAATTTGAATGATGCAAGGTTGTTCAAATATTGGCTTTCTATAAAAACATCATTGTGTTAGACTGTTTGTAATGTAATATCAAAAAAATTGGCTGCTTGGGCAGTTTTAGTTACTACCTAAAAAAAGAAAAAAAAAAAAAGATGAAGAAAAAACAAAGCCAAACCCATAGGAGGAAAGCATGGCTTCTCTTCAATTATACTTCTCTTAATCAATATTAGTAACCAAAAAATAACCGGAAATTCTCCTCTGCCATAATGGAAAGAATGGCCTTCAACTTAAGTTCTAGTTCCCCAAGCCTGGTTTCATTGTAAAGCCTATGGAACTGAGAAGCATAAAAAAGCAAGAGCTGTGGATTAGGAGTGAACACTACATAAAACTTGCAGGGCATCTGAGGATACCCCTCCATCTTTGATACACACCAACTTAGTTTCTCTGGAGTGAAATGACCTGTGGATCTACTGTTCAACCTTGACTTCTTTTGTGACAAAGAGCATTTAGACATGTTTCCAAATGTGAATTAGCCCTTGAATTAGCTTGAAAACTGCTACTTGAATAACTTTTGAAGAGGAAGATTTTCTTTGTAATTTTACTCCCTAAAAAAGACAAAATACTCAGATGTTCAATGTGAAATTAAAAACAGTTGTTTGAAGTGTATCTACTTTAATAAATAGTGCTTTGTGTATATAAAGTGTTGGTTGATAGCAGATTTCCTGTCCCTTTTAAAATTCCCAACTCATTATGGGTCACAACTCCATCTTAGAGATTTCATTTTAACTATTTATAAATATAATTTAGTATTATAGTATTGCTAACTTTAATAATTCTAACATCTATATGTCACCTGTTAGTGAGGTTTTAATGGCCTCACTTAATATATATTTGTTCATCAGCTTAAGAGATATCACTAAATTTTTTATACTCTGTAAAATATTTGCATGGGAATTTTAGCATATTATGTTTGCTTAACTGGTGTTTTTTTTTCACTTATGACTGTCACTTTACGTCTTAATATATTCTCACAGAAGAATGCATACCATTTTGTTCCAACAAGGACAATCTGTTAGTTGATAAGCACTGGAAATAAATATCACCACCCCATGATATTTCTTCCTCAAGATTTCTATCATGGAAATCACAAAATGAAAATTGGTGCTTTTATGGATATTCTGACTCTCAATGCAAAATAATAAAAATGAGATTCTCCCTGGCTTTCTATATTAGAATATGTGACTGAAGGAACTTTAATCTGAATTTAGAGCTTTTTTGGGTTTTGGTTGGTTTGAATAATTTGATTTGAATTTTTGCATTAAAATGTGCTTGGATTTCTGTGGGCAGTTGTTCTGACCAGTCATTACCTCCTCCTGACAGAAAACAAAGAAAAGAATAAAAAGCTTGGCATCGGCAAGTTCTAATTAACATGACCCCAAAATTTGACCTTGAAGGATATTTGTAAACCAGAGAGTATTTAATTAACTGAATTTGCTGTTCCTAAAAAGCAATATTTTCAAATAACTGCCAACCAAAGTGACACTGTAGTGATGTCATTTGTACAATTTTTAACAATTAATTCTTACCACTCTCGACAGACCTGAATATGTTTGTTAACTAGTAACTTTGCCAAATTTTTCAACTTCTAGAAAAACAAGTGAGGCTTTTGAACTTAAGTAATCATTTTGCAATTGAAATAAATATTGTCCTTTCACCTGCATCTTCCATTTAATATATGTAGCAACAGTTAGTATCATCCCATCACAAGTATTGTTAAGTGACTGACTTAGCAGCTGAGAAATGTTTTGTAAAAGATAGAATCTGTACAGAAAAAAAATTAGATAAATTGTATTTATTTTTATTTTTTAGCTTAGATACTATGTTGATGCTCCCTTTTTGCCAGAATTACTGGAAGTGCCTCTTGGTTTTATATATGTAAATATATATATTACAGTAAATATGTACTCAAAATTATTGAAATTATGTCACAGATGATGTTGATGTTATGATGTGAAGATAATGTATAATATAAAAATAATTCCGTGATATTATGATTTATGTAGTATTTGTACAATCCGAGTCCTCCAGTCCTCTGAAGGCATCCTTTCCTCTTATATGCAAATAGTGGTGTGGTACCTAACCTATTCTGTGGTGAGACAGACATCTCTTGGCCTTCCTACAATCTCCAAGGGACCTTGTTGGGCTTATTTTCTCATGGGCACATCTTTCTCACTATCACTAATGAATATGCAGCCACATTTAATTATTATCCAACTTTCTGCAACTAAGTTGTGTCCTTTCTTTAATCAAATAACACCAAAGCCAAAATACCCACATTTCTGGCATTCAGGTTTAGAGTCCTAGAAAATCCACAGTTATATTTCTACCTAGGTTCCCTAAGGAATTGATTCTTTAATCTACACCTATTATTTCCCCATTACTTATGATATCAAATCCCAACTCCTAAGACTGGTGTTTTCAAATCCCCCTTTACTCTGGCCTGAAACTACCCTCTCCAGCGCATGAGCACATGCACACACACACACCCGCACACACACACGGCGCGCGCGCACACACACACGCACACGCACACTCTTCCAACTATACATAGCACAAGAAGGTGAGATTAACTATGTCTTTTTGAGTTGTGAATTTTTCCCCCTCGCTCAGGGTTTTCCTCTTCCAGTCATGCTATGGCTCTGAGTGGAAGGGAGATTATTTCTTGGCAGTCTAGTATGAACCTTCAACTCCATCCTTCATTTCAGTGTTCTCAAAACAACTTTTAAGGAAGAAAAATATAAATTACATGATATGAGGGGTAATAGTGGGTAAATTCTAACATCCAGGCCAGAGGAGAGGGATTATTATGATCATTACCTAATATAGGAAGCCTCAGACATCAGATTAGTGTCTCCTTGTTCACACCAATTCAACTTAGTCCAGCTTTACAGGTCACCCCCAAACCTGCTGAACCACATGGGGTACAATTCGATATATGGGTACAACACCCTGACCAAAGGAAAAAAAAAGAAAAAATCAGTTCTTAAATAACTAGAAACTTCCATTTGTTAGAATAGATTTAAGCAACAGCCTCGCTAATTTTAGTCCTGGAGCTGCTTCATGTCCTGAACATTTGTTCTGACATATTGCTGGCTTAAGAAAGGAAGCCCAGGCCCACCTCTGCAGAGATCTATCAGACTTGATGTAGTAGCCTATGCTTTCTGGAATCTTCTGGGTTACTGGGACCAGACAGAGCTGGGTAGGTGTGAGGAAGGGTTGCATCTTACTCAGCACTCAGTGCAATGGAGCAGCTACTTGTATTACCAAGTTGATTGGCTTTTCCCTGTCAGATGCCTGAGCTGGATTCATTGATGGCCTGGTCTCTGGTCTTCAGGAACTTTGAAGTAGATCAAAATAATATATTAGTTTTCCATTTCTACTATAGTAACCACAAATTGTTTAACTTAAAATAATGCACATGTATTAGTTTACAGATCTGTGGGTCAAAAGTCCAGATGAGCTTGGCTGGGTTCTCTGCTTTGGGAATCCATAAGACTAAAACCAAGGTGTTGGCCAGCCAGAGCTCTCCTCTAAAGGCTCCAGGGTAGAATCCACACCCAAGCTCATTTAGTTCCTTAGCAGAATATAGTTCCCTGAGGTTTTAAACCCGATGTTTCCTTTTCCTTACTGGTTGTCTCTGGGAACCCCTCTCAGCTTCTTAAGGCCACCTGCATTCCTCCTAGCATTGCTCCCTCACCCATTTTCAAGCCAGCAATGACACATAATCCTTTTTCATACTTTCAGACTTTCTGACTTCCACTTCTGACACATCTTTTCTGTCTCCAACTAAAGAAAGTTGTCTGCTTTTAAGGACACATTTATGTAATATTATTATATTGGGCCCAAACAATCCTGGATGATCTTCCTATTTTAAGGTCTGTGACCTTAATTACATAGGAAAAATATTTTTAGCCATGTAATTTAACATATTTACAGTTCCCAGAGATTAGTGTGTGTGGACGTTGTGAAATTCCATCTTCCACAAATCAATAAAACAATGAATAATATAAAGAAGACACGAAGGCATACGGACAACACAGTTGTTCCATCCATGTCATGGTAGCTCATGCTCATAATGAAATTGGTGGTCTAATTGCAAAAAGCAACAATGACAATGGGGAATGGAAGAAAGACCCAGTCAAAAATGTAGAAACAACCTCCTGAAAACTGAGGCAACCTGGAACTCCTGTGAGGTTTGGTTGCAATCTGATAATGGTAATGCTCTTAACCATTTACACTCATATGTGGATATTTCTCCTAAAAGCCAAAATAGAAGATGGTGGATTAGACACAACTCCAGCACACAACACCCAGCGAAGAGATGCAGAAACCCAGAGATCTCCTACCTCCAACTGAGGTACCAGGTACATTTCAACGGGTCTGGTCCGAGGGTGAGCAAAGCCCACTCAGTGCAGACTGAGGCGGGGAGGGGTGCTGCTTCACGCAGAAAGTGCATCTGACTGGCAAGTCAGAGGCTCCACCTTTGGCTCTCCGGTCCAGATACAGCGCTTCCCGCAAAGCCTCAGCAATACACAGAACAGGGGACCTTTGCCAGTCAAGCGCCAGGAATTACAAGTGCAGAGTTGAATAAGAGTCTGCAGACTGAGCTATTGCCCTCTCACCCTGGCCTGAGAGAGAGGGAGCTGTAAGTGGGAGCAGCTGGGCATCCCCTACCCCATGAACAGAGAGAGAGAAAGATGAAAGGGAGAGACTGCTGGGTACAGCTGGGCAGGTCCCTAACCTCCCTCACAAACCCCAGAAGGCTGAAGCTCTGACTCTAGTGGGTTGCGTAGCCAGTGCCACAGTCTGAGATGAACCCTGAATGATCCAGCCCAGTGGAGGAAGGGAACATCCCACCACTACAGGGGGTGGGACTGGGCTACATGTTTTAACAAAAAAACACAGGAAGCCTATGTAGCAACAGCGTCCTTGACAACCCAGCAGTGCCTACAGGTCAGTGGAAGAGGTGGGCCTAATCTCCCAGCATAAACAAAAAAGACACAGGAAGCTTCCCTAGTAACCTAAAGGAGTCCCTAGAAACCCAGTAGTGCCCCCACAGGCAGACAAGTGACTTCATCAAGCAGCTCTCTGACACCACAGCCAGGTAAATCCACAAAGATGGGAAGAAACCAGTGCAAAAAAGGTGAAACCATCAAAGACCAGAACACCTCTTCTCCTTCAAGGGACCACAACTCCTCAACAACACAGGATCACAATTCAACCGAGAAGGAGTGCGAAGAATTGACAGAAACAGGATTCAGAAGGTGGATAATAACAAACTTTTCAGAGCTAAAGGAACATGTTCTAACTCAATGCAAAGAAAGCAAAAACCCTAAAAAGGTTAGACGAAATGCTAACTAGAATAACCAGTTTAGAGAAGAACATAAACGACTTGATGGAGTTGAAGAATACAGCACGAGAACTACGTGAAGCAAACACAAGTTTTAATAGCCGAATCGATCAAGCAGAAGAAAGGATATCAGAGATTGAAGATCAACTCAATGAAATAAAAAGAGAAGGCAATACAAGAGAAAAAAGAGTGAAAAGAAATGAACAAAGCCTCCAAGAAATATGGGATTATGTGAAAAAGCCTAATGTACGCTTGATCGGTGTACCTGAATATGACGGGGAGAATGAATCCAAGCTGGAAAACACACTCCAGGATATTATCCAGGAGAACTTTCCAAGCCTAGCAAGGCAGTCTAAATTTCAAATCCAAGAAATACAGAGAACTCCACAAAGATATTCCTCAAGAAGAGCAACCCCAAGGCACATAATTGTCAGATTCACGAGGGTTGAAATGAAGGAAAAAAAATGCTAAGGGCAGCCAGAGAGAAAGGTCAGGTCACCCACAGAGGGAAGCCAATCAGACTCACAGCAGATCTCTCTGCAGAAACTCTACAAGTCAGAAGAGAGTGGGGGCCAATATTTAACATCCTTAAAGAAAAGATCTTTCAACCCAGAATCTCATATCCAGCCAAACTAAGCTTCATAAGTGAAGGAGAAATAAAATCCTTTACAGACAAGCAATTATTGAGAGATTTTGTCACCATCAGACCTGCCCTGCAAGAGCTCCTGAAAGAAACACTAAGCATGGAAAGGAACAAGTACCAGTCACTGCAAAAGCAAACCAGTTGGCAAAGACCAAAAATGCAATGAAGAAAATGAGTCAACTAATGAGAAAGAAAACCAGCCAGTAACAAAATGGCAGGATCAAATTCACACATAACAATATTAACATTGAATGTAAATGGCCTAAACGCCCCAATCAAAAGACACAGACTGGCAAAAAATTTTTGTAATCTACCCTTCTGACAAAAGGCTAATATCCAGAATCTACAAAGAACTAAAACAGATATACAAGAAAAAAACAAACAACCCCATTCAAAAGTGGACGAAGGATATGAACAGACACTTTTCAAAAGAGGACATATATGAGGCCAACAAACATAAGATAAAATGCTCATCATCACTGGTCCTTAGAGAAATGCAAATCAGAACCACACTGAGATATCATCTCATACCAGTTAGAATGGCGATCATTAAAAAATCAGGAGACAACAGATGCTGGAGAGGATGTGGAGAAATAGGAACACTCTTACACAGTTGGTGGGAGTGTAAATTAGTTCAACCATTGTGGAAGACAGTGTGGCGATTTCTCAAGGATCTAGAAATAGAATTCCATTTGACCCAGCAATCCCACTATTGGGTATATACCCAAAGAACTATAAATCGTTCTACTATAAAGACCCGTGCACACATATGTTCATTGCAGCCCTGTGTACAATAGCAAAGACCTGGAACCAACCCAAGTGCCCATCAATGATAGACTGGACAAAGAAAATGTGGTACATATACACCATGGAATACTACGCAGCCATAAAAATCACGAACAGCCACGAGTTCGTGTCCTTTGTAGGGACTTGGATGAATCTGGAAACCATCATTCTCAGCAAACTGACCCAAGAACAGAACAGAAAGCCAAGCACCGTATGTTCTTACTCATAGGTGGGTGTTGAACAACGAGAACACATGGACTCAGGAAGAGGAGCAACACGCACAGAGGACAGTTGAGGGGGATATAGGGGAGAGACAATGGGGGGTGGGGAGGGATAACATGGGGAGAAATGCCAGATATAGTATGCACCTAAAGTAAAATAAATAAATTATTAAAAAAATAAACGATTTAAAAAAAGCCAAAATATGTAGCTATTGGAATTAAGGTATGAAAGCAGGAATTGTTCCCCTCACTATTATAGTTCAAAATCAACTGATTTTGCTTTCTATCTCTAAAAAATTTTGGTTTGTTTTGTTCAGATGAAATAATTACCAAGTGAGGGATACTTTCACCAGAACACACAATGGTTACATTACCCTGGAACTGAGCCCACTATTCAGGTATTTTGATGTCTCTTGTTACTGAACCATCAGGGGAGGAAGTGATTCATCCCAATTTACCAAGCTGAAGTACGATTTCTGATACAAAATAGTGGTAAGAAAGATTGTGTTTGGAGCACAAAGAATTCTCTGTGGAGCACTTAATGCTTCCATGTTAACTAGTAAGTGTAGTGGGAAACTAGAATCACCCAATAAAAACAGAACCACAAGAAAATGGACCTTGCAAGAATGAACTTGCAGGCCATCCTATCAGTAAAAATGTTCCACCAAGAGTGGCCCTAAACCAGGGCAATGAAAACATGGAATGGATAGCAGAAAACAAAAGTTTTATATCAACTATTGGCTTCATAGCCAACAATAGAAATAAATTTGGAACTTATCCACTAACACTTTTTGATCTATTTACATATGTATATATCTTTATCTGTATCATTTATTTAAAACTCACTATGAAAATTTTCAAATATATTGAAACCAGAGAGAATAGTAAAGTGAATAACGAGTGCCTATCACCTAGCTCAAACAATATACAGCCAATCTGTTCCATATATACCTCCAAATATTTAGTGCTTCTCCTCTAAGTTATCTTAAAAATATAACATATCCTTTTATTAGTAAATAGTTTGTTTTAAAAAAGCAATGCTATATTTACCTCTAAAATAATGACACCACCATTATTATCTCTAAAAAAAACTGACACAAATCACTCAATACAACAAATATCCACAGTGTTCTCATTTCTGAGGTTACAAAATTTCTAAGAAGATTACAAAGAAGCCTTCTTGTTATAGTTTGTTTCTTTTTGAATAGGGGTACAAAGTCTGTACATTGTAATTGGTCAGTTCATTTCTTAAGTTATAATATACAATTTCTCCCTTATCTCCTGTTTTCCTTGCACTTTTTGGTTGGAAAAAAATGATTGAGTTATTTGTCCTAAACGGATTCTTTACTTTCAATTTTGATGATTGCATCTTTGCAGTATCATTTAACATGCTCTTCTCTTCCTGTTTTTCTTATGGACTGGTATTTAAATCTCATCTGAGATTTGATAAGATTAGTTTTCTTTGGAAGTAAAAAGGAGGACTATTTCAAAGATGATATTTCAAGCTTTAAACTTCCATCAGGATGTTCAAAATGGCTTCAGTTTTTTGGTGATATTATTGGTCATTGATTGCCTTTCTCTAAATTCATTACTTAATTAGGGATTTGAAAATTATAATATGCTCACTTATAAGTGGGTTTAAACATTAGGTACACATGGGCATAAAAATGTAAACAATAGACATGGCACACTACTTGAGGGGGAAGATGGAGGAGAAAGGCAAGGACTGAAAAACTACTTATTGAGTACCATGCTCACTACTTCGATGATGGAATCATTAGCACCCCAAAATTCAGAGTCTCACAATGTACCCATGTAAAAAATCTGAACATGTACTCTCTGAATCTAAAATAAAAATGAAAATTATAAAAATAAATATGTAATAGCTTAGTTCTAGAAATTAATCAGCTTGCATTTAATATAGAATTATAAAAGCTTTTATATAGAGGGTCTGAACTAATTATATTAACAGGAGTTTTTCAGAACCATTAAGAATCATCCCTATAAATAACTAGTTTCTCAGTTTCTCAGTTGTGCCACACAAACCAAGCTATGCAAATAAAACCCATTAGAGCTCTACCAATCTAAAAGCAATTGAAAATTATAGTATATGTAAGGCTGGTTGCCTCAGGGAGCTCGGACACGCCCATCCCTCTCTGCACCTGGAAACTACCTCACCATTCCACGCTCGACATCAAGCCCTGCACTCAGCATGTAGCTCCGCCCTGTGGCTTCCCCAACGCCCACTTCTGCACTCCGCACCAGAATCTGCACTCAGCACTAAACTCTGCACCCGGCACCTAGCCAACCGTTGGAAAACCCCACCAAAGTTTAAAAGAAGCCCCGCCAAAACCTGCCCAATAGCATTTTGCTCTGCCCAGGTCCCACTCCACCTGGGCGGCCCGCTCACCGGAAATCCTGCCTACCTACCAATAGCAGCTTGTGTCGTCCACATCCTGTTTCTCCACAATCAATCAAAATGCCTTCACTCCCTATAAAACCCCACGCCCAAGAGGAGTCAAGTGCGACTTCTCTGGCCCCCTTCCCCGGGCCACAGAACCTCACCTGGAGCTTAATAAATTGGCATTTAATTTTCCTATGCTGGTCTCAGTTTCCTCATTTTAAACTCAGCAATAACCCTTACAGTATATTTCTACATTTTTTTCTTTAACCTTTGCATTTGACTCAAATGAGTTTGAGGATTTTGCATTTTTAATCTTGTTTTTATTAAATTGTTCTAGAAATAAATTTGTCATCTCTGGAGAACAGTCACTGTTTTTGGGCTATTTTTTGGACTGAACCAAGGTTGCACTGGTATTAACTTCAAAATCTTATCAAATGCTTTCAGGATATTTTGAGATTGGATTATAGTTAAATAAATATTAATTACACTAAGAAAGAAAATTATGAAATTCTTCTTCTCTCATCCTTTTTTATTTGAAATTATTCTATGAAGAGAAATTTGTCTTTATTCTGTAATAACTCTAATGAAAGTATGGAATAGGAAAGCTAGGATAAACACAGAATTTCTCCCTAAGTACCACTAGTTTTAAATATATTAATATTTAAGTTGTATTTAGAATTATTCCAAAGTGACCATGTGATGTTTTTATAGCATTAATTCATAAATTTTATAATTTTATATGTTTCAACTATTACAGTTATTCTTACTGATGCTCAAACTTTCCTATATTTGATTAGCAGCAGCCTGTTCAGGTTGTCTTCTGAATCCCATTGGCACAATGTACTCTTCATCGCATACTAGCTCTTTTCTATGACAAGATATTCCAGGCCCATCTTATATCTTTACACCTGGTGTTAGTCACATATCAAGGATCCATAGTGTCTTTATTTACGGTGCTAGTTGCACTTATTGCTACTTAGATGATCATTGTTTGTAGACCTTTTCAGTGGAGAGAGCTAATACACACCTCTCTCTCTCTCTCTCTCTCTCTTTCTCTCTCTCTCTCTCCTGCCTTTTTCCAGACTGAAAAACTCTTAACTCAAATTTGGGACTACAAAATATTCCCTAGCCTCATTAGATCTTATATTATATATTATATTTAAAGCCATGATACCAGATGAGGTCATTAAGCTAGTAAATATAGACAGCAAAGAAGATATTCCACAGATTGAATTTTGGAATACTTCAGCAATGAAGACTAAGAGCAAATGACTACTGAAGTAGGAGGAAAACCAGGGGAGTGTGGTGAAATCAGGTGAATAAAATGTATCAAAGAGACAGGCACATTAATGGCATACAATTCTGCTAATAGATCAATTAAAATGAGGTCTGGATATTGATCACTGATTTATTACTGTGAATACCCTTAATGTTATGGATGAAAATATTTGCATTGGAATGGTGAAGGCAAAAACTGATTAGAGGTTGGTGAAAAATGAACTGGATGAGAAGAATTATATACAAGGAATACAGACTAAAGTTAGGGCTTAGAAATATGGACTGTAGGTGCAAGAAGGAAGACAGCTAATAGCAATGCACAGTTGGGTGCAGCGTAGATGTCATGAGGACAGATTGTAATATTTCTTCTGATATTTGTTTCATTAGTGAATTTCCTAGACAAGATCATCAGCTAATAATCAGGGTGCAGCAAGAAATGAAGATTTGAGAGAGGTAAAGTGACTGGGTTATTAAAAGGTATTACTTCCAGCAATGCCTCTATGACTCAGTGAGTTTAGTGGGTATACGTATAAAATAAGCCCCAAGGGCATGTTCCTGACTTGTTCTTCAATATTTAAAACAGTTGGGGAGGGATAATATGTGGAGAAATGCCAGACATAGGTGATGGGGAGGAAGGCAGCAAACCACATTGCCATGTATGTACCTATGCAACAATCTTGCATGTTCTTCACATGTACCCCAAAACCTAAAATGCAATAAAATATATTTTAAAAATAAAGATTTTCTGATTGGCAAAATAAAATAAAATAAAAAAATAACACGGTGCGGATGCAAATACTAAGGAGACAGAAAGTGGATTCAACTGAGGTGAGGTTTTCCTGGGAACATCAATAAATTGAAAGAGAAACAGGAGAATTGAGGGTATATAGAGGGAATTGATTAAAATAATTGCAGGAACCAATTCAAGTAAGGAGGAAAATGAGATTATGAGTGTCTTGGCTTGAATTGTGTCTCCCAAAAGATATGAGGAAGTCCTAACCTCTTGTACCTGTGAATGTGATCTTTTCTAAAAATAGAGTCTTTGCAGCTATTATCAAGTTAAGATGAAGTCTTTAGGGTGGACCCTCGACAAAGATAACTAGTGTCTTTTTAAGAACAGAAGACAGAGACATAATGGGAGAAGATGGCCATGTGGTAACAGAAGCAGCTGTTGAAGTGATACACCCATAAAACAAGGAATTCCAAGGGCTGTCAGCAAATACCAGGAGGTGGAAGAAGTAAGGAGGATTCTTCCCTACAGGTCTCAGGGGGAGCATGGCTCTGCTGACACCTCGATTTTGGATTTCTGGCCTCCAAAAGTCTGAGACAATAAAGTTTTGTTTTAGGTCGCTCAGCTTGTACTTTGTTACTGCAGTCTTAGGAAATGCATTCATTTATATATTGTCTGTAGTTAATTTAACACCATAATGGCAGAGGTGAGTGGCTGTGATAGACTGTATAGTCCTACAAAACCTAAAATATTTGTTATTTGTCCCTTTATAAAAGAAGTTCGTTAACCCCTGGTCTAGAGTTTGGAAATTGAATGAAAGGCTGAAGTAGGCTACAATCCAATGCAAGGTTGCATATAAGAGATCTGAATAAGTGTAAAAATTAACCATAACATTAACCGTGGACTCTGGAAATAAGAAAAGGAATTATGTTGGAGAGTGAGATTGAGTCAGTTTGGAATACATCAAATTACATTCTCAGGGAGAATTTCATTTCTTGGTGAGGAAAACTATGCCCTTTGGACTATAAATGCTATCTTCTCTTTAATAAAACAGCGGTTTGGCCACCTGTTAGACACTGAAAAGTATGGACTAACACTCAATGTATTCGAATGTTTGCTCACTATTTCCAATGGAAAAGTCTGGTTTGATTGTTAAAATAAAATATTTGGCCTTTCAGAGTCTGGACACAACACTGCTTCACTGCAAGGTTTAAGATAAACCCTATTTGTCTTGCATTTTCTTTTCTTTCTTTTGTAGTAAAATGTGCTTGAATAATATTAAGCATACTGACCCTTATGTGAACTAAATATATAAAAAATAATGACACCATCTAATCATGTATTTGCAATGTGCTTTTGAATACATTATATACTTTAATTCTTAAAACAGCCCTATAAATCTGATTTTTTTTAACAAAAAATTCTGCTTTACAAAGGAAGAAGTTGAGACTCCGTAAAACTAAGTGACCATCCCAGAGTCTCAGCCATTTAAGAGGAGGGTGAACCTTGGATAATTCTGGTAGCAAATTTATTTATTGGTAGAAAGCAAATGCAAACTAATATTGCTTAAGATCCTCTAAAGTTGTTTTCTTAGAAAAGGAATTTATTAGAATTGTAGACTTTCTCAGTGCAAGGATTTCTTTATCCTTGGAATTAGGCAGAATAAACAATTGAATGCCAAAAATTCAATGTGGTTTTTTTTTCCTATTTTCAAAACTCATAGAAATTGTAAATATGAGCAACTGATCATGTCTCTGAGAATTAACTCTTTCTGTATAGAGCCCTGCAGAGCTTTGATTGTGACCTGATACTTGGTCCCTAAAGATTCTAGAATACCAATGGAAAAAAAAAATCATGTAGGAAATTAGCCCAAGAACCATTAAAAACAAAACAAAACAAAACAAAACAAAAACAAACAAACAAAGAAAACATAAGGATCCCAGTGATGTCCCTAAGGAATAGTTGGCTTAAAAACTTTTTGGAAGGAGGAAGGGTCTTTGTTATAAACTTCCGTCCCCTCCTCTGGCTTCTGTTCCCTTACCCTCTGCCCCCTGCGGAGTTGTGTTTTCTGGGAATCAGCAAGTAAGATCACAAGTGGTCTTTTCTTTTTTCACTCTCTCCCATAAAGAAAGCTTTATCACGTGTGGCCTTAAACTTGCAGCAAATTGCAAAGAAATGGCTCAAAAGCTTCAGCTCTTTCTGTGCCCTGGGAGCTGAGATGCACGTCAGTGGCCTTGCCAGCGTGGCCAATTCTCTGCTGACTGCCAGAAAAAAGAGGCCAGGAGGAAAGAGGAAAGAGAAGAGATTGCTGAGGGGTGAGACCATGCCCTTCATCTTTTCTTTTCCCTAATCTGCTCTGCCTGTGTCCACCCATGCTCTCCTCACCTGATAAAACTGTTCAAAGTTGCTGTGGAGTTTACCTCAGTTTCCTCTTTCAGTCTTGCTGAGCACATTGAGAGGAACTGGCTATCTTTGATCTCTACCTCCAGGTAAGACTTGGTTCTCTCATTTCATGTTTTGTGATTAATAGACCAGATTGTTATGGGAGATTAGTTAACCCTTAATTTCTGTGCTATTTATGTTTTATCCACAAAAATTCTCAATGAGAGGTGATAAGCCCCTCATTAGTTTTTGGTGGAAATAAGAGAGGAGATTGGTTAAAGAAATCAGATAAACTCAAAACTGAGCTCAAATTTTGAGTCTGATACTTATAAGTTGTTTAGCTTTTGACAGGTCACTTAATTGCTGTGGGCCATCTAATTTTAAAAATAAAATTCTAATACTAAGCTTGTTGAGTTAAGGATTAGAAAAAGTACATACATCACCCCACACAAAAATAGTACTTATTAAATCTGAATCTGACACAAATAATTTGTATTGGGTGGGAAATTAGTTTCCAAACAACACACACTCCTCTCCAGCAAGTGCCATGAGGCTATTTTTCAGCTCGTCTGAAGGCAGTCATCCTGTTGTCTAGAAGTCAAGCCAGGACACAGGTTTTCCTCATGGGAGATGGCCAGGAGAAGAGAGGGAGGAGCGTGGTTGCCTTTAGGACTTTCTCTGTGGCAGTCCTTGGAGACTGATTGCTAGACAGAGTCCGAGTCAACCGCAGAGCAGAGGGGTTGAGTACATCTTTGTAATCTAACTGCAACCTTCGTAAGCCACCTGCTCTCTACATTTAAAATCTGGAGGGATGATTATCAAAACTCATGAGGACAGATTATTTAATTTTTTTGAACTCAAAGGAAGAGAAACTGCTTGGCTTGTTTTTCTTTGACCTCACTCCAAACCCAGGGTATTGGATGAAAACTGTCATGTGTCTTTTCCTGGAAGAATCTATTCAAGAGGCCAGAGATCAATTAAGGATTTGCCAAATGCAAATCATTCTGAATGATTGTGTACTCTTGCTCTACTTCTGCAGCTTGCAAATGAAGAGACAGAGCCTGAAGGCTCCAATGATCTTTCCATTCATGTCATTGAGCTTCCTTCCCTCTCTTTTACAGGGGATGAACTGTAGCCCCCTTGGAACATACTACACTTGCAATAATTTGCGCATTAGACATCAAGGCACTTCAGTAAAGCTAGGCAGTGCCAATAGTCTAAGCTGGACACTATTTTGCCCTAACACAACGTGAACTAAGAGGACTATATTTGTCTTTCATTATCACTTTTGAATTCTAGTTACAGTGATTTTTGTGTCAACACCTCCATATATTAGGTAACTTAAAATGTGCTATAGTATCTCAAGCTTTTCAGCAGTGTTTTTAATATAATTATTTTTCTCTCTGGCATTAGCATTCTAGATGTAACACTTTGGATCTTTTAAAGATAAATTTGGGATAAGTGATAGCATATTTTATTATTAAACAATGTATTTGTATTTTCTGATCACTAGCTTTAATATTATGACTGATGAGAAATAAGATGATATCTGAATCCCTAAACAGAAGGCCAAGTTGAATTATATAATTTCATCCTTTGAAGAAGATTGCAATTTAAGCTATAAATTTAAGAATTATTCATTTCTTGTTTTAAAGTGTTTCTGGTTTGTGTGTCTCTTGCTTGGTAATATTTTTTACTCTTAGTTTTGTAGTAAAGATATCTATTTAATGTTGTAGAACTCTGTGTTTCCCAAACCCTGTTTTCATTGTTCTGGAAAATATTGTTCTAGAAAGTAGTCCTAGTGACTCAGTAGACAGAGGAAGTTGGCTGATGGTATCAGATACTGGTAA
Source organism: Ateles fusciceps (assembly GCA_036589455.1). Taxonomy (NCBI): domain Eukaryota; kingdom Metazoa; phylum Chordata; class Mammalia; order Primates; family Atelidae; genus Ateles; species Ateles fusciceps. The sequence goes on from JAZHEH010001022.1 coordinate 8,980,913, forward strand.
AGAAGAATATCTATATTCTTCATTTCTTAAACTGTTTTTTAAATCAGTAATAGATGTTGAATTTTATCAACTGATGTTTTTTATCTACTGAAATTCTATTTTTTTGAATCATTCATGTGGTAATTTAGGTGAATGAATTTAAGTAGCCAATTGTTGCATCTTTTAGAATAATTCTAATTATAGAACAAGAGTTAACTTGAATTTGCTAGCATTTTACTTAGAATTTTATCATCTTTGGGCTGAATCTGAAGTTTTCCTTTCTGTGCTATCTTTATGCTGTTTTGTTACCAAGATGATTTTAGTTTTGTCAAACTAATGGAGACAATGATTATCTGTTTCCATTATCTCCTATCTTTCCTCTTGAAAAATATCCCTTGATAAAGTACTTCTGGTATATCATCTATGCTTAGTATCTTTGTTTAGGGAATAGTTTCAGAATATTTTTGATAATGTCTTTCTTGGTCATTTTTCTTTCCTGGCTTATATCAATAGAGGTAATGAATATTTGCTAGAAACTAATCCATTAAGTCAAGGTATTAAACTTATTTCTATATTCTATGCATCTTTTTATGTTATATACTCCCAAACATCTGTGTTTTTAGCTCATTAATATTATGTATTTGTGTCTTTTTTGGATCTTGATTAGCATTATTGGCTTTTTGCTTGGCTTATTTTTTGTTTTTAATTATTTCTGGTTTCACTCACTTTTCTTTTTCAATTAAAAAAACTAAAGTTATGCATGTTTATAAATGAATCAAAAAACCTAATAATAGTTTTTTTTAAAATCAGGCTCTTGTGCCTTATCCTCTCTTTACTCATTTCCCACTCCCTGGAAGAATTCAGTTAACTTTTAAACTGTTGAGGTCTTCTATGCTTTAACTTCATATTATTAATATAAAACAAATTGTGTATACTACTATTACTTGATTTTTCAGTTTGAGATGGTATCTATGAATCGAAATGATGAAGGATGAGGTTCAGTAAACACAGAACAAGCACTGCAGAAAGTCAAGGGGATATACACATAGTTAGAATAAGTTTCTGCCATAATACACGAAATTTGACTCCTAACGTTATTCCTTTAGTATGATGTGGATGTAGCAGTTCTCTACTAATGTACCGTTGTGTCATCTGATAATACTAGGGAGACACGGAAATTGTTTTAATTCTTGAATTACTGATTTAGGTTAGATTATCAGGCAGGCACTGAGCCACGTTGAATCCTAAAGAAGTAGGGGCACAGGATATGTACATATTGATGTGAACAGAGAGAAATAGGTTCAGTGTGTGATCCTGACCTGTGTGGGGCGGTGGGGAAATTGAGCATGGGAAGCAAGGCCATCTTTTTTACTTTAAGGCACATCAAAGACTGCCTTTTCACCTGAATTAAATCTAAGCCTGAGGCACAAATCATGTTGCTTCCTTATTTGTCAAACAAAAACAATACGCAAATTGGACTTCTTTTTCTGTCATATTTTAAGCCTCACTTTGGGTGCTACAGGAATCATAAGGTGGTATAGGGATCTATAATGAATGTCAAGCTTTTCTGTTTGTTTTACTAAGAGATAGATTTAAAGGCTTTAAAGACTTTATTCTAATGAATCAATATTCAAAGAGTTGAATTCCTCTTTTTTCCTTTTCCTGCTTCCTCCCAGTTTAAACTGGCAAGACCACAAAGTTAGCAAAATTCTGCCTTGTTATTTATTCCAAAGGCAACACTTAAATTTATTCTTTGCCATAATGAGGCTTAAACTGGAGGGATTGAGAAAGAATGCTGGCTACAGAGTTCCAATAATAGCAGGATTCGTTAATCAAATATCCTGGTTGATTTTAATTGAAAAAATTTGCCAACTTACTGTGACAACAAAAGGTAGATCCACTTTAAATTGGGTCTATAGAATTGTGGTATACTGTTGAATTAAAAAATAATAATAAATTTTGTAGTATTTATTTATTTTTACTTTAAAAACTAACTTTGACAGATCAGAGTCAAGGAACGTTTTTATAATGGACACTTCATCCAAAGAAAATATCCAGTTATTCTGCAAAACTTCAGTGCAACCTGTTGGAAGGCCTTCTTTTAAAACAGAATATCCCTCCTCAGAGGAAAAGCAGCCATGCTGCGGTGAACTAAAGGTAGAGTAACCAAGAAGGAAATGGGGTTGACGCGCTTAGCTTTCTATCCAGGTATCTTCTATATAAAGAAGTTAGAATGAGTTCTTCTCCTTTTAAAAAAATGATCTTAGATGTGATTTACTAAAACTGCACCTTGCCAGACAGTGCAAGCAATCTCTGCCTGATTATATGGGCTAAATTACTTTCCTGGGCTCATTTAAATGCTCCTCCTAAACAGAAAAGAGAGAGAGACAGTAGAAATTAGTATTTATTGAACTTCTGCCATGTACCAGATATTATGCCAAGCACAGATATAACATTTAATCTGTGTAGCATCACATTACTCCAGTTTTGCAAATAAAAATGGGAATAATGTTACACAGTAAGAAGAGTTGCTTTTTAAGGGTGCTTTGTGTGCTCCAAGCTCCTGTTCTTTCTTTATACAAATATTCACTCAACAAATCTTTGCTTTTTTCATATAAATGCTAACCACCTTCCCTATGAATGTTCCATCACAGACTCATGTCTAGCAAACTTTGTAAGCTAGATATCAAAGACATGTTTTCCATTGAAAAAAACATTTGACTATGAATTTAATAAGTATAAATATAAACACAAGGAATAATAGTTGCACTTTTTCAGTCTATGCATTATGTTCCCTGCTGGTGCATGCACCACCCTGTGAAATACATAATTCCGAGTGCTGGACTTGTTATAAGATGTCAAGTGTTTGGCTTATGGTTTCATTTGTTTTATTTTCTTACCAATGAATATCACCATACACTGACTCTTCAATATAAGACTCCTTTGAGTGTCCCTTTGGAGCAGGGTGTAAGAAGACAAAAGAGAATTCAACACACATTTCACATAATAACAAAATATATATTTTAAATTCCAAGAGCATTTGAACTGTTGAAAATCTTCATGTGTTGTGTTTAAGGCTGAGGGGAAACCTTGAATAGTGTTTGACTTAAGGTTTCAGTGATAATAAAGTTGATATTATACATTGTTCTTTGTTATTTGTTTTGCATTTGACTGCTTAGTAAGTTTCCAATTGTGTCCAACTGGAGTCAGACTAAGTGTGATCTGTCATATTTTCCAGGTGTTCTTGGGTGCCTTATCTTTTGTTTACTTTGCCAAAGCATTGGCAGAAGGCTATCTGAAGAGCACCATCACTCAGATAGAGAGAAGGTTTGATATTCCTTCTTCACTGGTGGGGAGTTATTGATGGTAGTTTTGAAATTGGTAGGTATTACAGATGCCTGATTTTACTTTTAAACCCAAGATCTTCTAGGCATGGCTAAGGGACATCTTCCGCATCCTATTGTCTGCTGGAATCTGACTCTATTTATAAAATCTTTTTTCGGACAGTATTTGCCATGATCTTTTCCTACAGGAGAGGCAGTTTTCTCTTTCGAGCAACCAACAGTAAATTTCTCTCCCCCAGGTATTCAGTATTGTATGGTTCATACAATTCAGAGTTCCACATCAGAGTAAGAGACTTTCCTAGAAGAGGGATTGAGATGCTAATTGGTATTTCGAGTTATAAATCTATAGAAGTATCTTTACAGAACAACAATATACCCTGGGAGCCCTATGATTCAATTTTAGAAATGTGAAATAATCCAAATGGACTCTGCAATGGGAACATTCAAAGAGAATCAAGAATGATGAAAGAAGTTACATCATTAAAGGGATTTTTCCACCCAGTGGCCCAGAAAGAAGAATAAAATGATTCTATTACCTAGAACATAAAATCAGAGCAGGCAATAAAAATTCAACTCTTAAGTGTCTTCAGTTAGCCCTTGACTGTAGACTCCTTCTTAGAACTTAAAAAGACCGAGTAATTTGAGTCACTGCTTTAGAAGTAATTTAAAGAGGATAATCCTAGGTAGTCTGCTCCTGAACTGGTAAACTAAAAGGCTTAATTTTTTATTGAAATAAACCAAATAGTACCCTCTCTGGTCCTTAATGCTTGTTTAGACTCGGGTCTATGCTATAGTAAAACCTCTAACTGCCCCAATTTTAGCTTTACCTGGTGAACTTTCAGAAAAAATGAATAAATATTTTTCAACTCTTCAACAATTTCTTTTTGCTCATACTATGTGTTTAGTTCTCACTCTGAATGTCACAGAAAAAAGTAAAATGAATAAGTAACCTTTTGCCTTCAGGCATTTGCTTCCCAAATTCACCTTTTATCATCCTTCCAGAATGACCTTTCTTAGTGCCAATCAAATTTTAAAGTCCATACAAATAACTGGGCACTCTTTTTAACTCTTTTTAAAAACCTGATTTGGTAGGAACATGATAAAATTCTGCATTTCTAATAAGCTCTTAAATGATGCTGATGCTTCTATTCAATAGATCACATTTTGTGTAGCAAGTTTCTAAAACATCTTATCCCATCAATCGTTTATGTAATCTGCTTAGACTGGCCCAGATGGTTGATTTATTCCTTGACCCCTGTTCTACTGTTAGCCCTACACTGAATGAGGGGCCAAAGAGAATCAAGGTAAAGGGTGACACATTGCATCATGAGAGGAAACAGAGGAGGAAGAGGTAACTGGTGCAGATAAAAGAACAGAGCAGATATGGGCAGTTAAAAAATTATGTATCATGATGCTTTGATGTTTTTCTCTCTCTAGATTATTGTATAAAAATATGTTAGAGCTGAAGAGGCATAGAAATGATAAGGTCCAAAGTTTTGTTTGGGCTCCCAGGTCCTGATGAAACTTGAGAGAAAAGTCTATAATTGATAGAGAGTGCTAAGTTTTCATAGAAAATAGCAAAAAACCGTAACTCTAGATTCACATTAATTCTTCCAGACCATCCTAGGTATATACATTACTTATTGGATTAGTTGCCTTAAAATGGCTTAAAAGTTCTCTTACTTTCATTGAAAACCTTTATCCCAAACATCACTGATTTGCCCTACGTATTTGAATTATGTAAATTTCCACACAAGTGACTTTCCTGAACATAATCTTAATTTACTTCTTTTGCCTCTTTTCGCATTCCTTCCTTCCAAGATTCTGAAACCAATATCATCTTCTATCTTTATGTTATTTGTATGTGGCAACTTTGTTGAAATTCTATGAGTTTTAATTGATTTTCCATGGAAACTGTAGAGTTTTCTAAATAGACAAATTGTCTGAAACAAAATATAATTTCCGATCTTTCTTTGCAATTCTTAGATCTGTTTTTCTTATGACCCTATCACACTAGCCTCAGTACTATGTTGAAGAGAAGCATTTACAGTGGACATCTTTCTCTTATGTTTGACCTTGATGCAAATACTTTTAAATTTTTAGTATTAAGCAATATGCTTGCTTTGTGGTTTTGATAGATACACTTTAAAAACTGGTTTGCTCAGATTTGCTTTTTCCTAACATAAATAAATGATTAATTTTATTGAGTGCTTTTACTATGTCTGTTAAGTTAACCATGGAATTATTCCCCTTCCATTTGTTATATAGTGATTTAATTAATAACATTTTTATTTGGTGGTACTCTTGTACTCCTATAATAAACTGCTCTTGGTTCGGATATTTTTATTTTTATATACTATTCAGGTTGCTAATATTTTGTTTAGGATGTTTACATCTATCTTCATAACCAAGTATGGGCTCGAATTTTTTCTTATACTGTCCTTGTTCAGTTTGGTTTTAAGAAAATAGTAGTATCACAAGATGAATTGAGTAGCATTTTTTCTTTTCTGTTATCTGAAGTGTAAGAGAAGAGAGAGAGAGTGTGTGTGTGTGTGTGTGTGTGTGTGTGTGCAGAGAGAGACAGAAAAAGAGAGATGAGAGCAAGAATCTGTTACTTTAAAGTTTGGTAAGACATATTTCTAAAACTTTCTGTAACTTTTTCTTTTTTTGTGAGAAGCTAATGGTGGTAGATATGGAAGAATTTTGATATCCAAGTTCATTTTTTAAAGATTATGTATCATCATTTATATTCCAAGCGTGTCTCCTGAAAACTCAGAAAGGATACCAAGGAGGCAAAAACTTACATGGATATAGTATATATCAATATACCATATATATATGTGTGTGTGTGTGTGTGTATATACACATATATATATATGGTATATTGATATATACTATATATATACACACACACACACATACACACACACACACTATACAGAAATAGCTTGTAAACAGGAGTCCTTTATTGTGTGACATTGGTGAAGTGTAGGCGAGGGTAGGAGAGAATTGCCTATAAAGTAAAAGTCAGCTTTCATTTTATATTGGTTTATTTATTGTGATACATTTATTGTGGGGCATATGTTGTGTTAACAAACATATGGATAGAATTATCAAAATAATATGATATACAATATCTTCTACTAAATACGTAAATTTCAAATGAGAAACCTTGTGCTCAAGTACTAGTGTTTTAATCTGAACATTAAGAAGAACTTAATTCTTCCTGGAGCCATAAAGACTAGGACCACTGTGCAAGTCATGTTTCTCACTATCATTATTATTATCCTCAAGCCTATAAAAATTACTGCTTTATTTCCAGTTTACTAAAGCTGACAATGTGACTGAACAGTAGTAAATTAGACGATTGCTTACAGATGTAGGGAAACACGCTCTAGCTCAAAAACTGGAAATGTGGAGAACTTCAAAGCAAAGCCACCCATTAGCTATCACAGTCAATTGCTGGGAAATTGTTAAATTCTTACTCTATCTAGCACCGTACATCTTAAAAATTAAATATCTCAAATAAATATAGCGGAAACTTTAAAATCCCTTGAAGTCTAAAACCCTAAACAATATTTATCAAAGTATGTTCCAGTAGCCATCCTCATCAATACACTTGAGTCAGTATTAGAAATGCAGATTTCTTGGCCTGACCCCAGATCCATGGAATCAGAAACTTTTGGTACTTGCCAAGAATCTGCATTTTTAACAAGTTTCCATTTCCTTAGCCATTTCCTTTCAGTAATTTTATGCACAGCAAAGCATGAGAAATATTACTTGATTAATTTGTTTAATCACTTATTACCATCAACTAAAAGTAATATATCACATGCTTTACTAGAGACATTTTAGAAAAGCATAATTTCTACTTTCAAAAAACCCCAATAATTTTAAACCATTTTTCACAAAAGAGATAGATGGGCATATTTTATAAAGACTTTGTATTTTATTAAATTTGTGTTATATTTTGTCTTACTTTTAGGCATATGTTGAGGTTATATACTTGATGTATACCTAAAGTTGCCTATGTGGAATAATTTTATTTCTATTGTGAGTCGATCTTTTTTTTTACGAAGTGTATGAACAAATCATAAAATATCATTTGTGTAAATGTGTTTCATCATTTTATTTCATTTAAGGTGAAGTTGTGCTTAATTTTTCTGTAAAGAATATCAGCAAAAGAAAGAATTTGTTATGTGTATTTCACAAGCAATTAGAACACTAATGGAAGTTTCATAAAAGTTTTAATGAATGAAGAAAAAAGTTTACTTCAAAATTACTAAAAAATATTTAAGAGAGAAGCTAAAGGATGCCTTATAGAATTTGACTTACTGATAAATTTTTTTTTGAGGCAGAGTCTCACTCTGTCACCCAGGCTGGAATGCAATGGTGCAATCTCAGTTCACTGCAACCTCCGCCTCCCAGGTTCAAGCGATTCTCCTGTCTCAGCCTCCCGAGTACCTGGGGTTACAGGTGTGTGCCACCATGCCTGGCTAATTTTTGTATTTGTCTAGTAGAGACAGGGTTTCACCATCTTGGCCAGGCTGGTCTCGAACTCCTTACCTCAAGTGATCCATCCACCTTGGCCTCCCAAAGTGCTGGGATTACAGGTGTGAGCCACCATGCCTGGCCAATAAAATTTTTTACAAGGACAAATAACTAGGTTGGGTGAAGTAAAGGATTGGAATTAAAATATTTTGACAAAGGGATGAGTTGACTGAAGCAAGAACAGGAGAATTTCAAGAATCATCTCAGATTAAAGGAAAAAATAAATGATGTGGAGATAGCTTAGTCAAAAGAAAACATTGCTTGACCTGCTATATACATTCATTCAGTTATGCTGTTGACTTCTAAGTTCTCTAATTTATGATGTTTTATTTTTTTCCTCAAAGGGAATCTCCTAGTGATAACATTTGTTAGCTACTTTGGAGCCAAACTTCACAGGCCAAAAATAATTGGAGCAGGGTGTCTAATCATGGCAGTTGGAACATTGCTGATTGCAATGCCTCAGTTCTTCATGGAGCAGTAAGTCTAAAGCAATCATGTTTTCTTTGCCTTTAATTATTTAAATTGAAGCTACACCCATGATAATTTTGTCTTACTTTTATTACAGTGTCTTTGGATAAAATTTTAGAACAATTTTATAATTTTTCTTCTGACAAACTGTAAAAAAAAAATTGATAGATTACTGTATATTGACAAGATTAAAGAAAGATTTTATCTACTATGTTTTGAGTCAAATGCTTTAATTTAGCTGTGGAGGAAAAATATATAACTGAAAATAAATTAACATGTGGTAAATGTCAAATAGATAATTATTAATGAATACTACAGATAATAAATTCTGGATTATGGAACACTGGCTGGTAGATAATTAATTTGGGGGATATATTATCAACTCACACAACTATCCAATGTCCAAAAAGTATCTCTTAGACCTTTATCAATAGAAGTGGGGTGTCTATATCCTCTAACCCAAAAGTCTACTTTTGGTACTTCTGTTAATACATGCACACAACTTCAGTAGTTCTAAAGATTTTACCCATATCATTTTTACCCTTACAGCAATCTGTGGGGTAGGAGAGCACAGTTTATCTTTTTTACTTTAGAGCTAAGAAGCAGACCCCATGACTTGAAGAGTCTAATGAGTTTTGCAAGTTTAGGTATCTTGTAATTATTAAACCAGAACCCTAAAACAAGTCAGCTGACTTCTCTGGCAGCAGCCTACATGCATATCCATTTCACTGCCCTTCTCTCTGTTTATCTATTGCTGAAAAGGAAATGAATACCAAAAGGTGTCAAAGTAAGAGAATATTTTTAAAAATCTTATATTTCAAGTGATACTTTACTGTCCACTCCAAATCATTGTATCAAGACAGTTTAGAGCCGATGAGACTTAGAAATAACCTAGTCTGAACTTTTTCTTGAATTTCTAGACTACTTATATAAGTACAGTCAGATTTTGACCTCCATGGCCAATCTGTCAAGGTAGGGCACAGAATTGTCTGAGTGGGAGCTCTCTACCCATTTGGATGAATTCCCTGGACCCTAAATTTTTACTTGGAGGGGGTTCTGTAATTTGGGGATTTCTGCCTGCTCTTTGGACAACCTCCTTCCATAGGGCAGAAGTTTCCTTTATCACTGAGATTCTGTAGAAATGTTTTATGTGTTCAGCCTGTAGAAAGAATGAAGAGAAGAATGAGAAAATGGGTCTCCAATCTACTTAATTCCTGCTTGATCCTTAGTTGTGTTGCTGTTATCTGTTGATTCATTGAGACTGCCATGTGACAGTTTGATCAGAGGGAAAAGCAATTCCACTACTGAAAAAATTTAGAAAGTGAAAGTAGTCACATAGAATAAACCCATTACCCCAGAGTTAAATCACTATGCAGTGGATCAGTAGCTCTTCTATGTGGCAGTGGCTACATTACTTCATTTTTCTAGGTCTCAGTTTCTGCATCTTAAAACAGGTTTTAAAAATAATACCTAGCTCATAATGTCGTTGCAAATATTAAGTGAGATGACACAGGTAAAATGGTTATCATGGTTACCAACCTAACTACTGGCTGTGTTATCATTGTTGTGTGTTATCAGTCCTCTTAGCTAATTAAGCCACCTGGTTTTAACCAGCAATGGTTTTGTCTTAAAGCTGCTGTATACATATTAATAATTTTATTATTTTAAGTTCGTGTCAAATATAGAACACCCACATAAGAAAATCAGAGGGAAAAATGTATCAAAAAGAAGGTGTGACAACCAGACAGGCTAGTGTTGACAAAGGATACCAAAGGGACAGAGACAGATTCTAATCCAACGTTTTTGATATGCTAGAGGATATATTTGTTTATGTATTATTAAATATACTTGCCAGGTACAATGTCAGGTAATGGACCTATTTCTGTGAGAAAACAAAACAAAACAAAAACACACACAATCCTTCCTTCATGAAGCTTGCTCTCTACTGAGGATTATCACTATAATTTCTTTCCAGCTTTACACAGCATTAGTCACTAACTGGGTGCTTATTCAAAATGTGATATTCATTCTCTAAGAGATAACTATGCTCTGTCTCCTTTACAGAAATATCCTTGATGTCCAACAAAAGCTATTAATCATGGATAGCAACTACTGAGGGCCTATTCCTAATAGGCTGTTTAGTCATTTAACTCATTAATTTAGCAAATTTATATATATATATATATGTATATATATATATATAATTATATGTATATATATATGTATAAATATGTATATAATTATATGTAAATAAAATTATATATATATATAAATTTTTCTAGACAGCAAAGAAAGAGTAGTGACAAAAAAATCTCTGCCCTTGTAGATTTTTTTGAGGAAGGGACAGAAAATAAACAAATACAATATGTCAGAGAATGGTAAGAACTATAGAGAAAAATAACCTAGTGAAGACACATAAGGAGTGTGTGTGGTGGGTCGGAGGTGGTTGAAGTACAAAGTAGGGTAGTCAATGTATGGCTCAGAGAGATGGTGAAATTTGAAGATCTGATAATGGTAAAGGGGAGAGCCATGTGGATACGTGGGGAAGAAGACTTCTAGCCTAAGTGAACAGTGAAGGCAAAGTTTCTGCAGCAAGAGGAAGTCTGGTGCATGGATGACCTGCAAGGAGGCCTGTGTGGCTAAAATGCAATGACCATGGGAAAGCACAGAAGATGAACGCTGAGAAGTAAAAGGGAATGAGAGGCTATGTCAAGGTTGTTTCTCACTTTGATGAGTATTTGAATCACCTGAGGCTCTTGGTAAACTGCAAATTGTGATTCAGCAGCCCTGGGGTTGGTGCTGAGATTCAGCTGATGTTGCTGATCTGCAGACCATCCTTTCAGTTGTGAAGTTAGGACGATTACAAGTATTTAGCTTGTCCTCTGAATGAGATGAGAAGTTGTTAGAAAGTTTTGAGTAGAATGACATGATCTTTCTTATATTTTTAAAGGATCACACTCTGCTACTTGGAGAATTGACTCTGGTGGGCAAGCTTGGAAGCAGGGAGACTATTTAGGAGACTAACGTAAAATTTCTTACATCAAAGTCAAGAGTGCATCAGTCAGGATTTGAACGCAGATCAGAAATAAAGTCCCTAATATAAAAGCATTTATAATATTAGTCCCAGATTTAATTAATTACACTTTGTCTCTTCTCCAACAGAGTCTAAACAGGTACAGACCACATCCATACCTCTCATTTTACCACTAAGAAAATTAAAACCTAAACATTTTTTTTAGAGAATCACAGATAGTAATTAGTAACAAAAGTGGCACTTAGATAAAGTCAAAATAATTATGATGCTTGCAACAGTAACCTGTTGACAGAAGGAACTGAGTTAAAATAATTACAATTTTTCAAAACACTCTATGATCACCATCCATTTGCACTTCAATAGTCTTGAAGCATTATAATAGTCAATGGTTTCTCTGTAATTATTAATGAAATCAAATTATATTTACTATGATTTCAATGCTAAATGGTGTCATGTGTGGTTAAGAATTGAAAACAGTCAACTTCATTGATTCTTAACCTGCTATGGTCAGGGAACCATTTGATAAAATTTTAATGCCTGGAACCCTCTTCTCCTAAGCATTCACATAAAATCATACAGACAAAAATGTTCTTACTTTTTCAGTGCGGTTCATAAATCCATTGAGGTGTAGATGGCACAAAACTGATTTAAGCTAATTTATTTATCAACGTGAATATTTTAATAATACGTCTTTTCTTTTCCATGCTGAATAAACAGTTCTTTACTCTTAATTTGCCAGTGTCTATTCCTATGATTACTAGCCTTTGGCCAACAGTGCCTGAATAAAATAATAATCAAGATGATGCTGGGATGTTTTCTTACCAGGTACCTCTTCTCCAAGGGGTACAAAGAGTGTGGAGAACATGGGGCATGAAGGATAATTTGAGTCCAAGAGTAGAGCTGGGGGAAACTGTCGATCAGCATTATCACAGGCTGCCCACTAAGCAATGGCTTTTTATCCCAGCTGCTATCCTAACCTTATAAACGGGGGGAAGAGCAGAACTAGAAGTTAGTCGGTGCTATACTGTAAGCAGTAGAGAAAAGCAGAATAACACTGGGATAAATGGCACAAAATCCATGTCTCAGTTTCCATTTTCCAGAATCAGCCTTGTAATTGTTCTACTAAATTTACAACTCTAAATAAAGTATGCTGATGCTAATACATTGTTCAATTATGACTCTTTCTCTGACTCAGAGAAAATCATGATTTTATCAAGTTGGATACTTTTTCACCTAGTGGGGGAGGTGATTTATAGTCATTATTTTACTTTAAGATGAACTTCTATGAGTACTTTTTCTTTTTTTTTGAGAGCTCTGTGGCCCAGGCTGGAATGCAGTGGCACGATCTCGGCTCACTGCAACTTCTGCGTCTCGGGTTCAAGCAATTCTCTGCCTCAGCCTCCCGACACATCAGGCATCCACCACCACGCCCTGCTAATTTTTGTATTTTTAGTAGAGACAGGGTTTCACCAGCTTGGCCAGGCTGGTCTTGAACTCCTGATCTCGTGATCCACCAGCCTTGGCCTCCCAAAGTGCTGAGATTACTTTTTACTTTTATTTTCTTTCATTGATTAACTGGCCCAGGTATAATGTAACCCAAGGATATCCAAATTTTGGCTTCTCTGGGCCACATTGGAAGAAGAAGAATTGTCTTGGGCCACACATAAACTATACTAACAATAATTGATGAGCTAAAATTATTACAAAAAAATTTCATAATTTTTAAAAAAGTTTATGAATCTGTGTTGGGCTGCATTCAAAGCCATCTTGGGCTGCATGCAGCCCACAGACCGTGGGTAGGACAAGCTTGGTGTAGAGTCTATGAGCAGGATCTTCCGCCTATCTCTTCAGCAAAATCTGTGGTTAAATGCTAGTTTGGTTTGGTGAATCAGACTCAGAGACAGTTGCAAGCTCAACCAGGCACCCTAATGATTCGTGTAGCATACACATAATATTTTTAGTATGATGCTAATGAGTCTATCATGAAGAAAGCATTCTTCTTATACAGGTACAAATATGAGAGGTATTCTCCTTCCTCCAATTCTACTCTCAGCATCTCTCCGTGTCTCCTAGAGTCAAGCAGTCAATTACCAGTCTCAGTTATGGAAAAATCAAAATCCAAAATAACCAACGGTAAGATCATTTTTTTGACTTGACTTTTAAGCAAGCTTTAAAAAAAAAGACTTTCATTTGCTTTAGGGTGGACAAAAATGTCTATGATTTTTGCTCCCCTAAGCTTTACTACTTAAACTGAGATATCATAGTGCCATAAAAATCCCTAGATTACGAAGCAGTAAATGATGAAATCCTTAGAAAATATACCAGATGATCAAATCTTATGGAAAAAAAGGGGCATTAATTAATAGTGCCTGGGAAAATCTTCAATGCTTCTAAATAAGTGGGTCTTGAAAGCAGGGTAGAACTAGTTTAGCACATACAAATCTCAATCCATTGCTCAGATATGAAAGAATTTTTCCCATAAGTCAATTTAATTTCCATGATCAGCTACTTTCATCAGAATGGCAAAAATGTAATCTCAATTTGTCCCTAACCTCCCTTTTTGTCCCCAGGGGTTGTTTACATTCTAGGTTGCTTATGTAAGAGTGAAATGGGCAGCTGTGGTGGGAGCTCTTGATGTTCTGATTTCCCTGCCAGCTTAGATATCTAAAACCCCTGTGGTCACAATGTTTGGTCATACTTGTCACCATGGGGCTATCTTATGTCCATGTTCATATTTTTCTTTCACAGCAGCTCTCTCTAGTACAGAAGTGTACTAGACACATGGAAATAATTCTTCTAGTACAGAAGTGTACTAGACACATGGAAATAATTCTATTTTTCACCCAAGCTAGGATGCGGATTTTGTCAAAGTGTCTAGTGTTCTAGATGGCTGATGCATACAGCACAGCAATGCTTTGTCTGAGATACCCTTGGGAACATGGGAATACTCTTTTCTGTATCACTGTAGACATTGGAAGTCCTGTGAATCAAAGGCAGGAAAGCTGAACTAGACCGAAATAGAGTCTTGTCTCCTGCCTGGGTTTCACCTGACTAAGGTAACAGATTTTCCTTACTCAGAGTAGCCACGAATTTATCCACAGGTGTTTACAGTGTCTCTAGGACTCAGTACAGGCAGGGAGAGCAAATCCTCTCTTCTCTCTTCTGCTTCCCTTCAGCATTAATATGCTCCACACTCCTTCCCTGCCACCTCCCAACTTCACCCCCTACTCCTAACCTGGAGAATCACATTGTACACAGGCAGAATGGAAGCCTTTTAAAAATATATACCTGCTATTCGTCCAAATCTCTTATCTATTCCACAAGATTTTACACTCCCCTAATATTCTCATTAGTACTTTCTGTTGAGATGTCTTTTTTTCTGGGCAATGAACACTGGAGGTTTGAATTAAGGGAGGGGCCAAAGGATTAAAAACATATGGAAATGTGAGAGGGGAAGGAAGGTGAGAGCACAGGAATGTAAAAAGTTACCCTCTCCTGCTGTAACAAAGAAGGAACATATTCTAGACAAAGAGGAGAACGTGAAAGGAGGTAATAGATGTGTTCAGGAGGATGCATTCGAATCACAGGGCAAGAACGGCAGATTTGTTTATGTAAAAATATAATGGATAATAAATATGATTTAGGTTCACATAAGGAAGCAGGGAGCTGACTGAAGGGCTTGCAGTTTCATCTGTATACAATATACAGTCAGGGAAGATGTTTTGTTTTGCAGGAGACATGATACAAAGACAGTACAAGTTAGGAAATATTTAATCCAGTAATATTAAAAGGTGAAAGGTAAAACACAGGGCTTAGGGTCAGTAATTAAACTGTTTTTAATAAACGGACAAGTTAGCAGACAGATACAGAGAATGACTCACAACTCAATTATTTTCTTTTCCTTCAAGTGAGGTCCTCCTCCCTTAAAGTTTGTTTTCTTAGACATAGTGGACACAAGGCTCACCCTTAAGCTGATGATAAGGATCTTCTCAGAAGTGCTCCACATACAATCCTTATCTCCCCTACAACACTCTAGAGCAGAGCTGGCCACAGAACTTTGTGTAATAATGAGAATGTCTTATATCTTTGCTGTCCAATACAGTAGCCTTTAGCTGCATGCGACTATTGGGTATTTGAAGTATAGCTAGTGTGACAGAAAAATTGAATTTTAATTTTATTTAATTTCAATTTTAATAGCCACATGTGGCTTATGGTTACTGTATTAAAAAGCATCGTCCTAAGGTGTCTACACTCCTCTACTACAAGACTCTCCTACCAACAAGCTTCTGAGAATTACAATTGCTAGGGCTAGAATGTACATTAGAGTTAACTTTTAGAAAAGAAATTCACATTATATTTTTGGAAGCAGAACAGAAATTCAGAGAAGACAAATGAAAATTCCATGGTCACTTGAACTTTTCTAAAAGAGGCAGAGTCAGAGAGAATCCAAATGAGTGCAAAGTAGTCTTCACTGTTATGCAGTTTGATTCACTTGCTCAAAGGTATTCACCTTGATTCTTCACATAATCTATTTTTCAGAATCAAAAATTACTTTAAGAGTTATTAACAAGTGAAAATAACTCCTACCTCATAGGCGAATTCAATTAAAAAATGCCTGCAAACCACTTAGTTCAGCACATGGCAGAGAAAGAACATTCAGCAGCGATGATTATTGGAGGTTGTTAACACTATCAGTTTTATTAAAGCACCTAAACCTTCAAAGCTATATTTCATTTACGATATTAGGGTAATTATCCTACTGTACATGATCATATTAAGACACAAATTTTACAAAAGCATTTAAAAACTGTTATCCTTGAATTTTACCCTAAAAATGCTGTCAAAAGGTATCTTTTTGTTGGAATAACTATACTGCTACAGTATAGGGATTTATAATTTTTATGTAAATTTGTTTCTAGAGTCCTAAAAAATGGTTATTCACTAACAAACAAATATAAATGTAGGTAATACTGCCCAATGTTGGAATATCAACTGTATAAAAATTTGAATTTAAGATAAAACTGGGTCAACAATAAGATTACTTGTGATTTCTGCTGAAAAATAGAACTAAAAATTAAGGTGAGAAAGACTGTTCAAAATTTTCTGTTTTGCCACAGATAGATATTGAATGTCATTGCAGTGTGGGAACTCAAATAGCTCAGGGCAGGAATGAAATAAAAGAAGAGAGAAAATAAAAAGTGAAGGCACCAGGAACAAGAAGCAATAGAGTTTCTTGAAGTCTCTAGGGATTTACTCTGCCTAAAAGGTTGAAGATACAAAACGTTTTTCAAACTTGACCAAACTCCCATTAAATTATGACTATTGCACAAACTTCTGCATTCTAGTTCTGTTTAAGATACTTTGTAGAAATACAGAATAAATACTTTTATAGTGATCTATTTTCAATCCTCGTTTGCCTTTCTTTCAAGAATGTGAAGTTGACACTAGCTCTTCCATGTGGATTTATGTTTTCCTGGGAAATCTTCTTCGTGGAATAGGAGAAACTCCCATTCAGCCTCTGGGCATTGCCTACCTGGATGATTTTGCCAGTGAAGACAATGCAGCTTTCTATATTGGTAATATTGGATTATTGCTTCACTCATCTTTTTGGGAAGCAGGGTGTCTAGTTTTCTGAATCCTATTCTATGTTAAATTAAATGTGGAAGCTTTTTATACTTCATATCCAGCTCCTCTATTTAGCTCACACATTTCTGAAGAGCGCACTTAAGATTTGGATGACGAAGACACCACAGTTAGAGGGATCTATTGCATTAGAAAAGAAACATCAGATTAAAAGAAAATAACTACAATGATATATGACCTTGTAAAAGTATCTTCATGGGCTTCAGACTTCATAGGTTCTTTTTAGTGGATTAACTATACTGCTAAAGCATTGAGGCATTTTAGTTTATTTAAAAGTTTGTTTCTTGAGCTCTAGAAACTGCTTTCCATTTCATAAGCCCTGATGAATTAAAGCTATGAGGGATAGGCAACAAAAAATCTTGAGATCTCAAAAGCAGGTAAAAATGGTTAAAGAAAAGTATAAAAAAACAGAAGTAAGGCCTGAGGCTACCTCATCTCTGGAACACATTCTAGGAAGTACACCAGCAGCTAAAATCTCAAATACCAAAATAATATAGCAAAGGCAAACTCCTAAGGTAAGATGCATCTAAACAGCATTTATTGGTTTCCTCTCATGTCCTGATATTAAGCTAGTAACACATGCCAGTCTCTCTTTTTTTTAATTGTTGTTTTACCCTTTCCTGTGGTGCTGACACACATCAGTCTCCATTTCTTGAAATTCTGATCTTTTAAAGGCCTCACCTTCAGGGACAGAGAGGCAAGATTTAAATTCATTGAGGGGTGCTAGAGCTAGGTCTACTGTAAAATCTTGCCTTGGCTATGCTCTGCAGGACTCCAGAGGGTGCTGGTTACACCCAAATAGGCTATAGGTAAGGTCACAGCTCTTACTCTAACAGAGAACTCCAGTATAAATCAGGAACTGGAACTACCACAGACACTTCATCAGCTGCACTAGGCAATAACTCTGGAGACTGGAGGAAAGGTCACAGCCAGGAGAAGCATACAGGTGCATAGGTGTCCCCTTCTTCTCTAGGAGCTCAGAGCTTGCTGTCTTTTCCCTCTATTCCAAAAAGTATCTGGTTACTGCTGTTTATTCTTCCAATTAACTTAATCTCCCATGAATATGTGTGTTTTAAGCCTTGTGGTGAAATGAAAAACAGATTGGAGATATCTGGAAGGAAGAACTACCTTTCTGGCTACTAGAAATGGTGTCTTATAGGCCATTTATTCCACCTTCCTGTGAAGGTTGACCTGAATGGTCAAGAGGGTCCCAGAGAGCACTTTTCCTGCTCCAAAACCTAGCACCTTTGCCAACTGCATCTGGGGATCTGCATAGGCCCTGTTCTCACTAGTGATCCCACAGAACCTCAGAATGAATAGATGCACTTTTTTACTAAGGTGGAAGAAATCCATATGAATGTCAAGACAAGTCTCATGCTTAACTGACCGTAAAACATTTTTGACAAACTATCAAAATTAATGCAATTCCAATTTTTGTCAATGGGCAATCTAATCCTAGGAAATATGATTTGTTCCATTTTGGAAAATTAACTTCCTCAGAGTATTAATGTTATTTTCTTACTAAGACATAATTAATGCCTTAAATGTGTTCCTTCTTCTCCCAAAGCAGTGAAGGACATATTTCCTGATTCAATGTGGTTTTAAAATTAACTAAACGCATACAAATGAGTTAAAACATTTTGGGCTGCTAACTGGATCTCACATTTCTTGTTTAAAGTTTTACTAATTTACCAAAGTAAAGAAATGACAGCTCTTTTTTTCCCCTTTTCTTTCCTTGGTGCAGGGTGTGTACAGACGGTTGCAATTATAGGACCAATCTTTGGTTTCCTGTTAGGCTCATTATGTGCCAAACTATATGTTGACATTGGCTTTGTAAACCTAGGTAAGGGAGTTTATTTATTTATTTATTCATTTATTTTAGTTACTGTAACATTTTTAATGAGAACAGTGTGGAAATCATCAAATTGCCTTTTTATAAAATGACATAGTAATCTTTCATGAAATGAAAATTTTAATCTAATCATACATATTAATAAATGGAATATGAAAAACCTTGATGAATAGAACTGGATGACCAATGGTTTGTTACTAAGATGTATCCTTTTGCACTATGATTTGTGAGTTTAAACGCATTCCAGCATAGTTAAGACTGAAAACTGTGGCTACTTGTTGGCTTCAGGTATGTCAACATTTATTACACTTACATCAACTGATAATGTATTTGGGGACTTGACAGAAAGAGCAAGGATTAAACGTCTACTGGCATCCAAACAGCCCTTCCTTTTTGTTACTTTACAAGTCACTTTTAGGTGTAAGCATATTATAGCATATTATCGAGCAAGACTGGCTTTCCTTCTGGGATACTGCTTCTGTAGGAAATAAATGGCAGAGAGGACACTGATCTTTTCATAGCTATTAATTTGTTTCTATCTCTGTGAGACACACCTTCTAGAAATAGATGGCATTTGTCACTGCATTTTTTTTTTTTAAAGAATTCCAAGAGATGAGTTTCAAACTAAACAAGTTTCACTTAAAAAACAAACGTGGAATTGCATTTTGAAATCCGCCCGTTAAAACAGAAAGCAAAATTCTTGCATTTAAATCAAATAAACTACAAGGCAAGCTTCAAAAATGTTATTTATTCATTCATTAGTTACTGTCCAATTATCTTGCATTTACTTTATGCCAGGGGCTATTCTACAGCTCTGAACAAATCAGTTGAGTTCCTTGGCTTCATGAAGTTTAAAATCCACTCATGGATTTTAAAGAAAAGAAAATATAGATGTGATGAGCAGTACAGAGGAATATTGTTAAGGGGAAGCAATTAACATGCAGTGATAAACTGAAAAAGCATTTTACCCAGTGTAATCCAGTGGCAGCTGAGCCTACTTTTGAAGGGACATGTGTTTATTTTGCTCTCACAGAGTGTTACAGTAGAATATAATAAATGTTTATAAGTTCTTACACAGGAAGAAAACAACACCCACTTGGTTTAATTCAAAAAACTGTCAATATTTACTTTTTAGTCAAATGAGAAATTATGTCAAAAACAAAGTTTTCATGATGAATAAGATACTAAAATTTTGCTTTCCAAACCTTGCTTCGTATCTAGAATAGCTCTGAAATATTATTAACCACTGCTTAATAAAAAATATTCTGCTAATTTGAATGAGTCTCAAATTTACTATCATCATGAGAGTTTTCCACGAGGTTTGGACTGGAGGGTGCAGGGCATAACTCTTCAAGTCAAATCTCACACAGACATTCAATATGTAAATCAAATGAAAGTGGTGCTGATATAGAGGAGCTGCCACATGAGGTTTTGACCCTTAAAAATTCTCCCTCATGTGTTGTGTTCCTCCTACCAGGGTCTCTCTGCAGAACCCCAGAGCACAATTTAAAAATCATGAAGCCTCTTCCAGAATTTAGACTCTATACTTTTAATCTAATGAACAAATAAATTATCTTGCTCCAAAAAGCACTCTTTCCTTCAATAACAAAGATAATACAGACCTAGATTGTTTTATTGTGCTTTACTTCATTGCATTTTGCAGATATATTTTTTAAATTTAAGATTTGTGGCAATCCTGTGTTGGGCAAGTATATAGGCACTATTTTTTCCAACAGCATGCCTTCCCTTTGTGTCTTCATGTCACATTTTGGTAATTCTCCTAATATCGCAAGTTTTTAAAAATTATAACCCATTATGGAGATCTGTGATATGTGATATTTGATGTTACTATTATAATTGTTTTGGGGCACCACAATTGTGCCCATATAAGACGGCAAATTGAATTAATAAACCTTGTATGTGTTCTGACTGCTCCACTGACTGGCCATTCCCCTGTTTCTCTTTTCGGACTTCCCTATTCCTGAGACACAATAATATTGAAATTAGGCCAATTAGTAACCCTACAATGGCCTCTAGGTGTTCAAGTGAAAGGAAGAGTCACACCTCTCACTTTAAATCAAAAGCTAGAAAAGATTAGGTTTAGTGAGGAAGGCATGTTGAAAGGCAAGATAAGCGAAAATCAAGGCCTCTCGCACCAGTTGCCCATGTTGTGAATGTAAAAGAGAAATTCTGGCAGGAAATTATAAAAGTGCTACTCTAGTAGACACAAGAAAGATAAGAAAGTGAAATAGCCTTATTGAAATAAAGTTTTAGTAGTCAGAATATTAAAGAGCCACAATATTCACATAAGCCAAAACCTAATTCAGAGCAAGGCCCTGACCCTCGGAGAGAGATGAGGAAGCTGCAGAAGAAAAGTTTGAAGCTGGCAGAAATAGGTTCATAGGCTTTAAGGAAAGTAGCTGTCTCTGTAACACAAAAGTACAAGGTGAAGCAGCAAGTGCTGGTGGAGAAGCTGCAGCAAGTTATCCAGAGTATTTAACTAGGATCATTAATAAAAGTGGCTATGCTAAACAACAGATTTTCCTAGTAGATCAAACAGCCTTCTGTTGGAAGAAGATGCCATCTAGGACTTTCACAGCTATGGAGGAGAAGTCAATCCTGACTTTAAAGCTTCGAAGGACGGACTGATTCTCTTGTTAGGGGCTAAGGCAGCTGGTGACTTTAAGTTGAAGCCAATGCTCATTTAACATTCTGAAATTCCTGCAAATAGACTCTTCCCGTGCTCTATAAATAGAACAATAAAGATGTGCTGAATGACAGCACATCTTTTTGTAGCATGGTTTACTAAATATTTGAAGCCCAATGTTGAGACTTAATGTTCAGAAAAAAGATTCCTTTCAAAATATTGCTGCTCATTGACAATGCACCTAGTTACTCAAGAGCTTTGACGGAAATGTACAAAGAGGTAAGTGTGTTCATGCATGTTAACATACCATCCATTTTATACCCCATGAATCAAGGAGTGATTTTGACTTTCAAGTCTTATTATTTAATAAATGTATTTCATAAAGCTAGAGCTACAATCACTAATGATTTCTAATGAATCTAGACAAAGTAAATTTAAAACCTTCTGGAAAGGATTGACCATTTTAGATGCCATTAAGAGCATTTGTAATTCATGGGAGGAGGTCAAAATCCACATTAGCAAAAGTATGAAAGAAGTTTATTTCAACCCTCCTGGATGACTTTGAGGTGTTTAACACTTCAGTGGAGGAAGTAAGTGCATATATGGTAGAAATAGCAGGACAACGATAATTAGAAATGAAGCTTGAAGATGTGACTGAATTGCTGCACATCTCATGATAAAGCTGGAACAGATGAGTTGCTTCTTGTGGATGAGCAAAGTGGATGAATGGTTTCTTGAGATGGAATCTACTCCTGATGAAGATGCTGTAAACATTATTAAATGACAACAAAAGATTTAGTAAATTACATAAACTTAGTTGATAAAGCAGTGGCAGAGTTTCCGAGGATTGATTCCAGTTTTGAAAGAAGTTTTACTGTGGGTAAAATGCTATCGAATAGCATTGCATACTTCAGAGAAAACTTTCATGAAGGAAAGAGTTGATTTATGTGGCAGACTTCATCATGTTTTTTTATGTTCATATATTGCCACAGTCATCTCAACCTCCAACAACCACCGCCCTGATTAGTAAGCAGCCATCAACACAAGGACCCCCCACAAAAACCCCCCAGGGCTAGCACTTTTTAGAAAAACATTTTTAACTAGGGGGTTTTTTTTTCAGACATAATGTTTTTTATCGAGAGGTGGTTATCTTGGAGGCCGGGGGAAAAAACTGGTAAAGACTTCATTGTGGTGGTCTGGAGCTGAACCTGCAAAATCTCCAACGTACGCCTGTGATAATATCCAGCTCAAAAAAAAAGAAACCATAGATGAATTGCGAGGTATTTTCATGATGTTATAGAGCTATTGCAAGAATATATTTTTAAGTAGATTATTTTAACATATTAGCTTTGCTGTTTATATTACTTAGCCATCACCTCTGTCTTCCAGATCACATAACCATTACCCCAAAAGATCCCCCAATGGGTAGGAGCCTGGTGGCTTGGCTATCTAATAGCCGGAATCCTAAGTCTTCTTGCAGCTGTTCCTTTCTGGTATTTGCCAAAGAGTTTACCAAGATCCCGAAGTAGAGAGGATTCTAATTCTTCTGAGAAATCCAAGTTTATTATAGATGATCACACAGACTATCAAACACCCCAGGGAGAAAATGCAAAAATAATGGAAATGGCAAGAGGTAAGTCAAATTCTTGATTTTGAAGCATTTTTATCTTTCCTGTTGGGACATTAGGAGATTCATAAATTATATCCCTTCATGTATTAAAAAAATTGAGAAACCATATCAGAAGCAAAAATGGAAACTGATGTCAGCTTTATTACCGAACAACTGACTGCAGCACACTACCAAAGGCTTGACAGCCCTTCCTGCTGATGTCTCCATTCTTTCACACCCCGTTAGTTTAGATCCTACAACTGTCTCTACCCCAGGATTTCTGCTTCGTGTACCCTGTGTATACAGAAAATAAAAGGCTTAATCTTTGGGGTTGGTGGCCTTTCAACAGATAAGATCTATTCATTTGAGAGATGTGTATCAGTGCATGTCTCTCACCAATGATCGAAGGAGTAAGTGTTCTGTAGGCAAAAAGTCAGTGTTCTAATGAATCCCCTTTGTGGAAATGAACAGCCACTCATGATATTGGTCCCCCTCTTTTGTCCCCTCAAGAAATATTTACATTTATAGAAATTCTTCACATGTCTAATTGGTAGGCTACATAATAGAAAAAGGGAGAAGACCAATGCTCATCTCTAACACTAATGTTCATATGTTAAATGGAGATAACTCTCATATTTCTTTCCCTTTGACCGCAAGTTAAGTTTGAGGAACAGAGACAAGAAAAGTGAAAGTCTTTATCTCTTGCCTGTGGCTCCTAGATGGTGGATGAGGGAGTATTCTCATCCTTTTTGTCTTTTGCCCATATCAGCTAGAGGAATCTATTCTTGTCCGACTTTTACCTTTTATATAATGTATACTGCATGTCTGTAGAAATGGGTGCCTATGTCTGGATTTGAAGGTGGCCAGATCGCAGGCTTACTGCATGCCAGTGGCTTACTACACATAGTTCATGTGTACGCCACACTGTGACTACTCCCAAACTCCGTGACAATGGGCCCCAGCCCTGTAAGTCCTGCTGACACAGCGCTGCTTCTGCCATGCATGACACCAACTTTAATTACTCTATGTTATTTTTGCTTTATAGATTTTCTTCCATCACTGAAGAATCTCTTTGGAAATCCAGTGTACTTCCTATATTTATGTACAAGCACTGTTCAGTTCAATTCTCTGTTCGGCATGGTGACGTACAAACCAAAGTACATTGAGCAGCAGTATGGGCAGTCATCCTCCAAAGCCAACTTCGTGATCGGTATGCTCATCTGCCTTTCCTGCTTTTGCAGAGGGACTCTCTTAGATGTATCTCATTAACTCAGGAATCTCAGAGAAGATTGTTCCAAGATTTAGGTAATTTATGACACTTTAGATGAACTCAAAAAGTAGCAAGAATTTTATACTAAGAATTATTCACATCTGTGGATAAGTAGACCCAGAGAGCAAGCAGTTCTCGAAGTGATATCATAGAGATCAAACATGCATTTTATGAGGAGTTAGTTAATAATACTGGATATTTGTTTTCTAAGTACAGCCAGAACCTCAAAACAGTGGCCATTTTACATGAACAGTTTCTAAGATTATATAAAATGGACAATGAGGCAGGCTAAAAGATATTCACACAAAACAAAACTTGTATTTTTGGAGAGTCAAAAAACTTGTCTGACTCCTGGCAACTGGGTTAGTTCAAAGGGTTGTGTTTCTAGTACAGCAACACAGTCAGTAATAAAAAAGAAAAGTATGAAGAAATAAAAGAAGATAAACCAGATCGTACAAATATGTGAACACCACCCTGGAAGTAATTAGATATTTTAAATATCTAGATTCCTTTCTTTAGTCCATGAAGATGTCATTTAATGTTACTGTTTCAAGGCATAAAATATTTCGTTTCTTGGGGTATATTCCTTTATGATGAGAGACTCCAGTGGTATAAAATCATTTCCGTTTGGTACTTTCAAAATCACTCTATATTTCAACCTCTGAAAGAGACCTGGAGGGAGCAAAAAACAGCCAAATGTATTTTAAGAGATATAAGTTTTCTATGGTAATCTTGAGCAATGGGCACACAGCAGATTCTAATATAATTGACTCTTAGTTTAAAATATTTGTCTCCAAAATTCTTGATGTTAAGGTTACATCACTGAACATTTTTACTTTTAACATCAATTGGTTCAAATTAATTTTATTACTTATTGGCTGACCTAAAGAAATATTTTGTGGCTTTTTCCCCAACACTACATGCATGTTAATCAATGCTTTACATTAATTTTAAGATGAATAGATAAGGATCTAAAGTTTAAGACAGACTTTATTTTTATGTGTATATTGAGATATAACTTATCCACAGTTAAGCCTACAGACCTTAAACAGTTCAGATGGATACATTTTGATATGTGTGTGTGTGTGTCTGTGTGTGTGTGTCACATCCAGCATTCAGAACATACAGTATGTTTTACTTCCCCAGAAAGCTCGCTTAAATCTCCTATCAGTCAATACTTTTCCCCAAAGCTAATAACTATCCTAAGCTATATAATCATAGACCAGTCCTGCCTGTTTTTGAACTTCATATACATTAAATAGTATATTATATACTCTTCTATGTCTAGCTTATCTCAACTGAAGTGAAATCTATGAGATTATTTCATGTTGTGAAATATTCTTTTCATGCTATGTAATATCCTGTTACATAAATATATCACAACTTATTCATTTTATTGTTGATGAACATTTGTGTTGTTTTCTGCTTTTAACTAATATATTTATAATACTGTAATATATAACACATAATATATTATAAATAATACACAATTTTCTATATTATAAAAATAATTATAAATACAATTATTTATAATAGTATTATACTATTAAATTATAATATATAATGTCTATAATTATATACTATATTATAAAATATATTTTTAAAATAGATAATATATTAATATGAATATGATACATATTAACATTGTATATATTATATAGTAATAAATTATACATTGTATGTATTATATAATATACAATTATATATAGTATGTAATATATATAAATTATATAAAATAAATATAATTGTGTGACATGATATACAAATATATAATTATAAAATATTATAATTATTTATAATAGTATCATAAATATTTAAATTATATTTATAATAGTATTTTAACTAATTATAATAAAGGCAGTAAACAACACAAATAATATGTATTTTAATATTAACATAATATATATTATTTATAATATATTATAGCATATTACAGTACATTATAATATAGTATTATATGCTATATTAAAATTTATAATATACAGTATGTATGATATAGTATAATATACATAGTACTACTATAATATAGTAATTATGGTATATATAGCATATTATATATAGCATATTATATATACTATATAATAATGCTATTATAAATAACATTATAATTTTTTGTGATAGTTAAAAGCAGAAAACAACATTCCACATGTACATTGGTGGGCCACTTCACTCATTTTTCATGGCTATACTCTGAAGTGCAATTGCTAAGTCATAGGGAGAATATGGGTTTAAGTAGAGTAGTTATTGCCAAAACATAAGGAAGTTGTGCAAATTCATACCCCTGTTAGAAATGTAAGAGCATTCCAGTTGCCTCACATCCTTGTCAACACTTGGACTTGTCAACTCTTTTCATTGTAACCATTCTTATGGGGTGTGGTTGTGGTATTTCACGGTGGTTTAACTTGCATTTACCTAAAACTCAGTTCTTCAAAGTTTCTGACTTGTCATGGTCTACAGATAATTTAAATACTTTTGTGAGAGATAAGTAATAGTATCTAATAATTTCACAACATTATAGCTAGGTTTGTTCCTGAGATCATCTTGGTTTCACATTAGTAAGTATGGGGTGCAGACAACTAAGGGTAATTTGGCAAATTATTCAATTTCCCCTCACTCTTATTTGTACAATGGTGAAAATAAATATATCACTAGGTTGAAATAAAGATGAAAGTATACAGATAAAATGCATAGTAAATGCATATATCATCATTCAATAAATATTATTTTCTCTCTTTTCTTTTTCTATTCAACCTTTCTCTTTTTTTCTTCATTTATTTTAACTTGTGTTGTGGGATAATGATCTTCCTGCAATAAAATATGAGATAGACACAAAGAAGGCATATTTCCTTTCTGCTCTGAGAGAAGGCATTTGACATGCCATGGAGGGGGAGAGTAAACAGAAATTTCCCAACATTTTCAAGGGCCAACAGTTACGACAACTTAGTCTTCCTGTACGTGTTTTTAAATGTTAGCCACATTCCTTCTAGAATTGAGAGATAGCATTTTTCTCATGTTAATTACTGTAACTTTGTAGAAAAATATTAAGGGAAAATAAATGACAATAAAATTTAAATTCAAGAACTAGGAAGCATACTGTGAAATGATTTTGCTTTTTAAAGTTTGTAGAATTTTAAAAAGAATTTTAATGAAATGTTTGGATAGACAGCTAGATTTTTATTTTTCTTTTGTCTCTTATTTATTTATTTTTATCTTTCATCTTTTATTTTGGAATAGTGTGTATGTGTGCAGGGCAGGTTTGTTACAACGGTATATTGCATAATGCTGAGGTTTGGAGTATGACTGAATCCATCACGCAGATAGTGAGCATAGCATCCAATGGATCACTTTCTAATCTTTCTCCTCTCCTTCCTTTCCCTCTCTAGTAGTTCCCAGCCTCATTGTGGTTTTTAATTGCATTTCTGTGATTATTTATGAAGAGCATTTCTTCCTATCTTTGTTGACTGCTTACATGTTTTGTGAAGTGTCTGTACATGTCCATTCACTTTTTAATGGGGTTATACATTATTTCCTTGCAGTTTTGTTTAAGTTCTTTATAGAGTCTGGATATTAGATCTTCATCAAATGCATAGTCTGTGAATATTTTCTCCCATTCTGTAGAATTTCTGTTTACTTCTTTGATGGTGTCTCTTGCTGTGCAGAAGCTCTTTAGTTTAATTAGGTCCCACTTATCAGTTTTTGTTTTTGTTGAAGTTGCTTTGAGTACATAGATATAAATTCTTTGCCAAGTCTGATATTGACAGGGGTATTTCCTAGGCTTTCTTCAGGATTTATATAGTTTAAATCCATAAGTCTTTAATCCATGTTAATTTTTGTGTATGATAATAACAAGGGGTACAGTTTCATTCTTCTGTATGTGACTAGCTACTTATTCCAGTGGCATTTATTGAATAGGGAATCCTTTTCCACTTCTTGTTTTTGTCAGCTTTGTTGAAGATGAGATGGTTGTAGATATGTGGTTTTATTTCAATTTAAGCTTCTCGTATCAATATTAAGTTACATACAAATTACCGTATCTTTTCTGTCTCAATACAGAGATTGTAATAATTTAGTTATTTTTGCTTAATTTCTTAGAATGCTTTTTATAGACAAGATATATCGACTATCATTTATAACAAAGATTATCATTCTCAATTTTTGGAGGTGTTACACAGACAAGTAAGAAAAAAATTGGAGAATTATTTAGAGGAAAGTTGGTTATAAAGAACATTATTATTAATTTTGTTTTTGTGAAGTTTCAGGACATAACGTGAACTTTACTAGGAGAGAAATTCTAAAGCATCTTGAAGTACTATTATTATTATAATAACTATTTCAACCCAAGGAATTGGTAGGGAAATCAAAGCTTCTACAGTGTTCTATTATAATTGTGCTGACTATGTCAAACATTTTACACATCTCTCATAACTCCTTTTTACATCAGTATCAAGGAATAAGAGCTTTAACCTGATGAGTGTGCTAAAACAATAATTATATAACAAAATATAATAAAAATAATAAATTAGCTCTTAAATATCTCTAAGTTTTTCTGGTATTTGGGTAAACATGCATGTTGAATTCAAAAGAAAACACAGAAAATAAGTTGAAACAAATTTTAGATATTAGTGTAAATTAATATTTCCATTTGGAATACTTAGACAGTAAAAAAAAACTTAGATCAGCACATTTTGTGGTGTGGATAGGGAACACATCAAAGAGTAATTTCCATCTCACTAAATGATTTTAAAATACCTAAAATGAAAGACAAACCTGGGGAGGGAAGAAACACATCTCATATGATGTAAAGGAAATTTGTTATCAACTTGGCCCACCACAGACAACTTAGGAGAACCAAACCAACAGTATATTTGAAATGTACTAATCTTTTTTGGAATCATGTTATAATTTAGTTATTTTGAAATAGGAGAGTAAGATATCCACAAGGGCTATAAATTAATACACTAAGGTTTATTCATTTAGCACATTTTATTGGAAACTGTTGAAGGAACATGGGATTCAATTGTGAACACCATTTTTCCTTCCAGGGTTTGGTTGGAGGGTGAGAGATATGAACTGGGAAGGCTAGCAGGTAATTGTTAAAGCATCAAGGCTGCTGCCTATGGGCCCCTGCACAAGGAACTCCTGATGAGTGAGAAAATGGGGTTCTGATGACCAAGTTGTGAGCCCTGGGGCCATATGTGTCCCCTGGAAGCCCCATATGGCTGGTGGAACCTATGAGAAGGAACTCTACTTAGTGGGAACTCAGAGTACTCTGGGAGAACAAACCTAATCTTGGAATCAGAAAGAAATCTCTCGCAGAAGATGA
Source organism: Ateles fusciceps (assembly GCA_036589455.1). Taxonomy (NCBI): domain Eukaryota; kingdom Metazoa; phylum Chordata; class Mammalia; order Primates; family Atelidae; genus Ateles; species Ateles fusciceps. The sequence goes on from JAZHEH010001022.1 coordinate 9,010,633, forward strand.
TGATACCTAAATTAAGGGAAAAGGATGAGAAGGTATTAAAAGATCAAAGTGTGGAAAAGAATAAGAAGGTATTAAAAGATGAAAGTGTGGAAAGAGGGTAGAGGTTTTCATCAGACAAAGCAAATATCTCATGTAGAATGATCTCGAGTCAAGAGAATACATGAAACTTTCTGGAAGTTTCAAGAAAATACCAGCATCCAAAAAGAGGTAAATCAGGAAAGGATATTCCTGATTGTTAACAATTTATACTGAGGGTACAGATGTTTCTAGGGTAATTCCATTTCAATTTTCAGGCTATTCTAGGCTGCTGGGAGTGGGGTAGTTCAATGGAATCCAACACAGAACACAGCTACAGACAAGGCTACACCTTGTGTTATGACTCCTTACATCCCAGGTTCAACTGGTACTTCACAAAATAAAATAAAAGGCTAGGGACATGCTCTGAAGTTTTCAGTTTGGAGATTGGTTTTCAGAAGATACTTTTTTCATAAACCAATTTTGGGGATGGTATTGAGAGAGAAAATGTAGGATTCTGCTGTTTGTGTCAGCTTTGGCTCTGTGGAAGGCATTCATAATCAAGTACTATGTTTTATATATTTATTGCATATATGTTTGTGTGTGTAAAAGTAGGCATTTAAAGGATATATATCAAACTCATAGCAGCACTTACTTTGGGAGAGGGAAGATAAAACCTGAAACAAAGGAAGAACTAATTTTATCTCCTTTCCATCTCTAAAAATCAGAAAAATTAGGAGAAAATATTAGTATTAATTAACCTGGGCCATGAATAACTGGGTTTGTACATATATTTTCTATCATATATTCATTGTTTTTAAAACAGTAATCATGTGCCTCTAAGTTGATTTTTGGCTGTTCAAGGTTCTAGATTTTCATCTCTGTTGCTTGCCATACCCAGGAACCACAGTTTAGCTGGAAAGCAAAATTTAGCACTTCTTCTTCTTCCATTTCACTAATTTCATGATCATGCCCCCTTTAAGGTAGGCTGATTTCTAATATCATTTTAATGTTAACTTATACAACCTATGATTATATAAAAGAGAGGAAATAAAATGTTCTTTTGTGATCATCTATACATGTTTGAAATTATTTTTTTAAATAATGTAATAGCAAGCCAAAGACCAATGTATGTTGATTTTTTTTTGTGATTCTTTGATGCTTTGTTAAGAAACTAAATATATAAACTTAAAAAGAAAGAACAAAAAAAAAAGGAAAGGAAAGAAGAAAATTTGCATGTCATTATCACTAGATGTCAGTGTTTTCATTTTTATTTTACAATTTTACAGTAGGTTGTGAGTCAGATATGCATACTTGAGATTAGTTTTTTACCTCAGCAGTGCTGATTTTGTCTTTGAACCTTATCTGTTGACTAGTAGAGGTCATGCAAACTTCAGCTTTTTTATCATTTGAAAGAGATGTATTATCTCAAAACCTCAAGAAAACATGGACATCAGTAATTGATAGGTAAATAATATGAGAAATAAATTCTAATTAGCAGAGATGTTATTTATTTTTGAGTGCCAGATTGTTCTTCTCTAGAGTTACACCATTTACAATCCAACAAACAGCACCAAAGTGCCTCTTTTCCCAAGCCTTTTACAATACAAGGGTTTCACTCCCCACCCCACCTCTAATATTTTCATCTTTGTAAATAAAATGGATAGAAATTAATTGCATGATATTTTTGTGCTAAACATTGTGCTGATAACTCTTCATAAATAATGGAATTTAATTCCCTCAACAATGCTATTATTAGTTCCACATTATAGATGAGGAGACAAGTTTAGAGACATTCAAAGAATTACCTGCAATTGCACAGTTATTCAGTGATGGAACTGAGATTTAAACCCAGGCAGCTGGGTCTCCAGAGTCCAAGCTCTCAACCACTAAGTTGAACCTCTTCCTAGTGCGGTTTACAGCTCACACTTATTAGATCCCTAGTGAGGTCACACAGGTATCTAAAAAGATAATGTACATCTATTTATCAAGGATACTATTTCCCAAACCCCTGATGGACAGGCCACATAGCAGTGATTGAAAGCATGGGGCTTGACATCAGTCTCTCTGCATTCAAATCTGGTTGCCCACTTACTAACTGTGACTGCGAACAAATAGCTCTCTGAAGTGAGGCTAATAATATGCCTACTCTTAAGGTTGAGGTGAAAAGCAAGTGTGATAATATTAATATATCAAATGCTTAGCTCAGTGGCTGGTACATTAGAAGCAAGTAAATATAGGTGGTGGTTTTTATTAGGAAGGATACCACACTCAAATCTAAGAAGCTGGCTCAACAAAAATTTTGCCTGCCTGGGGAGTGGGGGGACAGAAAATAGAAATCAAGACTTGAAAAAAAGTTTTCTATATTCTATGTGCCTATTATTTTTTATATGGAACATTAAAGAACATTAATGGACACCTAATTGCTACCTAATTGTACTTGTTAATGCTGGAATTGGACTAGAATAACCAGAGATGTTTATTGATTCATTTGGTAATAAACTTAATACTCTGTGCTAGACATTTTGCTAGACAGAACCTGAGACTGTGTAGTTGCATCACCATTAATCTATAACCAAGACACTCATCATACATTCTTTGAATACATCAGTAGATGATAGTGACTGAGTATTTCTACAATTTAAAGTGAATATTTCTATAATTTAAAGTGACAAAGTCTTCTAATAATACATTTGAAAGTTTATGAGTGCACTCAGATCTTTCTTTAGAGATTCACAAAATGATATATTTTCTTGTTTCTCAGGGCTCATCAACATACCAGCAGTGGCCCTTGGAATATTCTCTGGGGGGGATAGTTATGAAAAAATTCAGAATCAGTGTGTGTGGAGCTGCAAAACTCTACTTGGGATCATCTGTCTTTGGTTACCTCCTATTCCTTTCCCTGTTTGCACTGGGCTGTGAAAATTCTGATGTGGCAGGACTAACTGTTTCCTACCAAGGGTATGTTCCCTTATTAAATAATTTGAGGATATTGTCTTGTTTAATTAAATCAATTATTGGTGGAGTTGCAAAAAATGAATTTGATTTTTAAACATCATAACTATGATAAGAGATTTAGTATCTTATTGTGGAATAAGTGACAATACTTAGAATTGATTATTGTCACCAAAATTTGTCATCTTCTTTGATTTTAAATGTCTTAGAGAAATAAAAAATTGATAAACTCATATTTTACACTAGAGAACCAATCTGATTAATTTAGAGAAACAACATGATAGTGGAAATACAAACCTTGAATCAGGTCTCTATTTTTAATGAAGTGATGTATGGGCAGTTTAATCCAACTTCAATTTTCCCATCTTAAAAACAGAAGTAATAACTGCCTTTAAACTTTTGTTAGGTTTAAGCAAGTTAATGTATATGAAAGTGAATATTACTTGCCTGACACAAAATAAATGTGCTATTCATGGAAACAATTGTATTTTTCTTCTTTGGACACCTGAGTAAGGAGAGTTACTTCTATGCAATCCTCCATAGTTGCTGTTGTGCTTGAATCATGTCAAGTTTCCAAAGAAATGCCTGTCCTTCAACCTGGTGCTCCCATAAAATTTCTCTTTAGCTGGGTGTCTTGCAATTGGTCAGGATAATATTTAGTAACGCCCTCAGACCTGTCATCTTATATGGGGTGGGTGATAATACATTGCTTGGTTTCCAGAGTCTCTCTCAATACATGGTTGGATCTTATAGGAACTATATTGCCCACTGAGTCTTTCCCATCACTCTACCTTTTAACATGAGTTCCCAGAGGTAACTTTCTTCATCATTTCACCTGTCTATGCATTATTTGTTTTCTAAAAAATTATTGAGCCTCCACCATGTGCCAGGAAGGCCTCCCCCAACTGTATCTGCCTGGCCACCAGAAACTCTGCCTGTGGCTCAAAGGCAAACATTCCTGACACTATATTCTGTTTCCTGCCTGTTATGTGGCTTCTTGCTTACAGCCTGCTATCCGTCTCCCTTCCTACTCTTCCTTCCATGCTTATCTGCCTTGTCTCTATGTTCCAACTTCCATCACCTTTATTAATCTGGTTTCACCTGCTGCTAAATGAGCACCTGTTATAGTTTTGGCCATCTACGACGTTCAGGAAAATTGGTGAATGCAAAGTTCATAAATTATGGCTTCTGGGAGTTATCACAGCCAGATTGTTAGACTCAGCTGACTACAGTGCTGCCTTAGTGAAAGTCAGCAATGTGGATTAATGTTAGTTGTGACAATGAAATGAAAGAAGCTTCTGGAGAGAAAAGCCCAGTGCCATCTTTAATTGTCCCAGAGATCCTCACAGTAGAGGGACAGTTGTAGAGTACTTTATAGTTTGTGATTTACAAAACACCTTAACTTTCATCATCTCATTTGTATCCTCAAAACACCTTTATGAGGTTAGTTCTGTTATCTTTCTTTAAAGGCAACTGCATGGATCTGGGGCTTGAACACAGGCATGACTCAAAGTAGAACATTCTTTCTACACCATAATTTCTAAGCCAAAGTAAACACAGAACAGAGAACCAACAGACAACCACAGACAACAAAAGCAAACTTTGAGGTTCCCATTAAAAGTGGCCCTACATAACCAAAGATTAAATATTTTAAACAAATACAAGGCAATATTTTCATTGAGTGAGTACTAGCCTCTTCAAAGCAGTCACCTTAAAAGACTATGACTGTATTGCAGTAAGGCTGTTGCTGTTTAAAATATTCTAAGGCTTGCCAGGCACAGTGGCTCATGCCTGGAATCCCAGCACTTTGGGAGGCTGAGGCAGGTGGATCACCTGAGGTCAGAAGTTCAAAACTAGCCTGGCCAACATGGTGAAACTCCATCTATATATAAAAAAAAAAATTCTAAGGCTCTTCTTTTGAAATTTCCCTGTATATTTTTTAGAATATTCTTAACAAGGGCAAAGATTCAACCTTTAAGAAAAAGCTCTCATCTTTCAGCATAACTATTTTGAAAGAAAATCTCATTTGAGTATAAACATTCTGGCATATTTGTGAAAACTCTTCTTAGAACTAAAATTCTAAATGACAAATCTACTGTCAGTACATCCTTCAGAAAACATGTATGCCATTGATTCCTACTCCTAATGATAACTTAAACTTACTTTCAATAATACAAAATACTTTTCTTTATAAAATATAAAATGGTGTCCATGGGTTTTTCCATGTTGCTTTATTCCAAAAACGGTCTTGACCTGGATATTCAATAGGAAAAGTGAAGTTAAGCCTTAGATATGATAATGGAAGAAATCTCTCTTCTGCAATAACAAGAATAACTCTGATGTCAGATAAGAATTTACAATCAAGAGGCCTGGCAGGGTTCTGTTTCCAGATTTGTCACTAACAAGCAGTGGGAATTTGACCAAGTTACCCATCCACTTGGGGCCTGACTTCCCTGATCTGCCAAATGAGAGGTTGGCCTAGATTACACCAAGGTTCCCTTGAGCTTCAACCTTCTATAATCTCAGCCCTACCATTTCCAGAGTTAAAATGATTCTAGACTTGTATAGGCAGTTTTATACTTTTAGATACTACAAACAGTCTCAGTTAACAATTAAAATTTTATGGAAGAGAATAGGATTAAACATTCCTATAGGATATCTCAGAAGGCCTAGTACAGTACCCTTTCATATTATTTGGAAACATCTCAGAAGACTTTTGTTTGTACTTTTGAGGTGACAAAATTTATCATACCAGTCCTGCTAGATGGAATATTACTATCATTAAGAAATTATGGTTTCCATAATTAATGACAATGCTTCTTATAGGCAGAGGTCCAAGTGGTTAATTTCTTTTACCATAATACCAATTTTTTTTTTTTTGATTGACTAACTTAATTAGAAATCTTGTTTCTTAGCTTGCTGTGTGACAGGAGTTATTACTGGTGCTGGAGATATGGGAGTAAATAAAAAACAAACAGTTCCTGCCTCTGCTGATTGCACGTTTCAATGTATTTTTTTAGTTTAAGCTCCTCAAATATCTTTGTACAAAATGGGGTGAAAGAGAGAAGGAATAAGCAAATAAATACATTTAAAAATAAGAAGCAGAAAAAATGAAATATGGAGGGCCCAGGAATGGCACCTATCATGCAGATAGCAATGACAAGCCATTGCAAAAGTTCCCTTTGAGAAGAGTAGTGGGACATGAATAGTAAAAAAGGATGAAAGCAGAATGATTAGGCCATTCAGGTGACAGAAACAAAGTGAGGGAGAGAGAATACTGGGAGAGACGAAGAGTAAATATAAAAGTGAATGGCAGAGGACAAAAAAATATGAAGAGGAAAAGAAAGAATACAATCACAATTTTGTGAAATAACTCAAAACAGTCAATTTTTGGAGGGTAAATAGTGTCTCATTAGTATTTGTAATTATCTCCTTTTCTCCCAGAGCTAGCACTTAGTAGGTTTCCAGTAAAATTTTATGAACAAATAGGTGGGTAAGTCAGTGAACTTGCTTGAGAATTTGAGTAAGAAAGGATCCTATATGAAAGAGCACTGTACACTGGGAGAATACACGGGAGAAAGGTTGGGTGAACTGGGAATGCACTTATTGCCCATGTAAGACATACACAAGAGGACATGTAACTCCTGCAAACAGTGAAAGAGAATTAAATGATTACTGATTGGCTACTTTTCCTTTACTGGACTATTAGCAACATCCATTCCACTCATACTTAGACAACAATTCTGAATGAAATTTGCACGCACACACACACACACACACACCCCCACACCCACCTGTGATGCATTTAAGTAATGTCATAAATTGCTCTAAAAGTTTACTTTTCTAACCTTGTTAGCTATTTTTATACACCTTTGCAGAGAAGTATACTAGAGGATCCTAGAGGCAGCAGACTTTACTGAAAGCTATAAGCTAAGAACTGGACATGATGTGAATTTGTAAACCTTTACAGATAATTTTCAAGATAAAGCTGTTATTAGTAAACTCACATTTCATGACCAGAAGCTGGCATTTCTGATGACAACTGTGTTTCTAAAAGGCAATTTTTTTTGGTAGTATCATTTATATCACTCAAGAACATTGGTTTTTGAAAATATTCGGTACTACCTGCTAAGAGGTAATATTTTATATTGTTATATTTCTTTTCAGAACCAAACCTGTCTCTTATCATGAACGAGCTCTCTTTCAGATTGCAACTCAAGATGCAAATGTTCAGAGACAAAATGGGAACCCATGTGTGGTGAAAATGGAATCACATATGTATCAGCTTGTCTTGCTGGTTGTCAAACCTCCAACAGGAGTGGAAAAAATATTGTAAGAAATCGCCTCTAAAGTATATGGCCATGGTCTTGTTACAATATAAATAACACAACTCTATGGGGGCTCACAGCAGACCACTACTAGTAGGAGGCTTGCCTCTTACCCTTTTTGTGTAGAAAAAGAAAATGTTATAACCATTCCTAGTGGTACTTGAGTTGCTGGAAAAATTAGGGTGAGAATTAGAGTCATGAAATAGGGTGGAAGAGCTTTTGTAATTATGTAGTCAGTTTCTCTCATTTTGCTTATAAGAAGTGTTAACCCTGAATGAGAATGTCTATCATGTGATCATATAATAAGATATGCTTTCAGATCCATGTCTTCTGACTCCAAGACCAGTGGTCATTTGAGGTTTTAGGAGATGGACAAATAGAAGTCAGTATTAGGAGGTTTAACTCCAAAGATTCTAGACCTTGGGGTGAGGGGACATGATTATGAGGAGGTTGATGGTTCTAGGACAACTTTGCTTGGAAAAGCCAGTCAATTTGTATAATAATAAGAGAGCAGATGGGGTGGAATGGAGGGTTTCTGTAGGGTGGAAGAGGGAGATGAGGTTGGAAATATAGGTAAAAAGCTGTTTTAGTCAGTCCAGGCTGCTATAACAAATATACCATAGAATGAGTGGCTTAAACAACAAACATTTACTTCTCATAGTTCTGGAGGCTAGTAAGTCCAAGATCAAGGTGCCAGCAGATCTGGTGCCTGGTGAGGACCTGCTATCTGGTGTGTGGCCATCTTCACCTTCTATCCTCACATGGCAGACAGCAGACAGGGAGAATAGACTCTTTCTAGTTTTTGCTCTTTGAGACTGCTTTCTATTTGTGACTGATGAAATTTACCTTTATTTGACAATTTTACAAGGCAGATAATTAAACTACTCATGCATTTCATTTATTTACATATGCTTATTAACTGGATATGAATGCTTAGGCTGTATATCCACAGATATACAGTTATGTTTTTTGATTGACTCTGTTCATTGTGTTATTATTTTGACTTATTTAGAGCAGAAAGGATTGGTTTCTAGCAACAATGAATAACACTGCCTACTCATCTGAAATACATTTTCACCAAGCTTCTCTTTTCTTCTTTGTTTTCTTCCTTTGTTATTTTTCTTTCAGCTACTGTTATTTTTGCCCACACTGCATGAAGGTTTTTCTTAATGAGAACTACCATTTGTGAAAGACATTAGAAGGAAGGGCTAAAGATTGGTGTTCTAAAAACAAACTTGCATTTAAACCTCATGGTCCTAAAATAATTTGTATTATTTTCAGTGTTTTCCTTATGTGAGAACTGAGGCACTGAGATACAAAGGATTTGCTTAACTCATTTGTCTAGTGAGCAGCCAGAATTAAGAATCAAAGATTTCAATTTGACATTGCAAAAAATCTATATTACCACTTTTTCTAGAAAAGGAAATGCCAGCTTTATTTACTGTCTAAAACTCACAAACTCTTCTGTGATTAAAAATAGCATTGTATATATGCATTAATAAAATTTATAGAAATAAATAACCCCTTAAATAAAAGGGTTTATACAAACTTCTTTCTTCAGTCAAAATTTAGTTGAGTTTTATGTAACAGAATTACTTTTTTCTCATAGCCACTATAAATTGTGTCATATCCTCAATTTTGCCCATTTACTTAACTAAGTTTTATCAAATGCCTAAAATGAGAGCCTCTTCTATTCCCTAGTTGCATAATGATAGTAAAGCAAGCAGTTTCTTCTTTCATGGAGATTACATTTTGTTGGGAAAATATATTTTAAAAATAAGAAAATATATGATATCCTTATAGGTAGTAAGAAGCACTGTGGAAAAGACATGAATTAGAATAAAAGGATGAAGAGATGGAGTATTTTTTTTTTAATGGGTAGTTGTGAAAGGTCTCTAATAACATCTCTGAACAGACACCTTAAGTATGGATGCCAGCCATATAATCACCTAGAAGAAGAGCTGCCTGGGTAGAGAAAATAGCAGGGCCATGAGGCATGGATAAACTTGCCAGGTTTGAGAGGAGGTTTGGAAAGGGCCAAGTGGCCTTTTCAAGGGTCATGTATGTGGCTGACACAAAAGGAGAGAGGGAAGATCACTGAATGGTGAGATTAGAGTGGCATACAGGTGCTACATGATGGAGAAAGTGTAAACCGTTATAGGATGTGGGGTTTCATGCAAGTATAATGAGAAACCATTGCAGGTTGAGGGTAGTGATGTGATCTGACTGTCATGCTTAAAGGTCCACTTTGCTTACTGGGTGGAAAACAGATTCTAGCTAGATAAGAATGAAAACAAGTTAAGAATAAAGGGAGCATTGTAACAATCTAGGCAAGAAATAATGGTTACTTATAATTGAAACTGGTAGTGAAGGAGGTAAGGTATGGTTAGATTAGGTAGGATTTACTCGGAGATTGTTGCATAGGATTAATACCTTGTAGACCGACCATCTGCTATTTAGATAATGAAATGCTGTGTCTGTATAGATTTTACTTTGTTCAATATACTCTAACACGGAAAAATAAAAGAATACTTCCTCATTGTTTATATAATGCATGGCTACTATACTGTAAATTTTTTTTAAATAACTATCTTTAATTTTATTTAAATGTCACGGCAATAACTGGACTTTTCCCTATCGTGTTACAGATATTTTACAACTGCACTTGTGTGGGAATTGCGGCTTCTAAATCTGGAAATTCCTCAGGCATAGTTGGAAGATGTCAAAAAGACAATGGATGTCCCCAAATGTTTCTGTATTTTCTTGTAATTTCAGTCATCACATCCTATACTTTATCCCTAGGTGGCATACCTGGATACATATTACTTCTGAGGTGAGTACCGATTTTCCCCATTCCAATTTTAATATAAGACATAATCATATCAGGCAAGGATTTACATTTTTTTTTCCTGTGGAATCATTATGTTTCTTCTTAGTTTTTTCGAGGAACTTGTCCCACATCCTTGTTTCACTTCTATATGCATCCCACTTGATATTTTTTCAAAAATGCGGCTTAATAGACATTTTCTTAGTTAATAATGTTTGCAAACTATTGGTCTAGAAAGCAATGTTAGTGCCTACATTACTAGAGTTGCTTAATAGATAATAGTATGCTGTTTCTAATGCTGGTAATAATATTAATTAGTACAGATAACATGCATTTTAAATATAGTTTCACTAAATCATGGGAAATACAATTTACAAGACAGTTTAATGGCTCATCTAATACTACAATATTATGCATTTATTTTGATTTTTTTTTTTTTTTTTTTTGCTTTATCCGTGTATTTTTGCTATAACTAGAATTATCTGTGAGGGATTTCATGGCTTTTGGGTAAATTGAGGATGCTAATCCATGATGTTAATGACAGTGTTAGTCTGTTTTCACACTACTATAAATACTCAAGACTGGGTAATTTATAAAGGAAAGAGGTTTAATTGACTCACAGTTCCACGTGGCTCGAGAGGTCTCAGGAAACTTACAATAGTGGGGAAAGGGGAAACAAACAAGGCCTTCCTCATAAGGCACAGGAGGGAGAAGTACAGAGTGAAGCAGGAAGAGCCTCTTATAAAACCATCAGATCTTGTGAGAACTCACTGTCACAGAAAGAGCATGGGGGAACCACACCCATGAGTCAATCACTTCCCAAAAGGTCCCTCTCCCCAACATGTGGGGATTAAAATTTCGATTACAATTCAAGATGAGATTTGGGTGGCAACACACAGAGCCAGACCATATCAATAACTTCAATCATTTTTGCTTATAAAACCCTAAAAAATTTTGTAAAATTATGTAGCCTCTTGCTTATTTATAAATTGACAAAAAAAAATTGACACATAAAATTTTTTATCATAAGTTTAAATAGTAACTAAATATTGATTTCTGGTATATTATAAATATTTTATTAAAAAATAACAGTTTTAAATGTACATCACTTTCTAATGTAATTAATGGGATCTAAAAAGTAGTGATTTGATAACCAACATCACCTGGTTCAGACTTGCATAACAACTACTTTAACAGTGACCAGCATTACATATTTCCTTCTTCCTGTATTTATATCTCATTCAACTTCCTATACGTTTTTCTTCTATTAAAATACAATTTATGTTAAAACATTTTTTACTGATTATCCTATCATACATCTGTAAAAATTACATGAATCCAAATGCTAAAATAGTTTTGCAAATAGGAGTCTCGGTTATAATATTTTCATCCTAATTGAATTTGTTTTAGCTTTGCCAATATTTCTATTGTGCTATTGATAAAAATCACCTAAAATAATAAAAATTTTGATAAAATTATTAAACATGAAAAGTCAACATTTACTAGAATTCAATATTGATGAGATGGACTTGGTGATTTTCAAATTAATTCATGTATTCAAGGATAAATACTATTTTTTATCTGAAGGCTAACCAGAGTATTGTATACATTTTTAATTTCCCACAATTTGTATAATGGAAATTGTTTAGGAATGACAAACGGAAAACAGAACTTATTATCCACAAACCTGCTATTCTCCAAACAGCTTTCACCAAATCATGGGAAATACAACATGAAGAACATGAGATAGTTACATTTACAAATGGTAGCCTGAGTTTGACAAAACGGCAAAGCACTGTCTTAGACTTTTCAGAATACTGTGCTACTTCTTCAACATCTTATACTGTGCCAAGTGTAGAATCAGGTACTTACCACAGAAAGCATTTTCCAACCACTAGTCCTTCATATTAACTATTGTGAATTTTGATGTCAGAAGGACACCTTTGGGTTGAAGAAGTCATGTTTTGTTTTGGTTTGGTTTGGTTTTTGCCTCTTTTAAAGCAGAGACTAAATGATATAATATGTACAAAGTACTTAATACCATGGTTAACACTCAGTAGTCATTATATATCATCATGATTATTACTATTAAAATCCATAGGGAAATCATGTTAAGCTTTACAGTCATATTAATGACACTCCTTGTTATTTAGGTGTTTTTGCACTTTTCTGATTGTTTCAAGTTCCCTCTCTTTAGCAGCAACTTTTAGCATGCCACAGTGATTATATCAACTGATCAGTTTGGTCCTATGCTTTTAGTCCAAAAGCCATAAAAATTGTAGGTTATTAATTCTTTATTTTTGCTTCAAATTCTAACAATTTTTTAGAAATTTGAGCTTTATCCCAAGTCTTTGCTATTTTGCTGGCTAGAATTAAATTTATCCTGAGTCTTTGCTATTTTGCTGATTAAACTTAAATTTGACTTTACCAGAACCACATGAATATGGAACGTTGGGTGATTTAGTTTGTAGAAATATTAATTACAAACATGTAGCATTGCATGAAATGGAGTATGGCTTTTATATATTTTGCCCTCCCCTATGTTAGTACACCAATGGGTTCACCATAAGTGTCACTTGAATTCTAACATGATTTCATGTGTGTTAGGCAGATTATCATTCAAATTTCGATTTGCTTTAATGAATTATATATTTTATGGTGCTTTTGTTGATTTTAGGTGCATTAAGCCACAGCTTAAGTCTTTTGCCCTGGGTATCTACACATTAGCAATAAGAGTTCTTGGTAAGTATAATCTATGATTTAATTTATGGTAGCCACCATAAATATATTTTGAAGACTTTTCTAAATATTTTGATAGAATTTCCATGCATAAATATATGTTGTAAGTGGTAAAGTTAATAGTCTTTTTTATTCCTTTCTTCATTTCTTCCCTCCTTTTCTTGACTCCTATCTTCTTTTGCTACAGAAATATTTATTGCCTATTTTGTGCCTCAGATATAACAAAGAGATTTTGTGAGATTAATGATAATTTTAAACAATCTTATGTTTTCTAGTACTTGTGTGTTCTCACAAAATCTATAGCTTTTACAAGAGAGCTCTCGGAAATTAATCAGTAAGAAAGGTTGAAGCCTAAATATAGCTTTTTCAGTTATTAAAATGGAAAGAATTCTTTTGAGTTACTCTCAATGTTTATCCCTTATGTCATTAGGTAGAAAGATAAGATACTATTTAAACCAAGCAAATAAATTTCAGTAGGTCGTTATTTCAATTGTAATTAAAATGCTTTTTCTCCCTACCAAGTTTTTAAATGTATATTGGTTAAAACCCACAGAAAACAGTGAATGAGACAAATAAAGTTTTTATCCTTAAAGAGTTTATATATTAAAGAAGAAAATAAAATAATTTTGAATATGCCACTGTCATTTAGTAGAAAGGAACAACTCAGAAAGCAAAACAAACCCAAAGCTTAAACAATTTGAAATTAAATTTGGTTTACATAGATCTTGATGTAAACTGGTTGCATAGCAAAATAATAGAATCCTGATAAAACTGAAAAAGAAACAAAAATGGAGTTATATGACATCATGACTGGCTCTAATTCTACAATATGAAAATAGGTATTATCTAGAAAATTGTCGTATATTGAGCCTGTATATGCCTGGCAAGACTTGGCCTCCGTATCTACCTGTCTTTGGGAATATAGATGGAACCTACAGAGCAAAAATTGTTCCAACTAAAATAAGTGATTTACAAAATTGATTTGACAAAAAATATTTGAATTTGACAAAAGTATCATAAGCAAAGTCAAATGACAAAAGATGAACCAGAAATGGGTTTCGCAATTTATGTAACAAACAATTGGCTAATATTCCCATTATAAAGAAAACTCCTAAATTTTGAGAAGAAAAAGACAAGCAGCAAAGTAGAAAAATGAGTAAAAGATATGAATTTTTCATGGAAAAATAAATGTAATTGCCTTTTAATATATAGAAAGATACTCAAATTCTCTCATAAAAAGAGTCAAGCTAGAATTACATTTCTTATCAGGTTGACAAATTACTAAATTTTGTTTGCAATGTATGCAAAAATAGATTATGCTTACACATCGCTGTTGGGAAAACGATGTTCTTTATTGGGTATAACTGGTGAGTTTATATATAGATAGACCTTTTAACCTAATATCTTTACTTCTAACAATTCTACCAAAAATTTGATAGCAAAAATTATAAAATAAATTTAATCATTATAAATAGGTGTAATAACTGTGACTTTTTATAATAGCAAAAACCTGGAAGTGATCTAAATGTCCATCAGTAGGAGACTGGCTCAATAATCTGTAGTACACCCACATAACAGAGCTGTAAGGATGAATGGGGAAAATATCTAATGTTATCAAGCCATCTCCAGTATACAGTAGAAAGTAGAAAGAAGCAAAATCGAGAAGAATTTTTATTGTATGACATTTTTGGTGTTAAGTGTGGAAAGGTGGCAATATTATACACATGTGCAAAGGCATTTTGCTCTTTTTAAAAAAAGAAACAATGGAAGCATAAACTAAAAGCTAATTTTAAAAAATGTTTACTTGTAGAAGAAAGTGAAGAGGTAAGAAAGTTCAGGATGAAAGTAAGCCTTTGTAAATGTAACTACTTATATGATTGTTTAATCAACTTTATATAAGGTTTTTATATAACTGAAAAGAAAATAACCAAATCTTAAACTGAAATTGTATATTGAATTGGTAACATAAGCATGCATAAAAAACCTTAAATGCCTTAAAAAAATGAAATTTTTTACCAAATTCCTATAAACTGCATTTATAGCCATTATTACTAATATCAATATTTTTATGTTGAAACTATTATAAATTTAAGACAAAATAGTTGAAATATGTTAAGATTACTTGAAATCAATATTTTCAGTAAAATAGAAAAGTGAAACAAGTATAAAATAACTTAAAGCTCACTTTTAAATTTGAACTTAAAACATCAATGAACTCACATATTTTTATTTTAAAATAATGTGTATTTCATAGTTTCATCTCCTGAAAAGTCTAGAAACTATGAAACCCAAAAGAAATGAACACAACACTTAATCTGTGATATCTAAATAAAATCTCCCAGGAAAAAAATATGGTACCCCAGAGAAATGACTGGTTCAAGGTCTAGGGTAGAAAATGCATAAGATGATATGGGACATCTTTTTATGCAAGAAAGTGACAAAGCTATCAAAGCCTAAGAAGGATATATCATAAGGGCACTGAACCAATTTGAGGAGATTGGCCTCAAGGTGAGATAAACTGAAACTCACAATAGTAGTAGCAGTAATAACAATAATGGTTGCAGTTTATTGAAATATATACATATTTAAAAACCATGAGTTCATAATGATACTTAAAAAATTTGGAGACTATCAGGACATCAAATCATTATTCTGAAAACTGAGAAATAAAGGAGAAAAAAGAAATCATTTATCCTGCCTTTCTTCTATTAACTATATGTCAAAGTAACCAAATTAGTCAATTAGGGAAAATTCCTTTTTAGAGAAAAACACAAATAGTTTCTATAAGAAGTACAGATTTTTTTAAAATTCCTGTCTTGTAGCCTTAAAAATCGCTAAAAGCTTTAGGTGAAAGTTGATGAGTAACTTCATAACAGAGGGATCAGACTGGCAGAGCCTGAACTTCACGTCCATCTTAGCATTACTGAGAGTGGCAACTAGGGAGCATGTGCCTTCTAATTGAACCTGAATCTAATAAGATCTAACTACCAGATTCTAGAAAAACGGAAGATAGGAGAATAAATTAAATGATGCTATAAAGAAGCAATTAAACAAATCCAGACTGTGGCATATCTTATAGGAGTTGGTGGTGTCTTTTTTCAAAAATCATAAGTAAGAAAACGAAGTGAAGAGAGGATATTGCTATAAAGAGTCATCAACTAAATACAATGTGTTTATTTGGTTTGGATCCTTATAAGAACAAACGAACTAAAACAATCCTTGGTGACAATCCAAAAACTTAAATATGTACTATATTTTAAATAAAATTAAGAAATTATTATAAAATGTGATAGGTGTGAGAATGGCATAGTGGTCATGTTTTTTTAAAGATGTTATTATAATTGAAATGACATGATGTCTGTGATTGCCTTTAAAATATTAAAATAAGAGTTCAGACCGGGCACAGTTGCTCATGCCTATAATCCCAGCACTTCGGGAGGCTGAGGTGGATGGAACACTTGAGGCCAGGAGTTCAGGACTAGGCTGGCTGTAATATAGCTAAACCCCATCTCTACTAAAAATACAAAAATTAGCCTGGCATGGTGTCACACACTTCTGGTACCAGATACTCAGGGAGGCTGAGTCACAAGAATTGCTTGAACCCAAGAGGCAGAGGTTGCAGTGAGCTGAGATTGTGCCACTGCACTCCAGCCTGGATGACAGAGGGAAACTTTGTCTCAAAAAAAAAGAGTTCAGAGTGGAGAGAGAGATGAAACAGCAATGGCAAAACATTAATAATTGTCAAGGCTATGATGGTACATGAGGGTTAATTATATCGTTCTCTCTGCTTTTGTGAATCTTTGAAAATTTTCTATTATAAAAATCTTAAACCATGTACAGAAAATTGCAAACATTTGAATTTTTTGGCTTGTCTTCATATCATTAAAGGTAATGTAAAATTGGTTATCACCTGGATTTTTTAAGTGGTAAATCAATTATTTGGTTGGTTCTTGAGGCACCAAATAATCCAAATTGAATGGTAGATAAATTTCCTGCTCTTTTTGTTCGTGGGGTTTATGAAAAACAGAATCAATTAGTTATTCTTGTAACAATTTGATATTTAAAAATGTAAACTTATACAAAGCTAGCAAGAACTTGCTTTGTACATAGCAAAGATAGCAATGAACTCCAATTGATCCATGACCCAATTTCAACAATTATCAATACACAGATCATCTTAGGACATCTGTGTCCCTAACCACCTACCCCCACTAGCTTATTTTGAAGTAAGTCTCAGAATACTGCATTTCTTCCATAACATGTTTGGTGTGTTCTAATCAAAACCATAATGACTTATTTTAATCTGGTGAATCTTGCATCTTAAAAAATAACTTCTTAATATTAGCAAATACCCAATTACTGCTCAAATTCTTTAAATTATCTGATGTTTTCTTACACATGTATGTTGAACCAAGAACCGAACAAGGTTCATACACTGCATTTAGGCGATATATCTCTAAAATCTCTTTTAATCTATAGGTTTCACTTTCCTCTTTCTTTTTCTTCCATTTGTTGTGAAAATTTCAAACTTACAAAAAAATTTAAATTACAATGAATTGTATAACTTTTACTGGGATTTATCAACTGTGTCCAAAAACCAGAAATCCCTCTCCTCTGTTTCTCTAAGCATGCATATATGCTGCTGAATCATTTGAAAATAAGAAGTGAACATGCTGACACCTCACTCCTAAAGACTTCAACTTGTATTTTTCTACAGGAGCAAGTCTATCGTCCTATATAACCAAACTGCCATTCTCATGCTTCAGAAATTCAACATTAATATGCTACCCTACCTAATATAATCCTGCATTCCATTTTCTTTTATTAAAACAATTGTGTCTTCTATAGTGTTTTATTTTTTCTTTTCATCCAAGATCAAAGACCACATATTGCTTTTAGTTATCTTTTTTAGCTCTAAAACTTTTTTGTTTTTACTTTTTTGTTCTTTTGCAACATTTATATTTTTTCCAAGAGGCGAAACCAGTTGTTTTGTAAAATATCCCACCATTTGTATATGTTTGTTTGCTTTTGAGTATAACCAGGTAAAAATTGTTGGTGGCAATACTATACAGGTGATTTGCTGATAATTAGTGAATCACATCAGGAAGCACATGAACTCAATTTATACCATCATTGGAATTTTAATTTTGGTCTCCTGGTGAAGGTGATGTGCACCAGTTTTCTTCATTACAAAAAATCTTCTTCAGTTAATAAGTCAACTATAATTTGACACTTCGATGTTATGTCACCATTCTGTTCCCCAAAAATCTTTGACCCAAAATTTTGGTACCCATAGATGAGTCTGGATTGAATCAATTATTTATATGAGTATTTGCAAAGCTTAGGTAAACCTTAACATAGAAAATATTTTTAAATATTTTCATTTGTTATCAAAGAACACATGGATAATCTCTGAAATTTAGAAGTGTCATAAATATTCTTAGATTACTTTAAAAATTTAGTGAGATTATTTGTTCAATATAATCATAGAAAGCAATTTTATAACAGAAGAAAACATATATCAAAAAGGTTAAAACTCAAATGCCAGAAACAATAGGCAGTTGATGGAAATGAGTGATACAGGTAAAGAGAAAGCTGTAAGGGCTCACAGTGGACTCCAAGGGTAGGTAGAAGGTGGGGGAGTGAGGCATGGAGGCAGCTGCTGCTCAGCTCCAGCCAACTATGATCATGGACTGACAGACAACACAATTCTTAAGAGAACTCAGAAGTGTGCAGGTTTACATGAAATCTCCTAGCTTTCAAATACTGGCTGCTAACCAAAAAACAAAGAAAAACCTACACAGACTAAATGACAGATGTCAATGAACCGCCAATTTAGAACATATAAAATATAAACTGAGTTGTGAACAACTGCTTAAGATAATTTCATTAATATTTCTACATGAGAGACATCTTTTCTCCCTAAGGAGGGATTAAATTCCTAATATTTTCTGAATACCTACTAGGGTTTACAGCATGAATAAGGAAGACATGTTCCTACCATGGTGAGCTTACAGTCTAGCAGAGAAGGCAATTCAACAAATTATTACAGGAGTATTAAGAGTTTTAAGAGATGTAAAACAAGAGTTAATCCAGTTTAGTTCATCAAAATAGCCTACTCTGAAGGAAAATGTTCCAAATGAGATTCTAAAAGTGAGTGTGTATTAAGAAGGTGAAGAAGAGAAAAGTGTTAGTTGGTATAAAGGAAACTATACAAGGCATTCAGACAAGAGGGGACAACATTTTAGTCACTGAAAGAAAAACAAGAAAATTGGAGTCTGAAATACAAGACAACAATCTTGCCCAAAGTGTGGCCACAAAAGTAGAAGGGACTCAATGTCCAGTTAACTACTCTTGTTTTGGAACAGATGTCTTGGAAAGTCACCTACTTAATTCAGTGATGCAACCTTTGTGTGATGGATAGATTCGAGAGGGTTAATGAGAGGAATCATGAATTGGCTGTTGCTTTACTTTAGGGTAGAAGGAGTGGCAGTGGGAATAGAAAGAAGAGAAGGTGTTTAAGACATACCTAGTAGGCAGAATTGGTATGATTCAGGGATAGATTAAAAATAGTGATGGCCAGACAGAGGAGAGAAAGAAGGATCAACGATGACTCCGAAGTCTGCTTTAGTGACTGGGCGGCCACCGCTAAAGGGACAGGTCTGCAGGGGAAGAAGCTGAGCTCATGTTGAGTTTGAAGTGCCTGAGTGACATGCTTCTGGAGATAAATAAATGGTAGTTACTGCATGATTCTATGAGAAATGACTGAATTAGAGAGAGAGGTTTTGGAGATTTCAGCATGTAAAGATGACCTTTCATCTCCAAAACAGTAATTAGACTAAAGTAGGTGGTTTCAGATACTTGTTCTTAGCCAAAAAGATGTGCATATGTTTTTAACAGCAATTACTTGTTTTTTCTCACAGCAGGAATCCCAGCTCCAGTATATTTTGGAGTTCTGATTGATACTTCGTGCCTCCAATGGGGATTTAAAAGATGTGGAAGTAGAGGATCATGCAGATTATATGATTCAAATGTCTTCAGGTACCAAATCAAAAGCATTCCCGCATCTCATTGCTACAGCATCCCAGATTTACACAATGCCACTGACACTAACAAGTTTTCATATCATATCACTGCTTGTAAGGTAAAGAATAGTCTAATCAAAAAGTGTGATCTGTAATCCTAGAATAATTCTATTATTTTATTAGATCTTTGATTTTGTCCCTATTCATTACCTTGACTCCCATTTTAAATGAGTAATCGTTTTAAAAATATGACAAAAGTGTCCAGAAAATAATTTTGAGTTTATGCACACAAATGGGCAAGTATTTCCCTGAAATTCAGAAGCATTTAAATTTAGGTCACATTTTGGGTTTAATTATATTCTTTTTCAAACTGAGCCAAACTGTACCATTTACGTCAGATATAATCCCCCTGGGCAAGAGTTGGATTTGGCTCTAAATCTGTCTTTTATTGCCAAACTGATGTTCAATTATTCCTGTACTTGAAATGCATAAAAGTAAAAGGTTTTCTCTGTGTGGGTAAGTGTAGATGGGGGTTGGGTGGCATGGCCTTTTCACTATGGTATCATTCAGTTCAGCTCATCAAACATTTAGTCCTTTATTGCTTAAAGCAAAGCTTCATTGGCTTAAAAACAAGAAAGATTTGTTAAAAGACTTAGAAGCTGAGCATTTTCTAGAGAAATAAACTTGGTGCTGAACCATCTAAGTTGGATGTGAATTGGGCACACCACCTCAAATAAATTTGAGTTAATAGGTTTTGATGCTCTGTGTGAAATTTATTTTGGTCTTTGAAAGGGACCCAATCTGTGAGTATAATTTAGGATTTACTCACACTTTTGCTATCACTATATTAACTGTAATGTAGAGACAGTGTAACTCAATCAGAGATTAGAGTATGTTTTCAAGATAACCAGAATGAGGCATTCAACCTGTCCTTCCATACCTTAGCATCTTTCAATGAAGCATAGAACTATAGGCTTCTCATGAAATAAATTGATTTAAATCTCTGGTTTATTCTGAAATCATTCTGCTTTACTGAGAGCTCCAATTCCCCTTAGCATTGCTTTATGCAAGTTTTCCAAAGAAATGAGTTTGGGAAAGGTCTGAGGATAGGGTAGCCACATAATTTATCATTCAAAACTGGATTCTTTTGAGTGTGAAAAGGAGCACTATTAAAAGTACACTGGTCCAACACTAGCATAAACTAGGGCTGTTCTAGGCAAACAGGGATATGGATACCTGATTAAGGGAATAATTTACAGAGAGGATGAAACTGATTATGTAATTAGTAGTAACTGAAAATGATGGTGCTACTAAGACATTGCTTTCTTTTTTAAAAATACTTTGTCAGTATTCATAAAATAGCCGTATATATAAGCTACCAAATGTACTTTCTTAAACAAAACCATCAGAATGATATTATTATCTACCTTTTTAAATTTTATTTCAAGTTGGGTATTGCAATAATTATAACAGATATTCTCTCTTCTTTTAGACACATATATCTGGGACTAACTGTGATACTGGGCACAGTGTCAATTTTCCTAAGTACTGCAGTAGTTTTCATTTTAAAGAAAAATTATGTTTCAAAACACAGAAGCTTCACAAACAAGAGAGAAAGAACAACGGTGTCTACAAGATTCCAAAAGGAAAATTATACTACAAGTGATCATCTGCTACAGCCCAACTACTGGCCAGGCAAGGAAACCCAACTTTAGAAAATGATGACTGGAAGCCATGTCATCTAATTGGCGGAAATTTTGCGAACAAATAAATTTAATCAAAAGTGCTCTAAATTTGTAATTTCTTCCTCCTTCTAAAAAATATCTACTTTGTTTTTGGCCCTAGGCATTAGATAATATAACTGATAACAAATATAGTGAAATGTATAACAGAAGATACAGATGATGAAACTAATTTTGAACTTTTTAATTTATATAAAAATTTCTTATATCATTTACTTACTTCGCTTTATTTTTCCCTGTGCTCATTGATATATACACTGTATTCCTAGAAGAACGATGTCTCTATTGTCACACATGGTTATATTTAAAGTTACTTCTGAACTGTGTAATGTGTCTAGGGTAAGAAAATACTGCTAAAAATTAACTCATACCTTGGGCTCCTTCAAGTATCACTTCTATCGTATTTTCTCTCTTGTTGTCTTTGTGTATTTTAATAATGATCTTAGGATGGAGCAGAACATGGGGGAGGAAGATTTCATTTTAAGCTCCTCCTTTTCTTTGAAATACAATGATTTATATAGAAATGTGTAGAGGCAAATTATATTAGGGATTAGAATTTTGAATTATTAGCTCTTCTACTACACATTTACGTGTGCTTTTTGTACGGCGCTCTAAGTGACTATGGTTGTAAGGTAATAAAATTGATGTTAACATGCCTTATTATTCTTTTATGAATTAAATGAATTTTAAAATATTGTTAAATATAATACTGCTCCTACTTTAATATATGTAAGCAGCTTCCTACTTATATACATGACATGTTCCTAAAACGTGTTTGAAAGGTGAATTTCTGAAAGTCTACAATAAATGCAGGTGTTATAAAAGGAATAGAGAGTGACGGATGAGTGATGGGAAGTCTGGGTGTAGTACCTTTTGGTGCTCCACCTGCCCACATCAAAGGGCTTAGGGACTCCTGAGCAGGGCATTGCCACTGGGACAGGCTGCCAGATAGCTCTGTTTCTCTGCAACTGAAAAAGTCAAGCCAAGAGTTTCCTCTTTCCTAACTTCCTGGTGCTCCTCTGACAGGGGTTGTTAGGTTCAGCAGTCAAACATCTTTCATCTTTAGCTCTGTTATGTGCTATGTTTCTTCCTCCACCATAGCTGTAAAGAAAGGCTTAATCTTTCCAAGAAAAGCAGACTTAAGACAGAGACTATACTAGTGAGGCATCAGCTACTGCTGGCTCAACTTCCAATTCTGTCTGCATTCTGTTAGTCCAGTACAATCCAGAGAAGACTAGTTGAAAGGAAAACTTGGGCTAGAAAAGATAACCTGAAGGAAATTCCAGTACAAGTGAGGCCACAGAGTCCTTCAAATGCACAGAAGGAGGACCCTTACTTACTCAGTAGATTTTCAAGGTTACAACAGAGACCCATAATTCTCCTATGTATCAGCCACTCTAAAAATTGTATTACTTAATCTGTATAGCACTCTTAGTATCTGAATGCCAACTTTACAGATGAAACTGAAGCTGAGAGAGGTTAGATACATTGCTTAACCTTGGAGGGGACACAGAAAGAACTAAACCGAGATTTAAATCTAAAGTTATCTTTCTACCAGACCAACCTGACCCTATAAAGTTACACTAAATAAACTGTTACTATGATTAGTAATGTCTCTATATTACTTTATTTCACTGGATCAGTTTGCTCCTATAGTTGTCTTCATCTGTGTATTTCAAACCATCCATATCATCAACGTCTATAAACCACACAAATAATTTAGCATATTGTCTTTTCAAATGCTGTTGATTTATATTTTGAAATAATGTAGGGCTAACAAAGATACTCAAAACATTTAAGTCGGATGATCAAGGATAATAAAACTTTAGAATTATGGAAACTTGGGAATCGCAACACCGTTTTTGGTAGCCTTTAGAACAATCAGCGCACGTCAACAGGCCACTCCCAACAGAGAAGTCTATTTGAGGCATTTCTTGAAGCCTAAATACAACAAGAAGGTCAAGCTCAAAAATATGGCGACCTCATTCACGATGCCCCATTATGTTGCCTTTGAATTTCTGAGCTCAAGTGATCCACCTGCTTCAGCCTCCTGAGTAGCTAAGACTATAGGTGCAAGCCACTGCCCCTTCAGGTGAAGTGATCAAACCAAACTCTTGTGTATTCTTTGAATTTTCCCTTTATATATCAATCTTGCAAATACAAGTGGGAAGAAAAGGAGATGGAAAATTTGGAATTGGAGAAAAAAGGAAATGCTCTCTAAATACATATTAACCTTGTCAATTTATTTGAATTGGTGATGCTTGATTGTTTTATATTTTGCTATTTTTGAAAATAAAAACTTTTTAATTTTTATTTCCAGTTTTGTTTCCAGCAGGCCTACTTCAACCCTGCTGCTGCCCTGCTAGCTTGTGAGCAAGAATCCTTTTTGTCATCCCTGTATGAATCTTACCCATAACAAATATTTACTGAATGGGTAAGTGAGTACACTTGTCAAGAGTTTTCTTTGTAGAGGTATAATTAAACTACAAATTCTTCATCTTGCCTTTGACATCATCTTTATTTTTCAAGGCTTTTTGTCACGATACTTTGAAAAATAACTTCTTTGCAAGTAAATTTCCAAACAGAATGTTTCCAATTTATTCTGGGATAACTTGAAAAATATAAAATAGCACAAAGGATGATTAAATGATGATCTTTTTTATGAAAGAACTGAAGGTCAATTTAAAGGAAGCATCTTTTTATGCATAACCATTAATTTTACAGAGGAATTACACATATTAAACTCAGCTGTATAACAAATGAGGGTATCATTTAGTGGGAACTTAAATTTCCTAAGAGGAACCCTCATATTTTAGATAAGTAAACTCATCTGACAGCGGTAAGCAGATTTTTATGCCTCAGAAAGCATGATTAGCTTTTTTTTCAACAAACCAAACTCTATTTCAGAAGTCAAAGAAATTCCCTAGTTCCAAGACCAAACTTTGAGGTACAGCTGTGATTGATGTGTAGGATCCCACAATTGCTCCAAGTTAAATGGGAAACGTTATTCTCTTATTCTGCAGCCATGGCCCCTAGAGGCGACCAGCATTCCCACTGAACATCTGATTCACTATAACCTTCAGTCAGGTAAAGCTACAGCAATGTCATTTTATAGGTGGAGTGACTTAAATTGGATTAATTGAATTGCCCAAAGAGGGTGTGTCAATCAAAATACCTAATTGTTTAATTTTGTTACTTTCTTTCTTCTATTTTCTTTAGACATACTTTTAAAAATATTTTCCTAAATTATTGATTTGTAGGCTTGTAACTGTACTCTCTCATTTAGTAATTCAAAGATTAATTTGATGCCTTGTAGAGCTTTATGATTCCTAAGGTTGGACATGCTGTAGCATCAGTGATGTTTCTCTAATTGTTTACAAATGCATTCTTGATTTTCTATTTGACTCAAAATTTCTATTTACTCTAGAAGGAGACTATTTAAAAACTTTCTTGTGTTTGAATATTTTAATTTAAATTTGTCTTTCAAAATCATTTAATTTAAATTTTTATTTAATTTAAATTTGTCTTTCAAACGTTTTAAATTTTGAAGAAAAAAATATGTTCTCGTATCATAGAAGAAAATAATGGAAATATATTTATCATATCAAACTAATTAATTATATTATTCACATATTTTGGTACTTATATTTTTTCTGTTTTTTTCCTCTCAAAGCTTCAGAGTAGTAAGATGCTAAAATTTTCCAATATAATTGAGATTTTGTGAATTGTTTCCATTAAAAAGTTATTTTTATTTGTAGAATTTACTACTATATCTTATAACTATCATATTATTATTACATAAAGATTTGGTTTAAAAACTGTTGTTATTCTTAATTTTTTTAATTCTATTTTAATATTAATATTGCCATATCTGCTATTTTATTGACTTATGTATCTTTGGTCCTCCCTTTACTTTTTAAACTTTTCTGTGTTTTGTTTATGGTTAGTTATTTTTTAACAGCAAAGAAACTGGATTTTATTTTTACTTCATCTAAAATTTTGTCTATTATTAAAGAGGTTTAACTGTCATATCTGATGTTTACCTTTACTTCTGTTTTATTGTTTATTACATTTTTTAAAAATGTTTCCTTATGGTTTTCCTTTTATTCTTTCATATGCTAAATGTACCATATTTTTACTTTTTATTTTTTTTGCTAGAAATATGGAAGTTTTAGCAAACTGAAAATTATTTTGTAATTAATGATTCACAAATTACAAAAATATATCTTAACAATAATCATCTCTACTTAGAAAGACCAAGAATTGAATAACAAATACTGTTTACTGATTCCCTTTGTATAAGATTAAGTCTTAAATAATTTTACTTCCTGTCTCCTCTTTTTACCCACAATGCCAAGTTTCTTTGCTAATATAATCAATAATTTAAGAACTAAATTATTAATAAATTATTTCTACTTTATATGTTTTCTATTTGCTATATAAACAAATCTACAAAGAATATTTTATGCATTTATATTTTTTCCTATCTTCATTTATTTATTTAAAATAGATTCCTGGAGATAATGTTTCAAACATATTAACCAATAGCATTCAAGAAAGGAAAGGTAATAGAGTATAACACGAATAACATTTAAAAGATCAGCTTTTCCTAAACATTCAGAAGTTATCTATTTATAAGTTAAAAATAGCATTTCAGCTTTTTGGTTTTCATGTATTTGCATAAAAATACATGAAATTGTGTATTTTCATAAATACACAATTTGTGAATAGTGAGTTTGAACTTTTATTAGTGCACTGGTCATGTCTACTTCTTATAACTTCACAGCCCTTTAAAATATTTGTATTTTGGTAGTTATCGATGATATTAGCCTTTAGCAGGTCCCGTGTATCATAATTAAGTTTTCTAAGTTGAAGGCTTAATTTTTTTTTTTTTTTTTTTTTTTTTTTTTTTTTGAGTTTCGCTCTTGTTACCCAGGCTGGAGTGCACTGGCGCAATCTCAGCTCACTGCAACCTCCACCTCCTGGGTTCAAGCAATTCTCCTGCCTCAGCCTCCCTAGTAGCTGGGACTACAGGCATGCACCATCATGCCTAGCTAACTTTTTTTTGTATTTTTAGTAGAGACGGGGTTTCACCTTGTTGACCAGGATGGTCTCGATCTCTTGACCTTGTGATCCACCCGCCTCGGCCTCCCAAAGTGCTGGGATTATAGGTGTGAGCCACCACACCCGGCCTTAATTTAAAATTTAATTTCATGCAACTTTGACTCACACTTTTTAAAAATGTTCATGTAATTTTCTATCTCCTTTCTCAACAGATTTTATACTTGCATGTGTGCTCAAAATTGTTTTCTTAAGATGGATAATTATCTACATTTTATAATATAATTTCTAAAATTTGGATGTTTAATACACAAGGATTTATTTCAATGTACTATTTTGAAATTTAAAAGAAAAACATTATTTTGACCATGGTTGGCCACTTGTCCCAGTTCTGATTATTGAAAAATCTGTGTTTTCTATGTTTAAGAAGTCCTATATTATGGGTGTTTATAGACTTTCTAATCTCATTAATATGCCTATTTCTGACCATGATTATACCTCAAAAGAATTACATATGTAAATTATAAAAATACATTTTAATTTCTGGCAGCTAGTATCCTCTTTTGAATGATTCAAAAGTTTCTTAAATACGTTCATTCATATTTATTTCTTCTGGATACATTCAAGATTATTTTTTCAGGTTCTAATGGTACGCAGGTTAGGCATGGTTGTTCATGTCTGTAATTCTAACATTTCACAAGGCTGAGGTGGGAGGATCAATCACATAAGCCCAGGAGTTCGAGGTGACAGTGAATTATAATCATTCTACTGCACTCTAGACTGGGCAACAGAGCAGAACATTGTCTCTTTTAAAAAGTTTCCAACTGAGACTATTAATCTCATTGAAATAACCTGAAAAATGTATATATTTTCATAATATTGTAACATTTCGTACAGGGACAAGACACACTTTTCCATTTGTTAATATTTTTGTATGGCTCTCAATAAAATGTAATATTTCTTATTAAGTTTACTTCCAGTCTCTAATATTCATGTTGTTATTATAATTTGGAATGTTTTATTCTATTTTATTTTCTAAAAGGTAATTTAGGACTTTTATTTTACAAGTAAAAGAGATTTAGTAAAGTTATTAGTTGTTTTATGTTTATGATATAAAGTAGTTCTTAAACATACTCAGGTATTAGTTTTGTAATTTGTTCAGTTGTTTCTCTAGGTGTTTCTGGCTGGGGGAGATAATCAGAATATTTGCAAAAGAGTATTATTTTAACTCTTTCTTTTCAAAGTTGGTACTTTGTATATGTTTTTTCCCTCTCTGTGAGAAACTCAGTGATATTTATATATATCATATATCTAAAATGAAACCCTGCTTATAATATGCTCCTACTCAAAAGTATTTAATATTTTCCCATCAATTTCAGGAAATTGCAAAATTCCGTGGTAAAATCAGGATGTGGTTCCTGACAACCTTTTTAGCTCCATCTCCTACCATATCCCTAACTCAAAGCCGTAACTCAGATCCCCTGGCTACACTGTATTACATACAGTGGCTTTACCTGCTACTATCTCTGCCGAGAAAACACTTTTCTCCTTTTTCCTCTTTCTTCAAACTCTATTTTGTATACGAATCATGTAGGCCTTCTGTTAAAATGCAGATTTTATTCAGTTATTCTGGGGTGGGGCCTGAAGGTCTACATTTCTAACTGGCTTCACAGAGCGGCAGCTTCATTATCTTCAGCAACAACCTGGCTGACTACTCCTCCCTTCCAAAATTCAGTTCAGCCATCCCTCGTCATCTTTCCCTAAATCATAGCCCCCCAACAGCACCCCCATAAACTATATGGTAGGATAATCTATTCTACAATTTTCACCTCTATTTAAACAATAAAATTAGTTTGCCAATGTTCCATTCCTTTTATTTTTATTTTTTGTCTAAATTTCCAGGCTAGCTAAAATAGTTAACTCATAAAAAAGTTCCATAGTTTATACTCTGGAAAGAATCCCATAACAGCAGTAAAGCCAACTAGTGAACATAGAGGACCTACTACCATGGTGATTAGCATATCAGCACTGGAGAGATCTCAGAAATGGTTATTTAATAGGATGATCAGGGCCACAGAAGTGATGTTCTCATGGTTCACAAAATCAAGTTACTTACTAGTGAAGTAATGTTCTCATGGTTCACAAAATCAAGTTACTTACTAGCTCTCTTGAGCTTCAGTGTCTTGAATTATTGCTCCATGATATCTCCACCAAAACCTGCCAACCAGATTGAAGATCAATGAATTTAAAGTTTAAGTTTCTCTAATCTTGGATAAAAACTGGCTCTGAGAATCCTGGTAACTTTGTAAATAAAGCTCTTACACTGATACAGCATGTAATTCTTGACATTACATGTATTTAATGTTACCACTGGCCCTACCAGGCCTTACATAATCTAAGCTCAGCAATTCTTAAGTCTCATTTCCAGCACACTCACTCTGCTTCACTTAGGCCTGCTTTCTCCTATAACACATCAAGCAGCCCTCATGTCAGGGTCTTTGCACTTCCTGAGTCTTCTACTTGAGACAATCAATTTTCCCCTGTTACTCCATCACTTACTCCCTCTTTGTTCAATCATCAGCCCCTTGAAGGCCTTCCCTGACTATGCCACCTAAAGTAATATATGCTGTCCCCCCTCTCTCATTATTTTGACTCGGTTTTTTAAATAGCAGTTAGCACTCTTTAATACAGATCATCTTCCTAATTTGTCTATTATATGGAATCTCCATAAAGTGTCCTGCAATAGTTGTTATTTCCCACTCTAATGAGCCTGGAACAAAGTAGGCAACCAAAGGCAAAATGAATAAAACATTCCAAATTTGAGAGAGTCAGGAGAAATGAGTAAATATTTGGAGCTGTAAAAATCTTTTTTTCCATTAAAAAAGAACCAGGGGAGGGCTCCAAGAAGGCTAATTAGAGGTGCGCAGCATTTGCCTCCTACACAAAGAAGGAGCAAAACATCAAGTAGATAACTACGTATAATAGAGCTTCTAAGAGAGGACACTGAAATTTAGCAGGAAAGTGACAGGGAAGCTTGAAGGGAGAGGGGAAGCAAAGCAGCTGGCCCAGCTGTGATCAGCTCAGAACAAAGAGATGCTCTCCAGTGTGGGTAATAGATAAGTGAGAAATCTCTAGTGATCCCCATTCCCACTGCTGACTTCTGCAGTCCTAGCCACAGGTGAGCCCCTCAACCCTTGCAAGCCCTGACACTAATATAGGGTACTGCCTGGAGTCCATGCAACAGCATTGTTTCAGAGAAGGAATTCACACTGGATCTCACCACTTCCTGAAATCCAAGTAGCTGTAGTATGGCACCATTTTCAGAGCCCAGCCCCCACCAGGCGGCACCTTGCCCCAGAAATCTGCCGACAACCCCAGATCTACCCAGAGGGCTGTATCATATAATGGCAGCTAGACCCAATGGGGTGGCCATGTCACCAACACTCTAGCCTATGCAGTGTCCTACACCCTGGGGGAATGAACAGTACAGTGTACCAGGGAAGTTGCCCCTAGGACAAAGGTAGCTGCATTATGTGTTCTCCAGAGCCTGAGAGCCGTCTTCAAGTTTCTGCCACTGACAACAACCCTGCCTTTTCTAGCAGAAGCACACACACCTTCAGAGGGCCTGGGATCTGGCCTGCCTACACTGCTGTCCTAGGGCCTGTGGACAGTTTCACCCTACTCACAGCTACCAACATTGGTGAGCGAAGCATATCTTCCTGGGACCTCAGGACTGATCTGCACTACCTATTGTAGCTAGTGCCTACACACACCATTGGGGTACCTAAAGACAGGCTCACCTTGCCTATCTCTACCACCTACATGCACTGACTGGGGGCCTGGGAATAGGCCTACCCTGCCCACTCAGCAACGTTACCTTTCAAAAATAAAGAAGAAATGAAGTCCCAGATGAGTGAAAACTGAAGAAACTGACAAGCTGTACAAGAAATATTTAAGGAAGCTCTACATCTGGAAAAGAATGCATTCACCATCATGAAACCACCCAAAAATATACAACTGACTGTTAGAACACATACACAAACAAGAAAGAGAAAGGAGTCAAATTTTAACTGTTATCGCTATAATAAACCCCATGCAACTATAAAGATAAGGAATAAAAATGAACAAAAGAAAAAATATGCAAAATAATCAAGAATAAAATTAACAAAATGACAGGAGTAAGTCCTCATCTATCAATAACAACCTTGAATATAAATGGTTTAAATTCCTTAATTAAAGGCTATATACATTGACAGAATAAATTAAAAACCAATAGCCAACTATACTTTGTCAATAAGAAACTCGCTTTATCTGTAAGGACAGATGTAGACTGAAAGTGAAGGGATACAAAAAATAGGCTGGGCGCAGTGGCTCACACCTGTAATCCCAGAACTTTGGTAGGCCGAGGTGGATGGATCATGAGGTCAAAAGCTTGAGACCATCCTGACCAACATGGTGAAACCCTGTCTCTACAAAAAATACAAAAATTAGTGGGGCATGGTGGTGCATGCCTATAGTCCCAGCTGCTCAAAAGGCTGAGGCAGAAGAATTGCTTGAACCTGGGAGGTGGAGGTTGCAGTAAGTGGAGATCGTGCCATTGCACTCCAGTCTGGCAACAGAGCAAGACTCCGTTTCAAAAAAGAAGAAAAAAAGAGAGAAACATTCTGAGGGAATGTGTTCTCTTCCAGGTCCACAAGGGGGCGTAGTTTTAAGGGCAAGAACTTCCTAGCACCATGCACCCCTCCCATCTCTCTCCAACCAGGAGATTTATTCGCAGGTGCGGGGAAGAAACTAAAAGTCAATCACTCCAGCGGAAGTTCTAAGGAACTCCTTTCATTGGCCCGGGGACTTGGAGGAGGTGGGGGTTCCTTCCAGGTTAAAAGTCTCCTCTTCCACACCCCTTAGGACTCCATGTTTGGGTCCCCTTCCACAAACACTCCCTTCGGGGAATCATCTTTCTCTCTCCTGGATTTCCCCTCTAGAGTCCCCTTCCACACTCTCTCGTGGAAGCCTGTCTTCCCCTCCTAAACTCCATCTCTCTCTCTTCCCTTCCACTCAGTGTGGAAGCTGCTTTCCCCTCCTGGATTCCATCTTTCTAGATTCTCTCACTCAGTGTGAGAGTTAGCTGTTTCCTTCTCTCTCTCCTCTTGCTTCCCCTCTCTCTCCTCCTGTTTCCCTCTCTCTCTCTCTAAATAAATCACTTTCTACAAACACTTTTGAGTCCAGCATTTACTGCGCACTGCACTGTGGTCCCCTCTCTCATTCTTGAGAGGGCAGGACACCAAGAACCTGGAGAAATGTCCTCTCAGGGGAGGTGAGGGTACCCTGAACCCCCTGAACCCCAATATTCTGGTGAGCCAGCCAGGAGAGGGGTACACCAGAAAAAGGGGTATAGAAGAGGGTTTCAGCCAGGAAAGAGGTACATCCGGAGAAATCGACCTCAAAATCGTGAGTAAAACCGGCCCCATTCTGTCCTGCCTCTTTAAGAACACCTGAAGCGGCCACAGCCAGGCAGGGCTTCAGGGGAACCGGAGCAGCAGCGTCTGGGAGGCACGGCCCAGCCAGAATTAAAAGCACAGGTTTTCTTACCTCCAAGCTGTCTCTCTGCTTTCCGTCTCCTTCTCTATCCTTTGGATATTATCTCTGGGACCAAAACCTGCGGGAGCCTGTGGGGCAGAGAAGGTGAGCACTGCCCCCAGGGCCTTTCGCTCCGGGCCAGCTGGGAATAGCCCAGCCCCAGGAACCAGAACTGGGACCTCCTGCAGCTTAGCTGCGCAGCAAGCCACAGCTGGGCTGGAGAAAGCAGCGGGGGAGGGGCGAGGTACAGCACGAGCCTGCAGGGGACCGGGGAGCGTGGCAGCCTGGCTCATGGTTCTTGCAGTCCTCCCTGGTGCTCCCTAGTCCCAGGCAGCAGTGTAAAAAAGGCTTCCCCAGGGCGTTCACCTGCTGGCTGTGGCTCCCTGTGTGGGCAGCAGCTTGGGGAGTGGCCTAGGTGGGCACGTGGTTCTGGCGGGGTCAACACAGCAACCGGAAGCCACGGGGCGGGGGAACTCAAGGCCGGCGAGCAGCAGCTGTGAACGCGGCTTTAAACTGATGTGGCGAGTGGCTTTTTTCCTCTGCCGGTGCCCTGAACCCCAGTATTACAATTCCAGGGAAGCAGAAACCAAAGACATGCAGTAGTACCCATATTTATATAAGACAAAGAGACTTTAAGCAAAAAAGAGGAAAAAAAAAACAAAAATGGTCATTATTTTATGATAAAGGGCTCAATTTAGCAAGAGAATATACCAATCAAATATATATGCCCCAACACTAGAACACCCAGATATATAAAGTAAATATTATTACAGCTAAAAAGAGAGATAGACCTCAATGCAGTAACAGTTGGACGCTTCAAGAACCCACTTTTCAACTGTTAGATCATCTAGACCGAAATTTGACTAAGAAACATCAGGCTTAATCTGCACTACCTAACAAATGGACTCACCAGACATTTAAAGAACATTATATCCAACAGCTGCAGAATGCACATTATTCTCATTAGCATATGAAATATTCTCTGGATAGACTATATGTTAGGCCATCCAACAAGTTTCACTTTTAAAACACACTTAAAATATTTTTAAGTACGTTCTCAGGACATAATAAGTGTAAAAAGAGGAAATTTAGAAACTGTACAAACACAAGTAAATTAAAAAACATGCTCCTGACTCATGAGTAGGTCTGTGAAGAAATTAAGAAGAGAATTAAAAAAGAAATTCTTGAAAGAAAAATGAAAACACGGAGAGAGATCCAAGATGGCCGATTAGCAGCAGCTCAGGATTGTAGCTCCCACTGAAAGCGCAGAGAGTGAGTGGACGCCACATTTTCAGAATTTTTATTGCCCACGGACCAGGAGATTCTCGGCGGAGGAGCCCCACGGGTCGCCGCACCGGCGCGGCTGTTCTCAGTCCGGAGTATACGGGACTGAGTGCCCTTTTAGTTGGCGTTTGGAGCTCCAGGAAGGCAGAGTCTCCCATTCAGCTGATTGAAAAGCGGACTGAAGTGGGGGAACCAGACCGGGAGATTCCCGGGCAGAAAAGTGCCACAAATCTTAACGCCGCTGCTTCAGCCCGCGTGGTGGGTCGCCGCAGGGGAAGGCTGGTCCCCGCCCCACAGAAAGGAAAACAGCAATTGGAACTGCTGAGGATTGAGAGTTTCACAGCAAGTACAGCTGACCCCGGGAGGGTCCAGCTCTGTGGGGGGAGGGGCGTCCGCCGAAGGAAAACTAAGAATCAGAAAAAACTTTGCTACCAACAAGCTGGACGTCCACTCAGAGACCTAATCTGAAAGTCAGCAATTAAACAGATAACAGGTGGATAAATCCACAAAGATGGGAAGAAACCGGCGCAGGAAGGCTGAAAACACCTGAAGTCAGAATGCCTTTCCTCCTACAGAGGATTGCAGTGCCTCATCACCAATTGAACAAGGCCTGATCGAGAATGAATGTGAGGAATCAATAGAATCAGGCTTCAGAAGGTGGATAATGAGAAACTTCTGTGAGCTAAAAGAACATGTTCTAGCCCAATGCAAAGAAACTAAGAATCTTGAAAAAAGGTTTGACGAAATGTTAACGAGAATGGACAATTTAGAGAGGAATATAAGTGAATTAATAGAGCTGAAAAACACAATACGAGAACTTCACGAAGTATGCACAAGTTTTAACAGTCGAATTGATCAAGCAGAAGAAAGGATTTCAGAGGTCAAAGACCAACTTAGCGAAATAAAACAAGAAGACAAGATTAGAGAAAAAAGGGTAAAAAGGAATGAGCAAAATCTCCAAGAAATATGAGACTATGTGAAAAGACCTAATCTATGTTTGATAGGTGTACCTGAATGTGACGAAGAGAATGAATCCAAGCTGGAAAATATTCTTCAGGATATTATCCAGGAAAACTTTTCCAACCTAGCAAGGCAAGACAATATTCAACTCCAGGTAATACAGAGAACACCACAAAGATATTCCTCAAAAAGAGCAACACCAAGGCACATAATCATTAGATTCACCAGGGTTGAAATGAAGGAGAAAATACTAAGGGCAGCCAGAGAGAAAGGTCAGGTTACCCACAAGGGGAAGCCTATGAGACTCACAGCAGATCTCTCAGCAGAAACCCTACAAGCCAGAAGGTAGTGGGGGCCAATATTCAACATCCTTAAAGAAAAGAACTTTCAACCCAGAAATTCATAACCAGCCAAACTAAGCTTCATAAGTGAAGGAAAAATAAATTTTTTTACAAACAAGCAAGTACTCAGAGATTTCATTACCACCAGGCCTGCTTTACAAGAGCTTCTGAAAGAAGCACTATATACAGAAAGGAACAACCATTAACAACCATTCCAAAAAACCCATCAGTAAGCTGCATCCAGACCCATCTCACATGCAAGGATATACAGAGACTCAAAATAAAGGGATGGAGGAAGATCTGCCAACCAAATGGGGAGCAAAAAAAAAAAGCAGGAGTTGCAATTCTCGTCTCTGATAAAATAGACTTTAAAGTAATAGAAGCCAAAAGAGACAAGAAAGACATTGCATAATGGTAGAGGGATCAATGTAGTGGGAAGAGCTAATGATCCTAAATCTATGCACACCCCAATATAGGAGCACCCAGATACATAGGGCAACTTCTTGGTAACTTACAAAGAGACTTGGACTCCCACACAATAATAGTGGGAGACTTTAACACTACATTGTCAATATTGGACAGATCAGTGAGACAGAAGGTTAACAAGGATACCCAGGACTTGAACTTAGACCTCGAACAAGTAAACTTAATAAACATTTACAGATCTCTCTACTCCAAATCCACAAAACATACATTTTCTTCAGTAACACATCACATCTATTCTAAAAGTGACCACATGGTTGGGAGTAAATCACTCCCCAGCAATTGCATAGCATTTCATAGGTTTAAATGAAATATTGGTTGGCTGTTTGTTATTTCCCTCCCTTATTCCTCTCCTGTCTCCATTGTATAACACAATTATTAGTATAAAAGAGCTTTTTAATACCCATTTTTAGACTGCATTCTAGCCTAGGCAATAGAGCAAAATTCCTGTTCTCTCTCCCTCTTTTCTTCTTCTTTTTCCCTTTTTTCATTCTCTTTTTTTCCTTCTCTCTTTCTTTTTCTTTTCTTTTCGTTCTTTCAAAAAAAAGAAATAAAAATGAAAACACAACATACCAAAATCTATTAAATATGGCAAAATCTCTGCCTGTGACCACCATCTCCCCCTAGTCTACAGTGGTTTCTTCTAGGCCACCTCCCATGTTTGCTTAAAGCCCAAGAGTTCTTCCATCAGCTTGTGATGAATACTGCCAAGCCCTAGGTCTCATTCTTCAAGGCAATGGGCTCCCCTCTGGCCCAGACAGGTCCACAGATGCTGTCTGAGAGCCTAGACCTGGACTTGGGACCCCAAGAGCCTACTTGTTGGTCTATCCTACTGTGGCTGAGCTGGTATCTGGGGTACAAGATGAAGACCTATTTACTTTTTCCCCTGCTTTCTCAACAGAAGGATTCCTTCACCTTTGTCACCACATCTGGGAATGTACTGAGTCTCCCTGAAGCCAGCACATTTCAGAGCCGAGGGCCCATCGTGTACTTCCTGAATATAGCTTCTGGTTTTTCAGGGTCCAAGGGCACTTTAGTCAGCAGGTGATTTTTCCTGCCAGGACTGGGTCCTTCCCTTCGAGGTTATCAGGTTTCCTTTTTGGCCCAAGTGTGTCTAGAAATGACAGGGCATGGAATGGGGGCCTCATGACTCTGCCTGGTGCCTTATCCTATTGTGGTTGAGCTGGTATGCAAAATGCAAGACAAAGTCCTTTTTACTTCTCACTCTCTTCTCCTTAAGCAGAAGGAAGGAATCACTTTTAGTGTTATGAACTACACTGCCTGCAATTTGGGAAGGGATGGAGCAAGCTCTTCTTTAGCTGTGTGAGCTGATGTCCAATGAACTAGGGTGTCACATGACCCTAGTTTGTGTGACACCCTAGTTTCCTGGCTCTAAGAACAGTCTAACCCTAGGAATTGCCTAGGAATTGCAGTCCTTGTGTCCTAGACTGCCTTTCAAGTTTACTTAGGACCTCAGAACACTTCACCCTATGGTGGCAAGGCTTGTTGAGTAAGTCAATTTCTGATGGCTGGGATGGGTGAATCCCCTTTGGCTAGGATGGGTCCTAATTTTCCTTCTGTGCATTGATGCAGGCTGATTTCCACATGACTTTATTCTCCATGTGACAGAGCAACACTGAGTTTAATGTAAAGTCCCCTACTTTCTGCCAAGATGCTCTCTCCTTCCCTCAAGCTGCTGCCAGAAATGTGGGAGGGGTGGCGTTGGCAATTTGAAACTGTTGCTCTTATCTTCTTCATGATACAAAGTTAAAACCAGGTACTGTGATTGCTCACCTGATTTTTGGTTCTTGTGATAGTGCTTTTGTGTGTGCAGATGGTATTTAAAATGTGATGTTCCAGCAAGGTGGATAAACTGTGTAGGCTTCTCTTCCACCAACTTGCTCCACTGCACCTTTTAACTCATAAGTTTTACAAGAGGGACTCTTACAAAAAGGGCTTACGAGTTATTATTTACAATTAATTTGAATTTACTGCTGAGGTTACTCAGGTGGATCTATACATAAGATCCTTTAATAGATTGTATTTTCTAACATTCAGCCTCCAACATAAGTTCAACTCAATCTTATTATACAGTGCTTTAGACCAGGTCTGGTTTTGATTAAATCCATATTTTAAAACTTCAAGCATTTATTTATTTCATGCCTAAGACCAATGTGATTGAAACATACAACATATTTCATAAGCAAAATTCAAAGCATTGAAAGATTCCAATTCAAAGACAGAAATGTATTCAGGAGACTAACAAGTGCATCTGTTTTTCTTATTTAGAAAGACATATTACACACACACACACACACACACACACACGAATTCTTCCAGAACCGTAGCCATCTTGAAAGTATGCAGTTTACTGCAGTGCTGTTTGTGGTGTTTATTATTGTGCATTTTTAAACGTGTGTGTTTCCAAATGGATTTGTTGGCATTCTAAATATGGGCCTGGATTGCCTGAGAGGTGGCAAAATGCTGTATCTATACTTGGACACCACTGACCCTCCTGCCCACTCCCCTTGTACTCAAGGAATCCACTTGCTATTATGAGAAAACTCCTTGATTCTTTGTCTTCATCAAAACATTTTACAATCCTTTGGAAATTTTTGTATAGGAGTATCAAGAGCTGCTAATGTACAAAAAGAGTTTGCAGCACTCTAATTTACCATATTCTAAGATAGCCAAGACATACTCTCTGACTGAACTCAACACACATTCACTGTACAATACACTGGAATCTGATTTCCAGATAATGAAGTTTCCTATTCAATACACAAATCTTAGCCCTCATTTTTTCAATCTTTCTCCGGAACTATCTTTCACTCTCTTTCTTAAACTAGTACCTGCTCTTTTGGCTTCTGTGACTAGATTCCCTCTTGGATATCCTTCTACATCTCTGACTGCTTCTTCTTGGTCTTTCTTCATTATCATATCTGCTGAATTTTTATAGGCATACATGCACCATCACCTAGGAGAATTACTTTATCTTCAAAGACATGTATTATTTTACTATTTATATGTTGATGACTGCTAAATGTGACATCTACAATCCAGAACTTTCTTATAACTCAAAAATAAAACTGTAACCACCCTCCCCAAGCCCCTGTGCCAACCATCTGTGTGGACCCCTCCTCTCAGCCAAGGGTATCCTAAAGTTAACCTGAAAAACTAGTTCAGGCCATGATGGGAAGTAGGGATCAGACATGTCTCATTATACCTTCCTTTTTTTTGGAATTTGAGCACAGTTGACCAACATTAACATCCATACAGAAACCTTGAGACTGACAGAAGAAACTCTTTTACAGTCTGTTTCTCTCTCAAGCCTGCTACAGCTTCATCTGCATGCTAAACCCTGGGTCTCTACACCTTTTGTCTTAATCTAGACATCTTTCTATTGATTCCAGGTCTTTAGGTAATAACTCTTTCACACAATTGCCAATCAGAAAATCTTTGAATTTCCTATGATCTGGAAGCCTCCACTTCCAGTTGTCCCATTTTTCTGAACCAAACCAATGTAAATCTTACATGTTCTAATTGATGCCTTGTGTCTCTCTAAAATACATAAAACCAAGCTGTAGTCCAACCACTTTGGGTACATGTTCTCAGAATCTTCTAGGATTGTGTCATGGGCTAGTGGTCACTCATATTTGGATCAAAATGAATATCTTCAAATATTTTACTGAAATCAACTCTTTTTGTTGACATTCTCCTAAGCTCAGATCCTGAGCTGCCAATAGAACACATCTCTACTGAATTACAGATATCTCAAATTCCCATCCAGCTTTTAACCTGTAAAGTCAGACAAATTATGTGCTTCCAAAATATAGTGGTGGAGACTTCCACCAAGATGACTGAACAGAAACATAGGAACAGCTCCGATCTGCAGTTCCCAGTGACAGTGATCCAGAAGATGAGTGATCTCCACATTTCCAACTAAGGAACTAGGTTCATCTCACTGGGACTGGTTAGACAGTGGGAGTAGCCCAAGCAGGACAAAGTGAAGCAGGGCGGGACGTTGCCTCACCTGGGAAGTGCAAGGGGCTGGAGAACTCCCTCTCCTAGCCAAGGGAAGTCATTAGGGACTTTTCTGATCACTTTAGCCCTCTGGCTCAGATATTGTGCTTTTCCCATAGTCTTCATAACCCGCAGACCAAGAGATTCCCTCTGGTGCCACAACACCAGCGCCCCAGGTTTCCAGCACAAAACTGGGTGACCACTGTAGCTGCAGCAGGGGTTTTTTTTTCTTTCTCATATCCCAGTGGTGCCTGAAATGCCAGCAAGACAGAACCGCTCATTCTCCTAAAAAAGGCGCCTGAAGCCAGGAAGCCAAGTGATCTGGCTTGGTGGGTCCTACCCCCACGAAAACCAGCAAGCTAAGATCCACTGGCTTGAAATTCTCACAGCCAGCACAGCAGTCCGAGCTCCATCTGGGACAGTAGAGCTTGGTGGGGGCAGGGGCGTCCATCATTACTGAGGCTTCAGTAGACGGTTCTAAACTTGCCTGTGTAAACAAAGTCTCTGGGAAGTTGACACAGCAACTGGGCTGAGCCCACGGCAGCTCAACAAGGCCTCTGCAGGCAGACTGTGACTAGACTCCCTTCTTGCTGGGCAGGGCATTTCTAAAAAAAGGCAGCAGCCTGTCAGTGACTTATAAATAAAGCCCTTACCTTGCTGGGACAGAACACCTGGAAAAGGGGCAGTGTGGGTCCCACTGCAACAGATGTAAACGTCCCTGCCCAGCAGCTCTGAAGGGACCAAGAGAGCTCCCAGCACAGCACTTGAGCTCTGATAAGATATAGACTGCCTGCTCAAGTGGTTCCCTGACCTGCATTTATCCTAAGAGACACCTCATACAGGAGAGCTCTGGCTGACATCTGGCAGGTACCCTTCTGGGACCAAGCTACCAGAGGAAGAAACAGGCAGCAACCTTTGCTGTTTTGCAGCCCCTCGCGGGTGATTCCCAGGCAAACAGGGTCTGCAGTGGACCTCCAGCAGACCTGCAGCAGAGGGGCCTGTTAGAAGGAAAACTAAAAACAGAAAGAAACAGCTTCAACATCAACAGAAAGAACGTCCACTCAAAGACCCTATCCAAAAGTCACCAACTTCAAAGACCAAAGGATAAATCCATGAAGATGGATAGAAACAAGGGCAAAAAGGCTGAAATTGCCTAAAACCAGAATGCCTCTTCTCCTCCAATGGATCACAACTCCTCACCAGCAAAGGACCAAAACTGGAGGGAGAATGAGTTTGATGAATTGACAGAAGTTGGCTTCAGAAGGTGTGTAATAACAAACTTCTCTGAGCTAAAGGAGCATGTTCTAACCCAATGCAAAGAAACTAAGAACCTTGAAAAAGATTAGATGAAATTCTAACCAGAATAACTAGCTTAGGGAAGAAAATGAATGACATGATGGTGCTGAAAAACACAGCACGAGAACTTCATGAAGCATACACAAGTTTCAACAGTTGAATCAATCAAGCAGAAGAAAGAATATCAGAGATTGAAGATTAACTCAATGAAATAAAGCAAGAAGGCAAGATAAGAAGGAAAAGAGTGAAAAGAAATGAACAAAGCCTCCAAGATATATGAGATTATGTGAAAAAACCAAATCTATATTTGATTGGTATACCTGAATGTGTCAGTGAGAATGAAACCAAGTTGGAAAACATTCTTCAGGATATTATCCAGGAGAACTTCCCCAACCTAGCTAGACAGACCAACATTCAAATTCAGGAAACACAGAGAACACCACAAAGGTATTCCTCGAGAAGAGCAACTCCAAGGCACATAATCATCAGATTCACCAAAGTTGAAATGAAGAAAAAAATGCTAAAGGCAGCCAGAGAGAAAGGTCGGGTTACCCACAAAGGGAAGCCCATCAGACTCATAGTGGATCTCTCAGCAGAAACCCTGCAAGCCAGAAGAGAGTGAAGGCCAATATTCAACATCCTTAAAGAAAGAATTTCAGCCCAGAATTTCGTATTCAGCCAAAGTAAGCTTCATAAGTGAAGAAGAAATAAAATCCTTTACAGACAACCAACTGCTGAGAGATTTCATCAACATCAGGCCTGTATTACAAGAGCTCCTGAAGGAAGCGCTAAACATCAAACGGAACAAGCAGTACCAGCTTCTGCAAAAGCATACCAAATTGTAAAGACCATCAACACTGTGAAGAAATTGCATTAGCTAATGGGCAAAACAACCAGTTAACATCAAAATGATAGGATTGAATTCACACATAGGCTCAAAATAAAGGGATGGAGGAAGGTTTACCAAACAAATGGAGAG
Organism: Ateles fusciceps; assembly: GCA_036589455.1. NCBI lineage: Eukaryota > Metazoa > Chordata > Mammalia > Primates > Atelidae > Ateles > Ateles fusciceps. The sequence continues at coordinate 9,052,268 of JAZHEH010001022.1, forward strand.
CAAAAAAGAAGCAGGAGTTGCAATCCTAGTCTCTGATAAAACAGACTTTAAACCAACAAAGATCAAAAAAGACAAAGAAGGGCATTATATAATGGTAATGAATCAATGCAACAAGAAGAGCTAACTATCCTAAATATACATGCACCCAATACAGGAGCATCCTCATACATAAAGCAAGTTCTTAATAACCTACAAAGAGACTTAGACTCCCACACAATTATAATGTGAGACTTCAACACTCCACTGTTAATATTAGACAGATCAACGAGATGGAAAATTAACAAGGAAATCCAGGACTCAGACTCAGATCTTGACCAAGTGGACCTAATAGACATCTACAGAACTCTCCACCCCAAATCCACAGAATATACATTCTTCTCAGCACCACATTGCACTTACTCTAAAATCGACCACATAATTGGAAGTAAATCACTCCTCAACAAATGCAAAAGAACGGAAATCGTAACAACCAGTCTCTCAGACTACAGTGCAATCAAATTAGAACTCAGGATTAAGTAACTCACTCAAAACCACACAACTGCATGGAAACTGAACAACCTGCTCCTGAATGATTACTGGATATATAATGAAATGAAGGCAGAAATAAAGATGGTCTTCGAAACTAACGAGAACGAAGACACAATGTACCAGAATCTCTGGGACACATTTAAAGCAATGTCTAGAGGGAAATTTATAGCACTAAATGCCCCCAAGAGAAGCAAGGAAAGATTTTTTTAAAAAAATCTACACCCTAACATCACAATTAAAAAAACTAGAGGAGCAAGATCAAACAAACATTTTTGAAGAATAAAGCATGCTCATAGCCAAATAACTCTATAATCTTACCCTGTAGAATCAAAGAAGTTCAATATACTTTCATTCTGTTCCAATTTTTCATTTCTCTTTTGCCCTAGTTGGCAGTGTTTCTGACACTTTATAATAAGAACCTTTTCTCCATTTTCCAATAACCATGTTCTTCATTACTTTCTGAGACCTTACTAGAATGGCATTTCATGTTCATACTTGTATCAACATTTTGTTTATGTTTGTATGTAGGCTTTTTCTTCAGTTCTTCTCTTTTCTTTTTCAACCCTCAGCATAATTGCTGTTAATGTCCAGATTACTACCAACAGTCACTTCATAAGCTCAGCTTTTTCTAGTGCCACCTCAAAATTTTCTAGGCTCTACTTACCACTCACTTCCAAAGCCACTTCCATATTTTTATGTATTTGTTGCAGCATCACCCCACTCTGTGGCAACAAATTATGTATTAAAGTACTCAGGCTGCTATTACAAAATACTGAAGACTGGATGGCTTAAACAACAGAAATTTATTTCTCACATTTTGCAGGCTGACAAGTCCAAGATCAAGGTGCCAGCTGATTCAATTCCTGGTAAGTGCCCTCTTCTTAGCTTGGAGACAGTTACCTTCTCCCTGAGTTGTTACATGGACTTTTCATTGTGATCACTTGGTGAGAAGGAGAGAGAGAGAGAAAGAACAAGCATTTCCTTTCTCTACTTATAAGGCCACCAGTTCTTTGAGATAGGGGCACATTATTATGAGTTCATTTAATCTTAATTATTTTCTAAAGACCCTGTCTCTAATTACAGTCACTTTAGGATGAGGGCTTCAACATATGAATTTGGAGAAATGCAATTCAGTACATAGCACCTCCTTCTGAAGAAGACCCTGAAGAGGATGACCAGAAACATTGATCTTGATCATTGAAAATCATCACAAGAGGCAAGCATTATTTTTTGGTTGATATATACTTTATCTATGATAAAATTTGCCTTTTGAAGATATGCAATTCAGTGATGTTTTTAATATATTCACAGAAATGTGTACCCATCACCACCACTACCTCATTTGAGAATATTTTCATCACCCCTAAAAGAAACCCAGCACCCATTAACCATCACTTCTCGTTCTCTCCTCCCAGCCCATGGCAACCATTAATCTACTTTTCATCTCTATAAATGTGAGTATTCTGGATTTTCATATAAAAGCTATTATCAAGTATGTGATCTTTTGTTACTAGCATTGTTTTAAATGCTTTAAATAGTTCACTTACTTAATATTCAAGTAATCTAATGTCATATTTTATTATTATTATTTAACTCAGATAGAAAAACTGAGACATGGTTTAGTAACATGACAAAGTTACACAGTTCGTAAGTGAAAGACCTGGGATTTAAGCCCAGACCATCTGTATTCAGAATCTATGATCTCAACCACAACACAATTTCTTCCTCTTCTAAGGAGATTCATCGAACTTTATCTCCAAGGTGATCAAGGATGGGCAGAATAGCAACCAGAGTCTGTGGGAAAATAGAATATCTATGGTTGAGTGAACAATATTATTATAATACCCTAGTCTAGAGAAGAATCTCAATCTGAAGTGACAGTGAACAAAACATATTCAATTTCTTGGAAGAAAATGGGCTAAACAGAATTATGGTCAATGGTCTAGATGACTAGGAACAGTTCCAGAATAAAGCACCATTAAAAATAAAACTGGATTTTGTTTAAAATAGTAAATATATTAGGCCTCTAAGAAGGAAATAACAAAATGGGATTAAATGTGCATGAGACCATTGGTCAATTATGCTCATGTAGTTAGAGTTGTGCGAGGTACATTCTCAAGAACACCAAGACCAACAGAAAGCGTAGTAACAGAATAATAATAATCAAAACAAGAGGAAAGAGCTTAGAATACTTATTAATGGTGGAAATTCCAGCTCATTGGTTGTTAGGTCCCTGGAACCCACCTGATTAGACTTGAATGCTGTATTATAGCAACAGTTATCACACACTTTAACCTCGTAAGAGTGTGTATGACATATTTAGGGGATCTTGATTCACTATTTCACTATTGACGGTCTCTGAAATAGATAGGAGTGTGGAAGCTAATGGAGGAAGAGAGATGATGAGGGCCAAAAAGCCAGTTACCATCTGTATTATTTTCTTATTGCTGCTGCTATAGGAGTATCACAAACTTGGTGGCTTAAAATAGCACAAACGTATTGTCTTACACTTAAGGAGGCTGTAAGTCTGAAATCCTTTGTACTGAACTAAAGTCAAGGTTTCAGCAGGGTTGGTTCCTTCTGGATGATCTGGGAGGACAATCTGTCTCTTAGCTTTTTTCAGCTTCTAGTGGCCTCCTCTATTCCTTGACCTGTTTCCTTTCACCATTTTCAAAGTGCATAGCACAGATTGGAGCTATAACCTATGGATGTTAAACAGAAGGTTGAATGATGAAATATAGGTTTGTGTGGCTTCTGTATAGCACAGATTGGAGCTATAGCCTGTGGATGTTAATAAAATGTTGAATAATAAAATAAAAGTTTGCCCAAACTGATAATCTGGGATACTCTCCCCACGTTAAGACTGTTAACTCAAATTACAACTGCAAAGTTCCTTTTGCCATATGAATTAATATCCACAGGTTCCAGGGATTGGGACATGGATATTTTTAAGAGTCATTATTCAGCCTACCATACCACCAATCTTCACTGCTCTTCACCTTTCTTTTATTTATTGTACAATTATCATTTTATTGTATTTTTAGACAGAGTCTCGCTCTGTCACCCAGGCTGGAGTGTAGTGGTGCATTTCGGCTCACTGCAACCTCTGCCTTCGGGGTTCAAGAGATTATTCTGCCTCAGCCTCCCTCCCTAGTAGTCGGAACTACAGGCGTGTACCGCAACACCTGGCTAATTTTTGTATTTTTAGTAGAGATGGGGTTTCACCATGTGGGCCAGGCTGGTCTCAAACTCCTAACCTCAAGTGATCTACCAGCCCTGGTCTCCTAAAGTGCTGTGATTATAGGTGTGAGCCACCACACACAGCACATTTTTTTAGGGACTAGTCTGATATATCAAATCCTGGGAACAGAGGCCATGCATACTTCTATTTTGTCATTCAACATTTTATTTAACAAATATTTAATAGGCATGCCCCAGGTATCCAGAATTTTGTTATCCTTTGAAGCAAACATCATAGATGTATTCTTGCCCTCATGGAACTCACAGGTTACATCATCCTTTTTACTCAGTCAATTATGCCATCCTGCTCACTACCTTTTCTGTTACTATGAATTTATCCTTCCTATTTCAGTCCACTCTTTCTAACCCCAAGACAAATAGGACTAGTATTTGGGGAGGATAAGACAAGAACAGAATTCATTTTAACAAAGAACCTTTGTAACACAATTTGTTAGCATTAAACACCTACTAAGATGATAGTTTAAAGTTTATTTATTAATTTATGTCCCTAAACTGAGTTACAGGGGAAAATATTGTAATAGCCCAAAGCAGGAGTTAAATTTATTTAGGCCCCTAATCTCCTTTGAGTAGGGATTAGTGCCTGCATAAATATTTCCCCAAGAAACAGCTGATTCCTGATTGCTGAAAAGTGAAAGTTTTCTTTGCTGCAAGTGCTAAATGACTTAGCATACTCAGATGTGCTAACTGAGTATGCCATTCATCTCTATAGACAGGAGTCTGCTTCCACCTACTGGTTGGAGAATTTCACAATTATCAATACTATACAGGTAATTTCTACTTGAACCTTTATATTTGTTTCTGATTTGTAGGCATAATATCAGCTCTTTTCCATGCAAGCCTTCTCCTTTACTCCAAAACCTACCAGATCTCTGTAGGCCTAGTCTCTGGGGTGAGTGATTAAATTAGCTAGAATGTTGTGTTATTAAAAATATCAAGAAGCTACAGATATCCAAGGTATCCAAGAGGACATTAGAAGGCTTAAGTTTATAGGACGCGGAATACATGAATAGAGGCCTGAGGAAAATGAGCTGGATGATCTGAGAAAGTACAGTCACAACTGGAATTTCATAAGACACTTGATTATCAGGAGTTGGAGACAGGATGTTGTTGTCCAAAGAAAAACCTGAGGGACTGTGCCTGGTGTTGATTATTTCATGTGGAAGCAAATGATTTCCTAATTCTCTAGGGAAGTTGAAATTTCCAGAAAAAAACTACTTTGTTTGCTCTATTTTTGAGCAAATATCTGAAAACTGAGTGTTAATTAGGATTTCTATTAGAGAAAACCGAAGTCATGCTGGTGCTATTCAAAGTTGACACACGTTCTTGCCATTTGAGTATAACAAAAAGTATTCTGAGTTTGTGCCCTAGAGAAGTAGAAAGAGTTGAGGCATGAAAACTTTGTATCATATAAAATATACTAGAGAACTCTGTCACTGGTTCCAGTGTGAATGTGGTCTATAATCAAATAAATGCAAAATAAAACAATAGTAGTTTCCATTTTGCAACTAATTTTTCAAGATAGAAAAATATTTGGCTGGTAGATATGAATTGTATAAAAATACTATTATTGATAAAATCTTCTGGAAACCAATTTGAAAAGCAAATTTTAAAAAATGTATACTCTGAATCAGTAATTTTGGTTTTAAGATAGTTTACTGTAGAAGTAATCACAGATGTATTGAAATAATTGCATAAAGATACTCATGATTGTATTGTATGTAATTTTAAAAAGACTATTATAGTAGCTACAATGTAATAGATGATTATAACATTTTTGACATTGTGTTTAGTGATTGACCCTGAAAGAGGACATGAAGGAGAGAGAAAACAAAAAGAGGAAAGAAATAATATCAGAGAAAGAAGTAATAGAGCATTGCCTAGTCCCTCTATTTCCTAACAGCCTCCTGACTTGGTATTTCAGAACTTGAAAAATTTTAATTGAAAGGTGAAAGACTTAAGAATGGTTTAAGTTACATTTTGTGGGACCCTAGGGAAAGAAAATGCTTTACCTCAGCCATGGTGAAATTGATAGCCGGAAGTTACGCTGTGCTACATAGTAGCCATTAGCTACAAATGGCTTCTTAAATCTAAACTAAATAAATAATGACTTGAATTTTTAGTTTGAAGTGCTCAATAGCTACATGAAGCTAGTTGCTACTGCATTTAAGAGTACACTGATATTACATTCTCATCATCTCAAGATGATGCCCAGCACTGCCCTCAAGACTCAATAGAGACAGCCTCGAGTAGAATTACTATGCCTTGTTGCTCAATGGAAAAAACTTATTCCTCCATTTTACTTCAATCACCCTATCCTGTAGCCACTTTTTGGTATTTGTCATCACCCTAAATGACTCCAAAATAATAAATTTAGATTTTCACTCTCCTTCATCTTATTTTCTCGGTTAATCTTAGTATTTTCTGCCTCTAATTCATGAAATGTCCAGTCTATTGAGCCCTTCATTCTCTTTCTATTCATTAAGACATTCATATTCAATAAAAACATAATGAAGTATGATGATTCTATAGTATTTTTTGGTGGATACCCTTTACCACATTAAGAAAGTTTTTTTTTTTTTTTAATTTGAGGTACCTGTAATATTTAATATATTCATTTAATCTGTAAAGGTAAAATTAGTATAATTAGAATATCCATCACCTTAAGTACTTGTCTTTTCTTTATGCTAGAAACATTTGAATTAGTCTCTTCTAACTATTTTGAAATATAAAACAGATTATTGTAAATAATAGTCACTCTACAGACCTATCCAACACAAAGCCTTATTTCTTCTATCAAACAAAAAATTTCTACCCATTAACTAACCTCTTTTTATCTCCTACTTCCCCATACACTTCCTACAGGAAGTTATTTTCTATTTGTAGTTTGTAATTGTTTTCATCATGAGTAATTAAATTTTATCAAATACTCTTTGGACAACTTTTGAGATGATAATATAAGGTTTTTCCCACATTATTCTGCGGATACAGTGAATTCTATTGATTTATTTTTAAATGTTGATTCTTTCATTCACAATTTAAAAAAGCAAGTGAACAGAATCTTACCAGAAAACTAGAAATGGAAGAGTACTTTTTTAAGCTGCATGTACAAAAACCTTTTTAACCTGCTAGCATCATACTTCATTACAGAAGACTGAAATTTTTTCCCCTTAATTTTGGGAACAAGGCAAGGATGTCTGCTCTCATCACTTGTATTTTGAGATATGGTAGTCTGGAGATGGCACTGGTGGTTCTGGACAGTACAGTAAGTCAGGGAGTAAAACATATCCAAATTTCAAAGAAAGAAGGGCAACTCTTTTTATACAATGTGATAATCTACCTTAAAAGTAGAAATACAGGATCTGATTCCAAGACTTATTATGAAGCCACAGTAATTAAAACAGAATCATATTGACATAAAATTGAATATATTAGTCAATGGAACAGAACAGAGACTCTGGAATGAGGTACAAACATTTATGTTTAATTGATATTTTATAAAAATTCCAAGTCAAGTTTAACAAATGATGCTGAAAATATTGGATAGCAATAGACAAAATAAGAAACCTTGGCCCTCGCCTTATATCTTCTACCAAAATTAACTCAAAATGGAGCATAAATATAATAACTAAAATATAAAACCTCTAGAATAACATGGGAAAATTATATTCACTTTGATTTTGGTAGTGCAAACCCTTCCAGAAAACCCTCTTAAATAGACTACAAAAGAGCAAACTGTAAAGATAAAATTGATAAGTTGGACTTCCTCAAAATTGTAAACATTTGCTTTTGAAAATATTTGCAAGCATATATTCAACAAACACCTTGTTTGAAGACATATAAAAACACAGCTCAATAATAAGACAAACAGACCAGGTGCAGTGGTTCCTGCCTGTAATCCCAGCAATGTGGGAGGCCAAGGCAGGCAGATCATGCGGTCAGAGGTTCAAGACCAGCCAGACTAACATGGTGAAACCCTGTCTCTACTAAAAGTACAAAAATTAGATGGGCGTGGTGGCACATGCCTGTAATTCCAGCTACTCAGGAGGCTGAGGCAGGAGAATCATTGGACCCGGGAGGCAGAGATTGCACTGAGCCGAGATTGTGCCACTGCACTCCTCTTGGGCGACAAGAGTGAGACTCCATCTCAAAAAAAAAAAAAAAAAAAAAACAGTAAAAACTGGGCACAACTTTGAGTGAACATTTCACCAAAAAAATGTATAGATAAAAAAAAGCACATGGAAGAATGTTTAACATCACCAATTATTGGGGGAAATTCAAATGAAAACAATAAGTCATCATTATGTATTTAGAAGAACTGATTTGAAGACTTCATATAAACTGTTGATGAGAATGTGGAGAAACTGAAACTTTCCTACACTGCTGTTGAGAATGTAAAATGATACAACCACATTAGTAGGTGTTTGACAATTTTTTAAAAACTTGAACATACACCTCCCACATAACCCAGGAATTCCACTACTAGGTATTTGTGAATGAGAAATGAAAGAATATGTCTACACAAAGACTTATGAACAGATGTTTACAACACTTGTATTTATAATAGCTTAAAACAGCAAATAACCCAAATGTCTACTGAAATACTTTAGCTTGAGCTTGGCTACAATGAATACATTTTAAACAATTCTGTCAACTCCATCTTGTCCACCCTGAGCTATGTTTGTCCACCCTGAGTTATGTAGGGCATTTTGTTTTAAAAGCTTGCAGTCTGAAATATCTGGCGTTTTTGTAACTAATTTTTTGAGAAATAGGGCCCACCGGCCCTGTATATTTTGTATTTGTAACTGTGTAACTGTTACCCCACACTACTGCCCCACATCCTGAGTAAAAAAACAATTTTGAGTAGAACTTTTTGTTAGGCTCCCACCACAGAGAGTAAAAAAAATAACACTCCATAGTATCAGGGACTATTTAATTGAAAGCCCTGACTCACCACCCTAATCACCAGACTGACAGGCCCGTACTCCTCCTTCTTTTAAGTCTAACTTTTGGACCGTATAAACTAAATTAACTCCTAAAATTCATCAAACGGCGTCAGCTTCATATATATCAGAATCCACCATTATCCCTGGAATACCACTAAGAAATCCATGATTTAATTCTCCCATAACATCAATGGAAAATGAAATACCCTGGCTTGAGCTTGGCTATAGTGAATATATTTTAAACCATCCTGCCAACTCCATTTTGCCCACCCTGAGCTATGTTTGCCCACCCTGAGTTAATGAGGGCATTCTGTTCCACTTGCCATCTGAGACACCTGGCATCTTTGTAACCAATTTTCTGAGAAACTGGGTCCACCAGCCCTGTACATCCTATATCTGTAACCGTGTAACTGCTACCCCATACTACTACCCCACATTCTGAGTAAAAAAAAACAATTTTAAGTAGAACTTTTTGTTAGGCCCCCCCCCTTCTCCCCTAACCTACTCCTTCTGCTTCTGTAATAATCTGCTTACCACCCCCTGACCCTAAACTGGTATAAAAATGTGGACTGTCCTTTGTTCTTGGCTGAGAGGTTTGAGCTCTAGCTGACTCTTGGACGCGGGCATAAAAATGAACTCTCAACAAACTCAGTACGTGACGCTTCTGTTTAAACTCACTCGAGTATAGCACTATAAACAGGTGAGTAGATAAATAAATTGTATATTCATATAAGAAAAAACTAGCATTGAAGGGAATGAATTATTTTATCTATGACAATATGGTTGAACCTTAAAGTAATTATGGTGAGTCAAGCAGAAAGAAGTACCTGTTGTTTGATGTACCTTAATATAAAATTTTTTAAAATGTAAATTAATCTATAATGACAAAAGCAGTTCAGTGTTCAGGTCTGAGTGGGTAGTGGTAGGAAGGGACAGGAGAAAACTTCTGGGGATGACTGTCTTCATTATCTTTGTTTTATGACTGAATGCATATGTCAAAATTCATTTAATGGTATACTTTATGTATGTGCATTTTACTGCGTATAAATGATTCTTCCATGAAGTTGTTAATTTTTTTCTAAAACTATCTGTACTTGCATATCCTTTGGAAAGCCTTCTCATTTCTCTGAGAACGCATATCTCACATCAAAGACCATAGGGCTGAAGCACTAAAATATAAGAAGCAAGAAGAGTTGCTAATCTCTTTCTGGGTGTCAGACCTGTTCAGGATCCATGCAGCTGGCATAATTGACTCATTCATTCAAAATGTCTGTTGTTTCTATAATATAACAAGCAGTATACTAGAAAATGACCGAACAAAAAGGTTGAAGTTCCTGCCCTTTGGTTGCTTATATTTACTGGGAAAGAAAATATACAAACATAATTTATAAAAACATGGAATTTTAAGAGAGATGGAGGGGTCAGTAGGGCAAGTCATTAGAGAGTTACAAATGTTACCTTTTAATATAGGTCAGGGAAAACATCTACAAGGCAGCAATGGTTAAGCAGAAAAATAATTGAAGTGAAAAATTAACATCTGGAGGCAAAATAGTTCATGTAAAAGGAAGAAGAAGTGACAAGGACTTGAGGCAGGTATATAAGTGAAAGGTTTATGGAATATCAAGGAGGTCTGTGTTGCTGGATAGCAATGGCTGAGTAGGAAATACTTGCAGAAAATATTGTCAGAGGGATAACCGGGGAAAAGATTGTGTAGATTCTTGTAGGATGTAGAAAGGACTTGGGTATTTATTCTAAGTGAGCTAGGAAGCATTGGAAGATTTTGAACACAATTTTCATGGAGAATTTCTTAACATAGTCTGCATCAGTGTCATGTCTGAGTCTTTAAGAAAAATCAATTGTTGACTATTTTCAGCTTTTTAATATCATGATCATTGATGGCTGGATAACTGTGTCATATATAATTATAGCCAACTTCCTTATCATTTTAAATATTACTCCAGATTAAGTCTTGGTTTTAACATCATTTAGTTGCTATAAGTTGTTTAAAATGGAAATTGCGTTTATATATTCCTTTAAAAATATTTATTGAGTATCTTCTAGGTAATAGATATTATTCTAGACACAGATGATGCAGCAGTGAACAAAAAAGTCAATGACATGTAAATGGAGAAGTCATTGAAAGTTACAAAGCAAACCACAAAGAATAGTGTCCTGGAAAGTACTGCCAGGGGGAGAGAATCCTCAGCTCTGAAAAATGCCATGAATAGTTAAGTCAGATGAGGATCATTACATGTCAAATTTAGGTAATTTATGACTTAGGAGGAATAATTCTATTAGGAAGTTGGGGGCAAAAACCTGACAGGTGTGCGTTCAAGAGAGAATGTGAGGAGAGAGATTGAAAACAATAAGTATAAATGAGACTTTTTTTTCAGTAATAATGGCACAGAAATAGGGCCGTATCAATATAAAGAGTAGAATCCAAAGAGAGATCTTGAAAGATGGGGAAATGACAGGATGTTAACCTGCTGCTGGGGATATTTCTTTAGAACGGGGAAAGCAATATCCTCGACAGCACAAGGAAAGAAGGCAGTCTGATACACAAGTGTAGGTTGGCCTTAGCTTTCACATGGACGGTTCATCAAGGTAGAACATGTGGTACTAATGCTTTCCTATATAGATGTGGTCCAGGGAGCTTTTGGAAGGTTTCTTCTTTATTTTTTATCAGTGAAATAGGTCATCAGCTGAAGGTGGACAGAGGAAAGCACATGTGAGAATTTCAAGGAGAGAGATGAAAGTGCAAAACGGTTACTCAGAAAGCAAATGACATGGATTAGAAAAATACAGTGTGACTTCTAGGCAAAATAAAAAGTCTATTTTGTCTTCATGATAGTAAATTTAAAGTCAGCATGGTTGCTGGATTTTCTTCAGTTCTATCAGCTCCATGGGTAAACAGGCAGAAAAAGATAAGAAACAGCCAGATGCCTGAGGTATAGAAGGGAGTCAAATATATTTGAGTTACTGAATTAATTAATTTGACTTCATCCTTACTCAAGAAAACTTTCAGCTGAGTCAAGGTCTTCCTGTCTCTAAAAAACAAGTCAATAGAAGGACACCATTCTTTCTTTAAGCTTTGGTGTAAGGAATATATCATACAAACCAGTCTTGGTTTTTGTACTTTAGAAGATAAGTCTTATGATTAATTGGCAATTTAGTATTCCATGTAGGATATCCAGTGTCCATCTACATCATATTCGACCCATACCCATGTAACAAGCAAAGAGGGTATGCTTTATTTTTTGAATACTAATGTAACCAGTAGGCACATTTTTAAATGTGCCTTGACACATTTTCTATTTGGAAGAGTTTTAAATATTTTGGATAATGTGTTGTGTTTGTATTTCTAAAGAAAAAAATGCAACCAACTTAATTGCATAAAAAATAAGTCATTCCCAGGAATAATTTATTTTCTAATGTTAAAATAATGTGTGCATTCTGAGAAATTATTATTAGAACCTTTAAAAGATAGGTTTCTTTTAAAGGTTCTATTAATAATTTCTCAGAATGCACACATTACCAGAATGTACAAAATACCTAGCTAATTCTCCTAGAATTAGCTAGGTATTTGTTTTTCTGTTTGCCTAGGACAATTACCTAATGAGATGGTTAATCATCATTGGACTCACAAAAACAAACAAACAAAAAGCCAACTAACCATTTAAAGTGGGACTTTAACATCAGAAAAAGGATGAACTTGTTGCCGTTGCTGTAGCATTCTAAGTCCAGGTAAGAACCGTCAAGGTTGTTTAATTAACTTTTTTTTAATGTAAGAAATTTTAACAAATTTCAATGAAAATGAAAATGTTTTGGTAGTTATGATAAATTTTACAAATTTTATGCTCTGCATTTTCTCCACACTTATGTTCTCAGCCCTAAAAACCTAGTAAATATCCCTTCTAGAAATAGAAGAGCCTCAGGTTTATATCCTCAAAGATAAACTAGAGTAAATCAGACCTTTATAAAGTGAAAAATAAAGTTTGAAGTCCTACTTCCGTTGCTTTCTAAATGAATGAAACATGAAGTCTGAAAGAATGGACTTTTAAGTTACTTTCTTAAAATATACTATAAGATAATTATTTGCATAAACTGTATAGAATTATTATACTAGCCTCTCTATTTCTTTGATTTCACTTTAACTGCATAAGTTGGAGTGGATGGGTCAGGGGCAGGGTGGTAAATGTGTTTCAAAGTCACTTAACCACTTCACTTTCCTCTGTTCAACTCAAGTTTGATTTAGGATGAGGGGAAAAAAGATTTTCAAAATAATTTTTTATCTCTGTTCAAATAAGAGAAAAAAATCTTCTGGGCACAGCTCTTGGAAGGAATTGACAGCTCAACAAAATATTGGTTCCCTTCACCCATTCAGGAAGGTGACTTCCCTGATAAGGCAATTGTTTTCATTGTGAAAGTAAGGTGGAGATGCAGAAAATCTCTCCTCTGAAAAATCTAAGAAGTTAGGAAATGCTGTTTTCCCTTTTATCTTCCTTCGTTCCCTAGGTACATGCTAAAAACTGGGTCACTTGGCCTGCACTCATTTTCTATAACCCCTTAAGTATGAAAAGCATAACAGAAATAAGCAGAAGCTGGTAAGATTCTGCCCTCTACTTCAGCCCTATCAAACTGGGAAGAACTGACCTGTTGTGCTCAGGAAAGAGTTGCAATGCTATATCCAAATGCCTGTGACTCTGTCTTATAAAATATTGTGTTCTTGAAATTTATTTATGTCAATAATTTGGAACTCAGAAATAATATGTTCAGAGCAAAATACATTAAATGCTGCTAAATAAGGCTTAAAATGCCACAATGAAGTAAAAAGTGTGGTATTTATTCAAAACTAAATTGATACTCCAGCTTTCTAGGTACTTTGTACTTACTTGATACAATTTAACCTTTCTGAGAGATGAGGAACAAAGTGTCCAAATTTCTTATTTTTCTGGCTGGGTATTTTATCTGAACATAAAAGGGAGAGGTGTGGAATAGTTGTTTTGGAAAGTAGGGGGAATACAGGAAAAAGTAATGATTATTCAGGTATGTTCTCCAGTGGCAAAGCAGGGTGAGAGAGGTTATTTCAACTGGAAGAAAACAGGTAAACACTAAAATGGTATGATTTGGAGCAGCATTACAGCCAAGTGATGGGGAAGGACATTCCAGAAATAGAAGAAATATATGTGAAGGTAGAGAGCTTTCTTCTTGGGACAGTGCTTCCACATGTCTGTGAGTGCTTATGGTTGTATCGGGAATGGGACTAAAAATAAGGATTGATTTAGGCTGTGACGACCCTGAAATAGAAAGTATAAGGTTTATTTTTGTTGCAAGAGGGATCTTTGAATGATTCCAAGAATGGACATGATATGCACAGGAAAAAAGGCAAGCTGGAAGACAGGGCTAGAAGTTAATCACTTGAAAGAAACAAGGCTTGAGTGGTGAGATAACAGTCTTCAAGACTTCAGGAATATTTGTTTAGTATCAGGAAAAAGAAAAGTCTAAAGCTAAAGGAAGACTATCCATCTTGCGAGTTATTCAAAGAGATTTCCAATTATAGAATTAATTGGTAAAAAATAAATATTTTCGGGGATCTGGGCAAGATGGCCAAATAGGAACAACTCTGGTACACAGCTCCCAGTGAGACTGATGCAAAAGGCAGGTGATTTCCACATTTCCGATTGAGATACCTGGTTCATTTCATTAGGACTGGTTGGACAGTGGGTGTAGCCCAACGAGGGCAAGCCAAAGCAGGGTGGGGTGTTGCCTCACCTAGGAAGCACAAGTGGCCAGGGAACTCCCTCTCCTAGGCAAGAGAAGCCATTAGGGACTGTTTCCAAGTGGTCTGGCTCAGTGGGTCCCACCCCCATGGGGACCAGCAAGCTAACATCCACTGTCTTGAAATTCCTGCAGCCAGCACAGCAGTCTGAGTTTGACTCTGGGCATTCGATTAAAGCTTGGTGAGGGGGAGGGGCATCGTCATTGCTGAGGCTTGAGTAGGCAGTTTCAACCTCAAGTGCAAAAAAAGCTGCCAGGGAGTTCAAACTGTGTGAAGCCCACCACAGCCTAGCAGCTGCAGGCAGACTGTCTCACTAGATGTCCTCATTGGGCAGGGTAGCTCTGAAAAAAAGGTAGCAGCCTGTCAGGGACTTATAAAGTACCTACCTTCCTGGGACAGATCATCTGGGAAAAGGGGCAGTTGTGGGTACAGCTTCAGCAGACCTAAATGTTCCTGACTGGCAGCTCTGAAGAGAGCAGCAGATATCCCAGCACAGCATTTGAGCTCTAATAAGGGACAGACTGCCTCCTTAAGTGGCTCCCTGACCCCCATGTATCCTGGCTGGGAGACGTCTCCCAGTAGGGGCCGACAGATACCTCATACAGGAGAGCTCTGGCGGGTATCTGGTGGGTACCCCTCCAGGACGAAGTTACCAGAGGAAGAAACAGGCAGCAATCTTTGCTGTTCTGCAGCCCCCACTGGTCATTCCAGGCAAACAGGGTCTAGAGTGGACTTCCAACAAAGTCCAGCAGACCTGCAGCGGAGAAGCCTGATTGTTAGAAGGAAAACCAACAAACAGAAAGAAATAGTTTCAACATCAACAAAAGGACATTCACTCAGAGGTCCCATCCAAAGATCACTGACCTGAAAGACCAAACATAGATAAATTCACCAAGATGGGAAGAAACGAGTGCAAAAAGGCTGAAAATTCCAAAAATTCCAAGAACACCACTTCTACTCCAAGGGATCAAAACTGTTTGCCAGCAAGGGAAAAAAACTGGGCAGAGAAGGAGTTTGATGGATTGACAGAAGCAGGCTTCAGAGATTGGGTGATAACAAACTTCTTCGAGCTAAAGGAGCATGTTCTAACATAATACAAGGAAGCTAAGACCCTTGAACAAAGGTTAGACAAAATGCTAACTAGAATAACCAGTTTAGAGAAAAACATAAATAATCTGATGGAGTTGAAAGCACAGCACAAGAACTTTGTGAAGCATAATCAATTTCAATAGCCAAATTGATCAAGCAGAAAAAAGGATATCAGAGATTGAAAATCAACTCAATGAAATAAAGTGAGAAAACAAAATAGAGAAAAAAGAGTAAAGAGAAATGAATGAAGCCTCCAAGAAATATGGGATTACGAGAAAAGACCAAATCTACAATTGATCAGTGTACCTGAAAGTGAAAGGGAAAATGAAACAAAGTTGGAAAACACTCCTCAGGATATTATCCAGGAGAACTTCCCCAACCTAGCAAGGCAGGACAACATTTAAATCCAGGAAAGACAGAGAACACCACAAAGATACACCTCGAGAAGAGCAACCCAGGACACATAATCGTCAGATTCACCAAGGTTGAAATGAAGGAAAAAATGCTAAGGGTAACCAGAGAGAAAGGTTGGGTTACACAAAGGGAAGCCCATCAGACTAACAGTGGATCTCTTGGCAGAAACCCTACAAGCCAGAAGAGAGGGGGCCAACATTCAACATCCATAAAGAAAAGAACTTTCAACCCAGAATTTCATATCCATCCAAACTAAGCTTCATAAGTGAAGAAGAAATAAAATCCTTTACAAACAAGCAATTGCTGAGAAATTTTGTCACCACCAGGCCCGCCTTACAAGAGCTCCTGAAGGAAGCACTAATCATGGAAAGGAACAACCGATACCAGACACTGCAAAGACATACCAAATGGTAAAGACCATTGACGCAATGAAGAAACTGCATCAACTAACAGGCAAAACAACCAGCTAGCATCAAAATGGCAGGATCAAATTCACACAGAACAATATTAACCTTAAATGTAAACGGACTAAATGCCCCAATCAAAAGACACTGGCAAATTGGATAAAGAGTCAAGACTCATCTGTGTGCTGTATTCAGGAGACCCATCCCATGTGCAAAGACACACATAG
Source organism: Ateles fusciceps (assembly GCA_036589455.1). Taxonomy (NCBI): domain Eukaryota; kingdom Metazoa; phylum Chordata; class Mammalia; order Primates; family Atelidae; genus Ateles; species Ateles fusciceps. The sequence continues at coordinate 9,068,913 of JAZHEH010001022.1, forward strand.
GCTCAAAATTAATGTATGGAGGAAGATTTACCAAGCAAATGGAGGAAAAAAAAAAAAAGCAGGGGTTGCAATCCTAGTTTCTGATAAAACAGACTTACACCAACAAAGTTCAAAAGAGACAAAGAAGGGCATTACATAATAGTAAATGGATCAATGCAATAAGAAGAGCTAACTATTCTAAATATATATGCACCCAATGCAGGAGCACCCAGATTCCTAAAGCAAGTTCTTAGGGACCTACAAAGAGATTTCAATTCCCACATAATAATAGTGGGAGATTTTCACACTCTGTTGTCAATATTAGATGGATCAACCAGACATAAATTTTTTTCTTTATTATACTTTAAGTGCTGGGTACATGTGCAGCTCATGCAGGATTGTTACATAGGTATACACATGCCATGGTGATTTGCTGCATCCATCTCCCCCATTACCTACATTAGGTATTTCTCCTAATGTTATCCCTCCCTATCTCCCCCACCCCCTGCTATCCCTCCCCTAAACCCCCACCCCTCAACAGGCCCCAGTGTGTGATATTGCCCTCCCTGTGTCCATGTATTCCCATTGCTCTGAGTGAGAACATGTGGTGTTTGGTTTTCTGTTCTTGTGTCAGTTTGCTGAGAATGAGGGTTCCCAGCTTCATCCATATCCCTGCAAAGAACGTGAACTCATCGTTTTTTATGGCTGCATAGTATTCCATGGTGTATATGTGCCATATTTTCTTTATCCAGTCTATCATTGATGGATATTTGGGTTGGTTCCAAGTCTTTGTTATTGTACACAGTGCCACAATGAACATACATGTGGATGTGTTTTTATAATAGAACAATTTATAATCCTTTGGGTATATATCCAGTAATGGGATTGCTGGGTCAAATGGTATCTCTAGTTCTAGATCCTTAAGGAAACATCACACTGTCTTCCACAATGGTTGAACTAATGTACGCTCCCACCAACAGTGTAAAAGTGTTCCTATTTCTCCACATCCTCTCCAGTATTTGTTGTCTCCAGATTTTTTAATAATCTCCATTCCAACTGTCATGAGATGGTATCTCAATATGGTTTTGATTTGCATTTCTCCAGTGATCAGTGATGATTAGCATTTTTTCCTATGTTTGTTGGCTGCATAAGTGTCTTCTTTTGAAAACTATCTGTTCATATCCTTCATCCACTTTTTGATGGGGTTGTTTGTTGTTTTCTTGTAAATTTGTTTATTTTATTTGTAGATTCTGGATATTAGCCCTTTGTCAGATGGGTAGATTGCAAAATGTTTTTCCCATTCTGTTAGTTGCAAGTTCACTCTAATGATATTTTTTTTTTTTTTTTTTTTTCTGTGCAGAAGCTCTTAGGTTTAATTAGATCCCATTTGTCTGTTTTGGCTTTTGTTCCTATTGCTTTTGGTGTTTTAGTCATAAAGTCCTTGCCTATGCCTATGTCCTGAATTGTATTGCCTAGGTTTTCTTCTCAGTTTTTTATGGTGTTAGGTCTTATGTTTAAATCTTTTATCCATCTAAAGTTAATTTTTGTATAATGTGTAAGGAAGGGGACCAGTTTCAACTTTCTCTATATGGCTAGCCAGTTTTTACAACACCATTTATTAAATAGGGCATCTTTTCCCCATTGCTTGTCTTCTTCAGGTTTGTCAAAGATTAGATGGCTGTAGATGTATGGCATTACTTCTGAGGCCTCTGTTCTGTTCGTTGGCCTTTATCTCTGTTTTGGTACCAGTACCATGCTGTTTTGATTACTGTAGCCTTGTAGTATAGTTTGAAGTCAGGTAGCATGATACCTTCACCTTTGTTCTTTTTGCTTAGGATTATCTTGGCTATGCGAGCTCTTTTCAGTTCCATAGGAAGTTTAAGGTGTTTTTATCCAGTTCTGTAAAGAAGGTCAATGGTAGCTTGATGGGGATAGCACTGAATCTATAAATTACTTTGGGCAGTATGGCCATTTTCACAATATTGATTCTTCTTAACCATAAGCATAGAATGTTTTTTTCATCTGTTTGTGTCCTCTCTTATTTCCTTGAGCAGTGGTTTGTAGTTCTCCTTGAAGAGGTCCTTCATGTCCCTTGTTAGTTATATTCCTAAGTATTTTATTCTCTTTGTAGCTATTGTGAATGGGAGTTCATTAATGATTTGCCTCTCTGTTTGTCTATTATTGGGGTATAGGAATGCTTGTGATTTTTGCACATTGATTTTTGTATCCTGAGCCTTTGCTAAAGTTGCTTATCACCTTAAGGATATTTTGGGCTGAGACAATGGGGTCTTCTAAATATACAATCATGTCATCTGCAAATAGAAACAATTTGACTTCCTCTTTTCCTAATTGAATACCCTTTATTTCCATTCTTGCCTGACTGCTCTTGCTAGAACTTCCAATACTATGTTGAATAGGAGTGGTGAGAGAGGGCATCCTTGTCTTGTGCCAGTTTTAAAAGGGAATGCTTCCAGTTTTTGCCCATTCAGTATGATATTGGCTGTGGGTCTGTCATAAATAGCTTTTATTATTTTGAGATACATTTCATCGATACCTACTTTATTGAGTTTTTAGATGAAGGGCTGTTGAATTTGGTCAAAGGCCTTCTCTCCATTTATTGAGATAATCATGTCGTTTTTGTCTTTGGTTCTGTTTATGTGATGGATTACATTTATAGATTTGTGTATGTTGAACCATCTTTGCATCCCAGGGACGAAGCCAACCTGATCATGATGAATACGCTTTTTGATGTGCTGTGGGATCTAGTTTGCCAGTATTTTATTGAAGATTTTCACATCAATGTTCATCAGACCTATTGGCCTGAAATTTTCTTTTTTATTTGTGTCACTGACAGGTTTTTGTATCAGGATTATGTTGGTCTCATAAAATGAGTTGGGGACGATTCCTTCTTTTTGTATTATTTGGAATAGTTTCAGAAGGAACAGTACCAGCTCCTGTTTGTATGTCTGGTAGAATTTGGCTGTGAACCCTTCTGGTCCTAGACTTTTTTTGTTTGGTAGGTTATTAATTGCTGACTCAACTTCAAACTTTGTTATTGGTCTATTCAGGGATTCAACTTCTTCCTGGTTTAGTCCTGGGAGGGTGTAAGTGTCCAGGAATTTATCCATTTCTTCTAGATTTACTGGTTTATGTGCATAGAGGTGTTTGTAGTAATCTCTGATGGTAATGTGTATTTCTGTAGAATTGGTGGTGATATCCCCTTTATCAGTTTCTATTGCATCTATTTGATTCTTCTCTTTTTTGTTTTTTATTAGTCTGGCTAGTGGGTCTATTATTTTGTTGATCTTTCAAAAAACCAGCTCCTGGATTCATTAATTTTTTTGAAGGGTTTTTTTGTTTTTGTTTTTGTTTTTGTATCTCTATCTTCTTCAGTTCTGCTCTGATCTTAGTTATTTCTTGTCTTCTGTTGGCTTTTGAATTTGTTTGATCTTGCTCCTCTAGTTCTTTTAATCGTGACATTAGGGTGTCGATTTTTTTTAATCTTTCCTCACTTCTCATGTGGTCATTTCGTGCTGTAAATTTCCCTCTAGACACTGCTTTAAATGTGTCCCAGAGATTCTGGTATGTGTGTCTTTGTTCTCATTAGTTTCAAAGAACATCTTTATTCCTTCCTTAATTCTGTTATTTACTCAGTAGTCATTAAGAAGTAAGTTGTTCAGTTTCCATGTTATTGTGTGGTTTTGATTGAGTTTCTTAATCCTGAGTTCTAATTTGATTGCACTGTGGTCTGAGAGACTGTTTGTTCTGATTTCCATTATTTTGCATTTGCTGAGGAGTGATTTACTTCCAATTATGTGGTCAATTTTAGAATAGGTGTGATGTGGTTCTAAGAAGAATGTATATTCTGTATATTTGGGGTGGAGAGTTCTGTAGCTGTCTATTAGGTTCATTTGGTTTAGATCTGAGTTCAAGTCCTGGATTTTGCTGTTAACTTTCTGTCTCCTTGATCTGTCTAATATTGACAGTGGGGTGTTAAAGTCTCCCACTATTATTTTGTGGGAGTCTAAGTCTCTTTGTAGGTTGTTAAGAACTTGCTTTATGTATCTGGGTCCTTCTGTATTGGGTGCATATATATTTAGGATAGTTAGCTCTTCTTATTGCGTTGATCCATTTACCATTATGCCTGAATAGGCAATACCATTCAGGACATAGGCATGGGCAAAGACTTTATGACTAAAACACCAAAAACAATGGCAACAAAAGCCAAAATAGACAAATGGGATCTAATTAAACTTAAGAGCTTCGGCACAGCAAAAGAAACAGTTATCAAAGTAAACAGGCAATCTAAAGAATGGAAGAAAATTTTTGTGATCTATCCATCTGGCAAAGGGCTAGTATCCAGAATCTACAAAGAACTTAGACAAATTTACAGGAAAAAAACAAACAATCCCATCAAAAAGTGAATGAAGGATATGAACAGACACTTTTCAAAAGAAGACATTTATGCAGCTAACAAACATAGGAAAAAATGCTCATCATCACTGGTCATTAGAGAAATGCAAATCAAAACCGTATTGAGATACCATCTCATGTCGGTTGGAATGGCAATCATTAAAAAATCTGGAGACAGCAGATGCTGGAGAGGATGTGGAGAAATAGGAAAGCGTTTACATTGTTGGTGGGAATGTAAATTATAGTTCAACCATTGTGGAAGACAGTGTGGCAATTCCTCAAGGATCTAGAACTACTATTTGACCCAGAAATCCCATTACTGGGTATATACCCAAAGGATTATAAATCATTTTACTATAAAGATACGTGCACATATGTGTTTATTGCGGCACTGTTCACAATAACAAAGATTGGAACCAACCCAAATGCCCATCAGTGATAGACTAAAGAAAATGTGGCACATATACACCATGGAATACTATGCAATCATAAAAAATGATGAGTTCATGTGCTTTGCAGGAACATGGATGAAGCTGTTAACCATCATTCTTAGCAAACTAATACAAGAACAGAAAACCAAACAATGCATGTTCTCACTCATAAGTGGGTGTCGAACAATGAGAACATATGGACACAGAGAGGGAAATATCACACACTGGTGCCTTCAGAGGATGGGGGACTAGGGGAGGGACATCATTAGGAGAAATACCTAATGTAGATGATGGGTTATGGAAGCAGCCAACCACCATGGCACTTTTATACCTATATAACAAACCTGCATGTTCTACACATGTACCCCAAAACGTAAAGTAAAAAAATAAATAAATATTTTCTAACTTGTAAATTATGAAGAAAGAAATAGAAAGAGATAGTTGTGGAAAAAGTGGTGTGAATTTATTAAGGGGCTGCTTATTACCTGGAGTCCACCAAACTATTGATGCTTTTCCTCACCTCACCTACAAAACACAATTGAACTTCTCTTAGAGATACATGTGTATGAGTTTTCGCATTCATGAGTATATTTATATACATTCACATATACATAAGTGATAGTATCTTCAGATATTTATTATTGCCATATTCATGCATTGTTCACTAAATATGCATGATATATATTCATGGTTTTTATATATTTATAATATAGAGAATCTGTAAATCATTGTTGAGTAAATTAATGCATAAAACATGAAGTAGATATTTATTATTCACAGATTCTATATTAGAAAATTTATCTAAACACTAAAATTTATTTGTGACACCAAAATTAATATTACTAGGCTTTTATGGTCATTGGCATGCATGGACAGAGTGGTGAAAAATTTGAGTTGCTGTGTTTCCAGCTGAGGTGGAACAAAGTGAAGTGTTGTCCCATGTTCCTGCCTCCAAGAGTGCCTGACAGAAGATACATATACATGCTATGTAAGTTTACTTCTGGCATGAACTACAGGGCTATTGACCACTATTCAGGGACCAGCAAGAAATTTGTATAAAGTTTGTTTGCCCCCCGGGCCCGGGGGGCAGGGCCCCCGGTCCCCCAGGGGGTTACTATTGAACGGGGCCCGGGGGCCCGGGAGAGGGGGGCATCATACATATTGTATAATCAGTATTCTATTATAAATCAGATACTTATGTAGATACTTTAGATATTTACGTATCTAAGGTATATTTAAGCAGCTTCATAGCATATATCTGCATAGCTCTGCTATATCTACATAGCTCTGCTATATCTACATAGCATATATCTATGTATACATGCTACATACATAACATATCCAATATCATATTTTAGATACATAAATATGTGCTATGCACATATGTATGAACAAGAATACATCTCTAAACCTCCATGAGTAATCCACTATTCTATATAAAAGAGTCAACTGAAGTAAAAGTTGACTCATTTTACTGGTCTTTAAAATAGGAGTTTAATAACTCTCAAACCTATGACTTCTCTTGTGCTTTGACTTCAAAACTCCACTTGTAGGAATTTATCCTAGAGATATGACCACACGTAAATAACATGACATATAACATATTAAGAACATTGTCTAATATCAAATAATTAGATATAAATTAAATAGTTATCAGTATGGGACTAGTTACTTATATTATGGACAACAAAAACCCTGCTACCATAAGGAAAATGAGAAGAACTTTTATTAATATAAAGCATATACAGAAGGTAAAAAGGTAGAGTACAGTGGTAATGGTATGCTCATATTTCTATTAAAAGGCAAAATATTATGTGTTTAATTAAAAATGCATATCAGATTTCTGGAAAAGGGGACACAAGGTTATGAAAAGAATCTTTGTGCTTTTTTTGGCATTTTCAACTACATGCATGTATTTTCTCTTGAAAAATAAATGAATAAACCCAATAAACAGTACGATCATGATGATGGTAAGGTCAAGCATGTCCAGAATCTCTCTGAGAGATACTTCGAATTCATTTTGTTCTTTTAAACAAATTTAAACTGTATCTGCTTTTTGAGCCTGGTTCCCTAGGTATCTCCTCTATAAAACTATCTGAGGCTATACTAATTATTATTATTTACATTATTTTTTTACTCATTTTGAGTATCCACTATGTGCAAGTCATTTGGCACTTTATAAACTTATAAGGATAATGTAAACATAAATTTGCTTTTATAAATCTTATAATCTGGATATATAGAAAATATAACAATTTTAATTTCTATAATTTTAAATTTTTGTTCATACAATCTAGCATGTGGTTTTATATTATCATATTTACTTGTTTCAATTTTGTCTATAAAAAATTATTTTTCTAAGTAAGTTATAATCTCTTTTGGTGGAGTTTGTGTCTGTCTTTCCTCTGTGTCCAGCATTGACCTAGCCCTGTGGTCAGAAAATAGCAGACCCTGAATGAATATTAGAGAATGATTCATTGATTGATATTGAGCTCATGGCTTTTCTTATTTTTTAATTGTATATGATTAAAGTAAAATAAATTATGCATTTTCTTTTTTAACAGGTGATCATTTCAAACCAAACATCAACAACGATTAAAAAACATTCATGTGGTATCTGTAGTTTAATCATGGACCAACATCAACATTTGAATAAGACAGCAGAGTCAGAATCTTCAGAGAAAAAGAAAACAGGATGCTGCAATGGATTCAAGGTAGAATGGGTTTTATGTTTTCAAACTAAAATAAGTTAATGGAAAATTTTAATGTATAAAAAGACCACTAATTGTCAAAGAGAACATTATATCTCATATTACAATTTTTACATTGAAGCACACATTAAAATATTGATAAAATTATCCTTATATTGATTTAAATCAGTTTTTAATCTGATTAAGGTGTTTCTTTGGTAGAATTTTTTGATGTATAAAAGTTTTTTTTTAATTTTTATTTTTTGTGGGTGTGTAGTAGGTGTATATGTTTATGGGGTACATGAGATGTCTTGGTATAGGCATGCAATGTGAAATAAGCAAATAATGAAGAATGGGGCATCCATTCCCTCAAGCATTTTTTCATTGAGTTGCAAACCATCCAATTATACTCTTGACATTATTTTAGAAGGTACAGTTAAGTAATTGACTATAGTCACCCTGCTGTGCTACCAAATAGTAGCTCTTATTCATTTTTTTAACAATTTTTTTTTACCCATTAACCATCCCCGTCTCCCCAGCCCTACACTCCCCCACCACCCTTTTCAGCCTCTGGTAACCATCCTTCTACTCTCTATGTCCATGAATTCAGTTGTTTTGATGTTTAGATCCCATAAATAAGTGAGAACATGCAATGTTTGTCTTTCTGGGCTTGGCTTATTTCAGTTAACATAATGATCTCCAGTTCGATTATTTTGTTGCAATTGACTGGGTCTCCTTCTTTTTATAGCTGAATAGTACACATTTTTTTTTTTTTTACACATTCATCTGTTGACGGACACTTAGGCCGCTTCCAAATCTTAACTATTGTAAACAGTGCTGCAACAAACATGGGAGTACGCATAACTTTTAGATATACTGATTCCCTTTCTTTTGGGTATATGCCCAGCAGTGGGATTGCTGGATCACATGGTAGCTCAATTTTTAGTTTCTTGAGGAACCTCCAAACTGTTCTTCACAGTAATCGTACTAATTTATATTCCCACCAATGGTGTACAAGGAATTCCCTTTATTCCACATTCTCACCGGCATTTGTTATTATCTATCTTTTGGATATAAGCCATTTAGTTGGGGTGAGATAGTATCTCATTGTAGTATTGACTTACATTTCTCTGATGATTGATGATGTTGAGCATCTCTTCCTATGTCTGTGTGCTATTTGTATGTCTTCTTTTGAGACATGTATATTCAAATATTTTGCCCACCTTTTGATGGGATTATTAGATTTTCTCCTATAAAGTTGTTTGAGCTCCTTAGATATTCTGGTTATTAATTCCTTGACAGATGGACAGTTTACAAATATTTTCTCCTACTCAGTGGGGTGTCTCTTCATTTTTTTTATTGTATCCTTTTCTGTGCAGAAACTTTTTAACTAGATGTGATCCCATTTGTCCAATTTTCTCTGGGTGCCTGTGTTTCTGGGGTAAGAAAATTGCTCAAGAAATTTTTGCCCAGACCAACGTTCTGGAGAATTTTCCCAATATTTTCTTGAGGTAGTTTTATGGTTTAAAGTCTTTAGATTTAAGTCTTTAATTCATTTTGATTTGTTTTTGAATATAGCTAGAAAAAGGTGTCTAGTTTCATCCTAGCACCATTCACTGAAGAGACTGTCTTTTCCCCAGTGAATGTTCTTGGCACTTTGGTCACAGATGAATTCATTGTAGGTGTGTGGATTTGTTTCTGGTTGTCTATTCTAATCGATTGGTCTATGTGTCTGTTTTTATGCCAGTACCCTGTTGTTTTGTTTACTATAACTCTGTAGTATAATTCGAAGTCAGATAATGTGATTCCTCCAGTTTTTTCTTTTTGCTTAGGATACCTTTGGCTATTCTGTGTCTTTTATGGTTCCATATACATTTTAGATTGATTTTTCTATTTCTGTGAAGAAAGTCATTGGTATTTTGATAAGGATTACATTAGATTTATAGATGGCTTTGGGTAGTATGGACATTTGAAAAATATTGATTCTTCCAAACCATAAACATGGAATATTTGTCCATTTTTGTGATGTCTTCATCAATTTCTTTCATGAGGGTTTTATAGTTTTTATTATAGAGATCTTTCACTTCTTTGGTTAAATTAATTTCTAGATATTTAATTGTATGTGTGGCTATTGTAAATGGGATTACTTCTCTGATTTCTTTGTCACATTGTTTACTATTGGCATATAGAAATGCTAGTGAGTTATATGTTGAATTTGTATCCTGAAATATTGAATTTGTTTATCAGTTCTAATAGTTTTGTGGAGTCTTTAGAATTTTCCAAATATAAGATCATATCATCTGCAAACAAGATAATTTGAATTCTTCTTTTCCCGTTTGGATGCCCTTTTCTTATTTCTCTTGTCTAATCACTCTAGCTAGGACTTCCACTACTATGTTAAATAACAGTGGTGACAGTGAGCATTATTGTTGTCTTCTAGATCTTAGAGGGAAGGCAAGAGTTTATTAATATAACATTTAGAAATATTTTTATATCTTCCTTTTGGTTCTTGGTACATCAAGAGATATTTATAAGGGTTATTAAAGTAAAAAAAGTGTAATAAATAACATCTAAAAATCTTCTTAGAATCAACTTATAAATCTAGAAGATTAATGTCCTGTGAATCATTTTACAATCTTAATCTAATTAAATATTCTTTTGTTAAAGAGCAGCATTGTTATGACTTCTGATAAATTATGTAATAGAGACTGATGGAAAAGGGATCTGTAAGATTCAAAGCATCTAGTCCAAAGATCTAATTGATGATTTACAAAGGCTATTTATTTTTTCCTTTGAAAATTGGTAAAAGTAATAATTCTGACTTTTGTTTTTGTCACAAAATTATGAGGCATTAAATGATATTGGCATTTTCATAAACAGGGGAAAAGTATTGCTAAGCACAGTGCCAAATGAAGAAACCAAGACTCAGTAGAGTTGAGATATTTAACTGTAGTCACCTCTGTTGTGAATTGACAACCCTGGAACTCATATCAAAGCCTTTTAATCCCCACAGGCAAGTCTTTGAGGAAATAAAGAAATTGATCCCAGTCACCTTTTAGCAATACATATATATTTAATTTACTCACATTTGTAGTCCTATCCAGTTGAATAGGGCCACAGAGATTGGATTGTAAACCAAAATGTACCTGAGACAGGTCTCAATTAGTTTAGAAGTTTACCTTACCCAGGTTAAGGATGTACCCAGGAGACAGGCCTGGGCCTTTCTCCAAAGGTGATTTTGAGGGCTTAACTACTTAATGGAGAAAAGCAGGCTGGAGAAGAAAGTGGTAATATATGGTCACATTACCGAATCCACATGTTGCAAGAGAAAAACTAGCAGGTAAGGAAATGGTCAATTATTTATTTGTCTTGTGGTCAGTAAATCAGCACTTTACACAAGATAAAGTGAATGTAGACTAGCTACCTGTGGAATTATTTAACCTTTTATCTGCAGCTGTGTGCTTAGGAACAAAAGGAAAGGCAGCATTTTGCAAAACTCAGCTTTTAGCTTAATTTTGCTTCTTTTGGCATAGTGAATTGGGGTGTCAGGTTTTTATTTTCCTTTCACAGCTCCCCTGCCTCTTCCTTTTAAAATCTTTTTTAAAAAGCATTTTAGAAGAAACTTACTCCCTGGTCTTGAATTTTGTCTGATCTCTCATGGCTATGATGATTTATTCCTAGACCAATAGATTCCACATTATTAGGAAAGCTCATTTTTAGCAGGTTGTGAAATCACATGTCCTGCGAATAAAAAAATGGGAGGAGGAGGAAGAGAGAAAGAAAACAACAAATAGATAGTAAAAAGAACAATCCTGGAAAACTAATAAAGGCTATATTACTCTGAAGTCTGTTGTCAGTAGGCAGGTATGAAAATGGTTTGTGTGTATAAATAGGTTGCTGTTATTTTCTTCCGAAGTTTAAGTTGTCTAGTTTATGTCCATAGGGTTTTAAGAAAATCACAGCTTACTATTTAGTAATTTCAAATTGGAAAATGAGGTAGGGGGAGAAAAAGAAAGGAAAGGAGAAAAAGAAAAAAATTGAAAACATTATTTTGGAGACTTGTAGCCAGGAAAAATTTTAGAATTTAGTCCAAAGTGTAGAAAATAATAAAAACTGATAAACCTTAGGCAAGACTAGAATCAAATAACAGGTGTACTATAGTTTATACAAGCATATTTTTTTCTCTCTTCAATTCCCCAGTTTTATTAAAGACAAAATTATAGTCGGACCAATTTATTGGTAAAATAAATTTTAGTACTATTACACTTGGTTTGATTATTTGCATAAAGTGCCTTAAGAATAATCATTTGCCATATAGGTGCTCTCTCTCTTTTTGTGAATTGGCCTTGATGAAATCTTTTGCATAAGGCATCTAAGATTAGACCTTTGTAAAGGCCTGAAGTCTAGCCAAGGATTTACAAATATAGTTTACCTAACTTATTCAATAAAACTGTGATAGTCATCACTTATTTCTCTGTAAATCATTTATATAGCCTGTGATTTCAGATGTTTACCTAAGTAGAAATCTTAAGGTTAAGTAATTTTTTTCTTGTTGTTGTTTGCCAGTAACTCAAAATTTAGCTTTTTGAATTAAACCAACAACTTTTAATGAATTATTTATACCAAAGTTACACAAAGATAGTCGTATTTGGGGCTGCAAGCTTTGTAACCCTCATGCCAAATTTGGACACTTGTAATATTTAGCAGAGATCAATATTAAACTGCTTGATCAAGAAATCTAAACAATAATGTGTGTTGACAATTCTAAAGACATTCCTAATTTTATCTTACCAACAATTTTAAAACACACTTATTTATTAAGGATTTTCTTAAGTCACATGAACTTGAAAAAACATTTGGGCTTTTCTATTTTCTATTTTTCTGATAAAGTATTGGATTTAAGTGCCTTTGTAAATCCAATTACTTAGAGCTCTTTTTTTATATTTTTGGTAGTGAAACATAATATATATGACACATAAATATATAGACTTACTAATCATGAAGATAAAAGTAGATCTTAAATATTCATATTTTAGATATTTTAGACTTCCAATTTAGATATTTCAGACTTCCAATTTCTTATAACCTGTTTCATTATCCTAGGCAATTGTTAGCTAGATAGCCTTAAATTTGCATAGTAAAGGAACAACTCTTAGGTGAAAATCAGATAGCAAAATTTACCTCTCAAGTACAGAGAGAGAGTCTAGTGTGCTAGAGGGAGAGTAAAAATGGATGCCAAGTCAAACATAAAATTGTAGAAATCTACCTTGGAATTTTATAGAAGATGAATTTTATTTAGATAGGTAGTTTTAAAGTTAGTCTCTCTCTTTTAATTGGCTATCTGAGCTCTGCACAGAGGGAGGAATTTAATCAACTCAATGGCCTTTCCCCCCATAGTTTGGAACTTTCCTTCAGATTGAACTATATTGTGTATAGTTGGTCAAACCTAATGGGAAAAAGACCAAAACAACAAAAACAAACAAAAAACAGTTAAGCCAAACAATTGTACAATTTATATGATCACTGAGTGCTCTAATGGTAAGGAGAAATTAAGACCAGTTAGTTGCTAATCTTAACTTTTAGTACTTAAGGAGAATTTCCAAGACAAAAAACACAATTCAGCTACTTGCCTAGGAATGAGTCCCAGTCTGAATACTGCTCTCCACCATCCTAGAAGTGGGGAAACACTCAAACTCACCTTCCCTGGGGAAAGTAAGCTGAAACTCCGAGGAATTGCTGGTCTCCTTCATCATCATGGAACAGGAAAACTCACCTTCTTTTTTCAAAACAAGTGAAACACCAGAAAAAGAGTTACACAACAAAATAAATCTTAGGTCTTAACCAAATTTTGAGAGAACAGGCATTCTCTCTTCAGTGGGAGCTCCCTGACCTTGACAAAATGTACAATTGATTTTGTTACAGGAAAAGGGTCCCAATCCAGACCACAAGAGAGAGTGTTCTTGGATCTTGCACAAGAAAGCATTCAAGGCAAGTCCACATGGAAAGGAAAAGCAAGTTTATTAAGAAAGTAAAGGAATAGCTACTCCATAGTCAGAGCAGCCCTGAGGACTGCTGGTTGCCCATTTTTATGGTTATTTCGTAATAATATGCTAAACAAGGTGTGCATTATTCATACCTCCCCTTTTTAGACTATATAGGGTAACTTCCCGACATTGCCATGGCATTTATAACTGTCATGGAGCTGGTAGGAGTGTAGCAGTGAGGATGACCAGTGGTCACTCTGTTGCCCTTTTGGTTTTGGTGGGTTTTGGCCAACTCCTTTACTGCAAACTGTTTTATCAGCAAGATCTTTATGACCTGTGTTTTGTGCTGACCTTCTGTCTCATCCTATGACTTAGAATGCCTTAACAATCTGGGAATGCAGCCCGGTAGGTTTCAGCCTCATTTTATCCAGCTCCTATTTAAGATTACCTTCATTGTTTACACACCCCTGACAGTTTGAGCAATGAAGATAACTCAAGCTTGTACCTGGCAACCATAGCAGGCTTGTCAAAGGTTAGGGCCACCTGTACTCAGAGTCTTTCCCTTGCTCACCAATTTGCCAATTTGTAAATCAAATGGTATGCGAAACAGGTCTCAATCTAATTTAGAAGTTTATTTTGCCAGGGTTAAGGATGTACCAGGGAGACAGGGCTGTGCCTTTCTCCAAAGATGATTTTGAGGGCTTCAATATTTAAAGGAGAAAAACAAGTTGAAGGGGAACGAGAGAGGGTATGGTCACAATTCTGAATCCACAGGCTGCCAGAGAAAAAAGAGGAGGTAGGTAAATAGTCAACTATGTATTCATCTTGCACTTAGTAAACTGACACTCTATGCAAGACAAAGTGAGCATAGAGTAGCTCCTCCTGGACATATTTAATCTTTTATCTGCTGCCACTACTTAGGGAAAAAACGCTTGTTGGTGACTCAGCTTAATTTTGTTTCTTTTGGCATAGTGAATTGGGTCCCAAGTATTTATTTCATTACACAGGATTCACTTGCAATAATGTTAAACAAGGTTCTTTTTAACTTTGTCCAGGGAACATGAAATTTGTTTATTTTCTGAGATTTCTGATGAAGTCTATCATGACGAAATATTTGAACAATATTTCAGCAGAATGGCATCATTAGGAAAAAGTATTGCCTAATGCAAATGAATTACCTTCTATTGTCTAAGGGTAATATAATGGGCTTAATTATTTTTGCTTTTAAATACTGAGTGTTACAGTGATTTTACTTTCATGTGCATAGCAGAGTGACAAACTGGTGGAAGAAATAAGATTTCCAGAGTAATCTCTTAAAGCATATTTGGAATAGAAGCTAGGAGTTAGGAAGTTAGCAGTGTATGTAAGGTACATTACTTGCAGTCCAATAAAAAAGCCTAGGGGAAGATATGGAATAAGATTGACATCACAATTTCCAATAAAAAAGCCTAGGGGAAGATATGGAATAAGATTGACATCACAATTTCAAAAACATTGCTAAATTGATAAATCATGTCTACAAGTGATGTTTAAAAGAATTTTTTCACTAACTTAAATTGTTAATATTGAAAGAATATTAACCTCAACAATCCCATTACAACAATTCTGTAAAGACGTGTGTTGGCAGTTGAATTTAGTTGCATTTCTATGCCTACTTTGTATTCATGAGGAGCAAAAACATAATTGGACAAAATTTTTAAATAATCATTATTTTAACTTTTTATGAAGTTTGGGACATCAAACTATCAACAAAGTACTGTTTCAGTAAAAATAATTACTAAAATTCCTTTGAATTTTGAAATCTTGTGAATTAGGAGTATCTGCACATACAGAGATAATTAAAATTTAATGGTAAAATAGATCTAATTCAACAACACAAAAAGAGAAGGTGAGAGAAACAATACTAGTGGCTAACATTTGTTGAGCACTTACTACATATGAGGTGTTGCTCTACGGTTTTGTTTGCGTTAATAGATTTTCTTCCTTACCACAGTTCCATCAACCAAATGCTATTATCTCCCTTTTGCAGATGAAAAACACCCTAGGTATAGAAAAGGCAAATGACTTCCCCTAGTTCTCGCAGCTGGTAAATGATGGAGCCAAGGTCTGAACTCAGGCAGTCTGATTCCAAATTCCATGCTCTCAACTCTGATTCATTTTGCTAAAGCAACTGTGGAATTTTGTACTATTAGTACCCTTAAGAGGTGCAGCCTATTTAATGATGTACCTTATTTCATATTATTCAGTATCAAATAACAATGGTGTTGGTGTATGTGCATGATGTGCATGTGCACACACTAATACACATGTTGTTATTGACTTGCCTATCCACACTCAGTAGATGGAAATGTATAAAAGCGTAAGTAGATAATGAACCCATTTAAATAAAAGTACATACTTTGATTATTTTTCTACCTCTTTCCCTCAATTTTTTGTATTGAACCAGCTAGGTTACATGGAATCTGCCAGTATATACTTCATCGTTACACTTGTCTTTTCAAACTACCTGTACCTCTATATTGTAATGAAAAGTCTTTAACAGCACAAAAGTAATGCATTATTATTAAAAAAAAATAGAGCAAAAGAAAAAGTTTCCCCTTTCTGCCTTCATTTTCACTCCCTTTCTGGAATAATCACTCCACATTTGTAACCATCACAAAGATCCAATCCCACAGGTTTTATTCTGGTCTCTTTTCTTCAGCCATAGTAGCCTTTTTGCTATTCCTCAAATATGCCAAGCATACTTCTGACTTGGGGAATTTTGCACTTCCTTCTTCCTCTTTTATAACATACTTCTCGATGTTTTGTGCTTTCATCTCACTCAGATATTTGTTTAAACACTTATTAATTCCTGAACACCACATATAAAATAACGTTTCCTATCCATAACTCTTTAACCAGTTTGATTTTTATAGTATTTATCACCAGTTGACACTGACACTCCAAAACGCACTTGTGTAGAAGTGTGTGTTTGTGCACATGTGTGCTTAATGGTTTACAACAACGAATTTATTATCTTAGAGATCTGAAATCCAGAAATCAGAAATAAGTGTCAGTGAACTAAACTCAGATGTTGGCAAGACCATTTTTTTTCTGGAAATTATAGGGACAATACATTTCTTTGCCTTCTCCAGTTTCTAGAGGTTGTCTGAATTCCTTGGCTGATGGACATTTCCATGCTGAAAGCTAGTGATCACATGAACGCTGACTCTTCTACTCCCTTCTTTCATGTTTACAGTAGCCTTGTGATTACACTGAATTCACTAGACCAAGTCAAGTCATTCTCTTTATTTTAAGGTCATCTGTTTAGCAACCTTAATTCCATGTACAATTTTAATACCCCTTGCCATGTTACCTAACATATTCACAAGTTCTGGAGATTAGGACCTGGATGTCTTTAGGGGTCATTGCTCTACCTAAGGTTATATTATATATAACATTACATATATGTATTCTCTACATATATGAATAATACACATATAAATTTTATATATATGTTTGCCATATATACACACATATATGGTTTGATATATATAAATATATGCATATACATATATACATATAAACACATATACATATATCTTTACTATGTGTATATATATACATATATAGTTTATATGTGTATATCTGTATGTATATATATTTACTATGTATACATGAATATATAGTATATATATACTATATATAGTATATATAATATAGTGTATAAACTATTATATAAACAAAAATTATGTGTGTGCATGTGTATATATATACTTTATGGTATAGAGAGATAGATGATAAATAAATTATGTGTATATATAATATATATTGTATATATTTATCATCTGTCTCTCTGTACCATAAATTAAGCTCCATGAAAACATAGGTGTTTGATTCACTCTTCTCTGTGTCAAACTTCAGTTCTCAGTGTATATAAACCGAATGACTGATGCAAGAGGTGGGTCCCTCAGTCTTGGGCAGCTCCATCCCTATGGTTTTGTAGGGTACAGACCTCATCCTGGCTGCTTTCATGAGCTGGCATTAGGTGTCTGTGGCTTCTTCATGTGTAGAGTGCTATTCACAGTGTATTCACAGTGTCAGTGGGTCTTCCATTCTGGGGTCTGGAGGATGGTGGCCCTCTTCTCACAGCTCCACTAGGCAGCGCCCCAGTGGAGACACTTTGTTGGGATTTTCACCCTGTATTTCCCTTCTGACTGGAAAAGCAAAAGTTCTCCATGAGGGCTCTGCCCTTGAAGCACACCTCTTCCTGGACATCCAAGTGTTTCCATATCCTCTGAAATCTAGGTGGAGGTTCCCAAACTTCAATTCTTGTCTTTTGTGCACCTGTAGGCTCAACACCATGTGGAAGCTGCCAAGACGTGGAGCTTTTACCCTTTGAATCCACTGTCCAAGCTGTACCTTGGCCCCTTTTTAGCCATGGCTGGAGTGGCTAGAATGCAGGGCACCAAGTCACAAGACTGCATACAGCAGAGGGGCCATGAACCAGGCCCAAGAAACCATTTTTCCCTTCTAGGCCTCCAGACCTGTGATGGGTGTGGCCAAGCGAAGGTCTTTGACATGCCCTGGAGACATTTTCACCATTGTCTTGGCAATTACCATTTGTCTCCTCATTACTTATGCAAATGTCTCCCCAGAAAATGGGGTTTTCTTTCCTATTGCATTGCCAGGCTGCAAATTTTTTACACTTTTATGCTCTGCTTCCTCTTGAACACTTAGAAATGTCATCCAGCAGGTACCCTAAATCATCTCTCTTAAGTTCAAAATTTCACAGATCTCTAGGGCAGGGGCAAAATTCTGTCAGTCTCTTTGCTACAGCCTAACAAGAATCACCTTTGCCCTATTTCCCAACAAGTTTCTCATCTTTATCTGAGACCACTTCAGCCTGGACTTTATTATCCATATCAGTATCAGTGTTTTGATGAAAGCCATTCAACAAGTCCCTAGGAAGTTCCAAACTTTCACACATTTTCCTATCTTCTTCTGAGTCCTCCAAACTGTTCCAACTCTGCCCATTACCCAGTTCCAAAGCTGCTTCCACATTATCAGGTATCTTATAGCAATGCCCCACTACCTCAGTACCAATTTACTGTATTATTTCGTTCTCATGCTGCTATGAAGAAATACTGAAGACTAGGCAATGTATAAGTAAAGAAAGGTTTAACAGACTCACAATTTCAAATGGCTAGGGAGGCCTCACAATCATGGTGAAAGGCTAAGGAGGAGCAAAGGTACATCTTACATGGCGGCGGCAAAAGAATGTGTGCAGGAGAACTCACCTTTATAAAATCGTCAGATCTTGTGAGACTTATTCACTATCATAAGAACAGCATAGGAAAAATCCATCCCCATGATACAATCAGCTCTCACTGGGTCCCTCCCATGACACATGGGGATTATGGGAGCTCCAATTTAAGATGAGGTTTGAGTGGGGACACAGCCAAAACATATCACTATTACAAATGATATCTTATTTTCAAACTGGGTTTATGTGATGAATTATATAAATTGATTTTCATATGTTGAACCAGCCATGCATACCTGAAATAAATCCCATTTGATCATAATATTTAATTCTTTTCATGTTTTATGTATTATTGGATTTTTTTTTTTACTAATATTTGTTGAGGATTTTTACATTATGTTTATGAGTGATATTGGTCTACAATTTTTGTTATTGTCATATGTTTAATTTTAGTATCAGGGTAATGCTGGCCTCGTGGAATAAGATAGAAAGTATTTGCAATGCTTTCATCCTGTGAAGAAGGTTGTGTAGAATTGGTATAACATCTTTCTTAAATGTTTGGTAGAATTCACCAGTGAAACTATCTGGGCCTCATTTTTTCTGTTTTGGAAGGTTGTTACTTGACAAGTTAATTTCTTAAACAGATAGAGGTCTCTTCATTAATTTTTTCTTGTAAGAGTTTGAGTAGATGGTTTATTTTGAGGAATTGGTCAATATAGTATAGGTTATTATAATTGTAGTTATAGTTTTGTTCATAGTATTTCATTATTATCCTTTTAATGTCTGTGGGGTCTATAGTGGTATCCCCTCTGTTATTTCTGATATTAGTGATTAGTATTCTCTCTCTTTTTTTCCCTTAGTTAACCTGGTTAGAGACCTATCAATTTTATGGATCTTTTTAAAGAATCAGTCTTTGGTTATGTATATATTATCTATTAAATTCCTGTTTTTAAAAGTCATCGGCTTATGTTTCAATTTTTATTATTAACTTTCTTCTTCTTGCTTTGAGTTTCATTTGCTGTTCTTTTTCAAGTTTCCTAAGGTAGAAACTTAAATACTGATTTTAGATCTTTCTTCTTTTCTCATATATGCATTCTAATGCACATTTAATTGTCTGTGTTCTGAGGGATAAGCCCAACCTGCTTCTCTATTCCTGTGGCTACTTGGATACAGGCAAGACATATACCAGTTCTTGGGCAGAGAGAGAGGGTGAGAATCTCTCATTTCTCTTATTATTGGGGTATGAATTCATCATGAGAACTCTACTCTCATGACCAAGTACCCCTAAAAGGCTCCATCTCCAATTATCATCACACTAGAAATTTGTGTTTTAATATATGAGTTTGGGATGAACACAAACACGCAGTTCAGAAGTGGGTATTATTTTCATAGTAGAGCCAAAGGAATTGCTTATGGATGTAGATGTGAGCTTTAAGAGGAAGGATGAATCAATAAATTTTTTAAAAATGAAATTGAGAATTAAAGCATCGATAACCACTATATCACACTGATACAGTCACTTGTGTTGGTCAAAAATTCCTCTTTGCCTCCACAAAATTCTGTTTCTTAGCTGACTTCCTGGAAATGCTATCTTTGAGAATGTACTGCCTGCCATTCCCCTCACAGTTAGCCTATGCTATTCACATGGAAATAAAGAATAGCTCACCATCATGGTCATCTGAGAACAGTGTCTATCTTCCTATAAATCAGTTAATGACATTAGTTTTAAAATAACAACCTTAACTACACTCCTCTAACTAATGTAACCAAGTAGAAAATCATGCTTTAGTAGTGACTGATAATAATATTATAGGGCTGAGAAGTTTCAACTTGTATAGGGAAAAAAAAATGGTATGCTTTTTATGATAAAAATAATGTTGTCAAGTGAAGAAAAACTCGTTTAATTTCATGTACCTATAAACATTATAGAGTTTTTAAATTAACCAATTTCCCTTTTTTCTTCTACTGTTTTTAGATGTTCTTGGCAGCCCCTGTCATTCAGCTATATTACCAAAATACTAGGTGGAATCATTATGAAAATTTCCATTACTCAAATAGAAAGGAGATTTGAAATATCCTCTTCTCTTGCTGGTTTAATTGATGGAAGCTTTGAAATTGGTAACCTTTTTTTTTTCTATTTTGATCACCATACTTGCATAAGTTAAAAAAAAAAGTTCATGCATGATTTATATCACTGGCTCTGAACTAGGCATAAATTTGTCTCCCATGGGCAATTTGGCAATATGTGAGGACATTTTTGGTTGGCATAAATGGGTTGGGGCAGAGACGATGCTACTGGTACCTAGCAGTAGAGGTCAGGGAGGCAGCTAAACATTGTACAATGCACAGAACACACTTATCAACAAAGAACTATCCTTCCCAAAATGTCCACAGTGAGGATGCTGAAAAACTCTAATCCTACACAAACTCATAATTTGCAAATAAACTTTTTAAGAAGCTTTATCTCCCTTGTCTGAAGGTATCCCAGTGTGAAGAAAGGTTGAGGGAAGACTATAATTCTTATGGTTTTAGGTGGCGGGACTGCATAGGAGCAACCTACACTAGATTCTACTGTTTAACTGGGTACATAATTGAGGGTTTAAGTCTTTGTTTTTTTTTTTAACATTGAAGATAATGCTTTGTTGTCATCATTTTAATTTGGATTTCTCCAACAATAGTGAGGTTTTATATAATTATTAAAAATAGTTTTTTTTCTTATTTTACAAATTGCTAGCTCATAGCCTCTGCTAAATTTATTTTTCTTTTCACTTTCTAATTATTTGGAGGGACCCCCAAATTGTCTATTTTCTACAATATAGACTGCAAAATAAGACTGCAAATATTTTCTACAATTTCTGTTTCTATTTTAACTGTATTTACATAATGCTTAACTAGTGACTAAAATGTAATTGTCAAAGGAAGATTTATCTCTTTATATGAATTCAGAATCTTTGTGATTCAAAGATAAGACACTCTACATGTCCTTCACTTTTTCACCTCCAAGGCTCAATGAAATAATCTAGAATTTTAAAATTAGAATGCTATTAGTTTTAAAGTTTAATTCACTGTATGTCTCTTTTTATTAAGAAATTAATACTTTATATTTTTGTTAAACTTTGCAGCTATTTAACAGCAATTATTCGAACATTATTATAAGTTTGGTTTCTTTGCTTATGCCTGTTTCTTGAATCTTGTGACTTCAAATCTCATCTTTATTCTTTCTGGAATATACCTTAATGTATAGATGACCTTTTGCATTCACAGGTTCCACACCCACAGATGCAACCCATATTAAAAACTTTAAAACTAAAAAATGACCATATAATAATAAAAATGATACAAATAAAAACAACATGGAATAACAACTATTTACATAATATTTACCTTGTATTAAGTATTAGAAGTTATCTAGAGATAATATAAAGGATACAGGAGGATGTTGATAGGTTATATGCAATACTATACCTTTTGTTTGTCTGTTTTGTTTTTTGAGGCAGAGTCTCCCTCTGTTGCCCAGGCTGGAGTGCAGTGCTCTGATGTTGGCTCACAGCAACCTCCACTCCTGGGTTTAAGCCTCAGCCTCGAGTAGGGTTGGGGGGGGTATAAATAAAAATAAAAAAAAAAAGGAAAAATATTTACAATTACCTTGTATTAAGTATTAGAATTATAGAATAAAGATAAGGAGGATGTTGATAGGTTATATGCAATACTATACCTTTTGTTTGTCTGTTTTGTTTTTTGAGGCAGAGTCTCCCTCTGTTGCCCAGGCTGGAGTGCAGTGCTCTGATGTTGGCTCACAGCAACCTCCACATCCTGGGTTTAAGCCTCAGCCTCCCGAGTAGCTGGGATTAAAGGCATGTGCCACCACATCTGGCTAATTTTTGTACCTTTAAGTAGAAATGGGTTTTTGCCATTTGGCTAGGCTGATCTTGAACTCCTAGCCTCAAGTGATCAGCCAGTCTCGGCCTCTCAGATTGCTGGGATTACAGACGTGAGCCTCCACGTCCATGCTATACTACACCTTTTTACTTAGGGGCTGGAGCATCCACAAATTTTGGTATCTACAGAGCATCCTAGAACCAATAACCCATGGACACTGAGGGATGATGTAATTTTTTTTTTTTTTTTTAGGGAGAATTTGAAAACATGGCATATTTTCTAAGCCCTTACTTGTTGGAAAATGCTTTTATTTTAGTATTATATTTAATTGATAATCTGAGTGTGGAATTAAAATTTCAAAATACTTTTTTCTCACAAATTTAAAATATTCATCTACTGTTTTATAACATTCAATGTTGTATATAAGAAATTATTACCATTGTAATTTTCATGTACTGTTTATCTTTAAATATCCAAAAATTCACCAGCATGTATCCAAGACTGTCTCTCTACATTACTTCTGCTGGGCAAAGGTAGGAACTTTCATCTGAAACCTATGTCTTCCTCTAGCACAAAGAATTTATTTTCTGTTTCCTATTTGCTTCTTCCTGTATTTTATTCTTTCTTTTCTTCTGAAACATGTATGTGATAAATAATATATTTTCTGAATATTTTTCCTTTTAAATTTTGTTCTTCTAAATTTCTACCCCTTTTCTTTATGTTTCATCAATCTTCTTTGGTGTCTGATGTCATCTTATTATATGAAGTTCTAATTTATAAATTTTTAATTGTATTTTAAATTTATAATAATACTTTATTGTTGTCTTATTATTTTTAGTCTATCAGTTCCAATGTTATGGATGTAACATGCCACTGTACCTCCAAATATACTAACAGGATTTTTTTCAAGTTTCTACTCTTTTTAGTTTAGTGTTATTAAAGTATTTATTCTTGTGTTGCTTTATCTGCTGGTTCATTCTGGTGCTTTCTTTAATAAAACTATTTTCCATCAATGTTCAATAATTCTTTATTGTTGTCTGTTTATTGTTGTATATCAGGCTGTAGATAAATCTGAATTGGTCTTCTCAGAACACTCTTCTTCCACTTTTTAATCTGAATAATGTATATTCAATATTAAATCTCAAATAATGTCTCCTCCAGGAAACTTTCACAAAGTCCATAATTAATTTAAGCTCCCTATTTCCATAATCTAATAATACTTCTATCCATCTGTTTTATTACTAGCATGTTTCTAGAGAACAAGTACCATGATTTGTTCTTATATTTCTGACTCTAAACACTGTGGTAGGTACATAGTACAAATTTAAAGAATGCCTGAAATAAATCTAAGAAATACATGAATGACGAGTCTTTCCCTCCAATTAGGAAGACATTTTTCTATTCCAATGCAATCCAGTAAACTCCAAATTTTCATTAAAATTTTGCTTCTCTCATATGGCCAAATTACCCAAGCGCTTTATTTGCATATAAAACCTATTCTACTTATCATTAATACTATACAACTTTTCAATGAGTCATTTAATATAGGAGAGTTCACCTTCACAATTCAATTACATGGTCTTTGAGAGAAGGTATGATGTCTTGGGCTTTATTTGCGTTCATTCATTCAATTCTACTAAATACAAAATTAAACTAAGTTGTATCTACATAATTTTGTTCTCTTTCTAGGAAATTTGCTTGTGATTGTATTTGTAAGTTACTTTGGATCGAAACTACACAGACCGAAGTTAATTGGAATTGGTTGTTTCCTTATGGGAACTGGAAGTATTCTGACAGCTTTACCACATTTCTTCATGGGATAGTAAGTATTAAACAGCACTGAGTCATTCATCATCAGCAACTTGTAAATTAGCAGCAGAATTTTATTTTTATACTTTTAAGTAGGCAGTAATCTTTTGAGAGGAATACCCACTCAGTACATATAGAAATGGAGTGTATTTACTATATAATAGTAAATGTATTGCTTTATTCATCATGGCTTTTATAAACATTGAAATAAGAATAATATTACATAAGGTATACAGTTTTATGTGAAATAAATAAGTTATTTACCAATTTTAATAAACATATATACTTTATGTTTTTACCTGTAAGATTTTGATTGTATTCAATAAGACTTCACAACTTCACCTGCTGCTGTGTAGGTTTTCCCACCAGCCTTTCACTGAAGCTGTTCTTCCTAAGGTAACTGTGTAGTTATGATTAGAGTAAGATGCTCATATGAGAAAACTGAAAATAGCGAAATAAGATAGAAGCTTTTTACATAAAAGTTAATCATACCATCCAGGGATGATATGATTCTACTTTTCATCATAGTGCTGTGCCTTGCATGGCCTTGTCTTCATGGTACAAATAGTGGCAATGTATTTCCAGGCAACATGATAGAAGAAGGGAAGAACAAGAACAAAGAGTGCACACAGGCTGAGGCCAAGGAGCATTTTCAGAAGCAGAACACTTCCACTGATTTCACATTTACCAGGAGTCAGTTACATTTTACACATAGATACATGGGTGTTGAAAAAAATATACTTTATTCCAGGCTTCCATATTCCAGGTAAAAAGCCCAACTTCTGTTACTACGGAAGGAGAAAAGAAAGGATACTGAGAGACAATGAGCAGTCCCTGTTAGAGACACCAGTTACTTATTGCCAAATCCAGAAATCATGCCTTTTGGTCACCATATTAATTCTGTTTTCCCTCCTACATTTGGCCCTTATAAGAACTTTCTTCACAATGGTACTGCTCTAATACTCATCATATTCCACAATCTTGATGCATTTTTCTATCTTTGTGGCTTCTTCATCATGCCTATCCTTTTTATTTGCTTCTAACACCATAATGTCAATGTCCCATAATTCCCTCTAATCTTCTTAATATCTTACTCTTCATGATTTTTATGGAGAATGTGCCTTAAATGCAACTACCCCAGCTTTATCTTTCATTGCTCCCCCACATTTGAGGGCTACATTCTAGGCTTACAGTTCTCTAATGTGCCATAATATGTCATATCTTTGCATCTGTTATTTCTACATACTTGAATACTTTTCTTCCCTTGTCTACCAATTAAAATTCTATCCATCTTTGGTCATTTAATCTGTCCCCTCACATTGTAGAGTCTTCTATGATCTACCCCCTCACCTCCAAGCAAAACTGATTATCTCTTTTTGTGTGTGTAGGTGTGTGACAACTCAGGACCTTGTATATTAAATTTAGCATATCTTTGATCATATACATTTATCTTAGAGAGTGTGAAATTTCCAAAGTACAAACACTGTGTATCTTATTTCTTGATCTTTATGTTTTAGTTCTTGTTCTTTGAAGTTGAGCAAAATGCCTGACACACTATATGTTGCCCTTAGAGCTCACAGGGCACTTAGTATTTTTGAGCATGAGCATCTGTCCCTAATCCGGCTCCATCTCTGTTGTTCTTTTAAAGTTTTTCCTCATAATGTTGAAATGGATTAGAAATTTGTTTTTATTGAGTTTTGAAAAGTCAAGCACTAGTGCGTGTTTATGTGTGTGTCTACATGAAAGAAAATCGGACAGATTGGCTATCTTTGACAGTAATTCAAAGGGATAAATAGACATAGTTAACAGATAAAAAAAAAAAAAAAAAAAAGCAAGTGAAACCAGGATATTTCATATCTTGACCAGAATATAACCATTCCTAAGATAATAGCAAGGTGATAACCCACCCTGTTCATGGTGTATTGAATTACCTTTCTTAGTGGACACTCCCATTTCACTCCTTCTCATCACCTGTTCTGAAATACACTCTGGGAAGTTGACAAAGAAGATTCTGGTAATTTGGAGAGGACAGTGGTTCAAATAAAGGGGAAAATTTCTCTGTATTTCTGGGAAAACTGAAAATATTCAGTAGATAAGCAAAATGTTCAATCTAATACTGCTCTCATAGTTACAGATATTCTAAAGAGACCGATGTTAATCTATCAGAAAATTCAACATCAAGTTTATCAACCTGTTTAATTAATCAAACCTTATTACTCAATAGAACATCATCTGAGATAGTAGAAAAAGGTAAGAATTAATAGTGACATTAAAAAAAATTCTAGAATTCATAGATTTAATCACATCTATAAAGTTTGTGATATAATTTAGCAAAATTGATTTAAGGACAAATAGGAAGGACTTTATCTCTTACATACAGACAAAATCATGCTATTAGTATATGCAGTTGATTCTTGAATAACACTGGTTTGAACTGTACCTGTTCACGTTTATGCAGCTTTTTCCAACCAAACAGGAGAAACCCACCCATGTGGTGGTCTGACTTCTATAGGTGGTTTCCACGGGTTCAACCAGAGGACTTAAGTCTACATGATTTTATGTACACATGGGTTGTCCTGGCACAAATCTCCTAGTATACCAATGGATTATTATGTATAGAGAGCGTTTAGAAGTAGATAAGAAAAAGAAAAAATTTAGTAGAAATTTGCAAAGAACATACACATTTAAAATAAAAAAGCAGAAAGTGGCAAAAACATGTGAATAATATAACTTTTCTCTTTATAAAAAGGCAAAATGTTATAGCATTTGAAGATTTTGTAATTATTTTTTTGAGACAGAGTCCCACTCTGTCACCCAGGCTGGAGTGCAGTGGCGTAATCTTGGCTCACTGCAACCTCTGGCTCCCGGGTTCACGTGATTCTCCTGCCTTAGCCTCCTGAGTAGCTGTGATTACAGGCGTGTGCCACCACACCCGGCTAATTTTTGTATTTTTAGTAGAGGCAAGGTTTCATCATGTTGGTCAGGCTAGTGTCGAACTCCTGACTTCATAATCTGCCAGCCTTGGCCCCCCAAAGTGCTGAGATTACAGGCGTGAGCCACTGCGCCCGGCCAATTTTGTAACTATTATAACACAATGATATAATTATAACCTCAATATTTAATAAAAGTAAATGAAGTGAAGAAAAACAGATTTCAAGTTTTATGTATTGTTGGGAGTGTATAAATTTGAGTCTTCTGGCTATTAATTTTTAATCTATATTAAAGAACAAAAATATGCTGGCTTACTTTCTTGACTAATATTAAGGAAATATTCAGGAATGTTTACTAGGATGTTTACTTTTTTACAATCACAGCCATAGCATCCATGTTTAACAGAATAAAAATAAAAATAAAAAATATTTTGTAACTACAAAAGAGATTGTTTAAACAAATTATGAAACTGTTATTCAACACACTATTATGCAGTAATTAAAATTTTAATATAGAAGAACTCTTAACAACATGGGGGAACTGTGACAATATAGTGAAAACTGTATATGTACCTTAAAAATAACCTTGATTTTTAAATATGTAATGTACATAATGAATATTATTCATATTTTGTGCCCTAAAAATGTAGAAGATCCAGAATAACATTTGCAATGATCTTCTGTGTGTAGTATGATTATAGAAAATTTTTACTTGTTTTCTTTGTTCCCTTCCTTATTTCCAAACTTTGCAAAGTGAATTTGAATCACTTGCAATTAGAAAATAAACAAACCAAAAATGGAAAAATGAAGGGTTTAAAGCAGATAAGTTTCTAATATGAATGTTAAAATTAATGTTGAAAGTAAAACACTTTCTTGTCTCTATAGATTGTGTAAAGGAATCTGGGTCACACATGTGGATGTATGTCTTCATGGGTAATATGCTTCGTGGTATAGGGGAAACCCCCATAGTACCATTGGGGATTTCTTACATTGATGATTTTGCAAAAGAAGGACATTCTTCCTTGTATGTAGGTAATGTACAGAAAATATTAAATTGCATGATTACATTCCTTGGATCTACCCTTGAAGTAATAGTGTCATTAGTTTTTTCTTTTACCTATTAGAAAAAATATTTGCAGAGGTGTGTTATGTAATATTACTTTTAAAAACATGTGGGAAGAAAACAAAATATTTGTGGCATCTGATTAAATTGTTTTATTTGGTAATACTTACAGGTATTTTGAATGCAGTAGGAATGATTGGTCCAATCATTGGCTTTACAATGGGATCTCAGTTTGCTAAAATGTACGTGGATATTGGATACGTAGATCTGAGTAAGTACAATCAGATCAAGGTACCATGGTAGTGTCTTTTAAGTGCAGGACACCATTCTTCCAAAGAATTGAATTCAGCCTTTCAATAGTTCTTTGTTTACTATTTTTGAAAAGTTACAAGTAGGAAATAAATGCATTAATAATCAGAATAAAAAAGAAATTTATCTCTTATTTATACTTTGCTTTTACAACTAAGTGTAAAAAGATTTTTAACAAACTTATTTCAGATTACTTGATCCAAAATAACCAAACTTAAAATGTCCCTCTCCCAAAACGGACTGCGCAGTTAGGTACATTTTATTTTTCAGTTGATGGTGACTTGGGTGTTGATGTGTGGAACTCAGATGTTGATGTTTGCTTTGCTAAAGCCTCCTTGTGGCTGCTGCCTTGACTTATGGCAGGGGTGGTTTAAAAGACACCACTGTACACTTTGGTTATAGTCATTTTTCTTGGTCCTCACTGAGGGCTTGGCATATGGCAACATTTAATGAGTGCTTGTAAAACGAATGAAGAGAGGGCACGTAAATAAAATGTGTGACTTTCGTCTTTACTCTGAGAGCATGCCTTATTTCTTCTGTCACAGAAGAATGAGAGCCCATGTTGTAATATCTGCCTTGACTTCAGGCCCTCCTTCCTACAGATAAACCTTCACTATATCCGTATTTATCTTTTTTTACCCATACTTACAAAAAAGTGTTTATCTTTAGCTAATATTAGTAGATCCAACTGGGGTTTAGATTTTCTCTTCTCCGTCGCACCTCTCTTTTCCTCAGCAAACACACTCAAGACTCTCCCATCTTTTTACACATATACTTTTTTATATTCCAAACAACTTTCCAATTGATTAACTGTTTCTCAGTTTATCTTCAAAACCAAGCACCTAGAAAAAAATCTCTAGCATAAGTGTCTCACCTTCTTATATCCCATGTACTTCTCATCCACTATAATCTGCTTTACCACTAATAAAACACTATTTCTATGCAATTTACTAATTGTAATGGCTGTTTTTCTATAATTTAATAGATATTTATATTACTTGTTCATTTTTTTCTTAGATTTTTTTAAAAAATAAGTACCTAAAACTCAACCTGTCAAATGCTGCTTTCATCATATTTCCAAACCCACTTTGTTTCCTATGTTGCCTCTCCTGCTGAATATCTGTATCTTAATTCAATGATTGACCAAATTACTATGCCCTGTAATCTCAGATTTCCCTTTATTTAAAATGGGAAAAACTTTTATCTCTTTTTTATTTTTCTAATTCTCAAAGTCTCTTTCAACATGTGGCTTTTCTCATATAGCCCTTACTTCATCATTTCCATTGGTCTCAAATTTGGTGCTCCTATTAATCACCAAGAGCATGTCTTTATTGCAGCCCTTCTCACAACAATGTATAAATATTTGTGAACTTACCCACCATCCCTTTGAGAACATGACAGAATTGTGTCTGTCTTAGCATATAATAACTCATTAGGGTTTGTGAATAAACAAATATGATTTTCTATCTCTTGAAGACTTAAATAGATCACTCCAAAGAGATCGAAGCATTCATTCCGAGATGGAATAGGCATCACTGTAAGCCAACAAATCAATGTTTTATATTATAAAACTAAAGCAAGTACCTGATGATATGTTTTATATCTTCCATTTTAGACATGTGATTTAATGTAGCTACACATTAAGTACATTATTTTTACTCATTTGCTCCAGTTTAATCACTGCTTTTATCACTGAGAACAAAATAAGTGTTGAAGGTCTTTAGGTTAATAGCCTTGTAGTTTCTCTAGTCAGAAATAATCACAGCATTTTAGAATTCTTGGTGATTCAACTTCCGCCCCTGACTGTTCAGACCTTAACACGTCTTCTCTCATTCTGTGAGAAGCATGAAGTGAACTTGTTATAAAGTGTACTCTGGTAAACTTCAATTCCTACAGGAGCCAAAGACATAACATAAATGAATAAAGTGTATCAGGGACAGGAAATTAGGGGGTGATGATTAGAATGGGGAGAGTTGGTTGGTGTACTATTCTCCCCACATACCAAAAACTCATGTACTTTCCAGCTATGGCCTATACTTTTCACACAGAATTTTGAGACCAGCATTAATAAGGTTTTCTGATTGGTTTTCCAGAGATTCTGTAAACCAAAATTTTTATGTAGAATTTTCCAATTTTTAAGATGGTGTGTGATCCATGGGAAACACTGGCAGGACCTATTTAGCTAGATTATGACCTTTAGTTCCTATATATAGGCCAGTGAAAGAACCAAAAAAAAAAAAAATCATCAAAATTACATTACTGACAGGTGATAAATCTTAGTATGTATAATGGAGTTACTAATTTAACTAGTCATTTCCTGATGTCTGTCTGAGTTGTTGATATGAAACAATATGATCACATAAATCAATTTTAAAACCAGATCGGTCCATACTAGAAAATAATGTATTTCTAAATAGTTTTAAATCAACTCAGTATTTTTTCTTGTCACTGATTTTTTTTTATAGATCAGAGCAATGGCATCATTTTAGTGTGCTACAAACTTCTATGCTGTGTGTGTTTCTGTGTGTGTATGATTTCTTAATTTTTATTATTTTTATTTTATTGTGGTAAGAACAATTAAAATGAACTCTACCTCCTAAAAGTACAGTTGACCCTTGAGCAGCACAGGTCTGATCTGTGCAGGTCCACCTATACATAGATTTTTCAAAAAATGTATTAGAAACATTTTTTAGAGATTTGTGATGACATGAAAAACCTTGCAGATAAACTACACAGCTTAGAAATATAGAAAAATGTTAAGAGAAAGTTATAGCATGAGTACATAAAATAGATGTAGATACTATTTTATAATTTACTACAATAAAATATGCACAAATCTATTATTAAAATTTAAAATTTGTTAAACTTTACACAGAGGAACTCATAGATCTTACATGATACCCTTCCCAATCAAGAGAAATGCAAACAAAGGTAAAGATATAGTACTAAATCATAACTGCATAACATTAACTGTAGTGCATACTTCACTGCTGTAAAAATTCTGCATCCACTGCTGTTGCAGTGAGCTCAGGTGTTGAGAGTATTTACTTAAAATGCCATGTGTCATGCATCATCTCCATGTGAGTAGGTTTTCTCTTCAGTAAGTGATGAATTACAATAAAAAGTGAATTCATCTTTCCTGAGTATTTTTCATCCTGTTTAGTGCTGTAACATCAACCTTAAATAACACTGTGTGAGCCATATGAAGTACCACTATTGATGCTGGAAGTTCTCCCAGAATCAAAGAAAAGTCATATGATTATAAGAAAAACTTGAATTGTTTAATATATACTGTAGATTGAGCTATGCAGCTAGCTGCTATTTAATATAAATGTATCCAGTACAAGGACCATAGTAAAACAAACAAAAACCCACACTCACAGAAAAATGGAACAAGAAGAAGCTTCACTGCAGCTGCAACAGTGGGCACAAAAATCTGTCTTTTTAGTGAAATAGCTTTTTATATATTATTGAAAATTCAACTTTTATGTAGGTGCAAGATTGCTATGAAAAAGGGATACCTGTAGACTCAAACATGATTCAAGGAAAGGTGAAGTCATTATATGACAACTGAAAGCAAAGGAAAGTGAATGATTTAAAGCTGGAGAATTTCACGCCACTAATGGATAAACTGAAAATTTTAGAAAGAGGTTTGCCTCAAAAAAGTGTCAATATAACAGGAGAAGCAGCTTCTGACACTTAGGAGGTAACAGAAAGTTTTAAATGGCGTTAAGAAAGTCATGGAGGAGAAAGGACATCTACCTGAATAGGTTCTTAATCAGACAAAAGTGCCCTATTCTGGAAAAAAATACCACAACGTACAATTATTAATAAGGAAGATAAGTGAACCCCAGGATTTACGGCAGGAAGGGATAGGCTAACTCTGTCTGGTGTTCTGTGCAAATGCAGTGGCGTTTATGATTAGAACTGTTCTTACCTACACAACTGCTAATCCCTAAGCCTTGAAGGGGGAAAGATAAAAAAAACAGTCATTAGTCTTCTGGTGGTCTGACAAGAAGGTCTGAACAATAGACCTTTTTTTCTGAAAAGTTCTGTCAGTTTCCTTCCATGCTTTGTTTCTGAAGACATGAAGTACCTTGGCAGAAAGGGTTTACCTTTTAAAGTCCTTTTGATAATAGGCAACGCTCTTGGTCATCCAGAACCTCGTGAGTTGAATACTGAAGGTGCTGAGGTGGTCTGCTTTACCCCAAATGCAATGTCTCTAATTCAGCCTCTAGATGTGGGTTCCTAAGGACATTTAAGGCTCATTACACGTGTTCCACTATAGAAAGGATTGTCAAAACTGTGGAAGAGAACTCCAACAGAACATTATAAAAGCCTGAAAGAATTACACCATTAAAGTTGCCATCTTTGTTATAGAAAAAGCCACAAAATCTGACAAGCAGGAAACAAATTTCTACTGGAGAAAACAGTCCAAATGTTGTGCACAGCTAATGGGATTCATAACATGTCCATTCAAGAATATTATCAAGAGATTGTGGATATAGCACACACACACAAAAGGTTTGGAGTGAAGAACTTCAGGATATGGATCTTAGAGACATTCAAGAACTAACAGGCACATCAGCAAAAGACAACTTGATGGAGATAAGTGCTCCTGAACCAATGTCAGATGATAAGGAAGAAGACATAGAAGAAGCAGTGACAGAAACAAATTGACATTAGACAATCTGGCAGAAGTGTTCTGATTATTCAAGATTGTTTTGACATATTTTACAACATTGAACCTTCTGTAATGTGGGCACTGAAGTGAAAGCAAACAGTGGAAGAAGGATTGGTACCATGTAGAAACATTTGTAGAGAAATGATAAAGCAACAAAGTCAAGTAGAAATTATGCTGTATTTCTGTAAAGCTCCATGGTGTGTACCTGCCTTTCCTGCCTTTCGTTTTACTTTTTCCTGCTGCCTCTGCCTCTACCACCCTAG
Organism: Ateles fusciceps; assembly: GCA_036589455.1. Taxonomy (NCBI): domain Eukaryota; kingdom Metazoa; phylum Chordata; class Mammalia; order Primates; family Atelidae; genus Ateles; species Ateles fusciceps. Next base: position 9,102,592 of record JAZHEH010001022.1, read on the forward strand.
AGAAAGCAAGAACAATGCCTCCCCTTCCTCCTCTTCTGCCTACTCAATGTGAAGAGATGAGGATGAAAAGTTTTATGATGACCCACTTCCACTTAATGAATAATAAATATATTTCCTTGTGATTTTCTAAACATCATTTTCTCCTCCTTACTTTATAGAAAGAAAGCAGTCTATAATACATAGAACATGCAAAATATATGTTGACTGTTTATGCAGTTAGTAAGAATTGTGGTCAACAGTAGGCTATTAGTAGTTAAGTTTTGGGGGAACCAAAAGTTATACACAGATTGTCTACCATGTGGGGGAGTCAGCCATTCTAAATTTCATGTTATTCAAAGGTAAACTGTACAATACAGTATTATTAACTACAGGCACAAGGTTGTACAACAGATCTCTAGAGCTTATTCATCTTCTGTACATGAAACTTTTTATATCCATTTACTGGGAACTCCCTATATCCCCTTTTCCCACAACCAGTCTACCTTCTGCTTTCATGAGTTTGACTCTTTTGCATGCCTCACATAAATGTAATCACTCAGTATTTGTTCTTCTGTGACTCATCTATTTCACTTAGCACAATGTTAGCAAAGTTTCATCCACGTTATCACATATTGCAGGATGCCTTTTCTTTTTAAGGGTGAATAGTATTCCATTGTACATATGTATCACATTTTTAAAATTTATTCATTTCTCCATAGACATTAGGTTGTTTTCACATTTAGAGTGTTGTGAGGAGTGCTACAATGAACATGAAAGTGCAAATATCTCTGTGAGATCCTGATTTTGATCCTTTTGGATATACACCCAAATGTGAGATTGCTCCATCATATGGTAGCTCTATATTTAATTTTTTGAGTAACCTTCACACTGTTTTTGTATACTTGGTGCACTATTTTGCATTCTGCCAACAGTGTATAAGTGTTCAAATATCTCCACATCTATGCCAACACTTTTTCTTTCTTTTTGATAATAGCCATCCTAATGGGTGTATGGCGATATGTAATTCTGCTTAGATTTGCATCATCATAATAATAAGTGATGTTGAATATCTTTTCATATACCTGTGGTTCATTTCTATATCTTTTGGAGAAATTTCTATTCAAGTCTTTTGCCTATTTTTAAATTAGGTAATTATATATATATATATTTTTGCTATGAAGTTGTAGGAATTTTTTGTACATTTTAGAAATTGACACCTTATGTCATACATGCTTTATGAATATTTTATTTAATTCTGTATGTTGCCTTTTCACTCTGTTGATTGTTTCTTTTGCTGGGCAGAAGCATTTTAGTTTGATGAGTTTCATTTGTCTAATTTTGCTTTTATTGCCTGTGCTTTTGGTGGTATATCCATGAAATTATTGTCAAGATAAATGTAATGAAACTCTTTCCCTAAGTTTTATTCTAAGAATTTTATAATTTCTAGTTTTAAATTTTAGTTGTCAACACAATCTGAGTTTATTTTTTCAGTATATATAAGATAAGCGTATAACTTCATTCTCTGATATGTGAACATCCAGTTTTTTCAACACCATTTGTCGGATAAATGATCATTTCACTATTGTGGCCTCTTGTCAAAGATCAGACAACTGTATACACACAGATTTCTCTGGGCTCTGTACTCCATTCAATTGGTCTATATATTTTATCTTTATACCAGTACTGTACTGTATTAATTACTTTAGCATTGAAATATATTTGTAATCAGGAAGTGTGAGCCATCATTTTTGTTCTTTCTTAAGGTTGCTTTGGCTATTTGAGGTCATTTGTTGGTTTTGTATGAATTAGAATCTGCAGATATATTTGGGTAGGTATGTTCTTCTGTCCCCAGATTTTTGAGGGCTTTTATTGTGAAGGGATGTTTAATTTTATCAAGTGCCTCTTTAGCATCAATTGAAATGATCATATGATTTTTGCATTTCATTCTGTTGATATGATGTGTTAGACTTATTGATTTACATATGTTGAACCATCCTTGCATCCCAGGATAAATCCCTCTTGGTCATAATGAATAATCATTCTAATTTATTGTTGAATTCAGTTTACCCCTATTTTGTTGAGGATATTTGCATCAATATTCATCAGAGGCATTGGCCTGTGGTTTTCTTTTTTGATGTGTGCTTGTCTGGTTTTGGTATCAGGGTAATATTGGCCTCATAGAATGAGTTTGGAAGTATTCCCCTCCTCTTCTGGTTTTTGGAATGGTTTGAGTAGTATTGGTATTAATTATTTCAGTCTCTTTGTTAAATTATCTGATGGTTTCTGAATTCCTTCTCTGTGTTATCTTGAATTTCTTTGAGTTTCCTCAGAACAGTTATGTTGCATTCTCTGTTTGAAAGATCACATATGTCTGTTTCACCAGGATTGTTCCCTGGTGCCTTATTTAATTTGTTTGGTGAGGTTATATTTTCCTGCTAATCTTAGTACTTATTTTATTTATCAGTGTCTGGACATAGATGACTTAGGTATTTATTGTAGTTTGTAGTCTGGCTTTGTTTTTACCCATCCTTCTTTAGTAGGCTTTCTAGGTATATGAAAGGACTTTGGCCACAACCTCAATAATACTGTGGTTTTTGTAGTCTCGTAGAGGTACTGCTTCGGTGGCCTTGGAAAGTATATGAAAGAATTCTCTGTATTGTCAGCCAGAGACTCTTGTTCTCTTCCCCTACTTTCTCCAAAGCAAATGTAGTCTCCCTCTGTCTGTGCTGAGCTGCCTGAAACTGGGGATTCAGTGATGCAAGCATTCCTGTGGCCCCCACCACTGTGACTGTACTGGGTTAGACCTGAAGCCAGCACAACACTGGGTCTTGCCCAAGGTCCGCTGTAACCACTATCTGAGTACTATCTATGCTAAATCAAGCCCTAGGGCTCTACAATCAGGAGTTGGCCAAGCCAGCCAGGTTTGTGTCCTTCCTTTCAATGCAGTGAGTTCCCCCTAGGCCTTACGCTGGCCTACAGATGCTGTCTGGGAGCCAAGAATTTGGAGCAAAAAAACCTTAGCAATTTACCTATAATAGATGTTGTATTCTACTGTGGCTACGCTGGCACCCAATCCACAGTACAAAATTCTTCTTGCTCTTCTCTCCCATTTCCACAGGAAGAAAAGCCTCTTCCTGAGTCCATGACCACCACAGGCCCATGGAGGATTCTGCCAGGCTACAACCCATGTTCAGTTAAAGTGCTAGGGCTTTTCAGTCAGTTCATGATGAATGCTGCCAGGTCTCAGAGACTCATCCTTCAGGGCAGTGGATCCCTGAGTCCAGGACTAGGCTTTTGGACAGCATTTCTAGACTTGCCTCTGGCCCAGGGCAGGTATAGAAGTGCTGTCCAATAGTTTAGTCCTGGACTCAGGGACACCAACAGGCTTCTTGCTGCTCTACTCTACTGTAGCTGAGCTGGTACTTAAGGCGCAAGGTGAAGTCCCCTTTATTATTCCTCCACTTTTCTTAAGCAAAAGGGGTCTTTCACCATAGCCACCACAGCTGGGACTGTGCTCGGTCACACCTGAAGTCAGCACATCTTGGAGCTCAAGGCTCATAGTGTATTACCTTGGTACTGCTGCTGGTTATTCAGGGCCTGAGGGCTCTTTAGTCAGTTGATGATAAATGCTGCCAGGACTGGGTCCTTCCCTTCAAGACAGTGGATTCCTTTTTGGCCCAGGGTGTGCCTACAAATGTTGTCCATGAGCTAGGGCCTCAAAACTCTGCCTGGTGCCCTATCTTACTGTCACTGAGCTGGTATTAGAAACAATATTTTGCAATTTCTGCATTAGAAAAAAATAAAACCACCTCTCCAACTCTTCATGGCCTGGCCTTGTTATAGAAGAAAACCATCAATCAGCCCAGCCATATCTTCTTGGACTTCTCAAACTTTTATGCTTGTCCAAAGTACCATCTTTGTCTTAGGATTCCCCAGGCATTTAGAATATGCTGGGTCTAATCAGCACCTTTACACATTTGAGACAGAAAAAAGTCCTTAGTCAACTTTTAGGAACTTTGAATACTTGGCATGCTGTCCAACTCTTTCCCTTCCCATGGAGAATTTGGAAGCTGATGTTTCTTACCTCATCACTCTGCTTAGATCTAGGGGCAGGAGGGAGCTGTGGCAAGTGACCATGTGCTAGTTTAAATCATCATGTTTGTGTTCTTTGCAGCACCCAGGGGCCAAGTGTATGCCTAGCCTAAAGACAAGGAAGACAAAAGACCTTTCCTTAAGTAGAACTCAGAAATGATGAAATGTTGTGTGTGGTTCAAATCTTTGCTTCCTTATGGAGAAACTAAGAGCTGGGATTTTGTTTTTGTTTTTACCTGTTCTCTCTGCACTAAGCTAGGGGGCAGGATCTGTGATAAATATCCACATACAGACTCATTTTTATTCTCTGTTGTTCCCAGGTGTCTGGCATATGCTGGGTCCTGTCAGCACTTTGGGACAGACGTGATAGAAGCTAATCCATTGGGTAGCACCTGGAAAAGTTGAAATGTTGAATGTGGAGTTCAACCCTTTGTCTCCCCAAGGATAAACTGGGAGCATTACAATTTTTTTTTTTTACTTTAAGTTCTAGGATACATGTGTAGAACATGCGGGTTTGTTACATAGGTAAACATATATAATGGTGGTTTGCTGCACCTATCAACCTATCACCTAGGTATTAAGCCCCATATGCATTAGTTATTTGTCCTGATGCTCTCCCTCCTGCTGCCCCCATGACAGGCCCCTGTGTGTGTTGTTCCTCTCCCTGTGTTTATGTGTTCTCAGTGTTCAGCTCTCACGTATGACTGAGAACATGCAGTGTTTGGTTTTCTGTTCCTGCATCAGTTTGCTGAGGATGATGGCTTCCAGCTTCATCCATGTCCCTGCAAAGGACATGATCTTATTCCTTTTTATGGCTGCATAGTATTCCATGGTGTATATGTTCCGCATTTTCTTTATACAGTCTATCATTGAGGGACATTTAGGTTGATTCTATGTCTTTACTATTATGAATAGTGCTGCAGTGATCATACGCATCCATGTATCTTATACTAGAATGGTTTATATTTCTTTATCCAGTCTGTCATTGATGGGCATTTGGGTTAGTTCCATGTCTTCGCTATAGGAATAATGCTGTAATAAATATACAGGTGTATGTATTTTAATAATAGAATGATGTATATTCCTTTGGGTATATACTCAGTAAAGGGATTGGTAGGTCAAACAGTATGTCTGGTGCTAGATCCTTGAGGAATTGCCACATGTTTTTGTGTTTTTCTTTTTCTCTCACATATTCACTCTGTGTTAAGCCAGAGGGAAGAGCCGTGTCAAGCGTCCACATGCTAGTTCAAATTGCTGGTTTTTCCCAATTGTATGGTACAATACTGAGGAGGGGAATGGCAAGAGAGAGTCTTGAATTATCTTACTGGTTTTATGTATCTGGTTTTGTACTTTCCTTATGTATAGGTGTCTCTCAATTAGTTTCTGTATTTCTCAAAAGTGAAATTGATCTGAATGTTACTGTTGAATCAGTGTGTTCATAGAGGAAAAGGTGTCTAGTGCTTCCTCTTCTTGTATCTTGCTGATATCTCACGGATGCATTGCTGTTACTTAAACTGTGTATTTTCTACCTACTAAAATAGCTCATTTACACTTGAGATATAGCATTTACACATTACTCTTATACATTCTTTAAGGAAAAACATAGTTGAAATAAAGTGGTTAAATGATCCCTAACATTTAGAGTCCAATAATTCTGGGTTACTCTTAAACTCAGATTTTCATTTTGCATATTTTTACATCTTCTGCGCTATCTGGAGAGTTGCAAATGCAGGTTCCTGGATGGTTAGGATGGTGGGGATGGAAGTTCCTTTATTGTCTCAAAGTATTTTTTGCCAGCTGCTTAAATTTCATTGCTGATGCTTTCTTGACCTCATCAGATGATTCCAACAGACATTTTCAGACAACAGTGAGGATTCATATTTCTTCCATTAATAGTTATTAAATGGTGTGAGGAGTTAAATGTCTAATGATGACAGCTGTCCAGTCATGAATTCTGAAAAGCGAACAAGTGCACACAAGCTCAGGCAATGAGAACAATGTCGTGCCTAATTCCTGGACAATAGCAATTGCAAGATGTCATCAACCTAGTTTCAGAGATAACAAAATAAGAAAATAGTGTTTTGGAATTGATGACATATAGTTTACTTTCTTCATCTGTGAAGGACTGCAATTATTATCATTATTTCCCAGAACCTACTGTATTTCAAAATGATTTTTGACTGGCATCTTCCATTTCTTCTAGGCACTATCAGAATAACTCCTAAGGACTCCCGTTGGGTTGGAGCTTGGTGGCTTGGTTTCCTTGTGTCTGGACTACTTTCCATTACTTCTTCCATACCATTTTTTTTCTTGCCCCAAAATCCAAATAAACCACAAAAAAGAAAAGTTTCACTATCTTTGCATGTGCTGAAAACAAATGATGAAACAAATCAAACAGCTAATTTGACCAACCAAGGAAAAAATGTTACAAAAAATGTGACAGGTAAGTATTTAACATTCACTGTCAACTTGGAATTGTTAATCTCAATGAAAGGGAGAAGTAAGTATTCAAAATAAATAAAGCATACTAAAATCATCTAGAGTTAGCTTTCTTCTGTGCTAAATTTAGCTGAATTATTTTTTCTAAAACTCCTATTAAAATTAACAAATATCTCTTGAACACATAAAAAGGGAAGAGGATTAGGTTTCTGTTCTTTAGAAGAGAGAAACCAATCGAAGGCTACAAACATCTGTTCCTTATAGGCCAAAGAGTACATATTCATTTTAATGTAACGTAGTATAAACTGTGAGGGTTAAAATGATTATAACATTTCATTCATTCATTTATTCAACAAATTATATCAGCCACCATACTATTGCCTGGTGATAGAATATTGCCTTTCTTTTTGAGTACCTAGTGGATGACATTGAGAAGTATATAGATCATTATAATAAAGTATCTTAAGTTCTATGGTAGGTTATATTTATTCTCAGGTGTAGAGTTGGACTAAGGAGAAGGAAGTCAAAAAGGATTCTGTCTAGGTAATTAGAGTAAGATTATTTTTCTTGGCAATTAAAATTATATATATATATATATCTTATTAAATTAATTATATATATGGACCCAAATTATATATGTATAATCTTACCTAAGTATTCAAAAAATGAAGTGAAAAGCAACATCAGTAATTAAGATAACTGAAGTCAGTCATGTGAATTAGGATCCTTTAGCACTTGATAGTGGCACCTCTTTTGAATATAAGTCCTAGGGGTTAATGCAGAACCATTGAGAAGCAGTTAAGATAATGATATGGTAGCAGTCAGAGAAAGATACTAGAAATAGTAAGATATTGACAGCAGTTTTCAGATTAGGGAGAAATGGTAAAGTAGTAAAACCTGAAGTAATACAACCAACACCTAAACCATTGGCAACTTTTTCATGTTTTCATTGAAATAAGCTTACAAACTTTGCAAAGTAACCCATGTTCTTTCTTTCATCAGTTCTTTCACGTACCTTTTTCTGTTGTTGTTATTTTCTTCTCTCCACCACACTAACCCAAGAGCAATGAGATGCTGGATCCTTATGTATTCAATCATGATAGTGGATCATTCAATTTGAGCTGCATCGGTGGCTTGAAATTGTCCATGGTAGGAGAATTTATTACTATGTATTACCATGGAAATTGAAAACTATTGCAAATCAGGTTTGTTTCCCAACTTAGTTACCATTACTAACTTTTAACTCAAAACTTGAGCCCAGGGGTTAGAGTTAAAAGTATTTGTAGTTAAAATCTTTTGTAGTTTAACATGCATACTATAAATAGTATATCAAGGATTTTTTATTTTGTCTATGCTATGTTTCTACTATATCTAATCAAATCCATAACAATTAATAGATTTCCTAAACCTATAAGGACCAGAGTTAACTGTGATCCCAAAAAGAATAAAGAAGATAATAAGGTGCAAAAAAGGGGAACTCTAAACATTATCTATATTGCGAGTTTTGGGTTTTTTTTTTTTTTGTAAGTGTAGTGACATGACTAGAAAAAAGAATTTTAATTAGGTGCCCATTAGGAATAGTTAAAATATTATATACCTATAGTGAGAACAAAAATATTAGATTTATTCTATATACTCTTGAGTGGAAATAAGGCTAACTGATTAGAAAGCAAGGAAAATTCCAGTTCATTACAAAGACGATATGTAAACAATGAGAACTCTTCAAAAGTTGAGGAAATTGCTTTCAGGAAGTCAGAGTAATGTCACTTGAGTTGTTTATTGATCCATTAAAAATATATGGTGAGTCATGATTGTATAGAAGTTCAGTTTAGATGACATCCGAGTTCTTATTTACCTCAAAAATTTAACAATTTGGTTAAATCACATGCTCCATTTATTTTGAGCAAAGGTCATGACTCTCTTTGAATGCCTCACAAATCAGCGGTGGATCTTCCTCACTGGGGGAGACCTATGGAGAGAAGTTTAGCACTTTGTCCTAACAACTTTAAATATTGTTTCTTAACTCTTTTCTGTTCTGTGCCATTTCCCTGTTGTTTCTTATTATAATCAGAGAACAAACTGTTTCCTAGTTACCATTTGATAGTACTGTCCATATCTAATGAAAATCTTTAAAGGTCTATGGAGAGCAAGATCTTCTGAAGCCCGTATTGTCCATCTCTCAGTAACCATATTTGGGACTTTGTTGCTGCATTCTGAAACTTCCTGTTGTTCTAAATAGTTCCTTCCACTTTTATCTCCAATTATGGCTGATTGACTCGGCAACCACAGACCCAGATCACATGATTTCTGCCATGGACATAAGTTAGAAGTTTGTTACCACATCTATTTGTGGGCATAGGTTGTTGTACTATTACTGTCAAAATGTCACTTGGGACCAACACTGTTATTCCCTGCCTCACCTTCTTGCATCTTAACACCGGGGATTTATAATACTTCTAGATATACTGAGGCACTATTTTATGATACCCAGGCTATATACCAGGGAAAAAAGTGGTCTGAGCCCTCATCCTAATTTATCTTTAAATTTTTTTAACATCAGTATTCTTATTTCTCTGTCTTAGATTATGCTATCTTTAATTTAAATTTATATTTAACAGTTACGGTTCTAATATAGTGTTATTAAGTGCTAATAAATAAGGGAGAGCATGGAGACTATGCTTCTTCTTTTTCCTTCCTTCCTTTTTCCCTTCTTCCTTTTCCTTTCTTCCTTTTTTTTTTTTTTTGACAGGGTCTGTCTCCCAGGATGGAGTGTAGTGGTATGAACAAGGCTTACTGCAGCCTCAACCTTCCTGTCTCACACGATCCTCCCACTTCAGTCCCCCAATTAGCTGGGACTACATGCATGCCCTACCATGCTCAGCTAATTTTTCTATTTTCTGTTGAGAGGGGATTTCATCATATTGCCCAGTCTGGTCTCTAACCCCTGGGCTCAAGCGATCCACACACCTCGGCCTCCCAAAGTGCTGGGATTACAGGCATGAGCCACTGCACCTGGCGAACATCACATTTCTGATTTCCTTTTTTGTTTTTTTTCTTGGACGCTAAGCATATTGCCTGGTACCCAATTGAAAACCAAACATTTGTTGAATAAATGAATTGGTGAGTTATTCTATATTTAATAGTGTGGTAAAGTGCCAAGGATAACCAAATATTAAGTGAACAAAGCAAGTGAAAAAACTCCATTTTGGTATCATCCTATTTGGAGTTAAAATGAACTAAACAAATAAATAATAATATGCATATGGAAAAAATATTAAAAACTTGACAGTAGGATTGCAGGGTATTCTCTCTGTGTTATTTTTTATAACTTTAAGCCTTATATAACTTATATTTACAAAATTCAGATAAGAATATATAGTTTATTATAGAAATATATTGTTTATTTTTGTAACTCTGTAGGTTTTTTCAGTCTTTGAAAAGCATCCTTACCAATCCCCTGTATGTTACATTTGTGCTTTGGACATTGTTACACGTAAGCGGCGGTATTGGTATTTTTGCTTACCTCATTAAATATATGGAGCAGCAGTATGGCCAGTCTGCGTCTCAGGCCAGCTTTTTGTTGGGTAAGACATATTTTTTACCTCTTTGCTTGATAAATGAAATGCTACTGAGTACTTGTGTTCCAAGTCACATCTTATTATGAAGGTGATTTTATATTTTAATGAATATAATCTTATCTCTCAAACTTTACAAAATTTGTTAATCTTATGTTATCATCACTGTTCTGCATTTGAAGTTAAATCTCACATTAGGTGAGTTCTAAAGAAAAAAATTACTTGTGAATAAAACATCTGGATGTAGTATCTGCATAATTGGATCTTATAATATAGTACTGAGATCCTGAGACAAACCCTTCTATAATAATAACCATTATAATCCTATAATTCATGGACTGAAATAAGGCCTCAGCTACTTACAAAACACATGATATTAATGTTTTCAGAAGGTGAATCAATTTAAATACATCACAAAATAGGCATAATTAAAAACAAATATATTTTAGAGAGTATTTTTTGCTACAATACCTATTTTCAAAGTCATATCGAGACCTGCTCACTATATCACATTCCCCCCAACTTCAGTATTGTAGAAACATTATAGAAATTTGATACATATTTGATGAGTTAAACAATTTATCAAATGGTATTTGTTTAGGTTGTAAGTACATAAGAAAGTAATAATTAGAAAATGAATGTACTGAAGCACTGGACTAGGCTCTGCATGATCTCCCTGTTGAACTTAAAAGTTTAAACTTAAAGGTTAAGTTATGACTCCCAATAACCTGGCCTGAATTTTTTGTTAGAGGAAACTTCACCTTTAATAATTCTGACAGGACTATTAAAAGAAAAAGGCTATTAAAAGAAAAGTCATAAGAGAGATCATTTTTAATATTGTATGTAGACATTTTTATCATATCAGGGCATACATGTATTTTTATGAGTAAAAAAGAAATATTAATTCAAAAGCTTAATTCTAAAACCTTGGACAAAATTGGAGTGAGTTTTTGAGGGTTGAGACTGTTTTGAGAGATGTAAAGGGTATTATATGGTAGGATAGAAATCTCAGAGGAAGAAAAATGTTGTTAGTTGTTGATTTCCAGAAAAAAAGAAAGTTCCTCATAGAAATAATCTTTTTAGACACATAAATATTCTTTTTTAAAAAATTTATTTATTATACTTTAAGTTCTGGGGTACATGTGCAGATTGTGCCGGTTTGTTACGTACGTATACACATGACATGGTGGTGATTTGCTCCATCCATCGCCCTATCATCTACATTAGGTATTTCTCCTAATGCTATCCCTCCCCCAGTCTCCCCCACTGCTATTCCTCCCCTAGCCCCCAACCCCTCAGGCTCCGGTGTGTGATGCTCCCCCTCCCTGTGTCCATGAGTTCTTGTTGTTCAACACCTACTTATGAGGGGAGAACATGCGGACATATAAATATTCTTAGCCACTGTCTTTTGCATGTGAAGAAGACAAGCCCTCAAAACTGGCAAAAATAAATTACTTTTGTCTCTCGTATGGTACACTTGTCCCCTACCTCCACTCTAGTGTGCCACCCTTCTCTTAAAGAAGTGCTAAGAATGGGTGAATTTGGTTGATTGATATACAGTGTTTTATATGTAAAGACATCTAGAAAAACCATATTCCTATAATTACAACGTTTTTCTCTTCTTTTATTTCTAGGAATCATAACCCTTCCTACGACTGCAGTTGGAATGTTCTTAGCAGGATATATCATTAAAAAATTCAAATTGCCTTTAGTTGGAATTGCCAAATTTTCATTTCTTACTTCGATAATATCCTTCTTATTTCATATTTTATATTTCCTTCTAATCTGTGACAGCAAATCAGTTGCCGGCCTAACCTTGACCTATGATGGGTTTGTATATATCGCTATATAAATTGTGTAATATGTTAACCATCCAATTAAAAACTTACTTGCAAGTAAAATAGGGTGGAAAACAATTATAATTAACCTTTAATTTAATTGAGAGAAATTTCAATTTTCAAATTCTTAAAATGTTCATTTCCTAAGATGATAAAAAGTTGTTTTATTCTTTTCTTAAGGAAAAGCCACATAGGTTGAAATAATAATACTTATAATTTATGGGTAATTAAAATGAGTGGTACACACTTTTACTCCCATTTTATAGAAGGGAAAGTAAAATTTAGAGAAATATACACATTATATAGCTAGCAACGTTAATTTCTGACTCAAATTTGAGATATTAGAGGTATCAGATATCATTAAATAAAATTATTTATAATGTATTTGCTGTTATCAATCTACTTATTTTTCTTAATTTAATTTATATACTCATTTGAAGACATTTCGTAAATCCTCAATAATTATCAAATTTTTACAAAACAAATAAATTAAAATCTTTAAGCTTAAAATTTATACAGATAATATATTTTATAATTTTAGCCATGATATAAAATTATATTTTATAATTTATAACTATATTTATTATAAAGTAAATAAATATAAAGAATATTATAACTTTATTCAAAAAATATACAGAGATTTTTCTATCCGTTTTTAACTGATTCTATTATTTTTTATTTTTTATTCCTCAGAGGTTCAGCTTTAACCACATCAAATTCTTTTTTTATGTAGTTAAAATATAGATTGTAAAAATCAACAATGTTAATTAACATGCATAGATTCAGAGGATTTTAAAGTGAGCTGAGAGGAACCTCAATCTAATGCTATTACCTCTCCGAAGAGAAACTGAATCTCAGAAAAAATGAAGTTACTTATCTACTGTAAAGTTTCTTTGATAGAATGATAAAGATCTCTTGTCTAAGTGTTATCTAACCTCTTTGATTTCTTTTTTAAGTTTTAATTTTTCTAGGTCGTAAGTCATGTCTTGGTAAAAAAGGAGAGTTAAAAGTAAATAAGCATTATAAAAATTGCCATTTTGGCATTAGCAAATCAAATTTCTCTGTCTAATTAAACCCTTTCTCTTATTTCTCTTCTCTTTTTCCTCTTCACTTCCTTCTCCTCTATTTCCCCTTTCCTTCCCCCCTTGTCTCCCTCTTCTACTCCTTCTCTTCTTCCTCTTTTCTTCTCTTTCTCTTTTTTTGATATATTTCTATCATGTATTTTCAGAAATAATTCAGTGGCATCTCATATAGATGTACCACTTTCTTACTGCAACTCAGAGTGCGATTGTGATGAAAGTCAATGGGAACCAGTCTGTGGGAACAATGGAATAACTTACCCGTCACCTTGTCTAGCAGGATGCAAATCCTCAAGTGATATTGAAAAGCCTATAGTGAGTGTTAGTTTTTGCTTTTCTCTTCTCCTTAATCAAAATCACAGATTTGATTTAATAATTAATTACTTATCAAATCTTCCTATAACTAAGATCCTCAATAGAAAGATAAAAGAAAAAGATTCCAATATTATCTGTCCTCATGAAGGCTGTGAAGTATAAACAAAGCTTCATATAAAACTCTGCTTAGGACATAATTAGGCTTCTTTGTTACTTGAATTCTAATTAACATTACCCACTTTTTTCCTTGAGATTTTAATAATATGACCTGTTAGAATTTGAATGCATTTAGGGTCTCTAAGAAGCATCTCATTTGACTAAAGCACGTGATTTTGATTAATTTGGAATTATTTTACCCTCCAGAAGTTAGGGGAAAGTCCAGAGTTAGTCAGTGGTCAGGACTACGTACTTTACAAGGACAACAATCTGTTTATGTTTTAATATGTACATCCTGGTAAGTTTAGCTAGGGGACTCACTGTGGCCTTGGACTTTCCAAAAAATTAATCAAGGCTTCATGCTCACTTGAATTCCTTAGTGAATAGGAAATCTTCTTGATTTCCTATTTTGATGTTCCCAAAGCTGGCGCTTCTTTTACTCGGTATAATTTAGTATCCTGCTCATGATTGCCAATATATCCATTGGAAATTGCATTTCTTTCTTAAAGGCTATTTTTCCCATGTGACACATGGGTTTTTATCAATATCCTGGGTAACTCCCAATAGTTGGAAATTAGGTATCCTGTTCCCCATACCTACAATCAATTCAACATCTCACAAAGTTGCATAACTATTTTTCAGTCCTTTTCCCTGTTACCAACATTGGGAATATAGTCAGGTGTGATTATGACTCTCCCCCACACTCTTCCATGCTTCAATTCTAAATATTTTCTGTCTTTCCCTCACCCAATGTCCTACCAATGCATTATTAAATGGCATGGAGAAATTTGAAGAATAAAGCATCCTAGGTTTTTTGAAGATAGGCTACAACTTTAATAAACTTGCACATATGTGGCCAAATACTATATTTAAAAGCCCACATCCCATATTCATCAGCTGTGGTGTCTTTCAGTAATGGTGCCTCGTTTAATCTCTGGTCCCATGTTGTTTAGTAGTGAAGATCTAAAAGAGACATGATATTAGTATCCTAAAGAGAGGTCTGCCTATGTGGAGACATCATCTTAATACTGGCAATGGCTATACCATCTGGGGGCTACTGCAAACTTCCTTTACTAAATCCTCAGTAAAATTGTTAAAATAATGTTCTCTGTATCAAAGTTTGGTTTCATTGGCCAATGTGTTTGCTCCATAAAAGATTCCTCCATATTCATATTGAAAAAAAAAAGGAAAAAATGAAGCTTGCTGGAACCATACAAGTATGGATTTAAATTCTTTTACACCTTCTCCTTCAGTAAATAGTCTTTAGCAGTAGTACGTTCAAGATAAACTTCTCTTAAATTTTAGCCTAGAATCAGAACAGAATTCATTAAAGCCACCTGCCTACATACACTGCCTGCCTGATTAAATCACTTGTTCCTAATGTTTCTCTTCTATACTCTAACCATTAGCCAGAATATTCTGTTGTGTTAAACCTCTCTGGTAATAGTATAATCTATTTTATTATCTGTCATTACAGTCTTGAATGTTGCTTTTGCCTGCTTAAATAGAATTCTGGCACCCCTTCCTGGTTCTATTTCCCCTGTACTTTGTCCCACTTTCATGAGTGGCTCTAGTTCCAGATTTTGGCCCTTTTCAAACTACTGTATTTTCTGGACTCTGGGTAATTCTTTCCCAGAGTATGTCCCTAGTACTTAGAACCCACCAAAGAGAGTAAGAATGTATATTTTAAAAAGTAAATGTGGGTAGAAGAGAAATATTTAAAAGAATGTATATTAATGAGAAAATTATATACAGAATTTCATACACCAATTTCTTAGATTATTTTCTAATTTGGTAATATTTCAAAAACTATTTTTAGGTATTTTATAACTGTAGTTGTGTGGAAGTAACTGGTCTCCAGAACAGAAATTACTCAGCACGCTTGGGTGAATGCCCAAGAGATGATGCTTGTACAAGGAAATTTTACATCTATGTTGCAATTCAAGTCTTATACTCTTTGTTCTCTGCAGCTGAATTTACCTCATCTATCTTGCTGACTGTGAAGTAAGTATGATGCTTTAAAACATTGTCATGTATATTAGACTAAAACGTGCATAATGATATTGCATATTTTTCAATATTTTGAGCTCAAATTAATATTTTGTTAATTTTTAATTTTCTGATAATGCATTTTCTTAGAATTATTGTGATCTTTCATTGCCATCATTAATAATTTTTGTCTCTAATACTTCCATTGTGAAATCTAGGCTCTATATGTTTTTCTCTTAATAAGAATCTTAAGATACACACCGATTGACAATTGCCTCGATTGTAGAAGAATTTCTGTGCGATCGTAAAAGAACTTTTAATTTTGAGTTGCCTTGCATCCTAATGAGCCAGTCAGAGTAAACCATCTGTTGATTTCATGGAAAGAAAACATTTAGCAACCAGATATAAATATAAACTTCAATTTGTAATGGAATTCTAATGCTTTCAATTCACCCACAGCATGGTTTTTGACCTAGTAGCCCATGATACTCTTGTAGCCATAAAAAAAAAAAGTTAATAATTCATTTCTATTTTTACTCATTAGACAGTTATTTAGACAGAATATGATATTTGATGAAGAATATTTCCTGGTAAGTAAAACCAATAAGGTACCTGTTGTCTCACAGCTTAAAAATGACAAGACTGACATAAGACAAATAAGTATAAAAATAAACACATAATTACAAATTGCTCTTTGTCTTAATAAGGAAAAGGACTACCAATTAAAAGAACAAGGGCCGGGCGCGGTGGCTCATGCCTGTAATCCTAGCACTTTGGGAGGCCGAGGTGGGTGGATCACCTGAGGTCAAGAGTTCAAGACCAGCCTGGCCATCATGGTGAAACCCCATCTTAAAAAAAAATAAAAAATAATAAAAAATAAAATAAAAAAAAAAAAGAACAAAAAGAAAAAGTAAGTTTGGGATTAAAGTGAGGACTATGAAGGGAAAGACTTATAGAGAACATCTCAAAAGAAGTAACATTGTGTCTAAGCATGTAAAGAAATAGCCAAATGAAGGGCTTTCAGGGAGAGGGTCTAGGTGCTGATTCCTTAAGATAGGAAAGAGCTAGAATTTTTGAGAAATGAAAAGAAGGAAGTCAGTTTGTTGGAACACACTGAGTGGGAGGGGTATGGCAGATTATGTTTGTAGAGTTAGGGGGAAGCAGATAATGTGTGCCCTACTGGCTAAGAAAAGCACTCAATCATCTAAAATTGGAAACATGTAAAGACATGCATGTAGATCTTAAAAATATACATGAAAAGTAGAGTGACCTGGGGTAACATCTAATTGTACTTTTAAAACTTACTAGTTGATCATAAGTTCACGGTCTGCCAACAGCATGACATGGTAGGGAAAAAAAAGCAACCAACATACGTTTTTAACTTTTGTTTACATGAATATAAACCTGTAAACTAAGTTTACGGTTGTTAAATTTTCACCCTGACTGCAAATTTTACCAAATTTCGTATTGTACATATTCCACAAGTACAGCTTCATCTTAATATAAAATGTCTACTCAGAAGGAGAAGCCTTCTATATTTACCAAATTACAGATTCATTAACTTAAAAAAATTCACCTCAAAATTTTATTCTAGTTTACATCTCAACATCTTTTAGCTTCTTAATTGAAACCTTTCATGAGAAAAGGATAGTTTTAAAACTACTGTTCCATCTTTGATGATAGTTATACTTTATCTGATTAAAAAGTGATTAAATGAATGTTACCACTTATCAAAGCATTCATTAATTTCTCGCCAGCCTTTCATTTTCTTTGAAGAAAATTTTGTGAAGCTGACTAGAGAATAAAAATGTAAATGTCTTTTTATTGATGATTTTCTAATGCTTATATCATAAGGCTCTTGCTAAACTACACTAAGCAGTAGTGTGGACGTTTACTCATCCAATACGTGTTCACTATGTGTGTCAGCTACAGATCCACACACTAAGGATGCAAATGTGAACAAAAATGATAAAACTTTATTGACATCCAGAGAAGATAGAGACTGGGGAGTGGATTAGAAGAACTAATAAACAAATTAGCAAGTAAATATGTAAAATAGGGTAAGTGTGAAGCACTGGAAAGAAAACTCAGAGTCAGAAAACAGAAAAAGTGGAGATAGGTAAGAAATACTAGTAAAGATGCTGTGCATTGAAAGTTATATGACAAGAGACCTAAAGGAAGAGATGAAGAGAGAAGCCACAAGCCATGCTAAATGAGGACAAGGAAGGAACAAGCTAGGCAAGGTGAAGCAAAGACAAAGGCCCTGGTGTGGAGAATACTTGATACATACAACATTAGAAGAAAGTATGTGAGGGAAAGAAAGGTACAAAGTACAATGACAGAGCTAGCATGATCCACATTATATTGGTCACAGGAAAGGCTTCAGAGCTTATTCTAAGTGTGTTCAGAAGCCCCAGAGCATTTAAGCATTAGTATTAACTAATGCTTATCGCTTACCTAATGAGAAGATCACTCTGACTGTGCATGGAGTGTGTTTTTGGAAGACGAGAATAAAATCAGGGAAAACAAAAGGCTATAATCATTCTTCACAATGAGGTATTGATTGAGCATGGTTATGATAAAGGAAGTGGGAAGATATTTGTGCCTCAGTCTTTGTTTCGTTTTGTTTTTTGGGGCAAAGCCAATATGATTTGCGGGTTGATTGAATGTGATGTGTAAGAAAGATAATTTAAGGATGATCCCAAGGTTCTGGCCTGAGCTCTGGAAAGATGGTGATACTATTGAACAAAATGGGAAATGCTAAGTAAGAGTATTTTGGAAGAAGTGAAAAAGCAAGATTTCTTATATCTCTGTAAAACTGAGCTGCCTGTTAACTATCTACCAACAATGCCGTATGTAGAGTCCACCATTCAGGAAAAACATTAAAGCGATAGACACAAATTTTAGAGTTAGCAACGTACAGATGCTATTTAAATCCAATGCCATATTGAGATCTTCTAGGGAGTGAGTAGATAGAAACTAGATCCTAGGACCAACAACAGGCACTCTAACTTTAGAGATTAATAATAGAGGTATAAAACACTGAAGATAACTGAGAAGGTCCCATAAGTTATGAGAAAACTGGGAAAGGATCATGTCCTTGCAGCTTAGTGAAGAATATATGAAGTGGTGAATAAAGAGACTATGTCAAGAGCTGCTTCGAGTTTACAGGAAGTAGGTACTAGAAAGTGACCATTGGATTTCATTATATGCTGATCACTGTTAACCTAAACAAATCTAGTACATGAAGATGGGAGGTAAAAAAAAAAAAAAAAAAAGGCTGTTCTGGTTGTTTTAAAATATTTAGAGATACAAGTGCGGTTTTGAAACATAGATATATTGTGCAGTGGTGAAATCTGGGGTTTAGTGTTCTCATCACCTGAATAGTGTATTTTATATTCAATAGGAAGTATTTCTTCCCCTCCCACTCCCTTCCACCCTCCCACACTTGAGAGCCTCCAATGTCAATTTTTCCACTCTGTATGTATGTCCTTGTGTGTCCATTGTTAAGCTCCCCACATCAAAGTGACTACATGCACTTTATACTTTCTGTTTCTGACTCATTTCACTCAGGATAATTACCTCCATTTCTATTGACATTGCCATAAAAGGCATGATTTTATTTTTTTATTGCTCGTTAGTATTCCATAGTTTATACATATATACCAAATTTTTAATCTGATTATCACTGAATGGAAATTTAGAGTGATTTCATGACTTTGGTTTTGTCACTAGTGCTGTGATAAGGATACAAGTCAGGTGTCTTTTTAATACAATCATTTCTTTTTCCTTAGGTAGACACCCCATGGTGAGATTTCTGGATTAAATGGTAGTTCCATTTTTAGGTCATCAGGAAATCTCTATACTGTTTTCCATAGAGTTGTACTAATTTAGATTCCCACCAACAGTGTGTAAGCATTCACTTTTCTTCTTATCTTCACCAACATCTCTTGACTTTTAACTTAGTAATAATAGCTATTCTGATGAATATAAGATGGTATCTCATTATGGTTTTAATTTTTATTTCCTTGATGATTAGTGATGTTGGGCATTTTTACATGTTTATTGGCCATCTGTATGTCTTCCTTTAAAAAAAATTTGCTCACATTCTTTATCCACTCTTTAATGAGGTTTTTTTTTTTTCTTTTTTTTTTTTCATTGAGTTGTTTGAGTACTTTATAGGTTCTGGATATTAGCACTTTGTCAGATGCATTGTTTGCAAATATTTTCTCCCATTCTATGGGTTGTCTGTGTACTTTGTTGATTATTATTATTTCTTTTTTTTTTTACTGAAGAAAAGTTTTTTAGTTTAATTAAGTTCCAATGGTGTATTTTTTTTTGTTGCATTTCCTTTTGAGGATGTAGTTATAAATTCTTTGGCCAGACCATTGTCCAGAAGAGTTTTTCCTAGATTTTCCCCTAGGATTTTTATAGTTTTAGGTGTTACATTTAAGCCTTTAATCCATTTTGAGTTAATTTTTATATATGGTGAGAGATATGGGTTCAATTTTATGTCTGTGTATATGGCTCTCCAATTTTCCCAGCACCATTTATTGAATAGGAGATCCTTTCCTCACTGTATATATATTTGTTACTTTGTCAAAAATTAGTATGTTTTAGGTATGTGGCTTTGTTTCTGGCATCTCCATTCTGCTCCATTGATCTATGTGTCTATTTTTATACTAATACCATTTTATTTTGGCTTAAAGCCTTGTAGTATAATTGAAGTCAGGTGATGTGATACCTTCAGCTTTATTTTTTGGCTTAGGATGGATTTGCTATTCAGATTCTTTTTTGGTTACATATGAATTTTAGGATTTACATTGGTAATTTAATATAAATTGTGTTGAATGTATAGATTGCTTTGGGCAGGATAATCATTTTACACAATATTTATTATTCCAATTCATAAGCATGAGTTTTTTTTTTTATTTTTTCTGCCATATAGGACTTTTTTCATCAGTGTTTTGCAGTTCTCCTTGTAGAGACTTTTTTACCTCTTAGTTTAATGTATTCCTATTTTTTTTTAATCTTTTGTAAATGGCATTCAGTTGTTGATTTGGTTCTGAGCTTGATCATTATTAGTATATAGAAATGCTACTGATTTTTGTACATTGGTTTTGTATCCTGAAACTTTACCGCAGTAGTTTATCAAGTCTAAGAGGCTTTCAGAGGAGTTTTTAGGGTTTTCTAGATGTAAGATTATATCATATGTGAACAGGAATAATTTGAATTCTTCTTTCCCATTTGGAGACCTTTTATTCCTTTGTCTTGCCTGATTGCTTCAGATAGGACTTCGAATACTATGTTGAATAAGAGTGGTGAAAGTAGGCATTGTCATCTTGTTTCCATTCTTAGAAGTCAAACGTACAATTTTCCCCCATTTAGTATGTTATTGGCTGTGGTTTGTCATATAAGGTTTTCATTATTTTAAGGTATGTTTCTTCTATGCCTGTCTTGATAAGTGTTTTTATCATAAAGGGATGCTGAATTTTATCAAATTTTTTTAAAATTTCTGTTAATTTTGTGAATCATATTTATTAATTTGCATGTGTGAAACCATCCTTGCATTTCAGAAAAAAAGTCCACTTTTCATTGTGATGAACCTTTGATGTGCTGCTAAATTTTATTTTCTATGTTATTTTTTTAAGGATATTTTGATCTCTGCTCATCCAGGATATTGATCTGTAGTTTTGTATTTTGTTATGTACTTGCCTGGCTTTGGTATCCTCATAAAGATGACTTCATAGTGAGTTGGAAAGGATTTACTTCCCCCTTGATTTTTTGGAATAGTTTTAGTAGAATTGGTATCCTTTCTTCCTTTTTTGTTTGGTAGAATCTGGCAGTAATTTCGTCTGGTTCTATACTTTTTTTGTCATTAGGAAATTTTTTTTATTATTAGTAATTCAATTTCATTACTCATTATTGGTCTGTTAAGGATTTATATTTCTTCTTGGCTCAAACATGCGAGGTTGTATGTTTTCAGGAATTCATCGATTTCCTCTAGGTTTTCTAGTCTGTGTATGTAGAGATGCTCATAGTAGTCTCTAATGATCTTTTTTATTTCTATGGTAATAGTTTTAATGACACCATTAATATTTCTGATTTGCTTATTTGAATCTTCTTTTCTTTGGTTAATCTACTAGAAGTCTATCAATCTTATATTTTCAAAAAAAAACCTTTTTATTTCACTGATCCTTTGTAATTTTTTGGCCCAAATTTCATTTAGATTTGTTCTTTGACATTTACTCTATTCTGCTAGCTTTGGGTATGGTTTATCCTTGTTTTGCTAGTTCTGTGAGGCATGACATTAGATTGTTAATTTGATGTCTTTGTATCTTTTTGTTGTAGGCATTTAATCCTACAAATTTCCCTCTTACCACTGATTTGTTGTATTTCAGAGGTTTTGGTATGTTGAGTATTTATTTTCATTCATTTCAATTTCTTAATTTTATTTATTTATTTATTTATTTATTTATTTATCTTGGAACAGAATCTCACTCTGTCACCCAGGCTGGAGTGAAATGACATAATCTTGGCTCACTGCAACCTCTGCCTCCTGGGTTCAAGCAATTCTCCTGCCTCAGCTTCCCTAATAGCTGGGATTACAGACATGCACCACCACACCCAGATAATTTTTTTATTTATAGTATGGATAAGATTTTACCATGTTGGCCAGGCTGTTCTCAAACTCTTGACCTCAAGTGATCCACCCACATCAGCCTCCCAAAATGCTAGGATTACAGGTGTGAGCCACCACACCCAGCCTCATTTCAATTTAAAAAAAAAAATTCTACCTTGATTTCATCATTGACCAAATAATTGTTCAGGAACAGGTTATTTAATTTTTATGCATTTGTGTAGTGTTGAGAAATCTTCTAGGTACTAATTTCTATTTTTATTCCACTGTATTCTGAAAACGTACTTCATATTATTTTGATTTTTTAAAAAAATTCATTGAGTATTACCTTGAGGCATGTCATATGGTCAAGTTTTGAAAATGTTTCATGTGCACACGAGAAGAATGTATATTCTGAGGCTGTAGGATAAAGTGTTCTGTAAATGTTCATCGGGTCCACTGGGTCTAATATTTCTTTGTTGATTTTTGGCTGCTATAATCTGCCTAGTGCTGTCAGTGGGTTCAATAACCATTGAAGGACCCCACTAATATTGCATTGCTATTTATTTTTTCCCTTAGCTCCTGTAGTGTTTGTTTTATGAATTGGGGTGCTCCAATATTGGATGCATATGTTTAGAATTGTTATATCTTCTTGTTGAATTGATCCTTTATATAATAACCATCTTTGGCATTTTTATAGTTTTTGATTTTATATTTGTTTTATCGAATGTAAATATAACTACTTCTGCACATATTTGGTTTGTATTTTCAAAGAGTATCTTTTTGCACCCCTTTGCTTTGAGTCTGTAAAGTTCTCTACCAATTACTTGAGTTAGGTGGGTTTCTTGTATGTTAGCATAAAGATGGATTTTTAAAAATTCATTCTGCCAGACTATATATTTTTTCTTTTTTTATTTTATAATTTATTTATTTTACTTTAGGTGCATACTGTATCTGGCATTTCTCCCCATGTTATCCCTCCCCTCCCTCCCCACCTCCTACTGTCTCTCCCCTGCCTCCCCCAACTGTCCCCTGTGTGTGATGCTCCTCTCCCTGAGTTCACATGTTCTTGTTGTTCAGCACTCACCTATGAGTGAGAACATACAGTGCTTGGCTTTCTGTTCTTGGGTCAGTTTGCTGAGAATGATGGTTTCCAGATTCATCCAAGTCCCTACAAAGGACACGAACTCGTGGTTGTTTGTGTTTTTTATGGCTGTGTAGTATTCCATGGTGTATATGTACCACATTTTCTTTGTCCAGTCTATCATTGATGGGCATTTGAGTTGGTTCCAGGTCTTTGCTATTGTACAGAGGGCTCTAATGAACATACGTGTGCATATGTCTTTATAGTAGAATGATTTATAGTTCTTTGGGTATATATCCAATAGTGGGATTGCTGGGTCAAATGGAATTTCTATTTCTAGATCCTTGAGAAATCGCCGCACTGTCTTCCACAATGGTAAAACTAGTTTACACTCCCACCAACTGTGTAAGAGTGTTCCTATTTCTCCAGATCCTCTCCAGCATCTGTTGTCTCCAGATTTTTTAATGATTGCCATTCTAACTGGCATGAGATATCTCAGTGTGGTTTTGATTTGCATTTCTCTAAGGACCAGTGATGATGAGCATTTTTTCTTATGTTTGTTGGCCTCATATATGTCTTCTTTTGTAGTGTCTGTTCATATCCTTCACCCACTTTGGAATGGGCTTGTTTTTTTCTTGTAATTCTGTTTTAGTTCTTTGTAGATTCTGGATATTAGCCCTTTGTCAGATGGGTAGATTGCAAAGAGTTTTTCCCACTCTGTTGGTTGCCAATTCACTCTAATGATGGTTTCTGTTGCTGTACAGAAGCTCTGGAGTTTAATTAGATCCCATTTGTCTATCCTGGCTTTTATTGCCATTGCTTTTGGTGTTTTAATCAAGTCCTTGCCTATGCCTATGTCCTGCATGGCTTTGCCTACGATTTCTTCTAGTGTTTTTATGGTGTTAGCTTTTATGTTTAAATCTTTGATCCATCTGGAGTTAATTTTATTGCAAGGTGACAGGTAGGGGTCCAGTTTCTGCTTTCTGCACATTGCTAGCCAGTTTTCCCAACACCATTTATTAAACATGGAGTCCTTTCACCATTGCCTGTTTTTGCTGGGTTTGTCAAAGATCAGATGGTTGTAGATGTGTGGTGTTTCTTCTAGGGTATCTGTTCTGTTCCATTGGTCTTTGTCTCTGTTTTGGTACCAGTACCATGCTGTTTTGATTACTGTAGCCTTTTAGTATAATTTGAAGTCTGGCAGTGTGATGACTCCGGCTTTGTTCTTTTTGCTTAGGATTGTCTTGGCTATGCGGGGTCTCTTGTGGTTCCATATGAAGTTTAAAGTGTTTTTTTTCCAGTTCTGTGAAGAAGGTCATTGGTAGCTTGATGGGGATAGCATTGAATCTATAGATTACTTTGGGCAGTATGGCCATTTTCACAATATTTATTCTTCCTAACTGTGAGCATGGAATGTTTTTCCATCTATGTCCTCTCTTACTTCGATGAGCAGTGGTTTGTAGTTCTCCTTGAAGAGGTCCTTTACATCCTTTGTTAGTTGTATTCCTAGGTATTTTATTCTCTTCATAGCAATTGTGAATGGGTGTTTGCTTTTGATTTGTCTCTCTGTTTATCTGTTATTTGTGTATAGGAATGCTTGTGATTTTTGCACATTGATTTTGTATGCTGAGACTTGGCTAAAGTTGCTTATCAGTTTGAGAAGATTTTGTGCTGTGATGATGGGGTCTTCTAGATATACAATCATGTCATCTGCAAATAGAGACAGTTTGACTTCCTCTTTCCTAATTGAATACCCTTTATTTCTTTTTCTTGCCTGATTGCTCTGGCTAGAACTTCCAATACTATGTCGAATAGGAGTGGTGAGAGAGGGCATCCTTGTCTAGTGCCTGATTTCACAGGGAATTCTTCCAGCTTTTGCCCAATCAGTATGATATTGGCTGTAGGTTTATCATACATACCTTTAATCATTTTATGATACGTTCCATCAATACCTAGTTTATTGAGAGTTTTTTGCATGAAGGGCTGTTGAATTTTATCGAGGGCCTTCTCTGCATCTATTGAGATAATCATGTGGTTTTTGTCTTTGGTTCTGTTTATGTGATGGATTACATTTATGGATTTGTGTATGTTGAACCAGCCTTGCATCCCCGGGATGAAACCTACTTGGTTGTGATGGATAAGCTTCTTGATGTGCTGTTGCAATCTGTTTGCCAGTATTTTATTGAAGATTTTTGTGTTGATGTTCATCATGGATATTGGCCTGAAGTTTTCTTTTTTAGTTGAGTCTCTGCCTGGTTTTGGTATGAGGATGATGTTGATCTCATAAAATGAGTTAGGGAGGATTCCCTCCTTTTGTATTGTTTGATACAGTTTCAGAAGGAATGGAACCAGCTCCTCTTTGTAAGTCTGGTAGAATTCGGCTGTGAACCCGTCTGGACCTGGACTTTTTTTGGTTGGTAGGCTTTTGATTGCTGCCTCTACTTCAGCCCTTGTTATTGTTCTGTTCAGGGTTTCAGCTTCCTCCTGGTTTAGTTTTGGTAGAGTACAAGTGTCTAGGAATTTATCCATTTCTTCCTGGTTTATTGGTTTATGTGAGTAGATTACTACTATGTTTGTAGTCATCTCTGATAGTAGTTTGTATTTCTGTGGGATCCGTGGTGATATCCCCTTTATCGTTTTTTTATGACATCTATTTGATTCTTCTCCCTTTTCTTTTTTATTAATCTGGCTAGCAGTCTGTCTATTTTGTTGATCTTTTCAAAAAACCAGCTCCTGGATTTATTGATTTTTTGAAGGGTTTTTTTGTGTCTCTATCTCCTTCAGTTCTGCTCTGATCTTAGTTATCTCTTGTCCTCTGCTAGCTTTTGAGTTTTTTTGATCTTGCTCCTCTAGTTCTTTCAATTTTGATGATAGGGTGTTGATTTTAAATCTTTCCTCTCTTCTCTGGTGGGCATTTATTGCTATAAATTTCCCTCTCGATACTGCTTTAAAGGTGTCCCAGAGATTCTGGTAAGTTGTGTCTTCATTCTGGTTGGTTTCTAAGAACATCTTTATTTCTGCCTTCATTTCATTGTTTATCCAGTCAACATTCAGAAGCAAGTTGTTCAGTTTCCAAGTGGTTGTGCAGGTTTGAGTGTGTTTCTTGATCCTGAGTTCTAGTCTGATTGTGCTGTGGTCTGATAGACTGTTTGTTATGATTTCTGTTCTTTTGCATTTGCTGAGGAGTGATTTGCTTCCAATGATGTGGTCAATTTTAGAGTAAGTGCAATGTGGTGCTGAGAAAAATGTATATTCTGTGGATTTGGGGTGGAGCATTCTGTATATGTCTATTAGATCCACTTGGTCCAGCTCAGCATTCAAGTCCTGGATATCCTTGTTAATTTTCTGTCTTGTTGATCTGTCTAATATTGACAGTGGAGTATTGAAGTCTCCCACTATTATTGTGTGGGAGTCTAAGTCTCATTTTAGGTCATTAAGAACTTGCTTTATGTATCTGAGTGCTCCTGTGTTGGGGGCGTATATATTTAGGATAGTTAGCTCTTCCTGTTGGATCGATACTTTTACCATTATATAATGTCCTTCTTTGTCTCTTTTCATCTTTGTTGGTTTGAAGTACATTTTATCAGTGACTAGGATTGCAACCCCTGCTTTTTTTTGTTCTCCATTTGCTTGGGTAAATCTTCTTCCATCCCTTTATTTTGAGTCTATATGTGTCTTTGTATGTGAGATGGGTTTCTTGAATACAGCACACTGATGGGTTCTGATTTCTTATCCAGTTTGCCAGTCTGTGTTTTTTGATTGGGGCGTTTAGGCCATTTACATTCAATGTTAATATTGTTATGTGTGAATTTGATCCTGCCATTTTGTTACTGGCTGGTTTTCTTTCTCATTAGTTGACTCATTTTCTTCATTGCATTTTTGGTCTTTGCCAACTGGTTTGCTTTTGCAGTGACTAGCACTTGTTCCTTTCCATGCTTAGTGTTTCTTTCAGGGGCTCTTGTAGGGCAGGTCTGGTGGTGACAAAATCTCTCAATAATTGCTTGTCCGTAAAGGATTTTATTTCTCCTTCACTTACGAAGCTTAGTTTGGCTGGATATGAGATTCTGGGTTGAAAGATCTTTTCTTTAAGGATGTTGAATATTGGCCCCCACTCTCTTCTGGCTTGTAGAGTTTCTGCCGAGAGATCTGCTGTGAGTCTGATTGGCTTCCCTCTGTGGGTGACCTGACCTTTCTCTCTGGCTGCCCTTAGCACTTTTTCCTTCATTTCGACCCTTGTGAATCTGACAATTGTGTGCCTTGGGGTTGCTCTTCTTGAGGAATATCTTTGTGGAGTTCTCTGTATTTCTTGAATTTGAAATTTGGACTGCCTTGCTAGGCTTGGAAAGTTCTCCTGGATAATATCCTGGAGTGTGTTTTCCAGCTTGGATTCATTCTCCCCGTCATATTCAGGTACACCGATCAAGCATACATTAGGCTTTTTCACATAATCCCATATTTCTTGGAGGCTTTGTTCATTTCTTTTCACTCTTTTTTCTCTTGTGTTGCCTTCTCTTTTTATTTCATTGAGTTGATCTTCAATCTCTGATATCCTTTCTTCTGCTTGATCGATTTGGCTATTAAAACTTGTGTTTGCTTCACGTAGTTCTCGTGCTGTGTTCTTCAACTCCATCAAGTCGTTTATGTTCTTCTCTAAGATGGTTATTCTAGTTAGCATTTCGTCTAACCTTTTTTCAAGGTTTTTCCTTTCTTTTCATTGAGTTAGAACATGTTCCTTTAGCTCTGAAAAGTTTGTTATTATCCACCTTCTGAATCCTGTTTCCGTCAATTCTTCGCACTCCTTCTTGGTCGAGTTGTGATCCTGTGTTGTTGAGGAGTTGTGGTCCCTTGAAGGAGAAGAGGTGTTCTGGTCTTTGATGGTTTCACCTTTTTTGCACTGGTTTCTTCCCATCTTTGTGGTTTTACCTGGCTGTGGTGTCAGAGAGCTGCTTGATGAGGTCACTTGTCTGCCTGTGGGGGGCGCTACTGGGTTTCTAGGGACTCCTTCAGGTTACTAGGGAAGCTTCCTGTGTCTTTTTTGTTTATGCTGGGAGATTAAGCCCACCTCTTCTGCTGACCTGTAGGCACTGCTGGGTTGTCAAGGATGCCGTTGCTACATAGGCTTCCTGTGTTTTTTTGTTAAAACATGTAGCCCAGTCCCACCCCTCTAGTGGTGGGTTGTGCCCGTCCTCCACTGGGCTGGATCATTCAGGGTTCATCTCAGACTGTGGCAGTGGCTACACAATCCACTAGAGTCAGAGCTTCAGCCCTCTGGGGTTTGTGGGGGAGGTTAGAGACCTGCCCAGCCGTACCCGGCAGTCTCTCCCTTTCATCTTTCTCTCTCTCTGGTCATGGGGTAGGGGACGCCCAGCTGCTCCCACTTACAGCTCCCCTCTCTCTCAGGCCAGGGTGAGAGGGCAATAGCTCAGTCTGCAGACTCTTATTCAACTCTGCATTTGTAATTCCTGGTGCTTGACTGGCAAAGATCCCCTGTTCTGTGTATTGCTGAGGCTTTGGGGGAAGTACTGTATCTGGACCAGAGAGCTAGAGGTGGAGCCTCTGACTCACCAGTCAGATGCACTTTTTGGGTAAAGCAGCACCCCCTCCCTGCCTCCATCTGCCCTGAGTGGGCTTTGCTCACCCTCGGACCAGACCTATTGAAATGCACCTGGTACCTCCACTGGAGCTAGGAGATCTCTGAGTTTCTGCATGTCTTTCGCTGGGTGTTGAGCACTGGAGTTGTGTCTAATCTGCCGTCTTGGATCCTCCCCTGGTATCAGTCCAGACTATATTTTTTTAAATATACTGTTTATTTAAGGTCACTATTGATTTTTGAGCATTTGTTTCTATAATACTGTTATTTCTTCATCTTTTTGCAGTCTCAATTAGGTAATTTTTAAATAAGATGTGTAAGTATAATAGTTTGTGTGTTTTGATAATAAGTATTGCTCTTTCATTTCTATGTTTAGAACACCTCTAGTTCTTTCTTGTAGAGACAGTCTGTGACATATTCTCTTAGTGTTTGCTTATCTGGGAACTACTATATTTCTTCTTGAATTATGAGTCTTACTTAAGCAAGATACAAAAGTCTTGGCTGGTATTTTTTTAAGACACTGAAAATAAGATCCTAATTTCTTTTTGCTTGTAAGATTCCTGTCAAGAAGTCTGCTGTTAGTCTGATAGAATCCTCTATACAGGTGATTAGGCACTTCTCTCTTGTCACATATAAGATTTTTAAATTTATTTTGACTTTGAGTAGTCTGATGACTATATGTCTTATGCAGGTTATTCTGGCAATGCATCTTCCAGGAATTACCTTAGCTTTTTATATTTGGGTGTCTAGATCTGTAGTAACTGAGGGAAGTTTTTCTGAGTTATTCTTTCAAACAAGTTTCCCACACTTTTAACTTTTTCTTCTTCTCCCTCTGGAAAAACTATGATTCATAAGTTTGGATGCGTTAGATAATCTTACGTTTCTTGAAGGATCTGTTAGGTTTTACAATTCATTTTTTATATACTTTTCCTACTGAGTTTATTTAAAAGACCTGTCTTCTATCTCTGAAGTTATTTATTCTGCTTAGTCTGGCTTATTGTTAAAGCTTTCAAAAGTATTTTGCACTCCCTTCAATATATTTTTCATTTTCAGAAGTTGTGTCTGCTTTTCTTAATAAAATCTATTTCTTATACCCTACATTATTTTTTCTCGTTTATTCTTGATAATTTTTAACTTTCTTTTAGATCTCAAGCTTCACATAATCCCATATTACTTAAAGGTCTTATTTCATGAAGACTTCTTTAGAATCAATATTTTTGGATTCTTTATCAGCATATCAAAGATTTTATTTAGGCTAGGATTAATTGCTCGTGAGTCATGTGGCCCTTTGGAGGTGTTTTAACAATCTATTTTCTTTATACTTCCAGGATTCTTTCTCTGGTTATTTCTAACTTAAATAGGCTATCTCTCCTTATTTTGAATTTATTTTGTTTGAATTAGCTTTTTTCCATTGGAAAATGTGACTATAATGTGTGTTGTGTAGGATCTAACAGGCTATATTGAGGAGGATCAAGAGAAAATGCCCAAAAGGGAAGTGCAGCAGTCAGCATGAAAAGTTATTTTCAGGAGTAGTGTTATGAAAGAAGCAGAAAAAAAGGTGTGGTTGTTAGCAAAGTTGTGGAATAAGACTTTTGTTTATGTTCAATGCTAGACGTAATATCATGCTTCCATACTGATGAGAATCATCAGTAGAGATGAAGGAAACTGACAATGCAGAAAATAGGGAAAGCAATTACAGAGGAAGGTAAAAAGAGATTAACCAGGACACAGAGTTTTTCATTGTACAAGAAGGGAAGATTGTCTATGTGGGTAAAAAGGCAGGTAAATGTGTACCTGTAATGATGAAAAATATTGAACTTTTTTCTGCTTCTTCTACTTTCTTTGTTATAAAAAACAATGCAATCAGAAGAGAAAGAAGAGGAAGAAAAGAAAGAGTCTTCAGATTAAAAAAAATGTGAACTAGTAATCTTGAAAATTAAAGAAACATACTGACTGGGAAAATAGTCCAATAAAATATTGGACAATTGTCATGGAGTCCCCCCTGAAAGTCTGTGCTTCTGATTTTAAAATGAGCATGGTCAGATGTTTGAATTATTTCCTCTAGGCCTGCAGCTCTTTATATGTAGGTTTAGAGAAGGCAGAGGATTGGATGAAATCATTTTTGCTTGTCTAATACAGTAAAGAATGAAATGGACAAAAATATATGGAATATATGCTCAGGAGTGATTATAATAAGAGATTATGATGAGAAAGGAAGTGAAGAGGTAAAATTAGAGATTTCCTGTGAAAAAATCAGGGGAATCATAGCCTAAAGAGCTAGGAATGGAGCTTCTTGAAACAATATATGAAAGGGAGTAAATTTAAAACAATAGAAGGTGGTTATGAAGACTGGGATGGTCAAAATGGAGAATTTAAAAAGTAGGTACTGATGAACTGACTGTGGTGAAAGACTTTCCAGAGAAAAGGTCAAGAAATTGAAAGGCCAGAGCATTGGGAACATGATCTGTATTTCCTAAAATACCAGGAAAAGAGTCAGAAATAATTCTGACAAAAATGACAGAGTGTCTAGAATGAAAATCATCAAGAAATGATGAGAGTTGTGATGTGCCAGTCTATAGCTAACTTCAACAAGGTTAGAGAATAGTATGGTAGGGTGGTGCACCTCTTCTTGAGATTTAGAAGTCTTGTAGAGGGAAGGCTCAGATCTGGAAGTGGTAAAAACAAAGGATCAATAAGAATTTTTACATTTTAGGGGCGTTGATATGGAAGTTGTGGAAGGAAAACAGCCCTACATGAGAGGGTTACATGGAGTGTCATTGGGAGTATGTCAGGCTTTGTTTAGAACAAGAAAGTGAAAGGGCTACAAAGAATGTAGGCACTAAATACTTTGCTGGTAACACACATGAATTTCCCTGAGCAAAATGAAAGAGTTTGAGTAACAGAGAAAGAGTAAGAGAGTCAGTGGGATTAAGGGATATATTAAACCATGTGGAATGGGAGCCTTGGTTCCCAGAGAGGATCTCAAAATCTTGGCATTCTGCTGGTGACAAGATGTGAGGCATGATGTAAACTTATGACAAACAAATCATCCATCTAAAATGGCCCAAAGGAGGGTAATGTTTTAGAACTTTTTAAAAAACTACATTTTAGTGGTTTCGCCAGAAAAGATTTAGCTCACATACGAAGTAAATTAGAGCTTTTCCTCAATCTTTTGCAAACAGGAAAACAAGCATTCCCTACCTGTGCTATCTATTGTTAGGGTTTCATTAGGTCTAACTGGAAATTATCTCAAGAAATAGCACACCATGATGGATAATTGTCATTAGAAAGAACAACAGAGAATCAATTTAAATAAAATCTCTTAAATTAAATAATTAAATGAAATAACACATTTAACCTCGTAAGGTGATTTTTATGATGTATTCATCCTGAGAGAGGTCCAAAAAATACAGAGCTGCTCAATATCATACAGAAAGCAGAATTCACACTACAGTGATAAATAACTTACGTAATAACAGTGTGCAGGTGTGTGCGTGCAAATGAGCGTGTGAGTATAGTGAGGAAGTAGTTTGAGTGTGCATTCATGTGAATGTAAGGGTGAGTGTGTGATTGTTATTGTATATGTAGGTTACTATATCACACACATTCATCATCTCCACTGAATTGTTGAAGATTTCAGGACCACTTTGGGAAAATATTCTCCCTATCTGCAAGCTCCCCCACCCCTGAGTCTCCTGCATGCTAACTCTTTCCCTGGGTGAAAATACAACTTGATAACAAATGTCTGTTTACCTTGTGTGTGGTATACAGAAAAAAGGCAACTTTTGAAAATCAATTACAGTGAAAAATGTATATCAGGCCATTGTGAGAGAACTCAACCGGGGTGAAGTGCAATCTCTCCCTTCCCAAAATCTCCTTTGAGAAATCTTATATTTGAGGGTAATCATAGATAAGTTAAACTTCCCTATCTACTGATTTCTTCCTATCCCTTTATGAAATAAACTTCCTCCTAAATAGCAGGCATGGATTCTGTATTGGTTTGTTTTTATGCTGCTGACAAAGACATACTCAAGACTAGGTAATTTACAAAAGAAAGTGGCTTAATTGGACTTGCAGTTCCACCTGGCTGGGCAAGCCTCACAATCATGGTGGAAGGCAAGGAAGAGCAAGTCACATCTTACATGGGTTGTGGCAGGCAAAAGAGCTTGTGCAGGAAAACTCTGCAAGCAATTAGATCTCATGAGACTTATTTACTGTCACTAGAACAGCATAGGAAAGACCTGTCCCCATGATTGGATTATCTTCCCACAGGGTCCCTTCCACAACACGTGGGAATTATGTGAGTAAAATTCAAGATGAGATTTGGGTGGGGACACAGAGCCAAGCCATATCAGATACATTGTTCTCAGTGTAGTTTTGTGCTCTCAGCTGCACTAACAAAGTGATACTTCCCTTTGTCAAAGCAGAGCCAAAACACACTTTTCGTTTATTGTCTCTCCTAACATATAAAAATTTTATGTTTAACTTTTTTTTTTTTCTGACACCAAGCTGGAGACTGTTGCCCAGGCTGGAGTGCAGTGGCACCATCTTGGCTCACTGTAACCTCTGCCTCCCAAGTTCAAGTGATTCTCCTGCCTCAGCCTCCGTATTAGCTGAGACTACAGGCATGTGCCACCACGCCTGGCTAATTCTTTGTATTTTTTTTTTTTTTCAGTAGAGACAAGGTTTCACTGAGTTAGCCAAGATGGTCTCGATCTCCTGACTTTGTGATCTGCCTTCCTCAGCCTCCCAAAGTGCCGGGATTACAGGCATGAGCCACCGAAACTGGCCTGTGCTTAAATTTTAATTTATTATGTTTAATTTAACTTTTGCCTTTTAAAATTTCATAAGCTCTGTTGCCTTTAAAATTTTTGTCTTTTAAACTTTTATAAACTCTATTGAATTCTTTTCAGAATCTCAATAAATGGCAGCTCTCCAGAGAGGTATAGAGGCAAATATTTGTAAATAAAACTGAGGTTTAGAGTGCTAGCTAATTGTATTAGACTTTTGCAACGTGTTAGATAAGCATTATTATGCCCACTTAGCAAACAAGGGAACTGAGGCTAAGACAGATTAAATGATATACTTCTACAAGTCACTTAGATGAGAGGAAGCATAATTTGTCTATTTACTTTCAAGAACATTAACTAGCATGGTATCTCTGAGTAGGTGTTTAGTGAATGTTTCTTGATTGATGGCAGCTACTTGTCTCGCTGAAAAAAATCACCATCCAACAGTTCAGGGAAAAAAAAAAAAACTTTTTTGTCAGTTAATTCAATTTTTCAGTAAAAGTGGGTTATTTGAGGCACAGTCATCCCCTTCACCCCAACCCACCTCCTTTACTAATGAAAGATAATTTCATTTTATTTGGTATGTACTAAGTTATCACAAGGACGGTAGTGTCATTAGTTTATTGAATACAGAAAAATGGAATTTTAGAAATGTAAGAGTGAGTGAATTTCCAAATGAGGATACAAATATGCTCTGTATTTTTAATATGACAGTTAAATATACTAGACACTACAACACAGAAAAGGTTTTTGATCCTTCTGGTTATATAATATAATTTACAAATCACATTAGTAAGCTATTCTGTTAACATTGATGACAGAAATACGGTGGTAAAAAGAGATCTGCTAAGAATTACTCCTGGATAAAAGTATATAGGCTTTTCATATGAGCTACCTTGACTAAATAGTTTGCACAAAATCATTTTCTTTATAAGCATAATAAAGTCTGTTCCAACAACTTTATTGTAGGATTTTCATAAGGATCAAATGTGAATATATTTGTTAAACTGTCTTGAAATCATAAGGCATTGAATAAATAAGGAAATTATCGTTATCATTCAGGTGTTTACCTTTGAAAAAAGTTGAAAATGGAATTTTGTATAATGTGAGACTTTCACTTAAGAGTATTCATTCTACCATGAAGAAAAATGATACTGATAAATGTTTTGATATTAACTCAGTTTGATTCTTTAATGATATGCATGGTTTCTTTGTCTTTATCATATTTCAGGATTGTTCAACCTGAACTGAAATCACTTGCAGTGGGTTTCCAATCAATGGTTATACGAACACTAGGTACGACAAATCTATAGATTACAAATTTTAACATATAAATATTAATGTTAAGGCTTAAAGACGAATGCAATTAATTTTCAACTATAAGACTGTATAAAGAAAGGAATAAGTATAAATCATTTCTACTTTGTGATAAATGAAAATAAAAAGAAATAGGAAACTTGAGTGCCCTAAAAGATAATTTGATTGTTAATTCTAGTTAAAGTCGATCTGCTAAGAGCAAGGAATCATCATATTTATGTTATACTCTTTCTAACAGAAATGCAAAGATAGGTGGTCTCTGAGGTTTTCCTTCTTTCAGAAAAAATAAGAATTTTTTTTCAGATATAAGCAGAGTGGAGGGCCTTTCTTCTAAATGGAGATATTATTTAGGACAAGCCTAAAGTAGCTTGGGAGCTCTGGGAATCTGGTCAGGCTGAGGTTGTCTAAAACAACAGAAGCTGATAGTAATTGTGCCACTTCCCACTGCCTGGTCCTACAAGGCTGCGCAGCTAACCATTAGCAGGAATTAATGCAAAAGGGAATGAGAATTCAGCCTCTAGAATTGGGCATGTTGGATTAAGAGCATGTTCTCAATAAAATAAAGCTCAAGAAAATTGTGGTTTATGGTGGCAAAGGGTAGGATTGTAGACTCCAGAGGCTAAAGGCCTATTTCTAAATATTCAAAGGTGATGAGAAAAGATTTAGGAAATTACGCTTTCTCCCTTATTGCCATTTGCTTTTTTTACTGCACAGATGCTTGTTGTTAAATAATGTCTAGTCTAATCTCTGTGAGTTCTCTTTGTAAGAATTGTAAACATTATGTACTTATTCCTGGGAAGTAGGAAAAGGGCATCATTCATCTAGGGATTGGTGCAGAGGACTGATTATGGCCTATAAGTAACCACTGATGGCAGAAGGAAAAGAAAGTGGGGGGTCAGTTTCTGGGACCCTTGCAAGCAAAGGAAAAAGTATAACTCTATGACCAAATTACAGTGAAGAAGTTGTATATGAAGTGTATTTGGTCAGAAGGTCACAGATCCTGAAAGGTAAAAGGAAATGTAAAGGAATAGGAGAGAGAAGATGGAGATGCTGCAGGGTTCCATTGGCTCTATCCCAGCATTCCCTTTCTGTGTCCCTAATCTTCAAGCCTCTGTAATCTTGGCAATTCTCTACCTCCAGATTCAATGAAGATAGCTTGCTCCTAGAACCTGGGACACAGAGGCTGAATATAGCATCTGGTAGTTAGGAATCCTTCTGATATGTTGCAATGAGACTATGGCAATAGAAGACATTGTCTCAGCAACATAAAACAGAAAAAAATAAATTTTGCCATTCTAATTGTGAGCCTCCAATTTTGATATGTCCAATACATGGCACAATGGAGCCTAAATACTTCTGTGGGAAACATCCACACTTAGTACCAAACTTCCAATGCATAAACAATTGTCTTAAATATGATACATGTGTAAATGGTAGAAGGCCTATATAGTGTATTAAATTAAAAGAGATATTTAGAAAATAGGTTATCAAAAGTATGAATCACAAAACAGAACAAGAACAAAGTAAAATCTTGTATGCTTCAGTTCTGCCATCTGCAGGATAGCTCCCTGCTATGATGTCCCTCAAAATTTTGACCAAATTATCTGTTCTTAAAACTAGGAGTTAATCTCAGAATTTATACTTCTACAAACAATGTTTGTATCCCCGGAATGCCACACATTCAGCAAAATCATGCGCTACAAATAAAAATTGACTTAGGGACAGACCACTGAAAATATATGCACCATTGTGCACTAACAGACCACTAATAGAAACAAAATTTAGCAACAGAGACCCTAACCTGCAGCCTAGGTTGCTTTAGAAGATAGTTAAAAGGGCATGAAATCAATGGAGACAAAATGCTGGATTGCAGACTCTAATGGCCCAAAGAAGGAGAAAATTGGGCTCTGAGCCCAGAAAGAAGTCAAACTGGTCAATAGCTTAGCACTCTTTGAAATTGGGCCTGAACTTCTCTGGGAAAGGAATCCTAGTGTAAGCATTTAATTTTAATTATTTTAAAATAGTATTAAATTCTCCTGCCTTTATAGCAGTTGAGCTGAGAGCTTGGTTATAATTTGACTCCCAGTCAAGTTATAAAGTTTGACTCCCAGTAATCCAGCCATTCTTGCCTAAGAAAAATTCCATATGAACCAATGTAACTTTCATGTTTTACTAATAGCATTCCTTTTTTTACCAATCAGGCTTAAGTTAATTGGTATTGCAGAAAGAGCAGAGTACATAGATATGTAATACTACTTCTTCCCTCTGCATATAGGGAGAGAAGAGTAGATCAAATATATCTATGACGTTACTATATGATTTACGTCTTTGCCATTTCTAATAATTTTGTTTCCTAGTGGGTGTAGGCCAAAACAATTGAATAATTTTCCCAAACTTTAAACTTGTATTAATCCAAAATGTATCAATGTAGACTATCACCTAGTTACATTTAAAACAGTTCACTTGGATTGATATCTTCTTATCTCATGTTGCAGGAGGAATTCTAGCTCCAATATATTTTGGAGCTCTGATTGATAGAACATGCATGAAGTGGTCCACCAACAGCTGTGGAGCACGAGGGGCTTGTAGGATATATAATTCCACATTTTTTGGGTAAGTTGTCATAAACATATTTCATTAGTGGATTTTTCCTTTGTCTATTTTAATGTCTAATGTATAGAATTTTTAATGTGATCATAATATTAATAATGATAGCTACCATTTAGTGAACACTTACTTTGTATTCACTATTGTATCAGGCAATCTGGTATCTCACTTTAATACTCTTAGAAGCTGTAGGAAATGTATATATTCCTCCTTTTTCTTTAAATATGAAGAAAACAATATTCAAGAACAATGAGTAATTTGTCCAAAATTGCACAACTAAAAGTAATACAGCTAGGATTTGTACTTGAATCTCTTGGTTAAAAAGCTCTCCTCCTCTGGCTTCTCCAGGAAGGCACAGAATGACCAGCTGTAGCTCTGTTTATATGGTAATTGAGAAAAAATGGGAAAAAATGTTTTGATACTCTTCTATTCACAGGCAGAAGTATTCTGTAAGTGGCATTGAAATAACTCTGTTATCTGTAAGGGGAAAAAAAAGCTGCTATAAAAATAGTACCTTATCTCTTATAGAAACATTAATTTGTAATTTATATATTGATCAAATATATAAATATGTAAATTATATACTGGTCAAACATATAAATTTGCTTTCTGAAACTATAAGTATTAGAACTACTTATAGTAGAATTTCTTTTAATTATCAAGGAAGAAGAAATTTGTTTGTAAGTATGACCCAGATGCCTCAAAGCATAATAGAAAAAATAATGGTGAAAGGATTTATATTGCTTTGTATATATACCCAATAATAGGACTGATAGGTTAAATGGTAATTCTGCTTTATGTTCTTTAAGAAATCATCAGACTGCTTTCTACAATGACAGAACTAATTTACATTCCCACCAGCAGCATATAAGCGTTCCCCTTTTCTCCACTACCTCTTCAGAATCTGTTATTTTTTTACCCATTAATGATAGCCATTCTGACGGTTGTGAGATGGTATCTGATTGTAGTTTTGGATTGTATTTCTCTAATAATAATAATAATGTAAACATCTTTAATAGT
The DNA here is from genome assembly GCA_036589455.1 of Ateles fusciceps. NCBI lineage: Eukaryota > Metazoa > Chordata > Mammalia > Primates > Atelidae > Ateles > Ateles fusciceps. The sequence continues at coordinate 9,141,081 of JAZHEH010001022.1, forward strand.
GGCATAGAATCCTAAGTGAACTAATGCATGAACAGAAAACCAAATATCATATGTTCTCCCTTGTAAGTGGGAGCTAAACATTAAGTACATATGGACACAAAGAAGGGAACAATAGACACTGGGGTCTCCTTGTGGGTGGAGAGTGAGAGGAGAATGAAGATACAAAACTACCTATAAGTGACTATGCTTATTACTTGAGTGACAATAAGTCTGTACACCAAACCTGCATGACATCCAATTTACCTATGTAACAAACCTGCACATACACCCCTGAACCTAAAATAAAAGGTAAAAAAAGAAGAAAAAGAACAAGAATAAATAATAAAATATTTTAAAAACTGAATCACACAACATATATTAAGCAAAGTTCAACAAATTAGAAGAATTTATAATTCAAACACAGACACAGACAAATGTCCTATGTGTATAAATATCTCTTTAAAATCCATAAAAACAGGCCAGGTGTGGTGGCTTATGCCTGTAATCCTAGCACTTTGGTATGCCAAGGCAGATCACTTGAGATCAGGAGTTCCAGACCAGCCTGGCCAACATGGTGAAACCTTGTCTCTAGTAAAAAAAAAAAAAAAAAAAAAAAAAAATTAGCTGGGCATTGTGATGCATACCTGTAATCCTAGCTACTCAGCTACCTGAAAGGCTGAGGTGGGAGAACTGCTTGAACCCAGGAGGTAGAGGTTGCAGTGAGCTGAGATCACTGACTGCACACTCCAGCCAGGGTGACAGAGCAAGATTCTGTCTCAAAAAAGAAAAATCAATGAAAACATCAAATGCTGGCAAGAATAGGAAACAATAGGAATTTCCTTTTTTTGCTGGTGGTAATGTAACATGGTACAGTAGTGTTGGAAGACAGAGTGAAAATTTCTTACAAAGCAAAGAGATTTATTGTATGATTAAGAAACCATGCTCCCAGGTATTTACATGAATTAGTTGGAGAAATGTCCACACAAAAACCTGTACTTGAATGTAAAAAAGTGGAAGCATTGAAGATGTCCTTCAATAAATAAATGGATAACTAAACTGTGGTACATTCATACGGTGGGATATTAGTAATCAATATATTAGTCTATTCTCACACTGCTATAAAGAGCTACCTGAGACTGGGTAATTCATGAAGAAAAGACGTTTAACTAACTCACAGTTCCACAGGATTAGCATGATGCATGTCTGGGAGGCCTCTGGAAACTTACAATCACAGCAGAAGCCAAAGGGGAAGCAAGGCATGTCTTCTCATAGCAACAGGAGAGAGAGAGGGAGAGAGCAAAGGGGGAAGTACCACACACTTCTAAACCATCAGATCTCATGAGAACTTACTCTCTTGAGAACAGTAAGGGAGAAATCCACCCCAGAGATCCAGTCACCTCCCACCAGGTTTCTTCTCCAATTCGACCTGAAATTTGGGTGGAGATACAAACCCAAACCATATCATTCGACCCCTGGTCCTTCCCAAATCTCATGTTCTTCTCATATTGCAAAATACATTTATCCTTCTCAACAGTCGCCCTGTCTTAACTCATTTCAGCATTAACTCAAAAGCCCGCAGTCATAAGTCTCTTCTGAGACAAAGTAAGTCCTTTCCACCTATAAGATTATTAAATTTAAGAAAGTTAGTTACTTCCAAGATACAAGGGGGGCACAGGCATTGGGTAAACACTCTTATTCCAAATGGGAGAAATTGGCCAAAACAAAGGGGTTACAAGCCCCACACAAGTTCAAAACCCAGCAGGGCAGTCATTAAAACTTAAAGGTCCAAAATGATCTCATTTGACTCCATGTCTCACATCCAGGGCATGCCGATGCAATAGATATGTGCCCAAGGCTTTGGGTAGCTCCACTCCTGTGGCTCTGCAGCTACAGTCCTTGTGGCTGCTTTCATCGACTGGTGCTGAGTGCCTGCAGCTTTTCCAGGCACACAGTGCAAGCTGTTCATGGATCTGGATCTATCATTCTGGGATCTGGAGGACAGTGGCCCACTTCTCACAGCTCCACTAGGTAGTGTCTCAGTGGGGACTCTGTATGGGAGGTCCAACCCCACATTTTCTCTCTGTACTGCCCTAATGTAGATTCTCCATGAGTGCTCCACCCCTGGAGCAGACTTCTGCTTGGACATGCAGGCATTTTTTTTTTTGAGACAGCATCTTGCTCTGATGCCCAGGCTGATGTGCAGTGGCATGACCTAAGCTATCTGTACCAACTGCCTCTCGGGTTCAAGCAATTCTTGTGCCACAGCCTCCTGAGTAGCTGAACCACAGGCACGTACCACCACATCTGACTAATTTTTGTATTTTTAGTAGCGATGGGGTCTTGCCATGTTGGCCATGCTGGTTGTCCAGGCATTTTTAATATATCCTCTGAAATCTAGGAATAGGTTCCCAAACCTCAACTCTTGCTTTCTGCACACACATAATTCCAAAACCATGTGAAAGGCACCAAGGCTTATTGCTTACACCCTCTGGAGTCATGGTCCAAGCTGTACCTTGACCCCTTTTAGGCACGGCTGGAGCAGGAGTCAGTGGGAAATAAAGCACCATGTCCCAAGGTTGCACAGAGGAGTGGAGCCCTGGGCCTTGCCTACAAAACCATTTTCCCTCGTAGGCCTCCAGGCCTGTGATGGTACAGGGCCTCCATGAAGGTTTCTAAAATATCCTAGAGTTATTTTCCCCACTGTATTGGCTATTAACATTTGGCTCTTCTTTACTTATGCAAATTTCTATAGCAGGCTTGATTTTATCCTCAGAAAATGAGTTTTTCTTTCCTACCACATAGCTGGGTTGCATATTTTCCAAACTTTTATGCTCTGCTTGTCTTTTAAATATAATTTCCAGTTTCAGATCCCTAGGGCAGGGACAAAATGCCACTGGTCTCTTAGCTAGAGCATGGCAAGAGTGACCTTTACTCCAGTTCCTAATAAGTTCCTCATCTCCATCTGAGACAACCTCATCCTGAACTTCATTGCCGCACTAGCAGCATTTTGGTCAAAACCATTCAACAAATCTCCAGGAAGTTCCAATCTTTTCCACATCTTCCTGTCTTCTGAGCATTCCTAACTGTTTCAACTTCTGCTTGTTACTCAGTTCCCAAGTCAATTCCACATTTTCAGGTATCTTTATAGCAGTGTACTACTCCCAGTACCAATATTCTCTGTTAGTCTGCCTCAGAAAACTTACAATCATGGAGGAAGGGGGAAGCAAGTCATGTCTTCTCATTATAACAGGAGGGAGAAAGAGTAAAAAGGGAAGTGCTACGTACTTCTAAACCATCAGATGTGCTGAGAACATACTCACTATCATGAGAAAAACAAGCAGGAAATTCACCCCCATGATCCAACCACCTTCCACCAGGCCCCTTCTCCAATTCAAAATGGGGTTTGTGCAGGCACACAAATCCAAACTACATCAATCAACAAAAGGAAATTAGCTATCAACCTACAAAAAGAAAAAAAATGAAACTGAGACTCATATAGCTAAATAAGACAGTCTTAAAAAAGCTTCAAATAGTATCATTTTAACACATGGTCTTGTAAAAAAGACAAAACAATGGACATCATTATCAGTAGTTTCTCAGGGCTCACTGTGGAGAAAGCAGGGATAAGCAGGTCTAGCAAAAGGGATTTTTAGGGCAGTGAAACTATTCTATATGATATTGTAATATTGGATCATGACATTATGCATTTGCCAAACCTATAGAACTTTACAACGTAGTGAACTTTACTGTAAAATACGGCATTCAATCACGTATCAATATTTCTTCATCAAATGTAACAAATGTGCTGTACTAATACAAGATATTAATGATAGGAGATACTGTGTACATGCTGGGCAGGGAACTCTCCATACTTTCTATACAGTTTTATGGTAAAACTAAAATTGCTATAAAATATAAAGACAAAAAAATCATCAAACATTTTTCAAAGAAAAAATCACTAGTGATTATAAAACATATAAAAAGATTGCAGTTCTGTTATTATCAATTATGTTATGACTGCAGTTCTGTTATCAATGAATAAGAACATGAACATCATCTTGATAATGAAAGAATTATAATTAAAAGTCACACAGATTGTCAACAATCAAAAATGTTGCTTGAAACCACATTGCCATGTGTGTACCTATGCAACAATCTTGCATGTTCTTCACATGCACCCCAAAACCTAAAACACAAAAAATACATATTTTTTAAAAAATGTTGCTTGAAGACTGTGTTGGCAAAGTAGATAACTGATCCAGCAGCAATACTTCTAGGAATTTATCCTACAGATAGCTATACTCCCAAAATACTGAAAATAAAGTAAGAACCAATCAAGAAGAGATCATTTACATTGATAATGTGCATGCAGGCAAATGAATATTCTGAGTTCTTAAAAAAAAGAAAAAATCTGTTTATTAATATGGAAGTCTATTCACAATATATTGATATATCCACATATATATTATGGGGAAAAAGGAAGCATTACATGAAGAATGTGTGCAGAACATACTGTTATGTATGTAAAGTGTGGAATGTTTCTTAGTTTAGTTTAGATCTCTGGAGAAAACTCCGTGGATCAAATTTACTAAAAGAACTTTCTTCTACTAAATGTGTGAATTCACTATCTAACATCCCTGACGGGTAATGATCCAGTTGTTTCTGGAATTCTAGTAAAGCAGTATTCACTACCCTCACAGACATTCTCTTAAATTTAAAATAATTATAGAAAATCTTTCCCTAAATGGGAGATTTTATTTCTTTTCTTTTCTTTTTGTGAAATGGAGTTCCTCTTTGTCACATAGGCTGGAGTGTAGTGGCGCAATCTTGGCTCACTGTAGCCCCTGACTCCCAGGTTCAAGTGATTCTCTTGCCTCAGCCTCCCAAGCAGCTGGGATTACAGGTGCCTGCCACCACACCCAGCTAATTTTTTTTTTTTTTTTTTTTTTTTTTTTTGTATTTTTAGTAGAGATGGGGTTTCGCCATGTTTGCGAGGCTGGTCTCAAACCGCTGAGCTCAGGTCTTCCACACTGTCTTCCACAATATCTCCACTAATTTACACTCCCACCAACAATGTGAAAGCATTCCTGTTTCTCCATGTCCTCTCCAGCATCTATTGTCTCCAGATTTTTTAATGATTGCTATTCTAACTGGTATGAGATGGTATCTCAATGTGGTTTGGATTTGCATTTCTCTAATGACCATGATGATGAGCTGTTTTTGATGTTTGTTGGCGGCATAAATGTCTTCTTTTGAGAAGTGTCTGTTTATATCCTTTGTCCACATTTTCATGGGGTTGCTTCTTTTTTCTTGTAAATTTATTTAAGTTTTTTGTAGATTCTGGCTATTAACCCTTTGTCAGATGGGTAGATTGCAAAACTTTTTTCCATTTTGTTGGTTTCCAGTTTGCTCTAATGACAGTTTCCTTTGCTATGCAGAAGCTCTTAAGTTTAGACAAATCCTATTTGTCTATTTTGGCTTTTGTTGCCATTGCAAATTCCACTTGTTCATTGCTGATTAATAGGAAAGCTTTTCACTTTGGCATGTTAATCTTGTATCCTGCAGCCTTGCTGTAATTGCTTATTAGTTCCAGCACTGTTTTTGTCTATTATTTGAGATTTCTACATATACATATGAAAGGCAATTTTATTTCTTCCTTTTAATCTGTATACATTTCATTCCATTTTCACTTTTTTTTTAACATGGATTTTTCTGTCGCATGTTGAAAATCAATGGCAAAAATGGACATTCTTGGCTTGTTCCTGACCTTAGCAGGAAAGCTTTGAGTTCTTCACCATTCAGTACAAAATGTGTAGAGTTTTTGCTATGTATGTTTTCAATCAGGTTGATAAAATTCTTCTCTATTCCTAGTTTAATGAGAGTTTTTGTTTATGAATGGGTGTTTGATTTTGTCAAATGCATTTTCTGAATCTATTGATGTGATCATGATATTTTTATTCTTTAGTCTTTATTATTTATATAATAAATTATATAATTGATTTTTGAATGTTGAACCAGTCTTGTAAACCTGAAATACATTCCACTTGGTTGTGGTGCATAATTTTTTAATGCAATGTCAGAGTAAATTAGCTATTTTTGAGAACTTCTGCACCTGTATTTGTGAGATGTATTCCTCTGTAGTCTTCATTTCTTATAATGTTTGTCTGCTTTGGGTATTAGGATAATGCTGACCTCATAGGATGAAACAGGAAGTATTTCTGCTGCTTCTATTTCTCTGTAGGAGATCGTGATGAATTTGGTATAAATTCCTTCTTAAGTGTTTTATAGAACTCACCCATGAACCCATCTTGGTTTGGTGTTTTCTGTTTTAGAAAGTTATTACCATCATTTCTTTAACAGATATAGGCCTATTCAGATGGTCTATTTCTTCTTGTATGAATTTAGGTAGATTGTATCTTTCAAGGAAGTGGTCCATTTCATTCAGGTTATTAAAATTGGGAACCTGGTGTTGTTTGTGGTATTCCCTTTTGATCCTTTTAAGGTCAATGAGGTCTACAGTGATGTTCCTTCTTTGATTTCTGATATTAGTAAATTATGTTCTCCTTTTATCTAGATTATCCTAGCAAGGGACTCATCAATTTTCTTATTTTTTTCAGAGAAACAGCTTTTGGTTTTGTTGTAATTTTCTCTCTGCATGTCCTGTTTTAAATTTCACTGTGCTGTACTTTTACTATTTATTTTCTGCAGATTGCTTTGGATTTAATTTGCTCTTCTTTTTCTAGTTTGCTAAGGTAAAAGATTAACTGATCGATTTAAGATACTTCTTCACATATTTTTAAGCCTGCTTTTGCTGCATCCATAACATTTGATGTTATAATTTGATTTTCACTTATTTCAAAATATTTTTAAATTTCTCATGAGATTTTATCTTGACCCATGTTTCTTAGAAGTATATTGCTTGATCTTCACAGGTTTTGAGATTTTCCAATTATCTTTCTGTCATTAACTTCTAGTTTGATTCCACTGTGGTTTGAGGACAGATATTGTATGAATTCCATTCTTTCAAATTTCTTTTTTTTTTTCTGAGACAGTCTTGTTTTGTTACCCAGGCTGGAGTACAGTGGTATGATCTTGCTCACTGCAACCTCTGCCTCCTGGGTTCAGGCAATTCTTATGCCTTGGCCTCCTGAGTAAGCTGAGATCATAGGTGTGTACTATCACGCCTAATTTTTTTTTGTGTGTGTGTGTGTGTTTTTGTAGAGACACGGTATCACCATGTTGTTCACTATGTTGATCAGGCTGGTGTCAAATTCTTGATCTCAAGTGATCTGCCCACCTTGGCCTCCCAAAGTGCTGGGATTACAGGCCTGAGCCACCATGCCTGGCCTTAAATTTCTTAAGATATCTTTTATAGCCCAAAATGTGGTCTATCTTGGTGAATATTCTATATGAGCTTGGGAAGACTATGTAGTCTGTTGCTGATTGATGGAGTAGCTTACATCTGTTATGCTGTTGATTAATAGTATTATTGAGTTCAACTATATCTTATTGAATTTTGCCTGGTGAGTCTGTATATTTCTGATAGAAGCATGTTGAAGTCTCCAATATAATTGTGGATTCATTTACATTAAGTATCCACTTAATATTGTCCATAGGTTCTTAGAAACTGCCTTTAAGCAAAACAATATACTACATGCCATAGGAACATAACTATTTTTATACCAATTATCTATGGTGAAATTGGTTTCATTATACAATACATAATTTCACTTAAAATTGTAATTTCCAAAAACCTGTTGACAATGTTAAGTGAAGACTTATTGCATTTCTCTTTGCAGCTCTATCATTTTTCCTCACATATTTAGACACTCCATTTTTACATGCTTATATGTTAAGTATTGTTAAAAGGATAATAGGATAACTAATTCCTTTGTTATTATGTAAAGACTGTTTTAATCTTTTATAAATTTCCTTGCTTTTAAGTCTGCTCTGTTTCAAATTAATATAGCTACTCCCACTTTCTTTCTTTTGGTTCATGTTATCAGGGTATTTCTCCCTGGTATTAATGTGGTATAAGGTTCTGAAGAGAAAGTAGCATTCTGTAGTTCTTTGATAAGGCCTCAATCTTTTAGTAAGCCTGTACCTCTGGATTGTGAACTTCAAATATGCTTGTCAGTTTCTGTCTCCCACTCCTTAGGTAGAATGTGATGGCTTCAGGGGGCTGGAGTTATATATTTTCCTCCCTCCAAAAAGAATGCTAGAGACAACTGGAGTTTAGCTCCTGTAGCTTCATAACTTTTTTAATAATAGAAAAACATTTTATTTTCCCAATGGAAATAATAAATAGAATTGTTCTTTTAATATTTGTATGTGTAACTTGCTTTATTTTCTTTTAAGGTATGCATACTGAAGATAAAAAATATAAGATATTTTACACAATTTAAACTGATAATTTACTCTGTTCTTTCTCTTTTCACAGAGGGGTCTACTTGGGCTTGTCTTTAGCTTTAAGAGGCCCAGCACTTGTTTTATATATTGTATTCATTTTTTTAATCAACAAAACATTTCAAGAAAAAGATACCAAGGCGTTGGATAATGAAAGAAAACTAATGGATGAAGCAAACTTAGAATTCTTAAGTAACAGTGAACATTTTGTACCTTCTGCTGGAGCAGACAGTAAAACGTATAATTTGCACATGAAAGACAATGCTGTTGCCAACTAATATTGTACTGATCCGTTAAGATGTTATTTTGAAGAGTTCTTGGTATTTTCACTGAGAATTTCAACATTCTTTACTTACAGTGGAACAATGAATAATCTTATGAATTTATAATAAACTATAAAAAATGGGAATACCCATGGTTAGGATATTACTATATATTTATGGTTAATATTAGGATATATGATCCATAAAAATTTAAAGTGAGAGGCATGGTTAGTATGTAATACAATAAAAAATAATTGCTTGGTAGTTGTAACTGCTAATAAAACCAGTGACTAGAATGTAAGTGGAGGTAAAAAGGAGAAGGTAGATTAATAGCCTAAATAAAGAGAAAAGCCTGATACCTTAAAACACACACACACACACACACACACATACACAGGGAGGGGGAGAGAGAGAGAGAGAAACACTTTAGATGTATTACTTAGGCCTAAATCTGGATTTATGCTATAATGATATATATTTTTCATGTTAAATTATGTATTTTCAGAAATTACAAATATTAATTTATAATTTGAAATTGTGTTTGACTAACAAACTCAATGCATCTTCTTCCAATCTTCCATTAAGATCCTGCAGAAGAAATAGAAATATTGAAATAATTGTGATGTATAATTATGAGACAACATATTATAATATGTGTTAAGTTTCAGCTGGGTCCATGGAAATGGGATTAAGAAAAACTGACTTTAACTTGAGAAAGCAAAACCCATTGATAAAGTGTGTCTTCATTGCATCTGTCTTTTCTCTGGAAGAAGCAAAATCTGTGTTATTCTCTTGCATACTTGTTTGTTTATTCATTGTGCCCAAAAGGTATCTCCCACCTCTCTACAAATTGTGCAAGAAATAGAGAAAACAAGATCAAATATTTAAATGTTGCATTTTCTAGTAGTGATGCAGGATATTTCTTGGCCTCTTCACTGGACTTGCAACAAGGGTGCCCTGTTTATTTTGACTGCCATGTTTAACCCCTTTGGGAGCATCTAAATATATAAAGGAAATAGATTTACAGGGAGAGATACACAGCAATAAAATAATTTAGAGGGATCCTAGGTCTGAAGTCAGAATTCTTCAAAATCTACCTCTCATCCTATTGTACTGTGGCTAAACTGGCACCCAAGCCACAAGATAAAGTCCTTCCCACTCTTCTCTCCGCTTTCTCTTCTTGTGGCCACCACCTTCCCAGGCCCACAGCACCTATTGACTGGCTACCACCAACGTCCATTCCATGAATAAGGGTTTTTCAGTCAGCTTGTGATCAGTACTGCCAGGTCTGGGCCTGTCCCTTCAGATCAGTGGGCTCTCCTCTGGCACAGGGCAGGTCTAGTAATGCCATCCACAAACCAAGACCTGCATCACTGATATATTATGATTTTTTTCTCTCTCTCTCTTGCTGCTTTTAGGATCCTTTCTTTATCCTTGAATTTTGGGAGTTTGATTATTAAATTCCCTGGGGAGTCTTTATTGGGTTAAGTCAATATATTTGCCAAGAAAATTCCCTATTTAATATGTTTTCACATTGTTATATCTAAAATTGCTATGTAAATATAATAAGTATCTGTATTTATACTCCCTTTTACATTCTTAATAATGTTTATTTGTTCTTCCTCTCTTTCTTTACTTGCCTTTCTAAATTATTTTATTGTTATTATACTTTAGCTGCTTTTTATTTTATTTTATTTTATTTTGGTTACCTCTATGGTATATAGTCTATTTATAAATTTCTGCCTTTTATTTCTAAAATTTTATTTTCTTATGAAACATTTCTATAATATAGAAAAGATACTGGTGATTAGATTTAAGTCCTGTTGTAATCCAGCATAATCTTATTTTAACAACTAATTCCATTTGCAAAGCCTTTGTTTTCAAATAAGCTCATATTGTGAAGTTCTGAGTGAATATAAAACACTACTCAACCTAGTACAAGGTGTTCTACCTCATAAATCAGATTAAAACACTGAATCTGGATATAATCTTTTCACTCCTGATAAGTGCCTCATTTTCCTTTTGGAAATTAATATCCCAGAAACCACTGCGATAGTAGACTTAGAACCTGTGCATTCAGCCTGTGCATTTAGCTCTGTTTACTCCTTTATGTTTCTGTTTAATTTCTGGAAAACCAGATGTCGGGGGCAATGCTTATATTGTCTTTGAACATATATATATATCCTTTGGAATTTTAAAAACATATTGTACCAATTATTCTTATTTGAGGTAGGAAATATAGCAATATATATTGATATATTGAATTATTTATCGGTTTGTTCTACTTTATTGTAGTTACCTTCTGTCCTTTTCTAAATACAAATTCATTAATTTTCATGTGTTTGTATGTGTGTGTGCGTGTGTTTTTCAAACACACACGCACATACACACACACATTTAAAGCTCTAAAAATCCCTTTGGTTATTGGTTGGTTTAGCATCATCTCATGAGTTTACCTATTCAGTGTTTTCATTGATATACGATTCTAGTTGTTTAATTATTTTACAATTTATTCTTTTTCCCATGAATAATTTAAGAATGCATTTGTTTCATTTCAAACATTTGAGGTTTTCAGCACTGTTTTATTATAGATTTCTAACTTTATTGCATTGTGGACAGCCAACAATATTTATATGTCATCAACATTTTTTTATTGTTTTAAACTTTTTAGTGGCATAGGTCCTTAGGGTTAACAAATATCTATGAGATATCTGTCTGTCTATCAGATATCTATATATCTATTAGATTACTCTTGTGCAATTTAATTGTTCAAATCTTCAGCATCCTCACTCATTTTTGTCTGTATTTAACATTTATCTGTACTTCAAGTGTGTTGAAATTTCCCACTCTCATTGTAGATTTCTTCCGGTAATTTTGTAAATTTTTGTTTTATATATGTAAAGTTACAATTACAGATTTACATGGATGCATAACTGTTATATATTCTCAGCAGAATTTTGTATCATTAATTAATATTCCTCTTTAACCCTATTAATTCTTTCCCCTTTTAATTATATTTTATCTCACCGTCATTGATATAACTACAAAAGTGATTTAATATATGTCTGATATATCTTTCCTAACCTTTATCCTCAATCTTTCTTTGCATTATGTTTTTGATCTGTCTCTTATAAACAAGATACTGTTGAAATTTGGAAGCATCTAATGTGAAAACCATTGTCTTTTGAGAAGCAATTTTCTTCTGTTTGAATTTATTGTAAAACCACTTAGGCTTCTTTTTTCAATTTATTTTTGTTTATATTTTCTTCTTCTTACTTCCATTACATTTTCCTTAAAAATTTTCTCCTCTTTTATTAGTTGGTATAAATGTCAGTGACCATTCTTATATTTTTGGCAAAATTTAAAGGTCAACAGTAGTTTGTTCTCAAGAACTGTAAAATAATCTTAGATTTTATCTGGTCTGTAAGCTAACAGGTTAGCCTGCCATAGTTTCATGGGTTCTGACAGAAACTGCAAGGCTCCTGGATCAGAAACAGGATGTTTTCACTCATAGCACAGCAGTCAACACAAGCTTCATGTTCAGGGTAATTTTTCTTACTCTCCGAGTCCCAAAGGTACTTTACACAGAGGGAGACCCAAGTAAACGTTGTGTATACAATGGGTTTAAATTACAGCCAAGAAATCCTGAGTTTAGAAAATCCCACAATGCAAAATACTAACCAGTATATGACCACAGCCAAGGAAATTCCAATATTTTAAATAGGCTGCAAGATAATCTGCCCAACCTTTTCCCCAGAGGGAGACATTTTATCATCCTGAACAACAAACTACCTGCCCTCTGCTTTAGAGAGAGATATTTATATCTTTCAAGGTCATTTTAGTATTTCCAACATGTTAGTAGTACAACAATCAGAACAAAAGCTGTCACTTTGTCTGATGTGCTCTTAAAAGCACCACCTCCTGGCTGGACACCAAGCAACACAAAATCAGCACACTTAATAAAAATACAACCAAGTACCCTCAGAGTTCACTTCACTGCCCTGCTGCCTTCACTGGAGAAGGTGCTGGTATCCATGGCTGAGAGACCTGAAGATGGATCACACCACAGGACTATTTGCAGACACTGCTTAATACCAGCCCAGAGCCTAGTAGCTCTGCTAAGTGTCTAGATCCAAATGAGAAATAACAATCATGGCTGTTTGTCTCTCAAGAAGAACCCTTTCTAGGAGAAGTGGGAGAGCACTACATCAAAGAAGCACTCCATGGGACAAAAGGACCTAAACAGCAGCCCTTAAATCACAGATCTTCCCTCTAACATAGTCTATCCAAATGACAGAAAAAATCAAACCCATAAAAACAATTCTGGTAATATGAAAAAGCAAAGTTATTTAACACCCTCAAAAGATTACACTACTTCACCAGCAATGAATCTAAACCAAGAGGAAATCTCTGGATTGCCAGAAAAAGAATTCAGAAGGTTCACTATTAACCTAAGCAAGGATACTCCAGAGAAAGGTGAAATCTGAGATAAAGAATTTTTAAAAAATGATACAGGATATGAATGGAAAAACATCCAGTAAAATAGATGGCATAAATTTAAAAAAAAATCACAACTTCTGAAAATGAAGGACATATTTAGAGAATTGCAAAATGCACTGCAAAGTTTCAGAAATAGAATTAAACATGTAGAAAAAGGACTTCAGAGCTCAAAGAGAGGCTTTTGAATTAATCTGACAAGAGCAAGAAAAAATAATTTAAAAAAATGAATAGAGCCTCCAAGAAGTTTGGGATTATGTTAATGTGACAGAACTGAAAAATAATTTGAGTTCCTGAGGAGGTAGAAAAATCTAAAAGTCTGAAAAATTTATTCAAGGGAATAATCAAGAAATGTTTCATCAGTCTTGCTAAAGACCTAGACATCCAAATATAAGAAGCTCAAACACCTGGGAAATTTATTGCAAAAATGTCATCACCTAGGCACATAGTCATCAGGTTATCTAAAGTCAAGGAGAAGGAAAGAAATCTTAAGAGCTGTGAGGCAAAAGCATCAGATAACCTGTAAAGGAAGAGCTAACAGATTAACAGCAGATTTCTCAGCAGAAACTCTGCAAGCTAGAAGGGATTGGGATCCTATCTTTCATTCCCTTAAACAAAATGATTCTCAGCCAAGAATTTTGTATACAGCAAAACCAAGCTTTATAAACTAAGGAAAGATGCAGCCTTTTTCAGACAAATACTGAGAGAATTTGCCACTACCAAGCCAGCTCTACAAGAACTGCTAAATGGAGCTCTAACTCTTGAAACAAATCCTCAAGAAACAACCAAATAGAATCTCCTGAAAGCATAAATCTCACAGGACCTATAAAACAGTAACACAGTGGGAAAAAAAGCAAAGGTATTTTGGCAATAGTACCTCACACCTTAATACTGAGTGTAAATACCTAAGTGCTCCACTTAAAAGTTACAGAATGGCAGAATGGATATGAATTGATGAACCAAGTATCTGCTGTCTTCAAGAGACTCACCTAACACATAAGAACTCACATAAACTTAAAGAAAAGGGGTGGAAAAAGATATTCCATGCAAATGGACACCAAAAGCAAGCAGAATTAGCTATTCATATACCAGAAGTAACAAACTCTAAAGTAACAGCAGTTAAAAAAGACAAAGAGGAACATTATGTAATGATAAAAGGACTAGTCCAACAGGAACATGTCACAGTCATAAATATATATGTTCTTCTTCTCCTAATTCTCTGGTCCATTCACACAACACTAATCCAGGCACTTCACTGAGGTTTGGCAAAGTTGGACCTTGTATTTTGAAACTTTATATCCTCTGTTGGCTAAGAAATTAAGAAGAGTGTCAGTGCCTTCCTGAGAAGCATTTCTCAGTTTGGGGCACAGAGCAGGATGTCATCTACATATTGCAAGACCCTGGCCTGCAGATGGAAGAACTCACAGAGGTCCTTGACATTGCCTGTCCAAAGAAGTGAGGACTGTCTTGAGTCCCTGAGGCAGCACAGTCCATGTTAACTGAATGATTTGGCTGTAGGAATCTTCTAAGGAAAACAGATATTGAGAGTCAGGATGTAATAGTATACAGAAGAGGCATCTTTTAGATCCTTTATATCTAGGACTATGAATCATTTAGTTTTCTGAGGTATTTGAGTCAGCAAGGTATAGGGATCAGGGACAATCAGATGAATTGGGACTGTGGCCTCATTAATAAGGCACAGTTCCTAAACTAGTCTTCATTCTAATATTGAGTCTAATATTGGGAGTCTGTGCTCCTACTATTGGTGTGTTGCAGGAAATATTACAGGGTTTGAGGAGGCCCTGTATCTCCAGGTTATTAATATTGGCCTCTAGCCCTTTTGTAGTCTCTAGATTTAGGGGATATTTTCTCTGGTTAGGTAAAGAAGTGGGATCCTTAAGGTTGATCCAGACTGGCCTAGCAGTTATAGCTCAGCTTATTATTCCTTGAGTTGCACTCTTCTGAATTAGTATTAGCTTCCATCAAAGGGAGACAAAGAGATTGTCCAAGGACTATAAAGATTCTGGCCTTTATGTGAGCTAAAATGTCTCTACCTAATAAAGGAGGAGGACTTTCAGAAATATTTAAAAAGAAATGTGTAGATAATAGGGCCCCCAAACTACAACAACATGGTTGAGAAAAATATTGGTTTAGAATCTTTTCTGAGACACCCATCATAGTCATGCTATGGGAAGAAAGGAGGCCTGGATTTGAAAGAAGAGTGAGACTGGCTCCAGTGTTCAGAAGGAGGTCCACCCTCATTTCTTTAATTTCCAAAATCACTCAGGGCTCCTGAGCAGTCATAGCAGTTTGAGCAACTGGAGTCAGGGGTTTGAGCCTGTCAGTCCTGCTGGAGCATCTGTGAGATGGTAAGTTCTGGACTTGGTGACCTCCATCTCCAGGGGCAGTCCAATCTCCAGTTATCCCCACTACAGGCTGGACAGGGTTGAAGTGGCTTCCTCTTGCTGCCTAGGCAATCTTTTTTAAAGTGCCCTGAGTTGCCATATTGGTAGCAAATAGCAGATGCACCTTGGAGATACTGGAATTTGCAAGCCTGCAAAGCAGCTACTAAAGCCTCTGTCCCTCTCTTGTGTTTTCTTTCTTTCTCCTGAGTCTCCTCCTGATCTCTATTACAAAAGACCAAGGTGGCTACCTTCAAGAGCTTTCCCAAGGTGGTATATAATCCTGTAGCCTGCTTCTATAGTATATTTCTAATATTACAAGCTTCCTAAACTTGTCCTTTAGGATAAGCATTCCTTGAATTAATCAGGGGTCAAAGAGGTATGTGTTACTAGTGCTTCTTTCAGCATTCCCATAAAGGCTAAAGAATTCTCATCTGGCTTCTGGTCTATCATGGACAGTTTAGAGTAATTAAGAGATTTGTCCCTAGTTTTTTGTAGGCACTTTAATGTGGGCATTAAAAAGCATTTTTTGTTTAGTTTAGTTTTGTTTTTCATTCAGTTGTGGAGTCACTGGGGGTTCCAATTGGGGTTGCCAAGAGGTACCACCTTTTTCTTATTGGAAATGGTGATTCTCCTATTTCTTTGTCTTCCTATTTTATCTTTTCCTTTTTGGTCTACTCTGGGAGACATATTGTTCATATCTAAACTTCTCTGCTGCCTGCACAGCTACCTTTTTTTTCACCAGCCATTAGTGTTTGTCTTAGGAACAGCACAACTTCCCTCCCTGTGAGGTGAAACACCTGAGTTAAATTTTGGAAAGCTTATATATACCTCTGGGAGTCATCAGAATATTAACCCAGATCTCCCTTTATTTTCATAAGGTCCTATAATAAGAAGGAAACTTAAATCCTAGTGGCATCATTACCTCCATTGGACATTTCCCATAGGGGTAAGAGTGAAACTGGGTAAGTGGAATGTTTTGGAGATGGCAGAACAGGAGTTGATGGCATGGTTGGAGGAAGCCTCAGATAAGAAGGACAGAAGTGCCAGGACCCTCAATGGCTGCCTCGGATAATACCGCCGGAAGTTACTGTTCTAGTTTTGAAGAATTGTTCTACTTGGGCATGCCTCATATGACTGTTAAAAAAGCTTGGTTGATTGTGCAATACTTGCAAAGGTCTAGTGTGTCTCAAAGGGCAAAGAAAGCCTGAATATAAGAGACCTCAGACCATCTGACTGCCCATCTACAGAAGAAATCTAATTGTTGGAAAGTATTTAAACCAAGGCTTCCCTACACAGTTTATATTTGTTCAAGATGGTAAGAAGGTCAAACCTATGTACAAAAGAAAATAAGCCACATTTTATTCAAAGTCTTGGGGTCAAGGGAGTCCCAATCCTTCAAATGTGCTCCAGAGGATTACAGGACAAAGATGGCCTGTTACTCATCTAGGAGAAGCAAGAATAAGGCATCCTTTTTGTCTCCTTTCTTTCCATTGGAATAGCCCAGTGAGGAGGGGGAAGACAGTGGGGGCATCCCCCCCCAACTGTTTTCTCTCCTTTGTTCCCTGACCCCTGGCGTCTGTTAAAGGTGCTATCCATGGATGCATGTATGGCCCTCAGCCATGGATCCAGAGGAGCTAAGTGATGGAATTAGTAACACTTACCAATGCATCTCTAGTCCTCCACTGGTGACTTCCCTTTACTTTTTAATCTTGTGTGATGTGTGTGGCTGTCCAATAGACAGATGTTGGGAAAGACTATGTAACAGTTGTATTTTGGCAAAGCCACTTAATAAAGGGATTGTTCTGGGTTGAGCTCTACATTTTGCTATTATAGCCCAGACTAAAGTATTTATTCTAAGGCAGTGGTTCTGGTTAACTTTTGAACATAAAATCCCCTTGTTTAAATAACATTATAATTGAAGACAGAATTGGTACCTTTAAAGAATATGGGGCCTGAATGGTAGTTTTCCTTCTGATAGGACACTATCAAGACTCAATTTGGTTTTTGGAGGATATTTTTCTTCCAATTGTTAAGTTTTCTAATTTACATAAGAAGAATAAAACCTGGTTTCTAGAAGAGGGGTACAAAAAGGGAGGAGAATTGAGAAACCAGAGGTTTTTTTTGGCAAAGGACCAACAAGGTACCTCATGGAGATGATTCCTATTCCACTAAGTAGTGTTGTAAACCTTGAAATCCCATGTGCTTTCCAGACCAAGCATAGTGAGAGAGAAAGATACTCACTGCAGAGGTAGGGGAAGACCCTCTGTTCCTAGAGAATCCCAAACATGGAATTCCCTTGAGCTATATTCCTGGTTACTATGGATTTTGCTGATCTTGCCTAATAGGATTATTTCCCTGAACTGTAAAAATTCCTGCAGCATTGCATACAGAGAAGGGATGGAAGGCACGGTTGTCATAGAAAGGAAAGAAGAAACATTGTGATAGGAAAAGCTTGGAGAGCTTGTTGGTGAGGCCCAGTGGATACTTGGAGGATGGGGGGGTTTTTTAACTAAGGGTGAGAAGCTTCTTAAATGAAAGTAGAGAGTTAGGGTCCACTCCTACACTCACCCTTCCAATGAATCTACAATGGTTCTTGTGCAAACCCGCACAGTGCAACAGCCTCATTGTCTGTAGTAACACTCAAAGTTAGTTTTCCCATGAACAAGAAAAATAAGGGCATGGACATACTAAGATTGAGGTTCAGAGTGGAAATTTAATAGGCAAATGAAAGAGAATAACTCTCTGCTGCAGAGAGCAGTCCCAGAAAATCGGTTGCCAAATCTGTGGCAAGAAGTTGGATAGATAAGTTCATAACAAGATAATGTCTTATTTACATAAGGCATGAAAAACTGGTTAGACTAGGTGTGCCATTTGCAGAGGTTGCAAATTTCTCATAGTTTCCAACCTAGTTTTTAAATTATACATATGTGTTCTCTGCCTGAGCTGCACCATCTTGCCCATTTTTCTGTTACTGTTAAAAAAAAAAAAAAAAAAAGAAGAAGAAAATGGAGAGCCTCCATGTTGGATATGCCTTCCCCTAGGTAACTCTTTTCTATTAGCACAGGTAGGTTGGAATTCCCCTGTGCAAGCTTCCAGCTTGCGTATCTACTTTTACAGCTTGATTTCTCAGGCTGCTCTGTTAGTAAAGAAAGCCCAGATGAGTGGAATACCCCCAGGACAGCACATGCCCTCCACCAAGGGACAGCCAGAGTACTTCATTATGTGTATCCCAGAATTTGTACCCCATGACTGGTGAGACCCCACAACAGGAGTTGCCAGACAACTTCTACAGGAGTGTTCCTGCTGGGATCAGGTTGGTGCCTCTCAGGGGCAATGATTTCAGAGAAAGGAGCAGGCAGCCATCCTTGCTTTTCTGCAGCCTCCTGGGTTGACATCTCCAGGTGTAGGAGGGACCCAGGTAAATAGCATCTGCAATCAATCCCAGCAAATCACAGCAGCCTTACAGAAGAGGTGCCTGACTATTAAATGAAAAACAAACAGAAAGCAGCAACAATAGCATCAAGAAAAAAGTTCCCACAAAAGCCTCATCTAAAGTCAACAGCCTCAAAGCTCAAAGCTACATAAACTCATGAAAATGAGAGAGAATCAATAGCAACAAAAACAACAGTGAAAAAAAAAATGCTGAAAACTCAAAAAGCCAGAGTGTCTCTTCTTCAAATGATTGCAAAACCTCTCCAATAAGGGCACAGAACTGAGTGGAGGCAGAGATGGATAAATTGACAAAAGTAGGCATCAGAAAGTGGGTAATAACAAACTTTGCTGAGCTAAAGAAGCATGTTATAACCCAATGTAAAGAAGCTAAAAACCATAACAAAACATTACAGGAGGTATTATCCAAAATAACCAGTTCAGAGTGAAACATAAATGACCTGATGTAGCTGAAAAACACAACATGATAACTTTGTGAAGCATACACAGGTATCAAAAAACTGAATAGACCAAGAAGAGTAAAGAGTTTCAGAGCTTGAAGACTATCTTGCTGATATAAGACAGGCAAACAATATTAGAAATTTTTTTTAAAAAAAGGAATAAACAAAACCTCCAAAAAATATAGGATTAAGTAAAAAGACCAAATCTATGACTGCTTGGAGTACCTAAAAGAGATGGGAAGAACAGAACCAAATTTGAAAACATACTTCAGGATATCATCCAGGAGAACTTCCCCCAATCTAACAGTACAGGGCAACATTCAAATTCAGGAAATACAGAGAACCCTAGTATGAGAAGATCAAACCAAAGACAGAACTCCAGTATGAGAAGATCAATCCAAAAACACATAATCATCAGGCTGTCCAGTGTCAAAATGAAGAAAAAAAAAATAATGATAAGGGCAGTCAGAGAGAAAGGATAGGTCACCTACAAAGGGAAGCTCATCAGACTAACAGCAGACCTTCCAGCAGAAACACCACAAGCCAGAAAAAACTGGGGGCCAATATTCAACATTCTTAAAGAATTTCCAACCCCAAATTCCATATCCAGCAAGCTGAACTTCATAAAGGAAGGATAAATAAAATCCTTTTCACACAAGCAAATGCTAAGGAAATTTTTTTATCACTAGTCCTGCCTTGCAAGAGCTCCTGAAAAAAGCACTAAACATGGAAAGAAAAAACCATTACCAGCCACTGCAAAAACACACTGAAGTACAAAGACCAATGACACTATGAGGAAACTACATCAATAAGTCTGCAAAATAATCAGCTACCATCATGATGACAGGATTAAATTTACACATAATGATATTAACCTTAAATGTAAATGGGCTAAATACCCCAATTAAAAGACAGAATGGCAAACTGGATCAAGAGTAAAGCTCCATTGGTGTGCTGTATTCAAGAGACACATCTCACATGCAAATACACAAATAAGCCCAAAATAAAGAAATAGAGGAAAATTTACGAAGCAAATGAAGAGCAGAAAACAGCAGGGGTTGCAATCCTAGTTTCCGACAAAACAGACTTTAAATCAACAAAAGTCAAAAAGACAAAAAAAAAAAAAAAAAGGTGGGGGGCATTACATAATGGGAAAGGGATCAATTCAACAAGAAGAGATAACTATTGTAAGTATGTCTACACCCAATACAGGAGCACCTATATTCATAAAAAATAGTTATTAGAGACCTACAAAGAGACTTAAACTTTCACACAATAATTAAGACTTTAACAACCCACTATCAATATTAGACAGATCTTTGAGACAGAAAATTAACAAGGATATTCAGGACTTGAACTAAGCTCTGGATCAAGTGGACATGATGGATATCTACAGAACTCTTCACCCCAAAAATAACAGAATATACATTCTTCTCAGCATCACATGACACTTATTCTAAAATCAGTATTACAATTGGTATACTCCTCAGCAAATGCAAAAACACTGAAATCATAACAATCTCTCAGACCACCATGCAATCAAATTTAGAACTCAAGATAAAGAAACTCACTCAAAACCATACAACTACATGGAAATAAAACAATCTGCTACTGAATGACTCCTAGATATATAATTAAATTAAGGCAGAAATCAAGAAGTTCTTTGAAAGCAATGCGAACAAAGAGACAAGGTACCAGAATCTCTTGGATGCAGCTGAATCAGTGTTTAAAGGTAAACTTATAACACTAAATGCCCACATCAAAAATCTAGAGAGATCTCAAATTGACACCCTAACATCACAACTAAAAGAACCAGAGAACTGAGAGCAAACAAATCCAAAAGACAGCAGAAGAAAATAAATACTCAGCATCACAGTGGAACTGGAGATAGAAACACCAAAAAATTCAAAATATCGATGGATTCAGGAGTTCTATTTAAATAAAATAGATAGGC
Source organism: Ateles fusciceps (assembly GCA_036589455.1). Lineage (NCBI taxonomy): Eukaryota > Metazoa > Chordata > Mammalia > Primates > Atelidae > Ateles > Ateles fusciceps. Next base: position 9,162,475 of record JAZHEH010001022.1, read on the forward strand.
TGTTAGATTTACTAATAAGTAAAGAGAATAATCAAATAGGCACAATAAAAAATGTTAAATGGTGTATCACTGGTGACCACACAGAAATACAAACAACCATCAGAGAGTACTATAAACAACTCTATGAAAATAAACTAGAAATTCTAGAAGAAATGAACAAATTCCTGGGCACATACATCCTCCCAAGACTAAACCAGAAAGAAGTTGAATTCCTAAATAGACCAATAACAAGTTCTGAAACTGAAGCAGTAAAAAATAACCTACAAACCAAAAAAAAGCCTAAGAACAGACAGATTTAAAGCTGAATTCTACCAGAGGTACAAAGAGAAGATGATACTATATCTTTTGAAACTATTCCAAACAATTGAAAAGGAAGGACTCCTCTTTAACTCATTTTATGAGGCCAGAATCATCCTAATACCAAAACCTGGCAGAGGTACAGCAACAACAATAAAACTTCAGGCTAATATTTCTGATGAATATTGATGTAAAAATCATCAATAAAATACAAAGTAAATCCAACAGCAAAGTACTGTAAATTATGGAAATTACATTTATCTTTTGTTGACAGTGACTTTTTTTTTAACACTAGAATGAAATAAAGCTTTTTTCCTCACACATGCATGCAAAGCTTATCCTTCACAATCAAGATGGGTTCATCCCTGGGATGCAAGCCAGGTTCTACAAAAACAAATCAATAAACATAACTCATCATATAAAGAAGACAAAATTCATCTTTAGAAGACAAAAACCACACAATTTTCTCACTAGATGCAAAAAAGGCCTTTAATAAAATTCAACATTCCTTCATGTTAAAATCTCTCAATAATATAGGTATTAATGAACACATCTCAAAATAAAAAGAACCATTTATGAAAAACCCACAGCCAATATCATACTAAATGGGTAAAATTTAGAAGTATTCCTTTTGAACCAGCACAAGAAAAGTACGCCTTCTCTTACATTTGAAGTTCTGGCCCCGACAATCAGGCAAGAGAAAGAAATAAGTTGTATTCAAATAGGAAGAGAGGAAGTCAAACTGTCTGTTTGCAGATGACATAATCTTGTATCTGAAAAAAACCATCATCTCAGCGCAAAAGCTCCTTAAGCTGATAAGCAATTTTAGCATGGTCTTGGGATACAAAATCAATGTGCAAAAATTACAAGCATTCCTATACACCAAGAATAGACAGCAAGAGAGCAAAATCATAAATAAACTCCCATTCACAATTGCTATGAAAAGGATAAAATACCTAGGAATACAGCTAAGAAGGGAAGTGAGGAATCACATTGCTCAAGGAAATAAGAGAGGACACCAACAAATGAAAAAATATTCTATACCCATAGATAGAAAGAATCAATATCATGAAAATGACCATACTGCCCAAAGTAATTTGGAGATTCAATGCTATTCACATTAAACTACCATTGACATTCCTCACAGAATTAGAAAGAACTACTTTATAATTCATATGAAACAAGAAAAGAGTTCATGTAGCCAAGATAGTCCTAAGCAAAAAGAAAAAAGCTGGAAACATTACATTATCTGACTTCAAAGTATATCAAGGTTACAGTAACACAAACAGCATGGTACTGGTACAGAAACAGAAACAGAGAGCAGTGAAACAGAACAGATATCTCAGAAATAAGACCACACATCTATGACCATCTAATATTTGACAAACTTGACAAAACCAAGCAATGGGGGAAAGGATTCCCTATTTAATAAATTGTGCTGGGAGAGCTAACTATCCATATGCAGAAAATTGAAACTGGACCTCTTCCTTAAACCTTATACAAAAATTAACTCAAGATAAATTAAAAACTTAAATGTAAAACCCAAAACTGTAAAAACCCTAGAAGAAAATCTAGGCAATACAATTCAGCAAAGAGGCACTGGCAAAGATTTTATGAGAAAAATATTAAAAGCAATTGCAACAAAATCAAATATTGACGAATGGAATCTAATTAAAGAGCTTCTGCACAGCAAAAGAAACTATCATAAGAGTTAAGAGACAACCTACCGAATGGGGGAAAATTTTTGCAATCTATCCATTTGACAAAAGTCAAATATTCAGAATCTACAAGGAACTTAAACAAATTTACAAGAAAAAAACAAACAACCCTATTAAAAAATGGGCAAAGGATATGAACAAATCCTTCTCAAAAAAAGGCTTTATGCAGCCAACGACCATGAAAAAACAGCCCAATATCACTGATTATTAGAGAAATGCAAATCAAAACCACAATGAGATGCCATCTCACACCAGTCAGAATGGCATTTATTAAAAAGTTGAGAAACAACAGACGCTGGTGAGGCTGTGGAGAAACAGGAATGGTTATACACTATTGGTAAGAATGTTAATTAGTTCCACCATTGTGAAAGACAGTGTGGCAGTTCCTCAAAGACCTAGAACCAGAAATACCATTTGATCCAGCCATCCTCTTACTGGGTGTATACCCAAAGGAATATAAATTATTCTTTTACAAAGATACATGTTATGTATGTTCATTGCAGAACTATTCACAATAGCAAAGACATGGAATCAACTTCAGTGCCCACCAAAGATGGATTGGATAAAGAAAATATGGTGCATATACACCATTGAATACTATGCCACCATAAAAAGAAATGAGATTATGTCCTTTGCAGAGACATGGATGGAGCTGGAAACCATAATCCTCAGAAAACTGAAACAGGAACACAAAACCAAACCCCACATGTTATAACTATAAGGGGAAACTGAACAATAAGAATGCATGGACAAGGACCCAGCGCAGTGGCTCATGCCTGTAATCGCAGCTCTTTGGGAGGCCGAGGCGGGCAGATCACAAGGTGAAGAGATCGAGACCATCCTGGCCAACGTGGTGAAACTCCTTCTCTACTAAAAAAATGCAAACATTAGCTAGGCATGGTGGCGTGCACCTGTAGTCCCAGCTACTTGGGAGGCTGAGGCAGGAGAATTGCTTGAACCCGGGAGGCAGAAGTTGCAGTGAGCCGAGATCGTGCCACTGTACTCCAGACTGGCACCTGGCAACAGAGCAAGACTCTGCCTCAAAAAAAAAAAAAAAAAAAGAAAAAAAAAAAAAAAGAATGCATGGACATATGGAGAAGAGCAACACACACTGGGAACTGTCAAGAGACAAGGGAAGGGAAAGCATCAGGACAAATAGCTAATGCATGTGAGGTGTAATACTTAGGTGATGGGTTGATAGGTGTAGCAAACCTCACGGCACATGTTTATCTATGTAACAAAATACCATGTTCTGCACATGTGTCTCAGAACTTAAAATAAAATAATTTAAAAAAAACATTTTCCAATATGAAACAATTAGATACAATCTAAATGCTCATCAATATAGAACTAGAAACATATATTATGAACAACTTAATACCCTGCTACCATAAGATAATGAGGAGGACTTTTATTCATAAAAAGGTAGGGAATAGTGTTGATAGTATGCTATTTATGTTAAAAAAAAAAAAGAAAGTATTATGTACTTAATTAAAATGCATATTATATTTCTGGATAAGGGACAATTGTTAAAGGAAAAATCTTTGCTTTTTTTTTAAATTTACATTTTCAACTACATGCATTTTCTCTTATAAAAGAAATGAACGACATCAAAATAAAGCAAGATCGTGATGTTGTCAAGGTCAAGCATCACCAGAATTGCTCTGAGAGGTATTTGGAGTACACTTTGCTTGATTTAACAAATCCAAATTCTATCTGTTTTTATGGAGTCTGATTCCAAAGGTATTTCCTTTATAAAACTCTCTGAGGTCATTCTAATTTTATTCTTTGCATTATTTTTCTACCTATTTTGAGTATCTACTGTGTGCAAGGGACTAATTGGCACTTTTAAAAACTGTAACAATAAAGAAAACATACATTTGCTTTTGAAAATTTTACAATATTTGTGTGTAGAAAATATAATTTTAATTTCTATAATTTAAAATGTTTGTTTATATAATCTAGTGTATGATTCTATATTACTTACTTGTTTCAAACTTATCTCCATAAATTTATTTTTCTATTTAACTATAATGTTCTTAAGCTCAGAATTTATGTCTGTCCTTTTCTCCTTTTGTTTTCAGCATTGACCTAGCCCAATAGTCAGAACATAGTAGACCCTGAATTAATATTAGTGAATGGTTGATTGATTGATGATGACCTTGTGGCTTTTTATTTCTAAACTATATGTTGTAAAAATAAAATAAATTATATTTTTCCTTCCTGGATAGGTGATTGTTTCAAAGTAAACAACAGAAAGATTAAAAACATTTGTGTGATATCTGTAGTTCAAACATGGACTAAAATAAACATTTAAATAAGAGAGCAGAGGCACAATCTTCAGAGATTAGGAAAACAGGACACTGTAATGGAGTCAAGGTGAAATAAGTTTTATGTTTTTGAAATAAAACAAGTAAATGGTGAGCTTTAATGTGTAGAAAGGCAAGTTGTTAGAATATTATATTTCAAATTAAATTTTTTAATGGAAGCATATATTCAAATATTAACAAAATGATGCATATCTTGAATTAAATAAGTCTTTTAATCTGATAAATAATTCCTTTGGTGAAATTCTTGATGCTTTATAGTTTATCAGTGTGAAAAATTTAGAAACATTTTTATAGCTCCTCTTTGGTTTTGGATAGACCAAAAGATACTTATGAATGTGATTAAAGTTAAAAAATGTGCAATTAATAATGTGTTAAAAAATTCTTAGAATTAGCCTATAAACCTAGAATATTAATGTACTGACAATTACTTTGTGATGCTGACCTATTTAAATATTTCTTTTTTAAAAAAAAAAGCATTTTAAATAATTCTGATAAGTAATTTAGGCTGATGAAAGAGATCTATTATAGTCAAAAGATCTGGGACAAAGATCTAGTTGATGACTCAGAAAAGCCATTTAATTTTTCCATTTACAAGCTGGTAAATGTAATAATTCTACCTTTTGCTTTCGACACAAAACTATGAGGTATTAAATTATACTGGCAATTTAATAAACAGAAGCAAGTACTACTAAGCACAGTGCTAAATGGGGAAGCCAAGACTCAGCAAAGTTGAGAAATTTGCCTGAAGTAACATATATTGTGAATGGAAAACTCTGGAACCCTAGTCAAAACCTTTAAATTCCCAAAGGGAAGTCTTAAGGAAATCAAGAAATTCGTTATGGCTGTCTTTTAGAATACACACACACACACACACACAAATATATAGATAGACAGATATATTTTTATTTAGTCACATTTGTAGTACTATCTAGTTTAATAACGACCACTAGGAAACATACCTGGATATTTCCACAAAGATGATTTTGAGGGCTTCAATATTCAAAGCAGAAAAGCAGGTTGGAGGGGAAAGTCGGAATGTATGGTCACATTACTGAATCCACATGTTACCAGAGAAAAAGGAGCAGGTAAGGGAATAGTAAATTATTTATTTGCCTTGTGCTCAGTAAATCAGCACTTCACAGAAAACAGGGTGAACATAGAGTAGCTACCTGTTTAAATAATTAACCTTTTCTCTGTAGTATCTGCATAGGAACAAAACGTAAAACAGCTTCTTACAGGACTCAACTTCTAGCTTAATTTTATTTCTGTGGGCATAGTAAATTGAAGTTCCAAGTTTGTATTTTTCTTTATAGTTCTTCTCACTTTGTGTAAAAAAGAAGTTTTTTAATTAAAGCATTTTAGATGAAAAATTGGAGTAAGAAGGGAGAAAAAAACAACAAACAAATAGCAAAATAGAGAACGATCTTGAAAAACTGATATAGGCAATACCACTCTGAAGTCTATTGTCAGTAGGCAGTTAGAAAGGATATGAACAGACACTTTACAAAGAAGACATACATGAGGCCAACAAACATGAAAAAATGCTCTTAATCACTGGTCATTAGAGAAATGCAAATCAAAACTACATTGAGATACCATCTCACGCCAGTTAGAATGGCAATCATTAAAAAATCTGGAGACAACAGATGCTGGAGAGCATGTGGAGAAATAGGAACACTTTTACACTGTTGGTGGGAGTGTAAATTAGTTCAACCATTGTGGAAGACAGTGTGGTGATTCCTCAAGGACCTAGAAATAGAAATTCCATTTGACCCAGGAATCCCATTACTCAGTATATATCAAAAGGATTATAAATCGTTCTACTATAAGGACACATGCACATGAATGTTCATTGCAGCACTGTTTACAATAGCAAAGACCTGGAACCAACCCAAATGCCCATCGATGATAGACTGGACAGGGAAAATGTGGCACATATACACCATGGAATACTATGCAGCCATCAAAAACGATGAGTTCATGTCCTTTGTAGGGACATGGATGAACCATCATTCTCAGCAAACTGACACAAGAACAGAAAATCAAACACATGTTCTCACTCATAGGTGGGTGTTGAACAATGAGAACACATGGACACAGGGAGGGGAGCATCACACATTGGGGTCTGTCAGGGGGAAATAGGGGAGGGACAACAGGGGGTGGGGAGTTGGAGAGAGATAGCATGGGGAGAAATGCCAGATATAGGTGATGGGGAGGAAGGCAGCAAATCACACTGCCATGTGTGTACCTATGCAACAATGTTGCATGATCTTCACATGTACCACAAAACCTAAAATGCAATGAAAAAAATAATAATAAAAGGAAAGTGATTTATGCCTATAAATAGGTTCTTGATATTTTCTTCTGAAGTTGAAATTGTCTAGTTTGAGTCCACAGAGCTTTAAGAAAAATCACGGCTTAATATTTAGTAATTACAAATTGGAAATATTAGGGAAAAAAGAAAAAGAGCGATAATAATTAAAACCATTATTTTGGAGACTTGTAGCAGGAAATAATTTTAGAATTCAGTCCAAATTGTAGAAAATAATAAAAATTGATAAACCTCAGGGAAGACTAGAATTGAATAACAGGTATGCTATAGTTTATAGAAACATAATTTTTCTCTCAATTCCCCAGTTTTATTAAATATGAGATTATAGTAAGACCAAGTGATTTGTAAAATATTTTTTAGTACTGTTATGCTTGGTTTGATTATTTGCATAAAATGCAATAAGAATAATCATTTGCCATATAGGTCATCTCTCACTTTTTGTAAAATTGGCTTTGCTGGAAGCTTTTTTCACAGGGAATCTAAGATTAGACTTTTGTAAAAGCCTGAAGCCTAGCCAGGAATTTATCTGTGCCTGCAAATACCTGTGTGAATTGGGTGAATTCTTCTCTTCCTTAGGTCCCACAGAAATTTGGAGTTCCTGGGCTTGTCAGAAAGTGACGTTCTTTACTTACCACAGGTCATGACACTGTAAGTAACAAAATATGGTGCTAGTTTATACAAGGGGCTTCTATTGGCTTCACAGGTCAGCCTCATTTTCTCAAAGCAATCTGAAAATGTCATTTCAGTCAAAGCCTTCATAAAATAACCAGTGTCTTCAGTTGTTCCCTGTAATAAATGAAAGCAGATTCTTAGTAAATGTATGCAAATATTGTCATAAATTAAGAATACTTACAAAATAGTTTTCAAATTTTGGAGTAATCAAGTTTAGAGAAATTATATTCTAAATTTTGCTCATAAGCATATACTTTACTAAACTGTTAAAGCTGTAAATAGCTTAAAAAGAAAGTTTTCTTGACTCTAAAAGAAGAAACAAAAACAATTTGCAATTATTTTAAACAAAAATCATAAAGAATTATTTCAGCCTTTTATTAGTTTCTTCATGCAACTAACTCCATGTTCCACTCAATATTGGATCAGCAAACTTTATGAATACATCAACTTATGATTTTTCTTTTATGAAAGTTTTAGAAATTTTTTGTTCTATTTTAATGGTAAAATATCTAAATTTATTAGAAATCTGTAAGAATACTCCTTAGAGTTCTATAGCTGATTATAAACTGTCCTATAAAAGAATTAAAGTAAAACAATTGTGGATAACGAAAGTCTTAGAACAGTTATGGTTAAAGACACAATTGACAAGTAAATTCAATTACCTCTGTGGCATACAGAAATTTTACATAATCTTACTGACTACTGATAACATTAAGACATATCAGAATCACACATTTTGTGGAACACATTCTAATAACCTATTTACATAAATATGATATAATCCAAAGAAGGTTAAATACCATTTTTTATTTGATAATGTTTTCTGTATAACTTTGTTATATCAAACAAGCCAAATATGTCTCTTCTGGATGTCAGGAAACCTAATATCAATAAATTTGTGAAGTCAAAGGTAGTAATTTTAAAATTTGATTTTGGAAAGTCTGTCAAATATTGAAAGTTTAAAATACTTAATATCACAAAACAGGATCACAAGTTATTGTAAAATGAGTCATTCATTTAGCCAAAGTGATAACCAAAAAATTTAAAAAATAAAGGCCAAAATCTTTATTGTTTAAGAAGACTTAATTTCCTAAACAATAAGACCTACTAAAGACTACATGACACCATTAAATGTGTTTCTGAAATCTTATGAACAAATCTATTAAATTTTAATCGTGTTGATCATAAAATATAATTTTCATAAACTTCTTAATAATGTTTTAATTTTTAATTAAAAAATGGGTTAATGCCTCAAGAAACTTGTTAATCTGCAACATGGGCCCTGATGCTGGTCTTTCATCAGTGTGCCTGTGATATTAATGTTTAATTTACAGAAAAACTCTGAACTAAGTTTATCTCTTAAAATTGACCCTTACAATCTCACACATTCACGTCTTCTATGACAGTTCCTGAGCCTAGAGGGGTTTAACAGCTTTGATTTCTGGTTTTGTGTCTCATGAATGCAGTTAATTTGATTGTTATTTTTTCCTGGGTCTGCAGATGAAGGTTTAGCTGCAGTTAGGGTTTAAGATTTAGTAGGAATTGGTGTCCTATTTAGACCCAGAATTAAAAGCCCTGCAACTTAACAGAAGAAGGAAGTTACATGGATGTCATCACCTTAATTTAAAAAATAATCCATTTTCTAAACAAATCAAAGCTTAACAACATACGTTTTTTTTGTTGTTGTTTTTTGTTTTGTTTTTTTTTTTTTGATAAAACGTAAAATCTTTTTGTTAGGCCAGTGACAGAAAGACAATAAATAAGTAAGTAAATAAATAAATAAATAAATAACCAGCAGTATGCTTGTTTTTCCCTATGAGGAGTTCATTTTAAAAACCTGCAAGTCAAAACTAATGTAAACTCTACTTAAATTAGTTAGACATAGAAAGAATGTATCCTTGGTCATAAATGAAAATTTTTGGTTTCATAGAGCAATTTAAAGCCAAGGGCACAGAGTGTTATATTGAAAGAAAACATTTCACTTAGACTTATTTTTAATATCACCTAAGCAAACATCACCTAAGCAAGAGCCTTAAGATTAGATAAGTGTTTTTCATTTGTTTGTTTTGCCCATAACTCAGCCATTTTATTAAACCAACAGTATTCAAAGCCTTATGTATACAAAAAATACACAAACAAAGATAATTATCTTTTGGGCTTCAAGCTTTATAACCCTCATGCCAAATTTGGACACCTTATAATATCTAGCAGAGATAAATATTAACTGCATGATCAAGAAATCTAAACAGTACTGTGTGTTGACAATTCTAAGACATTTTTAATTTTATTTTACCTACAATTTAAAAACGCATTACTTATTAAGGATTTACCTAAGTCACATGAACTTGAAAAAGCATTTTGGCTTTTCTATTTTCTATTTGATTTAAGTGCTTTTTAAAATTCAATTAGTTAGAGTTATTTTATATATTCTCAGTAGTTAAGCATTACATACATAACACATAAATACATAGACATTTGTCATGCATATAAACGTAGAACTTATAGATTCATATTTTAGATATTTTAAACTTCCAATATAGATATTTTAGACTTTCAATTTCTTATAACTTGTTTCATTACCCTACGCGACTGTTAGCTAGATAGCCCTAAATTCGCACACTAAAGGAACAACTCTTAGATGAAAATCAGATGGCAAAATTTACATCTCAAGGTACAGAGAGAGTCTGGTGTGCTAGCAGAAGATTAAAAATGGATGCCAAATCAAACATAAAATTGTAGAAATGTACCTTCGGATTGTTTAGGAGGCCAATTTTATTTAGATAGGAATTTTTAAATTTAGTTTCTATCTTTTAACTGGATCTTTGAGCAGAGTCCACACTGAACCCTAGGTCTCCAAAAAGAGACATATCATAAGAGTAGGCCATGTAATGCTTTTACAGTACCCTTTGTTACAAAGATGTTTCTCTACATGTCTAAACCACACCCTTTTGTATCTTACACACCTGATAGTAGTGCCTGTTGTAATAACTATTTTAGTAAAAAAAAAAAAAAAATCAGGTAACACAATACAAAAGCAAGCAGTTTAAGATGTGAGAAATTTTTCTGGTTATACTATTAGAGTTCCATAATGAAAAGCAGACATTTCTCCCAAAAAAGGAGTCTGAGAGGGAACGTCTATTTTTCTAAGTAATTCCAGGCTGTTAGAAATTATTTTAGGTCTCTCATGCAGTCAAGGGTGTCAAGGAAGGAGAGACAGGTAGAAGTAAATGGAGAAACAGAGTTCAGCCATCTGAGAAGAAAAAATAACTTTTTCCCAAGAAACAAGATTCTAGAAGAGAAAAAAAAAAAAGCTGAGCACAAGTGAACACACACACACACAGAAACACACACACACACACGTTGGATATTAGCTTTTAATTGCACTGACTTTTAGCCATTAAGCTCTAAAAATCTAACCAACTCAGTGGCCCTTTTCCCTATAATTTGGAACCTTCTTTTGGATTTGACCAAGTCAGGTAGTGTTGGTCAAACCAAATGGGAAAATACAAACAACAAAAACAACCACACCAAAAACAAAACAAAACAAACAAACAAAAAAACAACAAATGAACAACAAAAGAAACGGTGAAGCAAAAGAAACAATTGCACAGTTTATATGATTACTGAATGTTCTAATGGTAAGGAGGAATTAAGACCAGTTGGTTGGTAATTGTAACTTTTAGTTATTAAAGATAATTTCTGAGAAAAAAAAATCAAAATTCAGATACTTGTTTAGGAATGGGGCCCAGAATGAACACTGCTGTCTACCATCAAAGAAGCAGGGATTCTCTCAAACCCACCTTGCCTGTGAGAAGTGAGTTAAAAACCCAAAAAAAGGAGTTGCTGCTCTCAATTTTCATAGAGCAAAAAAACTCACTTTTTTTTGTTGGAAGCAAGTGAGACTCCAGAAAAGGAATTGCACAACAGAACAAATTTTAGGAGTTCAGGGATTCTCTGCATGGGGATATCCCTGATTTCAGCAAATTGTCCTATTTGTCCAGCAATGAAGATAGCTCAAGCTGGTACCTAGCACCATTAGGAAATTCGTCAATAATCAGGGCCACCATCACTAAGAGTCCATTTACTTGGACACCAATTTGTAAATCAAAAGGAATCTGAAACAGCTCTCAATCAATTTGGAAGTTTATTTTGCCATGGAGCTCCTTCAGTCAGAGACCTGGAGGCATAGGTGGGAAAAATGGTTGTGGGCAAGACCCAGGGACCCACTGCTCTGTGTAGCCTGGGACAGACATGGCACCCTGAATTCCCACCACTCTAGCTTCAGCCATGGCTAAAATGGCTCCAGATATGTCTAAGGCTGCTGCTCCATAGAGTGCAAGTCCCCAGCCTTGGAGGCTTCCACATGTTGTAAGCCTGCAGGTATGCAGAGGGCAAAGGTTTAGGCTTGAAAACCTCTGCCTAGATTTCAGAGGATGTATGAAAATGCCTGGATGTCCAGGCAGAAGTCTGTTGCAGGGGCAGAGCTGCAATGAAGAGCCTATACTATTGCAGTGTACAGGGAAATGTGGGGTTGGATCCCGACAGAGAGTTTCCACTGGGACATTGACAAGTGGACCTGTGAAAAGAGGACCACTGTTCTCCAGACCCAGAATGGTAGATCCATCAACAGCTTGCACCAGGCACCTGGAAAAGCCACAGACACTCAATGCCAGCCCTTGAGAGCAACAGTGGAAGCTCAGTCCTGCAGAGACAGAGGGAAAGAGCTGCCCACGTCCTTGAGAGCCCACCTCTTGTTTCAGTTTGGCCTGTATGTAAGACATGGAGTAAAAGGAAATAATTTTGGTGCTATAAGATTTAAGAGCACCCTGCTGGGTTTTGAACTTTTATGGGGCCTCAATCCCCTTTGTTTTGGTCAATCTCTCCCCTTTAGAATGGGAGTGTTTGCCTGTACCCCCACTATATCTTGGAAGCAACTAACTTGTGTTTTATTTTACAGGCTCATAGGTGGAAGGGACTTGCCTTATCTCGGATGAAACTCTGAATTTGAACATTTGAGTTAATGCTGTAATGAATTTAACCTTTGATGGACTGTTGGGAAGGCATGATTGTGTTTCAAAATTTGAGAAAGTCATAAGATTTGAAAGGGGCCAGGGTGGAATGATATGGTTTGACTCTCTGGTCTCCACAAGAATCTCATATAATCCTTAATGTTGGAGGAGGGGCCTGGTGAAAGGTGTTTAAATCATGTGGCCAGACTTCTTCCTTGTTGTTCTTTGATAGTGTTCTCCTGTGATCTGCTTGTTTAATAGTACGTAGTTTCTCCTTCTTCTCTCTTTCTCTCCTCTGCCAGCTGTGTGAATATATGCCTGCTTCTCCTTCACCTTCCACCATGATTGTAAGTTTTCTGAGTTCCCGCAGAAGCAGAAGCTTGTACATATCATAGAACCATAAGTTAATTAAATCTCTCTCTTTTCTTTTTGTAAATGGACTAATGCATTGTTTTTCCTTGTACCAAGAGTTTTTCTTGATAATACTTAGAACTAAAACTGCTAGAACATGGAGTATATAAATGTTCAACTTTAGAAGACAATGCTGTTTCTTTTTAAAGTGACTACACTCCTTTACTTGATCACCAGCCACATAGAAGTGAAAATCTAAGTGTATTTTCTCTCCAACACTTGGTGTTTTCTGACTTCTAGATTATTGCAATTTAAATAAGCAATGATGTTTTATTTTGGTCTTGGTTTGTATTCCTTGATATCTAATGAGTTTGAATATCATTCCATATGTTTAGTATCTATATGTGCTTTGTCTTCTGTGAAAACCTGTACATATATCTGCCCATTTTTATATTAGATTGTCTTTTTTATTTGTATGAGTTATTTATACTAAGAAAATATTGTAATATTAATTCATTATGTGAGAAGAATATATTCTAGTTTTTAAATGGTTTTTCACTTTCTTAATGAATTTTTGACAAAAAATCTTTAATTTTAACATGTTTGAGCCTATCTATAATTTTATAATTTGGCGTTTACAACATTTGTTGAGAAGGGTGTCCTTTTCCCACTTTGTGTTTTGGTTTGCTTTGTCAAAAACCAGTTGGCTGTAAGTATTTGGATTTATTTCTGGGTTCTCCATTCTGTTCTATAGGTCTATGAGCCTATTTTTATATCAGTACCATGGTGTTTTGGTGACTATGGCCTTATAGTATAGTTTGAAATCAGGTAGTGTGATGACTCCAGATTTGTCATTTTTGCTTAATCTTGTTTTGATTATGCAGGCTCTTTTTGGTTCCATATGAATTTTAGAATTGTTTCTAATTCTGTGAAGAATGATCGTCGTATTTTGATGAGAATTTCATTGGATTTCTGGATTGCTTTTGGCAGTATGGTCATTTTTCAACATTGATTCTACCCATCCATGAGCATAGTATGTGTTTCCACTTGTTTTTGTCATCTATGATTTCTTTCAGCAGTGTTTTTTAGCTTTTTTTGTAGAAGTCTTTAACGTCCTGGGTTAGGTATATAGTTATTTTTGTTTGTTTGATTTTTTTTTTTTTTTTTACAGCTATTGTAAAAGGGATTCTAGTTGTTGATTTGATTTTCAACTTGGTCACCATTAGTGTATAGAAGACCTACTGATTTGTCTACATTAATCTTGCACTTGGAAACTTTGCTGAATTCTTTCATCAGTTCTAGGAGCTTTATGGAGGAGTCTTTAAAGTTTTTGAGGGAGACAGTTATAGTGTTCACAACAGTGACTGTTTGACTTCCTTTTTACCAGTTTGGAAGCCCTTTATTTCTTTCTCATTTCTCTTGTCTGATTGCCCTGGCTAGGACTTCCAGTACTATGTTGAAGAGGAGTGGTGAAAGTGAGCATTCTTGTCTTGTTCCAGTTCTCAGAAGCAATGCTTTCAACTTTACCACAGTCAGTATGATGTTTGCTCTGGGTTTGTAATAGATGGATTTTATTACATGGAGGCATGTCCCTTGTATGCCAGTTTTGCTGAGAGTTTTATCATAAAAGGATGCTAGATTTTGTTGAATGCTTTTTCTGCATCTATTGGGATAATCATGTGATTTTTGTTTTTAACTCTGTTTATGTGGTGTATCACATTCATTGACTTTTGTATGGTAAACCATCCCTGCATCTCTTGTATAAAACCCACTTGATCACGGTGGATTATCTTTTTGATACGTTGTTGAAATTGTTTAGTTAGTATTTTGTTAAGGATGTTAGCATCTAGGTTCATCAAGGATAGTGGTCTGTAGTTTTCTTTTTTGTCCTTTCCTGGTTTGGGTATTAGGGTGATGCTGGCTTCATAGAATAAATTATAGAGGGTTCCCTTTTCTCTATCTTGTGGACTAGTGTCAAAAGAATTGGTACCAATTCTTCTTTGCATGTCTGGTAAAATTCTGCTGTGAATCCCTCTGGTCCTGAACTTCTTTGTTGTTGTTGGTAATTTTTAAATTACCATTTCAAGCTCATGCTTGTTATTTGTCTGTTCAGGGTAACTAATTCTTCCTGATTTAAACTAGGAGGAAGTTGTACATTTTCAGGTATTTATCATTCTCTTTTAGGTTTTCCAGTTTGTGTACATGAATGTGTTCATAGTAGCCTTGAACAGTACTTCTGTGGTGTCAGTTGTAATATGTCCAATCTCATTTCTTATTGAGGATATTTGGCTTTTCTCTTCTTGGCTAATCTTGCTAATGGCCAATCAATTTTAATTATTTTTTCAAAGAAACAGTTTTTGTTTCATTTATCTTTTGTATTTTTTTTTTTGTTTCAATTTTATTTAGTTTCTTTTCTGATTTTGGTTATTTTTTTTCTGCTGCTGGGTTTTAGTTTGGTTTGTTCTTGTTTCTCTTTCTTCTGCTGGGTTTTGGTTTGGTTTGTTCTTGTTACCTAGTTCATTGAGGTGTGACCTTAGAATGTTAGTTTCCACTCTTTCAGTCTTTTAAATATAGGTGTTTAGGGCTGTGAACTTTTCTCTTAGCACCATCTTTACTGTATCCCAGAAGTTTTGATAGGTTATGCCACTATTGTAATTCAGCTTGAATAATTTTTTAATTTGTATTGTTATTTCATTTTTAACTCAATGATTATTCAGGAGCAGGTTATTTAGTTTCCATATATTTGCATAGTTTTGAGGTTTCCTTTTGGAGTTGATTTCCAGTTTTATTCCACTGTTGTCTCAGAGAGTGCTTAATATAATTTCAATTTTCTTAAATTTATTGAGGCTTATTGTGTGGCTTATCATATGCTCATCTTAGAAAAAGTTCCATGTGCTGTTGAATAGAACATATATTCTCCAGTTCTTGGATGGAATGTTCTGTTTATAGCTGTTAAGTCCATTTGTTCCAAGTTATAGTTTGAATCCATTGTTTCTTTGTGGACTCTCTGTTCTGATGACCTGTCTAGTGCTGTCAGTGGAGTACTGAAGATTCCCACTATTATTGTGTTGCTGTCTACCTCATTTCTTAGGTCTATTCATAATTGTTTAATAAATTTGGGAGCTCCAGTGTTAGGTGCATATATGTTTAGGATTATGATATTTTCCTGTTGGACAATACCTTTTACCATTATATAATATCCCTCTTTGTCTTTCTTAACTACTGCTGCTTTAAGGGTTGCTTTGTCTGATATAAGTATAGCTACCCCTGATTGCTTTTGGTATCCATTTACACAAAATCCCTTTTTTACCCCTTAACTTTAAGTTTATATGAGTCCTTATGTTAGGTGAGTCTCTTGAATGTAGTGGTTGGTGAATTCTTATTCATTCTGCAGTTCTGTATCTTTACATTCAATGTTAGTATTGAGATATGAGATACCATTCCACTGATTGTGCTATTTGTTGCCTGTGTACCTTGGTTGTGCTATTTGTTGCCTGTGTACCTTGGTTTTTTGTTTTTGTTTTTTCTTTTCAAATTGTATTTTTGTGTTATAGGTTCTGTGAGATTTATGCTTTGAAGGGGTTCTGTTTTGATGGGTTTCCAAAATTTGTTTTAAGATTTATAGCTCCTTTTAGCAGTTCTTGTAGTGGTCACCTGATAGTGGTGAATTCTCTCAGCATTTGTTTGTCTGAAAAAGACTGCATCTTTCCTTCATATATAATGGTTAGTTTCACTGGAAACAAAATTTTTGACTGATAATTGTTTTATTTAAGGAGGCTGAAAATAGGGTCCTAATTTTTTCTAGTTTGTAGGGTTTGTGCTGAGAAATCTTCTCTTAATGTAATAGGTTTTCCTTGATAGGTTGCCTAGTGCTTTGGTCTCACTGTCCTTAACATTCTTTCCTTCATTTTAATGTCTGTGGGATGTGTAGTGGTATCCCCTCTGTTATTTCTAATAATAGTAATTAGTGTTTTCTCCCTCTTTTTTCCTCAGTTAACCTGGTGTGAAGCCTGTCAATTTTATAGACCTTTGTAAAGAACCAGTCTTCTGTTGTATATATTTTCTCCATTGAATTACTGTTTTTATGTCATTGATTTGTGTTCTAATTTTTATTATTTCTTTACTTCTTGCTTTGTATTTCATTTGCTCTTCTTTTCAAGTTTCCTAAAGTAGAAACTTTGATACCGATTTCACATCTTTCTTCTTTTCTCATATATGAAATCCGTGCAATAAATTTTCCTCTAAGCATTGCTTTTGCTACCTCCCCACACATTTTGATGAATTTTTTTTATTTTTATTTAGTCACAATATTTAAAAATTACTCTTGAGATTTCCTTTGACCTATGGATTACTTAACAATGAGTTATTTAATATCCACATATTTGGGGATTTTCCATTTATCTTTCTGTTACTGATTCTAGTTTAATTCCGTTGTGATCTGAGAACAAATGCTACCACATCTTTTTTTAAAAAATGAATAAGATGTATTTTATGACTTAGAATGTAGTCTCTCTTGGTGAAACTTCCATGTGAGCTTAAGAAGATGTCTATTCTATTGCTTTTACTGAAGTAATATATAGATGTTTTTTATATGCAGTTAATTAATGGTGTTATTAATTATTCTATCTGTTATTTATATTATTATATCTAATAATATATCTAATTATTTCTATCTATTTTCTATCTGTTTCTGTCTGTTGGATCTGTACATTTCTCATAGAGGAGTGTTGATGTCTCCAAAAATGATAGTGTATTCATCTATTTCTCCATGCAGTTCTACATCCCAGAGTTTGGTGCTCTGTTGTTGGGTGAATACATGTTAAGGAGTATTATATCTTTTTTGAGAACTCATCTCCTTATTATTATGTAATATCTCCCAACCCCCTTTTTTAACCTCTGATAACTTTTCTTGCTTTGAGGTTTGCTGTATCTGAAATTAATTTTGCTGCTTCTGATTTCCTGTGATTATTGTTAGCATGGAATATTCTTCTCCATCCATGTATTTTTAATCTATCTGTGTTTTTATATTTAAAGTAGGTGTCATGTACACAACATATAATAAGCTCTTGTTGTTTGATCTACTGTGATGATCTCAATCTTTTAATTGCTGCATTTAGATCATTGATGTTAACATTCATTACTAATATATAGTCATGTGACATTTAACAACAGAAATGCATTCTGAGAAGTGCATTATTATACTTTATTTTATCAGTTTTGCAAACATTATAGAATGTACTTACATAAACCTAGAAAGTATAGCCTACTGCACACCTAGGCTATATGACATAGCCTATTGCTTTGACACTACAAACCTATACAGCACGTTACTGTGCTAAATACTGCAGGAATTGTAACACAATGGTATGTATTTTTGTACCTAAACATAGAAAAGGTACATTAAAATACAGTGTTATAAGCTAATGGAACCACTATCATATATGTAGTCCATTGATGACTATAATCTTATTATGTGGCGCATGACTGTAGTTGAATTAGTATCTACCATATTTCTTACTATATTTTTATCTGTTGTTCTTGATTATTGTTTCTATATTTGTCATTGACTCTTTTTGTGCTTTTTGTGGTTTAAAGGAGCATTTTATATGATACTATATTTTCTCCTTTCTTGGTATACATTTCTTCTTTGACTTGTATAGTAGTTGCCCCGATGCTCGCAATATACATCTACAACTAATTCAAGTCTACTTTCACATAACACCATACTGCTTAATGGGTTGTGTGAGTAGCTTATAAAAACAAATTATTAACAAGGTGTGGTAGCTCAAGCCTGTAATCTCAGCACTTTGGGAGGCTGAGACAGGTGGATTACTTCTGGCCAGGAGTTTGAAACCAGTCTGGTAAACAAGGTGAAATCATGCTCTACTAGAAATACAAAAATTAGCCAGGTGTGGTAGTACATGCCTGTAATCTCAGCTACTCAGGAGGCTGAGGCATGTGAATTGCAGGAATCCAGGAGGCGGAAGTTGCAGTGAGCTGAGATCATGCCACAAAACTCTAGTATGGGTGACAGAGTCAGATTCTGTCTCAAATAATAATAATAATAATAAAAAGATTCCATTCTGTTCTTCTATCCCATTTATTGTATCATTGTCACATTTTTAAAATTTATGTGTAAGCATATATAATCAAATATATTGTAGAATTATTATTTTGAATAACTATTATTTCTTAGATCAATTATGTATAAGAATAATACTTTTTATTTTACCTTATTTTTCTGCCATACCTCCCTTTATCTATAAGTTTTTGATCTATACTATTTTTCTTTCCCTAAAAAAAAATTTCTTTTAACATCTTGCCAGGCAAAAAACTTCTTTAATTTTTGTCTCTCTGAGAAATCCTTATTTCTCCTTTATGTTAGAGGATAATTACACAGGGTTCATAATTTTAGGTTGTTGTTGTTTTCTATCAATGCTTTACATATTTATTCCACGTTTTTGTGCAGCCGTGGCTCCTAAGAAGCTGAAAGCAATTCTTACGTTTGTTCTCATACAGGGAGATATTTTTTCCCCTCTAGTTTTATTTGGACTTTTTTCTTTGTCTGCTTATTTTTTGTAGTTTGAAAATGATATTCCTAATTGGAATATTTCTGGGCATTTATTCTGCTTAATTTTCTATGAACTTCCAGGATTTGTTTTTTGTTGTCTGACATAAATTTGGGGGAAATAGTTATTATTGTTTCAAATATTTCTTCTGTTTCCTTTTTTTTTTTTTGGTTTTTTTTTTTGTTGTTGTTTTGTTTTGTTTTGTTTACTGCCCATTATATGTATGTTGCTCTTTTTTATAGTTATCCTTCCATTTTTGGATACCTTGTTTGGATTATTTTCAGTCTTTATTCTTTTTGTTTTTTAGTTTTGCAGAATTTAATTGATATAATGTGAAGTTCACTTATTCCTTTTGGAGGCTTGTCAAGTATACTAATATGGCTTATCAAAGGAATTCTTCATTTCTGCTAAAGTGTTTTGATCTTTAGCATTTGTTTATGGCTCTTTTTTATAATTTTTATCTGTGCTTAAATTGCTCAACTGTTCTTACATGCTGTCTCTTTTATTGTTACAGCCCTTAGCATATTGCTCACAGTTGTTTTAAAATCCCAATCTGATAATTCCAGTGTGTATGCCATACCTGAGTTTGGTCCTGATTCTTGCTCTATCTTTTCTAATTGTGTTATTTGCCTTTTAGGTAACTTGTAATATTTTCTTGAATGTGGGGCAGAATGTATTGGATTTTAAAAAAAACCTGATGCAGAGGCCTTTAAAAGTGTCTTCGTAAGGCACCGTCGGGAGAGGAGGCATCCTATAGTTCCATGGTTAGGTATCAATCTTTGAATGAAGCTCTACCTCTGGACTATAAATTTCATAAGTGCTTCTTGTGTTTATTTTTTTTGTTGTTGTTGTTATTGTTGTTGTTTTTTGTTTGTTTTCATTTTTTTTCTTCTAGGCAGAACAGAATGGCTACAGTGGGCTAGAGCTGAGGAATTTTCTCTTTCATATGGAAGTTTAGGATTAACTGAAGTTGAGTATTTCCTTTACATCAGGTTACTTAAGTTCAGATAACACTGGAGCTTATGAGATTCCAATTATCTAATTTTCCCTGAGGGCAAGTCCTATAATTCCTGTTAACAACAGAATGCCCTGGCTTATTTCAAAATGCTTCCTCTTGCCTTCACACTGATCGAATGAGAGGATTTTTTTTTTCTCCAACATTTACTATAAGATCCAGGTTGAGATCTTGGAGAGAATATTCATAAAAGGGGGTCCTTGACTGGGTCCCCCCTGGAGTGTTTAGCTCTCAGAATTGTTCACATTGAGATTCCAGCAGTTCAATTATAGTACAGATATTTATTTATTTATTGCCTGGCATTGTTTATTTTGTGGTTTCTGATTATGAGTTTCTGCTTCAGAAAGTCAGTTTATGACTCCCTGTGTTTGCTTTGCCTCTTCAATCTTGGAGACAGGGTTTTGCCATATGTCCTCCCCTCTTTTATGAATCCAAGAAGAATTATTGCTTTTCAATCAGTTTAGTGTTTTTCTGGTTAGGACAAAATAGCACCCTCCAACTTCCTTGTCTGCAGAACCAGAAACCAGAAGTTTCAACATATTTTTTTTAAATAGTATTTACTTATCTCACATCTTGTCAGTTCTAAACTTTTACTTAAAATTTCGTTATAATTTCTTCATTAATACACAAGTTGTTTAAAAATAAGGTTTTTCTTCAAATATATGGGGATTTTTCTTTAGAAATGTTTTCTGCTAATGTCTGCCATAGTTGCACTGTGACAGATACCGTCTGTATGATACCTACTTTTTGAAATTTGTCGACTGTTTTTTCCAACTTTATTTTAGGTTCAGTGGGTACATGTGCAGGTTTGTGATATCGGTAAATTGTATGTCATGATAGTTTGGTGTGCAGATTATTTTAGTATTCAGGTAATATTCGTAGTCACCAATAGGTACTTGATCAGCTCTCACACTCCCTGTACCTTCCATCCTTAAGTAGGCCTTGACATTATTATTTACTTGTTTGTGTACATGTGTACTGTTGAGTCTTTTTTTATTTCCAAATATATCATCAAGTTTTGTAATTCTCCCTTATGTACTGGGAAAAATGCATATTTTTTGAATTGTTGGATGTAGAATTTTACATGTGTTTAAGATGTCAGTCTTATTAATTGTGTTATTTAGATCTTCTATGTCCTTGCTAATATTTTGACTAGCAACCTATCATAATTGAGAAAAAAAATACATTGGAATTTCCTCTAATTGCAATAATTCTATTGATTTTTGTTTATATATTTTGCAGCTATTATTATTTTGCAATCATTTTATCTTTCATGGTGATTAATTATATCAATATGTAAAGACTTCTATCGATAGTGATGTTTCTATAAGTCTATTTGGGCTACTATATATACAGCTAAAAGGTTTTCTTTCAATGGTTTCATTTCTTTTTGCTTTATTATCATCAACACTTCCTCACAATTTAGAATTACCACTTACAAAAAGCACATATTTAGATTTTTCAGAAAATATTCAAACTGAAAAATATCTTTAAACTAGAAATTTTATCCATTTATATTTATTGTATTTATATAGTCAGATTTATTTCTACTATGAATATTATGCCAATTTACTCCCTTCTGTCTTGCCTTTTAGTATTTTCTTATACTTTACAAATTGATATATCTATCTTTTTTTATAACAAGGCAAACTGTAGCATATTGCTATGGTCTGAATATTGTGCCCTCCTCCCATTCAAATGTGAGGATATTGGCAATTGATTAGGTAATAAAAGTGGACCCCCTCAGAATGGGCTTAGTGTCATTATAAGAGACGGCCTGAGAGCTCTTTTTCCCCTTCCAGCATGTGAGATTACAATGAGAAGACGATCCTCTCCCCCAGCTATCAAATCTGTTGGTGCCATGATCACAGAATTTTCAGTCTCTAGAAATGTGACAAGTAAATTTTTGCTGTTTAATAACATTCCCAGGTTTGTTATATGCTATATTTTGCTATGTTTTCAGTAGAATCCCCAAACAGAATAAAACACAAGTTCTCATGTTCTTTGATATCCCCCTCTTAACTTCCGTACTCTCTAATACTATCTGGATTTTCAAACTACAGTTTTAAGTTTTAGGTACTATACCTATTTTCCCTTCTTTTCTATTTTTAGTCTTATTTTTAAAAAGACAGTAACAAAATTATCAAGTATTTTATTCACCTTGTTTTAAAAATCTCACACAATATCATCTGTTTTGGATTCTTGTTTTATTTAAGTATTTCTTCCAAAATTGATTTCAGTGTAAATCTTTACATGCCAAACTTTTGACAACTTAAATGCTTGAGACTATATTTCCTTATAGTTGAATGACTATTTGGCTAAATATAAAACTATAGGTTTAATGTTCTCTTACATCAATACTGTAAAAGTATTATTAATCTTTTGTATGGCCACACTTACGGTTAAAAAGTTTAATGCTTTCCTTTCTCAAAGACATCAACATTTTTTCTTGCCATGTTTTTCTTCACACTTTTTCTTTTTAGTTTAATTCATTTTGATAATAT
The DNA here is from genome assembly GCA_036589455.1 of Ateles fusciceps. Taxonomy (NCBI): domain Eukaryota; kingdom Metazoa; phylum Chordata; class Mammalia; order Primates; family Atelidae; genus Ateles; species Ateles fusciceps. The sequence continues at coordinate 9,185,272 of JAZHEH010001022.1, forward strand.
TTTTCCTTATATATTATGTATTTATTATATTTACTTTAAGTTCCTATTGTCTTCTAAAACATATACTTCTATGATGTCTACATACCAGTTATTTTCTCTCTCTACCTCTCTCTTTTGAAAGGATTTATTTTCCTCAGATTCTTGATATTTTGTCCTGTGTGTTCACATTTACTTAGTTGTGATAGTCACTATTTATAGTAATGAGCCCAGGAAAGGACTACCTGCTTTTGCATTCTTTACAAATCTCAGTTATTATAAACTCTGGAAGGTCAAAAAGAGGTGAAGAAGATGAATCTCAAGGTGAAGACCAGACACCGGTAAACCATATCACTCTGTACTTTGCCAAACATTTTTTTTAATCCATGACTTTCTCAGTCCCCTGAATGAGAAACTGCTCAAGGGAAGATTATGATCAAGTGCTGCAGGGATATTGAGAGAATTACCTGTGGAAGAAAATGCCTAAAGCTAATCAGCTCTACCTCTTTTACTCAGCTTCTCTGTTGAGCATGACTTTGGAGCTACTCTAATTTTATGCTGGAGGACATATGGAATTGAAGGCTGAACTGTTATCCCAAATCCATACATAGATATAGAATGCAGTGATTACCAGAGGCTGACCTGGATCATGTAACTGTATTGAAAAGAACAAACAATATTATAATCGCTGTGGATTTTTATTTATTTTAAAAATTTTAAAAATGTCAACAGGTTTTGGGGTACAAGTGTTTTATTTGTTTACATAAATGAATTATATAGTGGTGAATTCTGAGGTTTCGTTGCACTTGCCACCCCAACTAGTGTACATTGTACACTAGTTGTACTCTTCCCTTCCAACCTCACCCTTTTGTGTCTCCAAAGTTTATTATCTAACTCTTCCTGACATAGTGCATTCGTGCCTGCATCTCCTGGATATAAATGAGAAAACATGGTGTCTGGTTTTTCATTTGTGAGTTACTTCACTTAGAGTAATAGCATCCAGTTCCATTTAAGTTGCTGCAAAAGTCATTATCTTGTTCTTTTTAGGGGCTGAGTAGTATTCCAGGGTGTATATATACCACATTTTCTTTATTCACTTTTTAGTCAATGGGCACTTATGCTATTTCCACATCTTTGCAACTATGAATTGTGCTGCTATAAACATACGTGTGCATGTGTTTTTTTTATATAGTGACCTCTTTTCCTTTGGATAGATATCCAGTGGTGGGATTGCTGGATTAAATAATAGATATACTTTTAGTATTTTAAGGAATCTCCATACTGTTTTCTGCAGAAGTTGTACTAATTTACATTCTCATCAGCATGTAAACATTCTCCTTTTATGACATCCACATTGACAAGTATTGCTTTTTGACTTTTTAATAATGTTCATTCTTGCAGAAATAAGGTAATATTTCAACATGGATTTAATTTGCATTTCCCTTCCCACCTTTCAATGGGATTATTTGATGTTTCCTTACTTATTTGGATATTAGCCATTTCCCTTGAATAGGGAAAAAATGCATATCCTTTTTATAATAAAAAGCATTATTATTTTTATAATAAATATTATTATTAACCAAATTATTTTTATAATAAAAATGTTTTTAAGTAAAGATAAAAAGGTATTTTAATTCCATGTATTTATGAACACTATATAGTTTTTGATTAACCTCTTTTCTCTTTTCTTTCTGCTGTTTTTTTTAGATCTTCTTGGCAGTTCTGTCACTCAGCTATGTTGCTAAAGCACTAGGTGGAATTTTTATGAAAATTTTCAGCATTCACATAGAAAGGAGATTTGAAATATCCTCTTCTCTTGCTGGTTTAATTGATGGAAGCTTCGAAATAGGTAGGTAGTGTTGTTTTTTTTTTTTCTATTTTAATAATCATACTTGCATATGTTAAAAAACAAATTGTTCATACATGCTTTGCACCAGTGACTCTCAGTGAGGTGTAAATTTGTCCCTCTTGGGCAATTTGGCAATATCTGAAGACCTTTTTAGTTGCCATAAATAAGCTGAGGAAGGGAGGATGCTACTGGTACCTAGGTAGAGGCCAGGGATGCTGCTAAACATTGTACAATGCACAGGACAGACTTACTAACAAAGAACAACCCTTCCCAAAATGTCTATTGTAAGGGTGTTGAAAAACTCTAATTCTACACAAACTTGCTGTTTGCAAATTAATCCCTTGTGATGCTTCACCTCCCTTGTCTCAAGGTGCCCCAGTGTGAAGAAAGGTTGAGGGAGGACTACAATTCTTATGGTTTTAGGAGGGAGGGACTGCCTAGGAGCAACCTACACTACATTATACTGTTTAACAGCATACATAATTGGGGGTTTAAAGTCTTTTCCTTTTGGAACATTGAAGATATCACTTTGATACCTTCATTTTTATTTGTATTTCTGCAAAAATAGTGGCTTTATATAATAATTGAAAATTTTTTTTCTTGTGTCATGTATTTCTAGCTCACAGTCTCTGCTAATTTTCCCTTTCCTTTTCATTTTCTAATTATTTAGAGGAACCTCCAAAATGTCTATTATATAAACTGCAAATAATTTATATGATTTTTGTTTCTAACTGTATTCACAATATGTTTAACTAAAGAATATTTTAAAAGTAATTGTCAGAGTAAGTCTTATCTCTGTAAATGAATTCAAAATGTTTGTGATTCAAAGATATTATACTCTAGATGTCCTTCACTCTTTCACCTCTCAGGCTCAATGAAATAATCAAGGATTTTAGAATTAGAATGTTAGTTTTAAAGTTTAATTCACTGAATGTCTCCTTTTATTAAGAAATTGATCCTTCATATTTTTGTTAAACTTTGCAGCTGTTTAACAGCAGTTATTTGAACATCATTATCAGTTTGGTTTCTTTGCTTACCTCTGTTTCTTGAATCTTGTGACTTCAAATCTCATCTTTAGTCTTTCTGGAACATATCTTCATGTATAGATGACCTTTTGTATGCACAGGTCCCACATCCATGGATTAACCAACCATGGATGCAAGATATATTCAAAAAATATAAAAATTAAAAAGTAGCAATACAATAGTAAAAATAATACAAATAAAAGCAACACAGAATAACAACTATTTACATAATATTTACATTGTATTAAGTATTAGAAGTTACATAGGCATGATATAAAGTGTACAGGAGGGTTTGGACAGGTTATATGCAATACTACACCTTTTTACGTAAGGGACTTTAACATCCACAAATCTTGGTATCTACACGGCATCCTACAAGCAATAACCATGGACACCGAGGGATGACTGTAATTATTTTTTTAGGAAGAATTAGAAATATATTTTCTAAGCCCTTGCCTTCTGAAAAATGTGATTGACTATCATATTTAAGTGATAATTTGTCTAGATATGGAATTAAACATTCAAAATACCTTTTTCTCAAAACACTTAAATTATTCATCTACTGTTTTATAACATTCAGTGTTGTATATAAGAAATAATTACCACTGTAATTTTTATGCACTAATATGCATCTCTTTTTAATCTCTGTATCCCCAAAAGATTACCAGCAAATATCTGAGACCCTCTTTCTATATTACTTCTGCTGAACATAAGGAGAAACTTTCATCTAAAAGCTTAAATCTTCCTCTAACAAGGGAATTTATTTTCTGTCTTTCCTTTCTGTGGAAGTGAGGGGGACAGTTTTTTGCTCTTGTTACCCTAGCTGGAGTGCAATGGTGCAACTCAGCTCACAGCAACCTCCACCACTCGGGTTCAAGCAATTCTCCTTAGTCTCCCAAGTAGCTGGGATTACAGGCATATGCCACCACACCCATGTAATTTTGTATTTTTTGTAGCGACGAGGTTTCACCATGTTGTTCAGGCTGGTCTCCAACTCCTGACCTCAGGTGATCCACCTGCCTCAGCCTCCCAAACTGCTGGAATTACAGGCATGAGCCACCGCACCAGGCCAGGGAGTTTATTTTCTGTTTCCTATTTGTTTCTTCTATTTTATTCTTTCCTTCTGTAACATATATGAAATAAATAATATATTTTCTGGGTATTTTTGCTTTTACATTTTTTTCTTTTAAATTTCCACCTATTTTTTTATGTGTCATCAATATTCTCTGGTGCTGTCTTATTATATCAAGTTCTAATTTGTAAATTTTTAGTAATATTTTAAATTTATAACAATACTTTAGTCTGACATTCTGATTTTATGGATGCAATATGCCCTTGTACCTCTAAATATACTAACAGAATTTTTTAAAAATGTTTTCTTTGGGAGACTGAGGCAGGCGGTCACCTGAGGTTGGGAGTTTGAGATCAGCCTGACCAACATGGAGAAACCCCGTCTCTGCTAAAAATACAAAATTAGTCGGGCGTGGTGGCTCACACCTGTAGTACTAGCTACTTGGGAGTCTGAGGCAGAAGAATCTCTTGACCCGGGGAGGCGGAGGTTGTGGTGAGCTGAGATCTCCCCATTGCACTCCAGCCTGGGCAACAAGAGCGAAACTCCATCTCAAAAAAAAAAAAAAGAAAAAAAGTTTTTATTGTTTTTAGTTTAATCTTAAGTACTTATTCTTATGTTGCTCTATCTGCTGATCCATTATGGTGCTCTTCATTCATGCTATGATTTTCCATCAGTGTTCAATAATTCTTGATTGTTGTCTGTTAATTGTTATATATCGGGCTACAGATAAACCCAAATTGCTCTGCTCTGATTGTTCATCTTCTACTTTTCAATCTAAATAATTTATACTTAATATTAAATCTCAAATGATATCTTCTCCAGGAAAATTTCACAAAGCCCTTAACAAATTTAAGCTATTTCCATAATCTAATAGCACCTCTTTTCATGTTTTTTTATTACTAATGTGTTTCTAGAAAAAGGTACCATGTTTTATTCTATTTTCATATTTCTGACTCTGAGCACCATGGTAGGTACATAGCATAAATTTAAAGAATGCCAGAAACAAATTTTAAAAATACGTGAATGATGATTGAAAGATTTCTCAGATTAGGAAGACATTTTTCCATCCCAATGCAATGCAGTAAACTCCAAATTTTCAATAACATTTTGCTTCTCTCATATGGCCAAATTATCTAAGTGTTTTGTTTGAATATAAAACCTATAGACTTATTATTATTATACAAATTTCAATCAGTAGTTTAATGTAAGAGAATTCACCTTCACAATTAAATTACATGGTCTTTGAGGGAAAGTACGATGCCTTGGGCTTTATTTGTACTAATTCTGGGGCATTTAATTCTATCAGATGCAAAATTGAACTAAGTCATGTCAACATAATTTTGTTCTCCTTCTAGGAAATTTGCTTGTGATCGTATTTGTAAGTTACTTTGGATCTAAACTACACAGACCAAAGTTAATTGGAATTGGTTGTTTTCTTATGGGAACTGGAAGTATTTTGACAGCTTTACCACATTTCTTCATGGGATAGTAAGTGTTACACAGCTCTAAACTATTCATTATCAGCTACTTGTATATTAGCAGTAGAATTTTATTTTTATCATTTAAATAGTCAGTTATCTTTTGAGAATATCCACTAAGTATGTCTAGAAATGGAGTATATTTCTTATACAATAGTTAATATATTGCTTTATTCATCGTGGCTTTCATAGACTTAGAAATCAGAATACTATTACATTTGGTGTACAGTTTCAAATGAAATAAATAAGCTATTTATTACTTTTTAGTATAACACATATACTTCATGTCTTTGCCTGTAAGATTCTGATTATACTCAATAAGACTTCACAACTTGACCCACTGCATTGTAGGTTTTCCCAGCAGCATTTCACTGAAGTTGTTCTTCCTAAGGTAACTACGTAGCTATGATTAGAGTAAGATGTTCACAAGAGAAAACTGGAAATAGCAATAACTTAAATAAGATAGAAGCTTATTTTTCACATAAAGGTTAACGTAGCTAGTCCAAGAATTCTAAATAATTCTATAATTTTAAATCATAGTGCTATGCCTTGCATGGCCTTGGCTTCATGGTACAAATTGCAGCAATGTATTTTCTGGCAGCAGGATAGAAGAAAGAAAGAACAAGGAGAAGAACAAAGAATGCACACAGGTTGATGCTTAAAGGAGCATTTTCAGAAGCAAAACACTTCCACTGATTTTTTATTTACCAGAAATTAGTTACATTTTACACACAGATATATAGTTGTTGGGAAGAAAAGACTTTATTCCAGGATGAGATGTTTCCAGCTAAAAAGCCCAACTTCTGTTACTATGGAAAAGAGAAAAAAGGATCCCCGAGAAACAATGAGCAGTCCTTGTTAGAGACACCAATTACTTACTCATTGCCAAATCCAGCAATCATGCCTTTTAGTCACCATATTAATTTTGTTCTTTTCCTACATTTGACCCTTATAAGAACTTTCTTTATAACGGTACTGCTCTAATGCTCGTCATACTCCGTGGTCTTGATTTTGATTCATTTATCTACCTTTGTGGCTTCTTCATCATGCTCATCCTTTTCCTCTGCTTCTGACGCCATAATTTCAGTGTCTCATAATTCCCTCTAATCTCTTACTATCTTATTCTTCATGATTTTTATGGAAAACATGCCTTAGATGCAAACACCACAGCTTCACCTTCCATTGTTCCTCACATTTGAGGACCACATTCTGGACATGCAGTTCGCTAAATGTGCCATAATATGTCATAACTTTAAACCTGTTGTTTCTACAGCCTTGAATACTTTTCTTCCATTGTCTACCAATTAAACTTCTATCAATCTTCAATATTCATTTTATCTGTCATTCACATTGCAAAGTCTTCTTCGATCTACTCCCCACCTTCAAGCAACACTGATCATCTCTTTTATGTGTGTATCTGACAACTTGAGACCATGCATATTAAGCTTATTATACCTTTGTTCATATACATTTATCTCAGAGAGTGTGAAATCTCTGAAGTACAAAAACTGTGAGCTTTATTTCTAGTTTGTTGAAGCTGACCATAATATCTGGCACACTATGTGCTGCCTTTAGAACTCAGAGAGCACCTTAGTATTTTTGGATATCAGCATCAGTTCCTAATTCAGCACCATCTCTTTTGTTCTGATTAAGTTCTTCCTTATAAAGTTAAAATAGATTAGAAATTTTTTATTGAGTTTTGGAAAGTCAAGCAATTAGTGTGTGTGTCTCCATGAAAGAAAACTAAACAGACTTACTATCTTTGATCATAACTCAAAGAGATAAATAGATACAGTTAACAGATTAAAAAAATAAGTGAAACAGAATATTTTATATCTTGACCAGAATATAAGCACTCCTAGAGTTCTAGAAAAGTGATAACTTACCTTATCCATGGTGTGTTGAATTATCTTTCTTACTGGACACTCCCATTTCACTCCTACCCATCACCTCTTCTGATATACATGCTGGGAAATCGGCAAAGAGAATTCTGGTAATTGGAAGACAGTAGTTCAAATAAAGGAGAAAAATTTTCTGCATTTTTTGGAAAAATGGAAATAGTCAGCAGATAAGCAAAATGTTCAATCCAGTGTTATTTTATAGTTACAGGTATTCTAAAGAAACCCATATTGATCCATCAGAAAATTCAACATCAAACTTATCAACCTGTTTAATTAATCAAATGTTATCATTCAATAGAACACCATCTGAGATAGTAGAAAGAGGTAAGAATTAATACTGACAGTTTAAAAGTATAAAATTTATAGATTTAATCACATCTATTTAAAATGTGATTTTTTTAGGAAAATAGATTTTAAAACAGGAAAAATATTTAAACCTTACATACAGACAAAATCATACTGTTAATATACACAGTTGACCCATGAACAACACAGGTTGTAACTGTAGCTGTTCACTTATATCTATCTTTTGTGCAACCAAATAGAAGGGAAGACCCACCCATATGGAGGTCTTACTTCTATTGGTAGTTTCCACACTGCCAACTAGAGGACTTAGGTCTGCATGAATTTGGCTACACATGAGTTGTCCTGGAACAAACATCCTAGTATATATACCAAGGGAGGACTGTAATGTATATGAAGGACATTTATAAGTAGATGAGGAAAGACAACAAATTTAGTAGGTAATTGGAAAAGAACATACACATTTAAAATAAAAAACAGGAAGTAGCAGAAATATGTGAATAATGTAACTTCGTTCTTCATTAAAAAATGCAAAATGTCGTAGCATTTGAAGATTTTGTACCTAACACAAATCATAAATCATTATAACCCAAAATTTTAATTAAAAAATGAGATAGAAGAAATACAAGATTTTACATTTTACATAGTTCTGAGTGTGTGTAAATTTGTACCTCTTTCTGGAGATTAATTTTCAATATATATTAAAGAATAAAAATATACTTACCTACTTTCTTGATAAATCTTAAGGAAGTAATCAGAAATGTGCACAAGGACTTATTAACAATTATAGCCATGACATCTGTGTTTAACAGAATAAAAAAATGGAAACATCTTATAACTAAAAAAGAAGAGACTGTTTAAAGAAATTAGGAAACTGTTAGTCAATACACTACTATGCAGTCATTAACATTTTAACATAGAAGAAATCTTAACAACATGGAGAAATTGTGATAATATAGTAATAACTATGTATGCAGCTTAAAAATAACCTGGAAATTTAAGTAGATAATGTACATAAAAATATTATGTATATTGTGTGCACCAGAAATGTAGAAGATCTAGAATAACATTTGAAATGATCTTCTGTATAGTGTGATTATAGCTATTTTTTACTTGTTTTCTTTGTGCCCTTTCTTATTTTCAAACTTTGCAAAGTGAATATGAATCACTTGTAATTAGAAAAAAAATAGAATAGCAAAAGGTTTAAAGTAGCTAAATTTCTAATAGGAATGTTAAAAATAAAACAGTCTCTTGTCTCAATAGGTTGTGTGAAGGAATCTGGGTCACACATGTGGATGTATGTCTTCATGGGTAATATGCTTCGTGGCATAGGTGAAAGCCCCATAGTACCACTGGGGATTTCTTACATTGATGATTTTGCTAAAGAAGGACATTCTTCCTTGTACTTAGGTAATAAACAGAAAATATTAAATTGCATGGTTAATTTCCCTAGGTCTATCTTTGATATAATAGTGTCATTGATTTTATTCCTTACCTATTAGAAAAAATATTTGGAGAAATGTATTAAATAATATTACTTTTTAAAGCGTGTTGAATAAAAACCAAGTATTTGTGGCATCTGATTAAACTGTTTTTGTAATACCTACAGGTATTTTGAATGGAATAGGAATGATTGGTCTAGTTTTTGGCTTTATCCTGGGATCTCTGTTTACTAAAATGTACGTGGATATTGGATTTGTAGATCTGAGTAAGTACAATCAGAACAAGGTACCATAATAGTGTCTTTAAAGTACAGGACACCATTCTTCAAAATAATTAAATTTACTTTTTCAATAGTACTTTGCTTACTATTTTTCAAAAATTATAAGTAAGACATAAATGCATTAATAATCAGAATAAAAATGAAATTCAACCCTTATTTATACTTTGCTTATAAAACTAAGTGTAAAAAGAGATTTTTAACAAACTTATTTTAGATTACTTGATCCAAAATAACAAAACTTATAAGGTCCCTCTCCCAAAACTGACTGCCCAGTCCAGTACATTTTATTTTTCAGTTGATGGTGACTCGGATGTTGATGTGTGGAACTCAAGAGTTTGCTTTGCTAAAGCCTCCTTGTGGCTGCTGCCTTGACTTACGGGGGGGGTGGTTTAAGAGACACCACTGTGCACTTTGGTTATGGTCATTTTTCCTGGTTCTTGCTGAGGGTTTGGCATATGGCAATATTTAATGAGTGCTTGTACAACAAATGAAAGAACGAAAGGACACCTAAATAAAGTTTATGACTTTCATCTTCACTCTCAGAGCATGCTTTATTTCTCCTCTCATAGAAGAATGAGAGCCCATGTTGTAATATCTGCCTTGACTTCAGGTCTGCCTTCCTACGGATATACCTGTACTATATATTTATTTATTTATTTATTTACCCATACTTATGAAAAGGTATCTATCTTTAGCTAATATTAATAGATCCAACTGGGGTTTAGATTTCATCTTCATGCCTCCTCTTCATCTACAACCTCTCTTTTCCTTAGCAAACACACTCAAGTCTCTCCCATCTATTTACATGTGTACACTTTTTATATCCCTGAACAATTTTCCACTTGATTAACTGTTTCTCAATTTATCTTCAAAGCCAAGTACCTAGAAAAAAAAATCACCTAAGTGTCTTACAGTATTATGTCCCATGTACTTCTCACCTAGTATAATCTGCTTCTGCTACTAATGAAACATGATAAATTTCTATGTGATTTACTAATTGTAATGGATATTTTTCTATAATTTTTAAAAAATAGATATTTCTACTACTTATTCATTTTTCTCTTAGATTTTTTTTAAGTAACTATCTAAAACTCAGCTTATCAAATGCTGGTCTCTAATCACATTTTGTTCCCTATATTCCCTCTCTTGCTGAATATCTGTACCTTAATGCAATGACTGACTGAATTTCTGTGCCCTACAGTCTCACAATTCCATTTATTTAAAATTGGAAAAACTTTTCTCTCTTTTTTATTTTCATAGTTCTTAAAGTCTCTTTCAACATGTGGCTTTTCTCACATAACCCTTCCTTAATCATTTTCCACTGGTCTCAAATTCTGTGCCCCTTTTAATCACCAAGAGCTGTCTTTATTGTAGCCTTCTCACATGAATCTATAAATATTTGTGTACTTACCCATCATCTTTTTGAGAACATGACAGAATGGTGTATGTCTTAACAAATAATAACTGATCAGTTTTGTGAATAAACAAATATGATTTTCTATCTCACTAGGACTAAAGCAAATACTTGATGATATTTTATATTTTCCATTTTAGACATGTGACTTACTGTAGCTACACATTGTGTGTATTATATTTAGTCATTTGCTTCCAGTTTCATAACTGCTTTTATCACTAAGTATGAAATAAGTGGTGAAGGGCTTTAGGTCTTTAGGATAATCGTTTTGCAGTCTCTCCAGTCTGTTTGGAAATAATTACAGCATTTTAGAATTCATGGTGATTCAATTTCTACTCCTGGCTGTTCAGATCTTATTACATATTCTCTACTCAGTGAGAAACATTAAGTGAACTTATTATAAAGTATACTTTTGCAAACTTCAATTCCTACACAAGCCAAAGAGATAACACAAATGAGTAAAGAGTGTCAAAGACAGGAAATTAGAGTTTGATGGTTAGAATGAAAAGAGTTGTTGGTAAATTGCTCTCTCCACACACCGGAAAGCTTGGGTGTTCCCCAGCTCTGGCCTGTACTTTTCACGCAGAATTTTGGACCCAGCATTGAAAAGACCTTCTGGTTAATTTTCTAGAAAATCCAGGAGCTAAGATTTTTTATGAAGAGTTTTCCAACTTTTAAGATGGTATGTTAGCCAAGGGAAATGCTGTCAGGCAATATCTAGCTAGGTTATGTTCCCATATACAGACCAGTGAAAGAACCAAAAACGTCATCATTATATTTCTGACAGGCGATAAATAAATACTTAGCATGTATATGGAGTTCCTAATTTAACCAATCATTTCCTGAATTCTGTCTGTGTTGTTGATTATGAAAGAATATGATCACATAAATCAATTTTAAAAGAAGATTTGTCTATACTGGAAAATAATTTATTTCTAAACAGTTTTAAATCAAGTCAATATTTTCTTATGTCAGTGAGTTTCCTTATGAATCAGAGTAATGGCACCATTTAATTGTGCTTCAAAGTTCAATGGTGTGTGTTTTTCCATGTGCATGTGTTTTCTTAATTCTTATTATTTTATTGTGTTAAGGACAATTAAAATAAAATCTACCTTCTTAACAGATTTTTAAAAGTGCAGTTGACCTTTGAACAGCACAGGTTTGAACTATGCAGGTCTATGTATACATAAATTTTCCAATAAATGTACTGGAAACATTTTTTGAGGTTTGTGACAATATCAATTTATCTTGATATTTGAAGATAAACTACACAGCTTAGAAATTAGAAAAAAGTTAAGAAGTAGATATATCATGAATAAATAATATATATATAGATGCTAGACTATTTTATCATTTGCTACAATAAAATATGCACAAATCTATTATTAAAAGTTAAAATTTATCAGACTTTACATGGAGAAACTCACAGATTTTACATGACACCATTTGCAGTTAAGAGAAATGCAAACAAAAGTAAAAATACAGTATTAAGTATAACTGACTAAATTAACTGTAGTTCATATTTAACTGCTGTAAAAATTCTGTAGCCATGTCTCTAATTCAGCCTATAGACCTGAGGTCATAAGGACATTTAAGGCTCATTGCACATGTTATACTATGGAAAGGACTATTAGTGTTCACTAATAGTGGACGAGAACATTATAAAGGGAACATTATATAAGTCTGAAAGGATTATACCACTGTAGTTGCCATCATCTTTATAGAAAATCTACAAAAGCCATCAAGAGGAAAACAAATTTCTACCAGAGAAAACTGTGTCCAGATTGTGGTGCATAACTTCACGGGATTCACAACACAGTCATTCAAGGAAATTATGAAGAGATTGTGGATGTGGCCAAAAAAAAGGTGTGAAGAATTTCAAGATATGGATCTTGGAGACATTCAAGAGCTAATTGGCACCACATCAGAGGAATTAAGAGAAGACAACTTGATGAAAATATGTGCTTCCGAACCAGTCTCAGATAATGAGGAAAAAAATATGAAAGAATCAGTGTCGAAAGCAAATTGACATTAGACAATATGGCAGAAGGGTTCTGATTATTTAAGACCGTTTTGAGATACTTTACAAGATGGAAGCTTCTGTAATGTGGGCACTGAAACAAAAACAAACAGTGGAAGAGGATTGGTATCATATAGAAACATTTTTAGAAAAATGGTTAAACAACAAAGTCAAATAGCGATTTTGATGTATTTCTGTAAATGTGCACTGTGCATACCTGCCTCTCCTGTCTTCCTTTTTACCTCCTCCACTGCCTCCACCTCTACTACCCTAGAGTAAACGAAAACAATGCCTTCCCTCCCTCCTCCGCCAACTCAATGTGAAAAGATGTAGATGAAAAACTTTATGACGACCCACTTCTACTTAATGAATAGAAAATATATTTCCTAGTGATTTTCTAAAGATCATTTTCTCTAGCTTACTTTATAGTAAGAATAAAGTCTATAATACATATAACATGCAAAATATGTATTGACTTTTTATGTTATTGGTAAGGTTTCTGATCATTGGTAGGCTATCAGTAGTTAAGTTTTGGGGGAACCAAAAATTGTATGCAGATTGTCAACTGTGTGAGGGTTCAGCCACCCTAAATCCCATGTTATTCAAAGGTCAACTGTACGATGCAGTATTATTAACTATAGGCACAATGTTGTACAGCAGATCTCTAGAATTTATTCATCTTGTGTAACTGAAACTTTTTACTCATTGACTAGCAACTCCCTATTTCCCCTTTCACTCAACCGTTGGAAATCACCAGTCTACTTTCTGCTTTCATGAGTTTGACTCTTATATGCCTTACGTAAATATAACCACTCAGTATTTATTCTTCTGTGACAGGCCTATCTCACTTAGCATAATGTCAGCAAAGTTCATACATGTTATCATATATTGCAGGATTTCTTTTCTTTTAAGTCTGAGTAGTATGTATTTATTCCATTGCACATATTTATCATATTTCTTAATTTATTCATCTTTCAATAGTCATTAGATTGTTTTCACATCGAGGCTATTGTGAAGAGTGTTGCAGTGAACATGCAAGTGCAAATATCTCTGAGATCCTGATTTCAATTCTTTTGAATATACACCCAGAAGTAGGATTGCTGCCTCACGTGGTAGTTTAATATCTAATTTTTTCAGGAATCTTCATACTATTTTTTATACTGGGTGCATCATTTTGCATTCTGCCAACAGTTTTCAAGTGTTAAAATATTTCTACATCCATGTCAACATTTTCTCATGTTTTTTTATAATACCCATTCTGGTGGGTGTATGGTGATATCTAACTGTGCTTTTGATTTTCATAACCATAATGATAAGTGATGTTGAACATCTTTTCATATACCTGTTGTTATTTCCATGTCTTCTTTGGAGAAATTTCTATTCAGGTCTTTAGCCTATTCTTAAATTAGGTTTTTTTTTTTTATTGCTATGGAGTTATAAGCATGTTTTGTACCTTTTAGAAATTAACCCCTTATCACATACATGGTTTACAAATAAATTTTCATTTATTCAGCATGCCTTTTCATTTTGTTTGTTTCTTTTGCTGGGCAGAAGCTTTTTAGTTTGATGGGGTTCCATTTGCTTAATTTTGCTTCTGTTGTTTGTGCTTTTGATGTTATGTCCATGAAATTATTGTCATGACCAATGTAGTGAAGCTCTTTCCCTAGGTTTTGTTCTAAAAGTTTTAGTTTCTGGTTTTTAATTTAAGTCTTCAACACAGTCTGAGTTAATTTTTTGGTTATATTTAAGAATATAACTTCATGTGAATATCCAGTTTTCTCAACACCGTTTGTTAGAGAAACAATCATTTCACCATTGTGGCCCCTTGTCAAAGATCAGATGACTATATACATGGATTTATCTGAGCTTGCGCTTCCATTCTATTGGTCTGTATATCCACCTTTGTGCCAGTACCATTCTGTATTAATTACTTTAGCTTTGGAAAATATTTGGAATCAGGAAGTGTGAGCTATCAGCTTTGTTTCTTCTCAAGGTTGCTTGGCTATTTGAGGTCATTTTTTGTTTTCATATGAACTTTCGGATTATTTTTTATATTTTTGTAGAAGTGTCATTGGAATTTTGAAAGGTTTTGAACTGAATCCATAGATATATTTAGGTAGTATGAACATTTAACGTTATTAGATTCATTAATCCATGGACACAGGATATCTTTCCAATTGTTGGTGGTTTCTTCCATTTCTTTCATCAGTGTTTTGAAGTATTCAGTGTACAAGTCTTTCACCTTCTTAGTTAAATTTATTGTATTTTATTCCTTTTTATTTTACTGTTAATGAGATTATTTTCCCAACTGAATTTTCAGATTGTTATTTGTTAGTAAGCAGAAAGGCAATGCCTTTCTTTTGATTTTGTATCCTGCAACTTTACAGAACTTGCTTATTTACTTTTACCAGGTGTGTGTGTGGGGTGTGTATGTGTGTGTGTGTGTGTGTGTGTGTGTGTGTGTGTGTGTGTGAAGTCTTTAGGGTTTTCTTTGTATAAAGTCATATCATCTGCAATGGAGACAAGTTACTTCTTCATTTCTAGTTTGATGCCTTTTATTTTTCTTTCTTGACTAATAGCTCTGGCGTGCAATTCCAGGGCTATGTTGAATATAATTGGTGGGCATCCTTTCCTTTTTCCTGAAAGCTTTGTTTTTCACTCTTGACTTTGGTGTTAGCTATAGGTTTCTCATGTATGGCCACGATTATGTTGAGCAAATTTTCCTCTATTCCTAGCTTGTTGGAAGTTTTTATCATGACAGTGTTGAATTTTATCAAATGCTTTCTTGAAATTTACAGACGTGATTGTGTAATTTTGTCTTGAATTTTATGAATGTGGTATATTATACTGATTGATTTTTATATGAACCTTGGATTTCAGATATAAATCCCACTTGGTTATGGCATATTATCCTTTTAATGTGCTCTTAAATTAGGTTTGGTAGTATTTTGTTGAGGATTCTTTGCATCTGCATTTATCAGAGATATTGGCCTGTAAGTTTCTTTTAATGATTTTTTCTAACTTTGATATCAGGGCGTTATAAAATTAGTTTGAAGATATTCCTTCCTCTTCAACTTTTGGCAAGAGGTTGAGAAGGACTGTCATTAATTTTTTCTTTTAAATGTTTTCTTACTCTCACCCGTAAAGCTATCTGGTCCTCAGCTTTTTGTTATTTAGAGGTTGTAGATTAGCAATTCCATTTTTTTATTATTTATAGATCTATTCAGACTTTATTCATTATTTACTTGTGTGGTTTTTTTTTTTTTTGTATCTAGGAATTTATTTAATCCTTCCCAGTTATCTAATTGTTTTTAATGTACAATTGTGCATAATAATCTTTTATGATTATTTTATTTCTATGGTATTAGTTATAATTTCTCTGCATTCTTTTCTTATTTTACTTGAATCTTCTCTCTTATTCTTAGTCTAGATTAAAGTTCATCAATTTTGCTCACTTTTTGATAGACATCCCAACTCTTAGGTGTGTTGATTTTTTTAATATTCTTTTTTTTATTATTTTTTTTTCTAAGCTTTTCTTTCTGCTAACTTTGGGCTCAATTTGGTTTGCTTTTCATAGTTTCTTGAAGTGTAAAGTTATGTTTATTTGATATCATTCTTTTTTTACTGCTCTATGTAAAATGTATTGGTGTTTATTGACAATAAACAATTTGCCAGATGCTTTTAGTGACCAGAAGTTTGAGAAGTTAACCTCTGATTATAGTCTACAGGAATAAAACTCACTCTACTAATGTAAGATTTATCATTATAAACTTTCCTCTTAAATGAGATGCTCTTGTTGCAACTCAGGTTTTCTAATGTTCTGTTTTCAGTCTCATTTGTCTCAAAATATTTTCTAAATATCTTTTGGTTTATTTGAACAATCAATTTTTCAAAGATGTGTTGTTTAACATGAACGTTTGGTGAACTTTCCTGTTTTGTTTCTGCTATTGATTTCTAATTTTGGTCCATTGTGGTTGCAAAAGATAATTGACATGATTTTAATCTTAAATTTGTTAAGATTCATTGTGTGATATAACATGTAATCTATCTTAAAAACTATTCCATTTCTGCTGGAGAAGAAACGTATTCTGCTGTTAATGAATAAAATGCTCTCTGTCAATTGGATCAAATCGACCTATAATGTTGTTCTCTGTTTCCTCATTGATATTCTCTCTGGTTGTTCTATTATAACTAAAAGTGGAGATATTAAGGTCCCCTGCTATTACAGTCAGCCTATTACAGAGGGCCACTGCATGTCACCATTTTATATAAGGGACTTGAGTGTCTTTGGATTTTGGTTTCCATGGAGGTTCTGGAACCTATCCCCTGCACCTACAAGAGATGACTGTATAGTATTTCTCTATATTTCTCCCTTCAGTTCTGTCCATATTTGCTTAATATATTTGCATTCTCTGAGGTTGAGTCTATAACATATTTATAATTGTATCTTCTTGGTGAATTAACTTTTTAAAATCATTTTATAATGTCATTTTTTATCTCTTGAGACAGTTTTTTATGTAAAGTTTATTTTGTCTAATATATGTATACCTACCTCTGTTTTATTTTGGTTACCATTTGTGTTGAATACCTCTTCCCAACCCTTCATTTTCAGCCTATGTTTGTTATTAGATCTAAAGTGAGTCTCTTATAGACAGGATGTAGTTGTGTCTTGTTTTATCCAATCAGCCACTCTATATCTTTTGTTTGGAGAGTTTAATCCATTTATATTTAGGGTAATTATTGAAGGATTAAGAAGGATTAACTTTGCTATTTTTAAATGATTTTTCTTGTGTCTTGCAGTGCTTTTGCCCCTCTTTTCCTCTCATGCTGTTTTTCTTCATGTTTTGTTGATTTTGTTATTATATGTTTATTTATTTTTCCTTTTTTGCTACTTCTATAAATGTTTTCTGGGTATCAGGGGACTTACATAAAATATAACAGTCTTTTTAAGCTGATAATAAATTAACTTCCCTTGCATAGAAAAATTCTACACCTGTTAATCTGTTCATACTTTATCTTAATAAAGTCACATCTATTTATATTGTGTATCCAGAAACATATTTTAGATATACTTATTTAATGATTTTGTCACTTAAATTTTTATAATATAATTAAACTAACTTCCAATTGATATACTAATATATTAATCTGTATTCATCTATGTATTTGCATTTACCAATGACTTTTGTACTTGTAATGCTATTATATTGCTGTTTGGCATAATTTATATCAAGTAGAAAATTTTCCTTTATTGTTATTATTTTTTGTCAAACAGGTTATGGGTTTAATATTCTCTCAACTTTTTGTTTGTTTGGGGGTCTTGATCACTCCTTGTAATTATTATTTTTTGATTGCACAGGTACATATTGTTTTTGTTTATTTTTTAAATTTTAAATTCTTAATTTTCGTGGGTGCATAGTAGGTGGTATATATTTATAGGTACATGATATATTTTGATAAAGGCATGCCACATGTAATAATCACATCATACAAAATGGAGTATCCATCCAATCAAGAATTTAGTCTTTGTGTTATAAACAATTCATTTATACTCTTTTAGTTATTTTAATATGTACAATTAAATTATTGTTAAATATAGTCACCCAGGTGTGCCATCAATACATCTTATTCATTCATTCTAGCTACTATTTTTGTACCTATTAACCATCCCCACCTCACCCCACAAACCCCTGCTGCACTTACCAGTCTCCAGCCTCTGGTAACCTCTCTATCTCCATGAATTGAATTGCTTTGATGTTTAGATCTCACAAATAAGTGAGAAAATGTGATATTTGTCTTTCTGTCCCTGCCTATTTTATTTAACATAATGACCTCTAGTTCCATCTATTGAGTTGCAAATTACTGAATCTCATTTGCATTTATGGCTGAATAGTACTCCATTGCCTATATGTATCGCATTTTCATTACCCATTTATTAAGTGTTAGGTGCATGTGGCTTCCAAATCTTGGCTGTTGTAAATAGTGATAAATCAAATGTAAGAGTGCAGATATCTCTCCAATATATTAATTTCCTTAATTTTCAATATATACTAAGCAGTAGAATTGCTGGATTGTGTGGTAGCTTTATTTTTAGGTTTTTAAGGGGCCTCCAAACTGTTCTCCAGAAGGTTGTACTAATTTACATTCCCACCAACAGTGTGCCAGGGTTACCTTTTTTCCACATGCTCATCAGCATTTCTTATTGCCTGTCTTGGATGTAAACCATTTTAACTTGGGTAAGTTAATATCTCATTATAGTTTTAATTTGCCTTTATCTGATAGTCAATGATGTTGAGTACTTTTTCATATGTTTGTTTATAATTTGTATGCCTTCTTTTGAAAAATGTGCATTCAAATTATTGGCCCAATTTTTAAATTATTAGATTTTTTTCCTATAGCATTGTTTGAACTTCTTATATATTTTGGTAATCAATCACTTGCCAGATGGGTAGTGTGCAAATATTTTTTCTTATTCTGTGGATTGACTCTTCACTTTATTGATAGTTTCCTTTGCTTTACGGAAACTTTTTTTAACTTGATGGAATCCTAGTTGTCCTTTTCTATTTATATTTCCTGTGCTTGTGAATTATTACTCAAAAATGATTTGCCCGGTCTTATATTCTGACGATTTTCCTTAAGATTTTCTTATGGTAGTTTTATAGTTTGAGGTCTTAGATTTAAGTCTTTAATGCATTTTGATTTGATTTTTTTATATGGCAAGAGATAGGGGTTTAGTTTCGTTCTTCTTCATATATATATCCAGTTTTCCTAGCACTATTATTGAAGAGACTATCTTTTCCCCAGTGTACGTTCTTGGCACCTTTGTCAAACATGAGTTTGCTTTAGGTGTGTGGATTTGTTTCTAGGTTATCTACGCCTTTCCATTGGTCTATGTGTCTGTTTTATGCCAATACCATGCTGTTTTTGTTAGTGTAACTCTGTAGAATAATTTGAAGTAAGGTAATATGATTCCTTCGGTTTTGTTCTTTTCTGCTCAGTGTAGCTTTGCCTATTCTGTGTCTTTTGTGATTCAATGTAAATTTTAATATGTTTTTTTCTGTTTCTATGAAGAATGTGATTGACTTTATAATAGAGATTGCACTGAATCTGCAGATTGTTTTGGGTAGCATGGACATTTTAACCACATTGATTCTTCCATGAACATGGAATATAATTTCATTTTTTGTGTCTTGATTTACATTTCCATCCTCAGTGTTTTACAATTTTTATTGTTGAGATCTTTCCCTTCTTTAGTTAAGTTGACCTCTAGACATTTAATTTTTTTGTGGTCATTGTAAATGGGGATTTAATTATTTTATTCAGATTGTTCGCTATTGACATATACAAATGGTACTGATTTTTGTATGTTGATTTTGTATCCTGCAATTTTACTTACTTTGCTTAACAGTTCTAATAGTTTTCATTTGTTTGTTTGTTTGTTTGTTTGTTTGCTTTGGTGAGGTCCTAGGTTTTTCCAAATCTATGATGACATCACCTCTAAACAAGGATAATTTGACTTTCTTTGGTTTTGGATGCCCTTTATATCTTTCTCTTCTCTAATTGCTCTAGCTAGGTCTTCCAGTAATATGTTGAATAACAGTGATGAAACTAGGTGTCTGCATTCTCATGGGCATTTGTTATTGCCTGTCTTTGGGATAAAAACCATTTTAATAGGTGTGAGATGATATCTCATTGTAGTTTTCATTTGCATTTCTCTGATGATTAATGACATTGAGCACATTTTCATTTGCATGTTTGTCATCTGTATGTCTCCTTTTGGGAAATGTCTATTCAAGTCTTTTGCCCATGTTTTGGTCAGATTATTAGATTTTTTCTATAAAGTTGTTTGAGCACTTTATATATTCAGGGTATTTATCTCTTGTCAGAGGGAGAATATTGCAAATATTTTCTCCCATTACATAGGTTGTCTCTTCACTTTGTTCATTATATCTTTTGCTGTGTGAAGCTTTTTAACTAGATGTGATCCCATTTGTCTAATTTTACTTTGATTGCTTGTGGTTGTGGTGTATTGCTCAATAATTTTTTTGCTCAGACTAATGTCCTGATAATTTTCATCAATTTTTTTGTAGTAGTATCAAGTTTGAAGTCTTAGATGTACATCTTTAACCACTTTTGATTTGATTTTTATGTATGGTGAGAGATAGAGGCCTGGTTTTATTCTTCTGCATATGGACATCCCGTTTCCCAGCACCATTTATCAGTCTATCTTTTCCTCAGTGCACGTTTTTGGCACCTTTGTCTAAAATGTGTTCACTGTAGTTATATGGATTCTGGATTCTATTTTGTTACATTGGTCTATGTGTCTGTTTTATGCTAGTGCCATACTGCATGCTGTTTTCGTCTCTGTAGCTCTGTAGTATAATTTGAAGTCAGCTCATTGAATTCCTTGAGATTTTTTGCTTAGGATAGCTTTGTCTATTTTGCATCTTTGTGGTTGCATATAAACTTCAGGTTTGATTTTTCTATTTCTATGAAGACTATTATTGTTATTTTGATAGAGATTGCATTGAATCTGTAGATTACTTTGGGTAGCATAGACATTGAAATAATATTGATTCTTCCAATCCAAGGACATAGGATATTTTCTCCAGTTTTTGTTGCCCTCCTTAATTTCTTTCATCAGTGTTGTGTTTTATAATTTTCATTATAGAGATCCTTCATTTCTTTTGTTAAATTAATTCTAAGTTATTTAATTTTATTTGTGGCTATTTTAAATAGGATTTTTAAAATTTCTTTTTCAAATTGTTCACTGTTAGCATATGGAAATGGTACTGGTTTCTATGTTGTTTTTGTACTGTGCAACTTAACTAAATTTGTTTGTCAGGTTGAGTAGCTTCCTTGTGGCATCTTTAGGTTTTTCCAAATATTAGATCATATCATATACAAACAACTATAATTTGACTTCTTCCCTTCCAATTTGGATGCTTTTTATATCTTTGTTGTCTGATTATTCTGGCTAGGACTTCTAGTACTGTGTTGAATAAAAATGGTGATGATGGACATCCTGGTGCTGTTACAGATTATAAAGGAAAGGCTTTCAGTTTTTTTCCCTTTAAGTATAATACTAGCTGTGGGTCTGTCATCTATTGCTTTTATTATGTTGAGCTGTGTTTCTTCTATGCTCAGTTTTTTGAAGATTTTTTTTATTATGGAGGAATGGTGAATTTTATCAAATGATTTTTTTCAGCATCAATTGAAAAGATTGCAAAATTTTTATCTTTTATTCTGTTGATACAATGTGTCCAGTTGATTTATTTCCATATATTGAACGATCCTTACATTCCTGGGATAAATCCCATTTCATCATGGGGGATGATCATTCTTATATATTGTTGAATTTGGTTTTCTAGAATTTTGTTGAGGATTTTTGCATAATTCTTCATCAGAGATTTTGGCCTGTAGTTTTCCTTTCTTTTTTTTTTTTTTTTGGTGGGGGGTAGATTTTCTTTATTATAAATGAGGAGGAAATTTTAAACCTTAATTATTTAATGAATCTAAGCAATGTTAATTAGTAGCTGCTAACATCATAAGAGAGAAACACTCATACATTTAAAGTTGGTAGTGTATTTTTCTATACTCACAGAAATTTATGCTACCAACTGTACCCCTTTATTTTTTCTTTTTATTTATTTTGTAGAGACTGGGTTTCACTATGTTGCCCAGGCTGATTTCAAACTCCTGGCCTCTAGCAGTCCTCCCACCTTAGCCTCCCAAAGTGCTGGGATTACAGGCATGAGACACCCTATCTGGCATAATTCTTGCCTAAAAATTGAGCCTGAGTCTGATGAAGTCTGTAGTTTTAAATCACCTATGCATAGGAAATACAGGGAGACAGGAATAAGTTAAATTTCAGGAATACAATCACTAAATTCCAGACTGTTGGAAACTCCACAGAATTAGAGGACCAACTTCTTTTGTATGTAAAATGCAAGGAAAGAGGAATGAATCAGAGATTTAAGATTCATAATTAGCTGTAATGTGGATCTTATTTAGATCCTTATTTGAACCGGAAGGGAATGAACAGAGGTACTGGGGGAAATTTGAACTATCATTTGAAGATAAGAAATTATTATCAAGAAATTAACATTTTTAGGTCTTATATTTGTCGATGTTTTTTTTTAATTGCATTTTAGGTTTTGGGGTACATGTGAAGAACATGCAAGATTGTTGCATAGGTACACACATGGCAGTGTGATTTGCTGCCTTCCTCCCCATCACCTATATCTGGCATTTCTCCCCATGCTATCTCTCCCCCAACTCCCCACCCACACTGTCCCTCCCCTATTTCCCCTTGACAGACCCCAGTGTGTGATGCTCCCCTCCCTGTGTCCATGTGTTCTCACTGTTCAACACCCACCTATGAGGGAGAACATGCGGTGTTTGATTTTCTGTTCTTGTGTCAGTTTGCTGAGAATGATGGTTTCCAGGTTCATCCATGTCCCTACAAAGGACACGAACTCATCGTTTTTGATGGCTGCATAATATTCCATGGTGTATATGTGCCACATTTTCCCTGTCCAGTCTATCATTGATGGGCATTTGGGTTGGTTCCAGGTCTTCGCTATTGTAAACAGTGCTGCAATGAACATTCGTGTGCATGTGTCCTTATAGTAGAACGATTTATAATCTTTTGGATATATACCCAGTAATGAGATTGCTGGGTCAAATGGAATTTCTATTTCTAGGTCCTTGAGGAATCGCCACACTGTCTTCCACAATGGTTGAATTAATTTGCACTCCCACCAACAGTGTAAAAGTGTTCCTATTTCTCCACATCCTCTCCAGCATCTGTTGTCTCCAGATTTTTTAATGGCTCGCCATTCTAACTGGCATGAGATGGTATCTCAATGTAGTTTTGATTTGCATTTCTCTAATGACCAGTGATGATGAGCATTTTTTCATATGTTTGCTGGCCTCATGTATGTCTTCTTTTGTAAAGTGTCTGTTCATATCCTTCACCCACTTTTGAATGGGCTTGTTTGTTTTTTTCTTGTAAATCTGTTTTAGTTCTTTGTAGATTCTGGATATCAGCCCTTTGTCAGATGGGTAGATTGCAAAAATTTTTTCCCATTGTGTTGGTTGCTGATTCACTCTAATGACTGTTTCTTTTGCTGTGCAGAAGCTGTGGAGTTTAATTAGATCCCATTTGTCTATTATGGCTTTTGTTGCCAATGCTTTTGTTGTTTTGGTCATGAAGTCCTTGCCTATGCCTATGCCTATGTCCTGAATGGTTTTGCCTAGATTTTTTTCTAGGGTTTTTATGGTGTTAGGTCTTATGTTTAAGTCTTTAATCCATCTGAAGTTAATTTTCGTGTCAGATGTCAGGAAGGGGTCCAGTTTCTGCTTTCTAAACATGGCTAGCCAGTTTTCCCAACACCATTTATTAAACAGGGAATCCTTTCCCCATTGCTTGTTTTTGTCAGGTTTGTCAAAGATCAGATGGTTGTAGATGTGTTGTGTTGCCTCCGAGGCCTCTGTTCTGTTCCATTGGTCTATATCTCTGTTTTGGTACCAGTACCATGCTGTTTTGATTACTGTAGCCTTGTAGTATAGTTTCAAGTCAGGTAGTGTGATGCCTCCAGCTTTGTTCTTTTTGCTTAGAATTGACTTGGCTATGTGGGCTCTCTTTTGGTTCCATATGAACTTTAAGGTGGTTTTTTCCAGTTCTGTGATGAAGGTCATTTGTAGCTTGATGGGAATAGCATTGAATCTGTAAATTACTTTGGGCAGTATGGCCATTTTCACGATATTGATTCTTTCTAACCATGAGAATGGAATGTTTCTCCATCTGTTTGTGTGCTCTTTTATTTCATTGAGCAGTGGTTTGTAGTTCTCCTTGCAGAGGTCCTTTACATTCCTTGTTAGTTGTATTCCTAGGTATTTTATTCTCTTTGTAGCAATTGTGAATGTCAGTTTGTTCTTGATTTGGCTGTCTTTAAGTCTCTTATTGGTATATAGGAATGCTTGTGATTTTTGCACTTTGATTTTGTATGCTGAGACTTTGCTGAAGTTGCTTATCAGTTTCAGGAGATTTTGGGCTGAGACGACGGGGTCTTCTAAATATACAACATGTCGTCTGCAAACAGAGACAATTTGACTTTCTCCTTTCCTATTTGAATACCCTTTATTTCTTTTTCTTGCCTAATTGCTGTGGCTAGAACTTCCAATACTATATTGAATAGGAGTGGTGAGAGAGGGCATCCTTGTCTAGTGCCAGATTTCAAAGGGAATGCTTCCAGTTTTTGCCCATTCAGTATGATATTGACTGTTGATTTGTCATAGCTTTTATTATTTTGAGATATGTTCCATCAATACCCAGTTTATTGAGGGTTTTTAGCATAAAGGGCTGTTGAATTTTGTCAAAGGCTTTCTCTGCATGAATTGAGATACTCATGTCGTTTTTGTGTTTAGTTCTGTTTATGTGGTGAATTACGTTTATAGACTTGCGTATGTTGAACCAACCTTGCAAAACCGGGATGAAGCCTACTTGATCATGGTGGATACGCTTGATCATGGTGGATAAGCTGTTGCAATCAGTTTGCCAGTATTTTATTAAAGATTTTTGCATCTATTTTCATCATGGGTATTGGCCTGAAGTTTTCTTTTCTTGCTGAGTCTCTGCCGGGTTTTGGTATCAAGATGATGTTGATCTCATAAAATGATTTGGGAAGGATTCCCCTCTTTTAGGATTCTTTGGAATAGTTTCAGAAGGAATGGTACCAGCTCCTCTTTGTATGTCTGGTAGAATTTGGCTGTGAACCCATCTGGACCTGGGCTTTTTTTGGGTGGTAGCCTATTAATTGTTGCCTCAACTTCTGCCCTTGTTATTGATCTATTCAGGGTTTTGACTTCTTCCTGGTTTAGGCTTGGGGGGGGGATGCAAGTAGTGTCCTGAAATTTATCCATTTCTTCCAGGTTTACTGGTTTATGTGCACAGAGTTGTTTGTAATAATCTCTGATGATGGTTTGTATTTCTGTGGAATCTGTGGTGATATCCCCTTTATCATTTTTTTATTGCATCTATTTGATTATTCTCTCTTTTCTTTCCTATTAATCTGGCTAGTGGTCGTCTATTTTGTTGATCTTTTTGAAAAACCAGCTCCTGCATTTATTGCTTTTTTGAAGGGATTTTTGTGTCTCTGTCTCCTACAGTTCTGCTCTGATCTTAGTTATTTCTTGTCTTCTGCTAGGTTTTGAGTTTTTTTGATCTTGCTCCTCTAGCTCTTTCAATTTTGACAATAGGGTGTCAATTTTAGATCTTTCCTTGCTTCTCATATGGGCATTTGTTGCTATATATTTTCCTCTAGACACTGCTTTAAATGTATTCCAGAGATTCTGGTATCTTGTGGCTTCATTCTCATTGGTTTCGAAGAACATCTTTATTTCTGCCTTCATTTCATTGTTTATCCAGTCAGCATTCAAGAGCCAGTTGTTCAGTTTCCATGAAGCTGTGCGGTTCTGAGTCAGTTTCTGAATTCTGAGTTCTAACTTGATTGCACTGTGGTCTGAGAGATTGTTTGTTATGATTTCCATTCTTTTGCATTTGCTGAGGAGTGATTTACTTCCAATTATGTGGTCAGTTTTAGAGTAGGTGTGATGTGGTGCTGAGAATAATGTATATTCTGTGGATTTGGGGTGGAGAGTTCTGTAAATGTCTATTAGGTTTGCTTGGTCCAGATCTGAGTTCAAGTCCTGGATATCCTTGTTAATTTTCTGTCTCATTGATCTGTCTAATATTGACAATGGGGTGTTAAAGTCTCCCACTATTATTGTTTGGGAGTCTAAGTCTCTTTGTAAGTCATTAAGAACTTGCTTTATGTATCTGGGTGCTCCTGTATTTGGTGTGTATATATTTAGGATGGATAGCTCTTCTTGTTGCATTGATCCTTTTACCATTATGTAATGTCCTTATTGTGTCTTTTGATCTTTGTTGGTTTAAAGTGTATTTTATCAGAGATGAGAATTGCAACTCCTGCTTTTTTTGCTCTCCATTTGCTTGGTAAATCTTCCTCCATCCCTTTATTTTGAACCTTTGTGTATCCTTGCATGTGAGATAGGTTTCCTGGATACAGCACACCAATGGGTTTTGGCTTTGTATCCAATTTGTTAGTCTGTATCTTTTGATTGGGGCATTTAGCCCATTTACGTTTAGGGTTAATATTGTTATGTGTGAATTTGATCCTGCCATTTTGATGCTAGCTGGCTGTTTTTGCCCATTAGTTGATGCAGTTTCTTCATTGTGTTGATGCTCTTTACCATTTGGTATGTTTTTGGGGTGGCTGGTACTGGTTGTTCCTTTCTATGTTTAGTACCTCTTTCAGGAGCTCTTGTAAAGCAGGCCTGGTGGTAATGAAATCTCTGAGTTATTCCTTGTTCATAAAGGATTTTATTTTTCCTTCACTTATGAAGCTTAGTTTGGCTGGATATGAAATTCTGGGTTGAAAGTTCTTTTCTTTAAGGATGTTGAATATTGGCCCCTACTCTCTTCTGGCTTGTGGGGTTTCTGCCGAGAGATCTGCTGTTAGTCTGACAGGCTTCTCTTTGTGGGTAACCTGACCTTTCTCTCTGGCTGCCCTTAGCATTTTCTCCTTCATTTCAACCCTAGTGAATCTGACGATTCTGTGCCTTGGGGTTGCTCTTCTTGAGGAATATCTTTGTGGTGTTCTCTGTATTTCCTGGACTTGAATATTGGCCTGCCTTGCTAGGTTGGGGGAAGTTTTCCTGGATAATATCCTGAAGAGTATTTTCCAGCTTGGATTCATTATCTCTGTCACATTCAGGTACATCTATCAAACGTAGATTAGGTCTTTTCACATAGTCCCATATTTCTTGGAGACTTTGTTCATTCCTTTTAACCCTTTTTTCTCTATCTTGCCTTCTAGTTTTATTTCATTGAGTTGATCTTCGACCTCTGATATCCTTTCTTCTGCTTGGTCAATTCGGTTGTTGAAACTTGTGTATGCTTCACGAAGTTCTCGTGTTGTGTTTTTCAGCTCCATCAATTCATTTATATTCCACTCTAAGTTGTTTATTCTCGTTAGCATTTCATCAAATCTTTTTTCAAGGTTCTTAGTTTCTTTTGCATTGGGTTAGAACATGTTATTTTAGCTCAGAGAAGTTTCTTATTACCCACCTTCTGAGGCCTGATTCTGTCATTTCATCACACTTATTGTTCATCCAGTCTTGTTCCCTTGCTGGTGAGGAGATGTGATCCCTTGTAGGAGGAGAGGCATTCTGGTTTTGGGTGTCTTTATCCTTTCTGTGCTAATTTCTTCCCATCTTTGCGGATTTATCCACCTGTCGTCTTTGTAGTTGTTGACTTTCTGATTGGGTCTCTGAGTGGACGTCCAGTTTGTTGATGATGAAGTTATTTCTTTCTGTTTCTTAGTTTTCCTCATAACAGTGTGGCCCCTCTGCTGTAGGACTGCTGAGGTCCACTCCAGGCCCTGCTTGCCTGGGGGATCACCTGCAGTAGCTGCAGAACAGTAAGGGTTGCTGCCAGTTTCTTCTTCTGCTATCTTTGTCCCAGAAAGATACCCGCTAGATGTCAGTCTGAGCTCTCCTTTATGATGTGACTCTTTGAATATACAGGGGTCAGGGAGCTGCTTAAGGAGACAGTCTGTCCTTTATAGGAGCTCTAGTGCTGAGCTGTGAGTGCCATTGTTCATTCAGAGCTACTGGGCAGGTACATTTAAGTCTGCTGCAGCAGAACTCATAAATGCCTTTATTATTATTATTTTTTAACCCAGGTGCTCCATCCTGGGGAGTTAGGGCTTTATTTATAAGTTTCTGTCATTCTGCTGCCTTTTTTCAGGGCTGCCCTGCCCAGTGAGGGAGGGAGCCTAGTCACAGTCTGCCTGCAGAGGCTTTGCTGAGCTGCTGTGGGCTCTGCCCAGCTGCTGTGTGAACTTCCCTGCAGTCCTGTTTATACAGGTATAGTTAGGACTACTTCAGCAGTGGTGGCCCACCTCTGTAATGGTGGACTCTCTCTGTAATGGCAGGCTGCCTTGGAAATGGTGGACTACCTCTGTAGTGTTGGACTGCCTTGGTAATGGCAGACACCCCTCCCCCACAGAGCTGGACCATCCCAGGTTCAGCTGTGCTTGCTGTGAAACTCTCAATCCAGAGCATTTCAGATTGCTGTTTTTTGTGGGTGTGGGACCAGCCAATCCCCATCACCTGGCTCCCTGCCTCAGATCCCTTTTTTTTTTCTCCCCAGTTGAACAGGTAACTCTGTATCCCTGGTGTTCCAGTTGCCTGTTGAAAGAGCAGGGATCTGTGTGATTTCCCATGCAGCAACCCACTGCACCAGCTGAAACAGCCACGCTGAGATTCATGGCACTTTTTTTGCCCAGGAATCTCCTGGCCTGGCTCCGTTTTTCAGTCCCCTTTTTTATCAGTTGAATGAGTGACTCTGTTTCCCAGGAGCTCCAATCACCAGCTAAAATGGTGCTGGGACCCATGTATTTTGTGTGGAGACCCGCCGTGCTGGCCAAAACATCCACTCTGGTGACCCGTGGGGCTCCTCCTCCTTGGAATCTCCTGGTCTGTGGGCAATAAAAATCTGTCCAGAAATGCAGCATCCACTCACCCTCAGTGCTTTCACTGGGAGCTGCAATCCTGAGCTGCTCCTAATCAGCCATCTTGGATCAGCGTCCAGTTTTCTTTTCTTGATGTGCACTTGTCTAGTTGTGGTATGAGGGTAATACTGGCCTCATAGAACGAAATTGGAAGTATCCCTCTTCCTCTATTTTTGGAATAGTTTCAGTAGTATTGGTATTCATTATTTTAATCTCTTTGCTAAATTTATCTGATAGAATTCTGAATTCCTTCTCTGTGTCATCTCAAATTTCACTGAGTTTCCTCAGAACAGCTATGTTGAAATCTGTCTGAAACAACACATATGTCTGTTTCACCAGCATTGATTCCTAGTGCTTTATTTAATTCATTTGGTGAGGTCATTTTCTCCTTGGTGCTCATAAATGTTCACTATTGTCTGGGCCTTGTTTTGCAGTCTGGGTTTGCTTTTACCCATCAATCTTGAGTAAGCTTCCTAAGTATTTCAAGTGACTTACTCCCCATGGTTGGTAATATTGTGGTTTGTGCAGTCTTGTCGAGGTACTGCCTTGCTGGCCTCAGATAAGATCCAGAAGAATTTTCTCAATTACTAGGCAAAGACTCTTGTTCTTTTCTCCTACATTTTCCAAAATAAATGGAATCTCTCTCTTTCTGTGCTGAGCTGCCTAGAACTTGAGGTTCAGTAATGCAAGCACTCCTGTGTCCACCACATTTTCAGGCAACAATGAGGATTCCTATTTTTTCCATGAATAGTTATTAAATGGTTGATGGGGTTAAGACTCCAGTGATGACAGCTATCCCATCATGTAATCAGAAAAGCCAAGTGCTCTCAAGCTCAGGAAATGAGAACAATGTCATGACTGATTCCTGGTCTACAGCAATTGCAAGATATCACCAAATGTTAGACTGATCCCAGTGTCAGAGATATTAGACTGATCCTAGTTTCAGAGATAACAAAATATAAAAAGAAAAAATAGAGTTTTAAAATTTATGACATATACTTTACTTTGTTCATCTAAGGAGGACTGTAATCATTATTTCCCAGAACCTACTGTACTTCAAAATGATTTTGACTGGCTTCTTCTATTTGTTCTAGGCACGATCAGGATAACTCCTAAGGACTCTCATTGGGTTGGAGCTTGGTGGCTTGGTTTTGTTGTGTCTGGACTATTATCCACTATTTCTTCCATACCATTCTTTTTCTTGCCCCCAAATCCAAATAAACCACAGCAAGAAAGGAAAGTATCACTATTTTTGAATGTGCTAAAAACAAATGATAAAAGGAATCAAACAGCTAATTTGACCCAGCAAGGAAAAAATATTTCCAAAAATGTGACTGGTAAGTTTTTAACATTCATTGTCAACTGGGAGTTGGTAATATCGATAAAAGGTAGGAATGAGTATTCCAAAATAATAAAGCATACTGAAATCATCAAGAGTGAGCTTTCTTCTGCACTAAATTTAGCTGAATTATTTTTCTAAAAGTCACACTAAAGTTAACAAATATTTCTTGAGCACATAACAAGCAGAAGTGGATTAGGATTTTGCTCTTCAGCAGGGAGAAACCAATCAAAGGCTACAAATAAAACACCTGTTTCTTATAAGCCAAAAAGTATATATTTATTTTAATATTAAATAGTGTAAACTATGAGGGTTTAAAATATTATAATATTTCACTCATTCACTTATTCAACAAATGGTACCAGCCACCATACAATGCCCTGATGATAGAACATTACTTTTATTTTTTCAAGAACCTAGTGGATAATATTGAGAAGTATATAGATCATTGTAACAAAGAATCTTAAATAGCATGGTAAGGTTATACTTAACTATTCTCAGGTGTAGATATGGAATAAGGAGAAGGAATTCAGGAGAGGTTTCTCTGTAGGTAATTGGAGTAAGATAATTTTTCTTGTTAATTAAAATTACATATGATATATATATATATAATAGCCTACCTAAGTATACAAAACTACGTGGAAGCAATAGCTGTAATTAGAGTAATTGAAGCCAGTAATGTGAATTATTATCCTTTACCACTTGATAGTGGCTCCTTTTTTGAATATAAGCTTGGGAGAGCTAATGAAAAACCACTGAGGAAAAGGAATCAAGAGAATGATCTGGCAGCAGTCAGAGTAAAATATTTGAATTGGTAAGATATTGACAGTGGTTTTCAGATTGGGATGGAATGGTGAAAACATAAAACCTGAAGTAGTCCAACCAACACCTAAACCTTTGGCAAATGTTTCCATTTTTATTAAATTAAAGTTACAAACTTCCCAGGGTAACCCATGTTCTCCTTCTCATCAATTCTTTCACTTCCCATTTGTTATTGTTGTTGTTATTTTCTCCTCTCCACCACACTAACCCAAGTGCAATGAGATGCTAGAGCCTTGTGTATCCATTCACTCATCAGAGTGGATTGTTCAATTTCAGCTGCATCGGTAGCTTGAAATTGTCCATGGTAGGAGAATTTACCACCATACATTACCATGGAAATTGAGAAATTCTACAAATCAGGTGTGTTTCCCAACAAATCAGTTGTTAAACATTTATCAGCACACCACTGTTCTAAGTTTTCTTAATTTAATAAGCATACTAAAAATAGCATATCAAGGAATTTTTATTTTGTGTATGCTTTGTTTCTACTTTATCTAATCAAATTCATAATTAATAGATTTTCCAAACCTATAAAAGCCAGAGTTTACACGAATTCAAAAATAATAAAGAGGATAATGAAGATGCAAAAATGGGACAATTGCAACATTGTCTATATTTTGCGCTGGTTTTTTTTTGGGGGGGGGGGAGGGGCTAATAAGTGTCTGTTAGGAATGGATAACATACATAAGTACCTATAGTCAGAAGAAAAACCATATCGAATTTATTCTATATGTTCTTGATTAAAACTAAGACTAATTGGTTAGAAAGAAAGGAAAATTTCAGTTCATTACAAAGACAATTTGTAAACAATGAGAATGGTTCAAAAGTTGAACAAATTGTTCTTAGGTAGTCAGCTTAATGTCACTTGAGTTGTTTATCGATCTGTTTATTAAAACTATGTAATAGGTTACAATTGTTTAGAATTTCAGACCAGATGGCATCCAAGATGCTATCCATCACAAAATTTAACAGTTTGGTTAATCTACATCTTTCATTCATTTTGAGCAAAGATCACGACTCTCTTAGAATGCCTCACAAATCAATGGTGGTTCTAACTCACCCAGGAGACCAATAGAGGGAATTTTGGCACTTTGGCCTAACAATTTTAAATATTGTTTATTTCTACAATACATTTCTTTACCTCTTTTCTGTTCTGTGCCATTTCCTCAACTGACTTTTTTATTATTATAATCAGAGGAAACTTTTTCTTTAAAAAATGTTTTCCTCTGATTATATTACTGTTAGTACTGGTCATATCTAATGAAAATCTTTAGAGGTCTATAGAGAATAAGATATTTCAAAGCTCATATGATCCATCTCTCAATAGTCATTTCTGGGTCTGTCTTGCTGTACTCTAAAACTTCCTGTTGCTCTAAGTAGTTCCTTCCACTTTTAACTTCTATTATAGTCGATTGACCTGGCAATCACAGACCTAGATCATAAAATTTCTGCCACAGACAGAAGTTAGAAATTTGTTATCACACCTATTTCTAGACATACATTTTTGTACTATTACTGTCATAATGTCCCTTGGGACCAACATGGTTATCCCATGCCTTTCCTTCTTGCATCTTAACACAGGGGATTTATAATACTGCCAGATTTACTGGGTCTGTGTTGTATGGTGCAGAAGCTATATAACAGGGAAAAAGAAGTCTGAGCCCTCATACTAATTTTGTCTTTAAAAGTTTTGAACATCAGAGATTGTATTTCTGTTTCTTGGATTATGCTGTCCTTAATTTGAATTTATATTTAACAATTTTATTGTAATATAATAATATTATTCAGTGCTAATACATAAGGAACATCACATTTCTTTCCTTTCTCCTCCTCCTCCTCCTCTCGTCCTCCTTCTCCTTCTCCTTCCTCTCCTTCTTCTCCTTCCTTCTTTTCCTTCTTCTTCATTGTGACAGGGTCTGGCTCTGTCCCCTAGGCTAGAGTGCAGTGGCAGGTACATGACTTGCTGCAGCCTCAATTTCCCAGGCTCAAGGTATTCTCCACATCAGCCCCCAAGTAGCTGAAATGATGGGGGATTGCCACCATGCCAGGCTAATATTTGTATTTTTTGTAGAGAGGAGATTTTTCCATGTTGCCTAGTCTGTTCTCTAACCCCTGAGCTCTAGCAATCTGCATGCCTCAGCCACTCAAAGTTTTGGGATTCCAGGAGTTAGCCCCTGCATGCTGCAAACATCACATTTCTGATTCTTTTTTGTTTTTTCTTGAACACTTAGTATATTGCCTGGTACCCAACTGAAAATTAAGTATTTGTGGAATAAATAAATAAGTTAATTAATCTGTATGTAATAGAATGGTAAAGTGCCAAGGATAACCAAATATTAAGTGAATAGAGTTAAGTCACAAAACAGCATTTATGTATGATCCTATTTGGGAGTAAAATGAACTAAACCAATAAATAATAATAGGCATATGAAAAATATTGAAGGAATATATTTAAACTGTTAAGAGTAGAATTGCAGGATACTCTTTCAGTGTTGTGTAGTTTTGTAATTTTAAATATTTTATAACATTTACAAAATTCAAATATTAATGTACTTAAATTGCATTGAAATATTGTTCACTTTTGTAATTCTACAGGTTTTTTACAGTCTTTGAAAAGCATCCTTACCAGTCCCCCTGTATGTTATGTTTTTGCTTTTCTCATTGTTACACATGAGCAGCTACATTTGTTCTCTTACTTATGTGGTTAAAAACATGGCGCAACAGTATGGTCGGTCTGCATCTCAGGCTAACTTTTTGTTGGGTAAGACATATTTTTTACATGGTTACTTGATAAATGAAACGTTACTGAGTACTTGTGTTAAAAGACACATTCTATTGTGAAGGTGATTTTACATTTTACTAAATATAATTTTATTATCTCTCTAATTTCATAACATTTGCCAATATTGTGATATAACCATTATTCTGCAATTGAAGTTAATCTTATGTTAGATGAGTTCTAAAAACAAAGTTGCTTTTGAATAAAACATTCAGATGTGGTATCTGCATAACTGGGTCTTACAGAACTGAGATCCTGAGACAAACCCTTTTGTAATATAACCATTATAATCCTATAATTCATGAATTGAAATAAGGCCTCACCTACTTACAAAACATGATATTGACATTTTTCATAAAAAGAATCAATTTAAATGCATCACAAAATATGCATTATTCAAAAATATCACATTTTAGAGAGTATATTTTGCTACAGTATCTATTTTCAGTGTCATTGAGATCTGCTCATTAAGAAGTTATATCACTTTGTAAAAACTATTCTAAAAATCTATCTATTATACAAAACTATCAATTTATAGAAACATTGTAGAAATTTGATAAATATGTGATGAGTTAAAAATTTATCAAGTGGTATGTGACTAGGTCCTGAGTACAAAAGAAAATAGTAATTAGAAAATATATGTCCTAAAGCACTAGACCAGGCATCTGGATGATCTGCCTGTTGAACTTAAAAGTTTAAACTTAAAAGTTAAGTTTTGGCTCCCAATAACTTGATCTGAATTTTTTATTAGAGGAATCTTTATTTTTAATAACTCTTTCAGGACAATGACATGGAAAAATTGTAGGAGGAATTAACCATTTTTAATCCTGTATGTTGATCTATTCTATTATACCAGGATATGTATCTGTTTTGATGAATAATGATGAGATATTACATCAGGAATTCAATTATAAAACTCTGAGAAAATTTGAAGTAAGTTATTGAGGGTTGGAACTCTACTTGAGAGATGTACAGAATTTTAGATGGCAGGCTCAAAATCTCATAGGAAAAAAAGATTTTGTTTTTTTGTTGATTTCCAGAAATAAAGAGCGTTCTTCATAGAAATAATCTGTTCAGACACACAAATATTCTTAGCCATTGCCTTTTGCTTTTGAAGAAACCAAACCCTCATAACTGTCAGGAAGAAATTATTTTTGTCTGTTTTATATGGTACACTGGCTCCCTACCTCCACCTTAGTCTTCCACCCTCCTCTTAAAAAGTGATAAGATGGGATGAATTTGATACTTCTAATCTCATACTGTATTTCATATGTAAAGACATACCAGAAAAAACATAATTATATATATGTATGTATATATGTTTACAGCTTTTTTCTCTTCTTTCATTTCTAGGAGTCCTATCCATACCTGTTATTGCAATTGGCATGTTTTTAGGAGGATATATCATTAAAAAATTCAAATTGTCTTTAGTTGGACTTGCCAAATTGTCATTTTGTTCTGCAACAGTGCATCTCTTATCTCAATTTTTACATTTAATCCTACTCTGTGAAAGCAAATCAGTTGCTGGCCTAACCTTGACCTATGATGGGTTTGTATATATCATTATATCAATTTCATAATATATTAACCATCCAATTAAAAGACTATGTGTAAGGAAAATAAGGTAGAATACAATTGTAATTAAACTTTCTTTTCATTGAGAGAAAATTCATTTTTAAAATTCTTAAAATATTCACTCCCTGAGACCTTAAAGTTATTTTGTTCCTTCATTAAAGAAAAGCAACATAGGTTGAAATAATAATACCTACAATTTATGGGTAATTATAATGAGTGGTGGGTACTTTTACCCCATTTTAGAAATGGGAAAGTGAAGTTTAGAAAATACATAAATTATATGGCTAACAGTGTTAAGATTCTGACTGAAATTTGGGGGTTTTGACTCCAAAACTCTTAGTCTTAAGTATTAAAATTTGGGATGTATCATAGCAGTAACATAAATTACATTCTCCAAAAGTGACTGAATAACATTTATCTACAGTTTTTTTATATTAACAACTATCTTTATGAAATAACACTTTTTCACATTGTTCTTAATTCTCCTTTCTGCAAGATACTTTTTTTTTCTGGGAGTCTACATTGGAAATAGCATTAGGATATATTCTGTTTATAATTTTATGTGAGACCTTGGGATATTCTTACTTTTCCATTATTATCATGTTTTGTCAAATGTTTTTAGCACTACAGTTTCTACACCAAATCAAGAGCAAGATGTCTACACAGACTTTTAACTGAATATAGCCAACAATTTAAGCTTGGGAAGGTTCAAATTCGAGCAAAAAGCAAAGATATTCAGATTACAGTTCAATAACCATGTTCTTTAGTGCTGCTTACTATTGGCTCTGAGCTTCCAAACTCTGGATTTTATGAGGTGTTGATTTTAATCTGTCGAATATTCTCATTTTCTTATCTAAATAACATTCTGTTCTTGGAGGTTTGCTAAACTAATCATGAATTATTTTCTGAATGTCCCTAAATCTAAACTGTTTATGATTTTTCCTATCAACCATCACCTACTTTGGTAAGTCAATAAACATTGTACCTAGAGAACTGGATTTTAGAGGTAAAAGAAACTTAGAGATCATGCAACCTAACTTCCATATATCATTTCCTTTATTATTTGAGACCTAGAGAATTATGACTTGCTTAAAGTCACACAATGACTCCCTATTGATCTCATATCACACCATTAGTTTCAAAGTCTTCTTGTTTTTCAAGGCAGGCTTTAGTCTAGAGCTAGTTTCCTGGAAACAAGTATAGTAACTGTGTCATCTGTTAAAAAGATGGCAGCAAGAGTTATACAGGATTTGTTCAATTTAATTAAATTTACTGGGTCCTTCCTGAAAGGTGATTATTTGTAGGATACATCAGTTTCCTCATAGAACTCATAATCTAATGATAGCAAATAATAAAATCAATGTATCCAATATTTTTGAAGTCCTATTCACTAGGACCTGTTTTGTACGTATAAATTAGTGCAGAGGTCTCAGAATTATCTCTGATTACCTCTAAGGGGCCTTGAGACTTTATCAAGGGGTCGAAGAATTCTAACCTATTTTTATAATGATAGAAAGACCTTGCCTTTTGGGTTCACCCCTCATGACCAAATCACATCTTGACAGCCCTATCTCTTAATACCTTCACATAGGAGATCAGATTTTAATTTATTAATTTGGGGAGGGGCCCAAATATTTAGACCATAGCAATCATAAACCGTTCTCCATAACTACTCTCAGTGCTATGTCCTCAAGCAGAATAATGTATTAGATAACTTTAAATGAAATTATTAATAATGTGTTTTCTAAATTAGCAGTCTACTTTTTTCTTAATTTAAATTACATACTCATTCCAAGATACTTCATCAGTCCTCAATCATTAACAAATTTTTGCAAAACAAAACAACTTTTAAAATCTTAAAGCAGAAAATTTATACAAATAATATGCTTTATAGTTTTAGCCGTGATATAAAATTATATTTAATAATTTATAGCCATATAATAAAGTAAATCAGTATAAAAATACTGTAGTTTCACTTAAAAAATATACAGAACTTGGTCAGGCACTGTGGCTCATGCCTGTAATCCCATCACTTTGGGAGACTGAGGCGGGCAGATCACTAGGTCAGGAGATCAAGATCATCCTGGTCAACATGGTGAAACCCCATCTCTACTAAAATACAAAAAATTAGCCAGGCATGGTGGCGCACGCCTGTAGTCCCCGCTACTTGAGAGGCTGAAGCAGGGGGAATCACTTGAACCCGGGAGGCGGAGATTGCAGTGAGCCGAGATCGGGCCACTGCACTCCAGCCTGGTGACAGAGAAAGACTCTGTTTAAAAAAATATATATATATAATATATATGTAGATATATTATATATATATACACACACACAGAACTTTTATACAGAACTCTGTATATACAGAATATATATATATATGCAGTATATATATAGTAATATATACATAAAACTTTATAGTGAGCTGTGAAGAAATTAATACCATTACCTTACCAAAGAAAAACTGAGTCTAGAAAAATAAAATTACTTATTTAATGTGAACCTTCTTGATAGAATCATAACAACCTCTTGTCTAAGTCTTATCTCTTATTTCTTTTTTAAATTTTACTTTTTCTAGGTAATAAATCATATCTTGGTAAAGAAGGGTAATTAAAAGCATTAAAAATATTAAAAGTATTTTTAAAAAGCCATTTTGGCATCATCAGATTATTTTTTTTATCTAATTAAGGAAAACCCTTTATTGCATTTCTCTTCTCTTTCCCTCTTCTTTTCCCTCCTCCTTTATTTCCCCTCTACTCCCCCTCATCTCTCACCTCCTTCTCCTCTTCTCTTTTCCTCTCTCTTCTGTCTCTTTTTGATATATGTCTATCATATATTTTCAGAAATAGTCCAGTAAGATCTCATGTAGATGTACCACTTTCTTACTGCAACTCAGAGTGCAATTGTGATAAAAGTCAATGGGAACCAATCTGTGGGAACAATGGAATAACTTACCTGTCACCTTGCCTAGCAGGATGCAAATCCTCAAGTGGTAATAAAAAGCCCATAGTGAGTATTCATTTTTGCCTTTTCTTCTCTCCTTAATCAAAATCACAGATTTGATTTTTATTAATTACTTATCATATCTTCCTATAACTAAGGTCTCCAGTATAAAGATTAAAGTAAAAGATTCTAATATTATCTGTCATTGTGTTGGCTGTGAAATATAAGTAAAGCTTCACGTGAAGTCCTGCTTAGGACTTACCATGTTTTTCTGTTACTTGAATTCTTATTTGAGATTATCCCACTTTTTTCTTGAGAGTGTAGAAATATGACCTCTTAGAATTTAATCCACTTAAGATTTCTAAGAAGCATCTGATTTGACTGAAGCACATGATTTCAATTAATTTGGAATTAATTTATCTATCAGAAGTTAGGGGAACGTCCTGATTAACCTATTGTCAGCACTACCTACTTTAGTAGGACAACAATCTATGTGCATTTTTATATATACATCCTGATGAGTTTAGCTAGGGGCTCACCTGGGCTCTTGACTTTCCAATAAATTAATCAAGGGTCCATGCTCACGTGACTGCCCAATTCTTGATTTCCTATTTTGATTTCCTCAAAGCTGGCACTTCTCTTAGTTCTCTTAGTATCCTGCCCTCTTATTGCCAACATATCCATTAGAAATTAAATTTCCTTCTTCACTCAAAAACTTTTTTTTTTCCCATGTGAGCCACGGGTTTTTCCCAATATCCTGGGTAACTTCCAATAGTTGGAAATTGGGTATGCTGTTCCCCATACCTACAATTCACTCAACGTCTCACAAAGTTGTGTAATCACTTTTCAGCCGATTTTCCTATTACCAAAATTAGCAATATTGTCAGCTATGATAATTACTCTCTACCACACTCTTCTATATTTCATTTTTAAACATTTTTCATCTTTCCCTTGCCTATTGTCATACCAATATATTATGAAAAGGCATGGAGAAATTTGAAGAATAAAGCATCCTAGGTTGCTTTAAAATAGGCATTAACTTCAATAAACTTGCACAACATATATGGCCCAAAGACTATACTTAAAAGCCCATATCTCATATTCATGGGTGATTATGTTTTTCAGTAAAGGTGATCCCACTTAATCCCTGGTTTCACTTTGTCCAGTAGTGAAACTCTGAAAGAAACATATTATTAGAATCCTGAAAAGAGCTCTGTCTACATGGAGACAACTTCTTAATATGGGCAATAGCTATACCATCTGAAGGCTACTGCAAAGTTCCTTTACTAAATTCTCAGTTAAAAAAAAAAATCTTGTTTTAAAACAATGTTCGCTGTATCAAAGTTTGGTTTTATTGGCCAATGTGCTTGCTCCATAAAAGATTGCACCATATTATTCTTGGTGAAAAAAGAAGGAAAAAGGAAGCTTGGCGGAACCATAAAAGTGGAGATTTGAATTCTTTTACAATTCCTTTTTCAGTAATTAGTCTTTAGAGCTAGTAGATTCAAGGTGAACTTCCCTTAAACTTTTGTTTAGCCTAGAATCAGAATAGAATTGTTTTTAAAGCCACCTACTTACAAACACTGCCAGATTAAATCTCTCAGATCACTTGATCCTAATGTTCCCTTTCTGTACTCTTACCATGAGTCAGGACATTCTGTTGTATTGGACCTCTCTGGTAATAATATAATCTATTTTGTTATCTGTCATTATGGTCTCGAATGCTGCTTTTGCCTGCTTAAATAGAATTCCGGCATCCATGCCACCTCTATTTCCTCTGTACTCTTTCCTATTTTCATGAGTGGCTCTAGTTTCATATTCTAGTCCCTTTTAAACTGCTGTATTTTCTGAATTTGGGGGGCAATCCTTCCCCAGGGCATGTCCTTAATACTTAGTAGAGATCGTCTAATTGAGTAAGAATGCATATTTTAGGAAGTAAATATGGGCGAAAGAGCAATATTGAAAAC
Organism: Ateles fusciceps; assembly: GCA_036589455.1. NCBI lineage: Eukaryota > Metazoa > Chordata > Mammalia > Primates > Atelidae > Ateles > Ateles fusciceps. Next base: position 9,226,056 of record JAZHEH010001022.1, read on the forward strand.
AATTTATATTAATGAGAAAATTATATACAGTTTCCTGTACTACTTTCTTAAATTCTTTCCCAGTTTTAAAATTAAGAATTTATTAAAAGTTAATAGTTAATTCTATTATTTTCTACATAAAGCAAATCAGGAAGCAATTTTGCCTTTTATTATTAAATAACTATTTTATAATATTTTTTAAATTGTAAATATTTTAGTTTGAGACTTCCTTAAATATAATGGAATGTATTCATAGCCTGTTGCATTTTGCAAATGTATTTGGTAATATTTCAAAAACTATTTTTAGGTATTTTATAACTGTAGTTGTGTGGAAGAAATTGGTCTCCAGAACAAAAGTTACTCAGCACACTTAGGTGAATGCCCAAGAGATGATGCTTGTGCAAGGAGTTATTACATTTATGTTGCAGTTCTAGTTTTAAATTCTTTCCTCTCTGCATTTGGACTTACTTCATATTCCATGCTGGTGATTAAGTAAGTACAATGTTATAAAACATTATCATGTATATTGAACTAATAACACACCCGATTATGTACGTATTTTCCATATTTTAACTCAAATTCATAATTTGTTACATTTTAATTTTCTGGGAATTCTTTTTCTTAGAATTATTATGATCTTTCAATGCCATCATTAATAATATAATTTTGTCTCTAATACTTCCATTGTGATATTTAGCTTCTATATGTTTTTCTTTTAATAAGACTCTTAAGAAACACACTGATTGGCAATTGCCTCAATTGTAAAAGAATCTCTTAATGATTCAAAAAGAACTTTTAACTATAAGTTGCTTTGGACCTTAGTGGGCCAGTTAGAGAAAATCATCTCTTGATTTCATTGAAAGAAAACATTTTCAACAGAATATAAATATAAACTTCAGTGTGCAATGAAATTCTAATGTTTTTAATTCTCCCACAGCATGGCTTTTGACCTAGTATCCCATAATACCGTTGTAGACAGTAGAAAAATATATGTAAAGAATTAATTCCTTTATTCACTCATTAAACAGATATTTAGACAGGATGTGATGCTTAATGAAGAATTTGGTAAGTAAAACCAATAAGGTACTTGTTGTTTCATAGCTTAGAAAAACAAGTGATGTGAGACAAATGTTTAAAAGTAAACAAATAATTACAAATTACCCTTAGTCTTAAGGAAAAAGACTGCTAATAAAGGGAATAAAAAGACAAACTAAAGTTGGGATTGAAATGAAAGGATATGAGGGAAAGGACTCACAAAGTACATCTTAAAAGAAGTGATATTTTATCTAAGGGTGTAAAGAAAAAGCCAGATGAAGGGCTTTCAGGGAGAGAGTCTAGGTGCCGATTCCTTAAGACAAGAAAGAGCAGTTTGTTTGAAGAATGAAAAAAATCCAGTTCATTGAATCATATGTAGTGAGGGGGGGTGTGGCGCAAGATAAGTTTGGAGAGTTAGGGAGGAAGCAGATAATAATGTGTGCCCTAATGGACAATATAATAATTCAATCATCTAAAACTGGAAACATGTAAAGACAGGCATGTAAATCCTAGAAATATACATGATAAGTAGAGTGAGCTGAGTTAACAGCTTATTGTACTTTTAAAACCTATTCAGTCAGCCAACAGCATGACATGTTAGGAAAAAAAAAACCAACAATGTGTTTTAAAATTTTGTTAACATGAAAATAAACCTGTAAACTAAATATGCAGTTGTTAAATTTTGATCCTGACTGCAAGTCTTATCAAAGTGTTTGTTTTTTGACTTTGTAATAATAGCTATCATAAGGATAAGATGATACTATGATTTTAATTTTAATTTATCTGATGATTACTGATGTTGGGGATTTTTTATATGTTTGTTGAACACTTGTATGTCTTCCTTTGAAAAATGTCTGTTCATTTCCTATGACCCCTTTTTAATGAGGTTCTTTCTTTTTCTTTTCTTTTTTCTTTCAGTTGTTTGAGTTTGTCATGTATTATGGATATTAGCACTTTATCAGATGCAGGGTTTACAAATATTTTCTTCTATTCTGTGGTTTGTCTGTGTCCTCTGTTGATTATATCTTTTACTGAGCAGAAGGTTTTTAGTTTAATTAAGTTTAATTGGTGTATATTTGTTGTTGTAGTTGCATTTCCTTTTGAGGACATAGTCATAAATTCTTTGCCTAGAACAATGTCCAGAAGAGTTTTTCCTAGGTTTTCCCCTAAAATTTTTTATAAGTTCAGGCTTTACATTTACATCTTTAATCAATTTGGAGTTAATTTTTATATATGGCCAGAGATATGGATTCAATTTTATGTCTGCATATATGACTCTCCAACTTTCCCAGCACCATTTATTGGATATGGCGTCCTTTCTTCAGTGTGTATTTTTTTTGCCTTTGTCAAAGATGAGTATGTTGTAGGTATGTGGCTTTGTCTCTGGCTTCTGTAGTCTATTCCATTAATCTATGCATCTATTTTTATACTAGTAGTATTTATTTTGGCTTATAGACTTGTAATATAATATAAAGTCAGGTGAATTTTAATTTTTCCCTAATTCTATAACAATGGAAATTGATAATTTAGTAGAAATTGCATTGTATCTATAGATTGCTTTGGGCAGGACGGTCATTTCACACAATATTCATTATTCTAATTCATAAGCATGGGAAATTTTTCCATTGGTTTGTGTGATATATGACTTTTTTCATCCGTTCTTTTTGTAGAGATTTTTTATCTCTTTGGTTAAATGTATTCCTATTTATTTTATTTTTTTATTGATTATATCTATCAGTAAAAAGGATCTTATTATAGACAACTATATTATCTATCAGTTATCTATGAGATAGATAACTGTATTGGGGATTCACTTACTGATTTTGTTCTCAACTAGATCATTACTCGCGTATGGAAATGATACTCACTTTTGTACATTGGTTTTGTATCCTGAAACTTTACTGAAGTAGCTTATCAAGTCTAGGAGACTTCCAGAGGAGTGTTCAGGATTTTCTAGGTATGAGATTATATCATAAATGAACATAAATAATTTGAATACTTGTTTTCCAATTTGGATATCTTTGGATACCTTTTATTCTTTTTCTTTGCATGATTGCTCTAGATAGAACTCCCAATACTGTGTTCAACAGGAGTGCTGAAAATAAGCATCCTCATTTTGTTCCCATTCTTAGAAGTAATGCTTACAATTTCCCTTTACTCCATATGTTGTAGGCTGTGGTTTGCATTTTATGGCTTTCATTATTTTGAAGTTTGTTTCTTCTATGCCTAGTTTAGTAATGGTTTTTATCATAAAGGGATGCTGGATTTTATGAAGTGCTTTTTCTATATCAACTGATTTTATCATATGCTTTTTGGTTTTAATTACATTAATTTGATGAATCACATATATTGATTTGCATATGTTGAACCATCCTTGCATTTCAAGAATAAATCCCACTTCATCATTGTGATGAATCTTTTGACGTGCTACTGAACTTAATTTTCCACTGTTTTGTTGAAGATATTTGAATCTATGTTCATCAGGAATATTGGTCTGTAGTTTTATGTTTTATTTGTTGTTTTCTTGCCTAGTTTTCGTGTCAGGGTGATGCTGATGTCATGGAATGAGTTAGAGAGGATTCCTTTCTTCTTGATTTTTTTGGAACAGTTTTATTTTTTAGAATTGGTATTATTTCTTACTTGTTTCTTTGGTAGAATTTGTCAGTGATGCCAACTGTTCTTACACCTTTTGTTGTTGTTGCTAGGAGATTATTTTATTACTGATTCAATTTCATTACTTATTATTTGTTTGTTCAGTGTTTCTATTTCTTTTGGTTCAAATTCTGGAGGTTGTATGTTTCTAGGAATTTATCAATTTTCTCTAGGTTTTCTATTTTGTATATGTAGACATGTACATAGTAATCTCTGATGATCTTTCGTATTGCTGTGGTAATAGTTTTAATGTCCCTTATCATTTCTGATTGTGCTTATTTGAATCTTCTTTTTTATGATTAATCTACTAGCAGTCTAGCAATCTTCTTTATATTTTCAAATAACCAACTTTTTGTTTCACTGATCCTTTGTAAATTTTTTGCCCACATTTCATTTACTTTTGTTCTTTGTTATTACTTTAATCTGCCAGTTTTTGGGTCTGTGTTGTTCTTGACTCAAATGAAATAACACATTTAACTTTAACTTCTTGGGGTGCTTTTTGTAATGAATTCATCCTGGAAGATAGCCAGGAAAATCCAGAGCTGCTCAATATCATATATGAAGCAGGAGTCACACTACAGTCATAAGTGTCTTACATGGTAGCAGTGCAGGGGTGTGTGCATGCAAGTGAACATGTGAGTATGAGCATGAAGGGAGTAGTGTGAGTGTGCACACATGTGAATGTAGGAGTGAGTGTGTGTGATTTTTCTTGTATATGTATGTTATTATATTACACACATTCATCATTTCCACCAAATTGAAGATTGCAGGTCCACTCTTAGAAAAATACTCACCCTATCTGCAAGTCCCCCAAATCTCCTGCATGCTCACCCTTTCCCTGGGTGAAAATACAAGTTGATAACACATGTCAGTTTGCCTTGTGTGTGTAGTATACAAAGTGCAGTCTGAAATTTGAGAGTAATATCTCAATAGAAAAGTTAACCTCTCCTTCCTGCTGATTTTCTCCTGACCATCTCTTTATGAAATAAACTTCCTCCTTAAATAGCAGACATGGATTCGTTGTCGTCAGTGTGGTGGTGTGCTAACTGGGCTAACAAAGTGATTCTGGATTTGGTGAAAGCAGAGCCAAAACACGCTTTCCATTTATTGTCTCTCCTAATATATAACTCTCTTATATTTAACTGTTACTATGTTTCATTTAATTTTTGACTTTTAAAATTTTATAAATTTTCTTGAATTATTTTCAGAATCTCAATAAATGATAGCTGTTTTGTAAGAAAAAGTGGCAATTATGTGTAAATGAAATTGAAGTTTAGAGTGCTAGCTCATTTTATTGAATTCTTATAACACGAGATAAGCATTATTATCCTCATTTAGCAAACAAGAAAACTGAGGCTAAGAAAGATTAAGAGATATACTTTTCCAAGTCACTTAGATAAGAAGAAGCATAATTTGTCTGTTTACTCCCAAGACCATTAACTAGCATAGTTTCTCTTATTAGGTGCTTAGTGAACGTTTGTTGATTGATGACAGCTACTTAGCTCTCTGAATAAATAACTATCCAAGAGTTCAAGAAAAAACACCTTTTACACCAGTTAATTTATTATTTCAGTATAACTGGGCTTTTTGAGTCACAGTCACCCCCGCTTATACCAATTCACCCCCTCCACTAATGCAAGATAATTTCATTTCACTTGGTATGTACTAATAAGTTACCACAGGGATGGTAGTGTCATCAGTTTATTGAACACAGAAAAATGGAATTGGAGAAATGCAAGAGTGAGTTAATTTCTATGTGGGGATACAAGTATACTCTTTATCTTTAACATGATAGTTACATATAAAAGACACTAAAATACAGAAAAGTTTTTTGATCCTTCTGGTTGTATTGTATAATTTATGAATCATATTAGTAAACTACTCTGTTAACATTGATGACAGAAATAACATGGCAAAAAGAGGACTACTAAGAATTACTTTTGGATAAAGGTCTATAATATTTTCATATGAGTTACCTTATCTAAATAGTCCACACAAAATCATTTCTTCATAAGCATAACAAATGTGTTCACCACTTTTTAATAGAATTTTCATAAGGATCAAAAGTGAAAATATTTGTTAAACTGTCCTGAAATCATAAAGCATAGAATAAATAAGGAAATAGTTACTGTTACCACCCATGTTTTTGCCTTTCAAAACAATTGAAAATATAATTTTATTTAATGTGGGCCATTCACTTAAGTGTTCTCATTGTACCATAAAGAAAAATGATACTGATAAATGTTTTGATATTAACTCAGTTTGATATTTTAATGATGTATATTGTTTCTTTGCCTTAATCATATTGCAGGATTGTTCAACCTGAATTGAAAGCACTTGCAATTGGCTTCCATTCATTGGTTTTGCGATCACTAGGTATGATAAATATACAGATTACAAATTTAACATGTAAATATTTATGTTAAGACTTAAAAAAATGTAATTAATTTTTAACTATAAGAATGTATGAAAAGATATAAGAATCATTGCCTTTTTTGATAAATGAAAATAATAAGACACAGGACAATTGAGTGACTTAGAAGAGAATTTGATTGTTAATTTTTGTGAAAGTCAATCTATTAGGAGCAAAGAATCATCATATTTATATTATACTCTTTCTAACAGAAAGATAGGTAGTATCTAAAATTTTCCTTCTTTCAGAAAAATAACAATATTTCTTCTAGGTATAGGCAGAGTGGAGGGCCTTCCTTCTAAATGGAGACATTATTTAGGACTGGCCAAAGTATTTTAGGAGCCTAAGGAATCTGGGCAGGCTTAGGTTGTATAAAACAACAGAAGCTGACATTAACTGTGCCACTTCCCACTGCGTGGTCCTGTAAGGCTGAGCAGCTAACTATTGTCAGGAGTTAATGCAAAAGAGAATGAGAATTCAGACTCTACAACTGAGAATCTTAGATTAAGAGGGCATTCTGAATAAAAGAAAGATCAGAAAATTGTGGTTTATGTTGGCAAAAAAGTAGGATTGTAGACTCCAGAGGCCAAAGGCTGTTAACAAATATTTTAAATTTATTTTTTGTTATTTCGGTAGGATTTTGGGAAATAAGTGATGTTTGTTACATGAATAAATGCTCAATAGTGATTTCTGAGATTTTGGTGCACCCCTCAACCAAGCAGTGTGCACCATACCCAATGTGTAGTCTTTCATCCATCACCAACCTCCCATCCTTTCCCCTTAGTGTCCTAAGTCTATTGTATCATTCTTATTCCTTTGAATCCTCATAACCTTTTTCCCAATTATGAGTGTGAACATTTGATGTTTGGTTTTTCATTCCTGAGTTACTTCACTTAGCATAGTAGTCTCCAATTCCATCCAGGTTACTGTGAATGCCATTATTTCATTCATTTTATGGCTGATACATGATATACATATACCATATGTCCTTTAGCCACTCATTAATTGATGGGCATTTGGGCTGGTTCCATATTTTTGCAATTGCAAATTGTGCTACTATAAACAGGCATGTGCAAGTACATTTTTTGTATACTTTTTTTCTCTGGCTAGGTACCTAGAATGGGATTGCTGGATCAATCAAGATCCACTTTTAATTCTTTAAGATATCTCCACACTGTTTTCCATAGTGCTTGTACTAGTGTACATTCCCTTAAACAGTGTAAAAGTGTTCCCTTTTCACCACATCGAAATCAATACTTCTTATTTTTAAATTTTTTTTATTATGGCCATTCTTGGAGGAGTGAGGTGATATCACATTGTGGTTTTGATTTGCATCTTCCTGATAATTAGTGATGTTGATCATTTTTCCATATGCTTGTTGGCCATTTCTATTTCTTCTTTTGAGAATTGCCTATGCATGTCCTTAGCCCACTTTTTGATGGGATTGTTTGGTTTTTGTCTTGCTGATTTGTTTGAGTTCTTTGTAGATTCAGTATATTAGTCTTTTGTCAGATGTACAGATTGTGAAGATTTTCTGCTGTTCTGTGGATTATCTATTAAGTCTGCTGATATTTCTTTTGCTGTGCCAAAATGTTTAAGTTTAATTCAGTCCCATCTATTTATCTTTGTTTTTGTTGTATTTACTTTCAGGTTCTTGTTCATGAAGTCTTTGCTGAAGCCAGTGTCTAGAATAGCTTTTCCAATGTTATCTTCTAGAATTTTTGTGTTTCAGGTCTTGTATTTAAGTCTTTGATCCATCTTGAGTTGATTTTCGTATGAGGTCAGAGATTAGAATCCAGTTTCATTCTTCTACATGTGACTTGGGAATTATCCCAGCACCATTTGTTGAATAGGGTATTCTTTAACCATTTTATATTTTTGTTTGGTTTGTCAAATATCAGTTGACTGTAAGTATTTGGCTTTGGGTTCTCTATTGTGTTCTATTGGTCTATGTGCTTATTTTTATACCAGTACCATGCTGTTTTGGTGACTATAGCCTTATACTATAGTTTGAAGTCAGGTAAAGTGATATCTCCAGATTTGTTTGTTTTGCTTAGTCTTGCTTTGGTATGAAGGCTCTTATGTGGTTCCATTTGAATTTTAAGATTGTTTTTTCTAGTTATATGAAGAATGATAGTGGTATTTTGATAGGAGTTACATTGAATTTGTAGGTTACTTTTGGCAGTATGGTCATTTTCACAATATTGATTCTACTCATCTGTGAGCATGAAATGTGTTTCCACTTCTTTTTGTCATCTATGATTCTTTCAGCAGTGTTTTGTAGTTTTCCTTGTAGATGTCTTTCAACTCCGTTGTTAGGTATATTCCTAAGAATTATTTTATTGTTTTACAGTTATTTTAAAAGGGATTGAGTTCTTGATTTGACTCTCTGCTTAGTCATTGTTGATTTATAGCAGAGCTACTGATTTGTATACATTGATTTTGTATCTTGAAACTCTGCTGAATTCATTCACTAATTTATGGAGCTTTTTGGATGAGTCCCTTAGGGCTTTTTATGTTTATAATCATATCATCTCTAAACAGTGATACTTTGACTTCCTTTTTATCAACTTGGATGCCCTTGATTTTTTTTTATCTTGTCTGATTGCTCTGGCTAGGACTACCAGTATTATGTTTTGTTCCAAAGTAGGCATCCTTATCTTGTTCCAATTTCAGAGGGAATGCTTTCAACTTTTCAATAAAATGTTAGCTATGGGTTGGCCATAGATGGCTTTTGTTACCTTAAGGTGTGTCTCTTCTATGCCAATTTTACTGAGGGTTTTAATTATAAAGTGATGTCTGATTTTGTCAAATGCCTTTTCTGCATATGTTGAGATGATCATGTGATTTTTGTTTTTCATTCTGTTTTTTGTGGTGTATTTATTGACTGGTGGATGTTAAATAATCCCTACATCTCTGGTATGAAACCCACTTTATCATGGTGTATTATCTTTTTGATCTTCTGTTAGATTCTGTTAGCTGGTATTTTGTTAAAGATTTTTGCTTCTATGTTCATCAGGGATATTGGTCTGTGGCTAGGACTTTCCAAAAAGTTTTCTTTTTTTGTTATGTCCTTCCCTGGTTTTGGTATTAGACTGATACTGACATTATAGAAAATTTAGGGAGGATTCCTTCTTTCTCTATCCTGTGGAATACTGTCAATAGGATTGGTAACAATTCTTTGAACTCCTGATAGAATTCAGCTGTGAATCTGTCTGATTCTGAACTCTTTTTGTTGGTAGTTTTTAGATTACTATTTCAATCTCACTGCTTTTTATTGGTCTGTTCAGAGTTTCTATTTCTTCCTAGTTTAATCTAGGAGAGATTTTTTTTCCCGCAGATAGCTGGCTTCTAGATTTTATTCATTTATTTTTCATTTTTTAAAATTTATTTATTGTACTTTAAGTTCTAGGGTATATATGCAGATCGTGCAGGTTTGTTACATAGGTATACATGTGCCATGGTGGTGGTTTGCTGCATCCATCACCCATCATCTACATGAGGTATTTCTCCTAATGCTATCCCTTTCCAATCCTCCCACCCCCTGCCATTGCTCCCTTAGCCCCCACCCCCCAGACCCAATTGGGTAATGTTCCCCTCCCTGTGTCCATGTGTTCTCATTGTTCAATACACACTTATGAGTGAGAACATGTGGTGTGTGGTTTTCTGTTCTTGTGTCAGTTTGCTGAGAATGATGGTTTCCAGTTTCATCCATGTCTCTGAAAAAGGACATGAACTCATCTTTTCTTATGGCTGCATGGTATTCCATGGTGTATATGTGCCACATGTTCTTTATCCGGTCTATCATTGATGGGCATTTTGGTTGGTTCCAAGTCTTTGCTATTGTGAAAAGTGCTGTAAAAATGTGCATGTGTCTTTATAATAGAATGATTTATAACCCTTTGGGTATGTACCCAGCAATGGGATTGCTGGATCTAATTGTATTTCTATGTCTAGATCCTTGAGAAATCACCACACTGTCTTCCACAATTGTTGAATTAATTTATACTCCCACCAACAGTGTAAAAGAGTTCCTGTTTCTCCACATCCTCTCCAGCGTCTGATGTCTCCTGATTTTTTAATGATCACCATTCTAACTGGTATGAGGTGGTATCTCATGGGGTTTTCATTTGTATTTCTCTAATAACCAATGATGATGAGCTTTTGTTCATATGTTTGTTGGCTGCATAAATGTCTTCTTTTGAAAACTGTCCATATTCTTTGCCCACTTTTTGATGGGGTTGTTTGTTTTTTTCTTATAAATTTGTTTAAGTTCTCTGTAGATTCTGGATATTAGCCCTTTGTCAAATGGATAGATTGCAAACATTTTTTCCCATTCTGTTGGTTGCCAATTTACTCTATTGATAATTTCTTCTGCTGTGTAGAAGCTCTTAAGTTTAATTAGATCCCATTTGTCTATTTTGGCATTTGTTGCCATTGTTTTTGGTGTTTTAGTCATGAAGTCCTTGCCCATGCCTGTGTCCTGAATGGTATTGCCTAGGTTTTCTTCTTGAGTTTTTATGGTGTTAGGCCTCATGTTTAAATCTTTAATCCATCTAGAGTTAATTTTTATATAAAGTGTAAGGAAGGGATTCAGTTTCAGCTTTCTGCATATAGCTAGCCAGTTTTTTACAACATCATTTATTTAATAGGGGAATCCTTTCCCCATTGTTTGTTTTCGTCAAGTTAGTCAAAGATCAGATGGTTGTAGTTGTGTGGCATTCTTTCCGAGGCCTCTGTTCTGTTCCATTGGTCTGTATTTCTGTTTCGGTATCAGTACCATGGTGCTTTGATTACAGTAGCCTTGTAATACAGTTTGAAGTCAGGTAGTGTGATGCCTCTATTTTTTTCTCCCCCCTTAGGATTGTCTTGGCTATGCAGGCTCTCTTTTGGTTCTATATGAAGTTTAAGGTGTTTTTTTCCAATTCTGTGAAGAAAGTCATTGGTAGCTTGATGGGGATAGCATTGAATCTATAAATTACTTTGGGCAGTATGGACATTTTCACAATGTTGATTCTTCCTAACCATGAGCATGGAATGTTTTTCCATCTGTTTGTGTGTCCTCTTTTATTTCCTTGGGCAGTGGTTTGTAGTTCTCCTTGAAGAGGTCCTTCACATCCCTTGCTAGTTGTATGCCTAGGTATTTTATTCTCTTTGTAGCAATTGTGAATGGGAGTTCACTCATGATTTGGCTCTCTGTTTGTCTGTTATTGGTATATAGGAATGCTTGTGATTTTTGCACATTGATTTTGTATCCTGAGACTTTGCTGAAGTTGCTTATCAGCTTAAGAAGATATATAATCATGTCATCTGCAAACAGGGACAATTTGATGTCCTCTCTTCCTATTCTAATACACTATATTTCTTTCTCTTGCCTGATGGCCCTAGCCAGTACTGCCAATACTATGTTGAATAGGAGTGGTGAGAAAGGGTATCCTTGTCTTGTGCCAGTTTTCAAAGGGAACGCTTCCAGTTTTAGCTCATTCAGTATGATACTGGCTGTGAGTTTTTCATAAATAGCTCTTATTACTTTAAGATAATCCATCACAACCCAGTTTACGGAGAGTTTTTACCATAAAGGACTGTTGGATTTTGTCAAAGGCCTTCCCTGCATCTATTGAGATAATCATGTGGTTTTTGTCTTTGGTTCTGTTTATGTGATGGATTATGTTTAAAGATTTGCGGATGTTGAACCAGCCTTGCATCCCTGGGATGAAGCTGACTTGTTCATGATGGATTAGCTTTTTGATGTGCTGTTGGATTCAGTTTGCCAGTATTTTATTGAAGATTTTTGCATCAATGTTCATCATGGGTATTGGCCTGAAATTTTCTTTTTTAGTTGTGTCTCTGCCAGGTTTTGGTATCAGGATGATGTTGGTCTCATAAAATGAATTAGGGAGGATTCCCTCTTTTTGTATTGTTTGGAATCGTTTCAGAAGGAATTGTACCAGCTCCTCTTTGTACCTCTGGTAGAATTCAGCTGCAAAACCATCTGGTCCAGACTTTTTTTGGTTGGTAGGCTATTAATTGCTGTCTCAACTTGAGACTTTGTTATTGGTCTATTCAGGAATTCATCTTCTTCCTGGTTTAGTCTTGGGGAGTGTGTAAGTGTCCAGCATTTTTTCCATTTCTTCTTGATTTACTGGTTTATGTGCATAGAGGTGTTTGTAGTAATCTCTGATGGTAATCTGTATTTCTGTGGAATCGGTGGTGATATCCCCTTAATCATTTTTTATTACATCCATTTGAATCTTCTCTTTTTTCTTTTTTATTAGTCTGGCTAGCAGTCTATCTATTTTGTTCATCTTTTCAAAAAACCAGCTCCTGGATTTATTGATTTTTCGAAGGGTTTTTTTGTGTCTCTATCTCCTTCAGTTCTGCTTTGATCTTAGTTATTTTTTGCCTTCTGCTGGCTTTTGAATTTGTTTGATCTTGCTCCTCTAGTTCTTTTAATCTTGATGTTAGAGTGTAGGATTTTTTAAATCTTTCCTTGCTTCTCATGTGGGCATTTAGTGCTATAAATTTTCCTCTAGACACTGCTTTAAATGTGTCCAAGAGATTCTGGTATGTTGTGTCTTCATTCTCATTGGTTTCAAAGAACATCTTTATTTCTGCCTTCATTTCATTATTTATCCAGTAGTCATTCAGGAGCAGATTGTTTAGTTTCCATGTAGTTGTGCAGTTTTTAGTGAGTTTCTTAATCCTGAGCTCTAATTTGATTGCACTGTGGTCTCAGAGGCTGTTTGTTATGATTTCCATCTTTTCCATTAGCTGAGAAGTGATTTACTTCCAATTATGTGATTAATTTTAGAATAAGTGTGATGTGGTGCTGAAAGAATGTATATTCTATGGTTTTGGGGTGGAGAGTTCTGTAGATGTTTATTAGGTCCGTTTGGTTCAGATATGAGTTCAATGACTTCAAGTACTGAATATCCTTGTTAATTTTCTGTTTTGTTGATCTAATATTGACAGTGGGGTGTCAAAGTCTCCCACTATTATTGTGTGTGAGTCTAAGTCTCTTTGTAGGTCATTAAGAACTTGCTTTATGTATCTGGGTGATCTTGAATTGAATTTATTCATCACCTTTAGATTTTCTAGTTTATGCACATAAAGGTGTTCACAGTAGACTTGAATAAACATTTGTATTTTTGTGGTATCAGTAGTAATATCTCCCATTTAGTTTCTAATTGAGCTTATTTGGATCTTCTCTCTTCTTTTCTTGTTTAAGTTTACCAATGGTCTATCAATTTTATTTATCTTTTCAAAGAACCAGCTTTCTGTTTCATTTATATTTTGCATTGTGTTGTTATTGTTGTTTCAATTTCAGTTAGTTCTGCTCTAATCTTTGTTATCTCTTTTCCTCAACTGGCTTTGTATTTGGATTGTTCTTGTTTCTCTAATTCCATAAGGTGTGACCTTATGTTGTCTATTTGTGCTCTTTTAGTCTTTTTGATGTAGGCATTTAAAGCTATGAATTTTCCTCTTAGCACCACTTTTGCTGTGTCCCAGAAGTTTTGACAAGTTTTGTCACTATTTTTGTTCAGTTTGAAACTTTCTTTAATTTTCATTTTGATTTCTTTTTTAACCCAACAATCATTCAGGAGATGGTTATATAATTTCCATGTATTTGCATGGTTTTTTGGTGTTCTTTTCTGTGTTAATTTTCAATTTTCTTTCACTGTGGTCTTAGAGAATACTTGATATAATTTCAAGCTTCTTAAATTCACCGAAACATGTTTTTTGGCCTGTCATATAATCTATCTTGAACAATATTCTATGTGCTGATGAATATAATGTATATTCTGTAGTTGCTGGGTAGAATGTTTTGTAAGTATCTGTTAAGCTTATTTGTTCTAGCATATAGTTTAGGTCTGTTGTTTCTTTGCTGGCTATCCGTCTTGATGACATGTCTAATACTGTCAGTGGATTATTAAATTCCCCCACTATTTTTGAGTTGCTGTGTATCTCATTCCTTAAGTCTAGTAGTAATTTTTTATTATAAATTTGGGAACTTCAGTATTAGGTGCATATATTTTTAAGACTGTGATATGTTCCTGTAGGACCAGTTCTTTTATCACTATATAATGTGCCCCTTTGTCTTTTTTAACTGTTGTTGCATTAAAGTCTGTTTTGTCTAATATAAGAATAGCTACTCTTGCTCATTTTTAGTGTTCATTTATGTGGAATACCTATTTCCACTCCTTTACTTCAAGTTTATATGAGTCTTTATATGTTAGGCTAATCTCCTGAAGACAGCAGAAACTTGGTTGATGAATTCTTATCCATTCTTCCATTCTATATCTTTTAAGTGGGGCATTTAGGTGAGTTACATTCAACATTAGTATTGAGATGTGAAGTACTATTCTATTCATCATGCGAGTTGCCAGAATATCTTGGGTTTTTTAATTGCGTTATTGTTATACAGGTCCTGTGAGAGTTACACTTTAAGGAAGTTCCATTTTTTTGTGTATTTTGAGGATTTGTTTCAAGATTTAAAGCTCTTTTAGCAGTTATTGTGGTGCCGGCTTGGTAGTGGAAAATTTTCTCAGCATTTGTTTGTCTGAAAAAGACTGTATGTTTCCTCCATTTATGAAGCTTAATTTTGCTGGAGACAAAATTCTTGCCTGTTAACTTTTTGTTTAAGGAGGCTAAACATAGGAAATCAATACCTGCTAGTTTATAGAGTTTCTGCAGAGAAATTTGCAGAGATTCTGATAGGATTTCCTTCATAGGTTACCTGATGGCAATGTTTTTGCCTCACAGATCTTAAGATTCTTTTCTTCATCTTGACTTTAAATAACCTGATGTATATGTGCCTAAGTGATGATTATTTTTTTTGCAATGAATTTCCCAGGTGTTCTTTGAGCTTCTTATATTTGGATGTCTAGATTTCTAGCAAGGCTGGGAAAGTTTTCCTTGACTATTCCCTTAAATATGCTTTACAGATTTTTAGATTTCTCTTCTTCCTTAGGAACACCAATTATTCTTAGGTTTGAATGCTTAAACTAGTCTCAAACTTCTTGGTGGCTTTATTTTGTAAAATTATTTTTCATTGTCTTTGATGAATTGGTTTAATGTGAAAGCCTTGTCTTCAAGCTCTGAAGGTCTTTCTTCTGCTTGTTTGATTCTATTGCTGAGATTTTCTAGTGCATTTTGCATTTCTCTAAGAGTGTCCTTGATTCCAGAAGTTGTGATTGTATCATGCTTTTTGTTTTCTTAAGTTGCACTTCACCTTTCTCTGGTGCCTCATTGATTAGCTTAATAATGGACCTTCTGAATCATTTTTTTGGCAATTCAGAGATTTTATCTTGGTTTGGATCCATTGCTGGTGAGCTGGTGTAATCATTTGAGGGTGTTAAAGACCCTTGTTTTGTTATACTATCAGAATTGTTTTTCTCATTCCTGCTCATTTTGTAGATTCTGACAGAGGCAAGAACTGGGGCTCAAGGGCTGCTGTTCAGATTTTTTGGTCCCATAGGGTACTCCCTTAATGTGACATTCTCCCCCATTCCCACAGGGTTGTGGCTTCCTGATAGCTGAACTGCAGTGATTGTTTTTGCTCTTCTGGGTGTAGCAACCCAGTGGAGCTATTGGGCTCTGGATTGGTACTAGGGAGTGTCTGCAAAGAGTCCTGTGATGTGATCCATCTTCAGGTCTTTCAGCCATGGATACCAGTATTTGCTCTGGTGGAGGTAGCAGGAGAGTGAAGTGGACTGTGTGAGGGACCTTGGCTGTATTTTTGCTTAGTGCACTGGTTTTGTGTTAGTTGACCTCCAGCCAGGAGGTGGCGCTTTCAAGAGTATATCAGCTGCAATACGGGTCACAGGTAGGGCCATAGAGCTACCAAAAGATTATGTTTTTGACATCAGTAACCAAGGAAGATAGAGAAAGACCATAAGGTAGGGGGCAGAGATAGGCATGTCTGAGCTCAGACTCTCCTTGGGTGGGTTTTGCTGAAGGTGGTGTGATTCCCAGGCCAATAAAGTTATGTTCCCAAGGAATTATGGCTGTCTCTGCTGAGTCACACAGATCTCAAAGGAAGAGGTGGGGTGGGGGACCAGCAGTAATGAGCCTCACCCTGCTCCTATCTAGCATTCAGTCCTACAGGCTGGTGTTACTGCCTCTGTGCCCCCCAACAGCACTGAGCCTATTACCAGGCATTTGGTGACCAAGGCTGAGAACTTGCCCCTGACCACCAGCCTCCCTGCAGAGAAAGAAAGCCGACTCAGTTTTTTGGCATCTCAGGGAGACTGTAGCTGGTGATACAATTTCTTTAAAGGGTTTGTGGATTCTCTCAGCTTTGCCAGTATGTGCTCTGGTAGTTCTTGGAGCAAAAGTTCACGATGTTGAGTCTCCACATGCTGCTCTGTCTGTCCATGTGGGAGCTGCAAGTTAGTCCTGCCTCCTATCTGCCATCTTTTAAAGGCCTATATTTTAAATATTCAAAGTTGATTAGAAAATATTTAGAAAATTACTCTTTCTCCCTTATGGCCATTTGCCTTTTTTACTGCACAGATCCCTGTTGTTAAACAACGTCTAGCCTAACCCCTGTGAGTGCTCCTTAGTAAGAACTGTAAACCTTATAGCTTATTCCTGGGAAGTAGGAAAAGAGCATCTTTCAAGTAGGGATTGGTGCAGAGGACTGATTATGGCTAATAGGTAACCACTGATGGCCGAAGAAAAGAAAGTGGGAGGGGTCAGTTTCTGGGACCCTTGCAAGCAATGGAAAAAGTATGGCCAAATTACAACGGAGTTGTCACAAAGTGTATTTGGTGAGAAGGTCACATATCCTAAAAGGTTAAAAAAAAAATCAAAGGGAATAGAGAGAGAGAAGATGGGGATGCTGCAGGGTTACATCGGTTCTCTACCCAGTATTCCCTTTCTGTGTCCCTAATCTTCTGAGTCTCTGTAATCTTGGCAATTCTCTACCTTCAGATTCAATGAGGATATCTCACTCCTGGAACTTGGAACACAGAGGCTGAAAATAGTTCTGGGCAGTTAGTATTTCCTCTGATATGTTGAAATGAGACTATAAAAATAGAAATTATTTTAGCAACATAAAATAGGAAAAAATAAATTTAGCCATTCTAATTGTGAGCATCCAAATTTGATATATTTATTATATGCCACAATGAAGCCCAAATACTTCTATGGGAAAAAATTTATGCTTAGCACATTCCAATTTACAAAGAAGTGTCTTAAATATAATACATGTGTAAATTGTGGAAGGCCTATTATAATATACAGTATATTAAACTGAAAAGGTTATTTAGAAAATAGGTTATCAGAAGTTTCTAATTACAGTAATTAAGTTCTGGTTTGTTAGTTAACACATTTACTTCATAAAGTTTATTTGAACCAGTGACATAATGTGAAGAAAACAAATTGTTGGCATCTATTTCATTTTTATTTTTAAAAGGTGGTTGTGATTTTTTGAAATCTGTGAGTTCCTAACCCATTTTCTTAGTACCACTTTCCTTTAGATACATTGGCCTCAGACAGCATTCTCCTGTGATTCAAATATTTTCCACATTCAGAAAATTGAACATGATTAAAAGTAAACAGAATCAGTAAACTGTCATATATAAATCACTGTCATGTTTTGTGACAAAATGAAATCTGAAAAACGTGAATCACAAAAAGAACAAGAACAAAGTAAAATCTTGTATGCTTCAGTTCTGATATCTGAAGGATAGCGCTCCACTATGATGTCCCTGAAAATTTTGACCAGTTTATCTATGCTTAAAACTAGGAGTTAATCTCAGAATGTATACTTCTCCTATATACAACATATGTATTCCTGGAATGCCACACATTCCATGAAATCATGCACTACAAATAAAAACTGGCTTAGGGACACACCACTGAAATGTATGAAGCCATTGTGAAAAGACCACTAACAGAAACAAAATTTAGCGGAGACCCTAATCCAGACAGCCTAGGCTGCTTTAGGAGATACTAAGAAATGCATTAAATCAATGGAGAGAAAATGCTGGATTGCAGGCTTTAAGAACACCAAGAAGGAGGAAATGGGACTCTGAGCCCAGAAAGAAGGAAAAACTAGTCAATAACTGAGTACTTTTTGAAGTGGGGCCTGAAAGTCTTTTGACCCCCAGTAATCCAGTATTTCTTGCCTAAGAAACATAGTGAATCAACATAATTTTCTTTTTTTTTATTTATTTATTTATTTTTAATTGCATTTAAGGTTTTGGGGTACATGTGAAGAACATGCAAGATTGTTACGTAGGTACACACATGGCAGTGTGATTTGCTGCCTTCCTCCCCATCACCTATATCTGGCATTTCTCCCCATGCCATCTCTCCCCAACTCCCCACCCCGCACTGTCCCTCCCCTATCTCCCCCTGGAAGACCCCAGTGTGTGATGCTCCCCTCCCCATGTCCATGTGTTCTCACTGTTCAACACCCACCTGTGAGTGAGAACATGTGGTGTTTGATTTTCTGTTCTTGTGTCAGTTTGCTGAGAATGATGGTTTCCAGATTCATCCATGTCTCTACAAAGTACACAAAGTCATTTTTGATGGCTGCATAATATTCCATGGTGTATATGTGCCACATTTTCCCTATCCAGTCTATCATCGATGGGCATTTGGGTTGGTTCCAGGTCCTTGCTATTGTAAACTGTGCTGGAATGAACATTTGTGTGCATGTGTCCTAATAGTAGAACGATTTATAATCATTTGGATATATACCCAGTAATGGGATTGCTGGGTCAAATGGAATTTCTATTTCTAGATCCTTGAGAAATTGCCACACTGTCTTCCACAATGGTTGAACTAATTTACACTCCCACCAACAGTGTAAGAGTGTTCCTATTTCTCCACATCCTCTCCAGCATCTGTTGTCTCCAGATTTTTTGATGATCACCATTCTAACTGGCATGAGATGGTATCTCAATGTAGTTTTGATTTACATTTCTCTAATGACCAGTGATGATGAGCATTTTTTCATATGTTTGCTGGCCTCAAATATGTCTTCTTTTGTAGTGTCTGTTCATATACTTCACCCACTTTGGAATGGGCTTGTTTTTTTCTTGTAAATCTGCTTTAGTTCTTTGTAGATTCTGGATATCAGCCCTTTGTCAGATGGGTAGACTGCAAAAATTTTTTCCCATTCTGTTGGTTGCCAATTCACTCTAATGACTGTTTCTTTTGCTGTGCAGAAGCTGTGGAGTTTGATTAGGTCCCATTTGTCTATTTTGGCTTTTGTTGCCAGTGCTTTTGTTGTTTTGGTCATGAAGTCCTTGCATATGCCTATGTCCTGAATGGTTTTGCCTAGATTTTCTTCTAGAGTTTTTATGGTGTTAGGTGTTATGTTTAAGTCTTTAATCCACCTGGAGTTAATTTTAGTGTAAGGTGTCAGGAAAGGGTCCAGTTTCTGCTTTCTGCACATGGCTAGCCAGTTTCCAACTATCATTTATTAAACAAGGAATCCTTTCCTCATTGCTTGTTTTTGTCAGGTTTGCCAAAGATCAGATGGTTGTCGATGTGTTGTGTTGCCTCCGAGGGCTCTGTTCTGTTCCATTGGTGTATATCTCAGTTTTGGTACCAGTACCATGCTGTTTTGATTACTGTAGCCTTGTAGTACAGTTTGAAGTCAGGTAGTGTGATGCCTCCAGCATTGTTCTTTTTGATTAGAATTGACTTGGCTATGTGGGCTCTCTTTTGGTTCCATATGAACTTTAAGGTGGTTTTTTCTAGTTCTGTGAAGAAGGTCATTGGTAGCCTGATGGGGATAGCGTTGAATCTGTAAATTACTTTGGGCAGTATGGCCATTTTCACAATATTGATTCTTCCTAACCATGAGCATGGAATGTTTCTCCATCTGTTTGTGTCCTCTCTTATTTTGTTGAGCAGTGGTTTGTAGTTCTCCTTGAAGAGGTCCTTTACGTTCCTTGTTAGTTGTATTCCTAGGTATTTTATTCTCTTTGTTGCAATTGTGGGTGGCAGTTCGTTCTTGATTTGGCTGTCTTTAAGTCTGTTACTGGTGTATAGGAATGCTTGTGATTTTTGCACATTGATTTTGTATCCTGAGACTTTGCTGAAGTTGCTTATCAGTTTTTAGGGGATTTTGGGCTGAGGCAATGGGGTCTGCTAAATATACAATCATGTCGTCTGCAAATAGAGACAATTTGACTTCCTCCTTTCCTATTTGAATACCCTTTATTTCTTTTTCTTGCCTGATTGCTCTGGCTAGAACTTCCAGGACTATATTGAATAGGAGTAGTGAGAGAGGACATCCTTGTCTAGTGCCAGATTTCAAAGGGAATGCTTCCCGTTTTTGCCCATTCAGTATGATATTGGCTGTTGGTTTGTCATAAATAGCTTTTATTATTTTGAGATACGTTCCATCAATACCTACTTTATTGAGGGTTTTTAGAATAAAAGGCTGTTGAATTTTGTCAAAGGCCTGCTCTGCATCAATTGAGATTATCATGTGGTTTTTGTCTTTAGTTCTGTTTATGTGGTGAATTACGTTTATAAACTCGCGTATGTTGAACCAGCCTTGCATCCCTGGGATGAAGCCTACTTGATCATGGTGGATAAGCTATTTGATGTGCTGTTGCAATCGGTTTTCCAGTATTTTATTGAAGATTTTTACATGTATGTTCATCATGGATATTGGCCTGAAGTTTTCTTTTCTTGCTGAGTCTCTGCCAGGTTTTGGTATCAAGATGATGTTGGTCTCATAAAATGATTTGGGAAGGATTCCCTCTTTTAGGATTGTTTGGAATAGTTTCAGAAGGAATGGTACCAGCTCCTCTTTGTATGTCTGGTAGAATTCAGCTGTGAACCCATCTGGACCTGGGCTTTTTTAGATGGTAGGCTCTTAATTTCTGCCTCAACTTCAGACCTTGTTATTGATCTATTCAGGGTTTTGACTTCTTCCTGGTTTAGGCTTGGGAGGATGCAAGTGTCCAGGAATTTATCCATTTCTTCCAGGTTTACTAGTTTATGTGCATAGAGTTGTTTGTAATAATCTCTGATGATGATTTGTATTTCTATGGAATCTGTGGTGATATCCCCTTTATTGTTTTTTATTGCATCTATTTGATTATTCTCTCTTTTCTTTTTTATTAATCTGGCTAGTGGTCTGTCTATTTTGTTGATCTTTTCAAAAATCCAGCTCCTGGATTTACTGATTTTTTTATGGGTTTTTCTGTCTCTATCTCCTTCAGTTCTGCTCTGATCTTAGTTATTTCTTGTCTTCTGCTAGGTTTTGAGTTTTTTTGATCTTGCTTCTCTAGCTCTTTCAGTTTTGAAAATAGGGTGTCCATTTTAGATATTTCCTTGCTTCTCATGTGGGCATTTATTGCTATATATTTTCCTCTAGACACCACTTTAAATGTGTCCCAGAGATTCTGGTATGTTGTGTCTTTGTTCTCGTTGGTTTCAAAGAATATCTTTATTTCTGCCTTTATTTCATTGTTTATCCAGTCAACATTCAAGAGCCAGTTGTTCAGTTTCCATGAAGCTGTGCGGTTCTGAGATAGTTTCTCAATTCTGAATTCTAACTTGATTGCACTGTGGACTGAGAGACTGTTTGTTATGATTTCCATTCTTTTGCATTTGCTGAGGAGTTATTTACTTCCAATTATGTGGTCAATTTTAGAGTAGATGTGATGTGGCGCTGAGAAGAATGTATATTCTGTGGATTTGGGGTGGAGAGTTCTGTAAATGTCTATTAGGTTTGCTTGGTCCAGGCTTGAGTCAAGTCCTGGATATCCTTGTTAATTTTTTTGTCTCATTGATCTGTCTAATATTGACAATGGGGTGTTACAGTCTCCCACTGTTACTGTGGCGGAGTCTAGGTCTCTTTGTAAGTCATTAAGAACTTGCTTTATGTATCTTGGTGCTCCTGTATTGGGTGCATATACATTTAGGATGGTTAGCTCTTCTTGTTGCATTGATCGTTTTACCATTGTGTAATGTCCTTCTTTGTCTCTTTTGATCTTTGTTGGTTTAAAGTGTATTTTATCAGAAATGAGAATTGCAACTCCGGTTTTTTTTTTGTTTTTTTTTTTTTTTTTTTTTTTTTTTTGTTTTTTTTTTTTGCTCTCCATTTGCTTGGTAAATCTTTCTCCATCCCTTTATTTTGAGCCTTTGTGTATCCTTGCTTGTCAGATGGGTTTCCTGGTACAGCACACCGATGGGTTTTGGCTTTTTATCTAATTTGCCAGTCTATGTTTTTGATTGGGGCACTTAGCCCATTTACGTTTAGGGTTAATATTGTTATGTGTGAATTTGATCCTGCTATTTTGATGCTAGCTGGCTGTTTTGCCCATTAGTTGATGCTGTTTCTTCATTGTATCAATGCTCTTTACCATTTGGTATGTTTTTGGAGTGGCTGGTGCTCATTGTTCCTTTTCTATGTTTAGTGCTTCTTTCAGGAGCTCTTGTAAAGCAGGCCTCCTGGTGGTGAAATCTCTGAATACTTGCTTGTTCATAAAGGATTTTATTTCTTCTTCACTTATGAAACTTAGTTTGGCTGGATATGAAATTCTGAGTTGAAAGTTCTTTTCTTTAAGGATGTTGAATATTGGCCCCTACTCTCTTGTGGCTTGTAGGGTTTCTGTTGAGAGATCTGCTGTGAGTCTGATGGGCTTCCCCTTTTGGGTGACCTGACCTTTCTCTCTGGCTGTCCTTAGCATTTTCTCCTTCATTTCAACCCTAGTGAATCTGACAATTATGTACCATGGGGTTGCTCTTGTTGAGGAATATCTTTGTGGTGTTCTCTGTATTTCCTGGATTTGAATATTGGCCTGCCTTGCTAGATTGGGGGAAGTTTTCCTGGATAATATCCTGAAGAGTATTTTCTAGCTTGGATTCATTCTCTCCATCACATTCAGGTACACCTATCAAATGTAGATTAGGTCTTTTCACATAGTCCCATATTTCTTGGAGACTTTGTTCATTCCTTTTTACCCTTTTTTCTCTAATCTTGCCTTCTAGTTTCATTTCATTGAATTGATCTTCGATCTCTGATATCCTTTCTTCTGCTTGATCAATTCAGCTGTTGAAACTTGTGTATGCTTTGTGAAGTTCTTGTGTTGTGTTTTTCAGCTCCATCAATTCACTTAGATTCCTCTCTAAGTTGTTTATTCTCATTAGCATTTCATCAAATCTTTTTTCCACGTTCTCAGTTTCTTTGCATTGGGTTAGAACATGTTCCCTTAGCTCAGCAAAGTTTCTTATCCCCCACCTTCTGAAACCTGTTTCTGTCGATTCATCACACTCATTCTCCATCTAGCCTTGTTCCCTTGCTGGTGAGGAGTTTTGATCCCTTGTAGGAGAAGAGGCACTCTGGTTTCGGGTGTTTTCATCCTTTTTGCGCTGATTTCTTCCCATCTTTGTAGATTTATCTGTCATCTTTGCAGTTGTTGGCTCTCAGATTGGGTCTCTGAGTGGACGTCCAGTTTGTTGATGATGAAGTTATTTCTTTCTGTTTCTTAATTTTCCTTCTAACATTCAGGCCCCTCTGCTGTAGGACTGCTGAGGTCCACTCCAGGTCCTGCTTACCTGGGGATCACCTGCAGCGGCCTCTTCACTTTCGCTGGGAGCTGCAATCCTGAGCTGCTCTTAATCGGCCATCTTGGATCTTCTCCTCCGAGTGCAAAGAATTTTAAAGTGATGACTCTCAAGGAAGGAAATACATTCCAAAGGGTTCTATGTTTGATACTCATTTGGAATTGTGGGGAGACCACTCAGCTTCTGCATCTCTCTCACTGGGAGCTGCTTTCCGGAGCTGCCTCTTATTTGGCCATCTTAGGGATATAATCACAAGGTCCCATGATAGGCTGTCTGCAGGCTGAGGATCAAGGAGAGCCAGTCGGAGTTCCAAAACTAAAGAATTTCGAGTCCAATATTCCAAGGCAGGAAGCATCCAGCACCAGAGAAAGATGTGGGCTGGGAGTCTGGGCCAGTCTCAATTTTCATGCTTTATTAATAACATTCCCCTTTTACCAATCAGGTTTAAGTTAATCAATATTATAGGAAGAACAGAGTATATAGATATATAATGCTTTCTCTTCCCTATAAAAATAGGAAGAGAAAAGTAGATCAAATATGTCTATGACATTGCCATATGATTTAAGCCTTTGAGATTCCTAATAATTTTGCTTCCTGGGTGGATGTAGGCCAGAATGATGGAATAATTTTCCAAAATTTAAAACTTTTTAAAATTTAAAATGTATCAATGTAGAATATCACCTAGTACATTTGAAACATTTTCCTTGGATTGATATCTTCTTATTTCATGTTGCAGGAGGTATCCTAGTTCCAATATATTTTGGGGCTCTGACTGATATAACATGTATGAAGTGGTCCACCAAAAACTGTGGAGCACGAGGGGCTTGTAGGATACATAATTCCACATTTTTGGGGTAAGTTTTCATAAACATATTTTATTAATAGATTTTTTCTTAACTATGTTAATTTCTAAAGTCTTTTTTAGTGTGATTATAATCTTAATAATAATAGCTACCATTTAGTGAACACTTGGTTTGTATTTAGTATTGTATCAGGCATTGTGGTGTCTCATTTTAATAATCATAGAAACTGTAGAAAATGGATTTTTCTGTTTTTCCCTTAAATATGAAGAAAACAAGTTTCAAGAATAATGAATAACTTGTCCAAAATTGCAAAACCAAAAGAAATACAGCTGGGATTTGTACTTGAATCTCTTTTTATTACAAAACTCTCCTCCACTGGCTTCTCCAGGAAGACTTATAATGACCAGCTGGTACCCTGGTTATATGGTCATTGAGGAAAATACAAGAAAAAAAATGTTTCAATACTCTTCTATTCATAGGCAGAGGTATTCTCTAAGTGGTATTCTTAAGATAACTGGATGATCATCTGGAAAAAAAGAAGCTGCTGCAATTGTTCCTCACCTACTAAGGAAACATTAATTTGAAATTTATATATTGACCAAATATATAAATTTTACGTATGAAATTATAAATGTTAGAACTACTCATATAGGATTTCTTTTAATTATCTAGGAAGAAAAAAAATGTGTTTCTAAGTGTATTAGTCCAATCTCACACTGCTAATAAAGATTTCGGAGACTGGGTAATTTATAAAGGAAAGAGGTTAAATTGACTTACAGTTCTTCAGGTCTGGAGAGGCCTCAGGAAGCTTACAATTATGGCAGAAATTGAAGCCAACACATCTTTCTTTACATGGCAGTAGTAAGGAGAAGTGAAAAGTGAAGGAAGGGAAGAGCCCCTTATAAAACCATCAGAACTCATGAGAACTCACTCACTTTCATGAGAAGAGCATAGAGGTAACCATCTCCATGATTCAATTATTTTCCACTGGGTCCCTCCCATGACACATGGGTATTATGGAAACTACAGTTCAAAATGAGATTTGGGTGGGGACACAGCCAAATCATATCATTCTGCCCCTGGCTCCTCTAAAAGCTCATGTCCTCACATTTCAAAACACAATTATGCCTTCCCAACAAGCTCCCAAAATCTTAACTCATTTCAACATTAACTCAAAAGTCCACGTCCAATGTCCCGTGTGAGACAAGGCAAGTCCCTTCTGCCTATGAGCTAGTAAAGTCAAAAACAAGTAAGTTATTTCCTAGAAACAATGGGGGGGTAAGGTAAAGGCATTGGGTAAATACACCCATTCAAATGGGAGAAATTGGCCAAACAAAGGGGCTACAGGCCCCATGCAAGTCTGAAATCTAATAGGGCACTCATTAAACCTTATTGTTCCAAAGTGACCTCTTTGACTCCATGTCTCACATCCAGATCACACAGATGCAAGAGGTGGGCTCCCATGGTCTTTGGCAGCTTCACCATTGTGGCTTTGCAGGGTACAACTTCCCCCTCGAGCCTGCTTTTATGGGCTGGTATTGTGTCTGTGGCTTTTTCAGGCACACAGAGCAAGGTGTTCATGGGTTTTCCATTCTGGGATATAGAGGATTGTAGCCAACTTCTAACAGCTCCACTAGGCAGTGCCCTTGTGGGGACTCTGTGTAGGGGTTCCAACCCCACATTTTGCCCTGGCAGAGGTTCTGTATGAGGGCCACATTCCTGCAAAAAGCTTCTGCCTGGAAACCCAGGCAGTTCCATACATGATCTGAAATCTAGGAGGAGGTTCCCCACACCTCAATTCTTGACTTCTGTGCATCTACAGGCTCAACACCACGTGGAAGCTATCAAGGACTGGGGCTTGCCACCTCTAAAGCCATGGCCCAAGGTGTACCATGGCTTCTTTTAAAAATGGCGAGAGTGGCTGGGACTTGTAGCACCAAGTTCCTAGGCTACACACAGCAGGGGTCCTGGAGCCCAGCCCTCAAAACCAGTCCTTCCTCTTAGATCTCCTGGCTTGTGATGGGAGGGGCTGCCACAAAGTTTTCTAACATGCCCTGGAGACATTTTCTCCATTATCTTGGCAATTAACATTTGGCTTCTCATTACCTATGGAAATTTCTGCAGCTGACTTGAATTTCTCCCCCAGAATATAGGTTTTTCTTTTCCACTGCATCATCAGGGTGCAAATTTTTCAAACTTTTCGGTTCTGCTTCTGTTTGAACACTTTGCCACTTAGAAATTTCTTCCACCAGATACCTAAATCATCTTTCTCAAGCTTAAAGTTCCACAGATTTCTTTGGTAGGGGCAAAATGTCACCCAACTCTTTGAATAGCAAGAGTGACATTTACTCCAGTTCCCAACAAGTTCTTCATCTCCATCTGAGACCGCCTCAGCCTGGACTTTATCATCCGTATCACTATCAGCAATTTGTTCAAAGTCTCTTGGAAGTCTCTTGGAAGTTTCAAACTTTCCCACATCTTCCTGTTTTTTGAGGCCTCCAAGTATGTCTTCTGAGCCCTTCAAACAGTTTCAACCTCTGCCTGTTACCAAATTCCAAAGTTGCTTCCATATTTATGGTTATCTTTACAGCAGTGCTCCCTTATCCAGTATCTTTTTACTCTAGTAGTCCATTCTCATACTGCTAATAAAGACATACTCAAGACTGAGTAATTTATAAAGGAAAGAGGTTTAATTGACTAGCAGTTCTGCAGGGCTAGGGAGACCTCAGGATATTTAGAGTTACAGCATGGGAGGGGAAGCAAACATGTCCTTTTTCACATGGCAGCGGCAAGAAGAAGTGCCAAGCAAAGGGAGAGAAAAGCCCTTTATAAAACTATCAGATCTCATGAGAACTCACTGTCATAAGAACAATTTGGAGATAACTACCCCCATAATTCAATTACCTCTCACTGGATCTTGTCCACAACACTTGGAGGTGACGGGAACTAAGATGAGATTAGGGTGGAGATACAACCAAATCATAACACTAAGTATGACCCAAATGCCTCAAATGATAATTAAAAAAAAATGGTAGAAGGATTTTTATTGCAAAAGCAATAAAACCCAAAGGTTTATACCCAATAATGTGATTAACAGGCTGAATGGTAATATTGTTTTACATTCTCTTATATTTCACTAGACTGCTTTCTACAATGGCAGAACTAATTTACAACCCCACCAGTAATGTATAAGTAAGTGTTCCCTTTTCTCCACCACGTTGTCAGTATCTGTCATTATTTTACTTGTTAATAATAGCCATTCTAACTGGTGAGAGATGGTATCTCATTGTAGTTTGATTTGTATTTCTCTAGTAATTAGTGATGTTGAATCCTAAGTGAACCTATGGAACAGAAAATCAAATACCACATGTTCTCCTTTTTAAGTGGGAGCTAAACCTTGAGTATACATGGAAAAAAGAAGGGAACAAGAGATATTGGGTGGAGTGTCTACTTGTGGGTGGAGGGTGAGAGGAGTGTGATGATACAAAGCTACCTGTAAGTGACTATGATTATTACCTGTGTAACAATAAGTTTGCATACGAAACCTGTGTAGCATGCAATTTACTTATATAACCAAAAGCTGCATGTGCTCTTGAAACTAAAATAAATGTTAAAACAAAGAAGATAACGAAAAGGAACAAATAAAAAAAATTTTTTTAATCTACATCACCAAAGCTAACTTTAAGTGAAGTTCAACAACAAAATATAAATTAGAATAATTTATAAGTCAGACACAGGCATAGGCAAATGTCCTATGTATATAAAAATTCTTAAAAATTAACAAAACACCAAATGCTGGCAAGAATAAGACAACAGGAATTTTCTTTTATTATTAGTGGTAATGTAATATGGTACAGCCATGTCAGAAGACAAAGTTAAATTTTCTTACAAAGCTAAAGATAGATTTATTGTATGATTAAGCAAGCATGCTCCCAGATATTTACCTAAATTAGTTGGAAACATGTCCACACAAAAACTGGCATTTGAATGTAAAAAAGTGGAAATATTTAAGATGTCTTTCAATAGGTAAACAAATAACTGAACTGTGGTACATTCATACAACGGAATATTAGTCATCAATGTATTGGTCCAGTCTCATAATGCTATAAAGAACTACCTGAGACTGGGTAAATATGAAGAAAACAGGATTCACAATTCAACAGGCTTTAGAGGAAGCACGATTGGGAGGCCTCAGGAAACTTACAATCATGATGGAAGGCAAAGGGGAAATAAGACATGTCTTCTCATGGCAACAGGACAGAAAGAGAGAGCAAAGGTGGAAGTACCACACACTTCTAAACCATCAGATCTCATACCTCACTCAATATCTTGACACCAGAAAGGAAGAAATCCACCTCCATAATCCAATCACCTCCCACTGCGCCCCTCCTCCAATTCAACATGAGATTTGGGCAGAGATAC
This sequence comes from Ateles fusciceps, assembly GCA_036589455.1. Classification (NCBI taxonomy): domain Eukaryota; kingdom Metazoa; phylum Chordata; class Mammalia; order Primates; family Atelidae; genus Ateles; species Ateles fusciceps. The sequence goes on from JAZHEH010001022.1 coordinate 9,254,907, forward strand.
AAATCCAAACCACATAATCAATGTTTTTAAAAATGAGCTATCAATCTACAAAAACAAAGAAAACACTTAAATGTGTAAATTTTTAAAATGCCATCTACAAAAGCTTTGGGTTATATAATTTTAACTGTATGACTTTGTAGAAAAGGCAAAACAATGGGCAGTGAAAAGAGCAGTTGTTTCTTGGGGATCAGTGGGGGAGAAGTCAGGAATGAATAGGTCTGACATGACATTTTTTAGGCCAGTGAGACTATTCTGTATTATATTATAAAATTGGATTTTAATATTATGCATTTGCAAAACCTATAGAAATTTACAACATTCAAAAGTGAACTCTACTGTAAAATATGAACTTAATAATATATCAGTATTGTTTCATCATTTGGAAGAAATGTGCTGTACTAATACAAGGTGTTAATGATGGTAGAAACTGCATACGTTGGTCAAGGATCCTTCCATACTTTCCGTACAGTTTTTCTGTAAAACTAAAATTTCTATAAAGTATAAGAACAATTAAAGAAATAAACATTTTCCAAAAAAAGTCACTAGAGGTTATGAAACATATCAAAAGCTGAATATCATTTTTTCATTCATTGACAATTACAGAATTGCAATTAAAAGTCACCTAGATTGTCAACAAAGATATTGATTGCAGATTGTGTTGGCAAAGTAAATGAGTTTGAGCCAGTGGCAGTACTTCTAAGAATTTATCCTGTAGCTATCTACGTTCCAAAAATACTAAAAACAATGTAAATTTTAATCAATAAGGTATCAATTAAATAAATAATGATACATGCATGTAAATGAATATTCTGAGTTCTTAAAAAAAGAAGGAAAAAGATGTTTACTTTCTAATATGAACACTATTCATGATATATTTTTATGTCAAAAAAGGAAAGCCTGAAGAATATGTGGAGCATGCTGTTATTTATGTTAAGTGGAGAATGTTTCTTAGTTAAGGTTAAATCCTTGGAGAAAACTCCCTCGGTCAAATTTACTAAGTGAACTTTCTCCTACTTATTGTGTAAATTCACCATCGAACATTCCCAGCAAGTAATGTTCCAGCTTTTCGTAGAATTCTAGTAAAGCAGCAGTCACTACCCCACATTCTTCTAACTTTAAGTCCTTATTATCCAAAATGTCTTCCTAAATGGTAGATTTTATTTCTATGAATAAAAGTGTGGAAAGAAATAAAAAGGAACATTTACTAAAGTTACATTAATGACATTATTTTAAGAAAGTGTTTATTTTTTATTGGAATCATAACTCATTTTAAGGACAACTGGCAAGATGCTCCTCAGATTCTCCTCAAAGCAATGACCACCAAGTCGAAGCATTAGCATAACATTTTAGGATAGCATTACTTTAGTTACTTTAGTTGCAGTGTAAAAAGACCCCTAAAACAATTTCTTTTAAAAACCATAATAGTTCCTTTGCCTTTAGTGAAAGTTTAGGCAAAACTAAAAAGAAATGTGTGTATGTGTATGTGTGTGTGTGTGGTGTGTATTGCGCATGTACATATATATATATATATATATATATATATATACAGGTATGTACGTATGTAACTGGGAAGCAGCAGAAGAGGTCAGAGGATGTGATGTGAGAACGGCTATGTATATTGTTGCTGCTTTTGAAGTTGAAGGAAAGGGCCCAGAAGCCAAGGAATGTAGGTCACCACTGGAAGTGGGAAAAGGTTGATGAGACCCCATCTCTACTAAAAAATACAAAAATTAGCTGGGGCACGGTGGCAGGCGCCTGTAATCCCGACTACTCAGGAGGCTGAGATAGGAAAATAACTGGAACCTGGGAGGTGGATGTAGTAGTGAGCTGAGATCTTGCCACTGTACTCTACTGTGGGCAACAGCGTGAGACTCCATTTCATAAATAAATAAATAATAAAATGAAAAAGGTGCAGCTCTACCAATACCTTGACTTTATAGCCAGTTAATGCAAGTGTTAGGCTTCTAATATCCAGTGCGTGCTTCAGGCTTAACTCATACACCCTTTCTTCAAAAGTTTGCACCACTCCAGCCACTTGGAAATAACCATCCTTCTCTACAACTGTCCTGGCACATTGTTGCTCACACATGACCCTTATTACTTTTATTTTAGTCACCTGTGTTCACTTCTGGATTGTTTAAAGTGGAATTTTTTTAAAGAGCTGTTATTTGCCAGTTAATACGTAAAACGTTAAATGACTATTTTATGTTTATTAATGGACTTTATCTTTTAGAACAGTTTTAGAATCACAGTAAAATTGAGGAGAAAGCACAGAGATGTCTCATATCCTGCCCGTTCCCACACCTGCATAGCCTTGTGCATTTACCAACATCTCCCATCAGGGTGGTACAGTTGTTACAATTGACAACCCATACTGAAACATCTTTATCACTCATGATCCATAGTTCACATCAGGTTTCACTTTTGTTGTGGAACTTTCAAAGCATCTGCAATGAATGTATAATGATACATAATCCACCATTACACTATCATAAAAAGTAGTCTTGCTGTCCTAAAAATCCTCTGTGCTCTGCCGATTCATCTCTCCTTTCCCTCTAATCCCTGGAAACCACTAGTCTTTTCACTTCTTCCACAGTTTCATCTCTTTTGGATCACGTAGTTGGAATCATAGATTATGTAGCCTTTTCAGACTCGCTTCTTTAACTCAGTAATATACATTTAAGTTTCCTCTAGATATTTGCTTGATAGGTTTTTTTTTAGTAATAATTTATTATCTAGACAATAAAATATTATCTAGATAATAAAATAATAAAATATTATCTAGATAATAAGAAGATAATAAAACAGTTTATACATTCATCTATTGAAGGCCATCTTGAGAGCTTCCAGGCTTTGGCAATTATAACTAAAAGTTCTATAGATGTCTCTGTGCAGGTTTTTGTGTAGATACAGGTTTCAACTCCTTTGGATCAACACCAAAGTGCAATTAGTTGATCATATGATAAAATATGTAATTTGTATTTAAAAATGTCAGATACTGGCTTTAAAAGTGGCAGTATAATTTTGCATTTTCACCAACAGTGAATGAGAGTTTCTATTGCTCCACTTCCTTATCCACATTTAATGTTTAGTGTTCTGGATTTTGGCCATTCTAAACGGTATGTAGTGGTATCTCATTGTTGTTTAAATGTGCATTTCCTTGATGATATATGAAGCATCTTCTTATATGCTTATTTGCCACCTCTATATTTTTTGGAGAGGTATCTGTTAAGGTCTTTGGCCCATTTTTTAACTGGGTTTTTTCTATTATTCAGTTTTAAGAGTCTTTTGTATATTTTAGAAAACATTTATTTTAATGTCTTTTGTGAGTATTTTCTCCCAGTTTGTATCCTTTGACTCTCATTTTATCGTCTTGACAGTATGTTTCTCACTTACTCAGAGAAGAATTTGTTTGTTTGTTTGTTTTTTTCAGAAATGGATCTCTCTCTGTTGCCCAAACAGGAGTGCAGTGGCACCTTCTTAGCTCACTGTAGCCTTGAACTACTGGGCGCAAGCAATCCTCCTACCTTAGCCTCCTATTAATGTAACTATGTGATTGCTTATCTTATTTAGCTTATTAGTATAATGTATTATGTAATTGATATTTGAATGTTGAACCAGTCTTGCAAACCTGAGATACATACCTGGATAACTCTTCTATTCAAAAAGTTTTAATTTTAATGAAGCCCTGATTATCAATGATTTCTTTAATAAATTGTGCATTGCATCTAAAAAGTCATAAACAAATCCTAGATTGTTTTCTCCTGTGTTACCTCCTGTGTTACTATTAGGAGTTTAATAGTTTTACATTTTACATTTTGGTTAGTGATTCATTTTGAGTTAATTTTTGTAAATCGTAAATTCATTATGTTGCATGTGGATATTTAGTTATTCCAGCACCATTTGTTGAAAATATTAACCCTTTGTCCATTGTATTGCCTTTGTTCTTTATTAAAGATCAGTTGACTATATTCAAGTGTGTCTATTTCTGGGCTATTTGTTCTTTCCACCGATATATTTGTATATTATTTTACCAAAATTACACTGTTGTGATTACTGTAGCTTTATAATAAGTCTTGAGGTCAGGTAGTATCAATACTATTATTTTGTTCTTCTCCTTGAGTACTGTCTTTGCTATTCAGTATCTTTTACCTCTTCATATAAACTTTAGAGTTAGTTCATCAGTACTCACAAAATAACTAATAAAGATTTTGATAGGGATTGCATTGAATCTGTATATCAAGCTGGGATGAACTGACATCTTGACAATATTGAGTCTTTCTATACTGTACATGAACATGTAATATTACTTCATCTTTTAGTTCTTCTTTAATTTACTTAATCAGAGTTTTATAGTATTCTGCATGCAGCTAATATATATATATTTTATTAAATTTTTATCTAATGTTTCATATTCAGGGGTGCCAATGTAAATGATAATGTGTTTTTAATTTCAAATTCCACTTGTTCATTGATGATATATAGGAAAACTTTTCATTTTATCTTGTATCCTGCAACCTTACTATAATTGTTTATTAGTTTCAGGAGTTTTCTATTATTTGAGAGTTTCTACATACACATATGTAAACAAAGATGATAGTTTTATTTCTTCCTTTCAACGTGTATACATTTGATTCCCTCTTCATTTTTTAAAAAATCACATTAGCTAGGATTTCGGTAGTATAATACATTTCGACCTCTATATTCCCTTCAACCTGTATACATTTCATTCCCTTTTCATTTTCTTTTTTTTTTTAATTGCATTAGCTAGCATTTTTGGTACCATGTTGAAAATAAGTGGTGGCAGGCAACATCCTTGCCTTGTTGCTGACCTTGGCAGAAAAACTTTGAGATCTTTACCATTAAGTATGATAAGTGTAGCATTTCAGGAGATTTTTTTTTTTAATCAGGTTGATAAATTCCCTATTCCTAATTTAATGAGAGTTTAGTCATGAATGTGTGTTTGCTTTTGTCAAATGCATTTCTGCATTTTCTGATGTGATCATGTGATTTTTTTCTTCTTTAGTCTGCTAATATAAGGAATTATATAATTTGGTTTTAAATGTTGAAACAGTCTTGTAAACCTGAGGTACATTTCACTTTGTTGTTGGATATAATTTTTTATACAATGTTGGGTTCAATTAGCTATTTTTGAGAATTTTTTTATATTTGTAGATGTATTGCTCTGTAGTTTTCTTTTCTTTTTTTGTAATAACTTTGTCTGCTTTGGGTATTAGAATACTGCTGACCTCATGGGGTGAGACAGGAAGTATTCCTGCCACCTGTATCCTCGGAAGGAGATTACAATGAATTGGTATAAATTCTTACATGAGTGTTTGATAGAACTCACCCATGAGCCCATCTTGGTTTGGTGACTTCCATTTTAGAAGGTTTATTAATTATTAATTCATTTCTTTAACATATATAAGCCTATTCAGATGTTCTATTTCTTCTTGTGTGAATTTGCAAAGATTGTATCTGTCAAGGAATTGGTCCATTTCATTCAGGTTATTAAAATTGGGGGCATAGTGCTGTTCATGCTATTCCTTTTTTTATCCTTTTAAGGTCAATGGGATCTACAGTGATGTTCCATCTTTTAATTCTCATATTAGTAAGATGTATTTACCTTTTTATCTCAGCCTGGTAAGGGGCTCATCAATTTTATGATTTTTTTCCCAGAGGAATAGCTTTTGTTTTTGTTGATTTTCTCTGTTCATGTCCTGTTTTAAATTTCACTGATATGTGCTCTACTTTTTATTATTTCTTTTTATTCTGCTTACATTGAATTTAACTTACTCTTCTTTTTCTATGTTGTTAAGGTAAAAGATTAGGTCATAGATTTCAGATATTTCTTCATTTTAAATATATGCATTGTTGCTTTAAATTTTTCTCTAAGCCTGATTTTGGGGCATCCCATAACTTTGAATATTATAATTTTATTTTCACCTTGTTCAAATTATTTTTAAATTTTTCATGAGATTTCACCACCTTGCCTCCTATGTTTCTTAAAAGTGTATTGGTTAATCTTCACATATATTGAGATTTTCCAGTTATCTTTCTGTTATTGATTTCTAGTTTAATTCCATTGTGCTCTCAGAAAAGACATTGTATGATTTCTGTTCTTTTAAATTTCGTAAGATATGTTTTATAGCCCAGAATGTGGCCTATCTTGATGAATAATATATATGAGCTTAGGAAGACTTTATAGTCTGTTGCAGTTTGATGGAGGAGTCTACAGATGTTCATTATATGCTCTTGATTGATAGTCATTGAGTTAAACTATGTCCTCACTGGTTTTTGCCTGCTAGATCTGTCCATTTCTGATAGAGGCATTTTGAAGTCTCCAAACATAATTGTGGACTCATTTACATTAAATCTCCACCTAACATTGTTGATAGGTTCTTAGAAACTGACGTTAACCAAAACAATATACTGTATGCCATAGAAACTTTACTCTTTTTTATACCAATTATCGGTAGTAAAATTGGTTTCATTACACAATACCAAATTTCGCTTAAATTTACTCATTTCCAAAAACCTGTTGATGATGTTAAGTGAGGACTTACTTCATTTCTCTTTGCAGTTCTATTATTTTTTCCTAACATATTTGACACGCTATTCTTACAATCTTACGTATTAAGAATTGTTATTTTTTTAAGGGACAATAAGAGAATGGATCCCTTGTTATTATGTAAGGCCTTTTTTTAAATCCTTGATCAATTTTCTTGCTTTGAAATCTGCTCTGTTTCAAATTAATATAGTAACCTCCAGTTTCTTTTGATTAACATTAGCATTAATCCCTCAGTCTAATTATTTTTAATCTATATGTCCTCATATTTAAAGTGAGTTTTTTATGAACTATATGGTTTGGTTTTTTGTTGTAATCTGCCAACAATCTTATTATTAATTTTTTGAGACAGGGTCTCACTCTGCCACCCTGGCTGGAGAGCACTGGCTTGAACATGGCTCACTGCAGCTTCAACCTGCTGGGCTCAAGGAATCCTCCTGCCTCAGCCTCCCATGTAGCTGGGACCCCAGGTGTGCACCACCATGCCTAATACTTGAATTTTTGTAGAGATGAGGTCTGAGTTTGTTTCCCAGTCTGTTCTCAAATTCCTGGCCTCATACAATCTTCCTTCCTTGGCCTCCCAAAGTTCTGGGATTACAGGCATCAGCCACCATGCCCAGCTAGTATTGTTCTTTTAATTGATGCATTTCGCTCATTGACATTAAAAGTGATTACTAATGTAATTGATGACTATTAACCATATTTTTTCACTATTTTCTATTTGCTGCCCTTGTTCTTTGATCCTACTTTTGTCTGCCACTTTTTGTCTTTTTCTTGTATTTTAATTGAATGTTTTATATAATTTTATTTTCTCTTATTTCTAGATTATTTGTTGTGCAATTTTAATTAAAACATTCAGTGTTTTCTTAGAGTTTGCGATATACATTTAGAACAAATCTAATTTACATTTAAATAACACTTTATAACTTCACAGATAATGAGTACCTAATAATACCAAAATAACCCTAATTCTTCCTTCCTATCCATTGTGTCATTGATGTCATTCACTGCACTTATCTGTAAGCATACATAAACATGTAAATAAGCATGTAAATTAAATATTATTAAACACATTGTTGCCATTATTATTTGGAACAAATTGTTTTCTATTAAATCAATTTAGATGAAAATGTTTTTATTTGACCTTAACTGATTTCTTCTGTGATATCCCTTCTTCTTTATGTATATCCAAGTTTCTGACCTGTGTCCTTTTTCTTCTCTCTAACAAACTTCTTTTAACATTTCTTGAAAGACAGGTATACTGGCAAAACCGTCCCTCAGTTTTTGTTTGTGTGAAACTGTCTTCATTTCTACTTAAATTTTGAAAGATAATTGTACAGAGTACAGAATTTTAAGTTAGAGGTGTTTTTCTCTTAACAGTTTAAATATTTCATTCCACTCTCTCCTTGAGTGCATGGTTTCTGAAGAGAAGTCTGATGTAATCTTTTGCTCCTTTTATACATAAGGTTTTGTTTTGTTTTATTCTGGCTTCTTAAAGGATGTTTTCTTCATTTTTGCTTTTCTACAGTCTGAAAATAATAAACCTATGCATAGTTTTTCTGGCATTTATCCTTCTTGGTGTTTTCTGAGCTTCTGGGTCTGTAGTTTAGTGTCTGACATTTATTCAAGAAAAATTTTCAGTGCTTATTATTTCAAATATTTCTTTTGTTCTTTTCTTTCTTTCCTTAAAGTATTCCCATTATACACACATAGTCTTCACAAAGTTCTTGGCTATCCTGTTTCTTTCCCCATTCTGGTCTTATTTTTCTTTGCTTTTTAATTTTGAAGCTTTGTATTGGGATATACTTAAACTTAGAGATTGTTTCCTCAGCTGTGTTCTGTCTAATAATTTAAAAAGTAAGGTATCTGTCATATCTATTACAGCAAAATTTATTCTTTAGTGATTTTTTTTTTTGGTTCTTAGAATTTTTATCTCCCTGCTTACATTGTTCATCTGTTCTTCCATGCTGCCTACGTTATTCATTAGATCCATTAGCAAATTAATAATAGTTGTTTTAAATTTCCATTTTGATAATTCTAACATCCCTTATATACCTGGTTCTGGTTTTAAGTCTTATTCTTTTCAGATGGTGTTTATGGCCTTTTAGTATGAGTCTTGCAATTCTTTCTTGACAGCCAGACAAAATGTATTGAGTAAAAGGAACTGCTGTATGCAAGTGTTTATTAATGTGGTATAAGGTGCTGGAGAAAAGTAGCATTCTATACTTCTATGATAAGGTCTCAATCTTTTAGTGAGCCTGTACCTCTGGATTTTGAACTTCAAACTTGTTTCTCAGTTTCTCTCTCCCGCCTTTAGGTGGAATGAGATGGCTTGAGGGGTCTGGAGTTGTGTATTTTTTTCCCTCCCAGAGGAAGGCTAGAGACAGCTGGAATTTAGTTTCTGTAGCTTCATTTAAAAAAAAAAAAATAAGGAAAACTTTTTATGCTCCAATGAAAAGAATAAATAGAATTGCTATGTAAATATTTGTATGTATAACTTCTTTTTTATTATTATTATTTTAAGGTCTGCATACTGGGGGAGAAAAAAATGTAAGAGATTTTACACAATTTAAAATAATAAACTATATTCTTTATTCTCTTTTCACAGAAGAGTCTACTTCGGCTTGACAGCAGCCCTGATGTTTCCAACACTTGTTCTACTTACTGTATTTATTTTTGTTGTAAAGAAAAAATTCCATGGAAAGGATACCAAAGCATCAGAAAATGAGAGAAAAGTAATGGATGAAGCAAACTTAGAATTCTTAGATAACAGTGAACATTTTGTATCTTCTGCTGAAGAACAGTAAAGCATGTAATTAACAGGAAAGTAAAAAAACAATTTTGCTGCAGTTTCCAACTAATGCATTGATTCAGTAGCATGTTATTTTTGTGCATCTGGTCTTTTCACTGAGAATTCCCACATTCTTCACTTATGATGGAACAATGAATAACCCTATGAATTTATAATGAAACAAACTATAAAAATGGGAATAGCCATTGTTAGGACATAGCTATGCATTTGTAGTTTAGAATATATAATTCATAAAAATTTAAAGTGAGAGGCATGGTTAGTACATAATAGAAGAAACAGTACTTGCTCAGGTAATTGTAACTCTTAATAAAACCAATGACTAGAATATAAGTGGAGGTAAAAGAATAAGATTGATTAATAGCCTGAATAAAAAGAAAAGCCTGAAACCTTTTTTAAAACAAAACAAAACTGTTTAGATATTTTATGTAGGCCTAAAATCTAGCCTCTATTTATAGTATAATGAGATCTATTTTTCATGTTAAATTGTACATTACTCAGAAATTATAAATATTATTAGTTTAGAATTTGAAATTGTGTTTGACAAGCGACCTTGATGTATTTTCTTCCAGCCTCCCATTAAATACTACTGAAGAAATAGAAATATTCAAATATTTGCAAGGTGTAGTTGTCAGGCAACATGTTATAGTATATGTGAAATTTCTACTAGGCCTATGGAAATAGTTTAAGAAAAGCTAACCTTGACTTCAAAAACAAAACCCATTGATAAGATGTGTCTTCATTGCATCTGTCTGTTCTCTGGGAGAAGTAAAATCTGTGTCACTCTCTTGCACATTGGTTTGTTGGTTCGTCATGCACAAAAGGATACTTTCCATATCTCTATAAGCCAGACAAGAAATAGGGAAAATGAGATCAAATATTTAAATATTGAATTTTCTAGTAGCAACAACTCTACTGTAATGAATGCTAGAGGTTGCAGTTACTTATTCTTAATTGATTAAAAGATTTTTTTTGCATCAGAGTCAAGTGTAAAAATCTATTTTATAAGAAATATAATTATTGATCTACTTTATAGATTCTGAATTCAAGCATTTGTGATACAACTTGGATATCTTTAAAAAATTTCACATGATGCTAGTATTCCTTGATAGACAGAAAGTCACGGGATAAGAAAAGGTATTCCTCAGTGTAACAAAGTCACACAAAATAAATATTACTAGAATCTGGGAAATGGCCTGAAAGTTATATATATGTACACACACACACACACACACACACACACACATATGTAACTTCATATATATATATATGCACACACATATATGTGTAACTTCCAGTGTTACATATATATGTATGTATATGTACATACATATAGACACACAAATACATAAATACACATATATACACACACACTTATATAAAGATATGTATTAATATATTTAATTAATATATGTATTAATGTGTCCCCAGTCCATAAGCTAAAGAAAAGATACATTAATGACACAAACAGAAACTTGTGGAAAACCACACATTTGCTAGCTTTGTAGGTGTCATATAACAAAGGTGATGGGATCACACACACACACACACACACACACTAGTACATATTTATGGAATGCAATGTGATGTTTCAATACATGTGTACATTGTGTAATGGTCTAATCATGATTATTAGCATATTGATCACCTTACATATTTTTCATTTTTTTATTGTGAGTACATTCAAAATCCTCTCTTCTAGCTTTTTGAAATATACTGAAATATATATTATTATTAGCTAGAGACACCCTACTATACAGTAATTACCAGTATCTTATTCCTCTTATCTAACTTTAACACTTTACTCATTAACCAGCCTCTCCCCGTTCTTCCACTTCCCCTGTTTTTCCCATCTTTGGTAACCACTATTTTATTCTCAATGTCTTTGAGATCAATTTGTTCAGATTCTTCACATGAATGACATCATGCAGTATTTTTCTCTCTGTATCTAGCTTATTTTTCTTAACATAATGTTCTTCAGGCTCAACTATTTTGTTGTAAATGACAGGATTTCATCTTCTTTTTGTGGCCAAATAGTGTTCATTATATATATATATATATATCATATTTAATTTTCTTTCCTTTTTTCTTTCTTTTTTTTTTTTTTTTTTTTTTTTTTGAGACAGAGTCTAGCTCTGTCCCCAGACTGGAGTGCAGTGGCCTGATCTTGGCTTACTGCAACCTCCACCTCCTGGGTTCAAGCAATTCTCCTACCTCAGCCTCCAACGTAGCTGGGATTACACCCAGCTGCCACCACACCCAGCTAATATTTTTGTATTTTTAGTAGAGATGGTGTCTCACCATCTTGGCCAGGATGGGTCTGGAACTCCTGACCCTGTGATCCATCCTCCTTGGTCTCCCAAAGTGCTGGGATTACAGGTGTGAGCCATCGCACCCGCCCACCTTTTCTTTTTCCGTTTCTCTCTTGATGGCATTTAGGTTAATTCCATGCCTTTGATAATATGAATAGTGCTGCAATAAACATGGGAGTGCAAAATGACTCTTCAACATACTTATTTCATTTCCATTGGCCATATACCCAGTAACAGGATTGCTGAATCATATGATAGATTTATTTTAAAATTTTTGAGGAACCTCCATACTGTTTTTCATAACCTCTGTAGTAATTTACATTCCCAATAGTGTATAAAACTTTCCTGCTCTCCACAGTATTGCCAGCATCTTTTTGTCTCTTTGATGATAGTCATCCTAATTGGGGTGAGGTGATATCTCATTTTGGCTTGCATTTGCACTTTTCTGATTGTTAGTGATATTGAGCATTTTTTTTTCATGTAACTGTTGACCATTTCTATATCTTCCATGGAGAAATGTCTATTCAGGTATTTTGCTCATTTTTAAATTAGATTTTTCCTACTGAATTGAGTTCCTTATAAATTCTTTCTTTTAACCTCTTGTCAGATATACAATTTGCAAATATTTTCTCCAGAACAGGTTTTCTCCTTAGTCTGTTGATTGCTTCCTTTGCCCTGCAGTAATTTTTTAGTTTGATGCAATTACTCTATTTTTGCTTTTGTTGCCTGTGTTTTTGAGATCATGTCTCATAAATCCTTGCCCAGATTGAAGTTATGTAGCATTTCTTCTTGTATTATTCTAGTATTTTCATAGTTTCAGACATTACATTTAAGTCTTTAGTCTATTTGAATTGAATTTTGTACGTGGTGAGATATAGAGGTCTAGCTTTAGTCTATTGCATGTGCATATTCAGTTTTCCCAACACCATTTACCGAAGAGACTGCGCTTTCCTCAATTTGTGTTCTTGGCATCTTTTTTGAATCATTTGGTTGTAAATGGATGAATTTACTTCTAGGATCTCTGTTTTGTTCCATTGATCTTTTTGTCTTTTCTATAATTTTTTGGCCAATACAATGCTCTTTTGGTTACTATAGCTTTGTAGTATATTTTTAAGTCAAGTAGTGTAATGACTGTAGCTTTGTTCTTTTGCTCAGAATTGCTTTAGTTATTCATCATCTTTTGTGGACCTCCAGTAGTATGTTGACTAGGTCTGGTAAGAGTGGGCAGCTTTATATTGTTCCCAATCTTAGAGGAAATGCTTTCAACAATTCTTGATTTAGCATTATGTTGCCTGTGAATTTGTCATATATGGCCTTTGTTATGATGAATTATGTTCTTTCTATACCTAATTTGTTGAGAGTTTTTACTATGAAGAGGTATTTAATTTTGTCAAATGCATCTGCATTTATTGAAATTTCATCACATAATTTTTATCTGATTCTATTGGTATAAGGTATCATGCTTATTGATTTACATATGTTGAAATATCCTTGCATCCCTAATATGAATCCCACTAAATTTTTTGAATATGTTGTTAAACTTGGTTTACTAGTATTTTGTTGACAATTTCTACGTTTAAGTTCATCAAGGATATTGGCCTGAAGTACTTGTGTTGCTGCTATGTCTTTATCTGGTTTTAGAATCAGTGTAATTATGGTTTCACATAATATATTTGAAAGAGTTATTTCCCTTTCAATATTTGGGAATAGTTTGTGAAAAACTTTATTAGTTCTTTAAAAATATTTTATAGAATTCAGCAAGAAGCCATTATGTCCTGGACTTTCTTTTCATTGAAGACTTTATTACTGCTCCAAACCTCATTACTCATTATTTGTTGGTTCGTATTTTTAACATTTTCTTAACACAATCTTGGCAGGTTTAATAAATTGCTTGTATTTCAATAGTTTTTGGGTTACAGGCACTTTTGGTTACATGTGTGATTTCTTTAGTGGTGATTTCTGAGATTTTCACATACCTGTCACCCAAGCAGTGTATACTGTACCCAATATGTAGTCTTTTATCTCTCAATTCTCTCCCAACCTGCCTCACCCTTGGTAGGTTTTTGTGATTAGGAACTTACCCATTTCTCCTAGATTTTTTATATTGTTGGCATATAATTAATTGTTCATAGTGGTTTCTCATGATCTTTTGTATTTCTATGGTATCAGGTGTAATGCCTCCTTTTCTATCTCTGATTTTATTTATTTGACTCTTCTCTCCTTTTTCTTGGTTAGTCTTGCTAATGGTTTGTCAATTTTGTTTAACTTCTCATAAAATCAGTTTTCTATTTTATTGATATTTGTATTGTTGTTAAGTCTCTATTGTACTCTGATCTTTATTGTATCTTTTCTTCTCCTAATTGTGAGTGTAGTCTATTGTTGCTTTTCTATCACTGAGATCCATCATTTGGTGGTTTATTTGGGAGTGTTCTTCTTTTTTGATGTAGACATCTATTGCTATAGACCTCCTTCTAATAACTGTTTTTGCTGTATTTCATAAGTTTCAGTGTTTTGTGTTTTCATTTTCACTTGTCTCTAGAAATTTTTAAAATTTTTCTTGTAATTTCTTTATTGACGTATTGGTTGTTTAGAAGCATGTTGTTTAATTTCTATGTATTTGTAGCATTTCAGAGCTCCTCCTATTGTTGATTTCTAGTTTTATTTCATTTTCATGAAAAATGATACTTGATATAATTTTAGTTTCTTGAATTTGTTAAGACTTTTTTGGTAGACTAACATATGATCTCTCCTGGAAAAAATACCATGTGCGGTGTAGAACATGTATTCTGTAGCTGTTGGATGGAATGTTCTGTAAATGTCTGTTAGGTCCATTTGGTCTAGAGTGCAGTTGAAATCTGAAGTTTTCTTCTTGATTTTCTGTAAATAATCTGTCCATTGCAGAAAGAAGGGTGTTAAAATTCCCTAATATTTTTGTATTATAGTGTATCTCTCCCTTTAGATTGGGTAATATATCCTTCATGTATTTAGATGCTTTGGTAGATATTGGGTGCATAGGTATTCATGATTGTTAACTGCTCTTGTATTGATTCTTTTATCATTATATAGTCTGTTTTTCTCTTTATATATTTTTAACTTGAAATTTGTTTTATCTAAGTATAGCTACTCTTGCTTTGTTTTGGTTTTTATTTTTATAAGCCTCTTTTTTTCACTCATTCACTTTAAGTATATGCATGTCTGTACAGGTGAAATGAGTCTCTTGTAGGCAACATAAAGTTGAGCCTTGTTATTTTTACCCATTCTGTCAACTTTATGTCTTTCAACTGCAGTATTCAGCCTATATATATTCAATGTGATTACTGAAAGTAATACCTTACTACCTGTCTGGGGCTTGTGTTGTCCAAGGAAGCTGCATCATCTGGAGTCATGGGTCCTGCAGGGTTTTTTCCTAGGCTAGTTTGAGTTTTTTCTTCTTTTCATCCTTTGATGATGATGTAGTCTCCAGACTGGTGCTGGTGTACTGGAAATTCTAGGAGTGGTGCCTGTGATAAGAGATCTTTTATAATCTTTGTAAAGAGCAGATTAGTACCAATGTTTACACACAATTTCTTTTACAATTAATGTTTTAAAACTTGCTTAGACCTTCAAACAAAATTTATACAACTTACTTGAATAAATTCCCTTCTATAACATTTTTCATGGCTTTCCCTGACAAACTTAGACGTGTCTTAACTTTCTTTGTTTTATAATGTTCCTTACTAAAGTTACATTTTTATATCTATAACTTCCTTATGATTTCTTTCTCTGCTTCCTAATCTACTTTGTCTTGCTTTCTGTGCCTATCTTTCTCTTTGCCTCCTTGTCTCTTTCTCTCTCTCTCTCTCTCTCTCTGATTCTTCTTTTTATACTATCTCTTTCCTTAGTCTCACTTTCTGTATCTCTCTCTCATCTCTATCTCCTCTAGTTTCTCTCTTACTCATTTTTGCTTTCTATTTGTCTCTCCAGTTTTTCTGTTTCTGTCTGTCTTGGTCAAGCAGTGATGTCAACACTTGTAAGTCTGCTTGCTCATTGCCATAAGCTAATGGGCCAGGCAGTGAGCTGTGGGCTTGAGATTAGGCTTAATTAAATCTGTTTTAAGATTTTGCAGTAGATAAACTGAGTAAGCCAAGTCACTTACTATGTTTATGGGCTTAGCAGGAAACGTTTTTAAAGCTAGTATTACAGCTTTAATCTCAGCTCTCTGACTGCTAGTAAACTTAGATTGGGTGATTGAATTATGTAGTCGCTACCAGATTGCAGCTTTTCCCTGTTTACCTGATCTATCAGTAAACAGTGTTAAAGTATTAGGTATGGAAGAGTGTAATATCACTTTGAATTACTCTCTCCTTACAGGAATCTTCATGATATCAGGGTCATAACTTAGTAATTGACTGTACCTTAACCATGTGCTTAAAGTCACAGGCAGAATAGTTTAAATCTTGTAATTGAGTTTTCAGGCTGACCAAATTTATGGACTTTAAACTGGCAGACAGTTCTGAAAACAGTGACTTACTAGCAGGGCAAAGACTATCTTTAATCAGTGAGGTAAGACAGTCATTTAAGCATATGTTTCTACTACACTTACAAATTTCTTTCACTTTTAAGTACTTTAGTACTTAAATTAAATTTGGAGAGAGTTATGTTAGAGATAATAGTAGCTGTTATCAGAATTTAAATTTTACTTAAATCTCAGCAGAGAATTATAATCTGGGTCCCCCCCCCCCCCCCCACCTTTTCTTTGTCTTCTTTTTTTTTTTTTTTTTTTTTTTTTGCCTACTTGGCTGTGTGTGATATTTTTGCTTGCTCACTCCTTCCTCCTGCCCTTGGGTGGCAGCTGGGCAGACGTTCCTGCCCACACCTCCTGCCCTTCCCTAGCAGGCTAATTCCAGTGCACTGGGCCTGGCTCTCCATCGCCATTGCCATTTCCGCCATGCAGGCCTAGTTGCTGGAGCATTTGCTAGCTCCAGGTCTGCAAACTTTTTGCTACTGCTTGCTCCCCCTGCCTGGGTGGTAGCTGCCAGCTTGGGAGGAGCTTTCTTGCCAGAGCCTCTTCTGCCACCCACCATCCACTTGGCCTGGCGGTTTCTGCCTCTAATGCCTTTTTTCTTATCTTTTTATAAACACCCATCTGATTGCCTTGTTGATCATCAATTACTGGGCAGGCTAAGTGTTCCTTCTCTAATGATGCTTGCTTAAGACAAGGTCCTATAGCTTTATCATCTCCCTTGTCTTTTTTTCTAATTTATTGGAGGAGGGGATCAGGTAAAAACTCCATTTCATCCTTATTTTGGCATGGTGATAATGTCACATTGCCCTTGTGCATGATTTCTCCCCACTTGTTCCCAGTGCTTTACATCTAGCATGCTCTTTGCTGGGAACTATGGGCTTTGGGAAACAACAGTTTGCATTAGCTCCCTTAATTGAGCTTGTGAGACTGAAGCTCAGCTAGCCTTAAGCACCTTTTTCAATACTGTTATATACTGACTTTGTTGTGCTGATAACTGCTGTCCCAATGATGAATCCCTAGCCTGAAACAATGCCTCCCCGAACTTGGAATCCCCAGTGGGTAACAATGACTTACTGACTACTTAACCAGACCTCATGGTCCCCTTTACCTTTTGTTTTCAGGGGTCTGTTGCTCCTCCTTCACAGTGATAATCTCTTCATTTTGCCCCAAGTTTGGATGCCAGCTTGATGATGATCACATCGAGGTCACCACCGGAGACATTGATCACCACCTGTGGGGGATCTGTCCTGTAAACCCAGACTCCATGGTGGAAGAATAAAACATTCAAACAGAGTACAATGAACGAGTAGGCTAGGGAGGTCATCTGCTGCTCTCAGAGGGCAATTGCAGCTACCCAACCTCTCACTAGCTGTTCTTCCTCACATTTATTCAGTATAGATTTAATAACAGAGGTTGTAAGTCAATACACTTGTGGATAATTAACATGGTTAAAAGGATGGTTATACAAATAGTAAAAGATTTGATTCTGGGCCACAGAGCAAACACCATTAACAAATAATTCCTGGTTGACCTCCCCCTGAGAAGACCATCCAGGGAAATATTTACGTGAGTAAACAAGCTGGTTAGAGTAGAGACAAAGAAATGTGTGGTAAACAGACTTAACTGGGGAAGCTTCTATTATCCCTCATCTTTACCCTATAACCTAATGCCCTAAGGTAAGAACTGGCCACCTTTAGCCTGTTCCACTATCACAAGTTATAAAAACTTTTCGAACTTCCAAAAGGCTTGAGACTATATCTTACAACTTTCCCTAATATTTCCCTTAATATTTTGCCAACCATCCTGAGTGAATCCCAATAGACATACTTGTTCCATTACTTAGAGAAAAATCAATCAGATTTTTATCATTCAGGAAATAGATGTGGGTTTTTCATATGTGACTGTTAATTTATTGATGTATTTTTCTTCTATACCTTATTTATTAGGAATTTTTATCATGAAGGAATACTGAATTTAGTCAACAGCACTTTCTGTGTCTATTAAGATGATCACATGATTTTCATTCTATGGATGACACCTTATTGATTCACATGTGTTGAATAATCTTTGCATTCCTTTAATAAATCTCACACAATCCTTGTATATTATTTTTGATGTGTTGTTGGATTCTGTTTGCTAGTATTTTGTTGAAAATTTTTGCTTTTATGTTTAGCAGGAATATTAGCCTATAGTTTCCTTATTTCCTGATGTCCTGATTGGATTTTGATTGCAGTGTTATGCTGATCTTGTAGAATGAGTTAGGAAAAATTCCCTCTGCTTTACATATTTAGAATAGTTTGAGAATAATGGGTTTTAATTCTTCTTAGAAAGAATTGTATAAGTAGAATTATACCAGTGGAATTCAACAATGAAGCTATACAGTTCTCAACTTGTATTTGTTGAAAGACTTTTTATTACTGATTCAACCATGTTACTTGTTTTCAGCCTGTTAGATTTTCAATTCCTTCTTCATTCAATCATGATAGGTTGTGTGTCAGGAATTTACTAATTTTCTCTAGGTTTTTCAATTTTATTGGAAACAAATAGTTCTCAGATTAGCTTCTGATTCTTCATATTTCTGTGGTAGCTGTTGTAAAGTTTCCATGTTCGTTTATGATTTTATTTATCTGAGTCTTTTTTTTTTTAGTCTACTTAATGGTTTGTCAATTTTCATTTTATTTTTATGCAACCAGCATTTTGGGGTTGATCTTTTGTATTGTTTTTACTCTCTTTGTCAATTAATTCTGCTCTGATCTTAATTATTTCTTTTCTTCTAATTTGGGTGTGGTTGGATTTTTTTGCTGTTCTTGTTGTTGATTGAGGTATATGTTCAGGTTTTTATTTGAAATCTTTCTAGGTTTTTGATGTAGGCCTTTAAATACTGATTTTACTGTGTCTCATAGATTTTGGTATATCGTGTTTTTATTTTCATTTGTTTCAAAGAGTTTTTAAAGTTTTATTCTTAATTTCTTCCTTCACTCATTGGTCATTCAAAAACATGTTGCTTAATTTCCACATATTTGTATAGTTTTTAATGTCACTCTTGTTGTTATGTTAGTTTTATTGTAATTTTGGAGACTTGTTTTGTGTCCCAACATATTTCTATCCTGGAGATTGTTTCACGTGCTGAGGAAAAGAACGTGCATTCTTCGACTGTTGGGTAAAGCTTTCATAAATATCTAGCAGGCCCACTTAATCTATGATAAAGTTTATTTATTTATTTTAATTTTCTGTTAAAATTTTAGATTTGGAGGTAAATGTGTAGGTTTGTCACAAGAGTGTATTGTGTGGTGCTGAGGATTGGGCTTCTATTGATTCTGTCACCCAGATAAAGAAAATATTATCCTATAAAAAGTTTTTTTTTGTCCTTTGTCCCCATCTCTTTCTCCCTCTGTTTGGAGTCCCCAATGTCTATTGTTCTCATGTTTATGTCTGTAGGAATGTAAGATTTAGTGGAAACATGTGTTTCTTACTTAGTTTGTTTAGGATAATAGCTTCCAGCTGCATCCATATTGCTCTGTAGAACATGATTTTATTCTTTCTTAGATCTGTGTAGTATTCCATAGTGTATATGTACCACATTTTTTTTATCCAATCCACCATTGATGGGCACCTAAGTTGATTCCATTCTCTGCTACTGTAAATAGTTCTGCAAGGAACATATGAGTGCCCATGTCTTTTTAATAGAATGATTTATTTTCCTTTGAATATATACTTAGTAATGGGATTACTGGGTCAATTGATAGTTCTTTGAGAAATCTTCAAACTAGTTTCCACAGAGGCTGCACTGATTTGCAGTTCCAACAACAACGTATAGTGTTCCCTTCTCTCATAACCTCACCAACATCTGTTAGTTTTTAGCTTTTTAATAATAATAATTCTGACAGTGTGAAATGCTATCTCCTTGTAGTTTTGATTTTCATCTCTCTGATGATTAGTTATGTTAATTTTTTTTAATTGGCTGCTTCTATGTCTTCTTTTGAGAAATGTCTGCTCATATCTTTTGCTCACTTTTCAGTTGGGTTTTTGTGTTGCTGTGATTTATTTAAGTTGCTAATAAATGCTGAATATTAGTTCTCTGCTGGATGTGTAGTTTGAAGATTTTTTTGTCCATATCTTGTAGGTTGTCTGTTCGCTCCATTTACAGTTTCTTTTACTGTTTAGGAGCTCTTTGGTTTAATTAAGTTCTAATTGTCTATTTTTTATTTAGTTGCACTTGCTTTTGGGATCTTCATCATAAATTATTTTCCTAGCCTGTATCTAGATGAGAGCTTCCTATGTTTTCTTCTAGAATATTTATAGCCAATCAGCACTGCAAACTTTGATGTTGTCCCAAGTTCCATCATTATAAGTTTATGCCCCTGACTTAAGACTTGGTCTCCAGCCAAGTTGGAAGAAAAATTTTTTCATTCACTGTGCATTGTGAGTGATACATATTTTTTTAAACAGCAGGTTTTTATAGGGGTGAAATAGAGAACATGAGGATGTTCACAAACTGAGAGAAAAGATCACAGAAAAGTGAGATTATAAATATTAAAAAATTGGCTATTCAGTAGTTTTTTTAGGACTGATCTTACCAAAAAAATTATATACATTTAAATTATCTATAAAAATGTTTCTTTATGTCACATACATTAAAATTAAATCTTCCTTTGTCTGATGATTCCAACATCTGTGTCATATTGTGGTTTGGTTCTGATGATTGCTATATCTGTTGAGTATGTGTGTTTATTGCCTTTTGATGTCTCAGAATTTTTGGTTCAAATCCACAAATAGGAATATTAATACTGGAGTAAATATTTTACATGGAGATAATCAGATCTTTCCTTCTGCTAGGCATATATTGTGGGGGTTTGTGTTAATATTATGGATGGGTTTCAAGTTTCTTGTTGCTCTGATTACCCTGGGAATATCAAAAGCTTTAAATATTTTAGGAAAAATGTGTATATAGAATCTGACCCCCTGTCTAGATTTGGTTTTCTCTTTTACTGTATTACCCAGAAACACTCTGTCTCTTGCAGCTCTCCCAGCAATATTCCACTCTGATTTTTACTAGATACTCAGTAGCATGAGGGTGATGTTCCCATAAAGCTTAATATTAGGCAAGTTCTGTGAATCTTGGTCTTGAAGATGACCTTGAGAATATCTGCACATGGGGCATCCTGGCATGGGTGTCAATACCTGAACAGGGTGATGAAAATATCACTGTGGTAGGGGAGAACAGGGCAGAGGTTTGACATGAAGTGTTAGAACATGAGTAAAGACAGACTACTGTCTAGATAGGAGAGTGGCCCAGTTCCCAGTGTGGAAACCCAAGTAAAGTGAAGAAGAGATCTGCAGGGGAAAAGATAGAAGCTGGGTTGTCATGCCCACATTGACTCACTTACTTTGGCTTTATAGAAATTAAAATCCGCTGCTGGCTTCCTCCACCTTCATTCCTCCTCAAGATTGCTTTCATTATTTTTAGCCTTTCACATTTTAAGGAAAAGGCTAATATTATCTTGTCAGTTTCTACATTTCAAAAAGTACTGGGATTTTGTTCAAGATTTCACTGAAACTATAGATGTACCTTTGGAGAGCCAAAGTTCTTACAATATTGTTTTTCAATGAATGAACATGATATAGAGTTTAAAGTCTTTAAATATTGTTTTGTAGTTTGGGAGTCATGGTCTGGGATACCCATTATGAAACTGATTCCTTGGGTTTAAAATTTTTTTTATTCTACACTAAGTAGTATACTTTACTAATATTTTTGAATGCTGCTAAAGTATAAATCACTACATTTGATTGTGTAATTTGTATTCTATACAGATAACTTGTAAAAATTAGCATAAATTTTGAGATTTTATATGTAGTAACTTTTAAATTATCTACCTATACCACATTTCACTGACATTTTATTGTCTTCTTATTCTTAAATTTAAATTCTTTTTATTGCCATTTCTCTGACTATAACATCCAGGACAATGTTTAATGGAAACAGTGATAGTAGACATTATCTTCTCACTCATGACATCAACAAGAAAGCTTTCAATATTTCCCATTTTAATATAATGATTACTGTTGGGTTTGTTTGCTTTTTTTTAAGTCATGATTATATCCCAAAACATGTCACATGGAATTTGTTGTGCTTTTTTTTCTCATTCTAAGTAAAGATTTGCTTCATATGCTCATTTTTATTTATAATTTTGAATTATTTTCTTATAAAGACCTTCCTTTTAAATTTTATAATCTTATGAGCAAAAGAGTTCAAGACTATAGTAAGCTCTGATCATACCACTGTACTCTAACCTTCGTGCTGGAGAGAGACCTTGTCTCTAAGAGAAAAAAAATAAACTTAGAAGTGTAAAACTCCACAATACCTAGCCCTATCCTTCTTGGTGCAGATATTCAGTGCTGCTCGGATAATGATCCTCCAGCGGTCTTCCAGCTCTGTCACCCTTCCTGTGTTGTCTTTCTTCCCTAGGCTTTTTCCCTCATGATTGCAAGGTGGCTACTGCTCCCCCATGGCTAGTATCCCAGTTCGGAAGAGAAGAAGAAAAATGTCTTCTCAGAAAGCTTTGCTGTTTTATTTCAGAAAGACATTCCTTCCTAATTAGCAAGCCTCTGCCAATATCTCATTGGCCTAATCTGTAACCACTGAAATGTAGCTAGTAACAAAGGAAACATACTTATATTTGCTTCTATTTTTACATCAATAAGGACTTGATTTTGTTAGTCCTCTTCATCAATCTGCAGTCTCTATTTTTCACCAAGACCTGCATTACAAGCATAGGCAAAAAACTGATTAGTTAGTGACTCACCACATTTACATAGGGTTTGAAATTAACTAGTACTTTTACTTGTTGTTCTGTAATTTCTTTTCTTTTCATCCTAATAAAAAGATACCAACTTGAATTCTATATCTTACAACTTAGTAAGTTACCACCTGCCTCCCATACCCACACCAACACACTTATCCTCTACAATAAAGAAATGAAATGAAATGAGAAATCAATTGTGTTCCATAAACATCTATTGGAGATCCTCAATAACTCTTATGATATGGGGACTCAGTGTCTTCCCCCTTTAATAAAATGCATTATTTTATGTATAATTATTATTTTTACTGATGTGAGGTTCTTTATAAAACATTGTTATGATTATTGTTAGAGAAGGGTGTTGCTCTTGAGCCCAAGCTTGAGTGCAGTGGCACAATAATGGCTCACTGCTGTCTAAATGTCCTAGGCTCAAGCAATCCTCTCACCTCAGCCTTCCATGTAGCTGAAACTATTAGGTCTCACTATGTTGCCCAGGATAGTCTTGAACTCCTGGACTCAACTGAGCTCAAGCAATCCTCCCACCTCAGCCTCCCAAAGTGCTGAGATTACACACATGAACCACCATATCTGGCCAAGGTATTATTTTTTAATTATGTTTTTTTCTGTACTCAAAAAAAAATCAAATGACACAAAAGGAATTGAAACACAAATGTATTGTCCTGTGATCCTCCTTATGACTAGCCCAATGCCCCAGAGACAAACATTTTTAAGCAGTTTTGTTTTTAGTTCTGCTGGTAGTAAACTCCATAAAGCTAATATGTGTATACCATTAAATGTTAATTTGCCAAGTTTAAAACACCTTTTAACTCCTTGCCATAAAATATGACAAACGGTTATGCCTTTTTCCTTTTATGTTTTTCCCAATTTTCATTTTTTGAAGTAGTTTTCAAATTCCTGTAAATATTCATTGCATTTGGAATTATAAATAATATGTTAAACCACAACTTTTAATTTCATTAATTTTAGACTTCTCATAATATTGAGTAAGAAAAAAAACTGACCCTTAACTTCTCACCAACTGTTTTGTTTCCCTCCTCTGCATTTGTCTGCTATGTTATTATCTCTACCCTCATGAGGGTAGTACCAGCGCTCAGAATAAGCAATGAACTCCCAGACCTCGTGGATGCCGATGACAGAGATCAAAAGGGATCCAAAAATGCTCCAACACCCCCTTTCTCTGACCTGCTTTTCTCCACCAAGAAGTGTCAAAAGAGAACCCTATGCTTTCAGAGTAAAATACCATCTCCCCCCATGAGGGAGTAAGAGTGATCTCACAGTACTAAGTCCACAATCATGTCCCTCTGGGCCTACAATGCTGCACTGAGGGAGGAGTTTAAGTGCGTGAATTGTGCAAAGAGAAAGACAGCTTTCTCCAGTCTCCTCAAACCTATCAATAGGGGGTCAAAAAAGGGCCACAGGTGCTTGAACGAGTTACTTCTTCTCCAGTTTGCCTCCATGAAAAAGGAGGAATTCCTCAACTTCTTTTGTTGCCTGAGAGACATCCTTATTTCTTCTTCAGGTTTGAATAACATTTTGACCAAATATATTATTTTAGGATAAAGTTTTTTTTTTTCTTTTAGCACTTTAAATATGTTACTCTCCTGAAGTACCATATTTGAAGTAGTTTCCACTGAAGAGTCTGCTGCCACATGTATTGGAGGGCCGTTATGGTGCTATTCATTTCTTTTATCTTGCTGCTTTTAGGAGCCTCTCTTTCCTTGATTTTTGGGAGTTTGACTATTAAATGCCTTGGGGTAGTCTTTGTTGGGTTAAATCTGCTTGGTGATCTATAACTTTCTTGTACTTGGATATAATATATTTCCTTAGGTTTGAAAAGTTCTCTGTTTTTTTCCCCTTTGAATAAATTGTCTGTCTCTGTCTCTTTCTTTGCCTCCTCTTTAAGCCCAGTAACTCTTAGGTGTGCCCTTTTGAGGCTATTTTCTGTATCTTGTAGATATGTTTCACTGTTTTTTTTTTCTTTTGTCTCCTCTGACTGTATATTTTCAAATAGCCTGTCTTCAAGCCCACTAATCATCTCTTCTGTTTGAACAGTTCTGCTCTTAAGAGACTCTGACACACTATTCAATATGCCAATTAAAATTTTCAACTTCAGGATGTCTGCTTGATTATGTTTAATTATTTCAACTTCTAATAAGAATTTACCTGATAGGATTCTGAATTTATTCTCTGTGTTATCTTAAAGTTTGTTGAGTTTCTTTAAAACAGCTATTTTGAATTTTCTGTCTGAAACATCACATATCTCTGTCTCTCTGGGATTTGTATTTGGTTCCTTAGTTCATTTGATGAGATAATATTTTCCTAAATGGGCTTGATGCTTGTGGAAATTTGTTAGTGACCGGGGGATTGAAGAGTTTGGTATTTAGTTTTCACAGTATATCTTGGGTGTTGTGATCTAAATTTTTGGTCACTGAAGCCATAAAGTCATTAGCAGGGACCCCAAGCTCAGTAATATTGTGGCTCATAGTGTCATACAGGTACCATTTTGGTGCTCTTGGACAAGATCCGAAAGAAGCTGTAGGCTTCCTTCACATGCAATTGATAAATTTGAATAAACTATTTAAATGTTCACATAAGCAGAAGGAGCATTTCAGTCTCTGAATAATCCTAATACCAAAATACAAATTTAATGAAATTAAGTAGATTTTCATAACAGAATATTTTTAGAAGTATTTGGAAAACAAAATGTAGGAAACATACCATTACATTACATGAATTGAAAGAAATTGATATTTAACATAAAAATGAAGCTGACTCTAAACTTTTTTTAGGGGGTTGTTTGAAATTTTCCTACTATCTAAATCTCAACTGCCATTGATATCTCAGAAAAACCACTGATGAACATTTTTATCTTATAAAAAAAAAATGAGGTTCTTAAAGGCAAAAAAACTTACCTGCGAGTACTTCTACTGATTTTAAAAAAACAAGTAAGTTGCAAACTACGTTTTCTAGTTCCAAGAAGAATAATACAGTTAGGTATTGCAGTTTAATTTTCAATTCATCATCATTCAAAACTTTGGAATTTTGCTGTATATCTCTGTACTCATTTTACTTCCCTGTGACTTTTGTCGCTACAACCTCAGTTACTGAAGAGATATTTTCACCAGATGGGTGACATTTTCTCAAAAGAATTAGGATCAATAAGACTGGAATAAAACTTGGTCTTCTTAGTGCTGCTGGCAATCCAAGGTAGAAGTATCTATTTTTTAATGTTAAAATATATTTAATTGTACATAAACTGTGTGGTTAGTGCAAACTAACTTTGCATATCTTTATAACGTTTCATTTCCATAAGGTCTACAGCAGCTAATACATTGATCTTGTTTAAGCTTCTCTGCTCAACTTGCTTATTCCAACGTTTGTTAAAATGTGTTTTGGTTTATAAAAAAATTTCCATTGAGAAAAATCTAAATTTATTTTTATCTTTTCTAACATCTTGTTATTGTTTTTATTATATTCTGCACAAAATAGTACCTTTACGTTACATTTAATACTGACAGTAATAGCAGTTATATTCTAGTACTTAACAAGAATGCTTTCAATAAATCACTATTAATTATACATACTTTTCTGGAATCTTGATAACCGTAATAGGTTGAAGAAGATATTATTTTTACTCTGAGTTTTCTTAAAGTATATATCAGAAATTTACATAATATCACCAAATAACTTTCATGAGTGTAGTTGAAAGAATATCCAATATTTTCCCACCTTTATTGTGTTAATGCAATATAACACACAAGTAGATTTTTCTGATGTTGGAACATCCTTGCATGTTTAAAATAAACAATGTTAGTCATTTTTACACATTGTTAGATTCACTTCATTGATTTTTATTTAGAAATTTTTCACGTATATTTTTAAGATTTGCCTATAATTTTTATAGTATGTAAATTGGTCCAGTGTGATCATTAACATTGTATTATCTTTGTAAAATAAATTAGATTATGTTATTTTATTTTTTGGAAGAACTTGTATAATGTAGGAATCATCAGTTCATTGTAGATTTGATAGAACTTGCCTTAAAAACATATGGACTTGGGCCGGGTGCAGTGGCTCATGCCTGTAATCCCAGCACTTTGGGAGGCCGAGGCAGGTGGATCACGAGGTCAAGAGATCGAGACCATCCTAGCCAACATGGTGAAACCCCATCTCTACTAAAAATACAAAAATTAGCTGGGCGTGGTGGCACGCACCTGTAGTCCCAGTTACTCTGGAGGCTCAGGCAGGAGAATTGCTTGAACCCGGGAGGCAGAGGTTGCAGTGATCCAAGTTCGCACCACTCCACTCCAGCCTGGCACCTGGCAATGGAGCAAGAAAAAAAAGAAAAAAGAAAAGAAACATATGGACTTGGTGCCCTTGGAAGATAGACTTTTTTTTTTTTTTTTGAGACAGAGTCTCACCTTGTCACCCAGGCTGGAGTGCAATGGCATGATCTCGGCTCATGCAACCTCTGCCTCCCAGATTCAAATGATTCTCCTGCCTCAGCCTCTAGAGTAGCTGGGAATTCAGGCACCCACCATTACGCCTGGCTAATTTTTGTATTTTTAGTAGAGACAGGATTTCACCATGTTAGTCAGGCTGGTCTTGAACTCGTGACCTCAAGTGATCTGCCCACCTTGGCCTCCCAAACATACGTTTGTTGGCTGCATAAATGTACTTTTGAGAAGGGTTCATTCATATTTTTTGCCCACTTTTTGATTTTTTTTTTTCTTGTGAATTTGTTTATGTTTCTTTAAATTCTGGATATTAGACCTTTGTCAGATGGGTAGATTGCAAAATTTTTTCTCCCATTCTGTAGGTTGCCTGGATACTCTAATGATAGTTTTTTTTGCTGTGCAGAAGCTTTTTAGTTTAATTAGATTCCATTTGTCAGCTTTGGCTTTTGTTGCAATGGTTTTTGTGTTTTCATAATGAAGTCTTTGCCCATACCTATGTCCTGAATGGTATGGCCTAGGTTTTTTTTCCAGAGTCTTTATGGTTTTGGTTTTACATTTAAGTTTTTAATTCACCTTGAGTTAATTTTTGTATAAGGTGTAAGGAAGGAGTTCCATTTCAGTTTTCTGTATCTGGTCAGCCAGTTTTCCTGGCACCATTAGTTAAATAGGGAATCCTTTCCCCATTGCTTGTTTTTGTCAGGTTTGTCAAAGATCAGATGGTTGTAAATGTGTGGTGTTATTTCTCAGGTCTCTATTCTGTTCCATTGGTCTATATATCTGTTTTGGTACCAGTATCATTCTGTTTTGGTTACTGTAGCCTTGTAGTATAAAGTTGTATAGCATGATACCTCCAGCTTTGTTCATTTTGTTTAGAATTATCTCATCTATGTGGGCTCTTTTTTTTTGTTCCATATGAAATTTAAAGCAGCTTTTTCCTAATTCTGTGAAGAAAGTCAACGGTAGTTGGATAGGAATAGCATTGAATCTATAAACTACTTTGGGCAGTATTGTCTTTTTCACAATATTGATTCTTCTTATCCATGAGCATGGAATATTTTTCCATTTCTTTGTGTCCTCTCTTATATCCTTGAGCAGTGATTTGTAGTTCTCCTTGAAGAGGTCCTTCAAGTTCCATGTTAGCTGTATTTCTAGAAATTTCATTATCTTTGCAGCAGTTGTGAATGGGAGTTCACTCATGATTTGTCTTCCTGCTTGTCTATTGTTGGTGTATAGGAACGCTTGTGACTTTTGCACATTGATTTTGTATTCTGAGACTTTGCTGAAGTGGCTTATCAGCTTAAGGAGTTTTTGGGCTGAGACAATGGGATTTCCTAAATATAGAGTCAGATCATCTGCAAACAGAGACAATTTGACTTTTTCTCTTCCTATTTGAATACACTTTTTTTTTTCCTTTCTCTTGCCTGATTGCCCTGGCCAGAACTTCTGAACTATGTTGAATAAGAGAAGTGAGAGAGCATCCTTGTCATATGCTGGTTTCCAAAGAGTGTGCTTCCAGCTTTTGACCATTAAGTGTGATATTGGCTATGGATTTGTCCTAAGTAGCTCTTATTATTTTGAGATATATCCCATCAATACCTAGTTTATTGAGAGTTTTTAACTTGAAGGAATGTTGAATTTCTTTAAGAATGTTGAATATTGGTCCCCACTCTCTTCTGGTTCGTAGGCTTTCTGCTGAAAGATCCACTGTTAATCTGATGGGCTTCCCTTCGCAGGTGACCTGACCATTCTCTCTGGCTGCCCTTCACATTTTTTCCTTCATTTTCATCTTGGAGAATCTGATGATTATGTGTCTCGGAGTTGATCTTGTGGAGTATCTTAGTAGTGTTCTCTTTCTTTCCTGAATTTGAATGTTGGCCTGTCTTGCTAAGTTGGGAAAGTTCTCCTTGATAATATCCTGAAGTGTGTTTTCCAACTTGGCTCCATTCTCCCTGTCACTTTCAGGTACACCAATAAATCAAAGGTTTGGTCTTTTCACATAGTCTCATATTTCTTGGAGGCTTTGTTCATTCATTTTTATTCTTTCTTTTCTAATCTTGCCTGCATACCTTATTTCTGCAAGGTGGTCTTCAATCTTAGCCTTTCTTCTGCTTGATCAGTTCAGCTATTGATACTTGTGTATGCTTCACAAAGCTCTCTTGCTCTGCTTTTCAGCTAGATCAGGTCATTTATATTCCCCTCTGAACTGGTTATTCTAGTTAGAATTTTTTGTAACCTTTTATTAAGGTTCTTAGCTTTCTTGCATTGGATTAGAACATGCTCCTTAACTCATAGTTTTTTTTATTACCCACTTTCTGAAGCCTACCTCTGTCAATTCATCGATTTCATTCTCCATCCAGATTTGTGTCCTCACTGGAGAGGTGTTGCGATCACTTTGAGGAGAAGCACCATTCTGGCTTTTGTAATTTTCACTGTTTTTTTCCACTGGTTTTTTCTAACTTTTGTGGATTTATCTACCTTTGATCTTTGAGGCTGTTGACCTTTGGATGGGTTTTTGTGGGTGGGCCTTTTTCGTAGATGTTGTTGTCATTGTTTTTTAGTTTTTCTTCTAACAGGCATTTTTTTTCTTAACAGATCAGCTAAAGTTTGCTGGAGGTCCACTGCAGACCCTGTTGGCCTGGGTATCACCAGTGGAGGCTGCTGAACAGCAAAAATTGCTGTCTGCTCCTTCCTCCAGAAGCTGTATCCTTGAGGGGCACTGGCCTAATGCCAGCCAGAACTCTCCTTTATGAGGTATCTGGTGATCCCTGTTGGTAGGTCTCTCCTAGTCAGAGGGCATGAACATCAGGCACCCAGCTGAGGAAGCTGTCTGTCTGTTAGCAGACACTATGCTGGGAGAATCCCCCCTTGTCAGGATAAGAGCCAGCAGGCAGCAGAGAGTAAGTCTGCTGGAGTTTCACTCACAGCTTGCCCCTCTCCCCAGGTGCTCCCAGGGAGATGAGAGTTTTATCATAAGCCCCCGACTGGAGCTGCTGCATTTCTTGGAGAGATGCCCTGACCAGTGAGGAAGAAGCTAGAGAAGCAGTCTGCCCACAGCTGCTTTGCCACACTATGGTAAATTCTACCCAGTCCAAACCTCCAAGTTTGCTTAGCACTGCCAGGGAAAAAAAACTGCCTACTAAAGCCACAGTAATGTCAATTGCCCCACCCCCAACCAGGCTTGATCATCCCAGATTGTCTTTGGATGGCTGGGCTGGCAGTGAGAATTTCAAGAAAGTGGTTCTTAGCTTGCCAGTGGTTCTTGCTTAGTTTGCTTACAACTTCAAGCCAGTGATTCTTAGTGGCTCCATGGGAGTGAGACCCTCCGAGCGAGACCACTTGGCTCCCTGGCTTCAGCCCCCTTTCCAGGACAGTGAAGGATTCTCCTGTCTTACTGGAGTTCCAGGTGCTGCTGGAGTATAAAACAACTCCCGCAGCTCAGTGCCTGCCCACATGGCCACCCAGTTTTGCGCTTGAAACCCAGGGCCCTGGTGGTGTGGGAATCATTGATCTGTGGATTGCAAAAATCCATGGGGAAAGTGTGATATCCAGGGTGGGTAGCACAGTTCCTAACTGCTTCCTTGGTTGGGGGAGAGGTCCCCCAGCTCTGTAAACTTCCCAGTGAAGCAACACCCCACCCTGCTTCTGCTCACTCTCTGTAAGTTGCATCCACTGCTCAACCAGTCCCAATGAGATGAACTGGGTATCTCAGTGGGAAATGCAGAAATCACCTGCCTTATGCTTTGGTCTCACTGGGAGCTGCAGAGGAAGCTTTTTCTATTTGGCCATTTTGGCCCCTCCCCACTTTCATTCTTAATAATGTTTATTTGTGCTTCCTCTCTTTCTTTGTCTTTCTAGATTATTTTTATTGTTATTATGTTTTACCTTTTCAAAAACATAGTGTTTTATTTTTTGTTACCTCTATAGTACATAGTCTATTTATTAAATTTGGCTATTTATTTATTATTTTTTATTTTTTTTCAGAGACAGAGTCTCACTGTATCTCCCAGGCTGGAGTGCAATGGTGTGATCTCAGCTCACTGCAACTTCTGCCTCCCAGGTTCAAGCAATTATCTCTTCCTTAGCCTCACAGGTAGCTGGGATTACAGGCACCCACCACCACACCTGGCTAATTTTTGTATTTTTTAGTACAGACAGTTTCTGTATGTTGGCCAGGCTGGTCTTGAACTCCTGGCCTCAGGTGATCCACCTACCTTGGGTGCTGGGATTTCAGGTATGAGCCACCATGCCTGGCCTCTGCTTCTTATTTTTAAGATTTTTTTTATTATGAATCATTTTTGTAATGTAGGAAAGACACTGGTGATTAAAGTCAGACTATAATCCAACATAACTTCATTTTAACTTAACTAATTTTATTTGCAAAGACCTTGTTTTCAAATAAGGTTATATGAAGTTTTGAATGAATAGGAATATTTAGAGAAATCCATGGACTCAACACAGTACAGGGTGTTTTAGCTCATTAATTAGGTTAAACTAATGAACCTGGATTACTCTCTTCACTGTGTATACATACGTTATTTTCTCTTTGGAAACGGATATCCCAGAAACCATTGCCCGTTTATAGACTTAGAGCCTGTGCATTCAGCTTGTGAATTCAGCTCTGTTTACTCCTTTATGTTTGTTTAATTTCTGGAAAACCAGATGTCAAGGACAATGTTTATATTGTCTTTGAACACAGATATATCCCTGTGAAATTTTAAAAACATACTGTACCAATTATTCTTATTTGAGATAAAAAATATCAATATGTAAATTATTGAATTATTTATCAGGTTGTTCTACTTTATTTGTACTTACTTTCTGCCCTTTGTCTAATTATGAGTTCATTAATTAGACTAGTCAATGAAGTATAATTATCTCCATTTTACAGGAAACTGAGCTCCTCCTTTTCTTTCAAATAAATATTATTTAAGAATTGCAATGCCCAGGTCTATCTACACACTCATTAAATCAGACTTTCTGGGAATACTAAGAACTTTTCAAAGTCAGTCATTTTAAAAAATTTCCCAAACAAACAACGGAGAGAGAGATCCAAGATGGCCGATTAGCAGCAGCTCAGGATTGTAGCTCCCACTGAAAGTGCAGAGAGTGAGTGGACGCCACATTTTCAGATGAATTTTCATAGCCCACGGACCAAGAGATTCTTGGCGGAGGAGCCCCACGGGTCGCCAGCGCGACCCTTTTGGAGGGGCGCGGGCCGTTTTGCAGGTGCCCCGGCGCGGCGGTTCTCAGTCTGGAGTATAGGGGACTGAGAGCCCTTTTGGTTGGCGTTTGGAGCTCCGGGAAGGCAGAGTCTCCCGTGCAGCTGATTGAAAAGCGGACTGAAGTGGGGAACCAGACCAGGAGATTCCCGGGCAGAAAAGCGCCACGAATCTTAACGCTGCTGTTTCAGCCGGCGTAGTGGGTCGCCGCAGGGGGAAGGCTGGTACCCACCTCCACACACAAAAAAAATAAAAACAGCGGTTGGAACTGCTGAAGGTTGAGAGTTTCCAAGCAAGTGCAGCTGAACCCGGGAAGGTCCAGCTCTGTGGGGGGAGGGGCATCCCGCCGAAGGAAAATTAGGAAATAGAGGAAACTTTATCACCAGCAAGCTGGACGTCCACTCAGAGACCTAGTCTGAAAGTCAGCAATTACACAGACGACAGGTGGATAAATCCACGAAGATGGGGAAGAAACCAGCGCAAAAAGGCTGAAAACACCCAAAATCAGAATGCCTTTCCTCCTACAGAGGATTGCAGTGCCTCATCACCAATTGAACAAGGCCTGATCGAGAATGAATGTGAGGAATCAACAGAATCAGCCTTCAGAAGGTGGATAATGAGAAACTTCTGTGAGCTAAAAGAACATGTTCTAGCCCAATGCAAGGAAACTAAGAACCTTGAAAAAAGGTTTCACGAAATGTTCATGAGAATGGACAATTTAAAGAGGAATATAAGTGAATTAATGGAGCTGAAAAACACAATACGAGAACTTCGAGAAGTATGCACAAGTTTTAACAGTCGAATTGATCAAGCAGAAAAAAGGATTTCAGAGGTTGAAGACCAACTTAACGAAATAAAACGAGAAGACAAGATTAGAGAAAAAAGGGTAAAAAGGAATGAGCAAAGTCTCCAAGAAATATGGGACTATGTGAAAAGACCTAATCTACGTTTGATAGGTGTACCTGAATGTGACGAAGAGAATGAATCCAAGCTGGAAAATATTTTTCAGGATATTATCCAGGAAAACTTTCCTAACCTAGCAAGGCAAGACAATACTCAACTCCAGGTAATACAGAGAACACCACAAAGATATTCCTCAAAAAGAGCAACCCCAAGGCACATAATCATTAGATTCATCAGGGTTGAAACGAAGGAGAAAATACTACGGGCGGCCAGAGAGAAGAGGTCAGGTTACCCACAAGGGGAAGCCTATCAGACTCACAGCTGATCTCTCAGCAGAAACCCTACAAGCCAGAAGAGAGTGGGGGCCAATATTCAACATCCTTAAAGAAAAGAACTTTCAACCCAGAATTTCCTATCCAGCCAAACTAAGTTTCATAAGTGAAGGAAAAATAAAATTTTTTGCAAACAAGCAAGTACTCAGAGATTTCATTACCACCAGGCCTGCTTTACAAGAGCTTCTGAAGGAGGCACTATGTATAGAGGGGAACAACCAGTATCAGCCACTTCAAAGGACCCATCAGTAAGCTGCATCCAGATCCATCTTACATGCAAGGATATACAGAGACTCAAAACAAAGGGATGGAGGAGATTTGCCAACCAAATGGAGAGCAAAAAAAAAAAAAAAAAAGCAGTAGTTGCAATTCTCATCTCTGATAAAATAGACTTTAAAGTAATAGAAACCGAAAGAGATAAGGACATTGTATAATGGTAGAGGGGATCAATGTAATGGGAAGAGCTAACGACCCTAAGTCTATGCGCACCCAATATAGGAGCACCCAGATGCATAGGGCAACTTCTTGGTGACTTACAAAGAGACTTGGACTCCCACACAATAATAGTGGGAGACTTTAACATTACATTGTCAATATTGGACAAATTAATGAGACAGAAGGTTAAGAAGGATACCCGGGACTTGAACTTAAACCTCAAACAAGTAAACTTAATAAACATTTATAGAACTCTCTACTCCAAATCCACAAAATATACATTTTTTTTTTCAGTAACACATCACATTTATTCTAAAAGTGACCACATGGTTGGGAGTAAATCACTCCCCTAGCAATTGCATAGCATTTCATAGGTTTAAATGAAATATTGGTTGGCTGTTTGTTATTTTCCTCCCTTATTCCTTCCTGTCTCCATTGTATAACACAATTATTAGTATAAAAAAAGCTTTTAATATCCATTTGTAGACTGCATTCTAGCCTGGGCAATAGAGCAAGATTTCCGTTCTCTCTCCCTTTTTTTTTCTTCTTTTTCTCTTTTATTTCATTCTTTTTTTTTCTTCCTTCTTTCTCTTTTTTTCTTTTTTCTAAAAAAAAAAATACACACACTAAAGAGTTCCCCTGACTTCTTTAAAAAAAAAAAAAAAATTTTCCCTTTTCATTTGTTCTCAATTCTTGTTTCCTATTTCTTGCTTATACTTTCTGGTAACTTTCCCATCCTAAATCTGTTCTTTGCTTTATGTTTTCTGTCATTGCTGCTATTCTCTTCCTAAAAAAACAAACAAACAAACAAACAAACAAACAACAACCACAAAGAAAAACAAAAGGAAAAAGAAAGTAGATTAGTGGTTTCCCAGGGCTTAGGGGGTATGGAAAGGTCAGAGACAAGAGCTAAAAAAAAAGAAAAAAAAAAAAAAATTTCCCAGCTGATTCTAATTCACAGCGAACTTTAAGAATGAGTGCTGTTGAATACTAAATACTTACACAATGGTAGCTTAGTTTCCCATAGAAAAACCTGGATATTATGCTCTGAGCTTTCATTGAGGATCTTTTTTTGGGGGAAGGGAGACAAAGTCTCTCTCTGTCACCCAGGCTAGAGTGCAGCGGTGAGCTCTCCACTCACTGCAACCTCCACCTCCCAGGTTCAAGCAATTATCTGCCTCAGCCTCCCAAGTAGATGGGATTACTTGTGCCCACTACCACACCAAGGTAATTTTTGTATTTTTAGTAGAGATGAGGTTTCACCATCTTGGCCAGGCTGGTCTCAAACTTCTGAGCTTGTGATCTGCCTGCCTTGGCCTCTCAAAGTTTTGGGATTACAGGCATGAGCCACCATGCCTGGCCAAGATTCTATTTTATTTTTTAAGTGACATGAAATATATATGCCCCTGGATTCTGTGGAAAACCACTATGTGGATCAATGTTGCCTGCATCAGGTATCATATGGTAATTTTTTAATTTTTTATAATTTGTTGCTTGGGAAACTAAAATTTTTTAAATTATTCTTCTTCTCTCTATGAAATGTAGAGTATTGTATTACCTAATGTGTTTTACTTTTTTGCTCACAGATAAACTAACTTTTGGTTATAGAACTAAGGGAATGTGTTCTCTTACTGGGTCCACAGTGGGGCATAGTTTTAAGGGCAAGAACTTCCCAGCACCATGCCCACCTCCCACGCCTCTCCATCTGGGAGATTTAATGATTTGTTTAATTTTCACACACGTGGGAAGAATAAAAAAGTCAATCACTCCAGAGGAAGTTTAAGGGAACTCTTTTCATTGGCCAGGGGGCTTGGAGAAGGTGGGAATTCCTCCCAGGATAAAAGTCCCCTCTTCCACACCCCTTTGGATTCCGTACTTGGGTCCTCTTCCACATCCTTCATGGAATCCTTTTTCTCGCTCATCTTTTTCTCTCTCCTTTTTCTCTTTCTCTGCCTAAATAAATCACTTTCTGCAAACACTTTTTGGGGTCTGGTATTTATGAGCATACCACGCCTGCATGGTCCCCTCTCCCGCTCTTGGGAGAGTGAGAGACCAAAAGCCTGGAGCCCACTGGGGAGCCAGCTGAGCACTCCCCCTGCATCCCAAAAACCCAGCAACATTACTGGTGAGCCAGCCAAGAGTGGGGTACAGCCAGGAGAAGAAGATGTCAAACTGTAAGTAAAACCGGCCGCATTCTGTACTGTCTCATTAAGAACACCGGAGCAGCAGCACCGAGCCACAGGGGCACGGCCCAGCCCATCTTTAAGCAGCATGGGCCAGCCAGAATTAAAGGCAGTCTTTTCCTCCAAACTCTCTCTGCTTTCCCTCTCTCTCTTCGCTGCTTCTCTGGGCAAAAACCTGCGAGAGGTGGGGCAGGCAGATGCTATCTGCAGTTACTGGGTGTGCACTGGCAGGCCGCGGCTGTTGGTCTTGCACAGGGGGGCAGCGGGTGAGCACTTCCCCTGGACCTTTCACTCCATGCCAGCTGGGAACTGGGACCAGGGAGGGCAGAGGCCTGGCATAGCCCAGCAGTCCTCTCCAGTGTTCTCCAGTCAGAGACAGCAGTGAAGAAAAGGGGGCCTAAGTGTACACATGGTCCCAGCATCATGGCAGAACAGAATTCTGCAAAGGACGGGGCAAGCCTTCCCCTCCCAGCACATAGCAGTGTTTAAAAAGTCTCCTGAATGGGTGTAGTGGTGAAATGACCCAGCTTTTAAAATCACAGTGGCAAGCTCGTTTTTTGTCTCAGCACGCCAGCTGAAATAAAACAGCTGCTGGCTATCAGCTCTGCCCAGGTTTCCAGAGGCCATATCGCCTCAGGATGCAGCATTCTCATTTAGATAAGGTTTAAGAAATCTTTCCACCTGGCTTTAATGCAAGTGGCTTGTTAGCATGGTTGGTTAAGGCATAGGGCTGGCAGCTGTGAAGTTACTGGTTCAAATCCCCAGTGGAGTCAGTCTTGAATTGGGGGAGATTCAGAAGCTGAAGGTTATGGGGCTTTGTGTTTAGTGTATAATTTGTCATGCTTAGGATTGGCTCGCTCTCTAGGCAGAACTCTTCCATCTAGAAGATCATAGTTAAACCGGTTCCAGGACCCAAATAGTTAATGGCAGGACTCACAACCCTAAGGGCATTTTCCTACAATGGAAAATGGGTTAGGGAAGGATGCCTGGGTCCTGTGGTTATTGTTCTGGCCTCACCCATTGTGGCCTGCCTTCTTTACACTGTGTGCTCTAATGGCTCCTCCCTAGAAATTTACCCTTCTGGGGCAGTTTTATAATTTGGCCTGTGTAAAAGAATTGGGACCAATTTGACACATAATCTTTGTAGAAGAAGCAGCTCATCTTCCTCTGCCAAACTGCATGGCCAAATTAACCCCTCCTAAGTGGAAAAACCTGGTCTATAGTATTATAGATTATAATACTATTTTTGAATTAGAACTGTATTGTAAAAGTGAGAGTAAATGGTTTGAGGTCCGCTGTGTGCAGCTTTTCTTTTCCCTAAGAATAAGCCTCAGTTCTGTCAAGCCTGTACCCCATACCCTATTCAGCCCTCCTCAGAACTACTTCCATATGTGGGACTCCTTGTGGTAACTACCTCCACCAATGCCAACCAGGTCTCCTCAGCTCCTGTACCCCAGCAGGAGTCAGGGAGGGACAAAATGGCCAGGGCATCTCAGGCTACCTGGATGCCCCAACTCTGCCCCCTACAGGTAGTAGGAAGAGAAGTTGGTCTGCCCAAAATAACTCTCAAACTCCAATTATCCTTTTCATAGTGGGGAAGAAAACCTGTCTTTTTCTAGGAAAATTCTGCTATTTTGCAAACCAGTGTCGTTTTGAACATAGAATTCAGGAATCAATCAAATACAGGACTAAAAATCTTGTAGAAACAGTATTGTAAAGCTTGTTTAACAACTGACTGTCCCGGCTCTACTCTCTCCTAGCCTCCTTTATAACCATTCTATAATTGTTGGCCCCCTGGGTCTCCCGTCTCTAACCACTTTGTCACATTCGTTTCTTCTAAAACCATAAGGTCACAGATAATCCTGCCACTGAAATCCAAATGTCCTTGTCTCGTGCGTTCTATCGTGGACCTCAGGATCAACCTGCACCCCTAAAAGGCTCCCCTCTGGAGGAAACCTTAACTGCAGGGACCCTTCTATGCCCCATTTCAGCAGGAAGTAAAGAGCATTTGATGCCCATGTTCCAACAGAAGTTGAACTTTCCTGTTCAGAGGGGGGAATGAGGGAATGTGTTCTCTTTTGGGTCCACAAGGAGGCATAGTTTTAAGGGCAAGAAGCCTCCCTCCCATGCCTCTTCATCCAGGAGAGTTAACAGTCTGTTTAATTTTCATGCATGTAGGAAGAATCAAAGTCAATCACTCCAGTAGAAGTTTAAGGGAACTCTTCATTGGCTAGGGGACTTGGAGAAGGTGGGAATCCCCTCCCAAGTTAAAAGTCCCCTTCTTCCATGCCCCTTTGGATTCCATACTTGGGCCCCTTTCCACACCCTTCGTGGAATCCTTTTCTCTCTCATTTTTTTCTCCTTTTTCTCTTTCTCTGCCTACATAAATCACTTTCTGCAAACACTTTTTGGGGTTCGGTATTTATGAGTGTACCACACCTGCATGGTCCCCTCTCCCATTCTTGGGAAAGCGAGAGACCAAAAGCCTGGAGCCCACTGGGGAGCAAGCTGAGTTCTCCCCCTGCACCACAAAAACCTGGCAACATTACTATTTGGATTAGCATACTTTTTGGGTGCTTTTGTTCATAGTTTGAATTTGTGTTTGTTTCTTAATTATACCTATCTTCTTGAAATAATAGGTTTTCTAAAACAAACAGTACCAAATAAATCTGTATATTTATTGAGTCCCCAGACTAACATAAATATGTATGTATATGCTTATCTAGACCAGCATCTGTTAAGACAAACTTTGCTATGAGTTTATGAAATTAACACTGGATGAAGTTTCCTTCTCATCTTGTTTTATGTGTTTGAAAACTTGACATGTGACAAAGTAGGAGTACCCTGTCTAAGTCTTAGCCAGTTGGAGGGCATGCATTTTTCGGGTCACATCAGGTAACTATGCTAAAAAGATTGCGATTCTGAGACATGTATGATTTTAAGCAGTATACTTTTCATTCTGAACATGTCAAGCTGTTAGGAGAGTTTTGTCTTAAAAATTTCGGTCCCAAAGGAGATTTTGCTATCTTAAGTCTATTTCCGAAAGTGAATTTTTAGGGATTACAAGGATGGCTTCTTCTATCTGCTTTTTGAGAGAGAAGGAAGAAAGAAACTAGCTAAGCAAATAGAGCAAAGTCCTCCACAGAACTTCTTTTCTAACAAAAGATCAGCCTGGGCTGGGCACAGTGGCTCATGTCTATAATCCCATCAATTTGGGAGGCTGAGGTGAGTGGATCACCTGAGGTCAGGAGTTCGAGACCAGCCTGGATAACATGGTGAAATGCCGTTTCCACTAAAAATACCAAAAAGTAGCCGGGCATGATGGTGGCTGCCTGTAATCTCAGTTACTATCAAGCCTGAGGCAGGAGAATTGCTTGAATCTGGGAGGCAGAAGCTGCAGTGAGCTGAGATCATGCCATTGAACTCCAGCTTGGGCAACAAGAGCAAAACTCTGTCTCAAAAAAAAAAGAAAAGAAAAGAAAAGAAAAAAGCCTGAGAGATCAAGCTGTAAGCCAGCACAAAACAGTGCTTTCTGTGTAATCAGCAATTTTCACATACATACAGTGGGCCCCAGTAAACACGTTCATTTTCTTTTTTGGATATACTCAGATAAGGAAGCTTGTACATGGGGTCTTGCTTGGAACATGCCTTGAGCAGAACAGAGGAGTTACAGTGGGCCCAGCACATACACAATGGAGATCGCACCCTCTAACACATGTGCAGTAGGAGAAGTCAAACAACATGGAGTAACTTCCGCTAAGAGCCCACATGTGCACTGGAAGGATGAGATGGGGGCTGTCAGGAATTCTTGCCTTATGCAAATGACACACCTAGTTCTAACTGGTTATTTCTGTCTTATGTAGATGAAG
Organism: Ateles fusciceps; assembly: GCA_036589455.1. NCBI lineage: Eukaryota > Metazoa > Chordata > Mammalia > Primates > Atelidae > Ateles > Ateles fusciceps. The sequence continues at coordinate 9,295,319 of JAZHEH010001022.1, forward strand.
CACCACCTCCACTACCTGCACCACCTCATTTATAAAAGCCTTTGTATTCAATTGTAAGGTGACAACACTTTTTGGGGACCCTCACTGCTGCAGAGAGCTTTTTCTCTTTCTCTTGCTTATTAAACTTTTGCTCCAATCTGACCCTCGGTGTATCCACATTCCTTGATTTCCTTGGTCATGAGAAAAAAACTTCTGAGTGATACCTCAGGCAAATGAGGCAATTTCATTTTTAGGAAAGCCTCTTGATTGAATGGCAAAAACATGTTGAAACCCTGTAAAATATCATCTAGACTTTTAATGAGAAAGCTTATTGGATTGAGTCTCTATGACAGTTGAGAACACCATTGAAAATTCTGCTTCTCAATGGCCAAGAGACAGATCCTATAAATTAGACTAAAATTCCTAAATTATGAAAAGGAAGCATTTTAGAAATTTCTTATCCCAAACACTTGATGCGAAGATCAAATTATTTTAAAAAGAGATATGACACTACTATGGCTAGCCTTAAAATTTCTCTTGACTAAAGTGAAGAGCAGAAATCTTTCTAAAACAAAATTAAAATTCTTTATATACTCAAAGTGTTTACTTTGGATTTCATTCAGGATTAACAATAGAGCCCACTCCGTTTTTAGTCTGGTAGTTAAAATGCATGCTGAAACTTGGGATTGCTTGTGGATCAGGGGATGAATCTCTTTTGGTTTGCTATGTGATTGTGAATGCTGTCATTTATTGATCCTTTTTCCTTTCATGGAAAACTGTTGACCTTCTGCCTTCATTCCTCTTTGGGGAATATGGGACTTTTGGGCCTCTGTGTACATGACTAACTGAGAATCTGAGACCCTAGAGAATATGGCTGACCAGGAATGTGAGTTGTACTCCATTTCTGGCAAACAAAACTTACCTTTCTTTGAGCTGTCTTTGGTGTGGTTCTTGATTTTGTGCAAAAGCCAGAAGTATCAGCTGTTTATACCAGCTAAAGTCTGATAATAAGAGATTTGTAACAATTTTTTTGAAAGAGCTTTAGGATTAAAAGTTAGCTTAATTAAAAGCTGACATTAAAGCTAAATTTATATTTTAAAAGACCTTTCAGCATCTTCTCTTTGGATCTCATTTTTTGAAAACTTTTTCAGTGGACTAAAACCTTTTAAAAAACTGCTTTGTGTTATATTTGAGGCGAGATTAAGGGACCAGCACCAAGACAAAAGTATGCCAAATAGCAGGGTTTATTAAGCCGGGCGACCACGGAGGACTCGTGTCTCTCCAACCCGTGGCCCCGAATGGAGGGGGTTAAGACTTTTTATACCCGTAAGAATTTACTTTGGGGAGTCAGGGCGAGAGGCGGGGGTGGGGGTGAAGGGACACAGACATTTAGGGGTTTTCTAAATCATCTCCCGGACAGAGGGGAGGGAGCGGGGTTCCGGACATTTCAAGGGCTTGGGGACATCTTGCCCCCTCGATTGTTACCTAAGTGGCTTACAGAAGTTAAGATAAGCATTAGTTTGCACATCTTTTAGGCAGTATTGTAAATAACAGATCTTAGTTATTTATTACAGGGCACAGGGACCAGGATGGAATTAGCTTGGGCTGCTATTTTAGTTACAAAGGCTGACAATTCTGGCTGTTACTGATAAGAAAGGTAGATAGTTTGCAGAGCAAACTAGCAGTTTTATGTACAGAAGCCAAAGGCCAGCAGTTATTGTGAGGAGAGTGGAGCAGCCATTACAACTTATTTTAAAACATAGCTTTGTTCTTTATAAAATGGCGTTGTTCAGGTTCTAACTCTAGGCCAGCTATAGCACACTTTGTACATCTGTTATCTTCCTTTCTTAAAAATTGTTCTCCTATATACTTTTACTTCACCCCACTCCTCCTTCCTCTTTGCCATCTTCCATACCACATGAAAAGATCTAGAAAAGGCTTCTAATTACTTGGACCCATTAAGGAACTCAGAAAAAGGTGCCATTCACTCCTTATTTGGAGTTTTCTGCTTTCCTAGTGGAGTTTCAAGAGTCCTGGGCAAGAGGGGGAACATCACACACTGGGATCTGTTGGGAGGTGGGGGACTAGTGGAGGAATAGCAGGGGGTGGGGGAGATTGGGGGAGGGATAACATCAGGAGAGACACCTAATGTAGGTGAAGGGAGGATGGAGGCAGCAAACCACCATGGCATGTGTATACCTATGTAACAATCCTGTAAGATCTGCACATGTACCCCAGACCTTAAAGTAAAATATAAAAAAATAAAAAAAAAAGGGTCTCAGGCAGACATTTTTTATATGTAAAGCTCTGCTTTTTTTTTTACATTGTGTTACCTCATCTCTGACATTTGAGGGTACCAGAAATCACTTTTTATTGTGAGAAAACTGGACCTTGTTGTGTAATGGCTGAGTATGTGACATAGTTTTAGTGGTGCCTCAGGGCATTTGCTTAGAGTAAATTGTTATTACTGCAGAAGGTTACTCATTTCTTTGCATGTTTAGACAAGAATAGCATGGTTTTAGGCATCTAAAGATGATGGAAACTCGCACCACTGAGGTATAAGACTTCCATGAGACACAGGCTAGTAACTGAGCAAACTGATTGGCATTTTGTGCCCACCAGACTTGGAGAAATGTCTCTGCAGTGAGGTGGACTGTGAAGGCATTGCACTTTCTCATTCCACGGCATTTTTCTCTGTTTGGGGACCAACAGTTCTGTGTAAAAATGGGATACTTTATCTGGGGTAGTCTGTATTTCACCTCCCAGCTATGCCTGCCTCTCACATATTTAAATATTATGCCCTAAACCTGCATGCTTTCTCTGTTCTATTCATTAAAAGGTTCCACCCTGAAGCCTATAATTTAAGTAAGAAATAAGCTGTGTTAAAAAGCCAAAATACAAGTTTCTGACATTTAGCTGGATTTGTTGATACTCACTGTAAAAAAATTACATGTATAAGGGAAATCTTCATTTGTAAGACCATCTCCCTCTTCACCTGAACCACTAGGAACTTTTAGAATGGAGAAGGCAATGACTTAAAATTTTCTTAAGAACCTGGCCTTTGTTTAGATCTAAGTTCTGTGCCTTTGAGATGTAAATTTTCTACATTGTTTCACTTAAGAATCACATCATTGGGGGGTGCAAATTTAGTTTCCTAGCTAACAATTGTTAGGCCTCTAATTAGTTTTGAGCAGAGATTAGTGGCTGCATAAATATTTCCCCAAGAAAAAGCGGATTCTTTGTTGCTTAACAGTGAAAGATTTTGGTTTTTGTTTTATTTTGTTTTTTGCTGCAAGTGTTAAATGACTTAGCATACTCAGATGTGTGAACTGATTAAAATATTCATTTTCACAAACAGTATTCTGCTTCATTCACTGTGGGGGGATGAGGGAGTGGTTTTCAGGCCAATAGAGTTATGTTTCAAAGGGGAATATGGCTGTTTCTGCTGTTTTGTATAAGTTTCCATGGAACTGGAGGAAAGCCAGCAGTGACAGGCTCCACTCAGCTCCCGTGCAGCCCAGTCTCACTTTTGTGCTCCCCAACAGCCAAAAGAGCCAAATTTATGTCCAAGCCTCCAGTGTGCAGGGCTGAGTTCTTGCCCCAGGTCGCAAACCTTCCCACTGAGAAAGTAAGCAGGGATTTCAGAACTTGCTCTTGCCTGCCTGCCATGGCTTCTGTGCTCATACCTGCATTTTCCATTTATCCCCCCCATCCCCAGAGTCCGCCCAGGAAAATTCACAGTTCACCAAAATTGTTACAAAGTTTAGCTGGAAGTCTCATTCTCCCTGTTGCCCATTCCTAATTCCACTGGTTGCCCTCCCCAAGGACTCCCATGAGATAAAGTCAGAAATGACTTCCCTTGGCTTTCCTGGGAGGAACAGGGCTCTTCCCACTACTTCTTCCACTTTAATGTTTCACTCAGTGCTCTAAATTTATGTCAGCTCTAGGTCAGATCAATCCTTCTCCTGTGATCTAGATTATCAGGTTCCTCATTGAGGATATGTGATTAGAGGCAGACTTTCCCCCCTTTCACACTGTGGGCACTCACAGTTTTTAACCTGTCTCATGGAGTTTGCAGCAGCAAGCCACTTCTTTCAAAGGATTTGTGAATTCTTTTGCTTTTCCTAATACATTCCTGCAGTAGTTGTTGGGGCAGAATTTCACAATGTCAGTCTCTACATGCTGTTCTGTCTGTCTGAGTGGGAGCTGCAAGTTAATCTTGCCTCCTGTTTTCCATTTTTTCTATTCTTTCATCACTATTAAGACAGAATCTTGTGAAAATGTCAATGAAATATAAATGTTCAGATTTACTTTTATATTCTCTATTTTGTTTGATTAATATGTTTATTTTTATGTCAATATTATTCTCTCTTGGTTACTGTTTCTTCATAATAGCACTATACTAGAATCTGATGACTGATCAAAAAAAATGAAGTTCCTTATCTTTTGTTGATGTATTTACTGGAGAAAAGACAATATACAAACATATTTTACTAAATCATGTAATTTTAAGAGATATGGGGAGATAGGGCAAGAAAGTAGAAATTTACAAATGTTACATTTTTAATAGGTCAGGGCAAGCATCTGCAAAGCAGCAATAATTGAGCAGAAAACAACTGAAGCAAAAAGTGGACGTCTGTAGATAAAACATTTTAAGTAGAAGGAAGGATCATGTAGCATACATCGTGGTCAAGTCTGACTCTTTAAACAAAATTGTTGACTGCTTCCAATTTTTCTCACATGCATTGACGATTGAATAACTGCTTCACATACAATTGCAGTCATTTTTCTTACTATTTTAAAATATTGCAGATTAATTCTTTGTTAATATCAGTTCATTGGTACACATTTTTGAAATACATACTATGTTTATTTAAAAATATTTATTGAGTATCTTCTAGGTATGAGACACTATTCTTGGAACTGAGAATGCAGCAGTGAACAAAAAAGACAAAAACCTATCTTTGCTCTTCTGGAGATTACTCTGTAGTGTAATTTTATGGTTGGTGAGGCAAAGGAAGGCTGGCAGTAAACAAAATATGTGAGTAAAATTTACAGTATGATGATGAGAGAATAATAATTGAGTGTCAGAGGGAGTAATATTACAAAATTGTTAGAGAAGACCTCACTGGGAAAGTGTCATTTGTATGGGTACTAGAATATGGTGAGGGAGTGAGCTATGCAGCTATAGGGAAAGAACATACCAGACAGAAAGAAAAATAGGAACAAAGATTCTCAGTGGAGGATCTATAACTTAGAGGGACCTTAAAGCTGTTCTTTGGATTTTATCCTGAGTGATATGTGAAGCTAATGGAGGATTTGAGCAGAGCAGTGACATGATATGACCCTCGTTGATGTGTTAAGATTTATACAGGGGAGTGAGTTTGGGGAAGAGGGGCTGTGAGTGGTCAGGAGAAAAGCTCACATGCAAGTATGAGAGTATTGCAATAATTCAGGACCAGCCTGAGAGTTGTGGAGGAGGTGAGAAATCATCAGATTCTAGGTATGTTTTGAAATTAGAGTCTAATATGAGTGTGAGAAATAAAGGAATAAGAATGATTCTAATATTGTGTGTGTGCATGTACACACACATGTGCAACTGGAAAGACAGAATTACAATGTATGGGGATTATTGTCTTCGCCTGGACAATAATCCCTGGAAATGGGGATATTACAGGAGGAGAGGTTTAAGAAGGGAAGACTAAGATACCATGTTACATATTTAGTAAGAAAGGTTAATTCTCTCGGCAGGAGACCACATTCATTACTTTTTTCTCTCTGTAAAATGATGCATTGTTTTGTTGTGCTGGTAAACACACACACAACATTAAATGTACCATTTCAACCAAATTAAGTGTACAGTTGAAGTGTAAAGTACACTCACATTGATGAACAACAAATCTCTAGAACTTTTTTCATCTTTCAACATTGAAATTTTGTACTTACTAAACGAACTTCTCCTCAGTTCCTAGTAAATAACTTTCTACTTCCCATTTCTATTTTTTGACTACTTTAAATATTTCATATGAGTAGACTTACATAGTATCTCTCCTTTTGTGACTGGCTTATTTAGCTTAGCATAATATCCTTGAGATTCATCCATATTGTAGTATGTGATAGAATTTACTCATTTTTTAAATCTGCATAATATTCCATTGTATATATAACCACATTTTCTTTATTCAATCATCAATAGATGTTAGGGTTGTAGAAGCAGCTGTTAATAATGCTGCAATGAATATGGATGTGCAAATATCTCTCCAAGATCCTGTTTTGAATTATTTTGACTATATACTCAGAAGTAGAATTAATGACTCATACGGTGATTCTATCTGTTAATTTTTGTGGAAACTCTAAACTATTTTTCATAAGGGCTGAACCATTTTATATTATATGGGAACATGAAGTTCCCAACTTCTCGGTATCCTCATCAACACTCATTATTTTCTATTCTTGGAATAGTGACTTTTCTGGCGATTGTGGGGTGATATCTCATTGTGGTTTTAATTTGCATTTCCCTGATAGTAAAGTTGAGCATCTTTTAATGTGCTTATTGGCTCCTTGTATATCTTCTTTGCAGAAATGTCTGTGTAAGTCACTGGCCCTTTTTTATATTGGGTTGTTTTTTGTTGTTGTTTCCTTGTAAAAGTTCCTATATTCTAGATCTTAACTCCTTATCACATATGTGGTGCATTTATTCTGCGCCATTCCATAGGTTATCTTTTCACCCTATTTGGCCGGTGTGTGTGTGTGTGTGTGCGTGCGTGTGTGTGTGTGTGTGTGTGTGTGTGCATGGCCAAATACGGTGAAAAGATAACCTATGGAATGGCTATATATGTGTGTGTGTGTGTATAGCCAAATAGGGTGAAAAAATATATATATATTCATCAATATTTCATATTTTTTAGTGTATAAATCTTTCATTTCCTTGGTTAAGTTTATTCTTTAAGTATTTTATCGTTTTCTATGCTGTCATAAGTGAGGTTAGCTTAATTTCATTTTTGGACTGTTCATTGTTAGTGCATGAAAATGCAACTTTTGTTTTTTGTTTCTTTGTTGTTTTTGTTTTTGAGATATAGTCTCATTCTGTTACCCAGGCTGGAGTGCAGTGGCATGATCATTGCTCACTGCTCACTGTAGCCTATAAACACCTGGGCTCAAGCAATTATCCTACCTCAGCCTCCTGAGTAGCTGGGACTACAGGTACATCTCACCACATCCAGCTAATTTAAATATATATATATATATATATATTATTTTTGTAGATATGGAGTCTTCCCATCTTACTCAGGCTGGTCTTGAATTCCTGGGCTCAAGTGAGTCTCCTGCCATGGCTGCCCACAATGCTGGGATTATAGGGATGAGCCACCATTCCTGGCCTGATTTATGAATGCTGATTTGTATATTGCAAATTTCCTGAACTTGTTTATTAGTTCTAAACGTTTTTGGTGGAATCTTCACATATAAGATTATGTCATCTCTGAACAGAGATAATTTTACTTCTTTTCCAATTTGAACGCCTTTTTATTTTTCTTGTTCAATTCATCTGGCTAAAACTTCCAGCACTATGTTGAATGTTGATCTTTATTTTGTTAATGCAGTGTATTACATTGATTTACTTTTGTGTGTGGTATCATCCTTGTATTCCAGGTATAAATTTCACTTAGTAATGGCATGATATCCTTTTAATATGCTGTTGAATTTAGTCTGCTAGTATTTTGCTTAGGATATTCATCAAGAATGCTTGTAGTTTTCTTGTTTGCACCTTTGTCTCCTTTTAGTGTCAGGGTAAAATGCTGGCCACATCCGATGAGTTTGGGAATTTCAGCTTCTTTGGCAGTGTTTGAAATTTGTGCTAAATTTTGTTAAGAGTTTTGTAATATTCTCTAGTAAGCTGTCTGATTCTGGACTTTGTTGGAAGGTTTTTAATTCTTCTTTAACATTTTCACTAATTAACAGATCACTTGCATTTTTTATTAACTCATTCTCAGTTTTGGTAGGTTGTATGTTTCTAGGAATTTATTCATTTCTTACAGATTTTCCAGTTTGTTGGCTTATAATTTTTCATACTAGTCTCTTGTAATTCTATTTCTGAGGCAGCCATTGTAGTGTCTCCTCTTTTATTTTTATTTATAGCTATTTAAATGCATTCCCTCTGTGTCTCTGTTTGGCCCCCCCCGCCCCCACTTATGTTTAGCTAAAGGTTTGTCAATTTTGTTGACCTATTTAAGAGACCAGCTTGGGTTCACTGATTTTTTTTTTAATGTTTTTCTATTTTCTATTTCTTTTATTTCTACTCTAACCTTTATATTTTCCTTCTTTGTCTTGTAATTTTGGTTTTAGGTTTTTGGGGTTTTTTTCCCTAGTTCTCTAAGGATAAAATTATGTTGTTGGTTTGAGATCCTGCTTTTTGTAAATATAAAGGTACAAATTTCCCCTTTAGTATTATTTTCACTGCATCTCATAAATTTTGGTTTGTTATACTTTTGTTTCCATTGGTCCTCAGATATTTTCTAAATTTTCTTGTTATTTCTTTTAATATGAGTACACGTTGGTTGTTTAAAAATGCATTGTTTAATTTTACATATCTGGATTTTCCTGTTTCCTTCTGCTTTTAATTGCTGGTTTCATTCCGTTATAGACAGAAAAGATACGTGATATGATTCTAAGATTTGTCTTGTGGGCTAATGTGGTCTATCATAGAGAATGCTCCAATTCTGCTTGAGAAAATATGTATTGTGCTCTTATTTGATACAGTGTTCTCCCTTTGTCTGTTAGGCTCAGTTGGTCTATAGTTTCATTAAAGTGCTTTATTTCCTTACTGATATTCTCTCTGATTATTCTGTGTAAAAATGAAAGTAGGGTATTAAAGTCTTCTATTATTATTATTATTATTATTATGTTACTGCCTATTTCACCCCTCAGTTCTATAAATATTTGTTTCCTGTATTTGAATGCTCTAACATTAAGGGCATATGATTTATATCTTTCTGGTATATTGACCCTTTTAACTTTGTATAATATTCTTTGTCTCTCAGTATAGCTTTTGTCTTAAAATCTATTTTGTCTGATATAAGCATGGACATCCCTTGTTATGATAGGCTCCTATTTGCATGAAATACCTTTTTTCCTCCTTTTATTTCTAGACTATATGTGCTTTTCAATAAAAATTGAGTCTCTTGTAGTTTCAACTTTTTGTAAAAACCATTCAACCACTTTGTCGTTAATTTGTGTGTTCACTCCATTTACATTTAATTACTGATAGAAGAAGACTTACTATTGCTATTTTGCTGATTATTTTCTTCCTCTCCTATAATTTTCTTTTTATCTTTTGATGTCTTCCTTTGTGTGTTTTTAATAATTTTGCAATGACATATTTTTATTTCCTGCTCATTTCCATTTATTTTTATTCTATATTGTCATGGGTATTATCATTGTGAGTACATGAAAATCTTAAAGTTATAATAATCTATTTTAAATAGATATGAAATAAATATTAGAACTTAACTTCAATTGCATATAAAAACTTTTTTATATCTCTGCCTCTTCTCATTTTATGTTACTAATTACACTAAGTACATCTTTTGTATATAGATTAACAGACAATTACTTTTTATGCTATTTTTAAAATTCTGTACTATATTTATATCATATACTCACATACATTACCATACCCCCAGTTTTTATATTGTCTACATAGTTACCTTTATCAGATAACTTAATATTTTGTAGTGGTTCTCTGTTGCTGCTTATCATTCTTTTGCTTCAACTCGTAGGATTCCCTTCAGAATTTCTTGTCGAGTAAGTCTAGTATTGACAAGCTCCCATAATTTTTGTTGTCTTAGAAAATCTTGAATTTTCTTACGAGTTTTGTTGAATATAGTATTGTTGGTTGGCAGGTTTTTTTCCCACCCCCAGGACTTTGAATATATCATCTCATTCCCTTCTGGCCCACAAGGTTACTTTTGAGAAAGCTGTTGATAATCTATGAAGAGCTTCCTTGTACTAAATGAATGCTTTTTGCTGCTGGTTTTAAGATTCTCTGTTTGTGTGTGACGTTTTACAGTTTTATTATACTGTATAGAGTTTTTTAGATTTACCTTATTTGGAATTATTTGAGCTTATAAAATGTTTAAGTTCCTTTATCTCCTCAGATTTAAAAGCTTGGGGGCCATAATTTATGTTATCAGGCCTTTCTCATTTACTTGTCTTCTGGTATTCCCGTAATGCATATGTTGCCCTGAGGGATGTCGTTCCATAATTTCTTTTAGGGTCTTCATTTTTCTTTTCTTTTTGCTCCTGTAGCTCTACTTTTAGAAGTTCTGTCTTTGATTTCATTGATTATTTTCTTCTGCTTAGCCACATTACCTGTTGAGTCTTTCTAATGAATTTTTCAATAAAGTTATTTTATACTTCAACTCAAGAATTTCTATTTGGTTCTTCATAGTTTCCACTTTGTTAATATTTCTATTTTGTTTATTTGTTATGTTTCTTATTTCATTTAGTTACCTGTTCATGTTGTCTTTTAATTCATTGCATACTTGACTAATTTCAAGTTTTCTATATCCTCATTTCTTTTGGGCGTTTCTGGAGATGTAATTTTTTTTTTTCATTTTAGTGTGTGAGAATCCTCTCTTTCTTTTTTACTTTGTATTCTTTTGTTGTGAGATTTTTAACATTTAAGAAATCAGCCAACTCTCCCAGATTTTGTGACATGACTTTCTATAGGAAGTGTCTTCATGAATTCTAGATAGAGACTCTGTGGCTTATTCATGCTTTTGTTCGAGTATGTATTCCTTTCCTTCTCCTTTAGGCTTGTGTGTGCAGTATGTTTCAAAAGGTTTGCTGGTTGCTATGTAAGACCCTCCCCTGGTGCTTGAGGTACAGTGGACTCTCTGGGGCTGCATTATATTGTCATACTAGTGCTCCACCTCGTGTCTCTATATGGAACTGCACTTTCTGCGGCACATTTGGTTGTCATTGCTCTGAAAAACCTGCTCCATTTCTATTAGTACTTGAACATAGCCAAGTCAGAAGCAAGTCCTTGGGCAGCTTCCCTAAAAGTCAAAATATTGAACATAGGGGATTTAGATGTTTTCTTTTAATTGCATTGCACAGTGTGGAGTGAGAAGGACTCTAGTGAGAAAAAATGGAAACAATCATGATTTTTCTTGCCAGGTTGTTTTCATGATAGCCTGGAGGTACAGAAGCTTTGTAATTGGTTTCTGAAGTTCTCACAGAGGTATTTAGTACATATGTTGTTAAATTTGTGTCTTTTGTTGAGGTTCCAGGGCTGTTCTGCTGTGTTGCTGATATCACTATCTTCCACATTTTTTAGTTCTTTTAGTAAAGTGATTTTTTTAATGATTAGGACCTGACCAATTTTCATCACTATTTGATGGCACAAATACTGTATACATTTTTTACGAGATGTTAGAACTGACTCTCTCTGAAGAAAATCTTCATAATTTTTGTCTAATTCTATTGCCCCTTTTCTCCTGTCTTATTCTTCCCACCATCAACTTAGTACAACTAGTTTTGCTACTCTTCTACCTTTTAGGCTGTTTCTTAGATAACTTTTTATATTTTATTTCAAAACTTTCTGTTACCTGTATAAGTTGTATCACTTAACAAATCTTTTCATTTCCTTTTATCTTCATTGATAGCATCTTATGCAGAAAGGAACACATCCACATTTTGTCAGCTATCAGAGAGTTTTGTTGGGCCTTTATCTCTATCCCCCAAACATGGCCTAGGGCAAGACACAGAGTAGGTTTTGGTTCTATGTATATATATATATATGTGTGTGTGTGTGTGTGTGTGTGTGTATAAGTATGTGTAACTCTATATCTATTCACTCAATGTTTCTTAAGCATTTATGTGACAGGCACTGTCCTAATCACTGGGGACAGAGCAATGAACAAAACAGACAAAAACCTATGACTTGATGAGACTAAGATTCTGCTGTGGCAATATAAAATAAACACATAAAGGAATAAATGTATTGTGAACAGAAAGGAGTGCAATTTTAAAGAGCATGGTTGAGGAAAGCCTCACTGTGAAAGTTCCATTGAGCAAAACATTTAAGGGTATGCAGGAATGAGTGATAGAAATACGACTATGGAGAAGAGCCTTTTATGTCAAGTGAAAAGCAAGAACAAAATCCTGGAGTAATATAATGTGTCTGGAATACTCAATATACAGCAAGAAGGTCTAATGTAGCTAGAGAGGAATGACCAAGGACAGGAGTAACAAAATACAAGATTAGAAATATAAAGAGGAATATTTGTGGGGGAGGTGTAAATAAGAGAATATGTTGTTCATGGTCTCGTAGGTTATTGGAAAAACTTAATATACTATAAGTCACATGGGAAGACAGAGGGGCAGCGTAGTCTATTTCTGATTTATAAAGGACTTCTTTTGCTACTTTGTTGAGAAAAGACTGTTAGGCAGACGTGCACAGAGGCAGAAAAATGCCTCAGAAGGCTATTGTAATAATTGAAGCTAGGCGTGGTGGTAGAAACCACCAGGAATATATGAGAAAATTAGATGGGGTAATTTAGTCAGTTCAGGCTGACAGATAGCATAGACTTGGTGACTTAAACAACAGATATTTATTTCTCACATTTCTGGAGGCTGATAACTTTTATATCAGGGTGCTGGCATGATTGAGTTCTGATAAGGGCCCTATTCCTGGTTCCAGAGGGCCATATCCTTGTTGTGTCCTCTCTTGGAAGAGAGAGAGGGAGAGGAAGAAAGAAAGGAGGGGAAAGAGAGAGAGAGAAATAGAGGAAATCTCTAATTTCTCATCTTATAAGGGCACTAATCCTATCAAGAGGGCTCAATTCTCATGACCTAATCACCCCCAAAAGACCCCATCACCAAATATCAACACATTGGAAATTAGAGTTTCAACATATAAATTTGAGACAGGAGATATAAACATGTAATATTTAACAGGGTAAATATGAATAGTAGAGAGCCCAGATAAATTTGTTTATGGATGTAAATGTGTGATGTAAGAGAAATGATGAATTGATACATTTTATTAACATGAAATTAAAAAATAAAACATCTATAACCACTGCATCTTACACTGAATATCAGTCACTTTTGTTGGTCATAGAATTTGTTTGTTTGTTTGTTTTGCCTCTGCAAAGTTCTATTTTTCAGCTGGCTTCCTGGAAATGCTACCTTTGAGAATGTACTGCCACTCCCCTCCCAGTTAGCCAATGCTATTCACGTGAAAATAAAGAATAGCTCATCATTGTGGTCATCTGAGAACATTATCTGGCTTTCTGTAAATCAGTTAATAAGACTGATTTAAAAATAAAACCTTAACTGTAAATAGCAAAATTAACTGTAATGCTCTAATGTTTTGATATTATAACCAAATTAGAAATGATGCTTTATCCGTGTAGTGATAACAACATTAAAATGACTGAGTAGTATTACCTGGTAAAAGGGAAAACTGAGTATGGTTTTTAAGATACAAATAATGTTTTTAAATAAAGAAGAAAAGCTGTTATAATTTCATGTGCCTATTGACATTATATAGTTTTTTTGATTAACCAGTTTCCCCCTTTTCTTCTGCTTTTTCTTAGATGTTCTTGGCAGCTCTGGCACTCAGCTTTATTGCTAGGACACTAGGTGCAATTGTTATGAAAAGTTCCATCATTCATATAGAAAGGAGATTTGACATATCCTCTCCTCTTGCTGGTTTAATTGATGGAAGCTTTGAAATTGGTGACATTTTTTTTTCTATTTCAATAACCAGACTTGCAAAGTTAAAAAAAAAAATACATATATATGCTTTACATCACTGGTTATCAACTGGGATAAATTTATCTCTCACAGGCAATTTGGCAATAAGTAAAGACATTTTTGTTGTTATAACTGGACAGGGGTTGGGGAACAAGGGAGATGCTGCTTGTATCTAAGGGCAGAGGTCAGGGACACTGCTAAATACTCTATAATGCACGAAGAATGATGTAGCCAAAAATGTTGATAGTGAGGACGTTCAGAAATTCCGATTCTACGCAAATTCAGTGTTTGCAAACTAACATCATGTCATACTTTACCTCCCCTCTCTCAAGATGAAGAAAGTTTGGGAGAAGATGTTATTTTTAAGGAGAAAGAAATCTTTTCGGAGCAACCTACATTAGAACTCCATTGTTTAACTGAGCACACAAAAGTCTTTTCTTTGAAATATTAAAGATATTTTGTTGTCTTCATTTTAATTTGGATTTCTCCAATAATATCTCGGGGAAATCATTTTCTGGTTCATATTTGTGTCATTCCCTGTTTTTTTATTTTCTTCCAGACCATTTATGAGTTGAATATTAAATTTTCTGAGAATTTTTTCTTTTAACTTTTTTCTTCTAAATTTCTATTGTTTTTCTTTATGTTTCATTAATCTTTGTTGATGCCACCATACCTCTTATCCTATCAAGTTCTAATTTGTATATTTATCTGTATTTTACATTTACAACAGTACTTTATTATTCCCTTATTACTTTTAGGCTGCCAGTTCTGATTTTATGGATGCAATGTGCCCTTGCATTTCTAAAGATACTAAAAAAATTTTTTTTTTGAGACGGAGTTTCGCTCTTGTTGCCCAGGCTGGAGTGCAATGGTCCGATCTTGGCTCACTGCAACCTCCGTCTCCCAGGTTCAAGCAATTCTCCTGCCTCGGCCTCCCGAGTAGCTGGGATTACAGGCATGCACCACCAAGCCTGGCTAATTTTTGTAGTTTTTTTAGTAGAGACGGGGTTTCACCATGTTGGCCAGGCTAGTCTCGATCTCCCGCCCTCCCGACCCCCGCCCCCGCCCCCCAGTGTGGGCCAGGGGGGCGGGGCCCCCCCCCCCCCCCCCAAGGTCTAAAAAAGGAAAAAATGCTCTTTTTGGGGCTCTTTTTCTCCTCTTTTTTTTTTTTTTTTTTAAAAAAAAGGATGACGCTCTCTCGTTTTTCGTGGGGGGGGGGGGGGCGGCGGGAGGGGGGGGGGGGGGGCGGCCCCCCCCCCCATAGGGGGGGTGTAAGTATGTTTTTAAAAAAAAAAAAATACACAGAAATATCCCACCGGGGCCCCCCCGGGGGGCCCCCCGGGGGCGGCGGCGCCCCCCCCTCCGGAGGTAAAGGCCTCCGCCCCCCCCTCATTATTATCAATAAGGAGGGGGGGGGAGGGGGGAGGGTGGATTGTTTTTTATTTAAGATATGGTTTTTTTCTGGCGGGGGGGGGGAGGGAGAGAAGGGGGGAGGAAAAAATAAAGAAAAGGGGCGCCAGATCATCTCCATTTTTCTTCATTCCAGTCTAATCGAGTCAACTCCAAATTTTTCAGTAAAATGTTACTAATATTGCCAAGTAATTCAAGTGCTTTTTTTTTTTTGAATTTAAAACAACTTTTCAATGATTGGTTTAACGTAGGTGAATTTACCTTCCCAATTAAATTACATCATCTTTGAGGGAAGGCACTATGTTTTGAACTCTGTTTGCATCCATTCTGGGGCTTTCAATTCTAGATACAAAATTGAACTAACTTGTATCAACATAATTTTGTTCTCTTTCTAGGAAATTTGCTTGTGATTGTATTTGTGAGTTACTTTGGATCCAAACTACACAGACCAAAGTTAATTGGAATCGGTTGTTTCATTATGGGACTTGGAGGTGTTTTGACTGCTTTACCACATTTCTTCATGGGATAGTAAAGGTTAAAAAAAAAAAAAAAACAAAAACTCTGTGCCACTAATTATCAGTAACTTGTAAATTAGAAGTAGAATTTTATTTATCCCTTTAAATAGGCAGTTACCTTTTGAGAAGAATACCCACTAAGTATGTATAGAAATAGTGTATATTTGTCTACATAATCACTTTATTTATCATAGCTTTAGACTTTGAAATAACAAAAAGACTAAAGTGTAGAGTTTCAAATGAAATAAATAAGCTTTTTATGAGTGTTTAGTATTAACATACATACTTCATGTCTTTGCCTATCCAGCAATCATGCCATTTACTCGTCATATTAATTCCATCCCCCCTCCCCCATATTTGGCCCGTATAAGAAGTTTCTTCTTAGTGGTACTGCTCTGGCTTATTTTCATCATAGTGTACTCTGTTGATTCATTTTCTATCTTTGTATCTTCATCATCATGTCCATTTTTTCCTCTGCTTTTGGCACCATACTGTCAGTGCCCCCAAATTCCCTTTTTAATCTTTATTTCTTATTCTTCATTATTTGTATGGAAAATAAAACTTAAAAGCAACTATCACAGCTTCATCTTCCATTCCACCCTAAAATTAAGGACCACAGTCTAGAGCAGCATTTCTCTGTATATGCCATAATATGTGACACCTTTGCACCTGTTATTTCTACAGCCTTGAATACCTTTGTTTGTCCACTCTTCTATTCATCTTCAAGATTCATTTTAGCTGTCTTCTCTGATCTATCCCTGCAACCTGCCAAGCAAAGCTGATCATATCCTTTGTCTTTGTTACAACTCAGGATCTTGTATATTAAATTTATTATATCTTTTATCATGTACATTTATATTAGTGTAAAATTTCCTAAGTACAAAAACTGTGTGTTTTATTTCTAGTTCTTTGAAGCTGAGCATAATGCCTGGCATATAGTAGGCTGCCTTTAGAGCTCACATGATACCTAAGTATTTATGGAAGTAATCTCCTCATGTTTTCTCTTATCAAGTTGAAATGGATTAGATTTTATTTTTAGCACATTTTGAAGAGTCAGGCCTTAGAGCGTGTGTGTATGTGTCCATGGAAGAAAATCTGACTGCTTGATCGTATTTGAAGATAACTTAAAAGAATGAATAGTTATATGCAATTAATAATTATTTTTTAAAAAGGTGAAACCAGGATACTTCATAACTTGCTCAAGATATAACCGCTCCTAGGATAATATCAAGATGATAACCCACCTTGCCTGGGGTGTACTGAGTTATCTTTCTTACTGGACACTCCCATTTCACTTTTACCCATCACATCTCCTACAGCACATACTGGGAAATTGACAGAAAGGATTCTGGTAATTTGGAAAAGATAATGGTGTAAATAAAGGGAAATTTTTTTCTGTATTTCTTAAAAAGGTGAAAATATTCAGTAGATAAGCAAAATGTTTAATTCAGTGATGTTCTTACAGTTACAGGTATTCTGAAGAAACTAGTATCAATTCATCAAAAAATTCAACATCGACCTTACCCACCTGTTTAATTAATCCAATTTTATCACTCAATAGAACATCACCTGAAATAGTCGGAAAAGGTAAGAATTAATATTGACAGTAAAAGTCTTCTAAAATGTATAGATTTAATTACATTTCTAAAAATTATTGTGATATTTATTAGCAAAATTTAAGAATGAATAGGAAAAAGATTTGACTCTTACATACAGACATAATTATAGTGTTAATGTATACAGTTGACGCTTTAGCAACACAGGTTTAAACTATGCGTTTTCACATCTATGCAAATTTTGTCCATTCAAACTGGCTAATAAACCTGTCTATAGGAATGTCTGACATTTTCTAAATTTGGGTTGCACAGGACCAACTACAGAACTCAAGTGTGCATGAATTTGAGAACAAACAGGCAGTCCTGTAACAAATTCCTTAATATACCAAGGGATAACTGTATTATATATAAAAGCATTTAGAAGTATATCATAAAAGAGAATGTTTTCAGTAGGAAATTGACAAAGAACATATGCATTTAAAGTAAAACGGGAGGCAATGGTATAAATATGTAAATAATGTAACTTTGCTTTCAATGCAAAAGGCAAATGATTATATCATTTGCAGATTTTTGGCCTATCATAACACAAATTGCAAATTGTAATTACAAATTGTACCACTAAAGATTTTTTTAAACTATTAAATAGAGAAAGACTAAAAATATATGAAAACAAGGTAGAGGCAAAAAAGATTTCACATTTTAAATATTGCTGGGAGTGTATACATTTGCAGATCTTTCCGGAGATTCATTATCAATATATATTAAGAATAAAAATATACTTACTTAGTCTGAAATTCTCTATTATTGATTAATCTTAAGGAAATAACCAGGAATCTGCAAAAGGACTTATTTACAGTTATAGCCATGATATATCTTACAGAATAAAACAATAAAAAATTGAAATTAAAAAATAAGAGATAGAATAAATACATTTTGAAAATTATTCAACACACTACTGACCAGTCATTAAAAATTTGATATTAAAGAAATCTTAACAAAAAGAAATGGAACAATTATTATACTATAGCATTAACTGCATATACCATTTAATAATATGAACTGGATTTTTAAATATATAATGGACATGATGAATATAATGCACATATTTTGTGCAAATCTGGAAGGTATATAAAAACACTTGAGGTGATCTTCTGTGTGTAATGTGATTACAGGTAAGTTTTACTTGTTCGTGCTTTTCTATATGACATGGTTTGACTGTGTCCCCCCTCAAATATCACCTTGATTGTAATAATCCCCAGGTATTAAAGGTGGGGCCAGGTGGAGATAATTAAATCATGGGGTGGTTCCCCCATACTGTTCTCATAGTAATGAGTAAGTCTCACAGGATCTGATGGTTTTATAAATGAGAGTTCCCCTGCAAAAGCTCTCTTGCCTGCAGTCATGTAAGACAGGTCTCTGCTTTTTTTTCACCTTCTGCCATTTTTGTGAGGCCCTCCTAGCCATAAGGAACTGTGAGTCCATTAAACCTTTTTCCTTTATAAATTACCCAGTCTCAGGTATGTCTTTATTAGCAGCATCTGAATGGACTAATGTACTATATTTTCAAAGTTTGCAAAGTGAATATAAATTACTTGAAAATAAAAAACATTGAGCAGAATAATTAAGAGTTTACAAGTAGTTAAATTTGCAATAGGAATGCTAAAATTAATGTTTAAAATGAAACCCTCTCTTGTCTACATAGGTTGTTTAAAGGAATCTGGGTCATACATGTGGATAGTTGTGCTCATGGGTAACATGGCTTCGTGGAATAGGGGAGAGTCCCATAGCACCATTGGGAATTTCTTACATTGATGATTTTGCTAAAGAAGGGCATTCTTCTTTGTATTTAGGTAATGTACACAAAATATTAAATTGTATTATCACTTTCCCTCTATCTACCTCTAAAATAGTAGAGTTACTAAACTTATTATTTTACCTATTAGAACATATATTTGGGTATATGTATTGTATCGTATTTCTTCTAAAAACATGGTGAATAAGAACCATGCACTCTTGGCATCTGCTAAAATTGTTTTGTAAAATTTTCAGGTATGTTGAATGCAATAGCAGTGATTGGTCCAGTCATTGGCTCTACAATGGGATCTCTGTTTTCTAAAATGTACGTGGATATTGGATATGTAGATCTAAGTAAGTACAACCAGAACGAGGTACCATGATAATGTCTTTCTAAGCCACACACACACACACACACACACACACACACACAAACATTTTTCCAAATAATTGAATTTACTTTTTCAATAGTTCTTTGCTTACTATAATTAGAAAGTTATAAGTAGGAAATAAATGCATTACTAATCAGAATAAATATAAAATTCAGCTCCTATTTATACTATCTTTTACAACTAACTCTAAAATGAGAGACTATAAACAAATTTATTTTCATGAGCTTGGTCCAAAATAACCAAATGCGAAAAGTTATTTGTTATTATTTTTCTTTTATTGTAAGAATAATATAAAATCTACCTTCTTAACAGATTTTGAAACATATAGTGGACCCATGAACAATAGGTTTAAATTACGCTGGTCCACTTCTGCATAGATTTTATTTCAATAAATATATTGAAAAAATTTGGGGGGGATTTGTGACTATTTGAAAAAAATTATAGATGAATTGCATAGATGCAAAAACATAGAAAACCCTAAAAAAAAGGTATGTCATGAATGCATAAAAATGTTTAGATACAAAACCATTTTTTCATTTACTACCATAAAACTTACGCAAATCTATTATAAAAAATAAAACTTGTTAGATGGTACAAGATGGGCAACTAGACACACTCAGAAAGCACCACTTCCACTGAAGAAGCCCAAAATATTGAGTAAACTAATGTACTTAGAACATATCTTTTGAGAGAAAACACTGAAAGTCAATAGAGAGGTGACACAGACACTGAGGCTAAAGAGAGAGAAAGCTGGAAACCCTGTGCAGGGTGGTTGAACACCAGAGAGAGTTTCCAGCCCTGAATGGCTTCTAGCTAAAGGGGTGAGTAAAGTGGCAGGTGGGACAGCCTACTCTCACTGCTGACATCCGGGATCCTAGCTACAAGAGAACCCATGACCCCCGAAGACTTTGGAACATGCAGGGGCATCTGCCCAGAGAGTAGGCAGAAACAGAACTACAACCAGCATTGAACCCAGGGTGGTTTGCATGTTGGGTAGCTGCAGCAGAATGCAGCCATAGCACCCAATATTCCAAGGCTCGTTTTCTTCCACCAGGTAACTCTCAACTCACCTGACCACTGAGCCAAAATTGAGCACGGCCAACTTTCCTGTGAGCTGGGACCCATCTGTACTGTAGACCCTTCTGCCTGCCAGTCTCTCCCATTACTCTTGCCTGGCCACACCTGCAAGAACATGTGCACAGCACAGCCTCCACTGCTCAGCCTGAGGTTTTTTCCAGTACCCCCACCTGAGTACTTCCTTAGTACTTCCTCAGTGTCCTTGGAGCACTTCAGATCCCACAGTGTAGGAACCAGAGGGACCAGACAGTGGAGCCAAAGGCTAGACCCAAAACCTCAAGGTTGCAGTGGATAGCTAGGTAGTGTGAGCTAAGATTGGTGCCCAGCACTCAAGCAGAGGAAGAGCCTCCAATCTGAGAACACTGAGAGGGGTGAGATGCATGGGTTCATGGGCCAGTGCAGAATGAGACATGCCTCTTTTCATAAGCCCAGTCCAGGAAGACTGTGTCCTGTCTGCCTGCTGCTGCCTCTGCATGAGGGAGCTCCATGGCCCAGAACACCTAACAAAGGAAACACGAATGTGGTACCAGTGGCCAAGAGGGGGGTTCCCCCAAGGCCCAGGAGTGGGCCTGTTAAGGGGGTCATCTCTCTCTTCTGCTATAACAAGCACTGTTGTAAACACACTGAAAAACAAAAGAGCTATGCCCCTGAGTAACAGCTTATCTGCCAGCCACTACTCTTAAGCACCATTTACTGAATCATAGCTCAATTTAAAACATATATATATATATACATATATATATATATATATATTTGAGACTGTATCTCGCTCTGTTATTTAGGCTAGAGTGCAGAGAAGCAATCATAGCTCACTGCAGCCTCAAACTCCCTGGCTCAAGATATTCACCCACCTCAGCCTCCTAAGTAGCTGGGACTACAGGCACTCACCACAACACTTGGCCAATATTTGTTATTTTCTGTAGAGACAGGATTTTTTTATGTTGCCCAGGCTGATCTCAAACTTCTGGTTTCAAGTGATCCTCTCATTTTGGCCTCACAAAATGCTGGGATTACAGGCTTGAGCCACTGTGCCTGGCTTCAAAAATAGTTTGCCAGTATACATTGCCTGAGAACAAGAATCTAGCTACAAATAAAAATCTTGTACAAGTCTTATCCCTGCGAAGATACACAGAAATTAACCCAACTGACCATACTCAATTTATACCACTGTTAAAGGAACACCAGCCCTTCAAGGTGAAAAAGAATCAATAAGAAATCTGGTAATGCAAAAAATAAGATTGCACCCTAACCTCCAAATGGAGTGCGCTAGCTCCCCAGCAATTGTGGTTTATTTCTGTAAAGAAATCAGACCTATGATCCATTGGAATTCCTGAGAGAGAAAAAGAGAGTAAGAAACTTGTAAAACGTATTTGCAGATCTAGTCATCACATGATACTAGTTCACAGGTACTCATCTCCATCAAGTCATCTTCTGTTAACTTCCCTGATGAGGTATGTATTAGCTCTTGAATTTCTCCAATACTTGTATCTTGCAATTCTTTACTCCCCACCTTTTTTTTTCAATATCCATAATCTCTTTCATAATTTTCTTGATTGGCCATGTTGTGAATTTTATCAATTCATGCACAACCTCTGAACAAAATTTTCTCAGGTAGAAATGTATTGTTTTGTACTTGATGACTTTCAAGTTTTTTTTTTTTATATATAGCAACAATAGCATCTTAAATGGTGTAATTCTTCTAGTCTTTTATGATGTTCTCCCTATCATGATTTTCTTGATAGCATTGATAATCCTTTCTGTACAGTGTCATCTGTAATGATCCTTAAAGTTTCTTATGACACCGTGATCTAGAGACTGAAAGAAACCACATTCCTAGATGTTTTGGTTATTTTTAAGGATTTTTTTTTTTTTTTTTTTTTTTGCTATATTTTTGTCTGATGGAGTTGATTATAAAAACTGGTTTCTAAGCTCTGAGATTCTTTCCTCTCTTATGGTATGTGCTGCTGCTAAAGGTCTAAATGTACTATGAAATTCATGTTGTATTTTTTTAATTCCAGAAATAGTATTTTTTAATGGCACAGAAGAAGCAGTTACTGTCTCCAGGAATTTATTATTTCTTTCGTATCTAATTTTTGATGTATAATTTCCCATAGTAATCTCTTATGATTGTTTAATTTTTCTAGCATCAATTCAATGTGTCCACATTCAGTTCTTATTTTTCGAGTCTTTCTTTTCTTAGTGTAGTTTAAAGTTTGTCAATTTTGCTTATCTTTCAAAAAGACCAACACTTAGTTGTGTTTATATATTTTGTTTCTTTCGCTATTCTTTATTTTATTTATTCTCCAATCTTTGTTTTTCTTCTGCTAACTTTGGGCTCTTAGTTTTTCTTTTTATAATTTTGTGAGGTATAAAATAGTTATTTATTTGAGATAATTATTTACTTTTCTAGCATTAATTATGTGAATTTTATCAGTGTGTATTGAGAGCAAACCATGCCAGATGCTGCTAGTGACCATAAATTAGAGAAATAACCTCTGTTGTTGGATTTGAGAATAAAATTTACCCTACAAATGCAGAAATTTATTATTAAACACTTCTCTCTTACTACTGTTCTTGTTGCATGTCATGTTTTAGAATGTTTTGTTTTTGATTCGCTTTGTATCTAAATATTTTCTAATTTCCCTTTTGATTTCTTGACAATTTAATTATTGAAGAGCTTGTTAATAGCCATATTTTTGAAATCATCTACTTTTCTTTTTACTACTAATTTCTGGTTTTATTCCATTGTAGTTAGAAAAGATAATTGGTATGAATTTAATCTTAAATTTGTCAGGACCTGTTGTGTGATGTAACATGTGGTCTGTCTTACAAAATGCTCCATTTCCATTTGAAAAGAATATACATTCTGTTTTTATTAAGTGAAGTATTCTCTATGTGTCTATTACATTAACTTGGTCTATAATGTTTTTCAAGTCCTCTGTTTCCTCATTGATATTCTATCTGATCATTCTATTTACAATTGAAAATGAGATATTAAGATCTCCTAGTATTATAAAGTCAGCCTATTATGGAGGGCTAACTGTACTACACTATTTTATATAAGAGACTTGAGCATCCTTAAATTTTGGTATTCATAGGGAGTCCTACATCCACTGCTCACAGATACTAAGAGATGATTGTATTATATTTCTCTATATTTCTCTTTTCAGTTCTGTCCATGTTGGCTTTACAGCTTTTGGCTCTTTGAGATTGGGTGAATATATATTTATAATTGTTGTATATTCCTGGTGAATAAACTTAAAAATCATTTTATAATGTCCTTTTTGCAACTTGAGACAGTTTTTGACTTAAAGTCTTTTTCTTTCTTTGACAAAAAGTTAGGTTGCAAAGTTTCCAGACTTTTATTCTCTGCTTCCTCTTTAAATATAACTTTCAAATTTAGGTCATTCCTTTGCTCTCATATCTGAGCATAACATGTTGGAAGCAGCCAAGCTATATCCTGAATGCTTTACTGCTTAGAAATTTCTTCCATCAGATGTCCTAAGTCATCACTCAAGTTCAAACTTCCACAGATCCCCTAGGGTATGAACACAATGCAGCCGATGACTTTGCTAGGGCATAACAAGAGTGCCCTTTGCTCCAGCTCCCAGGGACTGTTATTGCCATTTGAGACCTTGTCAGCATGAACTTCGTTGTCCATGTCATGATCTGCATTTTGGTCACAATATTATCCAGTCTAAGAGTTCAAACTTTCCCTCATCATCTTATCTCCTTCCGAGTCCTCCAAACTCTTATAAACTCTGCTTGTTACCTAGTTCCAAAGTCAATTCCACATTTTCAGGTATCCTTATAGCAATGTCCCACTTCTTGGTACCAATTTTCTGTGTTAGGCCATTCTGGCATTCTTATAAATAATACATGAGACTGGGTAATTTATCAAGTAAAGAGGTTTAATTGGCTCATGATTCTGCAAGCTGTACAAACATGGTACTGGCATCCTCTCAGCTTCTAAGGAGACCTCAAGGAGCTTTACACTCCTGGCAGAAGTTAAAGCAGGAGCAAACACATCATATGTTGAGAGAGAAGAGCAAGAGGGAGGTGAGGTACCACACACTTTTTAAGCAACCATATCTTCTCATGAGGACTCATTCACTATTGCAAGGACAGCCCCAAGCAAAGAAGGATGTACCCCATGACCCAAACAACTCCCACCAGGCCCTGCCTCCAACATTGGTTATTACATTTCAACCTGAGATTTGAGCAGGACAAATACCCAAACCATGTCAGCCTCCAAGTCTTCGTGGACTGAAATTATATAGGAGAAAACTTTCATCAATCAACCCAGGCAGAGCTTCTGTGGCCTCTCAAACTTTGATTCTTGTTTAAACTGCTCTCTTTTTCTTAGGAAATTCCAGAATCTAGAGTATGCAAAGTCTCATGAGCACTTTGAGACAGTGGACAGAGAAGCTTGTCACTTGGTTAACTTCGAGAAAATTTTGAATATTTTTTTTTTAACCACCTCACTCTGCATAGATCTGGAAGCGAGGAGGAGCTGTGGCAAGTGGTCATGTGGTTATTTAAGCTACCATTTTTGTGTTCTTTGTAGCTTCTTGGAGGCAAGCATATGCCTAGCCCCAAGATAGGCAAGACAATGACCAGCTGCTGGAGTTAGACACAGAAAAGATGAAATGTTAAGTGTGTGGTTGAAATATTTCCTTCCCCATAGAGAAGTAGTTTTTAGTGTTTTTTTAACCTGGTCACTCTGCACTAAGCTATGGGCCAGGAGCTGTGGGAATGCTTACATACTAGTTCAAGCTACCATCTTTGTTTTCTGTAGCCTCCAGAGGTCTAGTATGTGCTGGGTCCTATCAACACTTCAAGATAGGTAATATAGAAGACAGTTGCAAGGGTAGTACCTGAAAAGTTAAAATTTTGGATGTGCAGTCCCACTCTTTCTCTCCATAGGGATAAGCTGGAGATGAGGTTTTCTTACATTCAGTCTGTGTTGAGCCAGGGAGAAGAGCTATTGCAAGTGTTCACATACCCTTTCAAACTTCTAGTTCTTGAATACATGAATTATAATGACAGGAACAGCAAGAGGTCTCCAATTTTCTTACAGGTCAGTATAGCTGACATTGTACTTTCCTGGGGTACAATGGCCTGTGAACTAGTTTCTGGATTTTTCACAAATGGAATTGATTTGTGTATTACTGTTGAATCAGTGTGTTCATAAAGAAAAAAGAGTCCAGTTCTTCCTATTCTGCTATCTCGCTGGTAATTCATATAGGCTTTCTTATTACTTAGATTGTTTATTTTATACCTGCTAAAATAGTGCATTTACACTTGAGATATAGCATTTACGTAGTACTCTTGTTCATGATTTAAAGAAAAATGTGGTTGAAATAAAATGATTAAATTATCCCTAATATCTAGAGTCTAACTCTTCTGGGTTACTTTTAAACTCATATTTTCACTGGATTTTCTTATCCTCTGTGCTGTCAAGAGAGTTGAAAATGCTGATTTTGGGCATGGTGGGAAGCCCTTTATGCTAGTGGATTTCTTGCAAACTGCTTAAATTTCATTGCTGACCCTTTCTCGACTTTATTAGATTGTGGCAATAGACATTTTCAGAAAACATTGAGAAGTCATGTTTCTTCCACAGGTAGTTATTAAATGGTCTGCAAGCTTAAATGTCCAGTGATAGAAATTGTCAATTCTTGCAATCAGAAAAGACATCAAATGCGCACAAGCTCAGGCAGTGACAACAGTATCATGACTGATTCCTAGACAATATCAGTTGCATTATGGCATCAAGTATTAGACTAATCCTTAGTCTCAGAAATGACAAAAAGAAAAAAATAGTGTCATGGAATTAAGAAAATTGAATTTACTTTCTTCGTATCATTATTTCCTCAACCTATTGTATTTCAAAATAATTTTGACTGGCTGCTTCTAATTATTTCTTCTAGGCACGATCAGGATAACTCCTAACGACTCTCGTTGGGTTGGAGCTTGGTGGCTTAGTTTCCTTGTGTCTGGACTATTCTCCATTATTTCTTCCATACCATTTTTTTTCTTGCCCCAACCTCCAAATAAACCACAAAAAGAAAGGAAAGCTTCACTATCTTTGCATGTGCTGAAAACAAATGATGAAAAGAATCGAACGGCTAATTTGACCACTCAAGGAAAAAATGTCACCAAAAACGTAACTGGTAAGTATTTTACATTCATTATCAACTTGGAGTTGTTAATCTCAATGAAAAGGAGGAATGACTATTCCAAAGTAATAAAGCATACTCAACTCATCTGGAGTTGGATTTCTTTTGCACTAAATTTGGATAAATTATTTTTCTAAAACACCTATTAAAGTTAACATATATGTCTTGAACACATAATAAATGGAAGAGAATTAGCTTTGTGCTTTTTAGCAGGGAGAAACCAACCAAAAGCTATAAACATCCATTTTTTATCACCTAAATAATATATATTAATTTTAATATTATATGGTTTAAACTGAGAGTTCAAAGAATTATAATATTTGATTCCTTTATTTATTCAGCGGGTGGTACCAGGAACCATACTATGCCCTGGTAATAAAAAATTACCTCTATTTTTCAAAAGCCTAGTGGGTGATACTGAGAAATATATAGACAATGGCAATATAGAACCTTAAGCATTATGGTGAAGTTAAACGTAACTATTCTCAGGTGTAGAGATAGATTAAGGAGAAGGAAGTCAGAAGTTTCTCCCTAGGTAAT
This sequence comes from Ateles fusciceps, assembly GCA_036589455.1. Classification (NCBI taxonomy): domain Eukaryota; kingdom Metazoa; phylum Chordata; class Mammalia; order Primates; family Atelidae; genus Ateles; species Ateles fusciceps. Next base: position 9,322,525 of record JAZHEH010001022.1, read on the forward strand.
TAAAGTGTATTTCTTTTGGTAATATCTTATCTATCTATCTATCTAATCTAAATATTAAAAATAAAGTGGATGCAGTGGTGGTATTTAAGATAATTAGAGTAAGTAATGTAAATTAGGATGCCTCAGCATTTGATAGTGCCTCCTCTTTTGAATATAAGTGCTGAGGACTAATAGAGAACCACTGAGTGTCAATAAACAAAGAGAATGACTTGGCAGCAACCAGAGCAAGATACCTGAAACAGTGAAGTGTTGACAGAAGTTTGCAGATTAGGGAGAAATGGTGAAATAGTAAAAGCCAAAGCAATGCGACACCTAAACCCGTGGCATCTTTTTCAAGTTTTCTTAAGTAAGATGACAAATTCTCCAGTGTAGCCTACATTCTTCCTTTTATTAGCTCTTTAACTTATTACTTTATTGTTATTTCTTCTTTCTGTCACACTAACCTAAAAGCAATGGTATTCTGGCACTCTGTATATTGGCTCATAGCAGAGAACTGTTAACTTTCAGCTACAGTGGTATCTCGAAATTGTTCATGGCAAGAGAATTACCATGATTTATTACCATTGAAATTGGGATATACAACAAATAGAAGTTTGTTTTCCTAAGAATCAGGTGTTAAACAATTGTGTTTTTAAAATTTGACATTTACACTAAAAATACTATACCAATAATTTTCTTTGTATATGTTATATTTCTACTCTACCAAATCAAATCTTTAAAAAAATTAGATTGTCTAAACCTATAAGGAGCAGGGTTTACTGTGATCCAAAATGAACAGAGAGGGTAATGAAGATAGAAAAATAGGACAGTTGTAGACATAATCTATATTACGAAGAGTTTTTGTAGGGTAGTGACCCTAATAAAGAGGATCTTAAGTATGTATCTATTAGGAATGGATAAAATAAGAATATATAGTCAGAAAAAAATATTGAATTTATTCTATATGCTCTTTAATAGAATTAAAGCTGACTAGAATGAAAGGATGATTACAGTTCATTACAAAAACAGTGTGTAAACAATGAGAAGTGTTCAAAAGTAGAGCAAATTTCTTCCTGAGGCACTCAGTTTAATGCTGCTTGAGTTGTGTATTGACACACTTATTAATGATGTATCTATCTATAGTAGATCACGATTGTATGGAAGTCCACACGGGATGACACTGAATTTCTCATCCTCAAAAATGCAATGATTTTGGGAATGTATATACTCCATTTCTGTTGAAGAAAGGCCGCAACTCACTTATAATACTAACAAATCAGGGATGGTTCTTCATGACTGGAGACCTGTAGAGAGAAGTGTGGCACTTTGGTCTAAAAATGTTAAATGTTGTTTGTTCCCGCTATACATTTTCTTACCTATTCTTTTCTTCTCTTCTGTGTCTTTTCTATAACTTTCTTTTCTCCTTATTTTAAGCAGATCCAGCTCTTTCATAGCTGACATTAGATGGATGTCTTAGTTGTGACTATATGTGATGAAAATATTTAGAGGTCTAAAAAGAGAAAAATATTTCAAAGTCTGTATCATCCATCTCTCAGTAACCATATCTGGTTCTGTCTTGCTGGACTCTGATACTTCCTACTGTTTTTCTGAGTAGTTCCTTCTACTTTTAACTCTGATTACAGCTAGTTGACCTGGTGATCACAGACCCAGATGACATAATTTCTGCCATGAACAGAAGCTAGAAGTTTGTTACCACATCTGTTTATAGGCATAGGAGGTTGTATTATTATTATTATTATTATTATTATTATACTTGGGACACAACATTATCCCCTGGCTGCTTTCCTTGTATCTTAAGACAGAGGGTTTATAATATTGCCAAATGTACTGAGAAAGTATGTTATGGTAGAAAAGCTGTATACTAGAGAAACAAGAGGTCTGAGTCCTCATAGTAGATTGATCTTTAAGAATTTTGAACCTCAATGTTCGGATTTCTGTGGGTTTCAGATTATGCTGTCTTTAATTTACATTTTCATTTAATAGTTATATTTTTAAGATAATACTTATTAAGTACTAATAAATAAGAAACATTGTATGTCTTATTCACTTTGGGTTTTTTTTTTTTTTTTTTTTTTTTTTTTTGGTTTTTTTTTTGAGATGGAGTCTTGCTCTGTTGCCCAGGCTGGAGTGCAGTGGCATGATCTCAGCTCACTGCAACCTTCGCCTCCCAGGTTCAAGTGATTCTCCTGCCTCAGCCTCCCAAGTAGCTGGGATTACAGATGTGTGTCACAATGCCTGGCTTATTTTGTATTTTTAGTAGAGATGGGGTTTCACCATATTGGCCAGGCTGGTCTCAAACTCCTTACCTCAGGTGATCCACCCACCTTGGCCTCCCAAAGCGCTGGGATTGCAGGCGTGAGCCACCGTGACTGGCCTTCACTTTTGTTTCTTGAACAATTAGTATATTGTCTGGTACCTAGTTGAGAATTTTCGCAAACCCCGGGAAGGGGGGCCCCAAAAAAAGAGAAACAAGAGAGGACAGGGGGGGAAACCGGAAAAGGAAAACCTGTTATTTGCTGAATGAATGAATAAGTGAATTAATACATTTGCAGTAGTATTGTCACGTACCCAGGATAATCAAATATTAAGTGAAGAAAGCAAGTCACGAAACAACACTTATGTATGACCCTATGTGAGGGTAAAATAAACAAAATATAATATACATATGGAAAATATTGAAAGGATATATTTTAAAACTGAATATCCTGTAGTATTGCCAGCTATCCTCACTCTTTGTGTTATGTAGCTACAGAATTTTAAATCTTACATGACCTATGTTCACAAGTTTCAGATGTAAATGTATATTTAAGTTGCATTCTAATATTTTCTTTATTTTTGCAATTTATAGGTTTTCTCCAGTCTTTTAAAAGCATCCTTACTAATCCCTTCTTTGTTATATTTGTGCTTTCGACGTTGTTACAAGTAAGCAGCTATATTGGTACTTCTACTTATGTCTTCAAATATGTAGAGCAACAGTATGGTCAGCCTGTATCTAAGGCTAACGTTTTGTTGGGTAAGACATATTTTTTACTTGTGTGCTTGATAAGTGAAATGCTACTTAATAGTTGTATTCCAAGTGACATTTTATTGTGAAGGTGATTTCATATTTTAGCAATACGAAATAAGTATAATTTTCTTGTATTATCTCTCAAATGTTATCAAACATATAAAACTTGTGATATCATTGTTGCTCTGCATTTGAAGTTACATCTTATTTTAGATGAGTTCCTAAAGAAAATGTTGCAAGTAAATGAAAAATTGAGAGGTAGTATCTGCATAATTGGATCTTAATATTTAGTGCTGAGATCCTGAGACAAACCCTTTTGTAATTATAATCATTATAATTCTATAATTTATGGACTTTGAAATCAAGACTCAGCTACTTACAAAAATATGATACTAAGAGTTCCAAAAAGAGTATCAATTTAAATACATCAAAATATGCATAATTCAAAAAAATATCATATTTTCCAGAATATTTTTTACTGCGATATCTATTTTCAATGACATATTTAGATGTGCTTATAAAGGAAAGTTTCCTTGTATTTTTCTTCCCATAACTCTAGTATTGAAGACACATTATAGGAATTCAATAAATATATGATTAATTAAACAACTTATCATGTGGTATGTAACTAGGACATAAGTAAAAAAGAAAATTAATGTACTGAAGCACTAGACCAAGCTTCCAGACTACCTCTCTGTTGATTCTAAGATAAAAGTTTAAAATCTTAAAGATACTGTTTTGACTCCCAATAACCTAGCCTGAGATTTTTCCTAGAGAAGACTTCATCTTTAATAACTTTTACTAGACAATAATATGGAAAAGTTATAGGAGGGATTAAACATTATTAATCCTGTATGTAGACCTATCTGTCAATTCAGGGTCTATATGTTTTTTAATAAGTGATAAAGATATATTAATTATTCTATTGTCAAGCTCTGGGCAGATTTAAAGTGAGTTGTTGAGGGTTGAAACTCTTTTTGAGAGATGTAAAAGGCTTTCAATGATAGGACTGAAGTTCCATAGGCAGAAAGATGGTGTTTTGTTGTTGATTGCCAGAAAAACAAAATTGCCTCACAGAAATGATCTGCTTCAACAAACAAATATCCTTAGCCACTGCCTTTTGCTATTGAGGAAGCCAAACTGTCATCATTGGCAGGAACAAATTATACGGACCCCCCTACCACCATCCTGCTCTGTCATTCTTCTTTTTAAAAAGTGGTAAGATTGACAGTCTACTGTAAAGACACATGCACACATATATTTATTGCAGCACTATTTACAATAGCAAAGACCTGGAATCAACCCAAATGCCCATCAGTGATAGACTGGATAAAGAAAACTTGGCACATAATACCATGGAATAGTATGCAGCCATAAAAACAAATGAGTTCATGTCCTTTGCAGGGACATGGATGAAGCTGGAAACCATCATTCTCAGCAAACTGACACAGGAACAGAAAACCCAACATGGCAGGTTCTCACTCATAAATGGGAGTCGAACAATGAGAACACATAGACTCAGAGAGGGAAACATCACACACCGGGGCCCGTTGGGGGCTGGAGGAGAAAGGGAGGGGAGAGCGTTAGGACAAATACCTAATGTATGCAGGGGTTAAAACCTAGATGACAGGTTGATAGCTGCAGTAAGCCACCATGGCACATGTATACATATGAAACAAACCTGCATGTTCTGCACATGTATTACAGAACTTAAAATTTAAAAACAATAATATTGAATAAATTTGATTGACATACACTGTGTTTCATCTATAAAGACATATCAGAAAAACTATGGTTATAACTTGTTTTTTCTTTTATTTCTAGGAATCATAACCTTACCTGATTTTGCAATTGGAATGTTTTTAGGAGGATATATCATCAAAAAATTCAAATTGAACCCAGTTGGAATTGCCAAATTCTCATTTTTTACTGCTGTAATGTCATTGTTCTTTCACCTATTATATTTTTCCATGCTCTGTGAAAATAAATCAGTTGCCGGCCTAACCATGACCTACAATGGGTTTGTATGGATCACTATATCAATTGCATAATATGTTAACTATCTAATTAAGAGTCTCTGTATAAGTAATATAAGACAGAAAAACATATTTAACTAAACTCTCTTTTTAGTTAAGAGAAATTTCAACTTTAAAATTCTTAAAATGTCTATTTCTTAAGATTTCAAACACTTATTCTTTTATTCCTCCCTTAAAGAAAAGCAATATAGGTTGTAATAATAATAACTATTATTTATGTGGTACTTACAATTAGTGGTGGGTGCTTTTATCCTTACTTTATGAGTCGGAAAAGTAAGGTTTAGAGAAATACATGGATAATACAGCTAGCAAAGCTAAGATTCTAACTCAAATTTGGGGTTTTTAAGTCCAAAGCTCTTGGTCTTAACCACCAAACTTGGATGGAGTCATAAGAGTCACATAAATGACATTATACAAAAGTGACTAAACAACTTTTATCTACAGTTCATTTTGATGTTTAACAACTATCTATATAAAATAGCACTTTTAATGTTGTGCTGAATTTTTTTTTTGCAAGGTAATATTTTTTTTCTGATATTGTCTACATTGGAAGTAGCATTAAGAAATATTCTATATATAATTGCATATTAGACATTGAAGAATCTTTACTTTTCCATGATTTCTGTGTATAGCAAAGTATTTTTAGTACAACAGTCTCCACCTCAAATCAAGGACAAGAATCCTATGCAGATTTCTAATAATCTCCCGAATATAGCCAACAATTTAAGCTTAGAAAGGTCCACATTCAAGTAACAAGCAGAGATGCCCAAATCACAATTCAGTAACCATGTTCTTTTTTTTTTTTTAATTTACTTTTGGTGCATACTATATCTGGCATTTCTCCCCATGTTATCCCTCCCTGCCCCTACCCCCTCCCTCCCCCACCCCCCCTCCCCTCCCCACCCCGTTGTCTCTCCCCTACCCCCCCACAACTGTCCCCTGTGCATGATGCTCCTGAGTCCCACGTGTTCTTGTTGTACAACACCCACCTATGAGTAGAACATACAGTGCTTGGCTTTTGTTCTTGGGTGAGTTTGCTGAGAATGATGGTTTCCAAATTCATCCAAGTCCCTACAAAGGACACGAACTCATCGTTTTTTATGGATGCATAGTATTCCATGGTGTATATGTACCACATTTTCTTTGTCCAGTCTATCATTGATGGGCATTTGGGTTGTTTCCAGGTCTTTGCTGTTGTACACAGGGCTGCAATGAACATACGTGTGCATGTGTCTTTATAGTAGAATGATTTATAGTTCTTTGGGTGTATACCCAATAGTGGGATTGCTGGGTCAAATGGAATTTCTATTTCTAGATCCTTGAGAAATTGCCACACTGTCTTCCACAATGGTTGAACTAATTTACACTCCCACCAACAGTGTAAAAGTGTTCCTATTTCTCCACATCCTCTCCAGCATCTGTTGTCTCCAGATTTTTTTAATGATCGTCATTCTAATTGGTGTAAGATGATATCTCAGTGTGGTTTTGATTTGCATTTCTCTAATGACCAGTGATGATGAGCATTTTTTCATATGTTTGTTGGCCTCATATATGTCCTCTTTTTGAAAAGTGTCTGTTCATATCCTTTGCCCACTTTTGAATGGGGTTGTTTGTTTTTTCTTGTATATCTGTTTTACTTCTTTGTAGATTCTGGATATTAGCCCTTTGTCAGATGGCTAGATTGCAAAACTTTTTTCCCATTCTGTTGGTTACCAATTCACTCTAATGATGGTTTCTTTTTGCTGTACAGAAGCTCTGGAGTTTAATTAGATCCCATTTGTCTATCCTGGTTTTATTGCCATTGCTTTTGGTGTTTTAGTCATGAAGTCCTTACCTATGCCTATGTCCTGGATGGTTTTGCCTAGACTTTCTTCTAGTGTTTTTATGGTGTTAGGTTTTATGTTTAAATCTTTGATCCAACTGGAGTTAATTTTAGTGTAAGGTGACAGGTAGGGGTCCAGTTTCTGCTTTCTGCACATTGCTAGTCAGTTTTTCCAACACCATTTATTAAACATGGAGTCCTTTCCCCCATTGCTTGTTTTTGCTGGGTTTGTCAAAGAGCAGATGGTTGTAGATGTGTGGTGTTTCTTCTGGGGTCTCTGTTCTGTTCCATTGGTCTATGTCTCTGTTTTGGTACCAGTACCATACTGTTTTGATTACTGTAGCCTTGTAATATCGTTTGAAGTCTGGCAGTGTGATGCCTCCAGCTTTGTTCTTTTTGCTTAGGATTATCTTGGCTATGTGGGGTCTTTTGTGATTCCATATGAAGTTTAAAGTGGTTTTTTCCAGTTCTGTGAAGAAGGTCATTGGTAGCTTGATGGGGGATAGCATTGAATCTATAGATTACTTTGGGCAGTATGGCCATTTTCACAATATCAATTCTTCTAACCATGAGCATGGAATGTTTCTCCATCTGTTTGTGTCTTCTCTTATTTCATTGAGCAGTGGTTTGTAGTTCTCCTTGAAGAGGTCCTTTACATCCTTTGTTAGTAGTATTCCTAGGTATTTTATTTTCTTTGTAGCAATTGTGAATGGGAGTTCACTCTTGATTTGGCTGTTTGTCTGTTATTGGTATATAGGAATACTTGTGATTTTTGCACATTGATTTTGTATCCCCATGTTCTTTTGTACTGCTTATTATTGGCTCTGAGCTTTCAGTCTGGATCCCATGAGGTGTTAATTTTAACTTGTCAAATCTTCACACATTTTCCTCTCTAAACATTATTCCATTCTTGGAGGCTTGCCTAGCTAATCTGAAACTGTTTCCGTGCACACTCCTAATTTTGAACCATTATTGATCTTTCCTATCCACCATCACCTACTGTAGTAAATTAAAACACATTGTCCTAGAACACTGAATTTTAGAGACAAAAAACCCTCAGAGATGATGCAATCCAACCCTTGTATTATACAGTCCTTTTATTATTTAAGACTGAGAAAAATTGTACTATGTTGAAGTAACACAATGACTCTAGATTCTAGACTGATCCTATGTCACACCCTTAGTTCAAAAGGATTCCTGATTTTAAGGGCAGGCCAGTTTCTTGACAACAAGGTTAGTCACTGTACCAAGTATACAAAAGATGGCAGCAAGAATTAAAGAGGGTTTGTTTCATTTAATAAAATTTTATCAAGCCCTTCCTGAAAGGTAAATATTAAGGATATTTGTAGGATACATCATTCCCTCATGGGAATAATTTAATGATAAATAATAGAATTAATGGACTCAACATTTATAAATTCCTGTGATTGGGATAAGTTTTTAAAGTATGAATTATTGCAGAGTTTGCAGAACGTGTTCTCAATATCTCTGAGGACCCCTGAGACTCTATTAAGGGGTGCACAAGTTCGAAACTATTTTTATAATACTAAGACACTATTTGCCTTTTTATTCTCATACTGTCTTGACAGTATAGTGATTTTTTTAAGGCTCCAAGATATGTTATTAATTCATCGATCTGACTTTAAGACATGTTTTAAGCATGTCTGATTTCTTTCTTTAATATTAAAATATAGATTTTTAAATTCAACCTAGTTAAATAACATTTGTAGACTCACAAGACTTTGCAATGAGCTGAAAGTAATGCCAGTCTAATGTCATCACCTTACTGAAGAGAAACTGAGTCTCAGAAAAAAATGGCGTAACTTATCTAATGTGAAAATTCATGACAGAATTATAAAGACTCCTTGTCTAAGTCTTACTTAACATCTTTGGTTTATTTTTACATTTTACATTTTCTAGGTCACAAGTCATGTCTTGGCAAAGGTGGAGAGCATAAAATACATAGGCATTTTAAAAAAAACGTTGCTATCTCATCATCGATCAAACCAAATTTCTTCATATAAAGAAAAATTCTTTATCATCTCTGTCTTTTCTTTTCCGTTGTTGTCTACTTCCACTTCTTTATCTTCCTCTTTCTCCTCCCCTTTCTCTTTTCCTTCTCTCTCTTTTCCTTCTCTCTCTCTTTTTGATATATGTATATTGTATATTTCCAGAAATAGTTCAGTGACATCTCTTATAGATGGACCAGCTTCTTATTGCAACTCAGACTGCAATTGTGATGAAAGGCAATGGGAATCAGTCTGTGGAAACAATGGAATAACTTACATCTCACCTCGTGTAGCAGGTTGCAGATCTTCAAGTGGTAATAAAAAGCCTATAGTGAGTATTAGTTTTTATTTTCCTTTCCTTATTCAAAAGCACAAATTAGATTGAACAATTTCTTACCAAATCATTCTGTAACTAAGGACTCCATTTAGAAACATTAAAAAAAGTTTCCAATATTATCTGTTATTCTGATGGCTGTGATGTTGTATAGACAAAGTTTTATATAAAAGTCTGCTTAGGGCACAATCAGGTTTTTCTGTTACTTGAATTCTAATTGGAGATCACCCCACTTTTTTCCTTTGAGATTATAAGATTATGACCTTTTGGAATTTGAATGCATTTAAGATATCTAAGAAGCACCTTATTTGACTGAAGCCTATAATTTTAATTAAGTTGGAATTACTTTATCCTTCAGAATTTAGGAAAATGTCCTGAGTTAACCCATTGTCAGCACTTTCTGTCTTACTAAGGCAGCAATCAGTATGCAATGTTATATACATAATCTGATCTCTTTAGCTCTGGGCTCACTACGCTTTTTGCTTTCTAAGAAATTAATCAAGGCTTCATGCTCACTTAACTGCCCTAGTCTTGATTTTCTATGTTGATTTCCCCAAAGCTGTCGCTTCTACCCAAGATAATGTAAGTATCCTGCTCACTTACTGTCAATATATCCTGTAGAAATGTCATTTCTTTCTTCTTGCAAAACCTTTCTTTCCATGTGAACCATGGTTTTTCTGTCACCTCTTGTGTTTTTCTAGCTCCCTATCACTGGGAATGGATTATGGTGTTACCCATACCTACAATCCACTCAACATCTCACAAAGTTGTGTAATGTTTTCCTAGGATCTTTTCCTATTACCAACATTAGTGAAACAGCTAGGATTATTGCTCTCTGCCACACCCTTCTGTGTTTTATTTTTAAACATTCTCTATCTAGTCTTGCCCATGGACCTACCAGTTGTAATATGGAAGGGCATGTAGAACTTTAAAGAATAAATCATCCTGGACTTTTTGAAGATAGGCCACAACTTTAAAGAAATTGCACAAATAGGGCCCAAAGACTCTATTTACAAGCCCACATCTCCGTCATGGCAATAATGACTCTCTTGTGCAGTTATTTCCTTCTCCTTTGCTATTTATTTTTATTTTCAAAAAATAATTCAACTCTTATTTTAGATAAAGGTGGTTACAAATGAAGGTGTGTTACATGTGTATATTGTGACAAGCTGAAGTGAAGTTTAAGATACAAACCTTCCCATCTCCCAGATAGTAACCATAATACCCAAGAATTACTTTTTTAGTACTTGCTCCTCTTTTTTTCTCTCCCCTCTAGTGCTCTGTAGTATGTATTTTTCCTGTCTTTATATTTGTGTGTACCTAGTGATTAGCTTCCACTTATAAGTGGGAAAACATGTGGTATTTGATTTTCTGTTCTTATGTCAATTCACTTAAGATAATAACCCCCAGCTGCATTTAGGTTGCTGCTTTAATGTCCCTTGGGACATTATTTCATTTGTTTTTATGGTCATGTAGTATTCCATTGTGTATAGCAATGGCCATAAAAGCCAAAATTGACAAGTGGGATCTCATTAAACTAAAGAGCTTCTGCACAGCAAAAGAAACTATCATCAGAGTGAACAGGCAACCTACAGAATGGGAGAAAAATTTTGCAATCTATTCATCTGGCAAAGGGCTAATATCCAGAATGTACAAAGAACTTTAAAAAATTTACAAGCAAAAAACCACCTCATCAAAAAGTGGGCAAATGATATGAACAGACACTTCTCAAAGAAGACATTTATGCAGCCAACAAATATATTTTAAAAAGCTCGTTATCACTGGTTATTGGAGAAATCAAAACCACACTGAGATACCATCTCACGCCAGTTAGAATGGCGATTATTAAAAAGTCAGGAAGCAACAAATGCTGAAGAGAATGTAAAGAAATAGGAACACTTTTACACTGTTAGTGGGAGTGTAAATTAGTTCAACCATTGTGGAAGACAGTGTGGCGATTTCTCAAGGATCTAGAACTAGAAATACCATTTGACCCAGCAACTGCATTACTGAGTATATACCCAAAGGATTATAAATGATTTAATATTATAAAGACATATGCACACGTATGTTTATTGCAGCACTGTTCACAATAGTAAAGACTTGAAACCAACCCAAATAGCCATCAAAGATAGACTGGATAAAGAAAATGTGGCACATATACACCATGGGATACTATTTAGACATAAATAAGGATCAGTTCATGTCCTTTGCAGGGACATGGATGAAACTGGAAGCCATTATTCTCAGCAAACGTACACAGGAACTGAAAGCCAAACACCACATGTTCTGACTCATAAGAGGAAGTTGAACAATGAGAACACATGGACATAGAGAGGGGAGCATCACACACTGGGGCCTGTTGGGGAGTCGGGGGCTAGGGGAGGGATAGCATTAGGAGAAATACCTAATGTAGATGACAGGTTGATGGGTGCAGCAAACCACTATGGCACGTGTATACCTATGTAAAAAGCCTGCATGTTCTGCACATGTACCCCAGAACTTAAAGTATAATTTAAAAAATTAAAATTTTAAAAAATAGTCCCACATTTTTTAGCCAATTCACTGTTGATGGGCACCCAGGTTGAGTCCACGTCTTTGCTATTGTGAATAGTGCTGTGATGATCATGTAAGTAGATGTGTTTTTGGTGGAAGAATTTATTTTTCTTTGGGTATATACCCAGTAATGGGATTGCTGAGTTGAATGGTAGTTCTGTTTAAGTTCTTTGAGAAATCTCAACTTTCCACAGTGACTTAACAAATTTACATTTCTACCAACATAAGATAAGCATTCTCTTTTCTCTGCAGCCTTTCCAGCATCTTTTTTTTTTTTTTTTTACCTTTTAATAATAGCCATTCTGACTGGTGTCATTCTGACTATTGTGAGATGGTATCTCCTTGGGATTTTATATTTTTCTGGCAATTAATGATGTTAAATATTTTATGTGCTTGTTAGCTGCTTATATGTCTTCTTTTGAGAAGTGTCAGTTCATGTCCTTTGTCTACTTTTTATTATTGCTTTTTGCTTGTTGAATTGTCCAAGTTTCTTATAGATTCTAGATATTAGTCCTGTGTTAGAAGCATGGTTTGCAAAGGATTTCTCCCATTCCATAGGTTGTCCGTTCACTCTGTTGATTCTTTCTTTTGTTGTGCAGAAGCTCGTTAGTTTAATTATGTCCCACCTGTCAATTTGTTGTTGTTGTTGCAATTGCTTTTGAGAACTTAGTCACAAATTATTTGCCAAGGTCAATATCCAGAATATTTTCTAGGTTTTCTTCGATGGTTTTTATAGTTTTAGGTTTTGCATATTAGTCTGTAATACGTTTTGAGTAAATTTTTTATATGAAAAAGGGGTCCAGTTTAATTTCTCTATATACAGTTAGCCAGTTATTCCAGCACCATTTATTGAATAATGAGTACTTTCCCCCATTGCCATTTATTTATTTATTTATTTTCGCTAACTTCTTTGAAGATCAGATGGTTTTAGTTGTGTGGCTTTATTTGTGAGTGCTCTATTCTGTTCTTTTCATCTATGTGTCTGTTTTTGAACCAGTCCTATGCTGTTTGGTTACTGTGGCCTTGTACTATAGTTTATAGTTTGATGTCAGGTAATTTGATGCCTCCCACTTTGTTCTTTATGCTTAGGATTGCTTTGACTATTCAGTCTCTTTTTTCATACTGAATTTTGCAATAGTTTTATTCTAATTCAATGAGAAATGATGCTGGCTGTTTGATAAAAATACCATTGAACCTGTAGATTGCTTTGGGCAGTATAAACATTTTAATATTTTTTCTACCAATCCATGAGAATAGAATGTTTTCCCACTGTTATGTCACCTATAATTTCTTTCATCAGGGTTTTATATTAATCCTCGTAGAGATCTTTCACTTCCTTGGTTTAAATGAATTCCCAGGTATTCAATTTATTGTGGTTATTCTAAATGGAACTGCCTTCTTGATTTGGGTTTAAATGTTATTGGTATATAGAAATGCTACTAATTTTTTTCTATTGATTTGTATTCCAAAACTTTATTAAAGTCTGTTATCAGTTCTAGGAGCCTTTTGGCAGAGTCTTTAGGGTTTTTCAGATACAGAATTTTAAGTGCAGAGAGATATGACTTCATTTCTTATTTGTCTGTGTTTTATTTCTTTCTGTTTCCTGATTGATCTGTCTAGGATTTCCAGTACTATGTTGAATAAGAGTGGTGAGAGTGAGCATCCATGCCTTGCTCCTGTTTTAAGGGGAATGCTTCCAGCTTTTGCCCATTATATATGATGTTGGCTGTAGTTTTATCATCGATGGCTCTTATTATTTTGAGCTATGTTCCTTCAATGCACAGTCTATTGATGAATTTTATCATAAAGGGATGTTGGATTTTATTGAAAGCTTTTTCTGCATCTATTGAAATGTTCATATAGTTTTTATTCTAAATTCCATTTACGTAGTAAATAACATTTATTGATTTGTGTATGCTAAACCATCCTGTCGTCTCAAAAATAAAGCCAATTTAGTTATGATGAATTAACTTTTTGATGTGCTGCTGGATTCTGTTGGCTAGTGTTTTGTTGAAAATTTTTGCAACCATGTTCATCAGGGATATTGGCCTGTTGGTCTGTTGCTGTTGTGTCTTGATAGATTTTGGTATCAGGATGATTCTGGGTTCAACAAAAATTAGTTAAGAAAGAGCCTTCTTCCTTAATTTTTCAGAATAATTTCAGTACAGTAGGTACTTGTTCTTTGTATTTCCAGTAGAATTTGGCTTTGAATGCTTTTGTTCCAGGGCTTTTATTGATAGGTATTTCTTTTAGTATTGATTCAAATTTGGAACTTCATACTGGTGTTCAGGGTTTCAATTACTCTTTGTTCAATCTTGGATGGTTGTGTGTTTCCAGGAAAGTAAGAATGACCCAATTAATACATGATCCCTCTCTGCACACTAGTGAATGCCTGAAAGTGACATAATATTAGAGCCCTAAATAGAACTCTGTCTACCACGGAGACATAATCTTCATAACACTGGCAATGACTATGCCATTTGTGGGACACTGAAAAGTTTTTATTTTATTTATTTTTTACTAAATCCCTGATAATGAACTATCACTTCTTAAAATAGTGTTCTTTGTACCAAGGCTCAGTTTTATTAACCAATACACTTGTTCCATAAAAGATTCTTCTATATTATTCCTAGTGAAAAAGACAGAACTGGAAGTTTGGCAGAACCATAGGCATATAGATTTAAATTCTTCTACAATTCTTCCTTCAGTCATTGGTCTTTAGCATTAATAAGTCCAAGATGAACTTCCCTTAAACTTTAGTTTCACCTATATTTAGAACAGAATTTACTAAAGCCACCTATCTATATAAACTGTCCAACTCATTAAAAATCTAAAATCACTTGTTCCTACATTTTCCACTTCTGTGCTCTAAACACTAGTGGGGCATTCTATTGTGTTTAACCTCTCTAGTAATAATATCATCTGGCATTATGTTCTTGGATTTTGTTTATGCCTGCTAAATTAAAATTTGGGCATCTCCATCTACCTCTATTTTTCCTGGACTCAGTGCCATTCTCATGGATGACTCTAGTTAAATTTTGATTCCTCCCAAACTGCTACATTACCTGAATTCTTTTGATAATTCCTCTTCGGGGCATGTCTCTGAAACTAAGAGAGTGTCCAAAAGAGTATGTCTTCTGCAGAGACTAAGAGTAAATGGAAAAGAATTATTAAAGAGGATCTATAGTGATGAGAAAATTATACACAGAGTTCTAGACATTAACTTCTTTTTTTCTTAATTTTAAAATTAAGAATAAACTAAATGTTCATTGTGAATTACATTTTCTTATGTAGAAAGAAGCTATTTTACCTTTTATCTGTTAAGCAACTGTATTTTTAAGATCTTCTTAAACTGAAAATATAGGTTAGAACAAGTGAGACTTCTTTAAATATAAGAATGTATTGGCAGCACTGTTCTGTGTCTAAAATTTCTTATGTCATATTTTATACCCAACATTTCAGGTGTTTTATAACTGTAGTTGTTTGGAAGTAACTGGTATCCAGAACAGAAATTACTCAGCGCATTTGGGTGAATGCCCAAGGGAAGATGCTTGTATAAGGAAATTTTACCCTTTTGTTGCAATACAAGTCTTTATATTTTTTTCTGCACTTGGAGGCACCTCATCTGTCATGCTGATTGTTAAGTAAGTATGACTTTTAAAAATATTTTCATATGCATGAGACTATGAACACACCTAATGATTTACATATTTTTACATAATATGCGGGGGAATAAATTCATATTTTGTCAAATTTTAATTTTCTGAGAATTCATCTTATTAAAATTATGAACTCTCAATGCCATAATTAATAATTTTATCTCTAATTCTTTTATTAAGAAGTCCAGATTTCATACTTTCTTCTCTTACGCTAAGAATCTGAATACACAGACTGACAATTGCCTCAGTTGTAAAAGAATCTCCCTAGGATTCTAAAAGAACCTTCTTGAATTTTTAGTTGCCTTCCATCCTAATGGATCTGTCAGGGGAGATCTATTGATTTCACTAAAATAGAGCATTTGAAAATTAGATGATAACAACATTCCAAAGCTTTTAATTCACTGGAAGTTTAAAAGCATGAGAAGAATTAATCCTTTCTTGAGTCAATAGACAAGATACAATGCTTGATGAATATTACATGGTAAATGAAACCAATAAGATACTTTTGTCATACAGCTTTCAAAGTTACAGGAAAGACTGGTGTGAGATAAATAATCTTAAAATCAAAACACATATTTATAAATTGTTCTGAGTTCTAATCAGGAAAAAGACGGCCCTAAAAAGATTTAAAAGGGAAAGTTAACTTAGGATTGAGATGGTGGACTGTGAAGAAGAGGATTCAGAGTATATCCAAAATAAGTAACATTTATTCTAAAGGTCTAAAGAAAAAGCTAAACGAAGGAGTTTCCAGGAGAGGGTCTGTATGCTGATGCATTAACACAGGAAAGAGCTGGTAGATTTCAGCATACTGAATGAGAGGTTTGTGACACATAAGATTGGAGAGTTGGGAAGGGTGCAGATAATGCATGCCCTACTAGCCAAGTTGACTCAATCACCTAAAACTAACAACATGTAAATAATTGCTCTTAGATCTTAAAAATATACATGTGTAAGTATAATGACCTGGGTTAAGATCTAATTGTACTTTTAAAACCTACGTTCAAAATACTTTTAAAATCACAAGTTCACGGTCTGCCAACAGTATGACATGGTAGAGAAGAAAAAAACTAACGTGTTTTTAACATTTGTTAACATTAACATAAATCTGTAAATTGAATTTTGAGTTGTTTGATCAAGACTGAAAATCTTATCAGATTATTTATACTAAATATTCCACAGGTATAGCTCCATCTTAATATAAAATGTTGTCTACTCAAAAGAGAAGCCTTCCATATTTGCCAAATTAGCATTAACATATTAAAAATAACCTTAAATAATAGTTTGCATATCAACATGTTTTAGCTTTTTTTTTAAACTCATGAGAAAGTTTTTAAAAACACTATTTCATCACTGATAACAATATCGTATCTATTATTTCAGAAATTGATTAAATCAGCATTACAACTTGTCAAAAATATTTAACTGTCAATAGCCTTTGATTTTATTGAAAGAAGCGTTTTGTGAACCTGACTATGGAATAAAAATAGAAACTTCAGTTTGTTAATTCTTTTCTAATGCTTACACTATGAAGCTATTTTTTTAAACTAGATTAAATAGGCATAAGGACATTCATTTATTTAACACATATTCATTATGTGTGTCAAGCATAGTTGTATGTATTGAGGATGCAACTGTGAACAAAAGTGATAAAACTTTCATTAGCTTTTAGTGGGGGATGGGGAATGAAGAAATGAATATGTGTAGCAGAAAAAACAATAAATGAGTAAATATATGAAATGGGTAAGTGTGAAGCACTAGAAAGATAAAT